>CM063523.1:45271715-46734083 GCA_032199755.1 Ambrosia artemisiifolia
TGGAATTATGTGAATTAAATGAGACTAAAATTACATAATATTACAGTATTCCATAATAGATAACTAAATGACACAATTATGATACTCATCATTAATTAAAAGGTATATTTTATAGGACTAAAACAAAGAATATATAGCAAAGGGAGTTCACTAACTTTTAATATTAAAATAAAAATTAGCATGATGAAAAGTATGTTGTTTTGTTTAAAAGCTATAAATAAAACGTAGCCAATTATTTCGAATAACA
The DNA here is from genome assembly GCA_032199755.1 of Ambrosia artemisiifolia. NCBI lineage: Eukaryota > Viridiplantae > Streptophyta > Magnoliopsida > Asterales > Asteraceae > Ambrosia > Ambrosia artemisiifolia. The sequence continues at coordinate 45,271,963 of CM063523.1, forward strand.
ATTTTTCTGTGTGCATAAAATATTATGACAAGTAAATATATAGACAGATATTTATCTTGTCATGATTGATTTTTAACATATCCAAAATGTGTATAAATTTTTCAAAACATTTTATTGTAATTACTATTTGTAGCTATGATTGGTCTATACAAATAATAATAAATATCACAAATTATCAGTTTTAAAAATAACAAACTATTAACAAACACATACTAATATATTCTTTTAGTTACAACTTACAAACAAAATGGAATGATCAATGTTCTAATTCAGTTAATTTGTTCGATTTTTGTTAAAATATTTATAAAATTGTTAAATAATGTCTGGAAAAAAACAGTTGTTAATTTATAGCTTAAATTTAAGTTAAAAGAATATTACACGCTCTGAAACACATACATGACAAATTTTATTGTAGCAAATGTCCTGTTTTAGAAGGGTTCCCTACAAAAATCTCATACTTTTGACTCTTCTTGTTTTCCTTTTTTTTATTTTTTTTCGAGGATTATTAACCACCTTTTATATCTCATTTCAGTATCTTGTATTTAGGGACCTTTAACATATATCTATATATTAAAATAAGGTATATATGTATGTGTGAATATAAGTATAAACCTTGATAAGCTCAGATGGTCGAAACCCTCCAATCCACATGAAGCATCGTTCAGCAGGTGTCTTCCAGGTACCGGATATGATGTGAAAAACATCAGATTTAGCAACAATGCTCTTCAGATTGAGTACATCATCGATACGCGCTATGCAATTATCAACATAAATCCGAAGCTCATTTTCTGGCAAGTGTTCTTGAACTGCGGCTTGAAGTTCACACATTTGACGGTGGTAGTCTTCGAGCCACCTTGCATACTCCATGTCGAAAACTGCAGCATCTACAAATTGTTTGTATGAAACAAGAGCCAGTAAATAATTGACAATTGAAGAATACAATACTCAAAGATTAAGTTTGTAAAATAATTAATCGTTTTGATTCCAACGGCCTCTTGTTTAAGTGAGGTATGGTGTATCACTACCAAAGTGGTGCGAGTTCAAGTTTTACAAAGTAGACAACAAATGAATTTTAAGAGCAGATTTTATGGGTGAATGTTCGTCGTTCTAAAAAATAATTAATCCGTTTGAATACTCTAGTTGTTGTACCCGAACTTATGTTACTCATGCCGAGTGGAACACCTTGATCAGCTCCAAGAACACCTCCACCACCACCAAGATAAACCCCCTAAAAACAGAAAGACAAGACAATACAAAATCAACACATAGATCTTAAAAGTTAAAAAAGATTACAATTATTATCGAGTTACAGTTTACATTAATTTAACATATTTTTAAATCAAATGTACTATTTGATTTCTTATTTATTTTTAAACTTGTTTGTTATTCGATATTGTATCTTTCAATGTTTTGATCGTTATTGACGTGTTATCATCATCAATAGTTGGTCGCTTTGTGGTAATATTTTTTATTGTACATCCGTATATACAAAAAATAAATCTAATGTATATACAAAAAAATATCTAATTATAGTAAATTCAATATACATAAAATATAATATCAAACTGCAGTTTTTATTTTATTTTTTTTCAAATTCATTCGATATCATTTTTATTTTCTAATAAACAATGAACTATTCACCTGAGCTCTAGCTCTTTGCAGCTCTTGTTCCAACTGGGTAAGCTTAATTCTGCTTGATTCTAACTGCTGGACATAAGCCTGTAAAAGGAACAAAAAACAATGCACGGAAAATAATGAAAATTATCATCCCAATGCAACAAAATCAAAAAAATTACTGTATGAAACTTTGACAAATTATTCTCTTTTTCAGAAATTTCATACCTTCTTTCTCAGCCTGCTTTTTCTTGCTGCTTCTCTATTTTGAGCAAGTCTCCTCAATGTCTGCTTAAAATATTTAAACATGGCAGACAATTTATCCTTTTAATTTTCCTGTTAAAATTATTTATTTTAAATTCCAAAATTTTATAACAAAAATAAAAAACCTTAGGATCGGGTGTTTTTGGTCGACCCTGATCTGAACTAGTCGTTGGCCCTTTCTTGTTTCCTTCACGCTACATAAACAACATAAAAATAAAAACTTAATCAAGAAAATATAATTATACTAAATTGATTTAAAAAAAAGATTGAAAGCCATATCTCGGTTAGATTATGTACAAGAGTTGTTAATTAATTATTATTTTAGTTAGTTATAAAATAATAAAATATTTAAAAATAAGATAAACAACCATATGTGTACCTTTATAGCTTTAGAAGATTGAGGGGCAGTTGGAAGAGCATCCATTTGGGGGTTGGCGATGTCGTCCATCGAAGGCTCGGATGGTCTTCGTGATCCGCTGCTTGATGGTGAAACTAATCCAGTAGTTGTCTAAACACAATAATAAAACTCAGTTTTTTGGTATGATCTGTCTGATAATTTTTTTTTTAAATTTTAGACTTAGAGGCTGTTTGGTAGGATCTGTCTAATTTAGTGCTGAATCATTAAGAGGGTATGAATGGTTCAGCGCCCCTTATTAGCTGACTGGTTAAGAATTTAATAGAACCATTCAAATGTTTTTTTAGTTGAAACAAACATTTTTAATGCTTAATGATTAAAAGCTGCATGATTAAAATGTTTATTAAGAGGCTAACAAACACCCCATTAATGGTTTTATATATATAGTTTGAATTTTGGATTTAGTAAATGATACCTTAGTAGTAGAGGAAGAAGGGTCTACTGCATGCATCGGTTGAGAAGGGAATATGTTTAAAGTTGGAGGTCTTATCCCTGATGAACTTGAACCCTCTACACCCATTAATTATAATGAATAACCAATAATCATATAAACAAACAAATAAATAAATATCGTTCTGAATTTAATTAATTGTGATGAAAATAAAATCATGTCATTCTTTGATGATGAAAAAGAATTCATCATAAAATTAAGAAAGGTTTGATAACAAGTATTATTTCTAGTAAAATAAACACATAAAATTGATCTGGGAAAGGAGAAAAACTTATAATTTTTTGCAAATTTTAAAAAGAATTTTCACGTACGAGCAAAAATAAATAAATAAATAAATAAATAAATTCCTGAAACAAAGAACCAAGAGAATGATTGTTTTGCTGCATGTTTGTGGTCCAAATTTTGAAACACGAAACCTTCTAAACAGGAACACAAAATAAGGTTTCAAAAAAAGAATATTATTAAGGAATTAAGTAAAGTTAAGTTGTTTTTATTTTTATGAAGGCAATGAATATCTTTTTCGTTCTTCAACAAAAGGATCTGGTCAAAGCAAGTACCATCAGATCATATTCCCTGAAGATCATGCTTTTCTTATGATCCGAAAACAAACCCTTTTAGAGAGAGAAAGAAGAGAGAGAAAGAAGAGTAATTTTTTTTTAAATAATAAAGACTCTCACGTCTATGATGATCTTGGATTGTAGCGAGTCCAGTTTGATCATCTCCAGTAGCTGCTACAGCTTGACCTTGATCACCATAAAGAAAAAGTGATTGATCTAAATCAGTTAAATCATAAGGCCCGCCTCCATCGTTTCTCCTACATAATACAAAATAAATTAAAATATTCATGAGCAAAAAAAAAAACAAGACTTTTAATATTATAATAACTTGAAAAAGGGTGTTAAAGAGAATCACATAATATTATTGGTTCCTGTTCGGATAGATGATGATGAGGGGAGTGAATGATTCATCATGGAGAAAGATATTTGATTATTGTTGTCATGGTGATGATGATGATGATGTTCTTGATGATGAGCAAATTGTAGTTGGTGGTGATGATGTTGTTGTTGTGGGTCTAAAAAGGTATGTGATGATGTGTTTGAGTAGGGTTTGTTTGTAGTAGCCATGAAAAAGTGAGGAGCTTTGGTGTCTTGAGGTGGTGATGAAGAGTGGTTTTGTTGTGGATGATGATGATGATCACCTCTCTCAAAACTCATGTGTGTGATTACAAATCTCTCTCACTTCTATACATGTAGAGAGAGATATATGTCTCTAGAGAGAGAAATGAGTTCAATGAACTTAATTTTCCACCATGAATTGAATGCTAAATATGTAAAAGACAAACTTTTAAGCTATTTTTAACACTTCTCATCTCTATCTCTATCTCTAACTCTCTCTCTCTCTCTCTCTCTCTCTCTCTCTCTCTCTCTCCTGCTTTTAAAACCTGAATTGCTACCAGAACCAAAAACCCTTCTCTCTCTCTGTCAAGAAATGGTTAAGTCGGCAAAAACCAGCGAAGACTAGGAGATAGAGAGGAGAGAGAGTGCACTTTATGGATTGCTTGTCCGACCATCTTAAACATGTACATCGTTAGATTACTAAAATGCCCCTGCCTGGTCGTCGAATTTGCTTATTCAAATGGTCTTTTCCATGACAAAACATATTTTATATGGTCAATTTCAGGGGTAGTATGAGAAGGAAAAAGTTAGTTAACAACCACTTAAACAACATTAGTTAATTAACAACTCATGGAAGTAAACGCAGCATTAGGGGAGAAGTTGAAAAGTAATATGAGAAAGGAAGTTATAGTTGCCTATTAGTTTTATTATTATTTTTTGACACAATTTTTAGATTTTCTAGGATAAATACACCAATCTTAATCTTGACAATCGCTAAGGATAAGCTCGGTACATATGTACCAAAATTGAATACACTGGTACCTAAAGTATCGATCTTGAAAATCGCTATGGGTCTTAATGGAATGGAAGAGGAAATAGAATGGACGAAAGATTGGAATAAACAAAGGAATGAAATAGATCAATACCATTCCATGGTCTTCTTTGATTACCACGTGAGAATGGAATAAATCATTACTTTGTGTTGTCTGGTAGGCAAGAAAAAACAAAAGAATAAAATTGGTAGTTGTGAGTGATGGCGGACGCAGTCATTGACGGTGGGTGGTCATAGTGAGTTTTGATGGTGGTAGGTGGGTGGCGGCGATCGTTGGCGGAGGGTGGTGACGTTGAGTTGCGCCGGTGGTCGGTGGATGGCGATAGAGGCTGGGAGTGGCGGCGACGATAGTGTTTGACGATGATTGTAGGTGGTCGTGACAGTCGTGGTCGGTGGGCAGCGATGGTCGGTGGCGGTGGTGTTCGGTGGATGAAGACGGTCGGCGGTGGTGTTCGGTTGGTGACAGCGGTCAGGGGTGGTGGTTGGTGGGTGAGAGTACATGATTATAAAAAAAAATGTTTTTATAGATAGGTTTTCAAGGTTTTCTCAACTAAAGATGGTTTTCATTTTATCCCTCCAATATATATATATATATATATATATATATATGACAAGGATAAAATTGAAACCCCTGTTATTTGAAGAAACTCCAATAAACTTCATTCTAGCCATTGATCTCTAAGATCAATGACTCTCATTCATTCTTAATTATTTTATTATATAAAGTAAATACTAGAAGACAAAAAAGGATATAAAAGACAATATACATTTTCACCTTTCTCTCTCCATCTTACCACCTCTCTCTCCTACTTTTTAACTTTCTCTCTCTAATCGTCTCTCCCCTATTTTTTGACTTTCTCTCTCCAAACTTCTCTCTCCTAAGTCTGTCAGATGTCTTGTTGCATACGTTAAAGATTTATAGTTGCATACGTTAAAATTGTAAAGACTTTGGTCTCATATGTGATGTCTTGTTACATGCGTTAAAACTGATACATATGTTAGTTGTTAAAGAAACTATGATAATAAAAAAAAATCTAAACTATGATAATCATCTTCATCTTTGCGCACTAAAATCTCTTCACGTAAAGAAAAGAAATTCATCAATTTAAATATTCAAATGTTTAGCATATAGCCTAGTTGTCAAGACTACAAAAAAAAATCATATGAGAAAGGTCATAAAGACTGCATAGATTTGTAACATATACAAAATTAATTCCAATGTAACATATGAAACATATGAAATGTTCATTCCATCCATGTTAAAAAAAACTCCATATGAAAAAATGACTTACGTTTCCATTTACATATGCAGCTGGAATCAACCCAACTTAATCCTAACTTATAACTTATCAAACATATGCAAACTGTAATCAACCAAACTTAGTCCTAACATGTGTAACATATGAAACAAAGGTGACATTCATTCCATCCATGTTAGAAAACTCATATGAAAAAATGACTTTTGTTTCCATTAACGTATGGAACTGGAATCAACCCAACTTAGTTTTAACTTATAACTTGTCAAACATATGCAACTGGAATCAACATAACTTAGTCCTAACTTATAACTTATCAAACATATGCAACTAATAATATATGAAATAACTCAAAATTAAAAAGTAACCTTCACATCAAACTAAACAAACAAAAAATCCACCTTTGTAAAATGTGAAAAAGATTACAATTTTAAAAATCAAATGGTCATTGAATACACGAAAATTCCTTATTTTAGCTTGTAGTTTCGATTCTGCATTTTCGGTTTCAATTTCCAACGACTTAACCATCAAACTGGTTAAAATCTAACTTTTTTATAAGAAAATAAAACTTTATTCCAACTTCACCAACTATTATATATCAACAACACAAATACGGAATTCGGAAATAAAAAAGTATAGCAAGAGATTAATTTAAACTATTTATATGGTGTAAATTTAATATAAATATTATTATTATTTTGGATCAAGGAGGTGTTAAATATGTATACAATTTTTGTGAATATAAAAATTATTAATAATAAGATTAATAATTACCCTAGTATTGCTAATGTTACAACTGCCAGTAGAAACAAAATCACCTTTATTAGACTTATCATCATCTACACGATGCTTCTTACTCTAACCCAGATCCAAACAAAGTCAAAATCAACATAAGATTAGTCAACAACACAATAATTAGCCTCCAGACACGAATCCAATCAAACAAACCCATAAAAAGAACAATAAAAAGAAACAAACATTCATGAACACTGACATGTAATAGACAGTTAGAATTAAAGAAGAAATTGTGGCGCAGGTAAAAAATTTAGGGTCTGTACCAGACTTTGTTAGTACATGATGTCCCTAGGCTAGTATATAGGATGTTTGGACGTATTTCGGGGTGTTTGGAGACGTTTATACGCGTTTTTGGGTGTGATTTAAGCTGAAGGCGATTACAGGGTGTGGATAGGCGATTAGACCCTATCCAACACTACTGTTCATGCGATTGGAAGGCTAGTATAGGCGATTAGGCCCTAATCGCCTATAGCTGCATGTAGTATAGCCTCCTAATCGCCTTCAGGGGTCTGTACGTATCTGGGAGGTATAAATAGTCCTAATCATAACCCTAATCATCAGTCTTTGCCACACACACTCTCCAAACACCCTCCCCTAGTCTGAGATTGCTTGGTTTGATCATTGTAACACCCGCGCTCTGTTTTAATGATATAAACGTTAATCTTTTGACCCGTTTGTGTGTGATAATTACTCGTGTATCTTAGCTTCAAATTTGTTTCTGTTGTTAGAACATATTCAAGGGATTCCGCACCTTGAATATAACCCTCGTGATTGTCGGGTGACACGTTCGTCGATCCTACAAGTGGTATCAGAGCCGAGGCTCTTGTCACGAGCGTTTTAATAACAAAAACGAGTGAAAACAGGTGGGTTTTAGTGAAAAAGTTGTTATTTTGATCCAAAAACCTTTTTAAACTTTGAGTTTTTGTTAAAAACCCATGTTTTTCAAAATCTTAGTGTGTGTTTACGGTTAAAACGTGTGTTTTTTATTAGGGTTTGTTCTAAAACTGTTTTGGTAACTTGTCTAATCATTTGGGATCAAAAACACATTGTTTTGGATAAGATTTTGAGGCAAAATTGGTGATTTTTGAGCAAAAGTGCGGCTGCAGATCAGGCGATTACGCAGACCTAATCACTCAGACATTTCATGCGACTGGCCTAATCGCCCTCTTATAAGCGATTAGACCCTCAATCGCTATCAGTTTACAGACTTCTCGAACCACTTACGTTTGGTACGACATTGAAGTTAATACGTCATCCGTGTTGTTAATCACTGGTATATAGGTCGTTTGAAGCCATGGTATGCTGCTGTTTATAAGTCTACTGTGGTGACCGGTGAGGGTGTTTTTAGAGAGAGGAGGGAAGAGGGAGGTGAGAGAGAACAGATTTTGAATTTTGAAAAATAAAGAGAGAGAAATAGGGGAAGACATATATATTATATAGGAGAGAGAAAGAAGGGGTGATGAAAATGTCTAAAGTACCCTGGGCCTTATAAAATATACTAGTGGGTAACCCGCGCGTTGCGGCGGAGTCGGCAATACGCGGTAGGAATATGATATGCATCAGACACAAGTATTTTGCATGTATTTTAACTGAGTCTCTTTTCGCCTTTCGAGGAGATAGCATGTTCTTCTTCACTCACAATATTGCTAATGCAAAAATGAAGATCACCAAAGGGTACTTCAAATGCTTTGTTAAAGGAGTTAGATTATATGATTGTAAACAAACACATAATATTGCGATCAATAATATTTATTTTTAGAGTATTAAAAACATACATTTGGATAAAAATATGTATATGTTATGAGGAATTTGAGCAAGTTATTCCCTTTTGAACCCATTTGGGTAAAACCGTAAAATACTACATTTAAATGTAACATCTAAATATAACATTGTTAATAAATCAAATTAAAAAAATATTATTATTATTTTTTTTTAAATATATAACATTCAAAACTCAAAGCATGTAGGTAGGTTTCACTGTTTTAGCCCTACACTATCATAAGGATAAAAAAATTATGTTGCTTTCTGTTTAACTACCTAAAACTTGAGGGACCTTATAGATGATGAGAGAATCAAAAGCATCAACATCGCTAACATTTTGTTTGCCATCATTTGGAGTCATGTTTCAAGTGCTAGAACAAACAACTCATAGTAACATATTTAAATCATAAGGTCAAGAGTAAAAGCAAGTTTATTGTAGTGAAAGAAGATGTTAACTCAACAGGACTTCTGCATAGTAACCTATAAATTTCGTGTGCTTCTCATTAATTTACATATAATTGATCCTAAGACATATACATACAATAAATATTAACTAAACATTTTTCTAGTAGGTTGGGAGTATAAACAAGGGTGTATCACAAAGGTAGATACAAAAATAATGAAGGATAACTTGATTGTGAATTTTGATTATTTAATGAAATAAAGTTACCCCATGGACATTTAGGGAAGAAAAGTGGTAAAATTTAGGAAATTGTAAAGAAACCTATACCATCTTAACTTTAGACAATTTGGACATATTTGCCCATGTCTCCTCCTTTATAATGTAGTATAGATTATGTTGAAGTGGTTGATGTGGATGATTGTGGTCCATTGGATGAGTTTATTATAGTTTTCTCATCTAAATGGGTTTTTCATGTATACTTTTCCTATATAGGGAAATTATAAACTGAAAACCCACTCGAGTTAAGAAAACTATGAAAACCCTTGTAAAAACCATCTAAAATTTTTTAATTTTTTTTTGAAAAAAATACACAAGGTAACATACATGTATTAAAGCGTTTTGGGCAAAAAAAAATAAAAAAAGCGCTGATAGAATATTTTTAAAAAAAAATAAACAAAGTTTGTGCTGTTACATATGTAACAGCTCTGTTACATATGTAACATCAGTTGTTACATATGTAACAGTGCAAATTTTGTTTATTTTTTTTTTAAAATATTCAATCGGCGCTTTTTTTATTTTTTTGGCCCAAAACGCTTTAATACATGTATGTTACCTTGTGTATTTTTTTCAAAAAAAAATTAAAAAATTTAGATGGTTTTTACAAGGGTTTTCATAGTTTTCTTAACTCGAGTGGGTTTTCAATTTATCCTCCCCCTATATATATATATATATATATATATATATATATATATATATATATATATATATATATATATATATATATATATATATATATATATATATATATATATATATATATATAGAGAGAGAGAGAGGGGGGGGGGGTTTAAAAAGTTAAAAATTAATTTCTATTTATAAAGAAGATTGTTGTGAAACGGTCGTTTTTTCATGGCCCATCATCATTCATGTTGTCCTTCGTTATTGTGTTGGCGAACATTCAATACATCCCCCCCCCCCCCCGAATGGCGCTGAAGAAACGGGTATAGGGGTATTGAATGAAAATTTGCTTCTCTTTTATTTATTTAATATTTCATAAATATTTTTTCATTAAAATAAAAAAACCATAAAAATAAAAAAAATATTTGGAAAAACTAAAGCTCATCAAAATTAAAAAAAAAATACCAACTAAAATACATAGAAATTAGAAATAACTGAAAAATACATAATAAAAAACTAAGGCATATGTCCTCCTAGCCACTTCCTTGCGATCATGTTTTTCATCCTCTCCATTGTCATATGTTCTTGCTCGGAAATGCCCTCGAGACTTTTCCCCATCATGCAAAACTCTTCCGACTCTTATTTCTAAAGATCCAATTCGAGGCGTTTCCTATCCAATTGCAGCTTCTCCATGTCCCTTGCCGCGACTTCTTCATTCTCCTTCTTTCTTTCTAACCACCTATCCTTTTGCTCTGCCTTAAACTCGTTTAAGTTTTGAATCAACACATCTAATTTCGCTACCGCGTTTTGTGACACCCGACAAACTCAGGTTAATAACTTTTGTCAAACTAGTAAGTCTACCTTAGCGAGTCATGCATACATTACACCTAATTGGAACAATTGAGTCATTATGATGGTTCCGGGAATCATCAGGAGTCGTTACAATGATCCACGGGATCATTGGGAGTTGGTCCATAACCATATGTACAATGATGGGTGATTTGTAGAATCGTCGGGTTTAACGCACACACGCAAGTCTCGAGTCCCGGGGATTGGTGAACGAATGTGAGCGTGTTAGTTTTCAAGTATTATGTGTTTATAATCAATATATAACTTGTCGGTATGTGAATACGTGTTTTTATGTGTTAAAATAGTGTTTAACGCGCCGAAAACCCACACGGACCTGCAGGGGTGAGCAGCTAGCTAATTGCCTGATGTTAGGGGTGAGTAGCTACCTAATTGCCTGTTATAAGGGGCAAGTAGCTAGCTACTCGTGTGTAATTAGGGGCGAGTAGCTGAGCTACTCGCCTGTAACATGAGCTACTCGCCTGTTGCAGCAGGGACAACTAGAAACATCTATAAATACCACCCTTGACTTGTAAAACACCATTTGTGCAACCCTAACTCACCCCAAACCTCTCTCACACCATAATCAACCTCTGGAACTCGTTTTCACCCTAAAACTTATCATCCCCAAGCTTACACCTCCTTTTTAGCAAAACCTAAGGTGTGATATCCATCATAAACCTTTATAATGTTGTTATTTTGATCCCCAAAGGTCCAGATCTAGTTTTATAAAGTTTGTGTCTTTGAAAGTCTTTGAAATCAGTTTCTAAAACAATTCTAATCTTTCATATTTGTTCTATGTGGTGTATTCATGCAAGAAACGGTTTTTAATGATTGAAACTTGATTATTCTTGTGTGTTTGATGTTTTACTCATATATATGTGTTGTTAGAATGATTTCATAAGGTTTTGTATAGTTATTAAGGTGCTTTGATGATAATATGCATTTTGACCCGTTTGGGTGATTCTTGAGGGTTTAGGATGTTATGGGATGTTTTGATGATTGCTTGAAGCTAGGGTTTGTTCTAGAATGATGTAACAACAGTAGGATGATGAGTTGCAACGTGATTAGGTAATAAAATCTGATTACTTGCCATTTAGGGTAAGTTGTGCATGCTTTGATGTGATGTTTTCATAATATTATGCTATTTTGGGAAGTGCATGCAATTAGGGTTGTTAGACTGATGATAAATTTATGGTTTTCACTTGGAATGGGTTGCTTAATGATTTGGGATTGATGTTGGGTGGTTTTACATGTTTCGGATCAGATTTAGGAGGTTAAACGCGCGAAAAGTGACCCTTGGACTGCAGGGGGCGAGTAGGAAAGTGTCCAAGGGGCAAGTAGGAAGCTAATCTCCTGCCTTAGGGGCGAGTAGCTCCCAACTAGCCTGAAATAGGGGCAATTAGCTTTGCTAATTGCCTGTTTGATTTCCTAATTGCCTGTTTGATTCCTAATCGTGTGTTTTGCTGTTGTAAGTGCATTTTGACATCCCGAAACATGGTTTAACATCTAGGAACATGTTTGGAACCTCGTGACATGTCTAATAACCTAATAACACGCGTTCGGGCTCGTATATACGATATATGAATTGTATGATAGACTTGGTGAACTTTTATGCGTGTTAAGTGCATAGTTGCGCATGATTGCTTGATTTCTTGTATTTGGTTAACACGTGGGATGTCGGGTCTTGTCTTGTATGATCAGATTAACACTTAAACATGTTTTCAAACGTACACGGTTATGGTCTGGACACTTAGGGACTAGTTGACCTGCGGGTTAATAGTTCGGGTACTCATATGCATATAATGATAGGTTGCCGATACTAGGAACTGTCATTTGCATTGTCTGTGGTTTATTAAGAAGAACGCAATCTAACGTGAGTTCACGACCCCACTTCTTACTGGTTTTGCTTTCGGGGGAGAAAAACATGCTGGGTACTTGTATTCATTAAACGTGTGTCAACTTACGTTTTCATATTCATAAAAGATGTGTCAAATCACATTTTAGTATTCATAAAACCTATGTTTTGCTAAGTATTCGTATTTGTAAAACTTATGAGGTAGTCATTGGTTACTATATGGTATCACGTACTAGTATTCATGAACTTATTACATATTGGAGTAGTCTTTTGGTTGCTATACGATTTGTTAAAGTCCCAGGGAAAACCATGAATCTGCGGTGGTAGTACAACGGGGGAAATATGGATAGATCTATTTAGGCGTGACCGGCCCCACTCATTGACTGGAGGTCGGACGGGTGCATGTTGTCTCTTCAGGTATTCTTGTATTCTTGTATTCGTGTATTCGGGCAGGTGTATTCTTGTATTCATGTATTCGTGTCGAGTAATGATTTTCAAATCGTAGTAGTAGCGGGTATTCATCTGGTTCGTATACATATGGCCTGGTATGGTCAGGAGTATTCTTTGGAACCTTTGGAGTCGTTTTTCATAAAACCTGTGAACTCACCGGCATTATGTGCTGACGTTTTTTAGCATGTTTTTCTCAGGTCGCTAAGGTAGCAGCAGTCGATAGGCGTACGGTGTCTCACAGCGTCTAGGATTCACTTGCATGGTTTTTGAACATTAACAGACTTATGACTTTTACCTTTTGGGTTGTAATAACGTTTTATGCTTCCGCTGTTGTGGTTTCATTTTGAGAACTTAATGAATAGTTTACGTTGTTTTCATATCATATAGTTGTCGTTTATTGTGATTGTTGACTTCGATCCTGGTGTGTCACGCGCCTCGCGGTAAAACCCCGCACGTGGAATTTGAGGGTGTGACACGTTTTCTTTCGAAGTGGCGTATTTTCCTTTTGAGCTTGAGGTGGTTTTTTTGCGCGGTCCCTTCCAATTGGCCGCTTCGATTCGGGATTGGAGCTTCGTCTTCAAACTCCGGGTCGTCGTTTATGTTTATAGCACAACGTGCATCGGACCCCCCACACTATTACTTCCTAAGGCGCTCGTCTTCGTTCTTTTTGCATGTGCTGCTGGGTTTGGTACCATTTTCCATTTTTCACATTTGCCCAAAATCTCATAAGGCCTCATGTACGCCCACCCCCATTCCTGTTGCTAAACTTCTTAAGCGCCTCTTTTAACACATTCTCGTCACTTTGACCGGTCCTGCGATTGTTCCAACAATTTTGATAAACACCCGCAAATTGTTGGCATTTGTTGCTCATCTCCCTAAACTTGATACTAACGGAGTGGAAGGATCGATAAGACTCGCGTTGCATTAACTTGAAAGATTGAACGCAAACATGGTTCCAAAATCTTTCCTTTTTTTTATTTGTACCTACACGTGATAGTATTTTTTTTCATAAAAAAAACCATACATAAATATAATATTTTTTTGAAGACAATTTGTATATTAAAAAAAAACTTACCTACTATACGATCGATAAGACACATTCACCTAAGCTTGTGCTAGGGCCTCCACCTCGACTGGACTCCAAGGAATGCTATCCGCCTTACTAGTACCTCGTTCTTCTCCGGCACATTTTTCCCTTTGGCGTCTTTTTTTGAGGTTGGTTGGGTTTCGTGTATAACGTCGTCATCGGCGCCTAAGGATACAAATTCGTGTTCGGGTTGTGATTGAGGTATCGTGGGGAACATTGGCATTTGTTGTTGTTGCATTTGCATTTGAAATTGTTTTTGTTGCATTTGCATTTGCCAAGCGTTTTGGTGTTGACTAAAACCGCCAAACGTGCATGTGTTGGGGTCAACCGGTGTAGTGGGGTATTGGAAGTTTGGGGCTTGGGTGGAAGAAGTAGAGGGGGTGTTTGGGAAAAAAGGTTGCGAGTTTGAACGCCTTGGATTCATAATATATATATTTTTTTTTTGGTTTGAAGCTTTGAAGGTTTTGGTTTAAAGAATGTGTGGTTTAAAAAAGGTAGAAGGTTGAATTTATATAAAGTAAAAAGTTTGAATTCTTTTTTTTTTTACAACGGTCCACTCTAACGGCACTCTCAACGTTCATATTTCTCCACCAATGAAAGGGCTCGGTACACTCGATTGATTTTCCCCGATTTCACAGAAAAAATTTCGAGAGAGGGCGGTGTTCCCCTATCCACCGAATGTCAAATCATCTCCCGACTCCCTTCACCGAATCCACACCCTATAGTCTATAGCCTTTCAATAATCCCAAACTCCACGTCGTCAATCTGCATAGGAAAACGAGAAATCAAACGACGTATTTGATAAAGTTAAGTATGTCTTACAATTTTAGAAGTGGCCAAGGTTGTGAATTCGTGACGTCTATATTTATTTCCATATATTTCACCCTTCAACAACACATATTTAATTTTGTTGACTCCGGGTAATGTTCACCGACTGATTACTTCACTCTTCAAAATCATAAAAAAGAAATGGAAAAGAAAAAGTGAAAAGTTGGTGATGATGTTGTATCCAATTTATTGTGAAATAGTAATGTTAAGCGATAAAACAACTTGTAATACGTTTTCTCACATTCTTTTCTACATTAACCAAGGTTAGTAGAAAATTCATTGTTTTATAAAGAACTAATAAAAAGTGGTGAAATTGCTTTCACGAGCAAATTCAGGGATTTTATTTTTATACCAACTCCCATAGGAGGGAAGTAAATATTTAGGTTGAAAGCCAAAGGCCTCAAACTTAAATCTGATCCCAACAGGATGTTATCGCAGTGGGCCTTCAGACTGCTGATTTTCCCCGAAACTGGCGATCGCGAATGTGTGGGGGCATCTTTTGCCATTATGTTACCCCAAGTAGCCGGGTTTTTAATCGTTGGCTGTTAAAACATAATTTAAACTAAGGACAAGCAATCAACAGTGGCGTATGAAGATATAAATCTTTTTTTCAAGCGATAAAAGAGATTGCTATTGGCCTTTGTATAAAAATGATTATATAATATATTTCATAATCAAAAGTTTGAAAATTCAAATTATATAGATTATGGTGTATTTATTTTTGAAAAATGTAAGAATTGTTGTTAAAAAATGAGAGATAATAAAAGATATTTATATGTAAATATAAATTAATAATTATCCTCTATATTATTTGAAAGAGAGTTATTTCAATTTCCATCTGCTTTTTTTCCCAAATAGTTGAATTTTTAAAATATATTTAACATGTTAAATGCATGGTTTCTCAGTTCCCCACATTTTTAAGGTTTTCTATTGAACCATACACTATATATATATATATATATATATATATATATATATATATATATATAGAGAGAGAGAGAGAGAGAAAGTAAATATTAAATACAAATATGCTTAACCTACTAAACATGAGAAGTGAATGGGGGATATAAGGGAAAGCTAATTTGAGAACACACACACACACACATACATATATATATATATATTAAATTTATTTTCTTCTCATCTGTTTAAACATACTTTCTAGATGGATAATATAAAATATTAAAACATTTTTAGCGTAATTACGTCATTAGAGTTATTACAGTAGTTTACACTAGAGTAATTACGTAATTACCCTACAATAGTAATTACATAATTACTCTACGTACAACAGTAATTGCGTAATTACTCTACAGTCTACACTAAAATTATTATTATTTTTAAAATTTCAGTACTAAAATACATGTTTAACAAAATGGAAAAAAAAATCAAAAACATAAAAAATCCTTCACTTCTCACATTAATGATTATTTGTAGTATAAGAACCATTTGTATAAGAACCTTGCTCTATATATACCCCCCCCCCCCAATCAACAACCCCCATAGATAACATAATCCCTGCGTCTCCTTAGTCACAATCGAAGACCACCGCCATCATCATCATCAACCATCATTCTCGAGGAAGAAGTAACTGTGCGTGAAATGAATCATAGGTACTAAATGTTGGAAAATCAGCCCCAAACGAAACACAAAGAACACTTTTATTATTGAGGGCACTAATTACAATAGCCTTAACCATCTATTTATACTAAACTAAACCCACACCTATTATAACTCAAACACCAGCTAAATAGCTATTAAACCCAAATTAGATAAATATATCCTAATTAAATAAAATACTAATATTTATCTAGACCCATTAGCATTATCTTGAACCCAATTAACTCCAAATAGGATTAATCCTTCATTCACCCCCTTAATCCTAATTTGGACCCATTTGCTCACATCCGCAACGTTACTCCAAGTTTTTCCTTGATAATCTCGACCTTCGCCGGACCCTCTGACCTCTACCTCGGCCACGTCCAAAATCTTCATAGTTTGAGTGCCCACTACACTTTACTTGATACTAAAAACAGTTGAACCCTTCTATGATCATAGTTTTACCACCTTGTCACACACCTCCTTGATATGCCTCCGCTAATATCAACCACCAACAAAGACACCAACCACCTGTTGATACGTCCCTCGGTCACCAAACGAATTCCTAAGCCCCTCGCGCTTTCGTTCTTCCCACGACACGCCGATAGGTTTTTCTGCCAAAAGAATTCGAGCCCCGCGCTGCGATTTTCCTCCTTGGCAAGAAAGAGTCACTGACAAAAATAAAACGCGATCAACAAACCTGGGTTGATAGTTAATACTGCGATCTGGTTCATCACCTCTAAACCAATCACCGGTCACCACATGAACAACAAAACCATCTCGTTTTCCCCCATGTGAACAACATAAAAGAAAGTAACCTTGATCGGATTTTTGTACGAAAGACTTCCCTGATCGATCTGCACCCTTTGCTATCGACCGCCAACACGATGAGCCACCGCTATTCTGTCTTATTTGGTTGCTAAACGAACCCCCTTCATCGGCCAACCACAGCCAGTTTGACCACAGTTGCAGCCCTGCGAGGGGCTGCTCCGCCTTCTCGAAAAACGACTCTCAAACCCGTCAAGCTATGATACCAATTGTTGGAAAATCAGGCCCCAAACGAAACACAAAGAACACTTTTATTATTGAGGACACTAATTACAATAGCCTTAACCATCTATTTATACTAAACTAAACCCAAACCTATTATAACTTAAACACCAATTAAATAGCTATTAAACCCAAATTAGATAAATATATCCTAATTAAATAAAATACTAATATTTATCTAGACCTATTAGCATTATCTTGAACCCATTTAACTCCAAATAGATTAATCATTCACTAAACCCATATATAATCTCTCACGCTAAAATTCAAAAGCTGAAGATATAATAAACCATTGTGACGTTTCTGAGTAATTTACTCAAAATTATTTTAAACTCTTCTAAAAAAGAAGATAATTGATAACAAATAAATAGTGATACGATATTCAGAAAAACTCTACGTAGACACTTCAATTCCATGATGTTAACATAAAAGTTCTATATCAACATAAACTACCGAATATTTCTTTTGTCTATACTCGACATCATCGGCTTAGATGACAAAAGCACATATAAACATAAAATCACGTCAACAATTCCTCTTATGAACCCTTTTATACTACGTATATATATGTTTCATCATACTTGGGAACGAATTTTTCAAAGGATATTACGAGACATATAGATTATTAAAGGTTACTTAAAAATAAAAGAAATAAAGGAAAAACACGTATTTTAGTAAACATTTTTCGAACTGCCATTTTAGTTTTAGTAAATTATATTTTCTCCACTATAGCACTTCTTTAAAAATATCCCGAAACCTATTTATATGTTTACCAAATGAAAGAAAATTAATTTTGGTTTTATCAATTGTTTGAATATCATGACCGATATGTCAGTGATTAATTAGAAGAAAAACATGCTACGTTTTATTAGTTTTATGAATTATCATTATCGATAGTGTGCATTTTATTTGTGTTTTTGTCTGATTTATTTGATTATATGTCTGCCTTGCGTTTGGCAGTGGACCAATTTCGGAATCAACTACTCTTGACGAATTAATTATTTATCAATTTGAAATTTAACGTATTTTTAAATTAACTAAAGTCAATTGGAGGATCATGTGTATTTTTATGATAGATATATGTGATGTGTGTTTTTAATAGACAATTAATTGATATTTTACTATTATTTTATACATGTTTAGTTAAAAGTCAAGGCAAAGTTTTATACAAGTGTTACTACCTCAATAAACAATAACCAATTAATTATTTCAAGTAGGATTTCATGGGGGCACCTATAAGAGATTATAATATTTAATGTTGCTGTTTTCAGCATGCGTGATGAATAAGTTGCAATGGTATAAAGTAATTAGATAATAATTATAATAAACCAAATATCAACAGGGTGTTTGGGATTGAGTTTCAAAAAACTTATTGATCTATTGGCTTTTTTAAAAAGCCAATCAGTCAATAAGCTATTTGTGTAACCAAAAGCACTTTTTGTTTTGATTTTTGGCTTTTGGCTTTTAAGAGTGGAAAAGCTGTTTTTGAAAAGTTAGAAATCCTGGCTTTTGGCTTTTGGAAAAAAATTACAAAATTAACACCAATACAACCAATATTCACAATAAGTTAAGCGAAACACTAAAAAAAACAATCTATTGACTTTTTAACGTTTCTCATCCCAAAAGCTACTCCAAACACTTTTTTTAAAACTCCTAGCCAATAAACACTTCTGACCAAAAGCATTTTTGCATTTTCAAACTCAATCCCAAACACCCTCCTAATGTACTTATATTATTGGTAATTATATACTATTTATATATATTCAGTAGTAGAAAGAAATGATGCAAATATGAAAGTATATTCAATAATCTATCTATATATATACTATATTATAAAGCATGAGGGAATGATGACAACAAAATTTAAGTAGTTACAATATCTTATGTTTATGGTATAATCCTTAAGTAACTTGGTAAAGGGGTAAAATTGTCTTTATACATAATATCAAATTTTCTTTCAAATCTAATAATTAGATTTGTTAAATTTCATTTAAACAAACAACTTTTACTTAAATTTCAATTAGTGTAATAATAATGAAAGTTAACTCATGACTTTTGGTTTGTAAAAAGTAGTTACAAAATATTAAACTCAATAATATTGACATAAACCATTTGTTTACCAAGTATAGTGTTGATGACATAAAACCCGAAATTTTTATTTTACCAAGTTCAATAATCAAATTAAAAAGTAAAATTAAATATATATATATATATATATATATATATATATATATATATATATATATATATATATATAAAACATTTGATTACTTGATCTTTACAAAAAATGTGATTATTATTTAAAACTAAGCCACAAAAATAACAAGACATATGAAAATGTATATTTGCTAAAAAAACTAGAGTTCTTTTTTTACTTTATACATCAAAATTAATTCTTCTTTAATTTTATTTAAAATTGAAATAACTGTAACAATAATGAAAGGTTAATTCATGACTTTTGTTAATAAAAGTTGTTACAAATCTAAGTTAAAGGTTAAGATAAAACAAATATAACCGGCTAAATAACTAGCTTTTCAATGCCATTACTAATGCAAGTTATTAGTTTTAATAACTTCACAATATGTAAGACCTTAATCAAACCCTCAAGTAGTCATATATGTCACACCCTCAAATCCACTTGCGGAGTTTTACCGCGAGGCGCATGACAAACCAGGATCCAAGTCAATGATCACAATAAACAATACTAAATGAATTTCAAAAACATAGTTCAAAAATCTTAAACATCAGCGGAAGCTAAATATCGTTACATAACAAAGTAAAACCAAATGTTCAATGTTCAAAAACCATGCGACTCTAACTAGACGCCGTGCAGACGCGTGCGCCCTAGTTCCATTTTGCTACCTTAGCGACCTGAGAAAACATGTAAGAGTTTACGTCAGCACAAAAATGCTGGTGAGTTTACAGGTTTGTAATCAAAGTTCCAAGTTCAACCTGTCCATACTATAACAATTGTAAACCAAGTACGCTAGCTAGGCGCATGTTCCATTACTACTACGATTGGAAAACCATTACTAACTCGCAAACCAGTTGTTGTGCCCGAATAGTAAACCTGTTCCTGTTTGAGACAATATGCACCCGCCCGGCCCTCCAAGCCGACGGGTGGGGTTGGTCACTCCCAATAGCGCTATTCACATTTCCCCGTTGTGCAAACCAGCACATTCATGGTTCCCCCCGGGACTTCCAAAGATCGTATAGTAAACCGTTTGAAAACCCATAGTATGACAGTTGTTACCAAATAGTTGTTTAACACATGTTTTCTCCCCCAAAAATGAAAACCAAGTAAAGTGGGGCCGTAAACTCACCTTAGGTTGCGTTACTTCAGATAACAGAATAAGTCAACAAGCTATGCTAGCCCCGTAAAGCGGCGACCTAACATATGACAGTTACAAGTACTTAGACTAATAACCCGTAGGTTAGTTAGTCCCTAGATGTCCAGACCATAACCAAGTTTGTTTGACAACACGTTTACTGTTAACATGACCAAACGTACAAGACTCGACATCCCATTGGTGACCCGAGACTTCCCGTGTTACACTAGTATTCACAAACACATAATCATGCAGTCACACTTAACATACGTTAAAGTCCCACCAGTTCTAGCACATAGTTCAATTAACACATTATTGACCCGAACACATGTTACCAAGTTATTAGACATGTTACGGGGTTCCTAGCATGTTCCTAGGTGTCCAAACGGGTCTCGGAATGCTAAAATACACTTACTGCAGCAGTATAGGCGATTAGGAAAAGTCAACTGGCAATTATGTTGGTCAAGAGGCAATTAGGAATGCTAATCGCCTATACATTAGGCGATTAGGGTCATGTGGTATGCTAATTTTTGAGTTTGTAGGCGATTAGGGTCATGTGACATGCATTTCAGAACTTATTAGGCGATTAGGGTCATGCAGCATGCAAAAACAAGCCATACCAGGCGATTAGCATGCTAATCACCTAAAGGGTAGGCGATTAGCCCCTTCTGGTAGGCGATTAGCCTGCTAATCGCCTATCCCTTAGGCGATTAGCCCTGCTAATCGCTACCTGCAGGTCTGTTCCAGTTTTTCGCGCGTTTAACACTCCAAATCAAACCTAGAACGTGTGTAAACCTCCAATATCAATCAAACAAGTATCCTAAACATGTTTAAACCAAAATACTTCGTTTAACCTTGTTCTAGCAGTCCTGGATGCAACCATGTTTCTAAAACATAACACAAGTATCATGTAATCATCACATTAACATGCGTAAACATAACCCTAATGATCAATCAATCAGATTACCACATCAAACCATCATTACAATTCAGTAACTACCCTAATATCATGTTAATAACCCTTCTTGATTCATAAAAATCCTATCTTTAAATTAAAACCTACACATACAACATGCATAGCATCTAGAATCCATACAATAACGATTATTAACGATTTACAAAAGACACAAGTGTTTATGAACAGGTCTGGACCATTAGGGATTCAATGAAAACATTAGTAAAGATTGCATGGATGAAAACCACACCTTAAGATTGTGATTGATTGATGAAATAGGCTTGAAATCAAGTTGTTTGATCCAAAATCGTGTTCCAGAGGTTGTGTGGGTGTTGGGACGAGTTGTGGGGCGACTAGGGTTGATATTATGAAGTTTAGGAGGTCAAGTATTGTATTTATAGTCGTTTTAGTCGTAACCCACGTTGCAGGCGATTAGGCTCCAGTTGCAGGCGATTAGGGTTGCTAATCGCCACCCCTTAGGCGATTAGCCCCCTAATCGCCTAAGGAACCATGCTACTCGCCACCTGGAGAGAGCTAATCGCCACCCTATAGGTGATTAGCTCACCCTAATCGCCTATAGGGTATTGTTCCAAGTATTTTGCGCGTTAAACCCCGTTTTAACATATGTTAACACATTTTCACATACCGACACGTCACATAATGATTGTAAACACATAACACTTGCAAATAAACACATTCACACTCGTTCACCAATTCCCGGGACTCGAGACTTGCATGTTCCCTATGCTTTGACGATTCTCCAAATCGTCACCCCTTGTACACTTGGTTAAGGACTGACATCTACGATCCTCTAGGCCAACATCTAATGATTCCCTAGACTCACATAACAGTTCCCGAACCATAACCCGACTCAACTAACCCAGTTAAGTACAGAATACGCGTGACTCGCTAAGGTAGACTTTAATCCAGACGACGTTGTTAACCTGAATTTGCCGGGTGTCACAATATATCCCTCTTATATCTCTTGGTCTGCACACGTATCGATTCGTTGAAGTCGAATCTATTTTCTAGATTTCATTTATGCTCAGAATTTCTTAGGCATCAAGAAGTTAAAAATAGTCGCCCACCGATTCCTGCTCGACGACTCATGTCTCAAATCTCTTATCAAATCGAAGCATCAGGTGATAAGTTTTGTACGTTACTCGCAATATATACATACTAAAATACATATGATTGTGTATCTGCTTGCATATGTTATCTAACATGTTTAGGTTCATTGCATAGTGTACACTAATATTTTATTTTCTTGTTTGTTACTCACTTTATGTGACAATTAATAATTAGATTTTATTAGTGGCGAAAATCAATGATCACCATTCGATGAACTTTAAATCGATTATATCTTAGCTTATAATTATAATCATTTGACCAATACCATAATCAGTCAAAAATATCCATACAACTTCATCTCCCAATCAACGCCGTCGACCATATTGCGGTTTATTCGTCGCAACAACAACTCCGTCTATGAATAGAAAGGTTTGTTGGTTTTATCCCACCTTAGGTAACTATTAATCGAAATTTTGTATTCATCGTAATTACCCCTTAATTAGATCTATTGCATATTAAGGATGTTTTCTATTTATATGTTATGTTGATTCATATTTTTGTGGATCTACATTTTTACCATATATTTCTTCAGGGCTTGAATTGATTTTGTTTTTTTTTAATTTCTTGCGAATGGAATTCCCATATTTTCTCAAACAGTCTATCATCTTATTGTTGTTTATTTTTTACCATTTATTGTGAATGGAATTCCCATTTATTTTTGTGGATCTACATTATTGTTGTTTATATTTAAAGTTTTAACACTCTTGAGTTGGGATTTAATACAATCTAAAATTCAAAGGCTTTTAAGGGATTGATTAAGTTAGTAAGATATAATAATAATTATATATAATGAATTACAAACCTGATTATTAATTTGATTGTTACAAAGTGTTATTTCATCTTTTGTAATTTAGTGTTCTCATAGTCTATATATTTTTGGTCCTTTATATTATTTTATTTTTCACTTCATGTCGATTTTTGGAGAAATTTTAATTATACCTTTAGTTATATTTAAGTAAACCTCAAAATCACATCTTGATAAATACACATACATCACACTATACATTACACACATGATTTTTGTTAAACGAATTAAATTACCCATATGTTCTACAAAGTATTACAACCAGATAGATCAACTAAACATATAATCTCTAGATTAACATACTTAAAAATACGATAAATTGTAGATTTTTTGTGACGTTTAACCGGAGACAACTTATCGTTAAATATACGACTCGCAATTAAGGTATGAATTCTATAGTATCTATTTGTAGCGTAATGTTATATTTACTGTTGTCATAGTTTTGTATTTGTAATCTAATTTTTGGGTGATGTTTCAAAATATTTGATTTAAATTAATTATATATTCGCGCACCCCGTCGATTTACCAACCACACAATTACACTTATACTTATACTTGTAAATTGTCCACCCCGCTGCATCGCGCGAGCTCCCCACTAGTACTATATTATAAAGCATCTAAAGGGATACCTAAAATATTTAAGTAATTGTAATTTTCTATGCTTAGAGTACAACCATTTATTAAGGGTAGTACGGGGGCAACATTGTCTTTCTACATGGATATTAAATTGAACATGAAATTAGAAGGTTTGTTTTGTAAGCTTACTAATAGTCTAGTGGGATATAGAAGTATAAATCAAATCAAAACATCAATACTCTTTTTCAGTTTCTCTAAGTCACATTCCATAACCGTCCAAATTTACTTCCGAAACCGCCACCATGATTATGAATTGATGTAGGAAATCAAATTCTTATGTTTTGTAACTGATGATCTATAGTAAAATGTACAGATACAAGCAAGTTTCTAACACAAACAAACTCGCATGATTCTGAATCACCACCGAACCTCTATTGTCCTTGTCGCCGTTGTTGCCGGAATCATGAACCGACTGCCTGTCACAATCACCGCAACTCTCTCCGTGACTACTCGTGAACCAGTCAGCTGTCATTTGGCTTGGCTTTCTTCGATCACTTGAGGTAAGACATCCAATCTTCATATTCTTTTTATGTCTCATTTTCCTATCAATATCGTCGAGAGGATTACGGTCTAACCCGCCAACCCGACCCATTTGTCTGAAATTCTCTGGTTTGACCCAAAACTAGCTTGAAGCCATTTAGTGTAAACTCAGATCCGCAAATTTCGTGTTGGGTTTGTGCCGTGTTAGAAATTCACACCCCTAGATTAATGCATATGTTGAACAATACTCTACAGGGCATAAAATGTAAGAAGACATCTTAAATTGATAGTTTGAGATTTAGATATTCTTTTCTTGTAGTTGAATTTATTTTCCTTTTGGGAATCGATTGGAGAATGATAGGCACTTCAACTACTTCTAGGTTCGATGCGCAAAGCTTATTTTCGTAAGTACTAAAGCATGTGATCTCTATGGATGTTACAGTTACATTGTATAAACTATGTATTGCCTATTTGCAACTATGAAATTGCTAAACTAACATTGTCTACATATGGTTTTTACAGGTAGTATCTTCGCCATACACTGTGTTGGTTGTTTCTACTACTATTTTGCTATTGATTATCCTGACCCTACTAGGACTTGGATAGGGTCTGATAATCCGGATTTCAAAGACCAGAGCTTGTGCGCTCGTTATGTGACATCTATGTATTGGTCCATCACAACTCTCACAACCGTGGGATATGGCTGTTCGGTTGCAAGATCAGATGCTTGCACATTTGTGGTTGAAGTTTAGAACTGACTCGGAGGGCCTTCAACAACAAGAGACTATTTGACTCACATTCAAAAGCCATTCGCTCAAGCAATTCTCATCACCTGTTATATTCGCTTCTAGAAAAAGCCTACTAGTTTTATGGTGTGTCTAATGATGTGCTCTTTCAGTTGGTATCTTTCATCACTTACCATTATCAAACAAGTATATTTACAAAAACTGTCATTTCAGCTTCGAATTAATAACAAATGCTTAATGAATGTATTTGCAGGTCTTAGAAATGAAAGCCGAATAATTTCCTCCAAAGGAAGATGTTAAATTGTAGAATGAAGCACCTACATATTTCTACATACTTGTTACTAGAGCAGTGGTGAGTGTTCAATTTCATATTTAATACAATCACACATGAAAATCAATTCATATACAAAATAGCAAATGAGTCCATTTTCGCACTTCTTTTCTAAATGATTCGTTTCAACGCAAGTCCATATTGGCCAGAACGTGTTTTGACTCGAACCAAATTAATAATTTGTTAAACGGCCCGTTACATGTCCAGACTGTTTTTGCATGCCTAATCCAATAGCCTGAAAAAGACGTTAATCCATATCTTGTAATGTTATTATTTTAATAATTTATACAGGAACTGCTCGTTGTGAAAAAAATGGAATTGAACATGTCGTAGGCGAAGGAGGACCTGGTGATCTTTGTGGTGAGAGTGGGGTTCTTTGTTATAGACCTCAACTATACACAGTTCGCACCAAAAGATTAAGTTATTAAGGTTGAACCGGACCACGTTCTTGAACATCGTTCAAAGCCATGTCGGTGATGGGACCATTATGATGGACAATGTTCTCGAGGTTTGTCAAAGTTATGAGAAATAAGTATTTATTCATTTAGAATGATTAATTCGATTAATCTAAAACACCATCTCTTTTTGCAGCATTTGAAAAACTTAAACAATCCACTTATGGAAGGGGTGTTGTTAGACACAGAGAAAATGCTGGCTCATGAGAGGATGGACTTGCCCCTAAGTCTGTCCTTCGCTGCACGTAGAGGCGATGACCATTTGTTGCAAAAGCTATTAAAGAACGGTCTCGATCCAAATGAAACAACAATGGAAGAACTGCTTTGGTATGCACATATCGAAGTTTCAAATAAGAGTTGTAGTACATCTATATGTAACTTGAATGCAGATTGTAACTAGTGACATGCATATGAATATTTGTTTTACTTATAAATAATTTGCATCAATTGGATTTTTTTGAATTAGATTGGATGGGTGCGACAAGTTAAATTTGCGGCTATTAATCGAAAACCTAACTACCCAATTTAGATAACCGATTAACCAAACTAGAATAATCGAAATCGATCAGTTTTTGAAATTTCTTAACTAAAATTTTTTGTCTTGTTTATGGTTATGGCTCAAAACCGACTTGAACTACGGCCCTATGCGAACCACTAAAATCACCAACTTAAGTGTTGTATTTCCCCGTTGCATCGCGTGGTCACCCTACTAGTTCAAACTTGTATATATTCTATCCATCATGATTCATGGCAATAGAACAACAAAATTCATTAATATATTTGAAATTAAAAAAAAACATACAATAATATTAATATACAAAACACAAGTCTAAACTTATTAATTAAGATATTATGCTTTATTGATATACTTATATACTTAACCTTGGGATAGCCGAAGGATGGTATCTATAACCAGCCAAAGGCTTCTCCTTGACTCCTTCTCCTAGGTTGACCTATGACTTCTCCAAAAGAAGAAGGCTGGCAGGCTCCTTTTTTCCCTCGGTGCCTTCTCTATTCAACCTATTATCTTTTGGGAAATACCTTTGACTTATGTGCTTGTGATAACGATCTCCCACGCTTTATCTCCATTGTTGTCCAGATCATTCATTAGTCACTTTCAAGAAGGTTTGATTTGTGACCATATCCTTTGGAGTTCATACCTTTGAGTCGCTGGGCTCCGTAGAAGGAGACGACCTCTACTTCTTTGTAGCACTGTTGTTATTACTCTATGTAGGATTGTATTCTTATCACATAAGAATGAGATTAAACTGGTTTTTCTTAAGCATAAAGGTGGAATCAATATGTTTAAGTATTATAGTAATAGGAAGATGATAAGAAAGATGAAGAACACTTAGAATCAATCAAAACTTCCTTTGATTAAAGATCTCATGCAAAGAATTGATTTCACTCCTTCAAATCTAGACACAAATGAACAACTCTAAATGGACTAAGGAGGGACTGAGCTTTTATATTTGTCTCAGTCCCTCATACCTCAGGGGACTCGGGGCCTCAATCCCTTTGAGCTATCTCAGTCCCTCGACTACTAAAATGCCTAAAATGCCATCGGGCTACAATAAGAAATAAACCAACGACCTAAACTAACCTATCACTAGTCGGGGACATACAAAAAGTCCACTAACAATCTTCTCCCTGGACCTAGCTAGGGACGTACACGAAGTGTACTTACAAACTTCGTCTTGGATCTCAGTAGTTATCTATGGTCTGGAAGTCTTCAAATCTGGCATTTTTCAACTTGGGGATATACACCATAGTGAATCCCCCTAAAGACTTGAATACTTTGTGTTTTAAGCTTGTGTCGTGGCTTTATAAGATCTCATCATGGTCTTCGATTAGCTTCGACAACTTGTAATGATTCAAGAAATCTCTACTGTTACGATCATCAGTTCTATGACGAAGATGGAGATCAACTTCATAATCATATTCTGTTTCAGTATTTCACTTTAATTTCTCGATTCACATCTTCTCCAGCTTCAGTTGCTAGAGCTTTACCACGATATGGTTATTCTGAAGATGGAATATCGGGACCTTGTTGTTTGGGTTGATTTTGGTGTTCAGGTTCGGGCCTTGTTCAGCTTCATGCTTTGTCATTGAATCATGATGAGCACACTTGTTGTGTTTAAATCTTCAAAAAAAAAAATTAACTAAAAACTGCAAAAACTACAACTTGCTTTAGAAATGACAAAAATTCGGACTTTATCAAAACTTTTCAAATTTTGAAATTCGGAAGTCAATGGATCTTAGATCACTAGTTAAACTTCCAAGAGTTGTCCCTACTGAACCTATATTTTCCCACCATTTGGAGAAAAGACTCATTCTTCTCCCCTGAACTTTTGAATATTTTCAATTTGTACCCTAAACTTTTAACTTGTGAATTTTAATCTTGAAAGTGATGTTTTGACCGTTGAATTTTAGAACTTCACCTTATCATGTTTCGGCTTCGGATCTGAAATTTCAATTAAAGAACTTAGTATTCCAACATCAATCAATCAAAAATAAAATAAAAAATAAAGTTTTTTTTAGGTTAAAGACTATAAAGCTATAAGAAAATATTCACAGACAGTCATTTTGTGAGATTCACCGGTAAGATAATCATATCAGTATTTGGACCTGTTACGATTACTATTTTTTGATTAGTTAATATTTTAGATAAACATCAAACAAGCAACTACCGATATTGTTATCGACTTAAACCCTAAAATCAAATTTACTCATTGGACACTTCAGATACGATTAAGAGGTAAGATTTAAACTCTAGGTCTGTGGTTCCCACACACACAACACATTTCGTATCAAGGTAATGCACAAAGTTCCCTAGCAATAGGTGAGTATATTGTCGTCATCTGTTTTTATAAGACATTTTTCGCTTTCACAACTCAGTCGTGGGAGCCTTTTTAGGGCCGTTTTTTTGTCGCTAATACCCAGCATGACACCTAATGAAATTTTTTATGTTTACTGAAGTTTGTAACAAATTGGGTTCATGTCTTCATGAGAGGTGAGAGGAGAGTGGAACAGTAGCCATTATATTTTTAATCATGTACTAAATTGGATTTTATATCAAGAATTGAGACAAGAACCCTAACCTTTATATTTAATCTTATTTTATTTATGTGACACCCCGCATTTTCGGGTTAAATAGATTAACCTAACTCTAGTTAACTTACACGATAGTTCATAGCATTGCACATGACTAGGATTAGTTAAGTGAGTCGCATGGTAAACAGTTACAAGTTAATAATTGCACAAATGGTAATTCGAGGAATTACCAGATCGTATACATGAGTATGGAACCCTGAACGTTGGTGAATCAAGAAAATAGATAATTGTGAGATATTATTTGCAATTACGTGACTCTGTGAAACTATGTGTAAACTGCTACGTGAGTATGTGATTTAAACTAAACGTGTTATTAAACTCGTAACCGATGAACCGTTAGGATGGTTGGGGTCTAAATATATGGGGTTACGCTTGGTATGGTCCAAAATAACAATTACATTGAAGAAAACATGCAATACGCTGAACTGGGCCGCCCGAAACGAAACTTGTCAATCTTAACGGCCGTTCAGATTGACCGAATGGGGGTTTAGATTAACAGACGCGTGAAACCGACTTAAAACGCCTATTTAAGCAACCTTAAGCCCCATGCACCTCATAACTTCAACCCTAATCATCCATAACAGCCCCCATACGAAAAATAAACCCTCTAACACCTGCTAAAGCTCAAGAACATCATCCGGGAGGATTGCAACGTGTTCGGTTCTTGATTTTGAAGTGCTTTAGGTATATTATCTTAAACCTTTGTGTTTTAATCTTCTTGATCATGTTTTAAACACCATAATAAAGTTTGTCCAGATCTGATATGGTTTTATAAAGTTTAAAACTTGGATTAACATGATAAACATAAAGATTTATGAATGATTGTGTAATATGATTGCATGTTATTGAATATCTATGATGTTTGAGCGTCTAGGGTTTATAAATCATATTACGTACGATGAATCTTGCCTGTTCTGATCATATTAAATGTGTTAGGGTTATTGTATGATGATTTCTTGGTGTTCTTGATCAATGATATACACCTAGGGTTTCATATAGTTGATAATATTGCATGTTTAAAATTTGGACAGAATCTGAATGTTGACTTGTAGGCTCTGTATCATGACTCTAATTAATATGTTTTGATCGATTCTTGTTATGTGCAGTCGTACATGGTCTTAGCTTTCTGGAATGGGCAAGATCATGCGATTTGGTGTTCGTTTGATATGTTTTTGGAATTTTATTTGAATATGGGCAAAAACTGATTTTCGGATTAAAAACTTAGGTCAACTTTAATCAACTATGACTCGAGTTTTATGAAGAGTTAGGTTATGAAATTTGCACAGTAGGTCTATGTTGGAAAATCTCGGCTTTTCCAAGTGGATTCATCCTGTTTGGATGAATACACGATTTTTGGGAATTTTTATCATAAACTGACCTGATGTGAAAGTTTTCAGAACCTAGCTATAGTAATTGATTTTTCATAATTTTTCAACAAGGTTTTGTTGCAAAATAAAAATAGTAGAACAACAAATGGACTCATAGGAATATTCTGTAAAATTTATCTAATTCTTTATGCAATTATTTTTAGAAGAATCGTTTTGGCGGTGTAGAATCTGTCCTAAAAACACAGATTGTGACGTAGATGCATATGTGCTTATTTGAGGTCTTATATGCTTTGATTATGACTTGAACTTGCGTGTACACTTATATGAGATGTAAATGACGCGTAATATTGATGATAAACATAACGTTCACCGACGAGTTCGTAGGGTTTACTTGTGCATGTAGTTATACTAGTTGTCACTTAAATGTTTTCACATTCTTAAACGTTTTGGACAAACGAGTTATGTGGATTATGGTATGTACACACGTACTCACAAGATGACACATATAATAGAGAGTCGATAGCACGTCCTTGTTACTTTTGGATTGGATTTTAGCTTTGCAACCTAAGGTGAGTTTCACTACTCTTTTCTCAAAAGCATGCGTCTTAGGGAGACAACTTACTTAACTTTTCTAGTCCAGGTTTGGGACTACTGTTTTATCCCGGGTTTTGGGATGGGTTGAATCCTGGGAGGAATCGGGTTTAGCTAGTTTCACACTTTTGTCCTTGATGAACTAAACTGCATTCTATCACTGAATTCCTTCACTATACCGAATGAGTTGTCGGGTGGCAAGCGGGTTACTAGTTGATAGCGTTATTAGGTTTGACAAACCTCACACCATGCTGGGAGCCGGGAGTGAACTATGACCTTAGATTTTATCATTGTTGATAGGCAATGATGGGAGGCAAAAAACCAGCTCGCGGGGTGAGTGCATCGTTTAAATAGCAGTTCGGTACTTTCATTGTTTAATTATCATGAATGGGTTAGCTACCCTTGGCATACGCTGAACTAGTGGTTCTTGGTTTTGGTTACTGGTTACATGGTTTTGGAAACCTACGCATTTACTTATTCATTTACTTTACTTTGTGAACTCACCAACTTTATGTTAACACACGATAGGACATGCATCATTGTGTCATGGGTTATGAACATTATTGAACTTATACTTTGCTTTACATTCAATGGTTTTATTTTGGGAGCGTTGACTTGCGCATGAACTTAAACGATTATGTTTAATTTACGCTTCCGCGACTTATCTAAACTTTGTGGTTAAACGCTAAACTTGATTTTCGAAAACGAACTAAATGGTTTGGGCACACGATATACATGCTTTTTGGAAACCCATGCACTTACGTATCATTTACTTTACTTTGTGAACTCACCAACTTTATGTTGACACACGATATACATGGTTTTTGCAGGTAGTTAGCTTCCAGTGTCACGATTAGGAAGCATTGCACGTTTCACTACATTTGGGGTCTTGGGCATACACCTAAATTACATATCATGCTTTTATGTTTTCTTTCATATGGTTTTAATTTGGGCGCGTTGTTTTACGCATGGTTTTAAAATGTTTAAATTTTGTTTACGCTTCCACAGCTTAACTAAACTTGATTT
This sequence comes from Ambrosia artemisiifolia, assembly GCA_032199755.1. NCBI lineage: Eukaryota > Viridiplantae > Streptophyta > Magnoliopsida > Asterales > Asteraceae > Ambrosia > Ambrosia artemisiifolia. The sequence goes on from CM063523.1 coordinate 45,304,411, forward strand.
TTGAAAACGAACTAAATGGTTTGGGCATTTAGAGTTCGTTCATATGAATTATGGGTATAGGATCCTGGTATGTCACGCGCCTCACGGTATAAACCCCGCAATGGAAATTTGAGGGTGTGACAATTTATTTATACTTAAAACTATAATATATACCTTTGAGTTTAAAAAAGCACTCAAAACAACCTTTATGTATATTTTTTTGTTACAGATCACAACCTTTGACACAACACCAGTTAATTTGGGTCGTTAAGTTGAGAGCGAATCGGTTTAAACGACCCAAACCTTTTTTTTAATGAAAACTTTTGAACACCCACGCGAGAGTCCTTACCGACATAACTTCATTGCATAATATACAAAAGGCTTCTTTTCTAATGTTAGAAGCTAAACATCATCCAAAATGTTATAGTTCATGTTTATAAGAAAAACACTACTTTAAGTTATAAAGTTATTTACTCCAACTCGAAATCCTTGACACTTGACTTGATTCTAACAAAAGAGCGTGTGTGTATTCGAGCCGGTCCATGACTCGATCTTCACATATGAGATTTGCCTAAGACAACAACAAGAAACTAGATTAGCAATTAAGATCCATTTCAAGTGTCCTTCTATCCTTCTATATTTTCCATTCATTTGACCCATTAAGAGTCATTCTACCATTCTATATTTTTTTAACCATTTGACCCATTTCATGAGTCCTACCATTCCATGATTTCCTCCAACCATTTAAGGTCAACAATCTTTACACACACTACTTAAACACACACTAGAGATAAAGAATTAACTACAATGTAAGCTAGGAGAACTTACCTATATCTTGCACTTCTTGACCACCTTGTTTGCTCGATTCTTCCGTCTTCGCACCTAGAATTGGTGAATCCATACTTAGACCCCATGAATTCATCATTATCATCCTTATACATCTTTTTTACACTTGTCAATAAACTCATTCATACATTCATCAAATTAGGCTAATCAAGTGTTTGCACAAATATTGTGTCATTGAGGCATTACATCAAACACTTGATATGCATCATAATTCAACCAACCTTGATAATTCTACTTTACAACACCCAATCCCATGTTTATCAAAATTAAATCATCATACATACAATAATCACCAATCATATTCAAATTTTAGTTTTAACTAAACTATAATTTACTTTGACCAGAAATAGTTAAAGGTGAACTACCATACCAAAACCCACTTTATAACATACATAGTTTCCACCAAATTCTTCCAAGTTACTAAGATTGTACACAATTACTAGTATTTTTGGTGATCATAAACACAACTACTTCCTTAATTTGGACTAATTTACAAGAACTCATACAATACATTCATTCAATCAAGAACTATTTAACATGAAACCAACCAAAAGACATTCTATAACTTACCCTAGGTTTGTAATCACTAGACGATCACTTTTCCATAATCATGTAACGTAATAACACCCAATTTGACCCCAATTTATTGAATTATAAAAGTTGTTCTTGGTCTCATTTCTCCCTTCTCTGATGTTGCCACCCAACACCACCAAATTGTGAGTTTTCTATTTTTCTATTACTAATACCAACTTATGATATTTTACTCATTCACCCCCTGTTGTTTGGTTATTTGTTATTATTCCCATGTTCTAACCTTCTTATTAAGTTAACTAGGTTATCTAACTTAGTTAGTTTGTTCCATGCAGTATTCTAACTTAAACAAAGTATGTCAATTTTATATTTTTGATTTTCAGGGCGTTACACGGTTCTTTACCCACCCCTACCCACTTCCATCTTGTTCATCCTTCTTTTTCTCTCTCAAGATTATTTTTACTCCCGTTTTATTATTCAGTAAATCCACACAACTTTGCAAAAAAAAAAAAAAAATTGAATATGTATGAACAAAATCCAAATTCCATTTCCTAACAAAAAAATCAATGCATGAAAGAGAAAGAGCGGGAGATACCCGAATAAAGAGAGAAAACGGCAATGAAAAAGGGAGAAAATGATATGGAGGTGAAACTGAGTTTGTTGCTTGTGTCACGACGAATGAGAACCAACATGAGCAGTTGGTGATGGGTGGAGGTATGCAGTGGCAATTGTAATGTTGTCTATTAAGTACCAATCTACCCCCCTAAGACTGGGTCTAGGTTTATTGAAGGGAAGGGTTTTTGGAGGTAAAGGCAGATCGGTAACTCCGATGATGGTATCACCAGTTTGGTGATAATCAAAAGGGGGCTTAATGTTGGTTTGTTTGACTATGGTTGCTGATTATGACGGTGAGACTGTGATGATGGTAAATGGTGGTTGTGGTGACGATTAACCATGGTGGTACTTTATGGTGGTGTCTCTGGTATGGTGGTGTTTCCGGTAACAATGATGGAAAAGGGTTGATGGTGTTCTGTGGTGTTTAGATGTTGGTTTTGGTGGTGAACCACAACAGTGGTGAAGAAGAAAAAGGGTGGGTAAAATGAATGATTGCCTTTGGCTTAATAGCACAAATTAACTAGGTTTGTGTTAAAGCTTGTAATATGCAACAAAAAAATATACACAAAGGTTGGTTTAAGTGTTTTGTAAACCGAATGGTATAGGTTGTAGTTTTGGTAATACATAAAGGTTGTTTTCTTTTTTTAATTTTGTCTAGAAACAATGAAAGCTTAGATATATTGTGTGTAGGGCTGGCAAAATAGGTTTAATCATGTTAAACTGGTCAGAGAAGGCACGATTAAAACAAGTATCAAACATGAAAACGATTCATTTAATTACTTTTTATCTATTGTCTATAACTTTTTGTATGTTTTATGTATCAAGAATGAATAACGCTGAAGTCTGACCTCTTAATATTAATTATATTTAAAAATTGTATAATTAAATAATATTTTTTTTATTAAACATGGGTAATTGTTTCATACACAGCCACACAGGTCAAAAATTGTTAGTCCCAATTAACTTTCTGTTCTCGCAAGAATTATGAATTTAACTCTTCTATATATGAAAAAGGTTGGCAAACTGTGTTATTTTCTATTAGTTTTGTCTTTATTAAAACAGACGAACTTTATATGTAGTATATTTGCGGGGACAAAACCAAAGGATAAAAGTATGTTTTATTAAATGGAGAGATGAACCAATTATTATTATTCTTTCCATTAGGGGCCACACTTTTACCTACCTCTTCATATAAAGGGATCATTTTATAACTATTAACAGATGCAAGACATATATCTTGGATTAGGTTACTAACATAAATAGTTAGATGTTTTAATTATTATATTATTCAACATTATATAATACCTCACCAACTCCTCTAATTGGTTATTTTTGTATCCGCTCTTTATTCATACAAAAAAAAAAATAACCATAGTCGATGAATTATATTTTTAGTACGTTAAAAAACATTTGTATTTAATGATAAACTTTCGTAGACTGATATCCCCCCCCCCCCCCCCCCCCCCACAAAAAAAAAAAAAACTTTTACCTCTAAACTTTTATAATGATACCATACATCCCTTAAACTTTGAATGTTGTTTTTAACCAATAAACACTGCAGCCTCTGAATTATCTTGTGACTTGCTTATTTTTTAACTTCGTCTTGACGTGAACTTGCTTGTTTTTTATCATCTTTTTAACATTAGTTTTCTTGAGTGAATATTGATGTACAAGAGGTTGAAGTCGGATCATACATATTTTCCACGCATCTACAATCGGAGCAACGCGCACACTTAATTTAATTGCATGGTCATCAGAAGTTCAGCCATATGTTCGCACAAGCGTACATATTTAATGGCATGTGTGGTTCGAATGATTGGTTACATGACCTATTTGCAACCTTTTTCTTACATTTCATTCTATGACAATACCGAAATAAACAAAAATGATACACATATACGGACCCAATTACCATCGCTTCGCGCAGGGGAATACGGAAAATCTCTACCCTATAATGTCAAGTGGTAGCTTGTTCGGCCATGCTACGGCCGCCGGCAAGTTATTCATTAAAGAAACTAGTAGTTAAATATCAATATCAATATCGCAACCTTGGATGGTGGGTTCTTTATGGTTGGATGCATACGATCTTGAGGTGATCCGTCCCTCACCGTTGAGATGTAAGCTTACCGGGAAGGTAGACCCTCATAATAACATTAAGAACACAAATCCTTTTTATAGTTATGTAGTAATGCGCATCTTGGACACATCACTCAATTAAACGTTTACAGTTGATCCGTACCAAGACAAGTTGGATCCCCAAGCAACACTTTTATTTAGACATTGGTTATCTTCTCGATCACTTTCGTTATCTCTCATTTTTATTTACCTTTACTTTTGTTTAAAACAACTTAAAACTGAGTAATAAAAGTCATGTCATTGGATTCGATACTCGGTACTTGCTCGTTTTTATACTAATCTCGATAGATACACTTGCCTATTGTGTGGGGTTTAGAAAGTTAAGCAACTAGCATTTTATTTTATAAATTTAAAACTTGAAAGTGTCACACACCATAGTTTTTGATTTAATTTCCTTTTTCATCGAGTTTTTGGCACTTCTACCGGGAACTTGCCATTTTTAAGAAAAGAAGTTTAAGTCTTTAAAACCCCACGCTATCAACAGTTTATACAATCATTGTGTAGTGTGTACTCTAAATTCTACTTTGTGTATAATTAGGTAAATATTAGTCCTTATTTTGATATGATAGCATGGCACCATTGCAGGTGGTGCAACATTGGTGGTTTTAAGGAGGAGGTAGTTCGCAAGTGGTGGTTTTAGAGTGGTTTGGTGGTGGGTGACAGTGGCATGGGTGATGTTGGTATGGGTGATGACGGCGTAGTGGTCATGATAGCGTGTGGTGTGGTAGTGGTTGAGGGTGGTAGCAATTCTTTGGAGAAAGATGCAGAGATATGTAGGTGGGGGATTGGGAGGGAGGGATAAATCAAAATAAATTAAATATAGTAAATTTACCAATTTGCCCTCATTTAACAAGCAAAATGATCATATTAGCCTCCATTTAACTGATCAACTTAACTAGGTTTACTTTTTGGATTGATTAGGCATTTAAACATTATCCTGAAGGGTCCAGGTGAGAAAAAAAACTTGTTTTGGATTGATTTAGCAAATCTGGCCAAACCTCAGAGGACGAATTTGGCAATTTACTCTTTTAATTTCTTTTGGCAAGTTGTTTGTGACAGTTTATTTTTACTCAGATTAGATTATTGCCTTGAAATAGATTTGTTTATTATATTCATCGTTCACACCTTTTTTTCCCAATTAGATTATTTACTTTTTTGTTTGCCTCAAATATAAATTGGATACGTCTAAATGATCTAAGCATTCATCAAAAGATGATACTTTAATCGGTAAGCTGTTACAATTTTAATTAATCAATGTGAAAAAACTAATTTAAACTTTGACCCACATTTAATTTAGTAATTCAACTTATATTGAAATTGTTTCCGTTTTTTTAGGTGACCTGGAAAGAACACCATTATCTAACTTCAAATGGTATTTGAATATATGTTTTTTTTACTGATTTATGAATTTTATTTGAACTATTTATTTCGTTCATGTTTTATTGTTCTTATATGAATATTTAACTTTTTTGTTAATGCATATTTAGATTTATTTTTACTCAATAAAGTCTAAAATTCAAAGTATTAGTATTTATTGAAGCGTGTGTCCACACGTGCAGTAATCTAGTATATTAATATTCCAAATCGTGAAATCTTACATGACACTCAAAGAGACTATACTTCTCCCTTAGGTGTGTCATGTGACATCCTCCCTCTTATTTCCTTCCAAAAATCTTATTCTCTCTCATGTTTCCCCCACAATTTTCAAACGTAAATAACTTTTATATAAGAGACTTTTTAAAGAAAAAAAATACAACAAATTAACGAGCGTTTTATTATTTTTACAATGAGTAACATAGTGCTATACAAAAAAAAACAAAAAAAAAACGACTTTTTGTGGATTTTTGTTCATACAGGAAAAAACACAATGTGTTCAGGTCATTTATTAATTATGTCTAGGCATGTCACTAATAATGTTCAAATCAATAAATAGGAATTCTATTTTCATTCAGAATAGAATAGATTAAACCACTATTTTCCAAAAATAAAAAAAAATCGCACCTTCAAGACCACCGTCTCAATCACGCCTTGCAATGATTGCTATTTGCTCTACTCCTCATCTAAACGTACATTTTCATTCTTATTCACATAATTAAATTTGTTTTTTTCTCATATTGGATTACATTAATTTCTATGTTACATCATATCACATATTTTGACACTTCATATTAGATTTATCTATCCAGGAAAGATTCCGTAGTATAATTTTGTTCTTGTATATTTGCAACTTTCATGGCATGCAACTTCTCAATCTTGAATGTCACACTTCTAACAGTGTAGGAATTTAAAATTTATGGGTTATAGATACATATCCAAAACCTTTTGGTGAGAAATATGCTCTATAATCGGGGCATTAGAGCATTCACATCCCCTTCATCAAATCCAATCCATCAAATTACACTAAAAATCACTAGTTCACCCCTAAATCTTCTCTCTCCTAATTAAAATAATAATACTGTTTCATACTTTTATCATTACATTTTCTCTCTCCTCACTGACAACTACTTACAAAAATATTAAAATATATATAGGGGTGAACAGTAGTTTTTCATATTTAGGGTGGAACAGTGCTTCCACAAAATATTCTCTCTCCTCCACTCACAACCACTTACACTCACCTCACATACATTTGGTGGACACGCTCACATACATTTGGTGGATGGGATGTGAGTGCTCTTACCAACTTTAATCATGAAGGCAGGTGTGCTTTGTAAATGTGTTTTTTTCTTTGTAGAGTTTTATAAAATCATAATTCCAAACATCATCAAGCTCAGATTTTCAAATTCCTTCATTGTTAGAAGTGTAATAGAGTTGGAGGAATGTAAAGCTAAGGATCTCTTTGACAAAAAGCGCGTGTTCAGTGGGCAAACGATGGCGATGAGAATACGAGCTTTTTTCATGGTATGGTGAATAAACGAAAGGTTTCTAATAGTATTTCGGGGTTGACGGTCAACGGTTCTTTGGTATTTAAGCCTTCTGAGTAAAAAATGAGGTACTTAAATTTTTAAAAACTCGTTTCGAGGAAGACCTTAGTGATCGGCCTGAGTTGATTTGTCAGAGCATTCACATTTGGTCCACCAAATGTATGTGAGTGTGTCCGCCAAATTATATGGGGTGAGTGTAAGTGGTTGTGAGTGGAGGAGCGAGAAAATATTTGGTGGAAGCACTGTTCCACCCTAAATATGAAAAGCTATTGTTCACCCCTATATATATTTTAATATTTTTGTAAGTAGTTGTGACTGAGGAGAGAGAAAATGTAACGATAAAAGTATGAAAAAATATTATTATTTTAATTAGGAGAGAGAAGATTTAGGGGTGAAGTAGTGATTTTTGGTGTAATTTGATGGATAGGATTTGGTGGAGGGGATGTGAATGCTCTCATGGAATTAGAAATTTAAGTGATAATGATGCCGAGGACCTTGTGAAGCCATTCTCTGAAAAGGAAATAAAAGAAGCGGTTTTTGAATGTGGAGGAGATAAAGCACCTGGACCGGATGGTTTTAATTTTAAGTTTATCAAAACATTTTGGGCCTTGTTCGCCGATGATTTTGTGAAGATTCTGAATTATTTTGCTGAAACTGGGAAGATTAATAGAGGTGTTGGTTTGTCTTTAATTACATTGATTCCTAAGGTTAATGACCGGTTCATCATGGTGAAGATCAGCCTATTACTCTTATTGGATTTATTAGTAAGGTTGTTTCTAAGATCCTTGCTAATAGGATCAAATTGTTAATGGGTAAAATTATACATGAAACGCAATCTGCATTTTTATCGAGGAGATATATTTTGGATGGGCCGTTGATTATTAGTGAAATTCTCTCGTGGGCGAATAGGATGGGTAAAGAGCTATTTTTGTTTAAAATAGATTTCAAAAAAGCATTTGATAATGTTAATTGGGATTTTTTTGTTATCTGTGATGCGGCAAATGAGGTTTCCCGAGGTGTGGTGTAGGTGGATTAAAGGAATTTTATCATCGGCCTGGTCCTCTGTTCTTGTGAATAGAGCGCCTACATTTGAGTTTGGTTGAGCGAAAGGTCTGAGGCAAGGAGATGCTATTTAATCATTCCTTTTTATTATAGTGATGGAGGCTTTGTCTTACATGATTCGCAAGGCTTGTGATAGTGGGGCTTTTGACAGGGCCCGTCTTCATAGTGATGGGCCGTTGATTTCTCATTTGCTTTACGCAGACGATGCAATGGTCATTGGTGAGTGGTCTCAGTTTAATTTCAAGGCATTGAAGAGGATTTTGTGTATCTTTCATTTGTGTTCTCGACTTCGGCGTAGGGAAAACAATGGAGGAGGTCGAGGTTAAGGAGAATGGGTTGGGGTGTAGATCGCGTGTGACTTCTTTTAAATACTTGGGAATCCTTGTCGGTGCTAATATGAATTGTATCAATAATTGGGAGCTGGTTGTAAAAGTGTTTAAAAAGCGGTACAGTGGTTCTTATCAAATCGGTGTTAGAAATCCTCCCTACGTATTATTTTTCTTTGTATAAAATGTTGGTGGCCGTCATTAAAAAACCTGAAAGTATCATCAAGCGGTTCCTTTGGGGTGGCAATGAAGATAGGAGTAAGGTTCATTAGGTAGCATGGGAGGTTGTTACGAAGTCTAAAAGAGAGGGTGGTTTGTGTTGGGTTCAGTTGAGACCACAGTTACCAGAACAAAGACTTTTGGTAGCTTATTTTGTAGTTTGATAGTTAGAGGACTAGTTATGTAATTCTTTGTTAGTTTATGTGTAAACCCTAGAGTGTGAACTTAAGGGAAGGGCCCTGCGCACTTAATTAAGTGCGCAGGCCCATCAGGTGCTCACTATATAAAGTTCACTCATATGCACACTCTAGGTTAGGGTTTTGGACATCTTTCATTACACAAGAATATTGTAATCCATGGTGCTTTGAAGATCTATTGCTAATGGAATCAAACGTTTTGAGTTTCTTGTGTGTCGGTTTTACTTTGTTCATCTAGTTTCTTTTAGTTTTCATAGATTAATCACTTAAAACACCTAAACAATAGGTGTTTCTAAGTGCTAACAATCTTGTGCACTTGAAGATCTAGTAATTTTGGGACTACAATTTGGTATCAGAGCCTCTGTGCTCTAGATAGTATCTACTTTAAGATACCAAAACCCTCATCTTGTTAGTTTTTATTATCAAGATTATTTTCTTTGTAGACTTTAAAATTTAGGTGTTTTTCTTATATTTTGGCTTTAAATTTCGTGAAAATCGTGTTTCTAAATGTTTAAAGTATGTTATTTTGATCAGAAAATGGTTTGAAAAGGATTCAGCTGAGTTTTATATTTGTTACAGCTCGTTTTTGCGCACTTATTTCATGTATGCTGCGCACTTATCTCATAAGTTGAGCACTTGTTTCTTAGTTTGAGTACTTGGATCATATATTGCATACTTGTGACTGTGAGTACTTAAACTTGTTATTTTAGTACGCAGCTAGGGTTTCTGCGCACTTGTTGCACTTTAATTAAATTTCTGCGCACTTGTTGCATTGTAATTGGATTTCTGCGCACTTATTGCATCTCATTGTCTTGAGTACTTATCTAGGGTTTCTGCATACTTAAACAGAAATCTTGGATTAGTGCGCACTTACTGAAGGTGTAGTCTTGAGTACTTGGCTAGGGTTTCTGCGAACTTAAAATCTTAAACGAGAGTTTAAGTGAGTCTGCGCACTTATTTTAGTACGCAGGCTGATCAGTAAACACTGAGCACTTATAATGCCCAAGTGTTGACTGATCTGCGAACTTATCAAGAAGCATAGCCACACGTATACTTCCGAGCTGCACACTTAACAGAGACTACAACTTGACAAGGCTGTTTATATTCTTACAGGTTGCTGCATACTTATCCAGTCTGCTGTGAACTTAAGTGTGAACTTAACTGCATACTTAGCTGCGAACTTAGCTGTGTACTTACGGACTTGGACAATTTTTCTGGACTGATAACTAAAAACTGTTAAACTACTTTCCTAAAATTCATCTAAATCATGGCTGGTAACAGTTCACAACCAGTTAATCCTATAACTTTAGCAGAACTTGAAACAGGAACCATTACTCGTATTCCTAAATTAATTGGTGTTGAAGACTATGGAACTTGGAAGAATAGGATGAAAGCATTCTATTTTGTCAACGATCACACCCAATGGGATTCGGTAAAACTTGGACCTCACATCCCTGTGAGAGTCACCGAAGCAGGGGAAGTGTTCAATGTTGATCCTACCACCTATACTGATCTCGACAAGCAGTTAATACACAGAGATCACAAAGCCTACGGTGCTCTTACCATGGCTTTGTCGAACAATGTGTACAACATGTTTGAGGAGTATGGAACAGCTCATGATTTGTGGTTTGCCTTAAGTGAGTATTATGAAGGAAACGCTGAAATGAGACAAAACAAACAGGAGATGATTCAGAAGGAATATGATATGTTTGGAAGCATTCGTGGTGAGAGCCTGACGTCACATATCGACAGGTTCATGAGTTTGTTGACAAAAATGAAGAAAGCTGGCATTCCTGTGAACAACCGTAATTCCATCAAGAAACTACTCGACTCTCTTCCAAAGGAGTGGAGTGTTCAATGTATGCTCATTAAGAAAGATTACTTGGATGCTCATTCCACTCTGGCAGATCTTATAAACACGCTGAAATCATTTGAAATGGACATCACAAAGAGAGAGATGAATCAGACAGTGTCAAAAGTTACTCCAAGCAGCTCTCTAAAGAACCTGGCTTTAATGACTCCAATTGGACAGAAGGCACTGGTGGTTGAAGACTTTGGCTGGGGGAAGGAAGCTGTTGCAGCTAAAGCAGATGTTAACAAAGCATTGATGGTAACGATATGCACCAAATCCGCAAATGGTGTAAACTCTGTGGAAGGATCTTCAGTGGGAGTGCCAAAAGGAGGAATGCAAGAGAGTGCGGGTCTGAAGAGTGTGCTGATTGCTGAGAAGAAGAAAGATCAGACTGGAGAGGAGGCTTTGATAGTTGAGAAGACACCCACTGAGAAAGCAGCTGAAAAGATGGAAAGTGCACCCAAGAAAGCTGAGGAGAAAGATATGGTAAACATTCCTCTTGAAATAAAATCAAAGCTGTGCTCACCTAGGTGCGTTACAGCTGTTGCTTACTGTTTATCACACAACAGAAGGGTTTTAAGAGAAATGGATGATATCCAAAGAATTAACTCTGAAATGAAAGAAAATGAGTGGGCATATCAGCGAAAGTTGAATGCAACTCTAGCTGAAATGCAGACTCTAAAAGAATTTGTTCTCAAAAAAGATTTTCTAATAAATGACTTAACCTCAAAATTAGAAAAATCTAGAAATGAAACAACTCGTCTTCAAATCATTATTGACAAATGGAATGTAAGCAAACAGGCTCATGCTGATATCGTTGATTGCTCAAGGCAATCATTTGTAAAAGATGGAATTGGGTATAAGGATAAGAATGGAATCGAAAGATCACTATTCTTACCCTTGAGCCGAAGTGAATACATACCCATTCCAACACCTCATCCTAAAAATGATCTTTTTGAAAACAAATGTGATGAATCTGAGTCAAATGCTAACATAAGTAAAAGCGATGCAGATGTGACCCAACAGGGTCGGGTGGAAGATGATGAGAGTTGTGGTGGGCAGACAATGGGGTTAGGACATCCAGGTGCCAATTACTCCACAGTGAATTGGTTCATCTGGAACAATGAAAAGTCTAAAAACAATTTGATTTCGGATGACTGTAATACTTTAATTAATATGGATGAATGTAATAGTTTATCTAGGATGGATAACTGTAATAGTTTATCTAAGCCGGATGACTGTATTAACTTGACTTCTAAACTAGATTTAAAGGGTGCTGTGGCCCCTGATGATAGGAAGAATCCTATCAGACGTTCAAATGTTTGTGTTGACGATGTTATGCCTGTTTGTGTTGATCTTAATGCTGCATTCTCTGATGATAAACATACGTGTAAACCACCTATGTTTGTACCAGAACTAAAGCTTAACAGGTTTGGGAAATTTCTCACTGAGGAAATCCCAGAGTTTATCCCTTCATCCACAGATGTATCAGGTTCTGAAGAATCACAAAGTGAAACAGGTAACTCAAGTTCTGAAGAATCACTAAGTGATACAGAGAGCAACATCAGCATACCTGACTGCAACACAAATGAAGAATCAAGTAGCAGCAAGGATGAATCATGTTCAAGAGAAAGCTCCTGCTCAAACAAGATCAAGAAAAGAACATCACAATCATCATCATCCAGATCTTCTCCAAAGATCAAGCCTAAACACTTAAAATGCTTTAGATGTGGAAAAGAAGGACATGTGGTCAAAAAGTGTCATTTAAAACCTAAACCACAAAATGATGTCAAAACTCAAAACTCTTTTTCTGATCAAATCAAAAATCTTCAAGAAACAGTAAAAAGTTTTGTTAAAACCACACAATTTTGGAAGAGAAAAGAGTCAACGATGGGTGAAAATCACGATAGATCAAAACTAAAACAAACATGGATTCCCAAAGTTAACTAAATACATGTTTTGATCATCTTTGTATATTATTATTATTTTTTTTTTGTAATTTTTTTTTCTTTTGAATAAGCTGCATAAATGGTTGATAGCTCTTATGAGATATATGTAGCATGTTGATAGGGGCGCGTCAAGAACCATCAGTGAATCCCCATACAAATCGATCCATGACTGGATCATTGATGTATCTCACCGCCAGCGGACTAGACATCATGTGGGCAGTTGGATGCTGTGCTCGGTTTCAGTCAAATCCCAAGCAATCTCATGAAACTGCAGTCAAAAGAATCTTCCGCTACCTCAAAGGAACACCAAAGCTTGGTTTATGGTATCCTAAGAGTGATAATTTTGATTTAATCGCTTACTCTGATAGTGGTCATGCAGGTTGTAGAATTGATAGAGAATTTGTCTCTGGTGGTTGCAAATTTTTGGGGAATCGGCTTGTATCTTGGCAAAGCAAAATGCAGATAATAGTGTTTATCTCCACTGATGAAGCCGAGTACACTGTTGCGTCCAGTTGTTGATGTCAAGCTTTGTGGATCCAAAATCAGTTGCTGGATTACGGTTTGAATGTCATGAAAACCCCAATCTTCATTGATAATGATGCTTGTCGTGACATCGTGAAGAATCCTATCGACCATTCTAAAACACTACATATTGAGATCAGGATTCACTCTATTCGCGATGCTCACGATAAAGGATACATTCAAGTGTTATCCATTGATACTGCTGACCAAAGGCAGATATCCTCACAAAGGCTTTTGACGAAACTCGTTTCCTCCAATTGGTCACTTGGCTGGAAATGATAAATTTTGAGTGAGCTCACATTATGTCATGGTGTTAAAAAAAAAAAAAAAAAAAAAAAAATCCTATTTTCATACAAAACAAGATTTTTGGGGGAGAAAGTATATCTCTATTGCAAATTAACAAGAAATGATAGGGACTAATCATATTTTGTCAGCATGTGAATAGGATCCAGAGGATGTTGCGGCTTCAAGCAACGACATGTCGGTAGATTCAGCTTGGAATCGAGTAAACTGCTAATAGGTGATTAACAGAATAGATCTACATGGAAAGCTGGATTCCCACTGTGTTTTAGGTCTGCACAAGCTGAGTCCGGTCATACACAGGTTGAGAGATCAAAAGACACAGAAAATTTTGTGCATATGTAATCAAAAGACACCTAAGTGTGCAAGCTACCAATGCGGGGCTATTCAAACAAATGAACAACAAAAGACACGCAATGTTAGTGACGTGCAAACATATAGATAGCTCAAAAAGCAATCAGATGATCATCTTCTCTGCTTATGGGAACATAGACCTGAAGCTCTCATCATCTGATTGACATAATGATCATCTTCTCTGCTTATGGAAACATAGACCTGAAGCTCTCATCATTATATCTCAATAAACCTTGAGGATTGGTAGGCTTACACCTAGCACAAGTGGGGTCCACTAACTTTCCGTCAATATTACCAAAACATGATAAATCTCATCACCAAACGTATGTTGAAAGACGAGAGGCATGGATTTAAGTGGACAAACATACCGACAGTTTTTCTTGGGCTGCAGCTATCCAACGGAAAGTTGAAATGTGATCTGGCAGGTATGGTTGGTATGATCTTGTATGCAAAAGGTGAGAAACAGTTAACCCCTCCTTGTTGTGTTTGTTTTTATTAAAAAAAAACGTACAAAATATAAAAAGTTTAGGGGGAGTATTAAAATATGTGTTAGAATGTGAGATGTGTTTATTGCATATAATCCTGATCATCATCCAGTCTGTGATCAAGAACAGTGCAGGGGACTAGATTGTGAGATTCTTCGATCCGGTAGATGTATTCATGTTTTATCTGTTAGAGTTGATGTAGTTGTTTGGGAACACAATCAGAGTTGGAGCCGGTCAGACACTGCTGGAAGAAGGAATGCTATTTCAAAGAGCAGTAGATCCTGCTAAAGAGAGGAAGCTGGAGATGTTAGAAATTTTGGAAATGATCGAGGCTGCAGACAAAGAGAAGGAGCTTAGAGACAAAGACAAGGAAATTGCTAACAAAGACAAAGCTGACAATTAAAGAAAAGCAGCCAGAATCTCTGAAGCTCCAGAAGTGATAGTTCCAAAACAACCAGTGCGGGTAAAGCAGGAAGAAGGTGAATCGAGTGATATCTCGGTTTGAAGCTAACAGATGAAGATCTGGTATCTGTGGTCTAGGGGGAGTATTGTTGGGTTCAGTTGAGACCACAGTTACCAGAACAAAGACTTTTGGTAGCTTATTTTGTAGTTTGATAGTTAGAGGACTAGTTATGTAATTCTTTGTTAGTTTATGTGTAAACCCTAGAGTGTGAACTTAAGGGAAGGGCCCTGCGCACTTAATTAAGTGCGCAGGCCCATCAGGTGCTCACTATATAAAGTTCACTCATATGCACACTCTAGGTTAGGGTTTTGGACATCTTTCATTACACAAGAATATTGTAATCCATGGTGCTTTGAAGATCTATTGTTAATGGAATCAAACGTTTTGAGTTTCTTGTGTGTCGGTTTTACTTTGTTCATCTAGTTTCTTTTAGTTTTCATAGATTAATCACTTAAAACACCTAAACAATAGGTGTTTCTAAGTGCTAACAATCTTGTGCACTTGAAGATCTAGTAATTTTGGGACTACAGTTTGGGTCTTAGCAAACTCAAGGAAAGCAACAATGCATTGATGTTAAAATGGTTATGGCGTTATCGGTTAGAATATGATGCGTTGTGGAAAAAGGTGATAGATTCGGTACATGGCTCGAACAGAAAATGGGAAGCGTTTTCTTGTAACAAAAGATTTTCAGGAACATGGAGTAAGATTGTGGCTTGCGGTTCTCGATTAAAAGTGGAAGATAATTATTTTGTGAATATGATCCGAGGTTCGGTGGGTAATGGCAATACGGTTAGATTTTGGGTAGACCCGTGGATAGAAAGGGAGCCGCTAAAGACTATGTACCCGTCCTTATTTCAGTTGGAGTTAAACAAATGGTGTTCGGTGGCCGATAGAGTTGGAAGGGAAAACGATGGAAACACGATTCATTGGAATTGGAAGAAGTACCCATCTTCGACTATCGAGATCGCTGACCTCATTGTTGTTCATAGAAAGGTTGGAAACATAATTAAGGTTAAATGGGAATGTAGATGGTTGGTTTTGGAATGGGGATGCGAATAATGAATTTTTGGTGAGAGAAGTTCGGAAGTGGCTTAAAGGAGTTGAAGCGAGAGACAATAATGGTTATTATAAATGGTGTAAATGGATTCCAAAGTGTAATGTTTTTATGTGGCGAGCTCATATGGATAGGATCCCGACTACGGTGGCCCTTCAGAAGAGGAACATAAATGTGGGAGATAGTTTATGTGTTTTATGTGGTGAAACGGATGAGACTTCGGACCACTTGTTTTCAGCTTGTGGTGTTTCGAATGGAGTGTGGCTAGGAGTTTCCTCATGGTACAAGATATCGCCTTTTTTGTGTTTTCGGTTAAAGATGTTTTACAGATTGTCGATTATATGGGTGGGTCAGAAACGAAAAAAGAGACCACTTATGGTATCCTCATTTTGGCGTGTTGGCGTATTTGGAAGGCACGAAACGAGAAGATTTTTTCTAACATTGAAACGAACGTGGTCCAAATTGTTTCCGATATAAAATCCTTGGGGTATCTTTGGTATAAGAACAAGTATAAGAAGGGTACGGTAGATTGGAAAGATTAGTTTTCTTTTCCTATGATGTAACTTTTGTTTTTGGCAGTTATCTCTAGCTTGGAGATTCCGCCGGTTTTGTGTGTTAATGAAGTTCGCATTTCAAAAAACATTAAGTTACTTATCATAGAAATAATAATGCTCAACATTCATTTTGATAAAACTTTTCAAAATTAATGAGATTTCAACTTATCAATTAATAGAAACAAAAATATATGTTTTGATGATAACACCGTATTTTAGTTGTAGATGTGTAGTAGAGTATTTTTGGGCTTAACTTTTTAATTTACATGTCAATTTTCTTTGTAATTCCAAATATCATCAAGCCATTTAAGTTACTTATCAGACTAAATTGATTATATACATCATACCCAATGTTAAATTATTTTGTATTCTTTTCTTAAATTTTAAGCCGATAAGCTACGTTCACTGACATTAATCCAGTGTGTTAATCATCATCATTATGTAAATGACAAGAAGAAATACATCCTGTCAGTACTTAATTAGTAACCAAGCATTAAAAAAGAACAGAAAATTGTTAAACCTAAAGCATATGCTGCATATCTAACTAATCATTCCCAGATACATTGTATCAGTTGTTTGTATATTTATAATGTCTTATTATTGATAGTTTACACCTCCCTTTCAATGAAAACCACTAATATTTATTCCTATTATTTTATTAATTGACTTGCCAGAATTTGAACTTGTGTTAGGTCAACTCCTTCAGTTCATGAGTTAAATATTTGAAAGTCTAAACAGGTACATAAGTTGACTTGTTATTAATTTTTAAAATACATTTTTTTAAATTATTTTAATTAAGAAAGGGTTGGGGTGGATCTAGCTAATTCAAAGGATATAGTCAGTTAGTCACAAAATGATTAGCTATGAGCTATCTGTCAAGTAGTTAATTAATTGTTGCCTTCCATTACTTGTTTGTCCATCAACGAATCCATGATAATGTTTAGGACTTAGATAATATAATAACAACTGCCTAGATTCCTAATAAAATACCAATGAGGATCTTTGTCTAACATTTTCCTGCAGCGTGGCGGGTCCAACAGCAAACTTAATCCTGTTTGTGTTCGGAAATTTGCACATAGATTCGGTTAGAAAATGGATGAAATATATTTATATTTCAGTTGTATAACCTTTTAACATATTTATTATGTGACAGATACTTTGGACATGTTTCGTATTGGGAGTTAGCCACTAAGGATATTAGCATGGGCGAAGCATATGAAGGGTTGGTGGGGTGCCTGGCCTTCACCGTTTTTTGGTCTGATAGTGTAATTTTTTTTCATTTTTATCTGAAAATTTTGTGTATAATGAGTTTGGCCCCACCGATTTTCTTGTCAAAAAAGATTATATGTATTTAGTTATAAAGAAATGTGTAGAGCGGAGCCTTACTTTAATTTTTGTATTTGTTCTAAAACTTTAAGTCGGCTTTTCGAAAAACTTTAAATTTGTTTTTAAACTATTAAACTTGAGGGGGGTTTTAGTAAAATGTGAAACTTCTTAAAAAAAAAAAACAAATCGTGATAATTAGGGACATGGGGCTGGTCCTGCTCGGAATTTTTTTTTAAAACACAACATTCTTTGAGTTTGACAAGCACAAGCAGCAATCAATTGGCATTCAATGAACAACAAATTAGGAAGAGGATAAACGATTAGAGGCCGTAATCAACAATCATCAAACTAGGTAATCCTTTTTTTAGCTTCTCATTCACTATCGTTGCATTCTTGAAGGTAGTTTGTGAAGTACGGTTGTTGAGGGATGGATATTGAACCTAATTTCTGGGTGGCTTTTGACCATAATTGTATACTTTATATGAGATTAACCGTTGCGTTGTATCTATTGTGATTATTGTCAAGGATTTTGAAATCAAGATTTATAATGGTGAAACTGGGGAAGATTATCAATTAAGGAGAAAAGATAGTGAAATTGTAGTTTGCCAATGATACCATAGCAACATGGTTGAGGTGGGAGGGTTTAACACCATAGGTGGGTTCCCGCCTGGTAGAGGTCGCCGGTTCGATTCCTGACAGCCCCCTTTCTTGTGGCACTGGGTCTGGGTGGTATGCTCGTTGAGCGTCGTGGCGTCGTCTTGAACCGGGTCCGCGTCAAATAGAGCCCAGTGGTTTAACCACTGAGGTGGCCATCCAAAAAAAATGAAATTGTAGTTTAATCCATTCCTATTGATTTTTTAAGTTATAAATATCATGAAAAAGTTGAAAACTATTTATTCTTTTTTCAACAAAAAAAAGGATGAAAATCAACAAGCTTCAAAAGAGAATAAACGTCACAAAGCTTCAGCCAGGGAGTCACAAAAGCATGAAAGCCAACAAGAAGAGCATGATCAAAAAGCTCCATGAGAAAATCAACAAGCTCCACAACCATAGTCAAACACTAATTAAAGGTCGTCGTGCCGAGTTAGGAATGTTCTTCAAGTTATTTTTTCGGGTTTTTCAGGTCGGGTTTTTTGTTGAGAAAAAGTGACCCGATAACCGAACCATTTAAAGTTTGGGTTGGTCAGGTTGAGGTTATTTGAATCCGGGTTAGTTCAGGTCGGGTTATTCGGTTTTTGGGTTTATGTGTAATATGAAAAATGTTTTTTTTTCTTGCAAAAATATCATTAAAATTTATCGTGATACTAAAAAAAATATTATCAAAATTTAAACATTATTTGACAACATGATATAACAGTGTTTAAAATTCCTAAAACATGATGTTTAAGATGCCAAAGAATCTAAAGTTAAACACATCCATATAAAAAGACATTATATGTTCGGGTTTTTATTCGGGTTTCAGATTTCAGGTGTTTCGGGTCGGGTTGTTCGGATTTTTTGTTGGGAAAAAGTGACCAGAAAACCAACCCATTTAAGGTCAGGGTTGATCGGGTTCGAGATATTTGGGTTCATGTTTTCAGGTATTGTCTAATTTGGGTTTGAGTGGCTTCAAATTCGGGCCGGGTTTCGGATAAAAAAGAACAGCCTTATGCTGAGTTGTAAATCTTCTTTCAGCTACTTACCATTTCTCTTGCATTTTGTCTTTGTTTGTTTATAAAATTGTTTTTTATATGTAAAACCCGTATTTTGAATGATTGAATTTAGACTTTTTATTGTTTGACCCGGCGCCCCGGCCCGAACTTAGGTGTAGGAAAAATAGAACTGGACCATCGACGTGATACTTAGCCGTATGAAAAAAAATTGGGTCTCGTAACTTTTGGCCCCAAACAACCCAACCCGTAAAAATGACTGAAGAACACCCCTATGGTCTATTCAAATAGTTTATGGACTAATCAAATGATATAAACCATATATATCACTACAACAAGAATTTTGAGCAATAGTTTAAAAGAAACATGATCTGATCGTTGAATGGTTGACAGATCTAATTGTCCGGGCTTTATCGTACAAAAGGGAATAACGACGACACCTTTAACGGATTACCACTATTGCTGTTGAAATGTGTTGAACCGGGAAAATCCCCCCCCCCCCATTGTATTTTAGTATTGTTAAATGTAACATGCATATATGTAATCAAGGACAAGCATATGGATACCTTTATTAAAATTTATATCGGGACTCCTTGGATTTCCCCCCAAATTTTTTTTTTTTGAACGGCAAATTTCTACTCCTTGTGGGACTTGAACCCATGACCTCCCATTAGGTGTTCCTAGAAGGGGAAACGTGTAATAAATCCATTAACATGGGTATCAAATTGATGTTTGCCATTAAGTGCTTGGTGGAAGCTATTGTGATGACGACTTAGTGGGTGCTATGGCGGTTCATGTATGATTGTGTCTTCAAGGTCAATAAGAACTTGAAGGAAATGATTTTTAATAATATTTTTGATTATTCGTTCTTGTGATTTGCTAATAGAAACCGTAAGTCTAACATTAGCTAGGTAGAGTCAGAGTGGCTAACATATCTTCTTATGTACTTGTAAGAATCTTCTGTCTAACTTCTTGCTAGTGACCAGTTTTTAATGTAGTGTGCTGTTAAAGAAAACTTAATATGATTATGCTACAACATACATGCACATTGATTACATAATCTATCTATATAATAATTGAATACATCTCGGGTCGAATGAAGGCCTTAGAGAGTGTCCCCATGGATCCAACTGTGAAATGGAGCTTCGAATTTTACATATATAAAATGTGTTTTTTTTTCATTCTCCTTTCTCATACCTACCCAATTCTTCCTTTGAAAGTTTGTTATCCTCCTCCTCCATTCAACCCATATCATTTGATTTTCCAAAACCTATTCAACATCTTCGATCGTGGAAGCATTCCAAGTTGTAAGTATACCTTTACCACATTTATATTATTTTGTTATGTTATGTTATTGTTATGATCGAGATATATATTTATAATTCATTGATGTAATCTGATGTTATAATTTTCTATTTGTGGTTATGAAGATTTATGTCTAGAGATGTCTGATTATTTGCATTGTTAATGTTTGAATTGAGTATGATTGTATTGTTCTTCGATGAACATAAGAATATTCAAAGACATCCGAAGAACAATACAATCATACTCAATTCAAACATTAACAATGCAAATAATCAGACATCTCTAGACATAAATCTTCATAACCACAAATCGAAAATTATAACATCAGATTACATCAATGAATTATAAATACATATCTCGATCATAACAATTGTGACACCCGGCAAATTCAGGTTGACAACATTGTCTAGGTCAAAGTCTACCTTAGCTAGTCACGCGTATATTATACTTAACTGGATTAGTTGAGTCGTGTTATGGTTCGGGAACGGTTAATTTAGTCTAGAGGATCATTAGATGTCAGTCTAGAGGATCATTAGATGTCAGTCCTTAACCAAGTGTACAAGGGGTGACGATTCGTAGAATCGTCAAAGCATAGGGAACATACAAGTCTTGAGTCCCGGGAATTGGTGAACGAGTGTGAATGTGTTTGTTTGCAAGTATTATGTGTTTACAATCATTATGTGACTTGTCGGTATGTGAAAATGTGTTAACATATGTTAAAACGGGGTTTAACACGCCAAATACACGGAACCAACCCCTACAGGCGATTAGGGAGGCCTAATCGCCTATAGGGAGGCGATTAGCTATATATGATAGGCGATTGGGAGTTGTTTTAGGCGATTAGTGGGCTAATCGCCTATAGGGAAGGCGATTAGCAGCCCTAATCGCCTGTAAAAGCTGCATAATCGCCTGAAACGTACCTGGCGACTAGAAACGACTATAAATACAACACTTGACATCCTAAACTTCATTATAACAACCCTAGCCGTCCCACAACTCGTCCCAACTCACAAACAACCTCTGGAACACGATTTTGGATCAAACTACACGTTTTCAAGCCTATTACATCAATCTATCATAAACATAAGGTGTGGTTTTCATTCATGCAACCTTTATTAACGTTATTTTTGAATCCCTAATGGTCCAGACCTGTTTATAAACGTTTGTGTCTTCTGAAATTCGTTAATAATCGTTGTTAATTAGATTCTAACTATTATGCATGTTGTATGTGTTAATTATAATTAAAAGATAGGATTGTTGTGATTCAAAAAGGATTGTTAACATAATATTAAGGTATTTACAGATTGATGATGATAGCATGTTGATGAAATCTGAGTAATTGTTCATTAGGGTTACGGTTATGCATGTTAATGTGATGTTTCATGCTACGTGTATTATGTTTGGGAAACATGTTTGCATTCAGGGCTGGTAGAACGAGGTTAAACGAAGGATTTTGATTGAAACATGTTTGATATGGTTGTTTGATTGATATTTGATGTTTCCACACGTTCTGGATTTGATTTGGAGGGTTAAACGCGCGAAAAACCGAAACTGCTGTGCTGAAGGCGATTATGAACCCTAATCGCCTATGCTATAGGCGATTAGGAGGCCAATCGCCTGTTAAGGCAGCCTAATCGCCTATAGCATAGGTGATTGGGAGCCTAATTGCCTTCGTTGCATGCGATTACGATCCTAATTGCTAGTTAACTTCTGAATTGCATGTCTTATAGCCCTAATCGCCTATAGTACACTAGAATAGCCCTAATCACCTATACTTGAAGGCGATTAGAGCCCAATCACCTTCAGGGAAGGCGATTAGCCTTCCCAATCACCTGTTGACTTTCCTAATCACTAGTTGACTTTTCCTAATCGCCTGTACTGCTGCTGTAAGTGTATTTTAGCATTCCGAGACCCGAATTGACACCTAGAAACATGCTAGGAACCCCGTATCATACCTAATAACTTAGTAACATGTGCTCGGACTTATTTATGTGTTAATTGAATTATGTGCTAGAACTTGTTGGACTTTAACGTATGTTAAGTGTGATTGCATGATTGTATGTTTGAGGGTGCAAGTATAACACGGGGAGTCTCGGGTCACCAATGGGATGTCGAGTCTTGTACATTTGGTTAGTTTAACAGTCACAGTGTTTTCAAACGAACTTGGTCATGGTCTGGACATCTAGGGACTAACTAACCTACGGGTTATTAGTCTAAGTACTTGTAACTGTCATATGTTAGGTCGCCGCTTTACGGGGCTAGCATAGCTTGCTGATTTTATTCATAATACGAAGTAACGCAACCTAAGGTGAGTTCACGGCCCCACTTTTAACTGGTTTCACTTTTTGGGGGAGAAAACATGTGTTAAACTTATGTTTTGGTAACAACTGTCATACTATGGGTTTCTATGGTTTACTATACGATCTTTGGAAGTCCCGGGGGAAACCATGAATGTGCGGGTTAGCACAACGGGGAAATGTGAATAGATCTATTGGGAGTGACCAACCCCACTCGTCGGCTTGGAGGGCCGGGCGGGTGCATATTGTCTCAAACAGGAACAGGTTTACTATTCGGGCACAACATCTGGTTTGCGAGTTAGTAATGGTTTTCCAATCGTAGTAGTGTCAAAACATACGCCTAACTAGCGTACTTTGGTTTATAATTTTATATAGTATGGACAGGTTGAACTTGGTACTCTATTTTACAAACCTGTGAACTCACCAGCATTTTTGTGCTGACGTAACTCTTACATGTTTTCTCAGGTCGCTAAGGTAGCACTACGGGACTAGGGCGCACGCGTCTGCACGGCGTCTAGATAGGGTTGCATGGTTTTCAAACACTGAATATTTTGGATTACTTTTGATTATGTTTTGAGAATAAGCTTCCGCTGTTATTTGGGAATTTTAAACTATGTTTTTGAAATTGCATATGTTCATTTAGACTTGTTTATTGTGATCGTTGACTTGGATCCTGGTTTGTCATGCGCCTCGCGGTAAGACTCCGCAAGTGGATTTTGAGGGTGTGACAGATTGATATCAGAGCCAATGGTTATAGTGAACTAGGACTGCATGTAGAGTCTTGTCTATAGCCGAGTCGCACACACTAGATGATCACATAGTACTAAACGTTATGGTGGGTTACGTATGGACTTGTCGGGGTGTCTCTAAATCATCTGACCCTTCTGTGTTACATCATCCGTTCTCTCTTATGTCGGGTTACTTGCTTTCTAGGCAGTGTGGTATATTGGGGTAAATCGTGTACTCTTGAGATTTGTCCAAGACTCGGACATCTCCCTTTCATACTCCAATAGAAACACTTGCCATAAACTACCGTAGCATTACGGTGTATGGCTAAGAGTCTATGTCCGGTGATTTGAACTTTGAACTAGGAGAACACTTGGAGGACCATGTAGAGCGGTTTATCATTTCGGGTGCACACGAAATCATAAACCGAAATGCATGAAAGCCCTAGTGAGCTCTGGGTTTGAATGGATAGTCCTGGGTTGGATCTAGCTTTGATCTTGTGAACGCTAGTGGTTGTCATTAGCTGTGAAACTAAATTTTCTCGTCCTTTTTGTCAGAATCATGTCTGGAGTACGAGGAGGACGTGGAGGTGGCCGCGCTGGTGGGCGTGGTGGTGGTTGGTCGTGGAGGTGTAAACCTAACACAAGAAGATCTGAACAACTTGTTGCAAGCTGCCTTTCAGTTAGGGCACAATGGTGGTGGTAAGTTGACTTATCAACTTTTGCCTCGTTAGTGAACTTTGTTTACATCTTCCGTGGTTTCTTATGTGTTTCATTTCAGGTGGTCCTGTTAACCCACCCCCACCTATGTGTACCTACAAGATGTTTCGGGACTGTAAGCCCCAGGAATTCTCTGGCACTGAGGGTGCTGTGAGCTTGCTCAGGTGGCTAGAAATGGTGGAGTCAGTGTTTCTGATGTGTAACTGTCTCCCAGAGGATCGAGTCAAGTATGCTGCCGCATTATTCCAGGATGTTGCTTTGACCCGGTGGAACAATACCACCCAGAACATGGGTTTGGGGGAGGCTTATGCTATGCCTTGGGAAAATTTTGTTCAGCTGTTGAAGCGAGAGTACTGTCCAAGGGAAGAAATTCAGAAACTAGAGCATGAGGTGTGGAACCTCAAGATGACCGGGTCAGAGATTGAGAAGTATACGGTAAGGCGTAATGAGTTGGCAGTGCTGTGTCCTGATCTGCATGTGCCAGAATACAGGAGGATTGAACACTATATCTCGGGGCTAGTACCAGAGATCGCAGGGTTGGTGGCTGCGGGAAATCTTCCTACATACTCAGATGTGGTCCGATCGGCTCACAGGATGACAAATTTAAAGGTGAATGAGGGTATCTTGCCTGCTAAGGGTTCGACTGTCAAGGCCCCGGAGAATAACAAGCGCAAATGGGATAATGAAGGAAAGGGATCTGTGCCAGCACCGACACAACAGGGTAAGAGGTTTGATAGCGGGGGTTCTTCTTCTTCTGGTTCCAAACCGGGTGGTTATGCGGGGAAATTACCTAAGTGCAACAAATGTGGGCGTCATCATCAGGGGGATTGCGACCGTAACCGTTGCCATCGCTGCCAGCGACTTGGGCATTTTGCTAAAGACTGTCGGGCGACACTTCCATCGACCCAGGCCCCAACTACTACCCCGGCTCCTACTGCTCAAGGAACTACGGGGAAACAGGGTTGCTATAACTGTGGGGAGGCTGGGCATTACAGGAAGGAGTGCCCAAAACTGAAGCAGGGCGGGGATGTGAGGGATAGAAACGGTAACGGGAACAACGGGGGCGGTGGCAGAAATGCACGTGCCTTCGTCATTGGAGCCGCGGAGGCTAGACAGGATTCTGACACAGTTACCGGTGCGTTCCTTCTCAATAATCGCTCTGTTAGTGTTTTGTTTGATTCTAGTGCCGATAAAAGTTTTATATCTCTGGAAGTTAGTCGACTGCTAGATGTAGTACCCGTACCAATAGAGGCTAAGTATATAATTGAGTTGACTGACGGTAAAAAGATTGAAGCTACTTGTATCCTTCGGGAGTGTCACCTAGAGTTGTCGGGTTTGTCTTTCCCCATCGACCTTATGCCAGTACCCTTGGGTAGTTTTGACGTGGTTGTAGGCATGGATTGGTTGTCTTTGTATCGCGCTGAGATTGTTTGTTACAACAAGGTTATTCGGATTCCTCTCCCTGATGGAGAATTTCTTTCTGTGTACGGTATCAAGGGCGGTGCTCCGCTAAGTCTCATCTCCAGCATGAAAGCCCTTAAGTACCTTCGGAAGGGTTATTCGGCCGTTTTGGCACTTTTATCTGTTTCCTCTGCTGACGAGAAGAAGATCGACGATATTCCTGGTGTACGCGAGTTTCCAGATGTTTTTCCCGATGATTTATCTGGTCTTCCTCCCCATCGTCAGGTTGAGTTCAGTATTGATCTTGTACCGGGCGCTGCTCCTATTGCTCGGGCCCCCTACCGTCTTGCACCTCCCGAGATGCAGGAATTGTCCAGTCAGTTGCAGGAACTCTTGGACAAGGGTTTCATCAGACCAAGTTCTTCCCCTTGGGGAGCCCCGATTCTGTTCGTCAAGAAGAAGGATGGAAGTTTTCGATTGTGTGTGGATTACAGAGAATTGAACAAGGTGACCATCAAGAACCGTTATCCTCTTCCACGTATTGATGATCTATTCGACCAACTCCAGGGTTCTAGCTACTACTCTAAGATTGATTTGAGGTCCGGTTATCACCAGTTACGCGTAAGGGAAGCTGACGTTGCAAAGACTGCCTTTCGTACACGTTATGGCCATTTTGAGTTCTTGGTCATGCCCTTTGGTCTCACTAACGCACCCGCGGTTTTCATGGATTTGATGAACCGCGTTTGCAAGCCGTATCTTGACAAGTTCGTCATCGTGTTTATTGATGACATCCTGATTTACTCCAAGAACAAGGCCGAACACGAGGAACACCTGCGTTTGGTTTTGGAACTTTTGCGACGGGAACAACTTTACGCTAAGTTCTCAAAGTGTGACTTTTGGTTACGCGAAGTTCAGTTCCTAGGACATGTGGTTAATGAACTAGGAATTCATGTCGATCCAGCTAAGATCGAAGCGATCAAGGACTGGGAAGCACCAAAGACGCCGACTGAGGTGCGGCAATTCCTAGGCCTTGCGGGCTATTATCGTCGTTTCATTAAGGGGTTTTCGAAGATCGCTCAACCCCTCACCACTCTTACTCAGAAGGATAGAAAATTCGACTGGGGTGAACCACAAGAGTCAGCGTTCCAAGAACTGAAGTCTAAACTCTGTTCTGCTCCTATTCTGTCCTTGCCCGAAGGCACGGACGATTTCGTTGTTTACTGTGATGCTTCTATCCGTGGTCTCGGTTGCGTGTTGATGCAACGCGAGAAAGTAATTGCGTATGCTTCTCGTCAACTCAAGGTGCACGAGAGGAACTACACCACCCATGACTTGGAGTTGGGTGCAGTGGTATTCGCGTTGAAAATTTGGAGACATTACTTGTACGGTACCAAATGCACCATCTACACCGATCACAAGAGTCTCCAACATATTTTCGACCAACAACATCTGAACATACGACAACGTCGTTGGGTTGAACTCCTGAACGACTATGATTGCGCCATTAAGTACCATCCTGGCAAGGCGAATGTGGTAGAAGACGCCTTGAGCAGGAAGGAATCACCAAACCCTCGTCCCGTTCGGGCATTGCAGCTCACCATTCATTCCTCTCTACCTGACCAACTCCGTTCTGCGCAGTTAGAAGCTTTGAAGGAGGAAAACCTTAAAGCTGAGACTATGCACGGTGCCGACAAGCACCTCGAGCGAAGGCCTGATGGCCTGCACTACTTCACAGGACGCGTATGGGTTCCTTTATTCGGGGGACTTCAGGAGCTTGTCTTAGATGAGGCTCACAAGTCCCGGTATTCCATTCATCCTGGTTCGGATAAGATGTACCAAGATCTAAAGGTGCTCTACTGGTGGCCAAACATGAGGTCGGATATAGCCTCATACGTGAGCAAATGCTTGACCTGTGCTAAGGTCAAGGTGGAATACCAGAAACCGTCGGGTCTCTTGCAACAACCTGAAATTCCAGAGTGGAAATGGGAACGGATTACAATGGATTTTGTCACGCAACTACCTAAGACACCGAGCGGGAATGAAAAGATATGGGTGATTGTTGATCGGTTGACGAAATCAGCTCATTTTCTCGCTATTAAGGAGACCGACACCATGGATCGTTTGGCTCGTCTTTATCTGAAGGAAGTTGTTTCTAAGCACGGGGTGCCGGTTTCTATTATTTCGGATCGTGACTCCCACTTTACTTCTCACTTCTGGAAGTCTTTGCACAAGGCTTTGGGTACCCAGCTAGACATGAGTACGGCTTATCACCCACAGACTGACGGTCAGAGTGAACGCACGATTCAAACCTTAGAAGACATGCTTCGGGCATGTGTGATCGATTTTAGCAAAAGTTGGGAAGCTCACCTACCGTTAGTAGAATTCTCTTACAACAACAGTTACCACACGAGCATCAAGGCAGCTCCGTTCGAAGCACTGTACGGGCGGAAATGCCGGTCCCCTCTTTGTTGGGCTGAGGTGGGTGAGAGTCAACTCACTGGTCCTGAGCTAGTGTACGAAACTTCGGAAAAGATCGTACAGATTCGCAACCGGTTGGCAGCGGCACGAGATCGGCAAAAGAGTTATGCCGATCAACGTCGCAAGCCATTGGAATTCCAAGTTGATGACAAAGTACTTCTGAAATTTTCACCGTGGAAGGGCGTCATACGCTTTGGGAAGCGTGGCAAACTTAACCCTCGGTATGTCGGACCATTTACGATCCTGGAACGGATTGGACCGGTGGCATATCGTCTTGATTTACCGACGGAGCTCGGCAACGTACATAACGTCTTCCATGTGTCTAACTTAAAGAAGTGTCTGGCTGACGAGTCTCTTATTATTCCACTGGAAGAGATCAAGGTTGATGATCGTCTTCGGATTGTGGAGGAGCCTGTCGAGATTCTTGATTACAAGATTCGTAGCCTACGTGATAGCAAAATTCGCATTGTTAAGGTTCGCTGGAACTCGAACCGGGGACCAGAGTACACTTGGGAATGGGAGGATCAGATGAAGTCTAAGTATCCTCATCTTTTTCCTAAGGAAGCATTCGAATCGAGATATGTTACCACTGCAGCTGAATAAATCTCGGGGCGAGATTCCTTTTAAACGTGGGGATGATGTGACAACTCGGGTAAATCTCTCTCTTGGTTTCTATCTTTTGTCTGTTTCTTTTGTTATTCCTTTTGGTACTTGTGCAATTTTCGGGACGAAAATTCTATTAACGTGGGGATGATGTGACACCCGGCAAATTCAGGTTGACAACATTGTCTAGGTCAAAGTCTACCTTAGCGAGTCACGCGTATATTATACTTAACTGGATTAGTTGAGTCGTGTTATGGTTCGGGAACGGTTAATTTAGTCTAGAGGATCATTAGATGTCAGTCTAGAGGATCATTAGATGTCAGTCCTTAACCAAGTGTACAAGGGGTGACGATTCGTAGAATCGTCAAAGCATAGGGAACATACAAATCTCGAGTCCCGGGAATTGGTGAACGAGTGTGAATGTGTTTGTTTGCAAGTATTATGTGTTTACAATCATTATGTGACTTGTCGGTATGTGAAAATGTGTTAACATATGTTAAAACGGGGTTTAACGCGCCAAATACACGGAACCAACCCCTACAGGTGATTAGGGAGGCCTAATCGCCTATAGGGAGGCGATTAGCTATATATGATAGGCGATTGGGAGTTGTTTTAGGCGATTAGTGGGCTAATCGCCTATAGGGAAGGCGATTAGCAGCCCTAATCGCCTGTAAAAGCTACATAATCGCCTGAAACGTACCTGGCGACTAGAAACGACTATAAATACAACACTTGACCTCCTAAACTTCATTATAACAACCCTAGCCGTCCCACAACTCGTCCCAACTCACAAACAACCTCTGGAACACGATTTTGGATCAAACTACACGTTTTCAAGCCTATTACATCAATCTATCATAAACATAAGGTGTGGTTTTCATTCATGCAACCTTTATTAACGTTATTTTTGAATCCCTAATGGTCCAGACCTGTTTATAAACGTTTGTGTCTTCTGAAATTCGTTAATAATCGTTGTTAATTGGATTCTAACTATTATGCATGTTGTATGTGTTAATTATAATTAAAAGATAGGATTGTTGTGATTCAAAAAGGATTGTTAACATAATATTAAGGTATTTACAGATTGATGATGATAGCATGTTGATGAAATCTGAGTAATTGTTCATTAGGGTTACGGTTATGCATGTTAATGTGATGTTTCATGCTACGTGTATTATGTTTGGGAAACATGTTTGCATTCAGTGCTGGTAGAACGAGGTTAAACGAAGGATTTTGATTGAAACATGTTTGATATGGTTGTTTGATTGATATTTGATGTTTCCACACGTTCTGGATTTGATTTGGAGGGTTAAACGCGCGAAAAACCGAAACTGCTGTGCTGAAGGCGATTATGGACCCTAATCGCCTATGCTATAGGCGATTAGGAGGCCAATCGCCTGTTAAGGCAGCCTAATCGCCTATAGCATAGGTGATTGGGAGCCTAATTGCCTTCGTTGCATGCGATTACGATCCTAATTGCTAGTTAACTTCTGAATTGCATGTCTTATAGCCCTAATCGCCTATAGTACACTAGAATAGCCCTAATCACCTATACTTGAAGGCGATTAGAGCCCAATCACCTTCAGGGAAGGCGATTAGCCTTCCCAATCACCTGTTGACTTTCCTAATCACTAGTTGACTTTTCCTAATCGCCTGTACTGCTGCTGTAAGTGTATTTTAGCATTCCGAGACCCGAATTGACACCTAGAAACATGCTAGGAACCCCGTATCATACCTAATAACTTAGTAACATGTGCTCGGACTTATTTATGTGTTAATTGAATTATGTGCTAGAACTTGTTGGACTTTAACGTATGTTAAGTGTGATTGCATGATTGTATGTTTGAGGGTGCAAGTATAACACGGGGAGTCTCGGGTCACCAATGGGATGTCGAGTCTTGTACATTTGGTTAGTTTAACAGTCACAGTGTTTTCAAACGAACATGGTCATGGTCTGGACATCTAGGGACTAACTAACCTACGGGTTATTAGTCTAAGTACTTGTAACTGTCATATGTTAGGTCGCCGCTTTACGGGGCTAGCATAGCTTGCTGATTTTATTCATAATACGAAGTAACGCAACCTAAGGTGAGTTCATGGCCCCACTTTTAACTGGTTTCACTTTTTGGGGGAGAAAACATGTGTTAAACTTATGTTTTGGTAACAACTGTCATACTATGGGTTTCTATGGTTTACTATACGATCTTTGGATGTCCCGGGGGAAACCATGAATGTGCGGGTTAGCACAACGGGGAAATGTGAATAGATCTATTGGGAGTGACCAACCCCACTCGTCGGCTTGGAGGGCCGGGCGGGTGCATATTGTCTCAAACAGGAACAGGTTTACTATTCGGGCACAACATCTGGTTTGCGAGTTAGTAATGGTTTTCCAATCGTAGTAGTGACAAAACATACGCCTAGCTAGCGTACTTTGGTTTACAATTTTATATAGTATGGACAGGTTGAACTTGGTACTCTATTTTACAAACCTGTGAACTCACCAGCATTTTTGTGCTGACGTAACTCTTACATGTTTTCTCAGGTCGCTAAGGTAGCACTATGGGACTAGGGCGCACGCGTCTGCACGACGTCTAGATAGGGTTGCATGGTTTTCAAACACTGAATATTTTGGATTACTTTTGATTATGTTTTGAGAATAAGCTTCCGCTGTTATTTGGGAATTTTAAACTATGTTTTTGAAATTGCATATGTTCATTTAGACTTGTTTATTGTGATCGTTGACTTGGATCCTGGTTTGTCATGCGCCTCGCGGTAAGACTCCGCAAGTGGATTTTGAGGGTGTGACAACAATAACATAACATAACAAAATAATATAAATGTGGTAAAGGTATACTTACAACTTGGAATGCTTCCACGATCGAAGATGTTGAATAGGTTTTGGAAAATCAAATGATATGGGTTGAATGGAGGAGGAGGATAACAAACTTTCAAAGGAAGAATTGGGTAGGTATGAGAAAGGAGAATGAAAAAAAACACATTTTATATATGTAAAATTCGAAGCTCCATTTCACAGTCGGATCCATGGGGACACTCTCTAAGGCCTTCATTCGACCCGAGATGTATTCAATTATTATATAGATAGATTATGTAATCAATGTGCATGTATGTTGTAGCATAATCATATTAAGTTTTCTTTAACAGCACACTACATTAAAAACTGGTCACTAGCAAGAAGTTAGACAGAAGATTCTTACAAGTACATAAGAAGATATGTTAGCCACTCTGACTCTACCTAGCTAATGTTAGACTTACGGTTTCTATTAGCAAATCACAAGAACGAATAATCAAAAATAGTATTAAAAATCATTTCCTTCAAGTTCTTATTGACCTTGAAGACACAATCATACATGAACCGCCATAGCACCCACTAAGTCGTCATCACAATAGCTTCCACCAAGCACTTAATGGCAAACATCAATTGAATAAAATGAATAATATTGTATTTATTTTAATGGATTTATTACACGTTTCCCCTTTTTAACAACTTGTAATCTTGTTTCATTACACAAACCGTTTTCTGATCAATGTTTTTTAGTAACATTACTGGAACAAAGTAAATGTATTAAATTTATAATTCGGGAAATAAGACTAAAAATATACACGTAAGGAAATAATTTAAGGTTTTCAATGCTATAAACATAATACGTAGATCATAAGCTGTTTAAATAAAATAAATAGGAACAAAGTAACATATAATAACTTATATTTATAAATCACAAACCAAGCTATAAACACATTACATAAATCTCATTTATTGCCAAAATTAAAATTTCATTTTATCGTAATTAAAATCAAATGAAAACTTATGATCTAATACCAAACCGAACATTTTGCCAACTTACCTGATTTTGAGCAAAAGTTTAATTTAAAATGACTAAGCGCTTTATTCAAACATTCAGACAACTGCAAACTACATAGCATACTAACACAATATCACACATTACATCATTTGGGTAATATCTATATTCAAATCATAACTAAGCTTAAGCATAGAACACTTATCATTTAGTTGGGGCTTAACGACCTTCAACCAATGATCCATTTTCATTACTTCAATCAAAATCTTCCAAGTCTTGCTCATTGATAGCTGATTTTTCACCTTCGAAGTTGTTATCATTGTCATCACGATCCTCGGAGTGCGGCTCGTTTTCAATAAATTATGAAAACCTCCACCATTGTTTTCCATATTTGTGTTCTACATAAAATATAGTTGTTGTAAAGATATGGATACGATGATAAGTAAATCAACAAACAATCCTTAACCCATTTACTTGAATGGGTCGCTTAAATTTTACATGTTATCTATCCAATGGTTCAAACTGATTACATAGCTAAAAAACAACTAATAAGAAAATGGGTCTAATGTCACATGCGGAAATATAAATTTCCTATATTTTATTAAAAAAATAGACACCAAAAGGATCAACCCCCGACCCATTCAACATGTAGCCAAAAGGACCCATTGTAAACACACTTTAGGCAACTTTTAACATGTTACAAAACGTCACCAACAAAACGTCATTATTTAAACTGTGTAAATATAATACTTAACAATTAAAAATAGATAAGGTTTTTCTGATAAGGTTTTTCTGTTAGGGTCAATAATCGGTTAGATTGTATTATGGTAATAATGTTATTTTTTTTATTTATATAAGGATTGGATAAAGAAAATGTCTTAAATTTTATTAAATATATTTAGATGAAAATAGTAACATTATTATTATTATTATTATTAATTATTAATTATTTAGATATCGTATATATTGTAGGAAACTGTTAATCAAAGTGAAAACGCTATGTAATCGAAAGACAAACAATAATTGCAATATGAGAGTGGGATAATGATGTTAGAATAATTATAGTCGACTTGTATTCATCTAATTATATAGTTGAAGTATAAATATGGAATGATTGGTATTTTGAGGTAGATTGATCAACAACACTTAATATTAGCTCAATTATTGCATGAATGGTGTCATTAGTATTTATTGTTCTTTCAATGGGGGTCATTTTGAATAGATCAAGTATAGAAATGGAAAGTTTGGTCTTTGATGTAGATTGGTCAACAACAATTATAATTAGCACAATTGTTGTATGATTGAGTTCGTTAGTATTTATTGACCCTTGAAAGAGGATAAAGGTGAATGGATACATAAATCTTTTCAAATCAGAAAAAGATTTTAACTATTGTTATGTTATTATAAATGAGTATATTTTGGGAAATAATTGACCAAGTATCAAATAAATCAGTTTTAAAAAATAGATTTTCAAATTACAAAGTTATAATCTTTTAAATATTTTAAATGTAAAATATTTCGGATAATTAAAAAACGCATGATGATGTTGATTTGGATTACAAATTGTATATAGATATAATATAATTTACATAAATTTTTAGCGATATACTTATTACTATTTTACTTTACATTTTTACAAAAATTGTATAAATTTCGAATACATGAGGGCATTTAAAAATGTTATTACAAAGTTATATTTTAGGTTGTATAAGACCGAATAAACATTTTTGATTCCTGTATAATAATAAAAATAAACATAATAATTAGTATTTATGGTATATTTGTAATAAATGTAAATTAGATCAATCATACCTCAATCATCATTATGTGATTAGCATGATTATAGTATAGTTATTGATGACAGATTATATACAATTTTTGTCATCAATCAATATACTATAATCATGCTAATCAAATAATGATGATTGAGATATGATTCATCTAATTTACATTTGTTACAAATATACCATAAATACTAATAATAATTATGATAATGTTAATTTTAACTGAAAACCAATTATTGTAATGAATTGGTTTATAGCTTATGCTGTTACTTAGTAAACTATAAAAATATATATTATAATAAGGTATAAACATATATCTATTTTAGAAGATAAAATGATATTTCATTATTGAAATTAAACCAAGTTTGCATATCCAAAGAAATTACGAAAACTAAAACAAATGACGAGATCAAATAAGTGTAGTGAAACACAATGAAAAAGAAATAAAGTCGAACAATTTTTTTTCGATCAAAGTAGCAATCAAGAAAACTTGTCATTAATTTTAATCAACATTATTACTCTTCACGGTAGACTCCATGTAAACTTCGTTTGCCTCATCATCGTTTTTACCAGATGAAAGTATTTTAAAAAACCATACGAATAGATAATTCGTTTAAATACGATGCCATAATCTTTGAAAGTATTGTCATAATCTTTAACCCATAAATCGATTCAAATCTTTGGCGCCCAAGTATTTTCAAAAACCATACAATTATCTCAGTCAACCCTAATAACTTTCTTTCCAAACTTTCAGACAACAAATTAGGAAAACATGTCAATCATGAATAATATACAATTAATAAGATCCGAACCATAAAACATGACCAGACTCCATATGGATTTCCTAAGCAGATTAAACCACTAACAACATCTAAGAATCTTTAATCTTCAAGCAAATACTATGACTCTCAAGAACACCATGATGAACATATGAATATTAACACACATCCGAAGAACAACACAATTATAATCGGCCCAAACATTAACAATGCATATAACGGCTCCATGTGGATTTCCTAAGCAGATTAAACCACTAACAACATCTAACAATCTTTAATCTTCAAGCAAATATTATGACTCTCAAGAACACCATGATGAACATATGAATATTAACACACATCTGAAGAACAATACAATTATAATCGGCCCAAACATTAATAATGCATATAATTACTCAATTCTTTACCACGTTTATCAAACATATCAATCATGAATAATACACAATTAATAAGATCCGACATCATTTAGTTTGACACCTTTTAATATGACTCTCAAGAACACCATGATGAACATAAGAATATTCAAAGACATCAGAAGAACAATACAATCATACTCAATTCAAACATTAACAATGCAAATAATCAGACATCTCTAGACATAAATCTTCATAACCACAAATTGAAAATTATAACATCAGATTACATCAATGAATTATAAATATATATCTCGATCATAACAATAACATAACATAACAAAATAATATAAATGTGGTAAAGGTATACTTACAACTTGGAATGCTTCCACGATCGAAGATATTGAATAGGTTTTGGAAAATCAAATGATATGGGTTGAATGGAGGAGGAGGATAACAAACTTTCAAAGGAAGAATTGGGTAGGTATGAGAAAGGAGAATGAAAAAAAAACACATTTTATATATGTAAAATTCGAAGCTCCATTTCACAGTTGGATCCATGGGGACACTCTCTAAGGCCTTCATTCGACCCGAGATGTATTCAATTATTATATAGATAGATTATGTAATCAATGTGCATGTATGTTGTAGCATAATCATATTAAGTTTTCTTTAACAGCACACTACATTAAAAACTGGTCACTAGCAAGAAGTTAGACAGAAGATTCTTACAAGTACATAAGAAGATATGTTAGCCACTCTGACTCTACCTAGCTAATGTTAGACTTACGGTTTCTATTAGCAAATCACTAGAACGAATAATCAAAAATAGTATTAAAAATCATTTCCTTCAAGTTCTTATTGACCTTGAAGACACAATCATACATGAACCGCCATAGCACCCACTAAGTCGTCATCACAATAGCTTCCACCAAGCACTTAATGGCAAACATCAATTTGATACCCATGATTTCAGGTTATGTTAACTGAAAAGGTGTGGCTGGGACTTCGTTATAGGGGTATGTATGAAGGGATGAAAGAGGGTTTGTTTATGGGTACCTAATAAAAGTATTAACCAGGATTTAACATGTGTGTTTGAAATTATTTGTTCGTATAAACAAGTTTACTTTGAGTTTGATTCGACTTGCGGGTACATGGAGCTTAAAAGGTGTTTTTGGGAGTTGTATGAGAGTTAGAAATCATGTGGAAGTAAAGAAGATTGAAGATACGAAGAAAGGAAGAAAAACTCTAGGGGTAGTAAATTACGTCATGGGCAAAATTCACAGGGACATAACATAGGACGTGTATCTGTGGAGAAATTAGGGGGCGTAAATTACTTCCCATGCTGGCTATTTTGTAATTAAGTGGGTCTCTTAGGTTACGAAATTATCATTTCCAAGCAGTTTTTGAGCATCGAAAAAGTGATTTCAAAGCCTCCATTCATTCTAGTTGATGTTTTCAAGATTCCTCATAACTGTTGAAGAACCATCGATGCCGATGAGCGGCTAAACGACGCATGAACTTCTTCAAGTTTGTGTTAGATACTTTTGATTCTTATTTAACTTAGGTATATGGGATTGGATTCGTTAACCTCTTAATTTTTATTGAATTCAATTGTGATTTGCATTTAAAAGATTTGGTTTTTTCAAACATTAAATTAGTAAAAACTTGATTTTGGTTTCTTTACATCAGTAGCAGTTGTTTGTTGGTTAATGGTTTAACTAAAGTTATTGGGTACTTAATGGTACTTTTGATATAAAAACCATTTTCTATGTAACTAAGATATACTAGTGGGAATGCCCGCACATTGTTGCGGGTGCGTTTGTTTTGTTGTCTCAAAGTTGTTGTTGGTGTTTGTGGTGCGTGTATGGCATTTATGGACGATTCATTATGGTGATATTAAGTATGTAGGAAGCAACAACCTAATATTTAGTTATAAATTATTTAGTATTCATAAGTTGTTTCATCAGTAGAAATCGTTCACCGACTGGCTGTTCGTCCTTTGTATTAGAAAAAAGACAGTAGAGGTGACATATAAATTTCCAAATGCATTAAGGAATATTGGAGATAGAGTGGTGTCAAAGCATCTATGCAAACTCAACAATTAGAAGTTTGTTCAATGTTAGTAGCTAATCTAATTCAGCAGCTAATATAGAGGCGAAAACTTTTGGGAAGATAAGAACAATTTACGGTAAGTCAAATACATTTCATACATGTACCCAGAAGCGATGTGGATTTCTTAACTCGTTAATCTGCAAGTTTACTTGCACAACGACATATCTCTAGCCTTCCGTTTGGCTTTCTCCTTTGGTCTACCTTCATCTTTCTGTCAGTAGCAGAACTTTGTTAAAATCAAATATAAAAGAGTCAAACACACAAATATAACAAGGTAACAACGTAGTCTCATAAGTTCTCTAACCTGGTTTTCATGTTCATTACCCTTAGTTACCACAGGAGGGGGTATGAAAGTAGAAACATACCTGCAGAGAGAATACATAGTGATGCATAATCCTAAATACATTACGCTTAGTCTATCAATGCAACTAAAAAAATACAAAGGATAAAAGGAAGCATCGACGTTCAAAGTTAACTTAACAAAAAAAACTAAATATTAAGGTTGAAACATCTAACTTAGTAAATAGAACAAATAAACCACTGGAAAAATGAGAAGTTGATAAATATGTGTTATAACTCCTATTCGCATTTAAAATTCACACTAAATTGTTCAAAAAAAATATTAGCAATTGTAACCCCCGTTTATCAACAACCAAATGCATATAAGATATAGTGAGAAATATGAAACATGTTGAGTACTAACCTTGTTTGACCACATCACTAATTCAAATTGTTCTCGCAAAGTCTTCAACATATCACAAATCACACCTAAATATTAGAACAATTAGACATCGACATACACACACACATCAATAGCTCTAACTTGGCATTTCAAAAAAGGCCTTACATGTATTTATGGAGATCAATAATACCATATCTAAAAAAAAACAATTTTGGTTGTTCTTAACAAAAACAGGGGTTTCACTATTTAACTAAAGTTATTGGATACTTAATTGTACTTTTGATATAAAAACCATTTTCTAAGTAACTAAGATATATTAAAGAAATTATTATATATACTATTAATAGTTAAACAAAATGAATAGTAACTACATATTATTTTATTCATACATATTATTTTATTCATATATATTATTTTATTTTAAATGAATAGTAACTATATATTATTTTATTTACAAATTTCATGTGTTACCTTATGTGTAGATAACCAAAATGGAATTTCGATTGTATAATTCATTGATTGATCAAAACCTCATCTAAATCTCGATTGTAAAATGCACAACGCGCGTGATTTTATACAACTATATATATATATTATATAATATAATATTAATAAACAAAGTAATGAATAGTAACTTAAAATGAATAATAACTTAAAATAAATAATAACTATATATTATTTTATTCATATTATTTTATTTGTAATTCATATAGGTAACAAAACAATAACAAACGCATTCAAACCTATCCTTTGAGGGTGGTGACGCACCAACCACCACCTTACAATTCGTTGTGGTCACCTATACACATTTGGCACTCTAGCCTACTAAGTGTTGCCGACCTCACCATATCTTCGTCACCATAACCATTGTTGCTGCCATTTGTGCCGCTATCACTGGAGGTGGCAGTGGTGGTTGTGACCTTGGTGGCAACAAGGTAGTGGTGATGGTATAGTGGTGGATGCAATGACGGTGAGTAGTCGAAGATTTCAATTTTTTTGGTTAATTTCCTTAACAATTAAAAAAAAGGAGGTGAAATTTCTTTCCGTAGAATACCATAAGTGAATTAATTCTATTTCTAATTCCAAATCCAATTTATTTGTCGACCAAAGAATGAGTTATGAAAATAGTTTACAATTCCAACAAATCCTGCTAAACAAATTTATTTAAAAAAACGAAATTCAAATTTTAATTCCATTATAATTTGCATACCAAAGGCATCATGTAATAAACTAATCACATGAAGCATTTTAGAGGTTGTCACTGACTTATTGGCAAATTGTAGCTTTTTTTAAATTGATATTGTAACTTTACATGTCCAGTACCAAAGAAATTTAGTTGGCATCATCTTTAGTGGTTTCTAAATTTATACGAGCATTGATTTTGTTTACAAGGGCAATCCTTCATTATCCCATGTTCAGATGCACATATATCATGACTTCCTTAATATAGAAAGTGTTTGTTCACTCACTAAGTCCAGTATTCCTCATATATATTTATTTTTTTATTTAGTTTGATTTTTCTCTAATAGTTTGTGTTTATTAGTCAATACCATTACACTGTAATGGTAGAGATATTGGTGGACAATAATAGAAGACCCGGGGGATCTTGGGTTCAATTCTTGAGCCATACGGGTTTTACCGGTAATTTCATCGTCGTGCCTAAGGGTGGATGGGTTACTGGGTTTTCCCCGGAATTGGTGTTTGACAACTCATGTACTCTCGGAGTACTTGAATTTGTTAAAAGGGTGCCCCGAGAGTGCTCGGATTTGATTTGTTGGCCGTTCAAAAAATAGTTTGTGTTTATTAAAAAAAATTTAACTTGAATAGGCATTTATGTTTAGTTTATTTTCTAGAAACTCTAGCATACATTTTGTTTAAAACGTAGTTGTATTCAAAATAAAGTATAAATTTGGTATAGTGTCGGCACTGTACCAGTTTTAGTATTACCGGGATCTATATTTATTTTTATGGTATTTGATCAATGTAAATATGTGTTGAAATAATTTTGGGCATATCATGACTTTTATTTTTTCATTTCCGGTTGCTATAGCAAGTATTGATACCGTAGTGAATCAACCCGATGCCGACCAATTTCCCATCACATTACGCGAAGGAATCCCACAGGTTAGGAATCAAATGAAAATCTTAAAATTAGTTTTAGATTTTTTTTCTTTCTAATTTTCATGTTAATCAATACATATTATCGCAACAATACAAGCAAGCAACCGATCTAAACACACACCATGTGATGTGAATGTTGTGATTAAGAATGATGGGCTTGATAAATGATATGTCACATTGGGCTTAAGAATATAAAATAAAAGCCCGCATTCGAAATAGGATGGACTCCGGAGTGCTAGACTCAACTCGTTAACTTTCTGAATCATATAAATTACCGCTTCATTGAATTTCACATATATTTCTTTTGAAGTTACAAATAACATATTTGTCCAAACTTAAAATACTTCATATAACTAATTTAAACTAATTTAAAATGTTAATATTACTGTGAGTCGACTGATCAACCCAAGCTACAAAAGAGTCACAAACTCTACCTTTCAAGTTTCAATGTAATAATTTTCTATGTACTTTGTTTCATTGATGAGACTAAAAGGTGTGTTGTTTTTTTTTAGTTTAAATATTTTTTAAGAAAAATGATGATAAAAAAATGTAGTTAAGCATATGATATTCACTACTTCACCAATAAATACATAAAAACTGTCTTTAAAATCCACATAGTGTGATCGTGAATGCACTATGCTCATATCCACAAGTATTGCATTTACAAGTGAATACATACACAAAACTATTCTCATATCTATAAGTAATGTATTTACAATTTAATATACTTGATTATCATTATATATTATATCCTTGTAGAACTCGCTAGGCGCTAGTCGGCCGGTGGGGTACCGACTAGGGATTAATCGGGATTAATCGGATTGGATTTATATATGTATTTATACATATATAATGTTAATTTTATGCCTTATATATATAAATTTTGAAGTTTAGGGGCCAAATATAAACTAGTGAATATGGATGGGGTTAAATATTAAAATACCTAAACTTAAATAACCCTAATCACCTTCATCGTTTACCATACCCCGTTTTTTCCTCCCACTCCTTTCATTGTACGGAACCATGAGACGCAACTAGGGTTCATGGAGTTCCATCGATTTTGATTTTCTAAATCATGGATTATCATCCAATTTTGAGCTATGAACTTATTTGATTTGATCGATTTGCTCCAATTTTGACCAGTTCGAATTATTTTTGACATAATTTTGAGTTTTTTAGTCTGACTAGACCAATTTGGTCTGACTAATCGGTGATTAATCGCGATTTTTACAACCATGGACCGCCACCGATTAATTTAGTGATTAGCTCAAAATTAATCAGTAAAGTGGGGACTAGCGATTAATCACCGATTAATCGGTGATTAATCGGGATTTTTACAACCTTGATTATATCCACAAATGGTTTATCCACTGGTAGGGCTGTAAACGAACCGGACGGACACGGACGGAGCTTGTCCGTGTTCGTTTGTTAAGCTTTAAATCTGTTCATGAACTGTTCGTGGACAATTTTCGAACATAAAATTTTGTCCGTGTTCGTTTGTAATTTGGTTGTTCACGAACTGTTCGTGAACATTGTCTGCGAACACAAACGAACACTAATGGGCACAAACGGACACAAACGAACACAAACGGACGTTTGACTAGAAAATATAGATAAAACATTGTTAATGGACACAAACGAACACAAACGGACGAACGAATATAAAATTTAAAACATTGTTATTGTAAGTTTCTTTATATATATATAATATTAAAATTTTAAATATAAAATTTAAAAACCAAATGAACACAAACGAACAAGTATAAATGGACATAAACGAACACAAACGAACACGTTACCGAACGTTCACGAACATAAACGAACAAACGCGACCTATGTTCATGTTCGTTCGTTTAACTTAACGAACGAAATTTCTTGTTCGTGTTCGTTCATTTGTTAAACGAACTGTCAAAACACATGATATCAAAACCAAAAATACTTTTATTCAAGAACCCAACCCTTAAATGTTGTTTACACCCTGAAACAATATAAAGAAAACCCTAACTACAAATACAACTGAAACAACTCATCATCTAACAAATATCTAACTATCTAGCTTGTAACTGGAATGAAACGTACAGATTCGAGATGAATCTGACGAAGACCTTACAAACCCTAGATTTAGAGAGATGACACAAGAATAACAAAGACTGATCTAAACTCTGCTAAACTCGTAAACAATTACGACGAGTTGTTTATATAGACTGATATCTGGTTCGGGAGAAAACACACCCGAACCAGTCTTGACCGTTGGATTAGATAACGAAAGCACACAATCAATACATCTGGACCATTGATAACTCTTATCCGGATCGCCACGTCAGCTTCGTAAACGAACCACTCAATCTGGACCGGATCCATCTTGACACTTGTATCTTGGACTCTTTTCTTGGGCTCATTATGCTCCACTCTCTTGCTAGCCCATCAACGTATATCTCCAGCCCAATACTCCTTAGCCCAACCTACACAAACACTCATACAAATATTCAAACAACTTATAAACTCAAGACTATTTATAAAATCAAATATTGTTATGAATATTTAGATCACAAGTTTAGGACATATTTTAACACCCCTCCTTGATCTTAATATTCATACCAATCAAACCTTTCCAGATTTCACCGAAAGCCAAATGGGTCAAACATGCCAAGAGATCCACATATCTCTTCATGTTGACCTACTCCCAATCCTTTAGTCATAACATCAGCCAACTGTTTTTCAGTGCTGATTTTAATAGTTCTAATACTTCCCTTTGAGATCAATTCTCTAAGGAAAAATAGATCAACCTCAAAGTGCTTAGTTTTGTCAAAGAAAACTGGATTTCCAGCTATGGAAATTGCAGCACTACTATCACAAAACAAATTCACTGGTATTTCAACTTGAACTTGTAATTCCTTAAGAATGTTAATTAACCATAACACTTCACAGGCAGTTGTACACATAGCCCTATATTCAGCTTCTGCTGAAGACCTGGCCACTGTAGACTGTCTTTTGCTTTTCCAGGAAATCAAATTTTTTCCAAGAAATATACAAAAGCCAGTCACACTTTTTCTAGTGTCAACACACTTTGCCCAATCAGAATCTGAATAGGCAACAAGATTGAATGAAGAACTTTTCCTGAA
Organism: Ambrosia artemisiifolia; assembly: GCA_032199755.1. Taxonomy (NCBI): domain Eukaryota; kingdom Viridiplantae; phylum Streptophyta; class Magnoliopsida; order Asterales; family Asteraceae; genus Ambrosia; species Ambrosia artemisiifolia. The sequence continues at coordinate 45,348,057 of CM063523.1, forward strand.
CCAAACTCCTTTACCAGGAGCCTTTTTCAAATACCTCAACAATCTAAGTGCTATTTTAAAATGCCCTTTAGTAGGCTTATGCATATGCTGACTCAAGTAATGAACAGCATATGATATATCTGGCCTGGTATGAGCCAGATATATAAGTTTACCTACTAATTGTTGATAACTAGTGATATTAGTTATCTCAGTAGCATTTTCAGCACATATGATTGTTAATGTATAATTTGGTTCAATGGGATTATTAACTGGTTTGCACCCAAGCATGCCATACTCAGCTAATAATTCCATACAGTACTTCCTTTGGGATAAACATATTGTATCTTCATGAGATACAACTTCTATTCCCAAGAAGTACTTAAGTTCTCCTAAGTCTTTTATAAGAAACTTATCTCTCAAACAAGACTTTATCTTATTAATTTCATTGACACAATTACCAGTTAGAACTATGTCATCTACATATACCAGCAAGATGACAGTTATCTCATTTTCCAGTTTTACAAACAAGGAGTAATCACACTTACTTTGCACAAATCCTAATTCACATAAAACTCCTACAAGCTTTTCATTCCACATTCTGGGAGCTTGTTTGAGTCCATATAAGGATTTATTTAATTTACAAACTTTAGTTTCCATATTAGAATAATATCCTTCAGGTAAACTCATATAAACATCTTCATACAAATCACCATATAAGAAAGCATTATTCACATCTAATTGAAACAATTTCCAGTTATTCTGAACAGCAATAGATACAACACATTTGACTGTCACAAATTTTACAACAGGTGAAAAAGTCTCATCAAAGTCTATGCCTTGCTTTTGGCTATACCCTTTAGCCACAAGCCTGGCCTTAAACCTATCTATCTCACCACTTGATTTATACTTTATTTTATAAATCCATTTACAGCCAACTAGACTCCTACCCTTAGGTAAGTCTACTAGTGTCCATGTATTATTTCTGTTTAAAGCTTCTATTTCATCATTCATAGCTTTAATCCAATTAGGATCATTACAAGCCTCACTGTAACTTCTAGGCTCAACACTCTTATTAAGTAAACTTGCAAACACTCTGTTTTCACATGATAAGTTTGCATAGTTCACCACCTTTTCAACTCCAAACTTAACCTTACCTTCTATAATAAAATCATCTAGCTTTCTAGGAAGAACAGAACTCCTAGTGCTTTTCCTAATGGTTTGAGTGTTTTGGTCATTGCCCTCAGAACCACTATGATTATTTTCACTAGGTGTCACATGCTCAGCCCTACCATCACTACTGAATTCATCAGCTCCCTGAGAATCCAGAGATTCATTCAAGTTCTGATGCTCAGTATGAGGCTGCTGAGACCCATGTGTCTCTACCTCATCCTTACCTTCACCCCTTCCCTCATCATTGGGCAAATCATTGATGGATGTTTCTGTTTCATACTGATTGAAAAAATTTAGTGAATTTAAATCTTGAAAAATATTATCATTATACTTATCAAAAACTGTTTTGTCCTTAAAAGGAAAAATAGTTTCATAAAATTTCACATCTCTTGAATAAGAGATGGTCTTTGTTTCTAGACTATAAATTTTATAACCCTTTTTTTCATTAGAATATCCTATAAAGACACATTTTTCAGCCTTTTGATTCAACTTATCAGACTCATTTAAAACAGTTGCAAAACACAAACATCCAAACAATTTTAAGTGACCTAGGAAGGGTTTGAAACCAAAAATAAGCTCATAGGGTGTTCTTCCATTCAGCACAGATGAAGGTGTCCTATTTATAAGATAAGATGCAGTCAAGACACACTCACTCCAAAATCTAACAGGTAGACCACTTTGGAAAAGTAAAGACCTAGTAACATTTAATAAATGTCTGTGTTTTCTCTCAACTATCCCATTCTGCTGTGGGGTGTATGCACATGTTGTTTGATGAATAATTCCTAATGATTTACAATAGTTAACCATTTGATTATTCACAAACTCTAACCCATTATCACTTCTAAGACATTTAACAGATTTAGAAAACTGAGTTTTAAGAATATTAACAAAATCTTGAACATGACAAAATACCTCAGTTTTATTTTTCATTAGACATACCCACACAGCTCTAGAAAAGTCATCGACAATTGTGAGAAAATACCTGAACCCCTCCTTACTAGCAACCCTATAAGGCCCCCAAACATCAAGGTGAATTAAGTCACCCAAGTTTGTGGTCTTATGGTCACTTAAGGGAAAAGGTTCCCTATGTTGCTTAGCCTTGTGACACACATCACAAGGTAAGTCTTCTTCTTTATTAAGTTTACAACCTATGACATCCTCAAGTTTGTGTAACACAATATCAGAAGGATGCCCAAGTCTACCATGCCATAACTCATATTGTTTACTGACTAAACCTACCTTATTACACACAAAAGATCCACCACAGAAGTATAGACCCTCTAGTTGGTTACCAGTCACCAGGACTTTCTTGGTTGACAAGTCCTGTATGTAACAATTATTTTCATCAAAACCAACATACAAGTGATTATCCTTAACTAACTTGTGCACAGATATAAGATTCACACAATAGTCAGGTACTACAAACACATCATGTAGAGTAACTTTATCATTAAGTTTTAAAGTTCCAATTTTAGTTACTAATGCATTTGTACCATTAGGATGTTTTACTTGTATATTTAAATCTGACACATCAATGTAATCTGTTAAACTATGTTCACTAGTGACCATATGTTGATTTGCCCCTGAATCTATAATCCACCCAATCCTAAGTTTATTATTTCCTACATTAAAACAGAATATAGGCTTTGCACACACATTAGCACAAAAGGGAGAAAATATACTACCTGAAACATTATGACTCTGAGGATGATCAACAGTCTTATCTGAAATCAAGCTTAAAAGTTTAGACAGTTGATCACTGGTCAAAGTAGAAACTGGAATATCAGTTTTTTCAGAACAAACATTATTAGACACTACCCTTTTGCCCTGATTTCCCCTGGGCTTGGCCCAAGGAGGATACCCAATCAACTCAAAACATTTATCAATTGAGTGTCCTACCTTGTTACAGTGTGTACATTTCAAGCTAGGATTATAGTTTTTTGTTACTCTTTTAGAAAAATCAACTGGTTGACTTGCCTTAGAAACAAAACCTATTGTTTGACTCTTTTTAGACACACTGCTAGAGTTTCTATGGGATTCCTCCCTAGAAACAATAGCAAAAGCCTCCTTCACAGTAGGCAGTGTATCCTTAATTAGCAAACTAGTTCTAACACTTTGATACACACTGTCCAGACCCATCAAAAACTGCATGAGTTTAATCATACTACTGAAATTATTAAACTCCCTAGCAGCATTACATGTACAAGCAGGTAACTGTAATATTTGATCTAACTGTTTCCACATTATATTCAATTTATGGTAGTATTCAGACACAGACAAACCATTTTGGTTAAAAGAATTAATTTTCTGATAAAGATCAAACACTATTGACCCATCAACCTTATCATAGGTTTCCTTTAATTCTAACCAAACATCACTAGCAAGTTTAGAAAACACATGTCCCATATACAAATCTTCACTAATAGAGTTTAAAATCCAAGTTAAAACTATAGAATTACACCTATCCCATTGTCTAGCAAGCACAGGATCAGTTTCAGACTTTATACAGGTTTTATCTATGAACCCCCATTTATTCTTTACTTGAAGAGCTAAAGTTAAACTGTTTGCCCAAACATTATAATTTTCTGATCCTTTTAACTTTATTGAAGTAATAGTCAAGTTACTGGAATCAGAAGCATGCAGATACAATGGATTACTTACATCAAGTTTACTAATAAGTGTTTCATTATTACCAGGGTCACCATTTCCTAACAAATTAGGTCCCCTAGGACTTTGTGGTGGATCCTGATCACCCATATCAATTAACACAGAAATCAATCAACACACAAAGCAAACAACAACACTTATTGCACAGCAACTAAACACAGTAATCACAACCACACAGAAACACAAAGCACTTCAAATAAACAGACACAACGGCGAAGCCTCGCTGGTGATCCAGATAGCCGGTTCCTCAAGGGTACCGACCCAGGTCCTCACGAGGGAGCCCCTAAAACCTCTAGACAATCCTTAAAGCTAAACAGGAAACTCAGTCCTGGCAAACGACTCCCTATACCACAACTCTAAACAAAAAATATAAGGTATGGAACGATCTCACCAAGCAAAATCCCAAGTTAGGGTTCCAACAAACTCGTAGTGTCAACCTTCAAGGGTTGATCACCAGAGAGCAAAGAATATTTGCACTCCCAAGAACCAGATCCAAGCTAATCAGCTCCAACAGATCTTCGTTCCAATCACAGCGGAATATCAACACCAGATCCACAGATCTACCAGGAGATTCAAGAGAAAATATCAAGATCACCCACTGGACTAACCTAGGGCTCTGATACCATGTCAAAACACATGATATCAAAACCAAAAATACTTTTATTCAAGAACCCAACCCTTAAATGTTGTTTACACCCTGAAACAATATAAAGAAAACCCTAACTACAAATACAACTGAAACAACTCATCATCTAACAAATATCTAACTATCTAGCTTGTAACTGGAATGAAACGTACAGATTCGAGATGAATCTGACGAAGACCTTACAAACCCTAGATTTAGAGAGATGACACAAGAATAACAAAGACTGATCTAAACTCTGCTAAACTCGTAAACAATTACGACGAGTTGTTTATATAGACTGATATCTGGTTCGGGAGAAAACACACCCGAACCAGTCTTGACCGTTGGATTAGATAACGAAAGCACACAATCAATACATCTGGACCATTGATAACTCTTATCCGGATCGCCACGTCAGCTTCGTAAACGAACCACTCAATCTGGACCGGATCCATCTTGACACTTGTATCTTGGACTCTTTTCTTGGGCTCATTATGCTCCACTCTCTTGCTAGCCCATCAACGTATATCTCCAGCCCAATACTCCTTAGCCCAACCTACACAAACACTCATACAAATATTCAAACAACTTATAAACTCAAGACTATTTATAAAATCAAATATTGTTATGAATATTTAGATCACAAGTTTAGGACATATTTTAACACGAACGAACACAAACGGACTTCCCGCCGAACGGTTCATGAACTGTTCGTTGAAAGTTCGGTTCGTTTACAGCCCTATCCACTGGTGAATACACAACTATGCTCAGGATCTACAAAGTGTTTTCACCTGTAAATATGGCTATGCTCATATCTACAAGTAGTGTATTCACTACAAGACCACTAGTTGTATATTCACTAGTAAATGCACAAAACTATGTTCAGAGTATACATAATGCATTTACCCATGGATACACTATGCTTATATCCACAAATAGTGTATTCATCGGGTGGTGAATACACAAAACTATACTTATATTCGCAAGTAGCATACTAGCATACCCAAAACTATGTTGTGAATGTACGATCATTTCTTTGTTTTATAATAACTTATATTATAAAAAAAACATTGCTCTACAAGAATATTCATTTACTTTGAGGTTGGCTATATTTTTCTATACACTTTTTTTACAATCGGGATTAGAGATGAGCACATAGAGCCGAATACAGATCCCGATCCCGTACCGAACCAAACTGATATCGAACCGAGGGTGTTCGGTATCGGTATCAGTACCGACATCTAATTTAGAGGTTTTCGGTTTCGGTATTATCGGTATCGGTACGGGATCGGTATGGTATCAGTATTTTAAGGTAAAATACCGATACCATACCGGTACCGTACCGTATGTTTTCGGTATCGGTATTAGGTTTTGTGAGATTTCGGTATCGGTTGGTCCCGATACCGTCCCGAGCTTAGTGGTGGATCTAGAAATGAATTTCAGTAGTAACGTTTTTCATTTTTTTTTTCATTTTAGTAGCAACGTTTTCCAACTTTCGAAAAAAAAAACCAAATTTTCCACTACGCGCGCAAAGTTGAGCAGCAACGGACGCGGCACCTAGTTATACACTAGGTCCGCCCCTGCCGGAGCTCATCCCTAATCGGGATGGTTGTCGGGTTAATGGCTTTCACAATGGTTCATAACATTGCATCGTCACTCTTCCATCACTAGTCTTTGATTTTTTGCTTTAATATTAGTGATTATATCCTGTCAATAGTAATATTACGATATATATTGCCATTCATTCACCATCGGTTCACTATGGTCACAAAACCCTCAATACCTACCAATACTCCATCAATATTTCACGATGGTCACAAAACCGTCGATTATATTTAAAATTATTGTTTTGATTTCCAATGACTGAGACCTTCAGGTCGACAAAATTAACAATTTAATTCCACACGTAACTACGTAAGGGATATTTAAGTCATAGATGGTGTGGATGTAAATAGTTTGTGGGCACACGTAAAATCCGACAAACTCAGGTTAATATTCCTAACAAACACTTAAGTATACCTTAGCGAAACGTTTACTAAACGAACTTAACGGGGTTAGTTGAGTCGGTTCGATGATTCGGGAAATTATTGGTAGTTGGTTTATACACACGCCGGATATGGTTATGGTTCTGGTTCTGGTGATTCAGGGAATCAACGGGTAGCACACACGAGTCTCGTAACCCTAGTGATGGTGAAATAACATAATAAAAGTAACTTGTCGAAAATTATAAGTTTATGATTGTTAGATAACTTGCTTGAGGGTTGTCCAAATAAAATGAGGGGATGTCCAAGTAACCAGAGCCTTTATAAAATGACCATTGAACCTCTTACTACCCTAGTAATCATGCTATTGATGTCCAGCTCGCCCGGTCAGAGGTATAGGGTTTTACACCATTGAGGCAGTGTTTTCTTGGGGTTGGGTTCAATTCGTCCGGTGAAGGGGGCTAGACCAAATGGTGCCCCTTCGTTCCGTGCGTATTATGCCTATTGGTGAGAAAAACCAAACCAAAAACTGAAGTGAAATAAACTAAAAAGCAATTAACCAAAAATCTATTATTAGTTATTTGTACCCTTAGTTAACCGAAATTAATAGAACAAAACCATTTATACTTTCATATATGTCTATCTTTCATACTTTCATTTCATGCATTTAATGTTTTATATCTCAATTCCATATATTTATACATTCATTTCATGTAATTATACATCAATTTCATGTACTTATACACCTAATTCATATATTTCTAGTAAAAAAAAAAATTTAGCCCAACTTTGGTTTTGTTTATTGACCAAAATTAACTAAACCAACAACTAACAGAATAAACCAACTCAATTAAGGCTACTGGGTAAGCAGACGAGAGGAAGGGAGACGGGGGGTGGGGGGCGGTGTTTGGGACGGGGACGGGGGCGAGAGACGATGGTGTTGGCGAAAGATGATTGGCGCTGCATTGTGATTGGTCCGTCCGTTGTGTTCTTGGGGAGACGGGGGAAATGAGGGACGGGGGTGCGGGCGGTGGTTGGGACGAGCGGGACGGTGGAGAGGGTAGGACAGGGGTTGCCCCGTCTGTTCTCCGACCAGCCTAACCAAAAACTAAATAGATTAATCAATGAGTTGGGTTACAAACCGAATCATGTGTGCCCCATTATGCTAATTTTAGAAACATACCCCAACTTTTAAAAAAAAAACATTTTGCCACATTTCCTCTCTCTCTCCCTCTCACTCATTCTCTGTTTCAGATCCATTAATTTCCCCACCCCCACCATCATGACCTCACCACCACCACCTGAACCACCATCAACACCACCACCTCTCTCCATCCACCCACGTCGCGAACCATTCGAGCACGGTCTAATCCCACTCCCTAACCTCATCTCCACCGACCCAACCCAATCCTTAACCTCTCTTCGCACCACCCTCCTTAACCACCCACTCATCTCCGACCACCACCATGTCTCCCCTACCCTCTTATCCCAAACCTTACAAATCTCTCTACAACACGCCCACCTCGTCTTAGAAACAATCTCCTCCGTCCATCCATCCGTCTCCGACCCACTTGTCACTGCTAAACATCATGACATTGATTCCGTTGGTGTCAATGTGTATGATCTTATTGTGTTTTTGTATATTCAGTCGTATAAAAGGTTAGGAATTGTTCCTAAAGGACATAAAGATTCCCCTGCTATTGCTGATGTTTGGCCTTCTACTTCTGCTTTTGATGGGTTTTTATCCGCTCTTACCCCGTTACAGGTCGGTCTTTTTATTTGGCGTTGTGTCTTTTTTTTTATTTTTCGTCATTGTGTCTTTTTTTTCTCAGTTCATTGTGTCTTTTTTCCCTCGCCATAAGTGGCGGATCTTGAACGTAAAACCTGGTAGTGTCGGGCTCAATCTGGGTGGGCCGGACTCAATACATATAAAATTTTTTGGAAATTTTCGGTAAAATTTACACTACGAAACAAAAAAAACTGGGTGGGCCGAGGCCCGGTCTGGCCCTAATGAAGAACCGCCCTTGCTCGCCATTGTGTTATATTTTGTGATCTGTTGTGTCTTTTGTATCTTTACCCCTTGTAGGATAACTTAATCTTATTATTTAATTTGAAATGTATGATCTTGTGAATTAGTAGAAGAGCAGAAGATATTGTAGATTTGTTCCATTTTTTTATTGATTTAGGTTTTTTAATGTGAAATAAGTTTATTGAGAGTAAGGGGCTGTTTGGTAGCCTCTTAACGAGGCTCTTAACCATTCAGTGCTGAATGATTCAGCATTCAGTGCGTTTGTTTCAGCCTCTGAATGGAATGGTTAAGTCTGAATCATTAAGACTTGGGATGTTGCTGAACCATTAAGCACTGAATCATTAAGAACTGAACTATGCTGAACCTTAATGAAACTCTCATACCAATGTGGGACAAAAAAACTAACCATTAAGAGGTTCAACTTAATGATTCAGCACTTAACCATTCAGACCTCTTAACCATTCAGACATCTTAATGATTCAGCACTTAATCAACCAAGTGTGAATAAGTGGGTTGGTCGGGTGATTTGGGTCGGGTTACGGGTAGTACAGATTTTGGGTGGGAATTTGCGAAAGTTGTACCGATTTGGTTTGGGTCGAAATGGGTTGGACAAAAATGGGTTTGGGTTGGAACTTGGTTTTAAAAAGCGTGTGGATCAAAAGCGTAATTATGTGTTTTGATTACAAAAGTGGTTGTGTGAACTGTGAAGTGTGATGCGGGCCCAAATGGAACGGGCTCTAATGGAGGTGCACAAAAGATTCGGGCTGGAAACGAATTCGGTTTTGAATTAGAATTGAACCTGATTTTGAAACTGGTTTGGGAGAACCGGGTTTGGACCCAAACCCGAATCATAGGGTTGTAAATTAAACATTGGAACTGCTTCTTACCCGAACCAAACCAGTCAAACTTGTCTCTTCCCCCTTGCAAACCGGTTAACCAGGTTGGAACCTGAACTGGTTTGGGTCAATACCTAATTTGTGCACCTCTAAGCTCTGATGCGTTGGAACGGGCCTAGATGGACCCAACTTCACAACTTTGGGTTTGAATTGCCATGTAAGCAACTAAGCACACAAATAAGTTACGTATATGAACTTGAAAGCTACTGTATAAAATCGGGGTGAATATTACATGAATTTTGGATTTGCTATAAATGCATGAAATCGGCGGTGTCATATGATCACACTCTTCTAGTGTGTCATTTAGAAAATATTGAGAGAAAATTGATACATTGAATACCAAAAGCTATGGCTCTTTGTCCAATAATCCGGTCCGTTGAGACATTTCTGTCCATTACTTATGGGCTCCGTAACTGGAGACGGAGCGAAGTTTTGCCCTTTTTAAGTTGGACCTTTTCTAGCCCACTTGCGTTTGTCTTAGGTCCAAACATGAGTCCACCAACTCTTGGATCAGCTTCGCCGTATTAGGGACTGTATTAATTCAATTTAGAAGTTTAGGCAGTTTGTTTATAGGTTGTATATGGTGGTATAGTTGTCTATGATGTCTATGCTCTGTTTTTAATGTCTATGATGTATGAGTAGTTGTGTGTGTACATATATTCTCCTTTTTCCGTTGTATGTCTTGAGCAGAGGGTCTCCTTGGAAGCAGCCTCTCTATTCCCTAGGGGTAGAGGTAAGACTTGCCTACATCCCACCCTCCCCAGATAGCTTTGCTATTTGTGGGATTTACTGGGCTTGGTTGTTGTTGTTGTTGTTGTTAGAAGTTTAGGCAATGTAGCCTCAACTATCCCATAACTTGAAGAATTTGCTACTAAAATTATCACATAAGCATCAACATTGACATTCAACTAACTGGTTGTTTGGGATTGCTTATTACAAACTCTTAAGTAGTTATTTTCTTTTTCGAAATATGCAACTTCAAACGGCTTACTAAACAGTTTCAAACACCCTCAAAACAGTAGCGTGGTTTAGGAGCTAACACTCTGTCTTGCACTGGGGGTTGTTTTTATGGCATATATATCTTTATTTTAATACGTGACGCTTTCATTGTTTCTATAAACCCAACAGCTCTGTACTTTTTTTTCTCGATTGTTTGTTTTCGAGCCGGGGTCTCTCTGGAAGCAGCCTCTTTATCCGAAAGGATAGGGGTAAGGCTTGCCTACATCCCACCCTCCCTAGACCCTACTACTAGCTTTGCTAATTGTGGGATTTACTGGGTAAGGTTGTTGTTGTTGTTGTTTATCTGATGTGTAAATATATTGAAGTTATCTGATCCATATCACAGAAATACATGTGTTTGATGTTTAGATGTTATTGCTTTTATTTACTTAACTAACACAAGCTTGGCATTCATCAACAGTTGGCACGTGGCAATGTGCGTAGGTCTATGCCATCACAAGCTGATGAAGAAGCTCATCAGCTATCATACCTACAGAAGCATCTGGGCAACATAATATCCCTTTTGGCTGAGCCTGTAGAAGGCCAAGCCGAAGAAGATTCACTGGTTTGTCAAAAAAAAAAAAAAAAACACTTTTAAATACCTAAGATTCACACACATTCACATACCTGTAATTAATGGTTTAATGTTTTCAGGTTTTGACGATGGAAAACTTTGAGCATCTTTCATTTCTATTCTATTTTGGTGACAAAGGGTCGGAAAGTATTCCTTTAAGCCAAAATGCTCCATTTTTTGCTAATTCAGACCCTGATATGCCCGCTGCCCCGGTACCTGCAACACAAGTTCATGATTGGATTGAAGAGAATATTAACTCTGCATTACAACGTATATCCGAAAGAGTTGCCGCAAAGGAAAATGGGTCTGGACCCACTAACGCTTCTGATCATGATGGTTTGATGGCTGATAATTATGCAAACACAATTAAACCCTCAATAAGTCCCAAGGGTTTAAGTCATATCGAGGGAATCTCTAAGCAGTCATATGTAAAACAAGCATCTGAACTTAATACCTCTTCTGTGAAGGTTAGTTTTTTTTTTTTAATTTAAATTTAAATTTTGAACCGTCTATGATTTCTTCTATGCAACATTAGAGTGAAAATCTGGTAAAATGCTATATCATTATTTATGCAGATTATAAATTGCCATGAATCGGTTATTTATCTCTTGGCCCCTTTAAAATATGCTACCGTGTATGGATGCTCTGATGCAACTATAGTGCTTGGTGCTGTTGGAAAGGTATACCAGTCTCATTGTTTCAAATGCATATACTTTTGCCCACAATCTAAAAAAGTAATATTTTTTTTTATGCTCGTTAGGCTGTAAGAATCGAGCATTGTGAAAGAGTTCATGTGATTACAGTAGCAAAACGTATCTGTATTGCCAACTGTCGTGAATGCGTGTTTTTCTTGGGTGTAAATCAGCAACCACTTCTTGTTGGTGATAACCATAAACTGCAGGTATTTATTTAGAATATTATCATATTTATCCAATTTATAAAATACAATATATATATAATACAACATTATAACCTTCTCGTTGAGGGGAACATACGCGATTCTCCCAGTTTTAATGTACTTTTAATTTCATAACATTTCACACTAATAAAGTTTTAATAATGTTCTTTTGATGCACAGGTGGCTCCTTATAATACATTTTACCCACAGTTAGAGGAACACATGAAACAAGTTGGTGTTGAAGTTAGCCCTAACAGATGGGACGAGCCTATTGCGCTTGGTCTGGTGGACCCACATGATTTGATTTCACATCCTGCCGGCGTATCCGACTGTCAAACTGAATCCGCTACTCACTTAGAACCTGACCAATTTACCAATTTTTTGGTAGTTTTATTTTCTGTTTGTCATAATCAAATTTTTTTATTTTTTTTAATTATTATTTTTTTTTGCAGATACCCAATTGGTTTCAAGATGAAGGATGTGGGTCCACAAAAGACAATCCATTTCCACTGCCTGATTTGTACATGTCATCTCAGCAAAAGAATGTATGTTTAGGACATGATTACTATTATTATTATTATTAAATATTAATCCATAATTCCAAAATTTCTAGTTTGTGCTAATGCAGCATATTAATTTAATTATTTTGGTGTTTACAGGACAAAAATTTGGTGGAAGTTAAACAGATATTGAAAGAAACACAACTGGAAGATAACAAAAAGCGCGAATTATCAACCGCGCTCCATGCCTACTTCAAAGACTGGTTATACGGTAATCTTTACGGCACTTCCTTTCACATTACCACCTCCAAATTTTATTTTTATTATTTTTTGTTTGTTCTCTATTAATGAAAGATTTAGTGACTAAAACATAATGATTAGTAAACATTAACACTGTTTTAATATGATATAAATAATGCAGCCTCTGGAAATGTTAGGCAACTGTACTGTTTACAGGGAGAATAGCAATGTGAAATGAAGTTGGAAAGATATTACAAACTTGATTTGGAAGATTACTGTCTTAACACCTGGAGTCTGAAATATGTTTTTGCTAATTTAATATATTTTTTTATAAATATATTTTATTTATTACTTCCAGTTCTAGAGCTCTGATTTTTATAAAATAACATATTGAGCTCAAATGTTTTTACCATTTTTAATTGTTGAATTGTATGATCATTAGCCAGCCATCAGGAATGCTCCATATCTGCTCTGTTTTTTTTTTTTTTTTTTTTTTTTTTTTTTTTTGTTGTGATGTTGACATGTAAAAAATGATGAGAGTTTTGTTTGAGGTAACATTTCTTGGCAGCTGAAATTAAATGGCTTGGTTTTGATTTTGATTTTTCTGCAATCGAGTTATATGCGCAAACATAATTGAATTGAACCGAGTTTAAAACCCAAGTACCTAATTGATTTTTCAAGCTCCGTCACTGGTTTTTATACGTGCGATTTACCCATATTTGAACCATGATCACCCCTACTATCTGCCGGCCTCAATTAGCAGAATAAATTCTGTAAGCCGGTTATTATATAAACGAAACTACATAATCGTTGCTAAATTCAATGCTATTTGGAGAGTCACAAAATCAAGAACTGTCATACAAGTTCAATGACATTGATCAATTACAACAAAATCTCTAAGTCTATCACCACAACATCATCATATGATCTATGTTTTCAAGAATCTTCACTAAAGTCATCATTCAAATGAAATGCAAATGCAAAACTTTTTATCTCATGATTCGGACGTTCTGTAGCTAACTTGAAGGAAACAAAGCGAGGATCTTTTCTGCTTGATCCGGAAAGAAAGTTATGAAAAGATATGCACCTGTAAATACCAATGCCAGGTTACTGGTACAAATCAAATGTGTTGAATATGTTAAAAAAACATCCAAATAATTCTTTATTTAAAAGACTTGGATTATTATTGTAATAACTGACTTGTTACTATTCAGTTAATAATTAACTTTGGACAAAAGGTGTGTTGATCGAACCGACCTCAATGGTTTGACCCATGTAAAAATTACCCATTTGACCCGAACCTGTTGTAAACCGTTACCCAATCCGCCACCTCAAGTAGATGTGTCAGAAATGAATACCAACACTTGTGAATAACACAAATGAGTAAAATGACAACTTACAGATGAGTACAGTTCCAAGAACAGCTGAGATTTTGCCTTGCACTTGAACTAAACCACCCTTACCCGCGTCTTGTAGCTCCGTAGAACCCTCAACATCAAACCATCCTAAAAACCCACAAAACTCTCTTTAAATCAAAATAAAGAAAACACTTTTACCGGTCTTTATCTTCACTATACTCCTATGCATGGTTAATAAATAAGAACAATACCTTACATGGTTTTCACCATTCAATTCAGTAGATGCTCTAAAATACTAACTTTTATTTTTTATTTCTTTACAATACATTTTTTAGAGCATGTACATGTATAAAACTAGAAGTTTAAGTGTATGAAACCGAACCTGGCTTTACAGATTGGAGTCCTGATGTTATACATGCAATATTCTGAAATCCAGCTGCCTCTAACTTGTTTGCAGCACCAGCAGATCTTAAACAACAAAAAACAATAAGTTTAAATCTTAAACAACCGGGTTTGACTTTTATTTTGACTGTCTAATACTTCTGTTATAACCGTGAGAATCCTTCACTAGGAAACTCATGGGCCCCGCTAATACACTGCAGCGGGACACCAAAGGTAAATGATATACCTGAGTCCTTCTTGGCAAACTATTAGAATTTTACTGTTGGGTGAGAACTCGCTCTTTACTGACTGGACGAATTCGGGATTAGGCTTAGTAAATGGCAATCCGTAGAATAAACCCGAGAAATTGTTATGCAGTTGCCTCTTGACTATAGTCCCTGCATTAAATTAGACACACATATATATATAAACAACAGTATTGCTTGATAATAATTATAAATACATAAAAAATCAGATTTTCTTCTTCAGTTTGACTCATTTTGATGTTCTTAATCAGATTGTTTTAAAAAAACTAATTTTTATAAACCATATATACTTCTATAATAAATTTCACAATTTGCATAGTCTCCTCTCTCTCTATCCAATTTCTGTCTATAAATTATATTAACATGGGTCGAACACTGAGACTAGATCTAAAGGTGTTAATCCTTTTTTCTTTTTCTTTTTTTTTTTTTTTTTGGGGGGGGGGGGGGGGGGGGGGGGGGGGGGGGGGATGTTAATAATATCAAGAGTCATGGGGGGATTCCCACAAAATATCGGTGTGCTTTTCGTGTGATTGAGATCGATCTAGGCCAACATGATCTAAATCCGTTTTAACCTAAACTCACATGACCTGTTTTTTTAGGTTGCCCATTTTGACACGACCTACCTAATACAATGCATAACCTAACGCAACTTGTCAGTTTTGCTACTCGTAGATAAAACTACCAAATATAATAAAAACGCCTATATTTACTAAACCCTTATACCTAACATCTTTTATATGAAAACTGACCAAGTCACACGGGTCGTATGATAGGGGTGAAGACTGGTCATACGTGTCGCATGATAGACACATAGACCGTATGATAATCAATTAGTCATAACTCATACATGCGGTATGATTAGGCAAAAAAATGGTTATATGGGTCATATGAGAGCCAAATCATACCGTCGGTATGATATTCTAACTAACAAAGAAATGAATTGATGTGACCACCGAATGACCCATACAATCAACATGACTATTTTTCGCCCTATCATACCGCCATAATGATCGATACTGCCCCTAAAATATAACATGTAACCTGTTGTATAAATAGTGCATCTTTTAACAACTTCATACATACCTGGATCATTATCCTTGTTTTCAATAAAAAGAGGAACATGCCTACATGATTTAATATGAGCTCTTTCATACTGAATTCTATCTCTAACATCCACAATGGAGTACCCTTCTTCTGTCACAAGTCTCTTTGCTTCTTCACCATTTACATAACTTATCTCTGCATTTATTCTTAAACCTTTACTCAATATCTTTGCTCTTTTTCCACCTTTAAACCTCAAAGAAATTGTCCCCAGATTACTGAAATATGAAAACATATTGCAATCAGTTTCCAAATCATTATATATTATTTCACAATATTAAAACAAGTGACAAATTCAATACTTACTTTGTAGAAGAGAGTGTAGAGGAGCAACAGCAACTGATGCCCGCCATTAATGAATGTATGGATATTATTTTTGGAAAGATAGTGATTTGCTTCATGTGAAGCCATGGATGGGGCATAGAAATTTAGGAAATCCAATTGGATTTTGACATGTGGCAATCTCAAAGATGATTAGGATTAGGTTGTTTCAAACTCCATATTCCTATAAAATTTTTCTTAATAAAAATTAAAAATGGGTACAAACTTACACTTTAATTTTATTGTTATTTTTAGTTTAAAAATTCATTATTTTGTAGCGTGTACTTTTTTTCGGTTTTTTTTTAATTATTTAACTAGACAATTTTAATACTTTTTGAAAAAAAAAATCCGTTATTCATTTTGTATATGACTAAAAAATCCGTTTTGGGGTATATTATTATTGCTCTATATATTAAATGCCATCGTGCTTAGCAATAGTGCCCAAGGGTAAAATGGTAATTTGCTGCTAAACCTACTAGTTATTATTATACATAAAGGTTATAATTAACATAAGAAAAAAATATTATAGTTAATATAAACTAATTAACAAATACTAAACGAGTCAGGCCCAAACATTGTTATTCAAAAACATTTGGGGGAGGAAGAGACGATTGCTTAGAATTAATCTTGTAATTTGTGACTGAAGTACTACATATATAAATGTTTTAAAAACCAAGGTTTGGGTAGACTAACTTGACCCGTTGGGTCAACCCGTAACACGGCATAATTGACGCCCCTAGTCGTATCTAATCTAAAAACCTACTAAGTTAACACAATCAACGAACCGCCAGATTGGAGCAGGGTTGAACCGACATGTTGTGGAGGGTCGATTGCGGTGGAGGTAGGGATGGTGGTGGTGTGTCCATTTCTGGCGAGTTGATTAGATGATCAGACACAACATTCCGGCAAGGGTGGTCTTCGGAAGAAGGGTGGATGTAGAGGGTAGGCAGTAACAGTGGTGATGGTGTGTTCATCATAGTGATAATGAATCAAGAATGGTAATAACCTTAAGAATCAAGAACGACAATGAATCAAGAATCAAGAAAGTATCGGTGTTTTTATTGAATTGTGTCTGAACTATCACGTATGTGATTTTTTATTTGAACTTTTTGTCGATTTTAGGTATATAGAGTTTTTCCTTCTTGTCTATACTATATAAAATGCATAAGACGAGTATTTTAAGATACCCAAAATTTACTAACTTTTCTTTCATTAATGCACAATGTATAATCTTAAAATGAGTGTAAAATAGTCATTTAAACACTTTTACACTTTATTTCTTTTAGCTTTAATCAACTTTTGCTTATTTAGATAATAGTTACTTTTTTGTCCCTTATTTTAAGGCAACTATTCCCACTAGCATTTAATATCATTTTTAGATACGTAACTTGGAAAAGAAATATCTTTATCGTGTCAAATGGAATATTGTAACAAGTATGAGAAATGTTGATTGTGTCTGTATTGTCTAGAGTGATATTTTCAGCTCTCATGCACCACTTAGAATGATTCTAAGTTAAGCCTTTGAATCTTGAATTGTCGGCTTAAGCAGCAGAAATCTTGGTTTGTAGCACTTGGTTAAGTCTACAATAAGAGATGCTTGTATTATGCTTAAGTAAAGTTTACGTGGCTTTCAAAAGTTACAATGGACTGCTAGGTGATTACAAATGACTATCCTACCTTCAATTTATACTAGTTATGTAAGATTTAGGGTGTTTTTGTTTTAGAATGCTTGCTGATTAAAATATAATCAAATGGGCAACACCTATGACCACTGTTTGTCAACACCATCTATTGGTCGCACCTCCACCACCAACATAGCCACCATTATGTCATTGGCACCACCTTCAGGTTCTTCGACACCATTACTGGCACCATATCATCGTTGCCGCCAACACGACCGTTGTACGCACCAACATGTGATGAAAATAAATATAGTGGGTGAATCTATTTTGATATTTTTTTCTAAGACCGTTAATTTGAACACAAGATAATTTTAGGCCGAGCCCATTGTAACCCAAAGCAAAGTGATACTTTTTTTATGACGAACTGTTTTAGCACAACTTAAAAATCTTTGCTCAAATTATCTCATCCGTTGATTGACGAGGCATGCATCACTTAGAACTTGTATTAGTTGTATTATTTTATTTTAACTTAAATCTTAACAATATGATCCATTTGCATGGCCTTGCATATCAAATTAAATAATTCATTGCTCCAAAAAAATATCCTATACACCCACTATTGCTTACTTAGCTTGATGCAAGGGTCGATCTATGTTCTAAAAACCACATAAGACGGATGAGATAGCATCATATGGCGTTCGATTTAGTAAGATCCAAGTCAAGACAAATCATTAGTGACGTGATCCGTTGAGAGGCCAAGACAAGCTAAAAGAAACACATCGATCCGTTACAAGTCAAGGAAAAAAAATGCAACCTTATTTCGGCAAACTGTTAGAATAACCTTGATTAATTCAACACTAAACCAAAGGAGAGAGCATTTTACATCTCCAAAACATAACATACAACAGATACTGGAAATTTTAATCAGTCTCGATAAAAGCAGCAGAAGGCGGTCAATTAATTGGCAGCATCAGCCCTTTTCTTGGTGGTATAAGGGTAATACTCCTTACCCGTATCAACTCTCGTGGTCTGCCCACCAACATCTATGGCGGCAGAGGTGGCTGCAAGTGCAGCTCCAGCAGAGATTGCTGTTGAAATGCTCTTGCCTACATAACAACATGCCATGACATTATTAAACACACACACAACAGTATAGATGGCAACAATATAACTTTGTGATTCTTCAAGGTGTTGGTATGATAATAAACTGCTTGCAGGGAACTCTGTTCCCAACCACAAGTCAGCTTGGATAGTTAACATTCAAAGTGGAAATATTCATAGGCTACACATCTTTAAACCAATCTTTGGGTATGTTTGGCAAGGAGCTTTTAAGAGCTTTTAGGAGCTTCAAGCTTTTAAGAAAAAGCTCCTCAATAAAAAGCCTTGTTTGGTTGAAGGAGCTGGAAGCTTTTAGGTTGGAGAAATAGCTCTATAGTGAAAAGCTACTAGTACTAGATTTTAAGAAAAAGCTCTACTAGCTACAAGCTTTTAATTAGTAAATGACACAAATAGCCATTCTATTTTAAAAATAAAATAAAAACCTTCTTTACAAGCTTTTAATTATACTCATTTTGGTCATTTTATACATTTTATTAAAAGCTCCAGCTACTCTGCCAAACACCAAAATATATTTAAAAAGCTTCCAGCTACTAGCTAGTTTTGCCAAACATACCCTTTATTGCAATAATGCTAAATCCATGATAACATAACTTAAATCCTCTTGTTCTTCCGAAAACTCTCATTGGTGGGCAGTTAGCATCTATTGGTTTTAAGTTAAAAAGAAACTTCCTTTAACCCATAAAGATAATTAAAACAATACAGGAATGTAATACAACATTTAAACTTAAAAGATAAAATCACGAACGTAGCCATAGTTCTGAGTGTGTTGTACCTCTCATCATGTCAGATTTAAACTTTTACTCGTTTACACCCTAAATATTTTCATTCTATACGAAAATAATAATACATACATGAATCTATACGCGATATGGTGCGACGTATCACATTAGTTTTTATCACTATTGATGTGAAAAATCCTAATATGAGCTATTTGTTTCTTACGTAGTTATAAAACTATAAGCGTATAATACACACAAAAAAATGGCTATTTTCATGATTTTCTCAACTAAAAATGCATCAACTTAATCTACATCCAATCTTTATAATCAATCTTCCAATTACCCTTGGATTTAGTCATTTCACAATTTGCATGACCTTACGGCTTACACAGGATTGCTTTTTCAAGCATTTCTAACTCCGTTGTACATAATTTACAACACTTAGATATTTTAAATAAATCCATTTAAAAAATTCAAGCGAGAAGCATACTTCTCCTGCGAACACTTGGTAGTAAATATGAAGCATTGGTCAGTCTTAGTACATGCAGAAACCAACATAATGAACTGCACGACTTTTCCAGGTTAATTTTCGAATTTGTTGGGTCAGATATTCAGATCGCTTAGACCAAGGTTCTATAGAAAACTATTATTTAATATGAGCTAGTCTGGTTAGCGTAACATATTGCAAGCGAAACCCGTATTGTAATGAAATTTAACCAATTCTACATAAATAAACAAATAACTTTAGGCTTATATAAAATCCCTTAATAAACATAAGACATAAGTAAAGCTTAATTAGACTATCAAATAAACAAATTTCCCAACATTCATTTCTACAGAGTACAAAGAGAGGCAAACAGATTACTGTAACAACAGATTCACAATAAGCATACACAACAACTCGTAGGAAGTTCAATCTCTGTAACTATCACATTACACAAAGATTAAAGGCTTAGATGAAGAAAAAAGAATCTTACCTTTGAAACCAAGGATGGCAGCACCAGCAACGAACCCACCAACTGCTCCATTAACAAAGTCTCTTTTTTGTCTGTAATTCTGTGTCAACTGCTCTACACCAATGTAGACACCACCAATGGCAGCAAACGTCAGCCCATGGTTACCCATCATCTTCAATGTCCTAATTAGACCAGGCAGTGCAACATTCCTCTCAACACGAGGAACATCCAACCAAGTAGCTACTATGGTACCCCAAATGGTCCCGGCAGCTAGACCAGTTGCAGCACCCTTCATAGTTTTTGTCAATGAGGAATCTTCTTCCTCAAAGTATCTACGATCCGTAGCATCCATTGATCTCTACTAACTGAAAAATTCATCTAAAAACTTCAGCATATAAAGCATTCTGGAGTTCAAAGACAGAGTTTTGCATTTGTATCATAAAATTAAATAAAACAATCAAAACGTTAACACTATACCACTACCAGTGACGTTATCTTTATCGAAACAGTATCCTCCTTATTCAATCAATTCGCTAGAGCGGGTATAAAAGTAATAATCAGCCTCATACCCTAATCGCAGGAATTGCTATCCGAATCATCCTAAGCTACTAATTTTCTAACTTAATAATAATCAATCTCACACAAAAATCCAGAATCACATCCATTTCAAAATTTCATCTATCAATTCCGTCAAAAACCTTCAAATTGATTGAAAAGACTCTGGTAGTTCTAAGACACACAAATGCAGCAGAATCAGTAATAAATCAATATTTTGTACCGTACGCTTTTACTGGACACATTGACTTATAACAAAACTATAATCATAGCATAAGAAGCACAATTCTATGCCACAGCCACAGTCTACTTCATGTAATCGTAATGTTACCTGCTATCAGCCTAACGCTAGAATCTAAACCAACAGATGAAACAAAGATTTCTAAATTTGTATCAGATAAAACAGTCAAATAACTTAACATTATATTGGTAACACTATCTTTAAAGAAATAGCAACTTCTTCAGCTCTTCACTCGATCATTTCACTAGAATGAACATACAAAATTCTGTAAGACTAACTCAGTCATAATCGATCTCATACACAAACTCAGAATCAAAACCTTTTCGTTTGTCAAAAACCTTCGAAGTGCTTGTAAAAACACTTACAGTTCTAAAACACCTAACTGTAACAGAACCGGTAACAAATCAATGCAGATTACAAATTTACTGGATACATACTGAAGATAAAACTAAAATGATAAAATACAAAGCACAATTCTAGGTCACAACTCACAGTAATCATAATTCTAACCCTAAAATCTAAACCAACAGATGAAACAGCACCACGTCAGATAACTTAACATTACGCTGTGTGTTGTGGAATAACTAACTCATCCAAAAAGTGTTGTCACGTGAGCACCACGTAGACAGTGAGCCAATAACTAGGTGTAGTGGACCCCATGTCTCAAGTGCTTAACGCCCGTTAATGTGCTGACGGAAGAACTGATAACGCCGGGCGGCGCAGTGTACAGCGCTCCCCATGCTGATTTGGCATGGGGCGCCAACCGGTAACACATCATAGTCTATCAGTGACACTATCTTTAAACAAATAGTAACTTCTTCAGTTCTTTATTCACCAACAATTCACTAAAACAAATACACAGAAATCTTCAATACTAACTCAGTAATAATAAATTCAGGTCTAAAATATATATTGCAGCACAACCAGTAATGAATTAGCACTCCGTACATTACAAATTTACTGGATACATCTACTGAAGAAAAACTACAATCACTAAAGCACAATTTATTTCATGTAATCATAAATGTTAACCCTAGAATCTAAATCAACAAATGAATCTATTCTATAAATATAAGAGTGTATATATATATATATGTACGGAGAAGAAAGAGATAGAGATCGATTGCTCACCGGAGTGATGGTGATCGATTTTGTGGTGAAGGGCACGGATTAGGACGGTGACTGAGAGTGTTTGGGATTTGAGTTAAAAACTTATTGACTTAAAAAGGGTGTTTGGGATTGCGTTTTGAATCTGATTTTTAGATTATTGCGTTTTGAAAACACAAGCTTTTAGTGTTTGGGATTGCGTTTTGAAAACGTAGATAATCAGTTTTTTAGGCTACCAAAACGCAATAATCTATAAGCAACTCCACCCCTGCTTTTCCAAAACGTATAATCTGTTTTGAGTAATCAATCCCAAACACCCCCTTAATATTCAAAAGAGTGAATTCCTTGGTTGGTCCCTGTAATTTCCCAATCTCGCATACTTGGTTTTTAGGCATTACTAATTACATACTTGATCCTAAATGTTTACAATTTAAAACTCGAGTGATCCTTATTACCAACGTCTATTAGTTTTCAACGTTAAGTCACCCACGTGCAGCCCTCGTGAGGGTGTTATAGTCTTTTCAGATTGAAATGATGCCAACTTTTGGAATGCACAGACCTAGTCCCTAAATTGTCAGTTGTCATTTATAACCATTTCCCTCCAATTTTCCTCTTACAACCATCATCATCACCCCTTCTCTCCCTGCTCTGCATTCTAACAAGATCGAAGAAGACGATGGGTTGGACAATTAAAGGAGAAGATCCTTTTTCCACTCCTCGATTATGGTAAGTGTTAGTTTATTTTCATTAAAGCCCTAATTTTTTTACAGATTATGGTAGATGGAAGGCCTAACGTTTATTTTTATTTTTTGCAGAGGGAAACCCTAACATGTTTACAGCTAAACTACACTACAATGGTAAGTTTACTAAGTTCCCTGGAAGAATGTATGTCCAAGGTAGGTTTGTTTGGATTGATGGTTTGGACATAGATGAGTTTTCTGTTCATGAAATTAATTGGATGATTCGAGAGTCAAAATTTTTTGAAGAAAATGCCAAACTTTATTATCATTTTCAAATACCAGGTAAAGATTTGGATACTAAGAATGTTAAAGAGGCTGAGAGTTGTAGGACAAATGTTGGGCATGGTTCTAGTAATGGTTTAATTAGAGGGTTCTAAGAATGATAAAGAGGCTGCAAGGTTGAACTTAAATGAGCCTGTCATTGAGTCTGGTTTTATAGATGGATTTAACTTTGATGATATTGACTTCTCTAGTGTATTTCCACATAGTGAAAATGTGACTCCCAATGATGTTCATAATGAGGTTAGTAAAGTCAATGAGGGTGATATTGAGAATGAGGGTGAAGGTTTTGGTGAGGATGATGAGGAGTCTAGTGAAGATTATGATTCTCAAGAAGTTAGGCCACTAAGTGCAAATGCACTTTACTATAAGCAAAGAAAAGAGAGGCTTGAAAAAAGGGTTTGTCCTTATGTATTATACATCTCAAAGGAAGATAAGGCTGGAACACGGAAGGTGAGAACTTACAAACCTAAGCATACTTGTCTACAATCAAGAGAAAGTCTACATTTCACTTCCAAGTTCATGGCTGAAGATCAAGGTGTGATTAACCTTGTTGAATCTAACCCAGAAACTAAAATCAAAACCATTCAGGAGGAGCTGGCCAGAAAGTATGAACTAAGGGTTTCAAGAATGAAAGCGTTTAGGGCAAAGAGTATGGCTAAAAAGAAAATTCAAGGTGATTATAAGGTACAGTATGCAAGGTTAAGGGATTATTGCATGGAGTTGATGAATGCAAACCCAAACACAACTGTCAAGATTGAAGTTCAGCCAGAACCTAATCCATCTTCCCAAACCAGAGTTTTCAAAAGAATTTACATCTGCTTAGGTCCTTTGAAGCAAGGTTTTAAAGCATGTAGAAGACCATTGTTAGGATTAGATGGTGCTTTTTTATGGGTCCTCACCAGGGTCAAGTATTGGTTGCTGTTGGACAAGATCCTAACAATGGAATTTATCCATTGGCATATGCAATTGCAAAGTCAGAAACTAAGGATTCATGGAGCTGGTTTCTAGAATGCCTTCAAGATGATCTAGATCTTGACAAAGACTTATACTTTACTTTCATTTCAGATAGACAGAAGGTAATAATTATGTGCATTACTTAATAATATACTTTAGATTATTTAATCTTTGTAGTTGATGAGTGAATTGTTCATGTTAAATAGGGTCTTATCCCAGCTGTTGCAGAAGTATTCCCAGCTGCAGAACACAGGTTCTGCCTTAGGCACATACATCAGAATATGAAGATAAAATGGAGAGGTCAACGTTTCAAAGATGCCTTATGGGAATGTGCAACAGCAACAACAGGTAATACCATTATGTCCAACAGTTTCATAAGCCTTAGGCACTTTGCTGATTGCTTGATATTATTTTGTTGTCCAATAGTTCCTGAGTTTGCTGACAAAATGGAAGAGTTTAAGAAGTTTAATCTGGAAGCTTATAACTGGTTAGCAGCCATACCACTACTGAATTGGTCTAAGTCTCACTTCACAGGTATATTATTCATATTATATATAGGTACTAAACATGTTTGAATGCTTGAATTCAATATAATAATATTATTGTCTTGGTTTATTCATCTGATAGGTAGAGCACATTCTGATATTTTAATCAACAACTTATGTGAGTGCCTTAATTCAAAAATTGTGGAAGGGAGGGAAAAACCTATAATATCTTGCTTAGAATACCTAAGGGAGTACTGCATGAAAAGGATTGTACTTGTGATGAAGGTCCAAGATAAGTGGCATGGCCCACTCACACCAAAGGTTACATAAATTTTTGAAGACATTAAAAAGGCAGCAGCAAATTGCAATGTTAAGTGGTATGGTTGTAGTCCCAAAATGCTAGATCTTAAGTGTGCACTAGATTGTTATCAACTAGAAACACCTATTTGTTAGGTGTTTTAGTTGATTAATCTATGAAAACTAAAAGAACTAGATGAATATTGTAAGAACCGACACACAAGAAACATAAAGACACGATTCCATTAAAGATTCAGCTTCAAACAACCATGGAATGATACAAGTTCGCACTACAGAAATTAAGTTCGCACCTTTACTACTTGTGCTCTCAAAGATACATTCAAAACCCTAACCCTAGCTGCACAAATGAGCTACTATTTATAGGGGAATGCTGAAGACTGCGAACTTAACATTAAGTTCGCAGCCGCCATCATTTAAGTGCGCAGACTAGGGTTTCCTTGCTATAACTATGCTGTAATTACACATTTAACCCTCCAACTCTAACAAACAACTAAACATGGTTAAACCTGGTAACTGTGGTCTCAAATTAACCCAACAATACTCCCCCTAGACCACAGCTACCAGTGCTACACAATCAATCTATCTCGACATCACTCAACTCCCCCTCTTCTCTTGCTTGACGTGCCGGGAGTGCCTGAACTATGCTTTCTTCAATGATTGGTTCTTCAGGTGGTGGCTCTTGAATGAACAACTCAGCTAGATCTACAGTTGTTTGATCTTGCTGAGTCTCTGGAGCTGTGCTTGGAGAGACTGGTGGTACTTGTGAAGGCTCGGGTTCAAGATCAACTGTTGCTGGAGAAGCTTCTGTTTGAACCTCTGGAGTGGCTTCAGCTTCTGATTTCTTTGCAGCAGCAGCAGCAACAGCAGCAGCTAGCGCTCTGTCATCTTTCGCTTTGTCAGCTGCGTTGATCTTTGCCACCAGATCGATCAGTTCTTGCTTTCTCTTCAGTGCTCTTTCCACAGCCCGTCTAAACAAAACAGCTTCCTCAAACAACGCATTTCCAGCACCAACATTTATCTGATTAGCAAAGAGAGTAGTTAGATCCGATGGATTCAAAGCAAACACGTCCACTGGATCAACTATTCTCAATGCTTCTGTGTCATCTCTCAGTTTAATCACCGCTTCACCGGTTCTGCTGTCGTAAAACCACTTCTTGAAGTTTGCCAGAAGCACAGGAAGCTCAGGACGAATGGGAACCCTAGTGACGACATCTGGAGGGTCTATCACATAAGTTATCATTCCCCGTCCAGTGGCAGGATCAATCCTTTTCTTCGACATCCTTCGCCTTGGCTTTTGTGGCTTCCATTCTTTGAAATCACGTGCACATTCATCTTCAATATACACAGACACCATGTTAGCATTGGAACACCCAGAGTGGTTCAGAAAAGGAGTTCTGCACATCTCCCGTATGTCCCATCTTGGAAGGGACTTCAAATTTGGTCTTCCCTTGAAATACTGAATGACGCCTCCCCTTCGCTTTACAAAGAAGAGACGTTTGAACCCATCATATCCCCAGCAGATAACTCTTTCCTGATGAGAAGCACGAGTGTGGTGAATAGTCTGGTGCAACGCAGGAATGGTGATTGGCCTTCTTGGAAACCAACTAGCTTTCTCAGGATCCAATACATACCCATCATCCATTTCATACACAGTCTTTTCCCCTGCACCAATTTCTACAAACGTTTCTGGCATCTCGTCTTCGCTTATCTCATCTACATCGCTCTCTTCCTCCTTTCTCTCCTTCTCCTTTTCTTCTTCCATAAATTTTCCGAAATCAAAGACCTCATCAAATGTCAACTTTGGAGTATCGGAACCCTGAGTCTTTAACTCCTGAAGCATATCAAACATCTTCATCTGGACCTCAGTCTGAAACTTAATCAAATAGCGCTGATCTTTGACCACCTTTTCAAGACTTCGGTTCTTATGCTTCAACTTCTTCAGCTTCTTTCTCAACTCCAGATTATTATAGATTTGATTCTTCAGCATACAGATTTCCTTGGCTGCATTCTTTCCCACCTCCTTGGATAACTTCTCATACAATTCCTGATGCACCGGTTTTTGACGAGATGCACCAGGAACAGAAGATGATGGTACTGATTGTTTCTTTGCTGGTGGCTTGGGAATGGGTGGTCTGTCAGAGGAAGGGCCAGGCCTAGCAGTAGAGGGCCCTGGCCTGGCAGTGGAAGGCCCAGGTTGACCCTCCACACCAAACATCTGTTCCAGAATAGCTTCATTCTCCTCATCTTCTTCAGTCATAACCCTTGGCCTCTCAGACTCGGGCAACTGTTCTCTTCTTCTTCTTCTCTCTGCCTTTGCACGTTCAGCATTCAGTCTGGCAGCTTCAGCCATTTCGAGTTCTTCGGGAGTCAACGATTCTCTCCCTTCTTGTAGTAAACCAGTAGGCCTGTTTCTTTTGGTCGGCCTCTGAGGAACTGGATCAGATGCTGCCCTTTTACCAACAGATCTTTCACGGGCAACTTCTTCAGCAGTGTGCTGAGGAACAGTAGAAGCAGGTACAGTAGGAGCATGTTCAGTAGAAGCTGGTTCAGTAGGTTCAGGTTCAGTTGCAGATGGTTGTTGAGTTCTAGCAGTATATTGTCGTCTTCTCTTCATCTCACTAAAAAGCTTCATGACAACTGGATAGCGTTGAGCAGAGTACATGCTTTCCAGCATCGGTTCCCAATCCGGTGTGTTGCATTCAGTAAAGAACCGTGCACCCTTGGCAAAACCATATTTATCACCAGGAGGCAGATCCTCATGCTGCGAGTTAATCATCATCTGGACAAACCGCGGATACATCGTCCATTTCTTCTTTGTGTCTTGGGCATTCCTCACCATACACTCAAATACCAAACCCGACAGATTAAAAGGCTCATTCTTGCAGATCTTAATCATGGCTGTTGCCCAGTCGGGACTGAGTGCATTATAACCCCCTTTTCGGTGACATAAAGACATCAGGAATACATGACATATAAGCTTCCAGTCTCTGGTTAACTGACTCTTCTTGATATCACCTCTGGCATCGAAGTCTCCTTTGTATCCAAAGTTTAAGAACTCTTGATGGATCACAGTCTTCGGTAAAGAACTGACAGTTTCTGGTCGATCCTGAAATCTTAGAACCTGTCTCACTGTGTCCTCTGTGATGATAACTGCCTTGTTTCTGACTGTGGCTTTGATTCTCTTGACTCGAGCCACTGTTTCCACTCTTGCAGATCTCCAGAAGTCTTCGATATGAGAACTGTAGACTTCAACTTGCTGCTCAACTGCATATCCGATCCTGCTTCTCCTGATCCAAGCAACTACGTCCCGAAACTTTGAATCGCCAGTTTCCAGAATGATTGCCTGGTTGTGCATTCCACGAGGATCCCATTCAAGAGCCATCTGTTTTGGACACGTGCACGAAAATTAAGTTAGAATTTTGATTTTGAATTTTGACTAATGACAGACATTTCATTTTCTTTGACGGACGACGCACTTAGACTAGGTTTGGTTTTACGTGTGTTACTTATTTTATGGATTAGATTTTAACGTGTTTATGATTTGTTTCGTTTTCCATATTAATAGTCATTTAAGTCCAGTTACGGTTTACAGTTGAATCAGTCAAGTTACGTAGTCCGGTCAAATGTCCTGAAGAGTCAAGTCAATGGTCAAAATTTGGTCCAAAATCAAGTCCACAGTTAAGTTCGCAGTCCAAATCAGGACTGAGCACCAGCTGCTTGGTACGCAGTCACCAGGTCAGGCTTGTGACCTAAGTGCGCAGTCTGGTACTCGGGCATGGTAACGGCTAGGGAAGGTTGATTAGGTCTGCGTACTAGACTAGTACGCAGCCACCTAAACCTTCGTTTAGGATTTCAAGTTCACACTTAAGTTCGCAGTTGGTTAGGGTTTTTTTGTTCTTGATTCATATGATGCAAGTGCGCAGTCATATGAAACAAGTGCGCAGATCTTCAAAGAAATAAGTACGCATTTCAGAGAAAAACCCCAAATCACAACTGATTTTACTCATCTCAATCCTCAGATCCTGTTAATACAAAGAACTTTGTTAGAAACATATGAAATACCTTTAACAAACACTCAAACACGAAAGGAAATAGACGGGATGGATTAAAGATGGTGGTACACAGGTGGTTTGATGGTGGTTCTGTTGGTGGTTTAGAAAGAGGACGACGGCAGTTGATGGTGGTGATGAAAATAGGGTTTCAGAGATTTTTGAATAAAAAGTAAAAAGGAAAAAGCAGAAGTTACTGCTGTATTTATAGGTAAGATAACTTTGGGCCGCGTACTTAGCTTCCAGGCCCAAAAGCCCAATTCTAGTACGCAGGTCCAACAGCCTGGGTCTAGTACGCAGACCCAACAAAAGTTATCACTAAGTTAAGTTCGCAGGCCCACTAGGATTTTAATAGACAGTTAAGTGCGCAGGCCCACAAACAAGAAAATAGCCTTTTTAACCAAAGATTTGAGTTTAGAGATCAACCGTTTCTCACCTTCTGCATCAAGATCATACTAGTCATACCTGCCAGACAACGTTTCAACTTTCCGTTGGATAGCTGCAGCCCAAGAAAAACTGTCGGTATATTTGTCCACTTAAATCCATGCCTCTCGTCTTTCAACATACCTTTTATGATGATCTTTATCATGTTTTGGTAATATTGACGACGTGTTAATGGACCCCACTTGTGCCAGGTGTAAGCCTACCAATCCTCAAGGTTTATTGAGATATAATGATGAGAGCTTCAGGTCTATGTTTCCATAAGCAGAGAAGATGATCATTATGTCAATCAGATGATGAGAGCTTCAGGTCTATGTTCCCATAACAAAGAAGATGATCATCTGATTGCTTTTTGAGCTATCTATATGTTTGCACGTCACTAACATTGCGTGTCTTTTGTTGCTCATTTTGATTTTGATAGCCCCGCTTTGGTAGCTTGCACTCTTAGGTGTCTTTTGATTGCTTATGCACAAAATTTTCTGTGTCTTTTGATCTCTCAACCTGTGTATGACCGGACTCAGCTTGTGCAAGCCTGAAGCACAGTGGGAATCCAGCACCTCGTGTAGACTTTTAGTTTGTCATCTTTTAGCAGTCTACTCAATTCCAGGCTGAATCTACCGACATGTCGTTGCTTGAAGCCACAACGTCCTCTGGGTCCTATTCACATGCTGACAAATATGATTAGTTCCTATCATTTCTTGATTGTTTTTGAAAAAGTTTTTAAAACTTGCAAATTCAGGGATCTACCGGTTTATTTCTCCCCCAAAAATCTTTATTTTATTTTAAAACATAAGATTTTTCTATTTTATTTACAAAGTAAAGTTTTTTTTTGTTTTTTTTTTTTTTTTTTTTTTTTTTGTTTTTTTTTTTTTTTTTTTAAATTATTCAAAGTTGATCATTTCTAACCAAGTCACCAACTGACGAAAACGGGTTTTGTCGAAAGCTTTGGTAAAGATATCTGCCTTTTGATCAGCAGTATCGATAGGCAGCACCTGTATGTACCCCTTGTCGTGCGCATCGCGAATTGAATGAATCCGAATTTCAATATGTTTTGTTTTTGAATGATCAATTGGATTCTTCACGATGTCACGACAGGCATCATTATCAATGTAGATAGGGGTTCTCATGATATTCAAACCGTAATCCAACAGCTGATTTTGGATCCACAACACCTGACAGCAACAACTGGATGCGGCTGTGTACTCAGCTTGAGCAGTAGATATCGACACAGTGGTCTGCTTCTTGCTTTGCCATGACACGAGCCGGTTTCCAAGAAATTGACAGCCACCAGAGACAGACTTTCGATCAATCCTGCAACCTGCATGATCACTATCAGAGTACGCAATTAAGTCAAAATTGTCACTCTTAGGATACCATAAACCAAGTTTTGGTGTTCCTTTGAGGTAGCGGAAGATTCTTTTGACTGCAGTCTCATGAGATTGCTTTGGATTTGACTGAAAGCGGGCACAGCATCCAACTGCCCACATGATGTCCGGTCTGCTAGCTGTAAGATACATCAAGGAGCCAATCATAGAACGGTAAGTGTGCGGGTTCACAGAAGGTCCTTCAAGATCTGGTACAAGTGTTGTTTGAGCTGCAAAAGGAGTGTTGGACGGTTTGCAATCTGACAGGTTGTACTTCGCCAGAATGTCTCTTGTGTATTTAGCTTGATGAATGAGAATACCGTCTTCCTTTTGTTGAACTTCAAGACCTAAGAAAAATGATAGTTCTCCCATCATGCTCATTTCAAATTGAGACTTCATGATGCTTTCAAATTCCCTGCACAAATTTTCGTCAGTTGAACCAAAGATAATATCATCAACATAAATCTGAACAAGGATAGAATGTTTGTTGACTTCTTTGGTGAACAAGGTCATGTCGATCTTCCCTCTCGTGTATCCATTTTGTAACAGATATGAAGACAAGGTCTCATACCAAGCTCTAGGAGCTTGATGGAGACCATAGAGAGCCTTGTCTAGCTTGTAGTATCTGTTTGGATGATGAGGGTCTTCGAATCCGGGCGGTTGGCACACATAGACTTCTTCTTTGATCTTCCCATATAAGAAAGCACTCTTCACGTCCATCTGAAAGACTTTAAAGTTTCGATATGAAGCATATGCCAAGAAGATGCGTATGGCTTCAAGTCGAGCGACTGGAGCGAAGACTTCCTCATAATCAATCCCCTCCTGCTGACGAAATCCTTGAACAACCAGACGAGCTTTGTTCTTGATTACCACACCACGTTCATCCATCTTGTTGCGAAAAACCCATCTTGTCCCAATAGGATATTTTCCTTCAGGCAGATCAACGAGCTCCCACACTTTGAGCTTTCTGAACTGAAATAGTTCTTCCTGCATGGCCTCAACCCAGCTTGCATCTCTAACTGCATCTTCAATGCTGAACGGTACGGTTTGAGATAAGAAAGCTGAGAGAGCGGTGTTGAGCTTGTCTGTCTGATTTCTGGTAAGAACACCCTCACTGATTGGTCCAATGACGTTTTCAATTGGATGGTTCTTAGATGATTTAAATCCCATATTTTCTTCTTCTTGCACTTGAAGAGGAAGGTTCGAAAGATGATCTCCAGGTGTAGAAGAACTGGATGGATCATTTACAGACTGCTGATTTGAATGTGTTCCTTCAGCATTTGACGTGCTTTCAGGAGTGTTAGAGGTTTCAGCAGTAGTATCACCATTATTAAGTTGAGGAACAATAGGATCAGCAACCAGAGGAGAAAAACGGGTGGTAAACGGTGCGACTTCATCATCAGAAGAGTAGAGAATATTTCCAAACGGAGAAGAGCTTGTGGCTTGATTTTCAGGAGCTGGTTCTGCATGAGCTTGCTGATCAGGAATGACAAAGTGATTGAACACAACATCCACATCAAAGAACCAGTCAGGACCGGTTCCAACGTTGGTGGAGTTGGATTCTTGCCAGTCAACATAAAAGGATTCCAGAACCATCTTGGTGCGTTTGTTGTATACCCGATAAGCTTTTTGACTAGACGAGTATCCAACAAAGAAACATTCGTCTCCAACAGCATCAAACTTCATGATATTCTCAAAGTTGTTTAGAAGAGTGCAAGAACATCCAAACGGCCTGAAATAATCAATGAGAGGTTTTCTTTTGAACAGCAATTCATAAGCTGTTTTCCCACGAGGCTTGACAATCAAGACCCTGTTAAGAACATAACAGGCGGTATTCACAGCTTCTGCCCAGAAGATGATCGGTAACTTAGAGTCAATGAGCATGGTTCTGGCAGCTTCAATCAGCGTACGATTCTTCCTTTCAGCCACTCCATTTTGCTGAGGAGTCCTTGTAGCACTATATTGGAGATGAATTCCTTTCCCGCTGCAGAACGACACAAAGGTTTGGTTCTTGAATTCTGTTCCATGATCACTTCTGATTGACTTGACTTTTAACTTGATGATATTCTCGATCAAGGGAACGAACAGCATCAAGGTCTCAGCAGCCTCACTCTTGAATTCCAGAAAGTACACCCATGTGAAGCGAGAGTAGTCATCTGTAATCACCAAACAGTAAGACTTTTTACCCAAGCTCTTTACACTGATAGGACCAAAAAGATCCATATGTAATAATTGAAGAGGTGAGTCAATTGAGTTCACTGCTTTGGACTTGTGCGATTTCTTATGTTGTTTACCTTTGGCACATGCTAAACATTTTTCAGAAAAAGGGAATTCCTTAGAAGGAAGACCTCTGACTAGATTAAGTTTAGAAAGTTTGTTTATATTTTTAAAGTTAACATGACCTAATCGCCTGTGCCATAACAGTGACTCTGACTCGGATGCCTTTGACAGTAGACAAGTCATTGGTTGTTCAGACTTGGCATCCCTCATGTTTATCACATAAGTATTGTTTTGTCTGGGGGCTTTTAGCATGATCATGTCAGTGGATGGTTTAAATCCTGGCTTTAGGAAGATGCATTCCATGTCGTTAAACAACACTGAGATTCCTTTGTCACAGACTTGTGATACACTCAAAAGATTGTAGCACAGTTCTGGAACATAGTTGACGTCCTCAAGTGTTAGTGCGTCAGAGACTACATCTCCTATGCCAACGATCTTTCCACCCTTCTCATTTCCAGCAAACGCTACAAATTCTCCATCAATGAACCGATAGTTCTTGAGGAGTTCTTTCAATCCTGTCATGTGTCTTGAAGCGCCGCTGTCGACATGCCATAGATATCTCATGAGAGCTATTAGCCATTTTTGTAATTTATTCTGCACATACAAAAACAAAAGAGAAACAAAGCTAAACTAAAGAAAATCTATGTACAGTGAAGATTCTGCCTGAAACTTAAGTAACTTTGGGAATCCAAGTTTGTTTAAGTTTTGATCTGTCATGGTTTTCTCCCAAAGTTGACTCTTGTTTCTTCCAAATTTGTGTATTTTTAACAAAACTTTTTACGGTTTCTTGAAGATTTCTTAATTGATCCGAAAAAGAGTTTTGTGTTTTGACATCTTTTTGTGGTTTAGGTTTTATGTGACAGTTCTTGACCACGTGACCCTCCTTTCCACATCTGAAGCATTTAGAATGCTTAGGCTTGATCTTAGGAGAAGATCTGGATGATGATGGTTGTGATGCTCTTTTCTTGATCTTGTTTGATCTTGAGCTTTCTGTTGAGCTTGATTCTTCCCTGTTGCTAGTTGATTCTTCATTGATGTCCAGATTAGTTAAGCTGCAGCTGCTCTCTGTATCACTCAGTGAATCTTCAGAACTTGAGGTACCTGTTTCACTTTGTGATTCTTCAGAACCTGATACATCTGTGGATGAGGGGATAAATTCTGGGATTTCCTCAGTGAGAAATTTCCCAAACCTGTTACGCTTAAGTTCTGGCACAAACACAGATGGTTTGACCACATGATTATCATCAGAGAATGCAGCATTAAGATCAACACACACAGGAATAACATTGTCAACACAAACACTAGATCGTTTGATAGGAGGCTTCCTATCATCGGGAGCCATAGCCCCTTTCAAATCAAGTTTACAGTCATCCAGCCTAGTTAAACTATTACAGTCATCCATCCTAGGCAAACTATTACAGTCATCAGATTTAGTTAAAGTTTTACATTCATCCAAAATAAAATTGTTTTTCGAATTTTCATTGTTCCAGATAAACCAATTCACTGTTGAGTAATTGGCACCCGGATGTCCTAAACCCACTGTCTGGCCACCACAACACACATCATCCTCCACCTGAGCCTGTTGGGTCACATCTGCAGTACTTTTACTTATGTTAGTATTTGACTCAGATTCATCACATTTATTTTCAAAAAGGTCATTTTTTGGATGAGGTGATGGAATGGGTATGTATTCACTTTGGCTCAAGGGTAAGAATAGAGATCTTTCGATTCCATTTTTATCCTTATACCCAATTCCATCCTTTACGAATGATTGTCTTCCACATTCGATTATATCAGCTTGAGCCCGTTTGCTCACATTCCATTTATCCACAACAATTTGAAGACGAGTTGTCTCATTTCTAGATTTCTCTAGTTTTGAGGTTAAATCGTTTATCAGAAAATCTTTCTTAAGCACAAATTCTTTTAAAGTTTGCATTTCAGCTAGAGTTGCATTTAACTTTCGCTGATATGCCCACTCGTTTTCTTTCATTTCAGTATTTATTTTACGAATGTCATCCATTTCTCTTAAGACTCGTCTGTTGTGTGATAAACAGTATGCGACAGCTGTAACACACCTAGGTGAGCACAGTTTAGATTTAATTTCTAAAGGAATATTTACCATGTCCCTTTCCTCAGCTTTCTTAGAGGAACTCTTCACCTCCTCAGCGACCTTCTCAGATGAAGTCTTCTCAGCAATCAGCGCCTCCTCTCTCTTCTCATCATTCACCTTCTCATCAGTCAACACACTCTTCAACCCAGCATACTTCTGCATTTCCCCTTTTAGAACCTCAGCAGACGATCCTTCAACAGAGTTTGCACCGCTTGAAGATTTGGTGCAGATTGTGGCCATCAGGGCTTTGTTAACTTCAACCTCAGCAGCGGCAGCCTCTTCTCCCCAGTCGAAGTCTTCAACAACCAAGGCCTTTTGTGGCTCCTTATCATTTCCTTCATTGCCATCGGTTATGGCCACCAACCTCTTTGCAGGCTTAATTTCAGCTTGGTTCAGTGTGGGGCATTCGTACTTGAAATGCCCGAGGACCTTGCAGTTGTAGCACCTGATCTTGGACTTATCAAACCCAGCCTTTCCCATACCAACTCTTCTCCCGGTTCTATCTTGGAAACGCTTCACTCGTAAAGTGATCATAGCCATCTGCCATTTCAGATCCATCTCTTCCATGTCATCCGGGTCAACCTGATACATATCCTCTGGGGACATCATGTCATTTTTAATCTCTCCAGTCTTCAACGCTTCAAAACTGCTCATGAAAGAGTTGAACAGTTCCACATGTTCAGCAGCCAGTTTAGCAGCCTGTGGAGTTAGAGTCTTTGCAGCCCTTTCAGGATACATTGGAGCTTTCCTGGAACTTGAACTACCCATCCCTGCAGAATCAACATACGAATGCAACGAACTTGAACTCATATCACCGATTGGGGCCATCAAGGCCAGATTCTTCATAGCACCACTGGAAGTCACCTTCGGGACAGTCTGATTCATTTCTCTTTTAGTGATGTCCATCTCAAATGATTTCAGAGTGTTAATGAGATCTGCCAAAGTAGACTGAGCATCCAGGTAGTCCTTTTTGATCAACATACACTGGACACTCCACTCCTTTGGGAGAGAATCGAGCAGCTTCTTGATAGAGTTGCGGTTGTTCACAGGAATACCCGCTTTCTTCATCTTGGTCAGCAAATTCATGAACCTGTCAATGTGTGAAGACAGGCTCTCACCCCGGATACTTCCAAACATATCGTACTCCTTCTGAATCATATCTTGTTTGTTTTGCCTCATCTCAGCATTGCCTTCATAATACTCACTCAGAGCAAACCACAGATCGTGCGCTGATCCGTATTCTTCAAACATGTTATAAACGTCATTTGACAAAGCCATGGTGAGAGCACCGTAGGCCTTGTGATCTCTCTGCAGCAGTTGTTTGTCGAGATCAGTGTATGTGGTGGGATCAGTGTTGAACACTTCACCAGCATCAGTGGTTCTGGTGGGAATGTGAGGTCCGAGCTGGACTGAGTTCCACTGGGTGTGATCGTTGACGAAGTAGAAAGCTTTCATTCTGTTCTTCCAAGTGCCATAATCTTCTGCACCCATCAACTTGGGAATACGTGTTATAGTACCAGTTTCAAGTTCAGCTTGAGTTATGGGGTTAACTTGGAATGAGTTGTTACCAGACATGATTTATGATTGATTTTAGGTTGATTTTAGATTGATTTTAGGGTTGTGATTGAATTGATTATCAAGTTATAGTCCAAAGTCCTTGAAAAATTCAAACAGTCCTCTAGTACGCAGTTAAGTACGCACTTCAGCTTAAGTTCACAGTTAGCACAAGTTCGCAGTCTAAGTTCGCAGTTCTTGGAAACCTGAAACAGATAAACAGCAAAGATAAGTCCCTGATTCTCCTGATAAGTACGCAGTTCCTGAAGCACACACACTTTGGCTTAAGTTCGCAGTTCAGTCAAGTCAGAGCAGCACAAGTACTCAGTCTTGACTGATCAGCCTGCGCACTTGTGCAAGTACGCAGACACTTAAACTCTCGTTTAAGATTTAAGTTCGCAGTAACCCTAGCCAAGTGCTCAGAAAATGCACCTTTTCAGTAAGTTCGCACACCAACTAGAGATTTCAGATAAGTATGCAGAAACCCTAGTTGTGGTGCCAGGAGAGAGAAAGCTATAAAGCCTTGTGTAAATTTAAGTGCTCACACAGACACAAGTGCACACACTTTTGGATTAAGTGCGCAGCTGTGGCTGTTAATAAGTGCACACCTTGAAATATCAAGTATGCAACTTATGAGCTAAGTACTCACTTTTGAAACAAGTACTCACAAGCAAGAAACAAGTTCACACTTATGAGACAAGTACGCAGAAATAAGTTCTCAATGCTTGAAACAAGTACTCAGTTTTTGAGACAAGTACTCACAGGCAAGAAATAAGTACTCAAAATCAAGAAATAAGTTCGCAAATTTTGAGATAAGTTCGCACTCAAGTACGCAGATTCGGCTGTTTATATTTTAAACTTACCAGAAACTAATCCAAGAGATTTTCAATTGTTTTGAAGCTCTTGAATGATGTTTCTACTGAAAATAATAACTTTTAAACACCTTAGAAACACTTTTCACGAGATTTAAAGGCAAAACAATGAAGATATTCAAACTTTGATAAACACTAAACTTTTGAAAAACTTGAAAGTAAAAACTAACAAGGAGGGTTTTGATATCTTTAGATAGATACAATCTCGAGCACAGAGGCTCTGATACCAAATTGTAGTCCCAAAATGCTAGATCTTAAGTGTGCACTAGATTGTTATCAACTAGAAACACCTATTTGTTAGGTGTTTTAGTTGATTAATCTATGAAAACTAAAAGAACTAGATGAATATTGTAAGAACCGACACACAAGAAACATAAAGACACGATTCCATTAAAGATTCAGCTTCAAACAACCATGGAATGATACAAGTTCGCACTACAGAAATTAAGTTCGCACCTTTACTACTTGTGCTCTCAAAGATACATTCAAAACCCTAACCCTAGCTGCACAAATGAGCTACTATTTATAGGGGAATGCTGAAGACTGCGAACTTAACATTAAGTTCGCAGCCGCCATCATTTAAGTGCGCAGACTAGGGTTTCCTTGCTATAACTATGCTGTAATTACACATTTAACCCTCCAACTCTAACAAACAACTAAACATGGTTAAACCTGGTAACTGTGGTCTCAAATTAACCCAACAATGGTAATACTAGGTGGCAGGTCCAAGGGACTAGGGGTCAGTATGTGGTTGATATTGGTAAGAAGGAATGCAGTTGCAGGAGGTGGGAAATTAGTAGAATTCCCTGCAAGCATGCAGTTGCTGTTAACTGGGATGTGGTTGTTCACAAGCAACAAGTTGGGCCACCAGAGTCATGGGCACATCCATGTTATTTTACTACTACTTGGACGGAATTTTACTCCTACAATATTGGTCCAATAAATGGTGCA
Source organism: Ambrosia artemisiifolia (assembly GCA_032199755.1). Taxonomy (NCBI): domain Eukaryota; kingdom Viridiplantae; phylum Streptophyta; class Magnoliopsida; order Asterales; family Asteraceae; genus Ambrosia; species Ambrosia artemisiifolia. The sequence continues at coordinate 45,386,762 of CM063523.1, forward strand.
ACCATGTGGCCAAAAAGTCCATACCCCACAACAATTATCCCACCGGCAAAACATAAACAAATAGGCAGGCCTAAAAAGAGAAGGAGGAAAGACCATGTTTAAGTTCAAGACATTGCTGAAAGTCAAGGGAAACTGTCAAGGAAGGGTGGGATTGTAACTTGTGGGAAGTGCGGTGGTAAAGGGCACAATAAAAAGAGTGAGAAGTTGCAAGAATGTTGTTGTTGGTGATCAAGGTGCTGGGGATCAACCTACTGTTAGGGATCAAGCTGCTGCTATTTAACTTTAATTTTATGCTTATGTTAATGGGTTTTGTTAAACATTATGGTTGATATGTTTGCCACCATTTTGGTTATGTACTAGACTTAACTAGTTGGTTTTCGAAATGAAATTGATTTGAAACCGAATAATTGATTTAAATAGATTTTTAAGTATTCCGTAAATCGTATGAATAAAAGTTAGTGTATAATGATAATTGGTATTTCATATATCCATAAATTAAATACCATCAAATGTTTAAGGATTTGGAATAACAATTTAGTTATTAATTTCTTTTGAAATTAATTTGATATAATGTATCTTAATTATAATTATAAATAAAAGGTAAGATATGATACCTGTAAATGAATAATATATAAAATTAAGGTTTTTGGATGCACAATATTCTGGAGTATTTATAATAATTTTATAAAACTCTAAAATATTTATTTGGTATTTTCACATGAATATAAGTGTTGTAAATGTAATATTTTTTATTTAAATTAGTATAAAAACTATAAAAATATAATTTTTATAGAAACATATTTCTACTGATGTGTAATGTTGGAAAATAATTTTATAAATATTTTTGTTTTTTATTTTAATTAAAACAGATTTATTTTCCTTAATAATGAATAATTTGATTTAAATGTCAAAATAACAGTAAAACATAATATTTTCTGAAATAATAAAACAGAGCCCTATTATGATAAAGCATTTATACAAAAAGTTTGGGCTTTTAAATTAGTCAAATCGAATTTATAAAGAATTTATTATGAATTAAACATGAAAATATATTTTAAATATAGGCAAAATGGAATTTATTAATACCAACTTTTTGCAGTTGGCCGATAATAATCCCAACTGGGTTTATTCTTCCCACCAGTCCCAACTTTCACACATTTTACTCTCACTGCACCCACCGTTAACTCGCACTAACTCCGTTAGCTGAAATCCACGATTCTAGGCGATTACTCACCGGACTTGAAAGAGGGAATCGAGACGAAGATATTGGTATGTTCAATTGCAGAAATAAGCACGGTTCGATGGTTTAATCGTCGGTTCCGGTCATCCCATCCGAGGAGAACATCAACCTACGACCGATGAACCGTGCTTATTTCTGCAATTGAACATACCAGTATCTTCGTCTCGATTCCTTCTTTCAAGTCCGGTGAGTAATCGCCTAGAATCGTGGATTTCAGCTAACGGGGTTAGTGTGAGTTAACGGTGGGTGCAGTGAGAGTAAAATGTGTGAAAGTTGGGACTGGTGGGAAGAATAAACCCAGTTGGGATTATTATCGGCCAACTGCAAAAAGTTGAGATTAATAAATTCCATTTTGCCTTAAATATATAAATAATATGATTTTTTGAGATTAAAAATATAAATAATAATATTTGAGGTGCAAATGAGCTTTGTAAAATTTATAGAACTTTTGAGCTAATATAAGTATTTTGAATAATTAAATGAATCATTAAATGGATTTATATAAATAAAACATAAAGAAAATTGAAAAAACAATATGCTGGTGAAAGGGATCGAAATCAGGTTCACAGCCGGGCAAACCCCTTAAACCCAAACTAATAGTCCAAATCAATTGCCCAAGGCATTATAACCTAGTGACATCTTGGTGGTGAGATAAGACTTAGGGGCCATAAGGTCCTAGGTTCGAATCTCACAAAAAGGTTTTCTCGTAATTATGAGTTTCCTCCTGAATTGGTGACTTGGTGGTGGAATATGCTCGCGTGGCAACATTGGTGGCACGATGATACTCTAGCGTTCCGTAAGTGATTCCAATTTGTTGGCCGTTCAAAAAAAAATAGTCCAAATCAATCTGTTTCCCAATTAACCTATCAACCTATCGAATTGAAACCCGAACCATATCATTCAATCGATTGATCTAAGTCACGACATTAAACAAAAGCATAGGGCTATTACACTACACCCGGTTCTTAATTCGCTTAATTGGAGCTCGATTTGGATGTTTATATGGAATGTTTTTATGCAGAAACGATCGACTAACATATATATAGGTGCTAGAGTTCTCAATTTGTCATATAACTGGTATTAACAACAAGTGGGTTCGTTAAAGTTTTAAAAATCGAAAGTGGCTTCAATAATTGGGACTTTAATCATTTGATAAAACAGATTTGAGTGCGATTTTGAGCTAGAAACATGTGGTAGAAACCAGATCCAAGTTTGGGTCCGATTTGAAGGTGCAAGATCTGGTTTTGTTAACGCGGGTCGAGTTCGGTTTGGGCTTTTAACTCGTTTTGCAATCCAGTTTGTATTGGTTTTTTCCGATATGAGTTTTTAATAATAACCAGTTAGGTTTTAAATTTGTCGGGCTATGTTTGAGGTGAATTCGCTTAACTTTGGTTATATATTTATATAATTTTATATATAAAAATGAGTTTTTATATAAAAATCGTGTTTTTCATCAATCTTGTTATGTCCATTATTATCATTTGTTATACATAGCATAAATTTTAAAATAATCCCAATGATCTTTCATATAAAATCACGTATTTCGATTAAAATATTTCGTACAAAAATACACGGTTATTATTTTCATTTTTATAAAATGGTTGAGAGGTTAGATTTTAATAATTGACTAAGGGGCTGTTTGGTTGATTAAGTGCTGAATCATTAAGATGATCTGAATGGTTAAGATGCTCTGAATGATTAAGAGCTGAATCATTTAGCATCCCTTATTAGCTTAATGGTTCAGCACTTAATCATTCCATTCAGATGTTGAAACAAACAGTCTGAATGCTGAATGATTCAGAACTGTATAGTTAAGAGGCTACCAAACAGCCCCTAACTTTTTGGAGCTGGAGTTTTATTACATAAAAATGACCAACTTTATGGACCGTAGTTTTAGTATTACAGCTTGCGCACTTTATCCAAAATGTCCTTTTGGATAAAACATTTTGATGCGCAAAAAATGCTATTTACATGAGTTATTTGCATGATGAAGAGAAGATGTGGTATATGGCCGAAGGCCGAAAGCCGAACCAACACTGATACGAACAAGCCAACGTTCCGATGATCCGGCTTCGGAGTATAGGCCCATGAGCCTTCAACGTCCGAAGCCCACCAAGGAAAGTATAACTACTCCAACTCAACCTTCATTTAAGGGTACCGGTAAACCTCTGAACCAAACACTTCTCTCTCTACTTTATCATTCAGGAACCTATACTTATTCTCACGTCGGAGGATGGTCACAGAGAGACCTTCCCCATCCCTTGTGACGAGACTAACGATGTTTTGTTTTGCAGTTTAATCAGATCTAATCTCACTTGATAATTCCCATCTCATCCTTGATTGATCCTTATTAATCCGAACCAATCCGGATGATAATTTTTTCCACTTCACATGACATTAAATAATATGGGTCAGTTTTGATAAAACATTTTGATGAAAAAACGCCATTTACATGAGTTATTTGCATGACCAAAAAATAACGTTTACACCAGTTTGGATGGACAAGTTTTTTCACATGATATGACTCTAATCCATGTTTGGTAAAGCATAAAACCAAAGTAGTTTGGATTCTTTAGGTCATGACTTTAGATATAAAACTTTTGTCAAAATTTTATAAATTTAGATTGATGACTATAAATTAATAATATCTTTAAAAAAATATTTATATCTACTACTATATATAAAAGAAAAGCACTATGATGACATGTTATTCAATAGGGCAACCTTTCATCTTTTGAATGTGCCATGTGGCATCATGTGGTGCATTTTTTTAATTTTCCTTTTTTAAATAAAATTAAATCATATAAAACCCTACCTATCATCATATATAATCCCTATCTTCTCACCCAAACCCTAAAATTCTTTTTATTGTATGATTTATTTTACTTATGGGATAAAGTGATAAACTACAAATCTACAACAGAACAGCTACCTATTTGATTCAAAATAACACGTAATTCTTCCGATTTCTATTGCGAACCTTTTTTGGTTTTTGTTAATTAAGCTGCCGTTTTGACAATGTGGTGGTGATAGTTCAATAACCTCATTGTGTACAGGTGGCACTGGCATGAATTACAATAATGGGATTTTGTTATTTATATACATTTAAACAATTGTTTTCGTAGATGATGTAGGAGTTTAGGATTTGTTCCAAGATATTTGTAATCATTAAGTTTTACGATGTGACTGAACCTGTAACAACTTATGTTTTTTTTGGTGCAGGAGATGAAGTGACTCGTGTCTTTTGGGAATCGATTAAGAATAAGGTTTGTAATACTTATTGTTTTGAGTCCAAAATATTCACTATATGTTGGTCATTGCTTATATGACTATATCTGATAGTTGTGATTATGCATTGCAGCTCATCTTTCTCTTCTTAGATCTGGACATCAAGTATTATGACCTTGGCCTTCTTAACCATGACGCCACAGATGATAAAGTTACTGTAGAAAGTGCTCAAGCGACACTAAAGTACGGTTTAACTTACTTCGAAATTTGTGCGAATGTAGGGAGCAGCTTTGATCGTTGAATAGGCTTGAGGTTGATGGCTGAAGGTTCGGTAACTACCACCACTCCACGGCGGTGATGCGACGGACGATGACGGTGTTTTAGATCAAGTGTGTTGGGTTTCAAAGTAAGGTTTGTAGTTTATATAATAATACATTAGTATCAGATACAGTTCACAATGATCAATTAAGTAAATCGTTTTACTACTAAATAATACTTTGCCTAATTATTAATATTATTAACGATGTAAACAATTCTGGTAGGTGGCACATGTTCGACTTTAATTTATTTACGTTCTTTTTTCGGTGGCACAAACCATAGTTGTTAAAGGCATAAGGCGTACTTAAGACGTTAAGGGTGAGTCTTGAGCCTTAGTGCAAGACGCTTAAAAATTAAGAGTTTTTTAAGCGAGGCACACAGTATTAAATTACATTTTTAGGAGTTTTAATCATGTTTTGGAATTCTTGAGGTTGGTTTAGGTTGTTTTATGTTGATTATAGATTGTTTAGGGCATGTATAATTGTTATTGTTTTAGACATGTTCAGACAATTATTTGCCATAATTTCATCGGAACTTAGCATGGAAAATGCACATGAGGGCCTCAAAGTAGGGCTCTTGAAGCGAAACGAGAAAACTACGTTGAGCATGAAAAGTGGGTCTAGAGGGCTTTGACAACAAAGGTACAAACAACAGTGACCTAATGTTATCTTTAATACTTCACCAAACCCTCAATGAAATAGACGTTTCCCGCAGCGAAGTGTGATGAGTTTACATTTGGTATGTTTTCTTCTTTTATCATTTTTTATTAAGTCATATTAGATTTTTCAACCCCGGGACCTTCCCGGGGTAATGAGCTAGTGATATATAAAAGCACATAACACTGCTGGATTTCAGAGTTGCTGACGTGTGCGTAACTATACATATTTTTCGATGGATTTTAACACACGTTTTGCTTTAATATTTATAAAAATGGTTTCGACCTTAATATTAAAACACACACAATAGGGCAAGTGTACCCTGTCATATATGTAGTAAGAACAGATAAGAACCAAGTATCGATCCATGGACGCGCGCGGAGCAATTGTACTAAAACTCTATCACCGATTTACCAGTAGGAAAAGATAAGTGAGTTTGTTTAAATTCTAACATATGTAAATATGTAACTAAGACTCCAAATAGAAAATATAACTATATAAACTATAATACGCCAATCCTAGCATGTCATCTATATATATAAATAGAAATAAAGGCGTGATCAACATTCCCATTTTCCGACAGTTAGTTTCCCTTTCGGGTATCCTAACATGACAACTATACAGAAAGCTAACACGAATACACACGTTAACCACTTCAAGTCGTTCATTAGCGAGCAGCAGATATTATCTCATGCAGATCTTCTAAAGATAAGTTAGTCATCTGTTAAGAGTATTCTAACCTCACTAATTCAGGAAAGCAATATCGAATACACAATACGACCACCTAGACTAGCATAAAGTAGAGCATTTCACAACCTATTCCATTTTACCAACTTTGAACACAAATCTACTAAGATCGCCATTTTCACCAAAATAACTAACAAAGATAATTAACCGTGTCAAAGATTGGTAACAACACCATTAAGCTTTTAAAACTCTTTTACATGCCGGTAAACATTCATAATCGTTATTCAGGCGACTTTAACCAAACCAATACCCGGTTACAGTTTCATGGTGTAAACTATTTAACAAGTTAACTAGTCTACTACCGGACGATTAAACGGACGGTTTTTCAACATTTATCCGCCTAACACATTCGATAATCGCAAAAGTCATCCAAACACAACTATCAATCCAACAACAACGAAACAAGGTTGCACTATGATCATCAAGATCTAAACATGAAAAACGCCAAATTCATACAAAACATGATTACATACTAAGGATCGTTTTTTCTACTAAAGATTACTAAATACGAATACTAGAAGCTAATGTAATACATAAACAACACAAACAAGTTCTAAATAACAGATTTGAATCGATTAAAGCTTAAAAGATCAAACCAATAAAACATGAATGTGATGGATTGGATGAAGATAGATGATCCGGATGAGTTCCCGAGCTTGTTCTTCGGCTTTGCAGTAGTTCACGAGTCCAGAAAATCGCCCAGAATCGCCTCCAGAATACCCAATAATTGATCAGTGAGGTCTGCTCTGTTTTTAAACAGATTTTGGTTTTGTGCACGGCCGTGCACCTAAAGTGCACGGTCGTGCACTTTAACTTTTTGAGCTGACGTGCAAGTGGGCAAGTGGCTGGGTTGTTTCTGGAAATATCTTGATTTTGTGCACGGCCGTGCACCTAGGGTGCACGGGCGTGCAGGTCTGTGGTGGCCGAGTGCTTGGAGTGCACTGCCTGGTGCACTGGCAGTGCACTCGAGGATTCCAGGTCGCACGGGCTCGTGCATGGCCGTGCTGATCAAAGTGCTCGAGAACCCGATGTACACCAGCTCGTGTACTGGCAGTGCAGCCTTCTGTGTCCGAGTCAAATAAACCTGCACGGGCGTGCAGCTATGGTGCACGGCCGTGCACCATTTATAGACTTAGCTGATTTTTGCAGAAACTTTCTGTCTTGTCCGCTTTTCGCCCGGTTTCTTCGACTTTGCTCGTGGGACGTCGTTTAGGACCTGCAATAAACATATGAAGCGGTTAAGTACCGAATTCGTGCAATTATGGTCGAAAACGCGTAATTTGGGAGTTTAATCGGGGATTTAAATATGTATATTTTAACGTATATCAAACCTCCCCACACTTGAACTTTGCTTGTCCTCAAGCAAACATCAAAATAGAAATAAACGAAAAACTCGCCAAGTGGCAATAAAGTCAAAATATAACCTGTACAGACGATAATAGACAAGCCAACAAAGATATATAAACACGTGATAAGATAACTAAAAAGCAATGACTCGCTTCCGATCTCCAAGCACACAAACCCGTACACGACTCACACTGTTCACACACACTCGGTTTTATTTATGATACATACGTGTAATGTGTATGTGTAAATCGCTCCATTGCCAAGACAATGAATCGTGCAATATCAGAAGCTTGTCAAAAGATCTAATCTTCACCAACTAACGTGTGAAAAAGCACAAATCAAGAGGTCTTAAATGGGTTGTAATGTTAGGCAAAGGTAAGGGTGTGGAATGGATATTTACAGTGACGAAACGGCTAAAACTCGGCGGTTAAGTCTAACTAAACAGAAACAAACTCAACTATACAAATACACGCGAATATAAGCGATTTTTATTTAAATCGAGCTAAACATATATAACTTCTAATTTTATAGCCCTGAAAACTGCTCAATCACTGCTAATTCACCCTATTTTAGGGTGTTCTATTTTCCTGGAATTTTCTGGATTTTTTTTTTATCTATGATATAACTGAAATATAAACAACATATGGGTTCTAAACATATAAACCCGAACACGAACTATTTACAACACAGGAAACTAGTTAAACATTAACCTAAACCGAGTTTTAACACAAAAGGTTTAAAAGAAAAGGCTAAATTGGGTAAGTGGTGAAATGGTACGGTAAACAAGAAAAAAAACACGGGATTAGGTTCAACATGGTTAACTAGGGGATAATGTTTGGGTGCGGGAAAACAGATAAAACGAAAAGAAAAGGCTTAAATCAAAAGGTTATCCTAAATGCCTCAATCATGTTCGTACAGTCTCACACGTTTCTGATCTAAACAAGTATGCTAATGACAAGTTCTAAATTACACAAAACATCCGGCTCACTCGAAAGCATGTCAAAGAAATAGTAATATACTTTAAGGCTCAAATGCTCACGTAACCGGAAGGACATGGGTGCAAGTGTACGAATCTAACACGCTCGTATCTCATCTGTTTGTCGCGCCTCAAGTTATCTTTATCAAAAATTAGTTAGGCTTGTATGAAAATATAAATATATACATATATGTACTAAAAAGGGGGTTTTTTTAAGTTATATATATATATATATATATATACAAGAGGACAAACATCAAGATATAATCCCTCCCCACACTTGAACTTCACATTGTCCCCAATGTGACAATAGAAAGCGTTTATGAATTAGCTATCTATAGTGGGAAAAAGGAGAATAATACTCCCCTAGTGTCGAAGAAACGTCCGGGTAAATGGACGGCATGAGCCCCGATAACGGTGCTCGCCAGGTACCTGCACAATCAACATTCTCGACACAAACAAACTCATCAAACCCATTCATCCACATCCACAAAATAAACTAAAATACTGAAATACTAAAGAAAAGAAATAGTTCAAACATAAATACTAAAATGTCTTGGGTACGCAGACCCGAAAAGCAAATACTGAAAGCATAAATAAATAAAGTACTAACAAAGCATGCATGAAGTAGCTACTGGGGGGGGGGGGGTCGTCTCTGGGGTGCTGGCTGGAACTTCCTGGCTGGTCGCCAGGAGCACGGTAAGGGAACAGGGGAGGGTTGCTGAAATAACCCGGATGCACCTGCTCTAGCCCAGCAAACAGGTACTCGAAACTGTGCCTCACATCCTGCTGCACTCTATCCATGGTGGACCGCATCAACTGCTGGTCCTGCCTAATCTCTCCCTGCTGTGCAACAATGCTACCCATGTTCAGTTCCATCGTCTGGAACCGCTGATAGAACTCCGGGTATGTGGGGATGTCTGGAGGCCACTGCTGGTCATGGTGCTGGTGCTGGTGATGGTGCTGAGGTGAGTGGTGTGGAGAGACTGGGGCGTCACCACCGCCCCTTGCGTTCTGCTCATGCATCTCCTCGTCCTCATCGTCCACCTCCTCTGGAATTGGGTCCCACACAATCCCCTGGCTAATAAGTCGTGGACCATCATCTGTGTCATGTATCAGGTTCTGCGCCCTGAGTGATCGAAGGTCCAACATAACCCCATTAGTAGCCAATGTCAATGCCCCCCTAACCTCGTCAGTCAAAAGCCCCAATGCCTCGGCGATCTGGGTGACGTATTCCCCGCCATGAATCTCACTCCCTTCCTTCGTGCCCCCGGCATTCAGGAAGAACTCAGCCATCCGTGCGGCTAAGTTTATCTGGGCACCTTCATAAAAGTGGTATAAAAATATGAGATCAGGAGTGGGACAGTTCCCAGAACTGTCCTTTCGGCCACATATGGTGTGGCTGAAAACATGGTGCATAAGGCGGAGAAGCGGGTCCCTGATCCGAGTTGCCTTGGCAGACCTCGGAATGTAAGGTGTGCCATCGGAAATCGAATCCCAAAATGCAGCCCGCTCGTCAAGGTCGGCGAAGCTGTGGATCCCACAGAAGTCTTCTGAGTTGGTTTCCAAGTACTCGTAGATCCCCAGTCTTCTCCCCAGTCGCGCCACCGACCAATGGTACCAATTCCCGCATAGCCTAAACCGGATGTCTTTGTCGTGGAAGTTCTTATACACCCCTTCCTTCGGTTTTTTGTACTTAAAGGATGATAAGAACTCAATGGTGATCTCCTTGTAGACCAACTGATTTATGTTCAGCAGTTTCGCCATATTTGGCGAGACGAACCCCTCGTATCTCTCACGCTGTTTGAGCGTGGTCAGCAGATCCAGATTGAGACGGATAGGAGTACCAAAAGAATTCCGGCGGTCCCAAAGCTTAAGGAACTTGTCGATGCACGTTGCCTCTCGTTTGTCGCGGTTGTCGAACCCGAGGTAGGGGTGGTTGTTGTCCATCTGCATGCAAAAACATATACAAAACTGTTAGTACACAAAAAACGGAGGTCCCGGATGTCCAAAACGGACCTACGCGCATTCTGACCTGATTCTGTTACTGATGCACGGCCGTGCGCCTTGGCTACACGGCCGTGCACCCTTGGTCCTTGGTCAGGTCAGAGGCTGCACTGCCTGGTGCACTGGCAGTGCAGCCCATTTTCTCGGCACGCACGGTCAAGTGCACGACCGTGCAGATGACTGTGCAAGCTTGTGCAGCTCGTGATTCTGAGCTGCACAGCCAGTGCACGAGCTGGTGCACCTGACCATGCACGGTCGTGCAGGTCTGGTGCACGGCCGTGCACGGGTTCCAGTTTTTCAAAATTTTTTCTTTAAAAACACCCAAATCTCTTTTATCTTTCAAGAAAACTCAAAACAACAATGATTTGGGCCTGGATGTGCACGGCTTTACCAACAATCACCAAAAACTACACTAATTAAAACTAAAACAAACCAAAATCTAAGGGTTTATTTAAACTTTATGAAGAAACCCCCAAATCTTGCCCTAAAGAACAAAATACAAACGGATCTAAGCTAAAATGCATAAAAATAAGTGCAATGTTATGAAGGGGATCATACCTTTGTGATTAGGAAGTGGAAGAGCGAAAGATTTAGCAAAAGATGATGATATTCGAAGGTATTTTCGCAGGTTGGAATGGGGGTGCGGTTGGGGAGTGCAAGATTTAGGGTTTTGAAAGTTAAAGATGCTTATATAGTCCATTTCTGGGCTGGGCCTGTGGGCCCGCACGGTCCTGCGCCTTGGCTGCACGGCCGTGCACATCTGTTGCACCTGGTCTTGCACTCTGGTGCTGATCAGTCATGCTGATCAGCCAAGTCTGCACGGCCGTGCATCATTTTCGCACGGCCGTGCACAGTCTGCAGACTTGCATAATTTGCAGCCTGCAGCTGCACAGCACCCCCGTTTCGTCCGAAAACATCATTTTTAACAATTTAAACCTGTTTGTCGACCGTTCGCGCTTCATTGCATCCTTCCCGCTTTGTTCACAACCGGTACGAACCTGCACAATACTGGAAACAAAGTTAAACTAAGAAAAACAATAAATAATTACACTAATTACATTTTTACCCTTTTTGCGCGCCCATACACGCCGCGCTAGTTTTATTATCGAGTCGCTAGCAAGACTCACTTCCCAACACTTTATGAAGTGCGTGGGGCGTAGAGATCGATTTCCTCTACGGATTGGTCAACCGGTCCGTCAATATATACTTTAAGGCGATGACCGTTGACTTTGAAAGTCAATCCCTCTGAATTCTCAATCGAGACAGTCCCGTAAGGATATACCTCCTTAACAGTGTACGGTCCTGTCCACCGGGATTTCAACTTCCCGGGAAAGAGACGCAGGCGCGAGTTATAAAGCAGGACCAAGTCGCCTACCTGAAAATCTTCTCGGCGTTTCAGGCGACTGTCATGCAGCCTCTTTGTGCGCTCTTTATATAACATCGAGCTTTCATAGGCCTGCTGCCTAAGCTCTTCTAGCTCATGGATCTGTAAGAAACGGGTCTCACCGCCGGTCTTAAGATCCAAATTCGCCGTTTTAAGAGCCCAGAATGCCCTATGTTCTAACTCGACAGGAAGATGACACGCTTTGCCATAGACCAGCCGAAAGGGAGTCGTCCCGATAGGCGTCTTGTAGGCAGTTCTAAAGGCCCACAGCGCGTCATCAAGCTTGTCAGCCCAATCCTTGCGGTTCTGATTAACCGACCGCTCAAGGATTCGCTTTAATCCGCGGTTAGTGACCTCCACCTGTCCACTTGTCTGTGGATGATACGGGGTGGATAACCTGTGGTAGACACCATATCTCGCTAATGCGCGATCAAGCTGCGCATTGCAGAAATGCGTACCACGGTCACTAATCAGTGCCTTCGGGGCACCAAACCGCGCGAACAAGCTCCTGACAAACCTCACAACAACCCGGGCATCATTTGTGGGTAAGGCTTGCGCCTCGGCCCACTTTGATACGTAATCAACTGCCACGAGTATATATCTGTTGCCCCGTGAGGAGGGGAATGGTCCCATGAAGTCAATGCCCCAAATGTCAAAGACTTCACAGACTTGGATGGGATTCTGCGGCATTTGGTCGCGTGCCGATATGTTCGTCGCCCTTTGGCACGAATCACATGCACCAACCAATATCTGAGAGTCACGAAAGAGTGTGGGCCAGTAAAACCCGGAGTCTAACACCTTTTTCGCAGTGTAATTGGCTCCATGGTGACCTCGAGTGGGCCCTTCGTGACAATCGCGCAAGATCTGCGCCGCCTCTACCCCGAACACGCAACGGCGAATCAGCTGATCCGCCCCGATCCGGAACAAGAATGGGTCGTCCCAGAAGTAATGCTTGAGGTCCGCAAAGAACTTCCTCTTTTGCTGGTGCGTTAATCCTTTGATAAGGATCCCGCACGCGAGGTAGTTCGCAAAATCCGCGAACCATGGTGATACATCTTCCACCGACTCGACGCTCATCAAGAACTCGTGGGGAAAATTGTCATTAATGGTATCCCACGCGCAGTTCTCGGCATCATCATGCTCGAGTCTGGACAAATGATCAGTCGCAACATTCAGGGCACCCTTCTTGTCCTGAATCTCTATATCGAACTCCTGCAGCAACAGGATCCACCTAATCAGGCGCGGTTTCGCGTCCTGTTTGCTAAAAAGGTATCGGATCGCTGCATGGTCCGTATAGACAATGGTCTTCGACAGCACCAAATATGATCTAAACTTGTCGAATGCAAACACTACCGCTAGAAGCTCCTTTTCAGTCGTGGTGTAATGCTCCTGAGCATCATGAAGAGTCTTACTAGCGTAGTAGATCGGGTGGAAGTGCTTGTCCTTCCGTTGTCCCAAGACCGCCCCTATCGCGAAGTCACTCGCGTCGCACATGATCTCGAATGGCAGCTCCCAGTCGGGTGCTACCAATATAGGGGCCTCCACAAGCAAACACTTTAAAAGCCCAAAGGCTTTCAAACACTCTGCACCAAACACAAACGGTGCATCCTTCTCCAACAGACGGGTCATCGGACGGGCGATTTTTGAAAAGTCTTTGATGAATCGCCTGTAAAATCCCGCATGACCCAAAAAGCTGCGGATCGCTCTAACAGAGGAGGGCGGAGGGAGCCTAGAAATGATATCTACTTTGGCAGGATCAACCTCCAACCCATTATGGGAGACCTTATGCCCTAGGACTATTCCTTCCTTCACCATGAAGTGGCATTTTTCCCAGTTTAGCACAAGACTGGTCTCCTCGCACCTCTAAAGCATCCGCTCCAGATTTCCCAGACACTGATCGAAGGAACTCCCGAAGACTGAAAAATCATCCATGAATACCTCCATGGAGTCCTCGATCATGTCGTGAAAAATAGCAATCATGCAACGCTGGAAGGTTGTCGGTGCATTGCACAGCCCAAATGGCATACGCCTGTAGGCGAATGTGCCAAAAGGGCATGTGAAGGTCGTCTTATCCTGGTCCACAGGATCGATAGGGATTTGGAAATACCCCGAGAAACCATCAAGGAAACAGTAATACAACTTCCCCGACAGTCGTTCCAACATCTGATCGATGAATGGAAGCGGGAAGTGATCCTTGCGGGTGGCGTCATTGAGCTTGCGATAGTCAATGCAAACTCTCCACCCCGTGACGGTCCTCGTAGGAATCAACTCATTCCTATCATTTGTGACCACCGTCATGCCACCCTTCTTGGGCACGACGTGCATAGGACTAACCCAAACAGAATCCGAGATAGGATATATCAATCCAGCATCAAGCAATTTAATCACCTCGGATTTAACAACCTCTTGCATGTTCGGGTTCAGACGCCTTTGGTGCTGCGCACAAGGCTTGTGGACATCCTCCATCAAGATTTTATGAGTACAGAATGAGGGATTAATCCCCTTGATGTCCATGATCTTCCAGGCAATTGCCCGCTTATGAAGTTTCAAAACTCTCAATAACTCGCTCTTTTCAACTGCAGATAAAGAAGATGAAATAATAACAGGCAGACGACCCTCCTCGTCCAGAAATGCATACTCCAGATGCGGTGGGAGCTCTTTCAGCTCCAAAGACGGTGGATCTTCAACAGACGGCTTCGACTTATCGCTCTCTTCACGCTCAATCTCTACGAAACGCTCCGGGCTCTGGGAACTATCATCACCGATCTGGTAGACCGGCTGCTCAACTCTATGGCCCTCCTTCATAATGCCATCTAAGTTCCCACACAACAGTTGTGTGCCCGAATCATTCTCATCTATCGTGCCTCGAAAGTGAGAACTGACATACTGGTCTACTATATCAAGATAGTATAGTGTGTCGTCCTGACTCTCGGGATGATGCATCGACCTCTGAACATCAAAAGTCACATGCTCATCATTCACCCGGAGTGTGATTTGGCCCGCAGCCACGTCAACAATCGTCCTGGCCGTGTTAAGGAAAGGACGTCCGAGGATCAGAGGCACTTTAGAGTCCTCATCCATATCAAGGATGACAAAATCCACCGGGAATACAAATTTGTCAATCTTGACAAGCATATTCTCAACAAACCCCCGAGGATATTTGATCGAACGATCAGCAAGACGAATACTCATCCTGGTGGGTGAAGGCTCACCCAGATCCAGTTTCTCAAAAACCTTATAAGGCATAAGGTTAATGCTCGCACCCAAATCCGCCAGTGCATTACTGACAGACATGTTCCCTATCAGACAAGGAATGGTGAAACTACCTGGATCTCCCATCTTCATGGGCAGTCTATTCTGCAGGATTGCAGAGAGTTTTCATTCAAGAGCACACAGGACAGGTCCTCAAGTTTTTGCTTGTTTGTGAGGATGTCCTTCAGAAATTTAGCATACTTAGGCATATGGGCCAAGGCTTCCACAAACGGGATGTTTATGTGTAGCTGTTTGAACAGCTCAAGGAATTTCCCGTATTGGGCCTCGTCTTTCTGCTTCCTAAGCCTGCTAGGGTACGGGACAGGAGGAGTGTAATCTGTGACTGGCTTCGGTAACTGTGCTGTACTTGCTGGGACTCGCCTAGCGTGCACCTCATCCGAAGACTCAGTCTGGACCGTCTCAGTGATCGGTGGTGAGCCCGATGTGTCAGGTCCCGTGGTTTTACCACACCTCGTCGTGATGGCATTTACATGCCCCCTCGGATTCGGCTCAGTGTTGCCCGGGAGACCACCCTGCTGTCTCTCAGACATCATCTTCGCCATCTGGCCTACCTGGTTCTCTATGGCCTGCATCGACGCTTTTTGGCCCCTCATCTCACCCTCGTAATTCGTAAAGCGCTCCTCATGCTGCTGGTAGCGCTGCTCAGCGATCTGATTGGTATTAGAGGTGTTGGTAAGGAGCTGCGACATCATCTCCTCCAGCTTAGACATACCATGAGGGGCGTGCTGCTGGGAGCTGCTCCCGGCGCCCTGGTTCTGGTATTGGTTCAGTCTCTGCTGGGACGATTGACCACGAGACTGGTAAGGCTGTTGGTTGGACTGGTAAGGCTGTTGGTTGGACTGGTAAGGCTGTTGGGAATGTTGTGGTGCGGGGGCCCTCTGCTGATATCCGAGCGGGTTCTGGTTAAAGGAACCAGATCTCCACCCAAAGTTCGGGTGATTTCTCCATCCCGGATTATAAGTGTTACTGTAGGGGTTATTCTGGGGTCTCGTCTGATTGCCCATATAATCCACTTCCTCGTGGCCTGTATACATCACCCCCTGAGCACACGAGCCAGGCTCGTGAGATACCCCGCACTGCTCACACAAACAATCGGACTGCGCTACGTGTTGCTGAGAGTTATCGAATCTCGTAGCCAGAGCCGCTATCTGTGCCGAAATCGCCGTATAGTTATCCACGGCGTGCACACCAGCCTTGGCAGATGAAGATCTAGATCTATCACTCTGCCGGGATTTAGATTTTAGGGACGCCTTCTCAATAATGCTCCACGCTTCCCTAGGAGACTTTGTTCCGATGTCTCCTCCAGCATATACATCAAGGCGTTCCTGAGACGCATACCCGAGCCCCTGATAAAAAGTTTGCACCAAATGCCTTTTCGAAAGCTCATGGTGCGGGCAACTCAAGAGTAGGTCTTTAAACCTTTCCCAGGCTGTGTACAATGATTCATCGTCATCCTGACGAAAAGTCATGATGCGATTCCTCAGCTTTTGTGTCTTTTCAGGAGGAAAATATTGCTGCATGAACTGTTGTGACAACTCTGCCCAGGTCGTGATCGACCCTGCGGGTTGTGACAGAAGCCAAGTCCGGGCTTTGTCCCGCAATGAGAATGGGAAGAGTCTCAAACGTATAGCATCATCGGAGATGCCTTGCATCTTAAAGGTGGCTAAAACCTCCAAGATTGCAGCAATATGTCGGCCTGGATCCTCGTGTTCCAGTCCACCGAATTGCACCGAGTTTTGTATCATATTCACGATACTAGATTTGATCTCGAAATGTTCAGCCAAAATAGCCGGCCGGACAATACTCGGTGCGAGTCCATCTCCTCCTGGACGACCACTATCATTCAGCGGAATGTCGTCATCCGCCATGATAATGTCGCTTCCGGCGTCCGAACCGTCGTCGTCGGCCAGATCGTGCCTCGCCTCCTCAACTGGGACCTCGATTCTAGGGGCAGAAATAAGAATTCAGAAACAAGACGTAATTTATGAAGTCTAATCCGCTCGCTTCTCCTCAAGACACGCCTCCGCTCCTCGTCAGAAAGATCACTAGAAGGCCCGGGGTTTGTGGACATCAACCTGCAAATAAGAATGATACAGTTGCAGCAGGCGAATATATGACAAACCCAAAAGGCGATAAAAGACAGAAAAATAAATAAATAAAATAAAGAATCCATAAATTCATACGAAAACAAAAGAAAGCAATAAATTCGAGAAAATGAAAATAAAAACAAATAGAATCAATGGAATGAACAGAAATAAACAGACTAAGCCTAAAACTATACAACGAATGAAATTAATAATCAGTTCAAATACGAACAAATAAATCTAATTAATCGAATAACGAACTAATTAAATTCATAGACAAACCAATCAATCCACAAATCAATCAATTAAATCTATCAACATCCTAATGAACGAATAATTAAATCAGACAATCCTATAAGCAGATAAATGAACGAATCTATATACTAACCTATAAACCAACCTAGAATCAATCCAAAATATCAACAGACAAAAAATCAAATAGGCATTCAATAAATCATATATGCAAATAAATGAACGAAATAACAAATCAAAGAAGTATAAACAAGTATTCACAAGTATGTACACTGGTAAAAAGTTGACTCGGTTCGTTCCTAAAGCTCGTCGCGTCCCCGGCAACGGCGCCAAAAACTTGATGTGTGCGTAACTATACATATTTTTCGATGGATTTTAACACACGTTTTGCTTTAATATTTATAAAAATGGTTTCGACCTTAATATTAAAACACACACAATAAGGCAAGTGTACCCTGTCATATATGTAGTAAGAATAGATAAGAACCAAGTATCGATCCATTGACGCGCGCGGAGCAATTGTACTAAAACTCTATCACTGATTTACCAGTAGGAAAAGATAAGTGAGTTTGTTTAAATTCTAACATATGTAAATATGTAACTAAGACTCCAAATAGAAAATATAACTATATAAACTATAATACGCCAATCCTAGCATGTCATCTATATATATAAATAGAAATAAAGGCGTGATCAACATTCCCATTTTCCGACAGTTAGTTTCCCTTTCGGGTATCCTAACATGACAACTATACAGAAAGCTAACACGAATACACACGTTAACCACTTCAAGTCGTTCATTAGCGAGCAGCTAATAATATCTCATGCAGATCTTCTAAAGATAAGTTAGTCATCTGTTAAGAGTATTCTAACCTCACTAATTCAGGAAAGCAATATCGAATACACAATACGACCACCTAGACTAGCATAAAGTAGAGCATTTCACAACCTATTCCATTTTACCAACTTTGAACACAAATCTACTAAGATCGCCATTTTCACAAAAATAACTAACAAAGATAATTAACCGTGTCAAAGATTGGTAACAACACCATTAAGCTTTTAAAACTCTTTTACGTGCCGGTAAACATTCATAATCGTTATTCAGGCGACTTTAACCAAACCAATACCCGGTTACAGTTTCATGGTGTAAACTATTTAACAAGTTAACTAGTCTACTACCGGACGATTAAACGGACGGTTTTTCAACATTTATCCGCCTAACACATTCGATAATCGCAAAAGTCATCCAAACACAACTATCAATCCAACAACAACGAAACAAGGTTGCACTATGATCATCAAGATCTAAACATGAAAAACGCCAAATTCATACAAAACATGATTACATACTAAGGATCGTTTTTTCTACTAAAGATTACTAAATACGAATACTAGAAGCTAATGTAATACATAAACAACACAAACAAGTTCTAAATAACAGATTTGAATCGATTAAAGCTTAAAAGATCAAACCAATAAAACTTGAATGTGATGGATTGGATGAAGATAGATGATCCGGATGAGTTCCCGAGCTTGTTCTTTGGCTTTGCAGCAGTTCACGAGTCCAGAAAATCGCCCAGAATCGCCTCCAGAATACCCAATAATTGATCAGTGATGTCTGCTCTGTTTTTATACAGATTTTGGTTTTGTGCACGGCCGTGCACCTAAAGTGCACGGTCGTGCACTTTAACTTTTTGAGCTGACGTGCAAGTGGGCAAGTGGCTGGGTTGTTTCTGGAAATATCTTGATTTTGTGCACGGCCGTGCACCTAGGGTGCACGGGCGTGCGGGTCTGTGGTGGCCGAGTGCTTAGAGTGCACTGCCTGGTGCACTGGCAGTGCACTCGAGGATTCCACGTCGCACGGGCTCGTGCATGGCCGTGCTGATCAAAGTGCTCGACAACCTGATGTGCACCAGCTCGTGCACTGGCAGTGCAGCCTTCTGTGTCCGAGTCAAATAAGCCTGCACGGGCGTGCAGCTATGGTGCACGGCCGTGCACCATTTCCAGACTTAGCTGATTTTTGCAGAAACTTTCCGTCTTGTCCGCTTTTCGCCCGGTTTCTTCGACTTTGCTCGTGGGACGTTGTTTAGGACCTGCAATAAACATATGAAGCGGTTAAGTACCGAATTCGTGCAATTATGGTCGAAAACGCGTAATTTAGGAGTTTAATCGGGGATTTAAATATGTATATTTTAACGTATATCAGTTGCCTTCATAGTCGCTCTATCACACAAAAGAGGCTAAATTTTGAACCACGGATGACGCGGTATAGCAGCTATGCTTATAGTCGTTTACCCTTGTTATAGTAACATATTTTTTTGTTAATTTACCTTTGAATATTACGTAAACAAATAAATTGATTATGCCGTGGGGTAACAAAGACTCTAGTTATTAATAATAATAATAATAATAATAATAATAATAATAATAATAAGTATAATAATAGCCAATCCCCTTATGGTGGAGTGACACCTTCCTTGCTTTCCTTATAGGAGGTGGGGAGTTCGAGTCCTACCGGCAGCAAAATGCTGTTGGTGGGTCGGGTTTTACCAATTCTACAATATCGTGCCTTCAGGCGGGGGGGGGGGGGGGGGGGGGGGGGGTTGGGTTTTCCTCGATTTTGGATACTAAATGGGCGGGCCTTGGCTACCCAGCTGCTCCAGGGAAGCTGGGGGTCGTGGGGGCTTCTCTGGGTAGTCGGCAGAAATATTAGTTGGCCCTTAAAATAATACTCCCTCCGTCCCAATTTAAATGTCCTTCTTTCCTTTTTTGTTTGTCCCAAATTAAATGTCCCTTTTCAAAAATAGAAATGTAATTTCCAGTTTTGCCCATAAAAGACAAAACACAATCACCACTTTTGAGGATATTATTGTCATTTTACCACAGAAAAACAAACGATTTCTTAAAATGTGTGTTTTTAAACATGGGACATTTTTTTTTTGAACAGAAACTATCATTAAAAAACGGCAAGCGCCCAAAAAACACGAGCGCCGCAACTAAACACACATATACAACGGGTATTTAGTCCAATCCTTCCAATCTATACAATTAAACTTCGATCTATTTTTCAACCAAAGGAAAGCCTTCGATTTTATATCCGCCACAACTTCTATTTCTTTCATTTGTTTATCTTGGAAGACTTTAACGTTCCGCGCATTCCATAAAGCCCATGTACCAATCCAAACAATGCCTCTTATGATTTTTTTTCTCCATTTCCCGCCGTGCACGTTCTTATAAAGCAAGATAAGATCCCCATAATCGTATGCAAAGAACGGGACTAACCTGCACCATTGAAAAATGCTACTCCATACATTATAAGCAAAGCCGCATCGAACAAGGCAGTGACCAACTTCCTCGACAACCGACTGGCATAAGGGACAGGAACTATCTGTAATATTAATCATCCGGCTGACTAGCGCTCTCCTTGTAGGAAGTCTGTCAAGACAAGCACGCCACGCACAAATGTTTACCTTCAGGGGCACCCAACTTTCCCATTTAAATTTGAAGTCAACAATCCCGTTATCGTCTTCTATCAGCAATCTTTTACATTTAGCAACTGAGAAACTGTCTTTGGAAACCTTCCCCCATGTCCAAAAATCGCCAGAATCCGCAAGCTTGACGGACACTATCAACCGCTCTAAATCCTGAAATTCAGATATCTCCTCCACCGTACTCGGACTTCTGCGCCAGTTCTCCATAAATCTCCCCCCATTTTCGCACCTCTGAATTCTGTCCTTGACCCGGCAGCTCTTATTTGTTTCCAGTTTGAACAAACAGGGCCAGCGAACCTTTAAAATGGTGTCTCCAAGCCACAAGTCATCCCAAAAACTGATCTGGTTGCCTCTACCAACATTACCCCTCGTGTATTGCACTAGAGGTTTGCCTGCAACCTGATTTTGAATTAGCGCCTTCACTGTGGTCTTCTAGTTACCTGTCATCGAGTTTTTCACCGGTAACTAGTTCCAAGAACCCCTCCCATAGTGGACAAAATCTATAATCTTTCGCCATAATGAGTCCGGTTCCGTATTGTATCTCCACCCCCATTTAGCTAAGAGCGCCAAGTTAACGTCTCTCAGCCTAGATATACCCAGCCCTCCTTTATTCTTATCAATCGTAATCCGTTCCCAAGCGACCCAATGAATTCTCTTTACATCATCCGACCCCGACCAAAGGAATTTCCGCATCAAAGATTCTAAAGTGTCAACTACCTTCCCTGGCGCCTTATAAATGGAAAGATAATAGATAGGAAGACTAGCTAACACCGATTTTACAAGTGTCAACCTCCCTCCTATCGAAAGAGTGTTCGCTTTCCAAGAAGACAGCCGCTTCTGAACCGTATCTATCACTGGCTTCCAATTCGAAACTCTAGACAGATTGGCTCCCACCCGGATACCTAAGTATTCAAATGGAAAACATCCGATCTTGCACCCTATAGTAGTCGCCATACTTTCCACTTCCTCCCTGAGACATTTAAATTGGGACGGAGGGAGTAATAATAATGTAATGGAAAAAAAAAATTCAAATTTTAGGAGAAGGTAGTTATGAATCATAAAAAAACATCCCTAAAAATCAGGGGTCCCTAAGTCGGTTTCGATGACTTATCTTCCCTTTCTCAATTAATAAATACGATGATGATGTATCTTCCTTCCAAGTTCCAATTACAGATCAGAATAACAACAACATACATACATGAGGAGGACTAAGATGAAGATGAAGAAGGGTGTTGAGCTTCCATCTAGTTTAATTGAATCTGAGATACTAACAAGAGTTGCGAGTAAGTCGGACATAGGTCGTTGCAGGTGTGTGTGCAAACAATGGAGATCGTTTTTATCAACACCTGCGTTTGGCAGGATGCACCTCCACCTCCACGGAACCACCATCGACGACCATAAACTTCTTCTCCTACTTGACGGAGCCACCTTACGCACGCTTTCCCATTCAACAACAACAACAACAACGTCCATCATCATCCCTCCTTGTAACCCTGAACCTAAACATGTATTTTTTGTAGCAAGCTTGGATGGATTGGTATGTTTAGCGTCACCGGATGTACCCAATACGCTAGTGTTTTGGAATCCTTTGACGGGCGCCTACAGGAAGGGGTCGTTTAAACCAGCACATATTGATTTTTCCTACTCTCCTGTCGATGTTGTCGGTTTCTATTCTTCTAACGATGATTACAGACTTGTATATTTGCGAGGCGGGGGTTACTTTGGGGCTTATGTCTATTCCCACAGACGGGATACATGTTGGGAGATTGGTTATGACTCTTCTTCTCTCGACCCTGCTGCTGCTACGGGAGGCTCCACTTGGTCTTCGGCTACTTTATGGGGACAATGCCTTTATTTCTCTGTGACAGCTTATAGGAGGCATTGCTGGATCATCTGTTTTGATGTCGAGACGGAAACATTTAGGAAAATATGTGTTCCACCACCTGTTCCAACGAGTGATGATGATGATGATATTACACATTACGCTGCAAATTTAGTCGTTGTCAATGGATGGCTTCACCTCTATGTATCCTGTGTCATATTTATAAATAACATATGCTTGACGCAGTGCAATCTGTGGAGGATGATGGACGACGGGTGGGTGAAGGTGGCTGTTTTCAGCGACCCAATAGATGATGTTGTGTTTACTTTGCGGCCGCCGCAGCGTATTGTATGCACAGCGAGTGCCGGAAATTGGCTTACGGTTTTGGATGAGGATAACAATTCTTTCAAAAAGGTGAATCTGGAGGACTTCACAACACACTATCGCCGTTTTACTTTTCCAAGTCTTGGGTATACATCTGATCGAATGATATATGTTGAGACTCTTGTATCACCCAATCCCTAATTCGTGCCGTTTTAGCTCTCTCTCTCTCTCTCTCTAGTAAGACCATGCGTAGTGGAGGGCTTTATATATAAAGCCCCCCTTCCTGATTGGTCCACGTGGCTGCTGAGTCAGCATGGAGAGAGAAACTGAAAAAGGGGTGTAGGGGCTTTATATATAAAGCCCCTGTTTCTAATTGGGCCACGTGGAATTTTTTTTTTAATCTTTTAACTCAAAATAATTAAAATAAAAGGCAAATAAATATAAAAAAATTACAAATAATATTAAAAACACACAACTAATATTAATTAAATTAAAAAAATACAAATAATATTAAAAAACACACAAATAAAAGGCAAATAAATATAAAAAAATTACAAATAATATTAATTTTCATCTTCGCTTTCATCGTACTCTTCTTCTTCTTCATCATCACCTTCCTCTTCACCTTCTTCTTCATCTTCTTCTTCATCTTCGCCTTCGTTTGGAATATACCGAACCGACCACGCATGTTGGACCAAATCCGCTGATAACGCGTCATGTGTTTCATGGTCACGAAGTTCATGAGCGTTGAGTATTCTTTCTTCCACATTGGCTTGCGGTAGTTCTTGAACGGCTTCCGGTACATAATTTTGGCATATCGCTTTACCTTCATCTTCTAATATCATATTATGCATGATTATACATGCATACATAGCATCTCGCAGCTTGTCTGTGGTCCATGCACGAGCAGGATTTCTTATGTAATGCCAACGCTGTTGAAGAACCCCAAAACATCTCTCTATGTCTTTCCGCGTCGCCTCTTGAACCTTTTTGAAGTGTGCCCGTTTTTCATCGTACGGGTTACTGAAGGTCTTAACGATAATGCTATACCTCGGATATATTCCGTCAGCCAAATAGTATCCGTGTGGGTAGTAGTTTCCATTAGCATAAAAACACGCCTTTGCTGCCCTGCCAGAAATGAAATCCTCAATAACAGGCGACTGCTCAAAAACGTTTAAGTCGTTGCATGAACCCGCAACACCAAAGTAGGCCGACAAAACCCAAAGATCGACTGAAGCCACCGCTTGAAGAATAATTGAATTTGCTTTAAAAAAATTGATGTACCTTGGCAAAAATACTCCAAAGAATCGCGTGTTGTTTTCTCGGCCATTTTTAAATACTCGTCGTTGATATCCGTCGAGTTGCCGTAAGCGAGTATACGCAGTGCCGAGGTGCACTTTTGAATAGACGTGAATCCCATCAACCCCCTAGCATCCGCTTTTTGTTTAAAGTAAGGGAACGCGTTCTCCAAATCTCCGGATATACGTAGAAATAAACGTTTGCTCATCCGGAAACGACGCCTAAACATCTTTGGGTCAGGGTAAGTCGGGTTTTCATCGAAGTAATCCTTCATCAATCGAGCATTTTCCGAAACCCGATCTGGTTCGTAATACTGCCTACTTTGTTTTGGTGTAGTGGTAGGCGCACTAGTTTGTTCCATATATCTCGACGCAAGCGCAAACGCACTCGTAACCGCATTTTGCTCCAAGTCTTCGTCTGTCGAATCACCCTCGTCGGCTAGAAACTCTTTATAATATTCTCTCGCAACAGATGAGGACGCGGGGGAACCCATTTTTTTTAACTAATGTTGTATTTTGTGTTTAAATATATGTGTTTTGTGTGTGTGTTTTTATAAATGTGTGTAGTGTATATAATGTGTGTAGTGTATATATATAAAAAAAAAAATAGCCGTTCAAAGAAACAAAGCAACGGTCATATGACCGTTTGACTCGTCCACGTGGCTTCATTTTATTGGTCAACCTTTTATACCACCGGCGTTATCTTCATAAAGCCCCCCCCCCCCCCCCCCCTTTTGGCCTATAGCGCCTGGGTGTTATGGTGTGGGGGCGCTATTTTTTAAAAATTTTGACAAATAGCGCCCCACTACGGTGGGTCAAAGTATGCTTTATTGAGATTACGGATTACCTTTGTTTTGATGCATGTAATGGTATGGTAGACTTGTGTCTGTGTACCTAGCTAGCTAGCTAACTTGGTTTATATTAATTTAATAACTATAACTATTTTATCTATTATATTATCGGCCTTTGTTCAAGGACAACCATGCCTAAATGAATGGATCCCATATATGTTTTGATTCTCTCAGATTTGGTTGTCCAAGCTGCTCTTGTGTTTGGCTAGTGAATCACTCTTGAGCATGATGAAAAGTCAGTCCATCACAGAACCTCCCGAAATAGCATTGTTTCTGTCACAAAACACATGTAATAGGAGGTTTGACTTTTTTTGGTCAATGGACCATTTTTTAATTATAAAAAGTTAAGAAGTATGAATTTTAGATTAGACTTTTAGCCAAACAGTACCTGCAAGAAGACATTGACGAGTCGCATTTTAAATCCAGAAAACAATGAGCTTCATCTCAAAATCCTAAAGTTAAAAAACAAAAAGTAGAAAGGGGTTGTGGGGAATGGTTTGGGTATTTTCTTTTGGCCTGATTGTTGGGCTGGGGAAGCGCCTTTGGCTGCTGTTTACCCGGCGTTATTTGCTTTGGAAAAAAAGCAAGCATGCTTTCGTTGCGGATTCCCTATGGACGCTAGTCTCGCAATGTGGGTACGTTTTTCGCTTTTCATTTCAAGAGACTTATTACGGATGCATTCATTCATCGGTGGCACAACTAAAAAGAAAAAGGCGTTTTATGTTGTTTGTTTAAATGGTAAGTACCTATTAGTGGGTAACTGTATCACAGAAAAACTGTGGTGGTTGTCTTCTGTGTAATGCATTTTATTAGAATCTTTTGTTGCTTAATAGGTACTTACCATTTAAAAAGTAACTGTTATTAATAATGTGAATCACCTTTCAAAATTTGATATGAACTATAGATTAATTTTACTTGTAAACAAATATGTTTTTTTCTCTTGAAAAAAGATGATACTATTTATTTAGCTATTAGCTGCCCTGATCGGATATTCGCCAAGTCCCAGTCACGCAACTCGCGGTTTGAATTCCCCTAGTTAACTTAACTTTCCAATACCAACAAATATATCATTTTTTATTTTTTTATTAATTCCGTTTCTTTCTGTTTAAGTATGGGACAAAATCCAGGGTTCACGTCAACTTCATGCTGAACCCGTTTACATATATCTAAATTTTTATATTAATCATATGTGAGATCTATGGGGACCCTATTTTACCGTGAAATGCCTAAATGCATCGAGGTATTCCCCAGGTTACCGTGCAAACACGTATTGATTCCACGCCATATTTCTTGCAATATGATTGGACATAACTAAACACAAAACAATAATTAGATGCGTGGCTTAGATCGTATAGGGAAGTGTTAGGATCTGAGTATTGGATTGTTTTGATTAACTATGAATTATGAATGAAGTATAAATGGAAAGTGCAGCGGAATAAAGAATAATCAAAACATAGAGAATAATTGTTATCAATCGAATGCTTTCATTAAACTGAAAGATTACAATAGTACAATTATAGCTCCCCCTCAGCCTGATCACTCAGAGTTTGTTTGTCTAAAGAGAATGACGAGTGACAAATAGAACAGTACAAGTACTGTTCTATTTATAGACAAGTACAAACCTCTGATGATCACTTAGCTGACGTCACCTAGAAAGCGACCCCTAACTGACTAACAAACTACAACATCTGTTAAACAATAAACTACTGTTACATTGAAACTACTGAAAGAAAACTCTGTTAAACTAAAGCTCTGATGTCTTCTTATCATCTGTTGAACCAAAGTGCTGTTGGTTCAACAGTTCTTTGTTCTTCAGACCTTTGATCAGCACTTGTTCTTTATCAGACTTTTGCTCTTCAGACTTTATCCATCAGACCTTTCATCAGCAGCAGTTGTCTTGTATCAGTTGTTAGGCATCAGCAGTTTGGGAATCAGCAGTTCTTTGGAGGAAGCTTTCTTGTAACAACTGTTATTTATTCTTGATCAACACTTAGTATATTTTGGCTTTCTATCATCTGTTCTTCTCCAGGTCAGCAGACCCAACAATCTCCCCCTAGAACAGATGATGCCAAAACTCTGCTTTATTCTTGATCTTTATTCCTCATCAGACTTTCTCTAATTTGCCCTTTTAGTTGCAATTCAAAGTGTAGAGAGAAGAGGTCTTCAGCATCTCTATCCAGTGTCAAATTTAGAAGTGTCTGGAGATCTTCAGCACTTAGGCCAGGTGCCTCATCCATACTCAGCTTCTGAATACTACCATCTGATCTGAGCAATGTCAATTCATGGGTCTCTTTATCAGACTTCCATTTTAGAATTTTAGAATCAGAGGAGTGACTGGGATGCATCTTTATTTTGGATGAGTTTGGTGATGGTGGCCTTCCAATGAGTTCTCTGAGCCTGTCTGACACAGGATCAGAAAAAGATCTGATTTGATTCAAGATCCCCTCTTTCACATAAGTATCAGTGAACTGTCTTGTTTCTTCTTCAGTCATTTCTTTTTGCTTCTTAAATTGTCTTCTAGCAGCAATGGTAAGATCTGAAGTTTCCAGTAAACTGTCTAATGTAAAGGCCTGAGAGGGTTTCTTGGGAGCATCATCATACACTGGTTTTCTTGGAAGATCAGGATTGGTCTTTCTTTCTTGTTCAAGCTTTTTGTATGTTTCAATTAGCCTGATCTCTGACCATCTGGCAACAGACTTCATCTCTCCATACTTAGCTGCTACAAGCTCTTGTCTCATTCTTCTGAATTTCAAGGCTCTAGCTTCATCTCTCCCCTTTTTGAAATCAGGAGCAGAGACCTTAGCAGGAGGATTCTTGGCCATGTTCTCTATTCTGATTAGTTCTTCCCTTAGAGCATGTGTGGTCCAGCCTGTAAATTGGTTCTTTGTTGCTTTATAAGGCTTGGATGCCAAGATCTGTTCCAGCAGTGAATCCCTTACTTCCATTTCCAAGTGTCTGCTGAGAGGCATGGTTGACATGGAGTTGCTCAGGGTCTTAGCATAATCTTCAATCCTTCTGAGTTTGCTAAGCTCTGCTGAATGGATGCCCTGAGCAGTCCTGTCATCCTTCCCTTTGCACTTCTCTTTGATGACAGCATCAGCCTGTTCACCCTTGTATTTGAGATATGTGTCTATGTTGAGTGGAACAGGGAAGCCTTTAAGAGATGGGAAGGATCTTTCTGATGGCTGATCAGTATTGTAGAAGGATTGAAGTTCCCCCTTGATTAAATCCAACTCAAGGGGATACTTCTCAGCCAATGGGGTGATGGTTGGTGGTGGTCTGTGTGATCTGAATTGAGCAGTGTGTGGTGAGTAAGATGAGAGTGGAATGGCATTGACTGGTGTGGATGAGATTGGGGTGTTAGGTGGTGTGTTGTGGATGTTTTCATCTTGTACAACAAAGGTGGATTTCCTTTTTCTGCTATACAGGATTTTGGGTGAAGGTGAGGATGTGGCAGTGGTTTGAGAAACATCTGTTGGTCCTTTTGTGGAACCAGCAGTTGTTTGGGTTTTGGGTTGTGTTGAAGTAGGTTTGGGAGTTGGTTGAGTTGTGGTTGGTTTAGGGATTGGTTTGGTTACTGGTTTGGGTTGAGCAGATGTTTTAGTTTCAGTTGTTTTAGGTTCAGTGGTTTGGGTAGCAGAGGTTGTGGTGGCAGTGGTTTGTGGAGCAGTGGTTGTGGTAACAGGTGTTTGTACATCAGAAGTTTCAGCAGTTAGTTTGGAAGGTGGTTTTCTGGTGTGTTTGGCTGGCATCTTCTTTCTCTTTGAAGTGTTCACATCTTCCACTTCCTGCTGCTGTTCCTTTTTCTTTTGCACCAACATCTCTGCTTTTACCTCCAAAGTGTCAGCCCTTTTTCTTTTGTCTTGAGCAGCCTTTTCAGCCTTTTCATTAGCTGAAGTATCAACTTCTTTTGCCTTTGATGCTTTTGCTGGTTCAGAGACAGGGATCTGAACATTTGGATGTTGAGTTTGTGGAGCTGATTTGGGTGACCCTGGTTTGTCAGCAGTTGGCTTCTTCCCTTTTTGTGAGGGTGGTGCACCAAATGGATTAAGTTTTGGTAGCCTATCTCTGCCACTCTCCCCCTTTTTGGCATCATCAGCAGTGAATTCATCATCATCTTCATCTCTGAGAATTGTGGTAGGGGCAGAGCCAGTGGTCTTCAGCAAATGGTCTTTGATCACCTTGATGTCAGCCTTTGTATCATTGAATCTAGCATCCACCATGTTTCTGATCAAAGTCATGTAGGTCTCCTGTGTCTGATCTGCTAATTTTCGGTGAGCTATGATGATGGGGGAAACAGACTTCCATAGCTCATTAGCAACATCAGCAGTGGATGGTTGACTTTTTGTAAAGTTATTCAATGTTTCCAATATTGACTTGACATCAGATTTGATGTCAGCAACAGAGGATTCAAGGTTTTGAACTTTAGCCGTCAATTCTTGAAGTTTTGACTCATCACCCAAATTAATAGGTTCATCTGAGTCCCTACCATAGGTAGTTTTAGCTGGTTCAGTTCTAGGAGGTGAGTCCATAGAATAAGAACCTGCTGCCCCTTTGTCTTGGTTCTGGGGACTTCCAACTGTTTTAGGAGACACAATTGTGTCTTCATCAGTTGTTGCCTTCAAGGAAGTCTTAGCAATGTAACCACTGTCCTGCTGTGAGACAATGGTCTCTACAGCAGTAGTGGCTGCTTCTCTTGAAACCTCATCAGAAGTAACATTGACTTCTGGGAGTATAACCTCCTCATCTGTTTGTGGGATGGCTGATTGATTTTCCTCAGCCCCAGTCACTGGTAGTGGCATACTCTCAGTGATAGGTGAAGGAGAGGAACTGGGGTTGTCCTGAGTTTTATCAATAGCCTCAAACAGGGGTTGCATTGTTTGTGGGACATGTGGTGGTGATGTAGGTGGAGTAAGAAGCTGATTAGCCCTGGGAGATGGGCTTGTAAACATATGATCAAGTGACTCATATGCCTCAGTTTGAGGTTCCCTTTGGCTTACAACAAGTTCCTTTTGTGAGGAATCTTGAGGAGTTTGCTTTGGTTGAGATATCTCCAACTGTTGTGAGGAAGTAACAACAGTGGTTTCATGTTGCTTTGGTGATGCAACAGGGTTAGCTTCTGGTATCTCATCTTCCAGAAGTCCCTTTTTGGTTTTGGTGGTTGTTTTGGTGGATGGACGTTTTCTTTTGGTGGCTGGTGTGGGTTTCACAGCACTGGATGAAGTGCCATGATCACCAGGAGCAGTGGGCTCACCAACAGAGGTTTCAACAACAGTTGTTGTCTTTGTCCTCTTTGGTTGTGTTTTGGAAACTTTTTGAACTTTTGTTGCTTTTTCTTGGGTTGAAGAACCCAGCATTCTTGTAAAAGTTTCATCAGTTAGACTTTTCATTTTAAATGACTCTCCCTTTTGAAAATCCTTTTCAGGTAAAATCTTTTGTAGAATTACACTTAGAATTCTAGGGTAGAGCAGAAAAGCATTGTTTGAGCCAGATTTTATGGCTTTCACATTTGATACCAAGTCTGAAAACAATCCCTGAGATAAATTGAAGTCAGAATCTGACAACATAGCATATCCCAAGTATTGGATCCTCAATGGGATTTCATTGAAGGATGTAGTCTTGGCAGAGGCACAGAGGAGGAGGGTATGGAAGAAAAATTTCATGACTGGTGGGAAAAACTTTTTGTATAGTGTGGAACCAGTCATTTGAGCATCATACCCTCTCTCTTGAAACTCAGTGTGAAGCTCTGTTTTTGGAAAAGTTTCCATACCTGACAAGTCGTTCAGTGAGAAGGTAGTGGATATGATTTCAGGGGTTATGGCGATACTGGTGTCTCCAATTTTTGAAATTATGGACGTAGGCTTTTTGTCTTGGTATAAAACTTCAGCAGTTGCCCAAAATTCTTGGAGTGTTTCCAGGTATATGGGGGCATCAGCAATAAGAACATTTTTATATTTGGAGTTATTGATGATGTCAATGGTGGAATGGAATGGTGTGTTGTCTTCGGTTTTAACCAAATAAGGAAGGAAATTGTGAGTGGCTTTTGTTTGGAGTTCCATTTTAATGGATTTTGATTTTGAAAGTGATGAACTTTGATTGAGGGTTATGAAGAAGACGAGAGCGGTTGTCAGTATTTTGAATACAATGAGACAGTAAAACTGCTGTTGGGGGAAAGAACAGGGTTTTATAGGCTCTGTTAAACCGCTGATGTGGCAAAAACTCTGCTTTTGAGAGCAGACGTGGCAAACATCTGATGGTTGAAACATCTGGTGGCAGACAGCTGTTTTGTTAAACCTCTGTTACCAACCTCTGTTGTTTAACCAAAAGACTGATGAAAACAATTGTTTTATCTGATCAGATGTTTGAAACAGATTTTTCAACCAACAGTGGTTGTTTACCTGATCAGATGTTTGAATCAGATTTTTCAACTGACAGTGGTTTTAATGAAACAGTGGTTGTTTTATCTGAATCAGTGGTTTTAAAACAGATTTTTCAACCAAAGTGTTATTTTAGCAAAATTTGATTTTCTGAAAACATTTTAATGTTTTTATTGAAAACATTTTTGTTGTTTTTAATCCATGTTTAACATTCCAATTCGAGAAATCAGATTTGTGAAGGTAGATGTGTCTAAAGCTTTTGTCAGCACATCTGCCAACTGATCCTCTGTTGGAACATGGTGCAGAGAAATCAAACCTTTTTCATAGCTATCCCTGACAAAATGATGTCTGATATCTATGTGCTTGGTGGTTGAGTGGGAGACTGGATTTTTGATGATATTTTCAGCAGCTTGACTATCCAACATGAGTGGAGTCCTCAGTGCAGTTATCCCAAAATCCAGTAGTTGATTTTGAAGCCACATAAGTTGAGCTGTACAGCTTGCAGCAGCAATGTATTCAGCTTCAGCAGTGGATGTTGAAACAGCTGCTTGCTTTTTGCTTTGCCATGAAACTAAGGCATTCCCTAGAAACTGGCACCCTCCTGATGTGGACTTCCTTGTGGTATGGCAGCCAGCAAAATCACTATCTGAATAACCTGAAAGCTCAATGTTTCCATTAGCAGGATACCAGATACCAAGTGTGGGAGCACCTTTTAGGTATCTGAAGATCCTTTTCACAGCAATAAGGTTAGATTTTCTAGGAGAAGCCTGAGATCTAGCACACACACAGGTTTCAAACATAATGTCTGGCCTGGATGCTGTTAAGTACAGTAAAGACCCAATCATGCATCTATAGTGTGTCTGATCAACCAGTTCATCCTTTTCATCATCAGTGAGTGGCTTGACAGTGCTCATGGGTGTACTACATGGCTTACAATCATTCATCTCAAATTTTGTTAACAAGTTTTTCACATACTTGTTTTGATGAATGAAAGTGCCATTTTGCAGTTGCTTTACTTGGAGACCAAGAAAACACTGAAGTTCACCCATAGCACTCATTTCAAACTCTGCTGTCATGAGTTCCCTAAACTCCTCACACATTTTATTACATGTGGATCCAAAAATGATGTCATCCACATATATTTGAACAATCATTAAATCTTTTCCTTTCCATTTTAAAAACAAGGTTTTATCAATTTTACCTCTTGTGAAACCAATGGATAAGAGAAAAGTAGAGAGAGTTTCATACCAGGCTCTTGGTGCTTGTTTGAGTCCATACAATGCTTTGTTAAGCTTGTAGACATGATCAGGATGGAATGTGTCTTCAAAACCAGGTGGTTGACATACATAGACCTCCTCCTGAATTTTGCCATATAGGAAGGCACACTTGATGTCCATCTGATACACCTTGATGTTGTGGTTGACAGCAAAGGCTAAGAAAAGTCTGATAGCTTCTAACCTTGCTACAGGGGCAAAGGTTTCATCATAGTCAATACCCTCTTCTTGTCTGAAGCCTTGAACCACTAACCTGGCTTTGTTCTTGACAACTATACCCCTTTCATCAGTTTTGTTTTTGAAGACCCACTTTGTGCCAATTGGACAGACATCCTTAGGCAGTGGTACAAGTTCCCATACTTGTTGTCTTTTGAACTGAAGGAGTTCTTCTTGCATGGCTTCTACCCAACTGTTGTCTTTTAGTGCCTCTTGGTACTTGACAGGTTGTGTAAGGGATAGGAAGCCTGCAAAAAGACAGATGTTTGAAGATTGGCTCCTTGTGAGCACACCTTCTCTGATGTTGCCAATGATTTGGTCTGGTGGATGAGCTCTTAGGTAGATTAGATCTCCCTGATATGGTATGATGGCATTTTGTGGTGAAGGACAGAGGTTTGGAGACTCTGTTGACATAACATCTGTTGGCACTTCTGAAGAGGCAACAGATGTTTGAAATGGAGGTGGAGGAATGGGTCCAAGTGGTGTAAGATTGGACTGACTTTTGTCAACAGATGATTGACTCTTGTCAACAGATGAGTAGTCAGTGGATTGGCTAGGTGAATCAGTGGTTTGAAGGTAAGACTGGCCAACAGTGGCTGACTCAGCTGTGACAGAGTTTTGACAGTTGTTTTGAACCACTGCTTCCTCTGATGCAGGATAGACTCTGTAGTGGTCGGGAACCACAACATCTATTCTGTAGTCTTGTTGTGAAGATTGTGGAGTACCTGCAGGGTTAGTTTTGACAGCAATATCTTCAAATTTGAATTTATCTAAATCAAACAACTCAGCAGGGTTTGCTGGGATTTTTAAAGATGAAAGTTCATTGAACTTCACATTCAGAGTTTCTTCTATTGTTTTAGTCCTTGTGTTAAACACTTTATAAGCCTTTGCAATAGAAGAATACCCCAGAAAATATCCACAATCCACTCTGGCTGCAAATTTTGAAATGGAATCTTTAAGATTTAAAATGAAACATGGGCAGCCAAAGACTTTGAAAAATGATATCAGTGGTTTGATTTTAAACAGAATTTCATAAGTAGTCTTTTGATGTCTAGGGTTGATTAAAACTCTGTTTTGAACATAGCAAGCAGTGTTTACAGCTTCTGCCCAAAAGGACAGAGGTAAACCAGAATCTGCTAGCATTGTTCTTGCAGCCTCAATGAGAGTCCTGTTCTTCCTTTCAACCACCCCATTCTGCTCTGGTGTTCTTGGGATACTGTACTGCCTTACAATCCCTTTTGACACACAGAAATCATCTAACTCCTTATTTTTAAACTCTGTTCCATTGTCACTCCTAAAGACTTTTACTGGCAAGTCATATTGTTTTTCAACTTTGGTGACAAAGTCCTTCAAGATACCTGCAGTCTCATCCTTAGAGTGTAAAAAGTAAGTCCATGTAAACCTAGAAAAATCATCAACTATGACAAGACAAAATCTTTTCCTTCTTAGACTCATGATTTTTACAGGGCCAAACAAGTCCATGTGCAACATTTGTAAACACTGACTAGTTTTGGACTCATCAATGGATTTGTAAGAGCTTTTATGTTGTTTACCTTTTAAACAGGAAACACAATGCTCATCACATTTGAATTCTTTTGATGGTAAACCTCTGACAAGGTTTTGTTTGGAGAGTGAGTTGATAGTTTGAAGGTTGGTGTGACCAAGTCTCCTATGCCACAATTCTGTCTCTTTGGTAGAGGCAGCTGAGAACAGACAGACATTTGCAGTAGGATTATCCTTCAACATATCAACCACATACACATTGCCACTTCTGTGAGCAACAAGTTGTGCTTTGCTCTCAGCAATGATGGTGTTAATCTTTTCTACAGCCTCTGGGCCAACAATCTTACAAGTTTGCTTAGTGAAGAATGACCCAAAGCCTTTGTCACTCATTTGTGATACACTAAGTAGATTAAATTTTAGATTGTCTATTAGATTAACATTTTCAAACTTAAGCCTCCCTGCTTTGACAGTACCAGAACCCAACACTTTACCTTTAGAATCATTACCAAAGGATATATCACCCCCTCCATGAGCAAGAAAGTCCAGAAGAAGGGCTCTACATCCAGTCATGTGCCTGGAGCCTCCACTATCTACATACCATAAACTGTCTAAACAAGCAGAAACTCCCTGCACATCAGTAAAGATTTTAGTTTTGGTGAGTGTCCAAAGCCAAATTGGCTTTGGATGGGTCCTTAGCTGTCTCAGCCTTAAGTTGAGGAGAATGATCAGTGGTTTGGACTAGCTTTTGAACTAGATTCAACAGCTGCAGTTGACCATTTGCCAGTGCTTGTATGTCAACACTTGGTCCAGCAGATGTTTGATCATTTCCTATCAGTTGTTGAAAACCATGAGGGTGTCTGTTCACTTTTGGTTTTGAAGGCCTCTTGGGCTCTTCATAAACATGTGGCAAACGATGACAAGTGGGTTGTCCATATCCTCTTGGTAATCTGCTAACAGGTGGAGCATCTGTTACCTGAACCTCTCTGGGAGCAGAGTTTTTGTTCAGACTTTTGGTAACAGATGTTTGAACTGATTCAAAAGTCTGTTTGGATTTTCCTTTTGAAGTACTTACCACTTGACTCTCCAGAGTTTTAGCCTTATACTCTTTTATCTTTTCATCAAAATTTTTGAGATATAAGCACTCTTTTGTTTTGTGATTCTTTTTCTTGCAGATTGAACATTCTTTAGATTTTGAATCATTTAAACTTGTTGTTTTGTTGATGTCATATGCTTTTAGAAGAAAACAGTTTTTGGTGACATGGTTCTTCTTTTCACAAAAATCACAAAACAAGTTGTTCTTGGCTTTCCCTTTTTCTTTCTTCTTTTCAACAGATGTTTCATCATCTGTTGGAAGACTTACTAGAGGGATTACTTTGGCCTGTGGTGCCATTTTACCATCAGAGGTTTTGAAGGTCATTGGTTTGAAATTTTCAAGGACTTCACACTCATCTGACCATGTTGGTTTGAATTGATATTTCTCAATTTCATCAAATGAGGGTGTACCTTCCAACTTTTCAAGAATGATTTTCTTGCCATTGGGTTCAGTAACCTTGATTTCTTGACCTTTTGAGTTTGTAGGGATGACCTCAACCAACTGTGGTTCCTTTTTGTCAGTGGTTTGTGAAACTTGATCAGTGGTTTTAAAACCAAACCCAAATTTCACATGACTTTTAGATTGTTGGTTGACAATCATCTCAAAACCCTTTGATGATTCCACCCATTTCTTACATTCAACTTGGGTGGACTCAAGCTCCTTCTTACAACTATGATATTTTGTTATCATAGTCTGAAGCTGGTCTTTGGTTATGCTTGCTTCATGTTTTAAACTGCTGATTTCAGACTCTTTTTCAGATATTTTTGATTTTAACTCTTTTGTAAGTTTTTCAAATTGAATTTCAGAATCCAAAATTTTCTTTCTAAAGTTTTCATTCACCTCTTTTATCTTAGCAAATGCCACAATACATTTGTCTGAGCACAAGTCATTTAAGATTTGAGGAGATACCTTAGCAGCAGCCATCAAGGCACAGTTACACTGGCAGTCACAGTCATCACTACCCCAGGGGTCTGATAGATTCACAACCTCCACTTCAGATTCTTCAGCTGAAACAATCTCACCAACAACACCATCAGTTACATTTTCAGACATAGACACCACTTCCTCAGAATCAGTCTCTTCAACAATTGTTTCTAGTGCCATAAAACAAAAATCCTTTTCAGTGTTAGCAACTAGAGCAATGTTGTCATCTGTTATCTCATCTGGTAGACTGCTCCAATCAACAAAGCCTTGAGTAAAGAAACTCTGTTGACCTGGTTGACTGGTCTCTGCAGGAGCAGAGGGTGGAGTAACAGTCATTGGCACAGGGGCCTGAGCAACAGGTGTTTGGACATAGTGATACTGAGGAACAGTGGTTTGGACATAATGCACAGGGACAGTGGTTTGGGTCTGTGCAAAGTGAGCAGTGTTTTGCACATTAGGTACATTAGGGATGGTTTGATAAGTGTTGGTCTGTGGTCTTTGATTTGGATAGGTAATCATAGGAACTCCATTTTGACTCCTACACTCCCTAGCAAAATGACCCATTCTATGACACTTGTAACACTTTATCATTGATTTATCCAACCCAACCTTTGACCCACCATGTAAACCTGGGTACCTCCTGCCAGTTTTCTTATAGAAATTATTAGTTCTAATACTGAGCAGGGCAACCTGATGTAGAATGTCCATTTCTTCTAGGTCCAAAGGGTCAATGTATTGCAAGTCATTGTACACAAAAGATGAATTATCAGAAGCCTGGATATCACCACTGGCTGTGAAAGCATAGTTGTTTGGTGATGAGTAAGAATCATTATTGAAACCAGTTGTTATGTCAATGTAATGATCATAACTCTGATCCTTACTACTTCCAGAACCATCATCCTGACCCAACAGTGTAGTATTACCAAATACATAGTCATCTGACACTTTGCCAGAGTCCTGGAGCTTCTTTTTCTAGTTAAGCTCCCTTTCATAAGTCAGGAGCTTACCATGAAGCTGGGTCAGGGTTAGGTCTTTGAATCCGATAGAGTTTCTCATAACTATAGCTATAGTGTCCCATTTGTCCTGAAGTGATCTAAGAAACCTATGATTCAGTGTTGAATTAGGAAAAGTTAGACCAACCAGTTTAAGTTCACTAATTAGACAGTTAAACCTTTCAAACTGCTGTGTTAATGACTCCCCTTTTATGTGACTAAACGTTTCATATTGTTGGTTAAGTATTTCACGGTTGTTTTCAATCACATCATCAGTTCCCCCGAATTGCTCTTTGAGAGCATCCCACAGTTCTTTAGCACTATTGCAGTGCAAGAGACCGGCATAGATATCATTCGGCAGTGCCATGGCTACTATGCTGAAAGCCTTGGCATCTAGCTCGATTTTTTGAAAATCTTGCTCTGAGTAGTTCTCAACACTCTTTGGTACTTGGATATTTGGATCCTCGGCACTCGGTACCATTGGAACATGTGGTCCAAATACTACCGATTTCCAGCACCCTGTGTTCTGTTGTGCTAACACATGAGCTACCCGACGCTGCCAGATGTTGTATTCTGACCTGACAAGCATCGGAAGCTTGTTGTGTGTGCCAGTGTTGTGTGGATCTTGATTAAGTGAAGTCATTCTCTTGGTTTTTCAAAAACAAAGTCTGTTTACTAACTGTTGAAACGAAAATAAACTATTACTCTGTTTTAACCCGACAAACAAACGATATCAATGATTGTGAGCTGATCTGTGTATTAAATTGATTGATTAGATCAGATTTAATTGACCAAGCTCTGATACCAATTGTTAGGATCTGAGTATTGGATTGTTTTGATTAACTATGAATTATGAATGAAGTATAAATGGAAAGTGCAGCGGAATAAAGAATAATCAAAACATAGAGAATAATTGTTATCAATCGAATGCTTTCATTAAACTGAAAGATTACAATAGTACAATTATAGCTCCCCCTCAGCCTGATCACTCAGAGTTTGTTTGTCTAAAGAGAATGACGAGTGACAAATAGAACAGTACAAGTACTGTTCTATTTATAGACAAGTACAAACCTCTGATGATCACTTAGCTGACGTCACCTAGAAAGCGACCCCTAACTGACTAACAAACTACAACATCTGTTAAACAATAAACTACTGTTACATTGAAACTACTGAAAGAAAACTCTGTTAAACTAAAGCTCTGATGTCTTCTTATCATCTGTTGAACCAAAGTGCTGTTGGTTCAACAGTTCTTTGTTCTTCAGACCTTTGATCAGCACTTGTTCTTTATCAGACTTTTGCTCTTCAGACTTTATCCATCAGACCTTTCATCAGCAGCAGTTGTCTTGTATCAGTTGTTAGGCATCAGCAGTTTGGGAATCAGCAGTTCTTTGGAGGAAGCTTTCTTGTAACAACTGTTATTTATTCTTGATCAACACTTAGTATATTTTGGCTTTCTATCATCTGTTCTTCTCCAGGTCAGCAGACCCAACAGGAAGAGAGAGATAGAGAACATAAGGCTCGAATCAAGTACATAAATAGACCAAATCTCATAGTTCTAGAGGTTATGATATAAATGGGAATTTACTTGCTCATCGGGTTGGCTCATGAGGCCCATTAATCCCTCTTCCCCATTAACAAAGCTGCCTCTAGTAGAGATGGCAACAGTTTCCCTGCAGAATGCAATAAGAGTCATGCCTCTGGAAGAAGTGAAAGGAAAGTGGGATCATGAGAAGGCCGAGTTTGCATTGCCACCATTAATGAATCTAGTATCTGCCCAACTAATTCCATTTTTTTTGTATTTTAACAACATTAAGTTATGGACTTTAACATATTTATATAATTCTAATTAGCAAATTTTGTGGGCTATATGCTGTTGTACTTTTGTGTTTAGATGTTGTACATGCTTATTGTATTTATACTTTATGCTTTGTTTGTGGTACTTTTCAAACCCTCACCACACGTGTCTTGCCAGAGGACTATCCTTTGATATACATGGGCCACTTTTGTCTCTCTCTATTGTTCATTCTCTCAACACGTGGTTTGTACAACAAAATAGACGAAGATCCATGTGCCGCGTGGCTTTCCTTCACGTCTTCTTCTGTATAAGACTTTTCCAGAATGTTATGTTTCTCTGGATTGTTCAGTGTTGCTACTTGCTTCTCCTGGGTACCAGGGTAAGGCTTCTTTCTTCGTCTTTTTTTTAAAAAAAAAATTTTGCCCGGCAGTAGCCACGTTTCCAATGGTGGCTCACCCAATTGGCTGCTAGGTGGTTGGTTTTTTTAGTTTCTTAGAATTCTTAGAAAGAGTAGAATATATAGGGTTTTTACTTTTTAGAGAGGGGTGGTGGATTGTATCTTTAGTTATCACTTTTCATTGTTGTTATCTTTATTTGAGTTGTTTGTGTGTTTGAAAAGTTGTATTAGTATCTCCAGATTGGACCGACTGATTAGATGAGTTCTTGGCACATGGATTCACAACATTTACAAACATAAAACAAGATAAACATAACCCCAACTTTGTAAGAATTAAAAATATAAATTTAGTTATATATATATGTATTTTCTTTTATATATATTTGGATTGTTTATAAGATTTGAAAAAAAAAAAAAAAACAAACCAGCGATGTAGTTGTGTGTGGTTAATCAGTTTGGGGGTATTGGTTTTCCTGCAAGTGTAGCTTTGATTGCTTGAAGCATCTGTTTCATATTATGCACCATAAAGTTAATGTAGGTAACCCATGAAAACGAAACCTCTTGCTAAGAAATTCAAAAATATAAAAGTTAATATATCATATGACTACACTACTATAGCTATATACTTTAATCAGAATCAGATGAGCACAAAAAAAAGGTTCGGGATTGAAACCGGCCTCAACCTGAAACCGTTACCCCCAAACCGATTTGGTTATCGATCGAAGCCATAGGTGCAAGACTGGTCGTTGCACGAAAACCAAACCAAACCAAACCAGTTTTTGGCCAAATCGGTTTGAAACTGTTGTCAAAATACCAGTTTAGACCGGTTTGAACTCTTAAAATTTTTAAAACTCTAGAAATATGATTTGTGTTTGGCTGATCGTTCTCGAGGATTGAAGTGTCCAATTAATGACTGTAAATAAACAAACTCTAAATCTTAATTATGAATAGTGGGGTTCCGCTCGCAGCTGGCGGCATCATTTTGGTTCGTTATAATACCTACATTGCTTTAAATGTTATCTTTGGTGTTTGTTTTACAGGTCCGGAAGTTGGTAGGGTTGTGGCGATTTGTTTTCATGTAAGTTTTCTTATGTTATCTTGGGTGCATGTTTCAACAATTTGTCTATGGCTTCTATTGTTTCATATTTTGTTTTGTTGGTTTGTTTGGTTTGTTGTTTTGTTTGGTTTGCATAGAAGAAGTAGAGACAAATCTGTTAAGGTCGTTAAAGGTATACTACACATGTTAGTTGATTGTTTTTGCTTAAAATTTGATGTTCATACAAGGTGATTTGAGATTGATTAGTTTGGGACTTAGCTGTGTAAATTAAATGAAAAGGACTAGACTACATATGAAATTTGATAGACTTGAAGTTTTTGTTGCCCAATTTATCATGAGTATGACAATGCAGGCTTTATGTAGTTACTGTACAACCATTAAAATTCATGTATAACATGTAAATGGTTTATTGATTAACTAACACAATAGTGTAACACGGTGTCGACTTTCTTTAAAAAAAATGTTGTGTACTCAGGCAAGAGAGGCGGTATACGAAATCTGCGCCCACTAACTATGGTATCAAATATAGAAGTATGTTCGAGCATAATGTCATGAATAGCTTTGTGATGTTAAGCTCAAAAGTGACTGGTTTAAGATAAGTATGAACTCAGGTCAATTGCTTAACGGGTTTTCATAATATAAGCTTACGCAAGACGTATTTTTTTTTCACACAACTATGTTGATTCGTATGGATCATGAGTTGTTGAGATTCTTTTAGGCTCATATACATTCATTGGAGAGTAGTAAAGGAATAAGTACTTAAGGATCAAGTGTTGGAACGTGTACAAGAAGTTTGTTCACACAAGTGATTAACTTGATTCGCTTGGATAGTGGGTAGGTCGTACTAAGTTGAAGAAGTTTTTTTGGTGCTGTATTGACTTTTAGTAAAATAAAATGGCCAAGGGCTGCCGAGATTTAACATAGGCAAAAAGTATATAATAGCTAAGCGTCAACCATTTGCGTATGTCAACAGCCAGATAAAGTCCTAAGAGATTTAAGTCAACAGTTGTATATGGTTAACAGCTGCAGTTTGTTCGCTGTTATAGAAGCTCAATGACTTTCTTTAGCCTATGGTTAAACTAAGTTCATAATACATTAAATTCAACTACATTAAGTGAAAGTATGCTTACTGATGAATTTGAATGTGATTCTTTAGCCTATTGTTAAATTAAGTTCATAATACATTAAATTCAACTTCATTAAATACAGTGAGTTTCTAAATCTTCTTTTGTAGAAGTATCAGGTTCATAAAGCATCACTTCTAGAAATAGTTAATTTGGTACAAACACTATAATGTTTATATTTTGATTAAAAAATGACAGAATACGTAACTTCATTAAAAAACAAAAAAAAGAGATTATTAAAGTAGGATTTCAACTTATTCTATCCCAAAATGTTCACGTTTGACTTTTGTAGATCAAATGACTTGGTTTCTTATTTGTGAATATGGTGGATATTGTTGCCCTTCATGTTACAGTTTGATAATGATGTCATAGGATGAGAAGTTTTTTTAAATGATTTGCTTTTTAAATTACAAAAGATAAATTTTTTGCTTCAGTTTTGATGAACCTCATATTATATGAGTTGACAAATGTTGGATTACAACTTCTTTTGTCCCAAATATCCATATTTGACTTTTGTAGGTCAAATGAGTTAGTTTCTGTTTGTGCAATTGATGGATATTGTTTCACTTCATGTTACAGTTTGCGAACTATATCACATTTTGAGATTTTTTTTATATTTTTATTTAGGGGATTTTGCAACATATTGTTTGTGAGCTTACTGGTGAATTTGAATGTGATTCATTTTTGTGGTTTATATTATTCTAGAATATTGATCCATTATTATTAATCATACTACAATGTTTAACTTTACACATGGCTTTTGAACAACATTTTTAATAGTTCTCAAGAATCTGAACATTTCATAGGAAATCTAGAATACATAGGATACATGTAGATTTGTCAATTTCTGGGTTTGAATTTGATATTGTTAATTCTTTGCTGTTTTTCCAAGGCTTTGCTTTTAGTTTACGTGCTTATAATAAGTAATGTATTGTTTTTGCTAAGAGTATTTGTTGACAAGTTGTTTCCTAACGCTTTGCTTTTGCTTAATATAATAAGTCCTTTTGCTTAATATAATAAGTGATGTATTGGTTTTGTTAAGAGTGTTTGTTTAGGAGCTGTGTTTCATGTTGGGTCACAAGAGAAAAGGCTGTGCTAATAGCGAGAGCGCATCCACGTCTTCTTCTGTACGTGAACGCGTGTCTTTGTATCTTGATGTTGGCGATTGTGATAGGTTATGCGAGTTTTGTGGCACACTTTTTTGGTATGAGGAGCGTGTCGTTTCCGCTTCTTTGCGTGGTAGGCCTGTATACCACCAGTGTTGTAGGAGTGGTACGGTTGCGTTACCATTTCGTCGTACGCCGTATACTACACTTATACGTTTGTACCAGCAACCTTTATGCTTAACATTAGAGCTTATAACTCAATGTTTTCCATGACTTCTTTCGGTGGTAAAGTTGACGATAGCATTAATCAAGGTGCTGGTCCTTATGTTTTCAAGGTTTCTGGCCAGGTATATCACTGGATTGGTTCACTTTGTCCACCTTCTGGTGAGAGGCCTCGCTTTCTCCAGATGTATATATACGATACTGAAAACGAGATCTCAAATCGCCTTAGCTGTTTTACGAGCACCGATTCTTCTAAACTAAGTGTTGCGACAGTTCGACTTATATCACATGTCTTAGAAAATTGTAACGAATTGGTTAAGCTTTTCCGTACTACTCGCGATCTATGTAACGCTTCTAAACTAGCTGTTTTACGAAACACTAACCTTTGCCTGCAAGGATCATGACGATAATGACCCTAAGCTGAAGTAAGCACATAGTCAACCAAATATCATTCAATACATATATATACTCCCGTTCATAATAGAATATCTAATTAAAAAAATAAACAAAACAGGTACTCGCTGAATGTTCTAATAGCCGATGAGACTGGAACCGAAGAAGTAGTTTTCTTTGATGAAGGAATGAACGCGCTAATTAAAAAAAACATGCCAAGATTTAGTGTTCAAGAAAAGGTGTATTGATCCTAAGATATTACCAGAGGAGATAAGAGACATCACTAAGGATGAAATGCTTTTTTTATTAACCGTGAAAAACAAGCAAATTGTGGTGGACAATGTCTTAAACATTAATGAATCATCGAAGAATGCAGATAATTCATCACAGTCAGAAAACGAAGACCTACCACCACAAACGCCAAACCTTAAAATGAATGCAGTCAAAAGGCCATTACATGATCCACCGGGTACTTAATCCAGCCAAGTCTTTTTAAACAATCTAACATTCTTAGGTATGCTCCATGATAACTTTTGTTACTGTCATTTGTCACCATTACACTGAAATATTATTTTAACCCTGGTTGGTTGGGTTTAACGGTTGTACAGGTTTTATAATAATCTAAATTGTTAGTTTGTATTATTAAAGTATAAAAAACAACAGTTACCATTGGTTTTCTAAGCTTTAAACCGTGAACCAGACGGTATGAATTTCAAACTAGGCGATTTAATTTAGGTAGTTGGACAGTTTGATCGGCTTCAACAATATATTAAGATTCTTATAGTATAAGATGATGTCAACTA
This sequence comes from Ambrosia artemisiifolia, assembly GCA_032199755.1. Taxonomy (NCBI): domain Eukaryota; kingdom Viridiplantae; phylum Streptophyta; class Magnoliopsida; order Asterales; family Asteraceae; genus Ambrosia; species Ambrosia artemisiifolia. Next base: position 45,431,342 of record CM063523.1, read on the forward strand.
ATTTTTAGGCTAATCAGATGCCATATAAGATGATGTCAACAATTTATGAAGATCCTTATAGTACAAAATTTTATATATGTTTGTTTCTTATTTGGCTGCTGTATTAATTTGTTAGACCATAGACATCTAACTAATCTTAAACAAGTTACAACAATAACAACTTATGTATTCATTTATATTGTAAGTGGTAGAAAGAAAAAACAACTCCGTCATATCTACATGTGTGTACATAGGTAGGTGCTTAGTTTTATAACTGTATAAAAAAAAATGAAATATAGGTCCTCATTAATCTGCATACTAATCCCAAATCAGCATAACATTATCCTCCTCATCATACCGAAACAGTAAGGGTAACCGTCTCACGAGATGCTGAACAACCCCATTCAAAGTCACTCCAAAGTCCGCCCCAACTTGCCCAACTTTCCCAATATCAAAAATAGCCGTAACCCCTAGGAGCTTGAAATCATGTTCGGCGAATTCGACGTCGAAGAGCTTAGGTGGGTTAGGATTTGGCCAAGTGAAAATGGATTAGTCGGTGAAATGAAGGTGCCGTATAAATGAAAACAAATGAAGATTTGTATTTTTTTTTTATTTGTAGATTATGAGGTTTGGATATGTAAATGTAATCAGTTTTATCAACAGTTTCTTAGAGGTCTTATGTTTAGTTATTAATTTAGTAACATGATGGTCTCTATTTTTAATGCAGATCCAAGCCGGAAGTTAAAGAAGTGCATTGGATGAAGACTCATGGTTATGACTAAATATGTAACCTTTTTTGTGAAGTCCTTAGGTTTGGGAATTGAATTAATTCTGCACTAAATGTGTGTTTATTCTATTTAGCGTAGAGCTCATTTACGATACGCAGCTTACTATATTTTAAACAACAATGATTGTTTTTGAATGCAGATCCAAGCTACAATTCAAGCAAAAGCACTAACTAGGATACAACTCAAGGATCTAACCACTTTTGTGAAGTATACTCTTTTGTCGACGAAAGCTCTTTTGTGAAGCATGTTGTTTTGTGAAACTAACCAAAACTATCAGAACCTCTTTTGTAAATATAGGTCATGATAGACTTATTTTGGTACACATCACTTGGGATGTTGATGTTAACTATCAAACCATGTAATGAAATGCTATACGGCCAAGTAAACAGCCGATATATAATATCAAATCGCCTATTAACAAAACCACGATTATTAGATTCCCCCCGCCGCAAAGCGCGGGGGTCGCCATCTAGTTATTATATAATTTATAATTAGGTTAGTGTCCCGTGAACTTAACGGTTGAACAAAAGATAAGTAATTATAGATTAATGAATTATGTGGCATTTTTGTTTGTTCGTTGATAATTATCGTTAATATAGAAAGTATACACGCTTGATCACTTGTCCCGATTGGAACATGACCTACAAACCATTATTGGTGGATCAATTTTAAATACAGGGTGTTTGCCATATTAATAGATATTTTGAGTGGCATGTTTAAGTAAAAACATCATATACCTAAAGTAAAGATATAACTTCTTAGTTTTTATTAAGGGGGAAGTGAATATGGGGTTGTTACGTATCTAAGCTTAGGTGCGAAATCAATCAAGACTACGTCGTTTTAATTAAATTCCAATTAAAAAACAATTTAATCTCTTTATTTCACAAATCTTATCCCAATTTTTCGCATCCACATTCTCATCTACAAGAAGTTTCTCCATCTTCAATCTTCCTTAGTTAATAAAATCAGTTTCCATTTTAATACATTTTTCAAAAACCTTAATCAATTAATCCTATTAAAAAATGGCAGCGAGAGTAGAAACCAACCAACCTAACCACCAGACGCGTATTCAGGTTGGTGAGGTGGACCGGACCGGACACAACAACCAATAAGATGGAAGCACCATCTTGATAGTCCAGTCAGAATGCAACACTCACCAAATTAACTGTTTGCGACCACACAACAGTTAAAATAAAAAGCAAGCGAAAATAAAAAGATGTGGGAATCGAACCAAGGCAGCAAGAGTAGAAACCAACCAACCTAACCATCAGACCACCATTCAATATCTTACTTGTAATCAAAAGAAAATTCTTTTAACATGATACTAGTGGGAATGCCCGCACGTTGTTGCGGGTGCGTTTGTTTTGTTGCCTCAAAGTTGTTGTTGGTGTTTGTGGTGCGTGTATGGCATTTAAGGATGATTCATTACGGTGATATTAAGCATGTAGGAAGCAACAACCTAATATTTAGTTATAAATTATTTAGTATCCATGAGTTGTTTCATCAGTAGAAATCGTTCACCGACTGGCTGTTCGTCCTTTGTATTAGAAAAAAGACAATAGATGTGACATAAATTTCCAAATGCATTAAGGAATATTGGAGATAGAGTGGCGTCAAAGAATCTATGCAAACTCAACAATTAGAAGTTTGTTCAATGTTAGTAGCTAATCTAATTCAGCAGCTAATACAGAGGCGAAAACTTTTGGGAAGATAAGAACAATATACGGTAAGATAAATACATTTCATACATGTACCCAGAAGCGATGTGGATTTCTTAACTTGTTAATCTGCAAGTTTACTTGCACAACGACATATCTCTAGCCTTCCGTTTGGCTTTCTCCTTTGATCTACCTTCATCTTTCTGTCAGTAGTAGAACTTTGTTAAAATCAAATATAAAAGAGTCAAACACACAAACACACAAATATAACAAGGTAACAACGTAGTCTCATAAGTTCTCTAACCTGGTTTTCATGTTCATTACCCTTGGTTACCATAGGAGGGGGTATGAAAGTAGAAACATACCTGCAGAGAGAATACATAGTGATGCATAATCCTAAATACATTACGCTTAGTCTATCAATGCAACTAAAAAAAAATACAAAGGATAAAAGGAAGCATCGAAGTTCAAAGTTAACTTAACAAACAAAAAAACTTAATATTAAGGTTGAAACATCTAACTTAGTAAATAGAACAAATAAACCACTGGAAAAATGAGAAGTTGATAAATATGTGTTATAACTCCTATTTACATTTAAAATTCACACTAAATTGTCCAAAAAAAATATAAGCAATTGTAACCCCCGTTTATCAACAACCAAATGCATATAATATATAGTGAGAAATATGAAACATGTTGAGTACTAACCTTGTTTGACCACATCACTAATTCAAATTGTTCTCGCAAAGTCTTCAACATATCACAAATCACACCTAAACATTAGAACAATTAGACATCGACATACACACACATCAATAGCTCTAACTTGGCATTCCAAAAAAAGGCCTTACATGTATTTATGGAGATCAATGATACCACATCTAAAAACAAAAAAAAAAACAATTCTGGTTGTTCTTAACAAAAACAGGGTTTCACTATCCAAAGGCTACACCACCACACAAAAAACGCAGAAAGTTGTAAAAAACCTAGATGATAGAAATACAAAACTACACCAAATCAGATGGTATAAAATAAAAAAAAATTGGCCAACAATAAAAAAACAAAAAAAAAACGAAATGAATGTTGTACCTATAGATGAAATGGGAGTGCAGGAACAACGTGGTTGGCGGGGTATGAACTCAACATAAAATATTGAGGGTGCTTTTACTCATTAATCCATCCAATAAGGACGAATAATTTGAACTCGAATATTTGATAAAGAAAAAGATTCAATAATCTGAAAATAAATAGAAACTATAATTTGGTTTGTCTTCTAAACTACGACTGATCAATTGCCAATTTGGACATTGCTTTAACTACTGACAATTAAGACATTCATTTTCCACATTCAATTGGCATGATTGAATTGAATTGGGTGTTTCATTCATGAACCAAGGTTATATATCTTCACATTTGTGTATTAGAGATATGTATAATGACCATTAAAGCTTGTACATGAAGGGCATAAAAGAAAGAAAATGAGTAAAAATTAAAGTTTTGTAAAGAGGCTTTTGAACTCCCATCTTAAAATGGTGGTAAAATGACTATCTTAGCCATCTCTCCTCCTTAATAAGGTAACATAGATAAAACGAATAGAAAAAAAAATCAGCCAGCTATCTCAAATAAGCTGGTCTATTAATAGTAGTATAAACAGAACAGAAATTACAAACGCTTATTAAAAAAACCGTTATAACAAAACAAAGTTAACCGTCCTATTCATATCATTCAAACATTCAAGAAGAAGCAGAAGTGAAGAAGACAAAGATGACAGATGAGAAAGAAAAATATGGGGGTGGTCGTACAGGAGTGAGCAATTCTAATCTTCTCTTTCTGTTTACTGCTAGTTAGAACGTAATGTATATTGTAGAATTATAGTTTAGTTTTGGTCATTTGCTTGATTGTATATTGACAGTTGACATGCATGGTAAATTCTTTGATTAGTTTTCTGAAAACAATGGCCATGCACTTCATAATCTCTTTCTTCCAACATCTAGTCTTAGCCTTTTGCTTTGTTTATGTTGTTTTCTTTCATTTCTTTACATGATAAAACACCTTATGGTGGAGTGGAGTGGTGCGAGGCTCAGTGGTACCCGGCTTCTACTTAGTTGTGCGTTCACAAAAAAATAAAAAGAAACACTTCATCACACGAGACCGTCCCATTACTTCTGATTTTTGTATGATGCTTGAAATAGATAAAACTACGTCTCCAAGTTCGATTTTCAATCTTTTTTCTGGTCACTAAGGTAGTAAAAATCTGCTATCAGGACCCTGATTGGTATAGAGAGAGGGACAAAGAGAGAGATAGGGGAAAACACATAGACAGATACCCCGAAAGAAGCAGAGACATAGATAGAAAAAAGGACAAAGAGAAACATCGTTACTGGCAAAGGCGTGAGAGGAGAGATAGGGGCAGAGAATCTCCTCATTACAGGGAAAGGAGTGAGAGGGGCAGAGATACATATGTTCGTGATGACTCTCACATGAGTCAATCTCATCATAGGGATCATGACAGGGAAAGGAGTGAGAGGGTCAAAAGGGGCAGAGACGAAAACGCTCATGATTCTCACGGAAGTCCATCTCGTTATCGCTCAAGAGCCAAATATGAACGTAGATCAAGGTCAAGGTCACGGTCACAGTCACGTCCACGCCACCCAATGTATGGGTTATCTTTACCTAATTTAGCCAAGCTTCCTTTTAACTTAATGTTATTCTTGAGTTTTATCTTCATAAACTTCTGAAACGATTTATAAAAGAGTAAATGGCCAAATTCGTCCCTGAGGTTTTGCCAATATTGCTAGATCCATCCAAAATAAGAATTCTTGACACCTGAGCCACTAAGGTTAGAAACTTAGTGCTAAATCCGTCCAATTTGCAAACTTTGTTAAATACCAACGTTAAATCATGGGCATTTTGGTAATTTCCATCATTTTTATCCATTAAATTCCCACCATCAATCACCACCTCAGTCCACCATATCCACCACCTCAACCACCAGCGTCTCCACCAATCACCACCACCAATGGCATTCTGGATTTCATATATCTTGATCTGGAAAGTTTTTCATTTATCATCAATACTGAAAAGGACCCCATCATTTATTTATTTATTTCAATTTTCAAATGCCAACTCGCAAAGACAATTAATTTCTCAATCAAAATAAATAAATAATAAATACTGAATTTCATATATCTTGATCTGGAGGTGTTCTTGAACGATTCACAGTACCCAGACTAGAGCTACTGACCATCTGAATCTTTTCTCTGGAAATCTTGGTTTAAAAAAGCACGCCTCAGGCGCGCTTGAGGCGTGAGGCGCGCTTGAAGCTGGAGGCGCTAGTGGCGCTACAAGAGGCGCTTGGGTCAAAATCAGGGTCGAAAACAATTGAAGGACTAGAAAAAATGTTTAGACTGAAGAACAGGATTGAATCGTTTAGAAAATACCTTTATGAATGATGAATCAGGATTGAAACCATGATTGTTCTTCGGTCAAAATCGGGATTGAAACATCAGAAGGACGATTAGAACATACCTTCATGAAGATTGAGGCTTAAAGGAATGAAATAAAGAGATGAAGAGCAGGGGCTGCAACAGTGATAAAGAGAGGCGACATATTTTTAGGGTTTCTTATCAACTTTAAAAGGAAGTAGTGGTTTTTGCCCTACTTAAAAGTCTCGTGGGCCAAAAAATAAATCTGTCAGCTCAGCTGGGCCCAAAAGGATAGTATGATTTTTGGCCCAAATAATAAATCAGTTTATAATGTTCTAAATCTGGCCCAATTAAATAAGTTTACTAATTAGATAGTATATTTATATTTAAATTTAAAGTTTTAGGTGTGTTTTGACTATAGTTTTTTTGTGTTTATGATTGATTAACAAGTAAAATATATCATATTGACATGTATAAAATATTTTTATATATTTTTAATTACGGGCGCCTCACATACGTGAAGCTCTCGCCTCGCGCTTTAAGCCCCACGCCTCGGATTTTGGAACCAAAACGCCTCGGAGCGCCTCGCGCTTTTTTAAACCAAGCTGGAAATGAGGCGAATTCTCATATGGGTAATCTTAAATTAACTTTAAATCACCTTTTATCTTTCAATTCCTTCATTAATTTCTTGTTTGCTATTGTATTATTCATGTTCTTGATATATTAGTCAACCACCTCCGACGACCATCCAACCTCTTTCACCACCACCGAACACCAAATCCACCACCATGACTGCCATCCATCTTCACCTACCATCCCCGCCCAACCTTCGCTGAAAAAAACCCAGGTCATCAAGCACTACCATTTTCACCCACCACCCCCACCGTTGCCTCAGTCTGCATATCTATTTATTAAATTTTTATACAAACTAAGAATCTTGAAAGCAAGATCTGAATAATAATTATAAAAGATTGATAAATTAGTGGTAGTTTTAGAAATTGGGTAATGGTGAATGGATGTTAATGGTGAGATTGTGCTTTCAGTAAGTAGGTAGGAAGCAAGGAAGAGAGACAGGATGGGGGTAGGGGTGGGTGAGGTGAGGTGAGGTGGGGTTGGGTTTATATAATAAAAATAGAAAAATATTTTTTTATTTATTAAGATTTTATAGGTAAAAAGGACATAAGTGCCCCTTTAGTTAACATTAGTTTTTAACCTGGTTAGTAAAATGGACGGATTTAGCACTAGATTTATAACCTTAGTGGCTCAGATGTCAAAAATTCTTATTTTGGATGGATTTAGCAATATTGACAAAACCTCAGGGACGAATTTGGCCATTTACTCTTTATAAAATAAATGTTGTTTATCACACGGGTCATGTAGGAATATGTTGAATGGTTCTCTGTCTAATGTCCTGCTAATTATTTCCTAACTGTTAAAACTAGCTGGACATATTCAGCTATTAGCTAAGTCATATTGGTGTGTTATTCTGTTTACTTGAACATCTGTTATGCACATATCTATGCTTAAGAAGTTTACTCTTTAGTTTTTTTTTGTGTTTGTAGCAAAAGGGTTAGTGGTTTTGACATTGCTCCTCCGGCTTCTGCTATCTTGGCTGCTGATGCTGTTGCTGCAGGTACATGTTCCAACACTTATAACTGAGTAAAATATCTTTATAACTTTCATTTTTCTCCTTGGTATAGCGTGGAAGCAATTTTTTTTTACTTGTACCCACAGAGTCCAGTGTCATCATATCCATAAACCGGATGTTTCGGAAGTCTATATTGTTTACTTAGTGACACAATCCTGACCTAAGAGAGCTTTTGTTTTTGTCCTTTGTCGGGTGTTTTTGTTTGCTATATGTTTTGCCGTATGCCTAAGAAGGCAATGTTAGGCTTCTAGCCCCACTGTACTGAGAATGGGTGTGAACTGTTCTCTCTAGCTTATTTGTATGAGGGGTCTTGTTCGTCTTCAATATCTTGATACATGCAAAATTCCCTTAAACTCTGGTCATTGTTACTCATTATAGCTGTCGTTGAATGTTTTAGCTTTCTATACTTCTTCCGGAGATGTGATTCTTTAAGTTTTTACAGGCCAAGTCCCTGGGGCCACCCCAGCAATTCCTGGAATGTCCCAGAACATGATTCCTTTGGCATTTGGCCAGGTAATACGTTGACCTATATAAGATGATCCATACATGTAGCTTATTTTTGTATTTTTTTCAATACATTTCCCATTCTTGTCATTTGCAGTTTGGAGCTCTCCCTGTTATGTCAACACAAGCAATAACTCAACAGGTTGTATGATATAGTTAATTTAACGTTTTATTCTTTGTTTCTTATGCCTTCATTATTGTTTCTTCTTTTGGTCCATGTATAGAATTCTCACAATTTCTGCAATTCAGGCCACTAGACATGCAAGACGGGTTTATGTTGGTGGTGTTCCTCCAAAAGCTAACCAACAGGTTATTCTATGATATACTATGTAGATTTCATAATCATATTTGACTTTATTGTGGGAGAAAAACATAATACTGATCTTTTAATTGACTTTTCCTTTGTATCTGCTTGATTTATTTGTACATAAATGCATCTGATCATCATCTTCTTTGCAGACTGTCGCAACCTTCTTCAATGTTGCTATGGTTGCCATCGGTGGAAATACCGCTGGTCCAGGTTAGTGTTAGCCTTAGTACATTACATGTTGGTTTTAATAAAAAAAACAGCAACTTCATATTATAAAAAAGTTGCATTTGATCAGGTGATACTGTTGTCAATGCTTAGTATATCATAGAGGAGGCCAGTAATGCAATGGCTTTGGATGGCATTATATTTGAGGTATTCTAATTGTCGTCTTCTAGAAGTTAATGATCTTTTTATTCAGATATTGTTCTTTTCATTGATCTTCTTTGCTGTCATGTATAAATATCAATTTTCAGGGAGTGAGTAACCCATAGGAAATATGCCACTAAATTTACGTATTTAAAACTTATTTTGTGACGGAGTGAGTAACCCATAGGAAATATGCCACTAAATTTAACCCAGACTAAGCGTTTTTATGGAAAGTTTTTGACCCTATGTTTATTACTTTTTTAACAATATCAAACAGATTTTCCAGTAGGTGAATAAGTATTGAAAAGTTTACGTACCCGAAACTGGAGCAATAACTTAGTACACGTTCTAGACACTTTATCCATCGTAGAAGCTCCTCAGTCTTCTACTCTCCGCGCGCGCATCATCTTCATAGGCAGATTCTAACCTTCGTCTATTCGAAAAATGTTTCCGTTCACTCTGTACCAAGTCGAGCGCTCTCTTCAGTGCGGCCTCCCCCCTTGCAGCAGCCGCTCTTCGCTCCTGGCAGATCAGATTCTCCTTTGCGTATCCCATACTTCTAGCACGTTGACGTAGTGATTCAAATCCATCTACTATCCAGGATGTTATCTCATTTAGCCCATGGGACAACTCCCGATGGTAACGAACACGCTCCACAGCACGTCTTGTTCGTTTAAACCGCCTTTTGAAGGCGGTTTTCACAGGAGGTTTCTTATTAAAATGGACCCTAAACTGGTCAAAATACAATTTTGACCATACCCTATCATCTTGCCCAACCCTCATGACCTGACACCCCATTGACACACGACACACGTTTTTAAAATTATATTTCCCGTTGTTGACTGATTGGTGAATAATATTATCCCAAATGTCACCAATGTTATCCGGAGGCCTTGTTGAACAAATAGTTAGGAACCGAAGACACAAGAACCAACGATTTCACGTCAAAAACAAGCCACATAAACAATGAAAACAAAAACAAGCAAAAACAATAAACTAGTGATTATATCACAAAATTTTGAGAGAGGAAAAAAACATCTTTTGGCCGGGAACCGGACCGGAATAAGAGGCCAGAACACAAAAATAGGAGAACCGGACCGGTTTGGCCGGGAATTGATGCTATAAGCTGTTCGGTTGGACCGCTTTGGATAAGAACCGACCAGTTCTAGCCGAGCCACGGTAGAACCATGACTTGGGTCGGTGATCAGACCGAATCTCATAGTTAATTTTATCTTTTGATTCTGCCTCTTCTATTTATAAGAACGAGAGAAGGCTTCCATCTTTCTTTACACATATATATATATATATAGCAATCTAACACTAACAACTCAATAGACCATTAACAAATAAACCTATTGCACTTGCATTCAATTAGCTTATGTATTCAATTAGGATTCAAAATCAAAGAATATCATCTATAATGACACACTACATCAGACAAGTTTTAGTTCTAAACTGGTCCAGTTTTGGTTCGAAACAAGGTAAGAAGTTGTTCTACATGTTTGCTTTTGGTCCATTTGTGACCAAAATTGGACCGATTTGGTCCAATCAAAATTTAAAAGAACGTAACCGAGCCTCGAAGCGTTTTCCCTTCGCCTCACGAGGCGAGATTAAAAAATAAATATAGAAATTATATATCGTATAAAAAAACAAAATAATTGACAAAGAAAGTCTAAAAACAGTAAAAATAGACATAAAAAATAAAATAATTGACATAGAAAGCCTAAAACATCAAAATCACATATAAAAAACACACACAGCCCCATGAGGCGCACCCAAGGCGCAAGTTTTCTTAGCGCCTCAGCCATTCAAGGTGCACGTACAAAATAACCTCAAGAGGCGCTGCCTCAGAGACGTTTTCTCAGCGCCTCGCTTCAAGGCACGCCTCGAATATAATATTGATATTAATTATGACATCATCCGGCTATTAAATCCGGTCTGGTAGCAGAAAAATACTAATACATGATGGAATAAAATAATAATAAAAAGAAAGATAAAGAGAAACGGAATGAAGACATACAAAGAAAGAAAGATCTGCAAGCCGATGAAAGTTACAGTGACGACTTCAGTTGAAGAGATCTTCAAGGATTGACCACCTGATTATGAAACATTAGATGTCAAACAGCCACTCTATTATCATACAGAATAGGAAAGAGCCATAAAGAGAATCAATTCAAGAACATTTCTTAGACGATTCATAAAAGATTTCATAAAAAAAATTACCAAATTTCATGCGAATACGCACATCATACGAGGGCGATTAAGGTTTCTTTGAGAGGAAGAAACCGATGGGATGCCGGAGGAGATGACTTCGCAGCAGCAGTGGGACGGACTACACTGAGGTTTAGGGTTTGTGTCAAAGGAGGTGACTTGACTGGTATATGTTTATTATTATTATTATTATTAGGGAAAATAACGAACCGTTTGAGTTTGAATTATGATAATAGCTCCCTCCAGTTTTTTTAGAGGGACGGTTTACGTTTCCCAAGCCGTCTAAGACGTCTCCGTTCCCAACCAATAAAATAAGGACACGTCTCCGGTGACGTCTCCGGAGACGTCTTTTCGTCTCCGGAGACGTCATTTTGCCGTGTTGTGAGTCTCGAGACGTCTCCGGTGTCTTGTTCGTCGTTTCAGTTTCCCATGTCCCCCGTGATTCCCGAGACGTCTCCTCCCTATATATATCATACCTCCGTCCCATCTCCGTCCCTAACTCCGTCCGAACTCCTCCTCTACCACCACCCTAAAACCGTTTCCTTCTTACACAAGAAAATGGCACCAAGTCGTTAGACGGAGGAATAAGAAATCGCCCTAGTATCAGCCTGGCAATTTGTCGAAGAAAGCCCACACCCGACAAACAAGTGGTACCGAATTCTAAATGAGTACAATTGGTTGGTAGGAGGCTCTAACCGAACCATCGATTCACTAAACCGTAAGTGGAATGACTTGAACACCAAGTGTCAACTCTTCAACGGGTACCATATCGAACCCTTCGAGCGGTACCTTCAGATATGCCCGAAGACGTGGCCATCAGATATACCAAAAAAGACTATAAATCCAAGCAAGGCTAAGAATTCAACCACCTGCCCGCTTGGCAAATGATGAGGGACCGTCTTAACGCGTAGCCTATGTTTATTTTATTTTTATTAGACTGAATTACATGTTTTGTCTTTAAGCTTTATACCATTTTTCAACGACTATCCTTTAACTTTAAAATAGATTGGTTTTGTACTTTATGTTTCAAAATCTTACACGTTTTGTCCTTTGGTGCTAACTCAGTTAATTTTTTTCGTTAAGTGGAGGGTAAAATTGACTTTTTACCCATTTATTTAGAAAACCCCTCCCCCCTCTTCTCTCTCTCTCTCATTTGTCAGCACCACCACCCACCTCCATCCCTTCCACCACTGTAACTCCATCGCTCACTACCACCCACCTCCATCCCCTCCACCACCCCTTCCTTTCCGTCAAAACCCTAACCCCAAATCCCCAATATCAGACCAAAAATGACAGTCGCCGACCACCACCAGACACCGGTCCACCACCACCACCTGGCCGACCACCAACACCACCACCCCTTCCATTCCATTCCATCAAACCAAACCCTGACCCCAATACAAAACAAATCCGACCACAACCACCTGACCACCATCATTACCCCCTTCCCCTGTACACATACACTTTAGAGAGAGAGAGAGGGGTGTACACGGCTGTTAAAGCTTGGAATCTGATGGTTAATACCTGTGTTTGCCGACAACCTGATGAAACAAACGCCACCGCCGCCGTGAACCACCACCATCTCCTCATCTTCTTTTATTCCGGTTTCCCTCTCTCTCCTTCCTTTTCTCTCTCTTCGACCCCTCTCTCTCTCTCTACAGATCTGTGTGTGTCTCTCTCTCTCACTAAATATGAACCGGGTGGGTGTGTGTGTTAGTTGGGAGATTTCTATGTAAAAAACCGGACCCGGAACCGGACCCGATTTATACCCGGTTCTACCCGGTTTTTTTAAATACCCGGAACCGATTTTTTCGAATACCCGGCACCGGGTTTTCAGAATACCCGAAACCGGGTTTTCCGAATACTCAAAAAGTATGTGTTAAGTGACGGGACTATTTGGCATTTTGATGTTGAGGCGGAACCGGGTATTAAAAAATCAGAACCGTGTTTTCCGAATACTCAAAAAGTATACTCAAAGAATTCTATAACCGCGTTATAATCATCTAAGTCGCACTACCCTTCGACGTGATTGTATAAAAAGAATTCAATACCCGATATACCCCGGTTTTTTCAATACCCAGTGTACCCGGTTTTTTTCAATACCGATATACCCGAAACCGGTTCCATACCCGAAACCGGGTATTGAAAAAACCGAAACCGGGTATTGAAAAACCGGAACCGGTATACCGGGTATGGTTTTTTATGCTAGGAATCGGAACCGAAACTGGAACCGGTTCTTTCAATACCCGGTCGAAGCCATACCCGACCATACCCGGAACTGGTTCCATACCCGGAACAGGGTATTAAAAAAAACCCGATTTGTGCACCTCTAGATGGAGAGTTTGGGATGGGCTTTGGGCCTTGGTCTTTTATTTTTGTTATAAGGGTTTGGCCCAAAACTTTTGGGTTAGGCTTATGCATTAGATTTTGTTTATTGTAGTCGATTTCGATAATTACAGAGCGTTCATTACAATTTTGGTTCGAGTCAGTGGCCGATATATAAATGTTTTTCAGTAGTAACGTTTTTCATTTTTTCATTTTAGTAGCAACGTTTTCCAAATTTCGTAAAAAAACCAAATTTTCCACTACGCGTTCGAAGTTGAGCCGCAACGGACGCGACACCTGCTTCTTCATTAGGTACGCCCCTGGTTCGAGTTTAAACTTACGTGAAATTTGTTTAAGGTGTAACGGAAATTTTATTTAAGGTGTAACATAAAAGTTATTTGAGGGTAACATTGAACATTAATAAAAAAAAAAATTGCACTACGACTGTGTCCAAAGTTGATGAACTATACTAAACTTTACACAGGTTTTGTAAAAGCCAATAACTGTTGGTACAGCAACATCACCCAAGATGCTTCATACGAGGCGAACATACGATTTGAGTTCAAACAAAAGTTGAAGAAACAGAAATAACAGAAAATTGAGTCAGCAGTCTAGTTTAAAAGAAAACAAGCTAAAAGTTCAAATCAAGGCAAAGTGCCTTCTTATTTAGAACAAGGCTAAGGCCCTGTTAACCACTTCCTACTTCACACATGATAAACAACACTTAAATGGTTTAGTCTGATACATGCTTAAAGTGACCAGTCAATATGGTCAACAGATGAGTCGTATCGCCTCCCACCCTGTTGACCAAGTCCAAGCTCACCAGAGTAGCCGCTCGACTGCGACATTTGACCCAAACCCAAATGGGCTTGAGTGTCATAAGCCCAACTTGTTGAGAAGTGACCCTGACTCTGACCATGAACCATGTTCCCAGTCGGTGGATGAACCATGTGTGCACCAGCACCACTAGCAGCATGAGGATTGATGTAGTACTCATGGGTTAACGTCTGGTTTCTTGAAGCTGATGAATGATTTGACAGAAGAGAGAGAGCACAGTTGGAATCTTGAAGCCCGTCAAAACAACCTCCCGGTCCAGGTGGCACGCTCGGATTGACGTAAGGCGGCGGGCTGTCCAAGTTGCTCTGCCATGGAAGTGGCGGCAGTTTCGTGGTGGCAGTTGGCGGTGCTCTTGTGTTAGGCCAGTGAACCCTCGCTCTTGAGCAGGATGAAAAGTCCATCAAAAAACCTCCAGAATTACCATTGTTTTCTGCAACAAAACACAGATAATGTGAGTTTGACTTTTTTTGGTCAATGGACCATGTGTCAGTTATATTTAAGTAAGAAAATATGAATTTTAGATAGAAATTATCGAATCGGATTAGACATTTAGCCAAATACATACGGGAAGACACTGATGAGACGAGTTTTAAATGCTAACAACAATGAGGTTGATCTCAAAAGCTTTTCATAAGTTTTGAATAAAATTTGACAAGTGCATACATTAGAGTTACAGCAAAAACACTACCACTTGTTAAAGACTGCTCTATATAATGTCAACACTTAAAAGATAAAAAAAGTCAACTTTAAAAGTTGAGACACTTTCCGATTTTCTTTTTAAATTTTATTTTGTTCATTTTCAGCCAATCGAAAAACTTTTGATCTCTAAAGTCTAAAGTCTAAAACTTTCATTTTTCATCGACGTTGGTCAATTCGTTCAAAAAAGCGTTTGATTTCACTTTTAAGGTTACGTCTCAACCTCAAAATGATAAGAAAGCCTGAGCTTTCCTATTTTTGAAGAGAATTGATGTCAGCTACATGTAGAAAAACACTGATATAATAGTTAAAAGTTCATAAAATTCAACTTTCGACCAACTTTGACTTCAAGTCAAAAAAAATTAGACCTGTAATCTATATATACGGGTCAAATGAGTCAACTTTAAAAGCTTACCTATATATGAACAAATCAAACAAGTTGAAACTCACTTAACATGTTACTCAACTATTTTTAAGCATCTAAATTGATTTATCCAAACAAGTATGGTAAGTACAATAGTATAGTCATTAACTTATTATATTAAATACAAAAAAAAAACATATATATATATATAACATCACAAACTTATGCTACATATATCTTATCTTACCAAATATAGAGGAGGGGAGACTTCCATAGCGAGAAGAGAGCAAAGTTGCAGATGTTGGCTTCCTCCTACGCTCGTTGTGCCCAGCTAACCGTCTCCGGCAGCTTCTTTTCCCCTGATCAAACTCGGGTAGTTGATGGAACCTGTGAGTAAATATTATGATTAATAATAAGCCATACAACTTAAAATGCAGTCTTCTAAAAAAGGGAAACAATTACATTTTTTTGGAAAACCAAAAGTGTAAAGGTTGCATTGCATCTTATATAAGCACCAAAGACTCTTAAGCACATGAGACGTGTACATCCCGAAATAAACGTATGTCTTTCTATTTTAGTTTGTCCCAATTCCATATTATTTTACAAATTTCCTACTGTCCTACTCTACCCTTAAATCACTAAATTTTATTAATCACACATTCGTCAACGCGTGTGCGTTTCATAAGGGTAAAATCGGCTTTTGGCTATTATATAATGCTGTAAAAATATAAATCATTTTATATGCGACTTACGTTATAATAAACTCCCCTCCTTAAATATCCCAATACGCGCCAGCGAGATTTAAACCCTCAACCTCAACACTCAGAAAACACAATAACAAATCAAGCAAGCCCATCAAGTCCTTTTATAATCTTACTCTTATTAGAACCATAACCCTCTAAATACAACATAATATTCAAAACCAACTTAAAACATAAACCATGGTAGAAAGTGATCCAACTTTTCTCACTTCTTTATTAGTGTGTGTACAAAAAAGATAATGTCTCCTGTCTACTGTCTACCATCTACTATGATACACATAATACATAAATCCAAAACTATATATCTATAGGTCTATACCAATAGCAAAAACAATGTAAACAAAAATAGAAAAAAAAAACACAACTTGTTGCACTGCTGGCAAAACCTCTGCTCAAGCCCATTAATAAAGTGTTTATACAAAAAAGATAATGTCTACTGTCTACTATAATATACATAACAATACATAAAGCCAAAACTATACATCTATAAGTCTATACCAATAGCAAAACCAATGTAAACAAAAATAGAAAGCAAAAAAATAAATAAATAAATAAGAAACACAACCTGCTGCACTGTTGGCAAAACCTCTGCTCAAGCCCATTAACAATAACCTTAGCTGTCTTTGAATGAGCAGCACAGACTTTATGCCTAGAATAATAAGTCTTGGCATCACTCAGATCAATATTACACCCTTCCACCTGACACCTTGGTGGCTGTGGCCCATAACCCATACTCCCTTGACCCATACCACCACCACTAGTGCCACCAGACCTCCCCTTCTTCTGTGGACCACCACTAGCAGCAGCAGCAGCAGCCCTAACTGGAGCTAACCCATCTTCAGGTTTCACCTCAAAGTATGTTTTTTGCCCAAACTTTAACCCAATGTGTGACTCAGAACAAGAACTAGAACTACCCCTATCCATGGTTGGTTTGTGTGTGTGTGTTTGTGTTAGTTGTTGTTTTCCAGCTGAATGATCATCTTGTTGTTGATGTGGGTCCTATTTAAAGTAACATAAGTAACTATCAAACAAACAAAAACAAAACAAAAACAAAAGAAAACAAGTACTGGAGTTAGACAAGACTGTTGTTGGTTGATGATGATTAGCTTTTTGAATAGAAAGGTTAGATAAAGAAAGAAAGCAAGTGAAGTACTGGATGTTCCTGACTGTTTATGGGGAAGCAATGGACTGACAAAGATGGGGTCTTGACACATGAGAGATGTACCTTGAGCTGAAGGAGTTGTACCCTGCAAGAAAAAGATAAAAAACAAAAATGTTGAAGGTTTGTGGGAGATAGATTAAGATGCCTTGGTCTTTACTATTCTCTTTTTATGGTCACTGTTTTCTGTGGTGAATAAACCAATTTCCTTCTTTCACTGTTCCCCTTTCCTCTTTGGGAGTATCAATAATTATTATTATTATTATTATTATTATTAAATACAAATAATGGGTATGTGTTAGTTTATGTTGCTCAAAAGTTGAAGTTAATACATTTTTCGCCCCTTAGGTTAGACATTTGCATATTTTGCCAATCCTTTTAAGATTTAAGTTGATTTTAGTATAGTTTTTATTTTATCTTAATACTAGCTGATTAACCCGGGAGGGTCCCGGGGTTGAAAAATATAATCATTCTAATAATACTAATACTAATAGTAATAATTATTACTCTTGTAATTAAATAAATAAAAAATTAACATTGCTATAAGGTAACACCATGTATTGCAGTGTTACACGATTCTTTCTCCTATCTTCTCTTGATGAAGTATACCTATCCATCTTTAGAAAAGTAAAATTCCAATGATAGCATGACGATTGGACTGAATTTCAACATCGTAGATAAGAAGCTGGTTTAAAAGAAAAAACATGATCAATGAATAACCTGAACACTTTGTGTTTTTTTTCCTGTATGAACGAAACCCCACAAAAAATAGTCGTTTTTTTCTCCGTTTTTTATATAGCACTATGGTACTCGTTGGAAAGATAATAAAACGCTCGTTAATTTGGTGTAATTTTTTACTTTAAAAAATCTCGTATATAAGAGATATTAACGTTTAAAAATTATGGGAGGAAATATGAGAGAGAGAAATTTAAATTTGTTTTTAAATTATTTTGCCCTAAAATAACTCAATCTCTTATAGGGTTTTATCTTTTTCTTTTTTTATTAAAAATCGAAATAATTCAAAATCACTAAATTTTTTCAATTATGATGCCACGTGGCAGTTTCATGAAGAGGTTGAAGCCACCATTACACGCCACGTCAGCAACGTTCAATTCTTTTATATATATTAATAGATAATTAAAGTTTTTTTTTACTAAAGCTAAGAAAATTGGTACTATTGTCAAAAAAAAAAAAAAAACCAGCGCGCTGCGGAATCATGGCCACCGTCATTGATCACGAAGAAGGAAAAGGAGGGAGTTTAAAAAGCATCACCAAGACGTGAACAACTGCCAGAATACACCACGGAGCACCGCCGACTAGATGAACCAAAGAGGATGCGAAGGCGGTGGAGAGGAAGCATGCTCGGTTGTATAGAAAGATAAAGTGTGGCAGTCGATGTATAGAGAGAGAAAGTGGGTGGTGGAATAGAGAGAAAGCAGCCTGGGCTTTATCAGAAAGCTCGCAAATGACGATATGCCCCTGGAGTTTCCACATATTACAAACATGCCATAAAGTAGTTCACGAACGTTTGAAAGTTAATATCAGAAAGCTCGCAAATGACGATCGAGCCCTGGAGTTTCCACATATTACAAACATGCCATAAAGTAGTTCACGAACGTTTGAAAGTTAATATCAGAAAGCTCGCAAATGACGATCGAGCCCTGGAGTTTCCACATATTAGAAACATGCCACAAAATACTGTTCATGAACGTTTGAAATTTAATATATAGGATAATGTAATTGAATAATGTGTTCATGAACACTTACCGAACGGGATTTTCTGTTTGTCTTCGTACATTAAGGAAATTAATGTGTTCGCTTTCGATTGTGTTTGTTTATTAATTTTAGTTATCCCGACAAAAGCGACACGAATAGACAAAAATGAACGTTTATTAACACAGATGAATACAAACGAATGTTCATGAACATAAATCAACGTAAATGGGCACAAACAAGCATTCATAAACAAAAACGAACACAAATGAATATATATATATATATATATATATATATATATTAAATTTCGAATAAAATCACCGTCTTTCATCATAAACATTACCTAGATCCGACCAAAATACACGAACGTGATGGTTCAAACATACTTGACACAATCTTGATTTGATAATTACCTTAAATACTTGGAGTCCTCATTTAATCCATCCAAAATAAACTTGGAGTCTTCTTTTAATTGACTCAATAAATTTGAAGTACTTAAATTAAAATATATAAGTTAAAAACCCTAATGAACTACAAACATTCATGAACATAAATGAACGAACACGACCTTTGATTAGTGGCGGACCCAGGAATTTTTTTCTGGGTCGTTTATCCATCATGTGGCCCAGGTCGGGTTGGGTCGACTCGTATACCAAAAATAATAATACTAAAATATATAATCAACAAAAGATAACCAAAAGCCAAAGGTAATTTAAACGTCGGCTAATCGTAGTAGTTTTGGAACATCAAATGCACCAAAATTATCACAAGGACTCAAGCTATTGATACAAACAAGTAACTCAGATGTTACCTTGTTTTAGCGGTTTTCAAATTCTTGGATTTACATATCTGGAATCGAACTGAATAGTCAGATTCATCCGTATTATCTATACTAGACTATAATCTCACTCATTGTACTTGATCTTATCTTATTAAACCTTGTAAAAAATAATAGACAATAAAGTAAATGAAAGTATAAGTAAAGTAAAAAAGAAATTTAATAAAAAGAAAAACATATTAAAAGTTAAAGTGACTTTGCCCGTCACCATACTTTTACATATTTTAACTTCTTGCACTTACAAAAAAAACAAATAACTCATCTTGACATCAAATTAAGAGAGACCTGCAACATTTTCACTAACTCCTTGCTTGCTGGAAAAAAAAACAGGGAAAAATATATACACACAAACCTTTCTACCAAGCGTATGGATCGCAGATTTAGGTTCAAGGCTTATAAAGAGGGAGATGAAGGTTGTTTCCTTGCTTTTCCTTGGTTTTAAAAATCCAAGGGGTGCGATTGAAAATTTTTATGGGGTGCAGACGGGATAAAATACGTATATATAAACACTAAAAAAAATTTTAAGGTGGGCATCCGCACCCCTTGGAGTGGGTGTGGGTCCGCCCATGCCTTTGATCATGTTCATTTATTTAACTAAACAAACAAAAACAAACTTCTCACCAAACAGTTCATTTATATGTTTTGACTTTGTGTTTTGTATCGAAGTGATTTTCTCCTGTCATTTTACGTTTGTCTATATATGTTGCGACACTCTGTTATGTGCTTTTGATATAATGTTGTATGTTTTTACTTCTATTATAATTATTATTGGTATCAGTGACAAACACGGTGTATTTTTAATATGTTAATATGTAAGCACTAATGTATATATATTACACCAGTGACGGATTGTTGAATATGTCTTACTATTAACGTATGGAAGTAGTGTCTTGATAAAGCATGGGATGCATCGAAGAGAAGTTGAAAACGTTCATGTGAATAAAGATCAAACATGGAATGAGTAAACGTTTATAAAAGAGTTTAACCAAAACGTTCATATAATTATGGGGGTAAATGACACCTAACGGTTCAAGAGCTACTCGGGATCGGCTCGGTAAAAAACTCGAACGAGTCGAGCCTTAATGAGCCCGAGCCCGAGTTCGAATTTGAAATATGACTCGTTTAGTTATCGAGCCCGAGCTCGAGCCTTACATACAAAGCTCGTTTAGGGATTTTGTCCAAACAAATGTTATATATATTTTTTATATATGGGATTTTGTCCTTTGAACATGTTCAATTTTAATTAATAATATTGGTGAGCCGAGCTCGAGCCAAGTTTTCAGGTCACTTAAAATAATTTTTAAATTACATCGAGTCGAGCTATTAGGTTTTACTTTCGAACCGAGCTCAAGCTCAGAATGGTATGCTCGAACCGAGCCGAGATCGAGCCTCAAAAGACCATGACGAGCCGAGCTCGAGCCTAGTTAAGCTCGGGCTCGGCTCGTCTCGTCTCGTTTACACCCCTACATATAATCAAAAGAGAATGATACTAACACACATAAGGATTCAAATGGAACATAGACGTAACCGTAAAATTCATAACTATGTTGATTGAGTGTTAGGGGCTGTTTGGTAAACCTCTTAATGAGGCTCTGAATTATTTAGCGTTGAATGATTTAGCATTCAGCGCGTTTGTTTCAGCTTCTGAATGGAATGGTTAAGGCTGAACCATTAAGATTTGGGATGTTGCTAACCATTAAGCACTAAACTAAGCTGAACCTTAATGAGACTCTCCTACCAATGTGGGACAAGAAAACTAATCATTAAGAGGTCCAACTTAATGATTCAGCAATTAACCATTCAAACCTCTTAACCATTCAAATCTTTTAATAATTCAGCACTTAATCAACCAAACAACCCCTAAGTGTCTGTTTATCTCACATAAGTTAATAGCAATATTCTAATGGTTATGTTATGTTTTTAATATAATCAAATTGATGATGGATGAAACCCACGAAATAACATAATTCTAGTTCATACATGTCCAACCTAAATGTATCTCTCCAGTAAAATGCCTAATTCTAATTTATGATATCATAATATATTTTTTTTCAATTTAAGATTTCTAAAACTTGCTAAGTTACATTATAATAGAAGGTAGATAGATAACAAGCTGTAGTCACCCCTTTTTGAAAATCTACCAAATACAAACCCCTAATAAATGATGTATGATTTTGTTTTAAAATATAAATATAATTTGTTACATTTACATAAGGACTAATAAGTGTTGATAATAAATAAAACTAAGACTTAATTCAAAAAAATGTCAATTTATACAAAGTTAAAACAATGCCTCTAAACATAGTCAATCCAAATACTTTTTTTACGGCGAATTTCAACTTGCGATGTTTGATTCGCACCCTCTGCCGGGGAGCCACCGCCCCACTCAGGTCAGATATATTATCTGAACTGGGCCCACTCTAGCATTCATTCGAGTTTGGCTTGGAGTCGATATAAATACCTAACATGGAGAAAACAGATACGACAAAGTTATTAAAATAGTAAATGGGTACAACAAAGTATATTAACAGTAAATGGGTACAACAAAGATGAAGACAAGTCCAACAAAAAAGGTGAAATACAATACTTTTCATACAAACTATATTAATAGTAAATTGGTACAAAAAAAGTATATTAATAGTAAATGGGTACAACAAAAGATGAAGATATACAAGTCCATCAATAAAGGTGAAATACAATACTTTTCATACAAACTATATTAACAGTAAATGGGTACAAACAAAGTATATTGACCAGTAAATAGGTGCAACAAAAGATAAAGATAAACAAACTCAGCAATAAAGGTCAGATACAATACTTTTCATATCTGAGTTCACAATTTGAATAATAAATTCCACTTGTGGGTTACACCACACTCCATGGCGTGACCCATTTTAACAAATTTTAAATGGAAATGTAAACGTAATGGTAAACATAACGTTAATGGGACGACTGCAGTCAATATTGGTTAGGTTCGTTAGGATATCGATAGGATATCGATACGATATCGGCACTCAATATGGCAATCGTAAGAGAAAACTTAAAAACTAAAGTAGTGGTGAAAACAAAAAAGAATACTAGTAATGGTTCTAATAGTGCAGATACTGATGTTTTCGGCCGACGGCATAAGTTATGTTCGTCACAGTACTTGTATCGTACCGACACTCACTATTGCTTACGATACGATAAAAAATACTAATAACGTTTCGTTTTCAACAAAATTTATTTTTGCATAAAAATATTTATGTCTCAAAAGTATACTCAGAACTTTTTAAAACGTTATATTATATTATTACGGATTTGGTTCAAATGAGAACCTTTCCCCAAATTGAGAACTGAGAGAACCATTCTGGGCCACACATTTCTCTAAGGCAAAAAATTTATTTTATTATTTTTTTTTTTTTTGCAAAAATCGCTGCTTTATATGTAAGAAAATTTTTTTTTTTTATTTTTTTTGTATTTTTTTTTTCAGTATATACATGTGTATAATTGCATTATACACATATGTATAATGCAATATACACATATGTATAACTGAAATATACACATATGTATAGCTGAAAAATGCTATATACACATATGTATAATTGCTATATACACATATGTATAACTGACATATACACATATGTATAAATGAAAAAAAATTCAAAAAAAATAAAAAAAAAATTTTTCCTTGCATAAAAATGTGCGATTAAAGCAAAAAAAAAAAAAAAAAAAAAAAAAAATTTTTTTTTTTTTTGCCTTTATATGAAATGTGTGGCCCAGAATGGTTCTCTCAGTTCTCAAATAGGGGTTGGTTCTCTTAGGATCCCTACCCATATTATTACAATAACAAGGATAGCAAACAATGCTAATTTATTTTATTTTTAAAGTAGATGTAAGGTCATTTTGATAACATTTACGTATGTGTTTCGACTACTTGCATCTTACTACACACAACACGGTTATGGTAAATAATTATATTAAGAAGTAGATAAAAATAGACATGTCGCAACAATATACTCGTAATCTCATAAAACAACATATACTAAAATTTGTAAAAACAAAACAAAATATACTAAAAATAATTACTATAATAAAAAAATAAAGCTTTTAAGGGTTTGTAAATCTATAAAGTGGGAATTCGGTTGGTATCAGTTTAATTCGTTACATTACCGATACTCACTATAAAAATTGGAAGAGGAAAAAAATAAAGTCGTGATATGACCAAAAGGGTATCAAGACATGTTTACATCCATCATAAACAATAAAAACAAATACTGATAAGCATACCGGTGTTCGGTTGGTATCGGTCTGGTCGTTTTGCTACATGTACAATACTGACAATCAGTATAACTTAACAAACGCGGGTTATGTAAAGTATAAGTACGCGGGTGAAACTTTAAACAACATAAAAGACAAAAACCATGAAGAGGACTCTCTCATCTGGTGGTGTAGTGTTCAACCAACAGTACATACTTGCCCAAAAGATCTCGCCCAACCCAACTATATTATCCTATTACCCGTTATTATACACCGAAAAATCCCACCACTTTGTTTTGTATAAATCCGGTTGTCGTTCCCTCTTAATCATCCACATATAAGACTCCAACTTGACTTCTTCAAGCATCTTTGGTGTTGATTTGTTGGCGTCGTTAAATAGTTTTTCGTTCCTCCCCAACCAAAGCTTCCACAAAGTAAGTAGAATTACCGCATAAACTGTTTTCACTACCTTGGAACAGCGATTTAAATTCATGCATGAATCGATGATGTGTTGTACCGAAGTGAATTCTGGAGCATCATTGACCTTCAGCCAGTTTCGCACATTCCACCACAATGCCCTCGCCCATAGACAATCAAGAAGGATATGGTTCGTCGTCTCTAATTCAGCTCCACATCTCTCTATTTTTTGTCTTTATCTTCTCTCACTCTCTCCCCATTTCTCTCTCCCACTCCCGATTTACTCCCCCCCCCCCCCCCCCCCCGCTCTCGTTCACTATCCATCTCCCCCTGTCTCTCCCTCTATCTCCCCCTCTATGTCTCTCTCTCCCATCCCCTATCTTCCGCTCTCCTATCCCTCTTTATACCCCCCCCCCCCTCCCACTCTCTCATCCTCTTCCTTTCGCTCTAAGTTTTTTTTTTCATTTTCCCTTAAAATGATCAAAAGTTCCTGTCTATGCACGGAGGTCTTCGATATTACAATTTACCCCCTCAAGTTGCTTCTATAACAATAAATGCCCTTCAAGTTTTATTCTTTGTATAAGCGTGTTATAATATACTATACAAGTCGTATGGCTTTACTGCTCGTATAGTGGTTTTTTTAAATAAAAAAAGTGGTCGTATGGCTTTATACTAGCAGTATAGACTTTTTTAAAGTTAAAAAAAAACTATACGAACAGTGTTGAGCCATACGATTTCTATAGTATATTATAACAACTCTATACGAGTTGTACGGTCATATATGACTCATATAGATAGTTAGATACATGTCATATGACAAACGTTGTTGCAGTGGCCTTTGTCGTATGGTGTTTATCTATACGAACCGTATAAAACTATACAGCTCCTACAGAGGTATTAAAATAGTTAAATGAGATGTATCAATCGCATGCTCCTTCTTTAGATACGAAACTTGTGGGGTGTTTTTTTGTTATTAAACCAAGACAAATTTGTATTGTTCGAAAATCATTCAAAACTAATACTTACATCCTAAAGAAACACTAATTAAGAAACTCATTTTATTCAACTGAGAATTCTAATGTTTAAAACGTATATTTAACTGTTTCTTTGACGGTGACTTAGAGGTTATAGAAATGCAACATAAAGTAAAGATCTTGGAATCAAATCTTGGTGACTGTCAAATCCAAAAATTATAATCGTGTTTAGCAAATAATAAAAGTTCAAAACTAACTAAATAAGTGTTTTGAAGTTATTGAAACTATAAAACGTAAATAAAAAAAATGCATTGACAATTTGAACGCTAATAACGTTATAAATTGCCAATGAAGCCACATCGGAGTGGTGGAGGTGAGAGGTTTTAAAGCTTAGCCTGTTTCCTACCCTGAGGTTGCAAGTTCGAGCCCTGCTTTGTGCAGGAATTTGCCCAAGTACTGCGGGGGGCTCGGATTGTGGGAGTTTAGCCGGTCAAAAAAAATAACGTTATAAATTATGGTTAATTTAATAGAAACACAAGTGACCGTAGTTGACACACGGTGATATGAACCCCTAGGCCCTAGCTCGCTCATAACATTTTGTCATGAAAATGTTTCCAACCGACGACCTCACGTAGTGAAAGTCATCAAATACCGTTAGAGCCGGCCTCTTTCGTGACAAACATTAGTTGGTCTATAGTTATTGACACAACACTTCACTGAAACACAACTTTGGAGAGGTCACTTCACTGATTCTTTTGTTTATTTTTAATAGAGTGAATTGTTTGGTTGGTCCCTGTGCTTTCCAGATCTCGTACGCTTGATCCTGAGGGTTTTAAAATTACATAGTTGCTCCCGTTGGTTTTAAATATGTTCACGAGTGGACCTGATGGTTGCATTTTCATAACATGAATTGTCATTACTGGCTAACGTCGTTAAATTTTCTAGTTAAGTTGTGTATAATGACCAATTTACCCTCACCACCATTTATATAACCTAAACAATTGTTTTATAAGACCACAATCACATGAGACCACCATCACTACCACTATCACCACCGGTGATCTTCACCATCTCCGGCGAAATTGGGCGGAACTGGATGAATGCAACAACACCGCCCATCCCCACCGCCTTTTCTACACCAACATCGTCCCCCTCCCCTTTTCTGCCAACGAGAGTTAATAGGAGTTCACGAGAGAGGGTGGGTGTGTCAGAAATTATTGATGCCTGAGCATACGGACTACTAATGCTCTGTCTAGACCCGGTTGGATTTTCGAACATGAATGTAGGTGGAATTTTGATTAAAGACTTCATTGTTTCTTTGGATCCATCTGTTATTATTCATCATTTTTTCGATCTTGAACCAAAATATTCCACAACCCCGAATTCGATGCCTTAATACCACCCAGGTTTGTTTGCTGCTCGGTTCTTCATTAAGTTAGGAAAGAGTGATGCCGTGATGCTTTAATTTTGAACCAAAAATTGATTTGGCTGTTGATGAAGCTAGCTATGTTAGATCAACAAATGGGTGGTATTATTTGGTGAGGTGCGGCAAGGGGAAGGGTGGAGGTGTGCGGTGGTGAGGTGAACAATCGTGACGAGATGAGAGGTGTGGAGTAGGAGATGATGATGTTTGGTGGTGTGGGATGGTAGTGGTGGTGGTGTGGGTAGATTTATTATTGTTTTATTGATTGATGGTAGATTTGTCATTTTACATGAACTTAACTGAAATTTTTAACGACGTTAGTTGGGAAGGACCACTATAGTTACAAATTCTAAATAATGGGATCACACGAGTACAAGTTGTAAACCTTTAGGACCAAGTTTGTAAATATTGAAGTATAGGAATCAAGCGTGCGAGATCTGGAAAGCACAGGGACCAACCAAGCAATTCACTCTTTTTAATAAGTAGTATACCTAAAAGTAATAAGTTATTTTTCATTTAAATATAGTTAAATATATTTAAAAAAAATCTAACTATGGCAGAATGCTAACATTACCGTAGCTCAATGGTTAGAGTTCAAATCACAAATTTTTACCCTATAAAAACCCCATAACTTCTAAACCAATAACCAAAAAATTTATCTCTAAAATCCCCATCACTTCTCGTAGTCATCTTTTAATTATCTCGTAATCATCTAAAAAATGACGCATTGGAATGAAGAGGGAGAGATTTCGCTAATCATGGCGTACCAAGAGGTCCGAAACCACAGCCGTCCAGGGAGGACTTCATATTGGAACAACGTGTTGGCGGAATTCAACCGTTAGTCGGTGTGAATAATTGCACCACTGATTTGCTTGCACGAAAGTGGACGGATAACAAAAACAAGTGTGACCGATGGAGCACCCTCGTTGCAACCACCATGGAGGAGCACCATAATCTTGCCGAGGATATGGCAATCGAGCTCACTAGAGTCGACTACACGGCTAGGTACCACAACAGTTTCGACCATATTTTAGCATGACAATTGTTGTCTTACGTTAAATATGTTTTGTACTTGAATTATATGTTTCCTAGTTTAATTGTGTTTATGTGCCAATGAGCCATAGCCCAGTTGGTTATGGGGAGGTGTGGTGGGAGTTTTCACCCTCAAGGTCTTGGGTTCAATCCCTGTCTTGAGCGGTTTCTCCCTTCCACTGGGGATTTCACCTGGGGGAGAACCCCGATCCTGGGTGGACGGGTTACATGTACAGGCATGGCCCGGGGTGTAAGCGGAGCTCCACCGCCATCACCAATAGCCGTTCAAAAAAAAAAAAATTGTGTTTATGTATTTTAATATTTGTTTTTGTTTAATGTTAGTGTTTAATTCTAGTTTAATGTTTCTTTATTTTTTTCATTTTGTTTTATCTTTGGATTTGGGTTTGGAGGGCGAAAATAAAATTCAAAACTAAAAATTCATTACCGTGGTCCAACAACCGTGTTTTGTCAACGGTGTTGCCATGAGCTTAGTGGGATACCCGTGCAACTGTGCATGTTACTTAAAATTAATAAAATATTAAAATGATTAGAAATATGTTAAAACCTTTAACGTTAGAGAAAACAGCCACAACACCCTTATTTATGAAAAGTTGTAGGACCAAATGACCAATATTCTTTAAAGCAAAAGTCATAGTGATGTAATAGTGGCTATACATCGCATCTATTCCAAAGATTGGATTGATTATTCCTGCAAAGTTTAAACACTGAATTGGAATAATTGAATAAATTACTCACCAAAAAATAACCGGAAAACAAACAAACAGAAAACTTGATTAGTTCCTTCATCTTCTCTCTTTCTTGATTTCTTTACTATACAAGTGTAGAAGGCCAGTCTAATATTTTAACAAATAAGTTAAGGTTTATCCTCAAAAAGTTGGCTTAATTTCGTCTTGTTAAATTTGTCATTTGTTCTTGCCTAAGCATTTTAACTCATCTTGGGGGAAGGACGATTTCATGGAAATAAAAAGATAAAGCGTGACACGTATCGTAAAAAATAGAAATACTAGAGTAGTATAAAATAAATGTGTGTAACCTTTCATTTCAGAATGGAGGCAATCGATTCTAGTTAGTAAGCATCATGGCATCAACCACTGGACGAATAAATTTGAGTTGGTTTTTGTAGAGGTCGGTCGCTTGATCGAGTACATTACTCACATAATGAACCTTCTAGTCTAAATTAGTGTTTGGTAATTTCTTTCTAATATGTTTGTCATATTGGTAATGGGTTTGCATTAACTTACTGTTACTTAATTGTGTTTGATGTGTTGGCGCTCCTAAGGGGCATATTCGCGCTGTATTCCCGAGTTTATTAGCCGAGAGAAAAGAAAGGAATGGAAAACAAAATACCTCCTTTCCTTTCTTTTCTTTTCCTCTTTTTTCCTATCTTTTCCTTTCTCTTCAAATCTCTTTAATTTGGGAGGATGAAAAATAGCCTACTTTTCTCTTTATTTCTCTTTTTTCCTTCCTTAAAAAAAACTATGGAACGCTTATCCTCCCATTTCCTTTCTTTTCATTCCTTAAGAAAATCTCTAGAACGCCCATCCTCCCACTTTCCTTTCTTTTCTCTTCTTTTCCTTCATTTACGTTGCGTTCCCGAGTTAACTTAATGAGAGTAAAGAAAGGAAAGAAAATTTTGATTGTGTTCCCGAGTTTATTTAAGGAAGGAAAAGAAAAGAAAACAAAACATGTTGTGTTCCCGAGTTTCATTTAAGAAAGGAAATGGAAAAAAAACTAGGTCAAATCCTTTAGTTTAGTTTTCCTTCCGATTTGGAAGGAAACGGAAGGAAAGGATATGTATCATTTCTTTCCCTTTCCTTTCTTTTCCTTCAATTTTTTCCTTTCCTTTCACTTTCCTTCAATCTTTTCCTTTCTTTTCCTTCAAGAGCATAGATGTTGGTTCTTATGGGAAGTGTTTGTATAATATATTTATTTTCCATATCTTTATCACAACATACTCGGTAAATATAAATAAAAACATCTCACTTTTCTAATAGATAAATTATAGGATACCTAAGCTTGATATAACTTTCTTGCATTCAATTATATGTTTCAATGAACACCCCAAGCAGTTTGAAAAGAAATAATGGCAAAAGAAATAATGGCATGAATCGTCACTCATTCCTTGACCATTTATTGGGCCATGGATGTTCTAATTAGAGTGTTGTCGGAGATGAATATGTTTTGTTGGATCGGATCCCCACCATCACCATGGATGTTCTAACTAGATATGGTATCTTGTTCGGCCATCCATATGTTGCTTGTGCAGACCGCGGGATGAACTAGCCAAGCAGTTTTTTACATTGTACTATGTGGTGTTGGGAGTACTCTGGATTAGTAGTTGAGTAATTGACGCCTAGGGGGATTTTTACAACCATGGTTGGATATGCTTAATACTAGTAGCTTGAATATCAAATACTCAAATAATTAAAAAGTTCTCATGATAATAAATCTATATATATATATAAAACAAAGCCCTTTTGCGGACGTGGCGTTCAATGGTGGCCTCAACCCCACCTTGAAAATGCCACGTGGCATAATAATTAAAAGAGTTTATTGTTTTTTAACGCATCTATTCTTGGCATCTATTCTCTCTATTCTTTTGTTAACCTTAACCTCCTCCCTCACACTCATGAATTCGTCTCCCATCTCACTTCCTCCAAACCCTAAAACCTTCCACCACCTTCTCTGAACCACCACGAACAATACACAACCTTCCTTCCATCGATTAATATTAATAATAATAATCAACTAACAATAATAATCAACAATTGAATTGGAAGCAGAAGGAGATTAATCGAAGATCCGAAGGAGGAGGAAGCTGGATTGCCTCTCGATTCTACAACACTTCTTCTTCAGGTTCTCTTTTGATTCTAGGTTTTTATATTCAAGTTTTGATTTTTTTTTTGGATTTTGTTTGTGGGTTTAGGTATTCAATCTGTAGACAGATCTTCCTTCACCTACTTTTCTCGAGTTTACATAAAATCATCTACTTGCAATTCAGGTCAGTCATTCCATCTTTATCGATCTGAATTTAATTTCCATTTATTAGATTTCATTGCCTTTCGATTATTATTATTATTTCAATTTGTGCTTTGCACGATCTGATTTCTGTCTTTTTTCCGTGAAATCCGTACATTAGAATGAATCAATTAGATGCATGTATGTATGTATTTGTATATCGATTATTATGCTCATAGTTGTGAATTGTTGTTATGTGTTTGTGTCTGCTAAATCAGATCTTGAAAAAGTCAACTTTTTTGCATCTCAAAAGTCAAAGTTGTATGCTTTCATAATCTTTTATTGTTGTTGATTGCCATACTCAATGCATATTAATTATTGTATTGATATATATTTGAATGAATGATTTCTTGGTTGGAAGCTGATTACCAATACATTTGATAATGGCCATGCTCCACCTCCACCGCCATACCCCCCCCTCTTGCTATGCCTCACAATAACCACAATCGTTCTTCGCCATCACGTACACAAGGGGTTTGATGCGCCATCATCAGATACTAGCAGTGGAAAGAAATTGAGCCTTGGAACTATTTTAGGCATAAGTTTAGGCTCTGCGTTCTTCATAGTTTTTTTACAGTTCTTGTGCTTCTTTTCTGCCTTCGGAAAGTGAAAAGGACAAAACGCACCACTAGAACTTCGATAGTGAACCCTACGGTCATTCCTAAGAAAGGTTCGGGTCATCTGTTAAGTTTTCCATCTATGGTTTCTAATCGTTCTTTTAGTTATTAGGTTTTAATGGATCAAAGATATTTAGGGTTTTTAAGATTTGATGCGATTGTATGTTGTTGGTGGTTTGGGGTTATTTATAGTTTCTAATCGTTTTTTAGTTATTAGGTTTTAATGGTTTGTGGTTATTTAGGGTTTCTAAGATTTGATGCGATTGTATGTTGTTGGTGGTTTTGTGTTATTTACAGTTAGTTTTGACTTGAGTTGGGTAATAAATTCTTAAGGTTATGTAGGGTTTCTACTTGAGTTATTAGGTAATATATTTTTTAGTTCTTTAGGGTTTGTAAGCTTATTACCGTTTCTAAGATTTGTATGTTTACAAATTTTACTTTGAGTTCTTAGGAAATTATTCTAAAATCTCCATTAATTATGACTTTTGTTTTTTACATGAGGGCCTTCAGAATGTAGTAAAGTAGTTCATGTATGAATACCGAATTTTGATTATAGCTTTGTTGTTTGTAGATGAATTCGTTTCGTTTATTTTTTTGAGTAGAGGTTTAAATGTCAATAGGGCACAAACAAAGAATTTCTATATTCTATATAATTCTACCTAAAGTGCCTCAACTTTCACCAAAGGTTCTTTTTTTTTCTATGACTATTGTAGCTATCTTTCAAAAGGAGAGACCCACAAGTTTAGGTAGCAAATCTAAGCATTTAGCTATCTTTCAAAACTGTGCCATGCTAAAGGAGCTGTGGTTTGCATTGATGGAACATTTGCTACCCCTCTGAACCAGAAAGCTTTTGCACTTGGTGCTGACATTATTCTACACTCTGCAACCAAATTTCTTGGTGGTCACAATGATGTAAGCCTTTATCGTTGAGCTAATCTGATTTTCACTATCAATGAGAATAATCTAGCATGCATTTTTTTTTTCAGGTGCTTGATGGCTGCATTAGTGGTACAACTGAAATAATTTCTCAAGTCCATAACGTGCATCATGTTTTAGGTGGAACTCTCAATCCTGTAAGTATCCTTTATGTCTGATTTTCATTATTAAAAACATCTTGCTTGACATTACTAAGGGTCTTTTTTTATGTCAGAATGTCGCGTATCTAAGCATTCGAGGCATGAAAACGCTAAAGCTACGTGTACATCAGCAGAATTCCACTGCGCAGAGGATGGCCGAACTTTTAGAGGCACGTCCTAAGGTACTTAAGTTGCCACACAAGAACGCTATCTTAAAAGAGTTCAATATGTTTTTTTTTTGGGACTGGGACAAATCATGTTTTTTCTATTTTTTTTCAAGCAATCAATGCTTTTAATATGCTTAGAAGAACTCTTAGAATAAAATAGTAGCAAATTACGACGACGTTTTGTGAGGGTTTCTTGCATTAAGTATACACTTTGGGAAACATTTGACCGTTTCGGTCAATTTGACCTGATAATTTTTTCGCTAATTTTAAGTTTTAAGAGCTAAAACATAACCAAAATCAGCCAATTCATAAAAGAAATACTGGATTGAAGATTATCTAATGCGGACTATGCAAATTCTACAGGTGAAACATGTCTATTATCCAGGCTTGAAAAGTCATCCAGAGCATGAAATTGCTAAAAAAATAGATGACTGTTTTTGGTGGTGTTGTCAGTTTTGAGGTCAATGGAAACTGTATCTGATGACAAAGATGGAGTGCAGGTTCGTTGTGCTGAGAGTTAGAAACTGGATTTAAAAAGGTAATGACTTTTTGGGTGTTCTAGCAAGGAAGGCTAAATCCATTATTGATGATGATAATGCTCCTCGAAATTTTGATACTCCTAGCAGTATAAAGACAGAAACAGTCTCAACGAGCAACCAGGTAACTATCAATTTTCACATATACCAGTTAGAAATATATTGATTTTATTCATATGATGATAAGATACAGTGTTCGCTTGGCTAACAATTAACATCAACATTTGATTTTATTCATATGATGGGAATTTATATTTTTTATTGAAGTTGTTCGTATTATCCAAATCGACCCGTATGGGAATTTGTGTTTTTATTGGAGTTGGTCGTTTATATTGTATAGGTTGTTCATATGTTCTTTTACTGAAGTTGGTCGTCTTATCCAAATTTACCCGTATAAGAATTTGTATGTTTTTGTATTGAAGTTGGTTGTTCTATCCAAATCGACCCATAGGAAATTTGTATGTTTTTTAATGAACTTAGTTGTTTTATCCAAATTGACCCGTATAGGAAGTTTGTATGTTTTTTAATCTATACTACCTTATTAAGTAGGAAGGATGGCTAAGATAGTAATTTAACATTCATTTTAAGATGGCATTCTAAAAGACACAAGCATAAATCATTAAATTTTACCCACTTTCTTCCCTTTATACCCCTACTGTACAAACTCTAAAGGCAATTGTATAACTCATTGATGCAGCTTAGGAAGATTAACCAAAGCCATAATAGTGTGAAACCGTAACATTTACCCATCTTCAATGTATAATTAATTGTGATCCATTTTTCAATATTAATCATATTCATAATGAAGCAACGAACCAAATGAATTCAATCTAACCTAGATCGGCTGTTACAAAATCGTCCCTGAAACGTATTGAATCGAATCCCGTCATTAGTCAAGACCGGCACAACTCTGCTATTTTGTGAGGCAACACATGAAGGTTGGTATTTGACAAATCCCATAGTTTTTTTACTTGCTTTTGATTTTGTTCAGTTTTCAGTATAATCAGAAATTAATAGTTGAACTTATATACCCATAAATGTGCAGTGAAAACAAGTTGTAGGATGGGTCACAACACATCTGGTATGTCACCGAGTTTGAAGATGATGGCTACACAACTTCAGGTAGCAAAATTGTAATTCTAAATATTTTTATGGGAATTTTTGAACTACAATAGTTTTTTGAAAGTAAAAAGTAAATCATTCAGAGTCGGTTTCTTCGTAAAACATGGCTTTTGAATTTTGATTGTTGATGTACATATGGGCCTGAATATTGATGTAATGGTTTTGGTGAAACAAGATTTACCATGTATTCATCTAATTGTATGTGTGGGCAAATTGTGCCGTAAAAGATAATCTATTCTTGTTGGTCCCAGAATTTTTTGCTATCTTTTATGTGAGTTAACCTTGGTAGATTCACCATGATTATGTAGACTTTCTAAAGGTTAAGCCTTTTCCAAAAGTTCACTTTTAAAGCAGCAGGCAACTTATAAAACCAGGATATACAAGTCATATAGTGATACTGGCTCTAGACAAATGATTTAGTTATCATGTTTGTTATTTACATATTTTTATAAAGTTATAATCCACCAACCAGAGTTATAATGACTAATTTGAAACTTTATTTGCTTACAACAATGTCATTATGATAAATTGATGATGTTCTCTCATAAAACTATATTCTTGGCATTCAGTCTATTTTTTTTCCCTAATTTCCAGTGTTGAACATATTTCTTTATGCATCTTGTTCTTTAGAGGGATGATACTGAAGTGCTAGATGAACATCTATATGCACATTATTTAAAAAAGGTAACAGGGGCTGATAGGCCACATAGAGAATAAGTAATGTTCTGTAAATAGAATATTGTGTTTATTCAGAATCCTCACTATGAAACTATTTGATTAAATTGTTTGGAATTCTCATAGCTAATTGGATAGTACATGATACATGGAAATAGGCTTATAATCAACTGTTGGCTGTATAATTGCTACTAATGATTATTTGTTTTAAAATGCATAGGAGTCTGATGGAAATAAAGTTATGCACAACATCATATAAGGTAATTGGTTTAGAGCTGTCTGTTAATCTGTTATACACACACACGCACAATGTTTTTAGTTTATATTTTTTTTACTCATTCTTTATTTGACGTGTGATGCTTACATACCTGTATTTTCCATCTTCATGAACTCATGAGTCATGACTTTGATTTTGCAGCATATAGCAAAACGTCTACCTGGTTTAAGTGATGAGTTGACAAAGAAAGGAAAACATTTTATACTGATTCGCAATCCCCTTGACATATTGGTATTAATTTTTCTTTCTTTGAAGTTCACTTAATTTTCCAACTTCAAATTTTATATTAAATTATTAATTTTGATTTTTACCAGCTATGTTTTTTCAAGGTTGTCCCCTCATCCTTCCATGAACTAGGTTTGGGAGACCTGGTTTCTTTCTACTATTGATGTTGCTGAAAGCTTGAACCTAGCCGCCCTGGTGGAACCCGTCGAAAGTAAGCATACATATTTTATCGCTTAAAGATATAAGAAAAAGGGTTCCCACAACACATCATTATATAACTATCTTTCACACATGTTTTGCATATTTGTAGCTAACATCAGTTTGGTTGGCTATTTCTATACAAAAATCTAAAAATTACCCAAAATTGCTCATTTGTATGATGATAGTATTACTTTAATTTAAGAGACCTGTGTTTGCTTTAATATAAACAAATCACAGATCGTTATGCATCTTGGGGAAAGGTAGTAAATTGTGAGATGCTGGATATAGGAACTTTGAAAATTAAAGGAAATAAATCTAGATGTTGATTTCTGGGTTGATAAAGTAGTCTGCTTTAGATTGTAATAGCTTCTTGAATATGTAACCAAGAGGAACTTTGCTAAAGAGTTTAAGGCATGCTTATCTATCAAAAAAATTAAATTAAGTGCGCATTTGTTTCTAGGTCTGAGGAGAGGCCTACCGCCTATGCGCGTAACCCGTTTGATAACTATGTTTATACTTTATTTCAATGTCACTTGTTTTGTATATTTGGTGTTGTGACACACATGTTACCTGTAATTAGGATATTAACTTTATTAAAATGTGGTATGCTTGTTCTATTTTTGTTCTAAAAAACCCCATTAACATTGCCTTTTCTTGGTAGGTGCTTCGTTAATATTTTGAGTGGTTGTGAGTATTTGAAAGGCGGCCGAAGTACTAAAATTATTTGTGCCCATCTACGTATAAATTGGTTCTTTTGTAACTAATTTATCGAATGTGTAATGATTAAAGATTTATGCTAAAAATGAAACGTGTCAAATGGGCTAAGCGGTTGAAAGTGTAGTCAAATGCATATAAGCTTTTTAATGGTGTATGTTTTTGTAATCATTGTTAGCACAATAATGGATACAAAGGATTGTGGCTCGACCCTATCCGTCTTGACCCACTTTGATTTGGTATCCAACTTGGTATTTTCTATACGTTTCCATGTTCATATTCTGATGCCAACTGCCAAGTAATAACAATATCTGAACTAATAAAATAATCATTTGCATGAATACCCTTTTGATGTCTTCTTTTAAATGAGTCTCTATATCTTGGTTTACCCATGGGAAACAAAATACATACTTGAGGAGGTCAGGGTTAATCACACTAGCATGGTCCTTTTATGACTTACAAAAACATTTTGTTTGGTTGATGTCTGGTAATATGAAAGTAAAAGTTTTTTTAGAACTTAAATAGAATATATTTATTATTTGAAATTCTTTGGCTATTTCCTATACAGTTGAAACAATCATGTTCAATTATCAATCTTATCGATGTTTAGATCAATGATTTTGGATTGAAGTGTTTAGTAGAAATAAAACTTTACTTAAATTATTCCGAATTGAAGTGTTTGGTACACCAAGAAAGACTTGAGCTAACAAACGCTCGTAACTTTTAATTTCCCACTGATCATTAGTGAAATATTAACAAGTTCTCTAAACTAATGTATCTCTAAATTTAAATTCCCCACAAAGTATTGAGTGTCTTTATAACGCCTCAATATTGAAGCTTCGTCAAGGTATGTCCAACGGTTGTAATTTAAGTTCTCTACTTTTTGAGTAAAAAAATTATCGGTACCCGCGGCAACGCGCGGGCATTACCACTTGTTCTTTAAGTAGGTTGTATGTTTTGGAATGCCATGCTTATGCAAGCCAAAATTGGAGTAAAAATGGTGTTAAAACTTATAGTTTTCACTGACCAGGTATTTGTTCCGTTGGCTTTAAAATAAAAAAATACGGAAGAGCAATGTGCATTGGATCAAATCATTGGAAGTCTTTCAGATCATATCATGAACTACTGTGGTGATTTTCCATGAGGAATGGTAAGCGACTTATGTATCATACTTTAAGAGTTTTCTAAATATCCACCTTTTTGTATTTACAGATTTAGTGGCAAAACTTTGTGTCTTCTGCGTGCCACTTTGGCCTGGAGAAAAAGTTTGGGTAGTTTCTCAACTGGTAGGCGTGCAGGGGGCAAACACTCTGAAGGTTCGTTATCACAAGGAGAATCATCAAATCTGGCTACGATAGTATATACTTCACGCAATCACGGTCAGATTC
Organism: Ambrosia artemisiifolia; assembly: GCA_032199755.1. Classification (NCBI taxonomy): domain Eukaryota; kingdom Viridiplantae; phylum Streptophyta; class Magnoliopsida; order Asterales; family Asteraceae; genus Ambrosia; species Ambrosia artemisiifolia. Next base: position 45,469,052 of record CM063523.1, read on the forward strand.
GGCAAGTGGTTCAAGAACTGAAAAGAACTGTGTACAGGTCAGTGTTGTTTTCTTCTGATTATAGTTGGATTCGGCATTAGTCGGTTTGTGGTTTTCAAACTGCTGTTTTACTTTAAGTGGGATACATAGTTGGTGGCCTTGATGAAAAAGTTGAATACTTGTGCTGCGTCTACATATGTTATTCGTATTATTAAACTACACACAATGATGTTTATGTTTCTGTCACAAACTTTGGATCTTTCTGCAAGTACCATTTATTCATTATTTGTATAAAATCAATATTCACCCATAGCAATTGGTTGATTACTCTGCTACGACTTTATTTATAAACATATAAATTACTTATGCAGACCCAAAATGGTTGTGTTAGGATCTCGGGAGCAATTGTGCACCACCACCAAACCCTCTTCCAACACAAGTTAATCTTTAATAAAATATTAATTAATCATACTATATTAGTTTATTATTTATTTTAAGTTTTTAATGAATGAATAGGAACGTCAATTGGGACAAGTAATGGAGTGGGAATATCAGGGACGAGTAGTAATACTATTACTACCACGACCGGCTATAGCCGGTTTTCTGAGGGGGAGTCACTGGCTGGAGAGGTGTTACCAGCGACAGACTTGAAGGTGTACACATACTCGAATGTTTCTACTGTTTTTTTTTTGTAAACGAATTCGATTCGAGGAGATGTATAGAATCTGTGCTTAGAGTAATTAGAATCTGATTGACTCGATTAAGTGATTAACACAATTATTTTTGTGTTTGTGGTTTGTGATTCATGAGATCTGATTATTCTTTCAATTCCCCATGATGATGTTTCTTGAACTGAACTGTTTGTGTTTTGTTTCAGATGAGGAAACTATCAATGCCTATGATGGCGGCCGTACTGTTGGTCCTTACGGCGAACATGAGTGGGGTGTTGGGGATCTGGTTTGTTATAGACGGGGAAGAATGTTTCTCGCATAAAGCGGAGTATGGATCTACAGTTCGGTATTCGTTTGTTGTTATTAAGGTTGAAGGTGCTTGGCATTATAATGAAGATGGTGTTGTCCTTTTATCTTTTTGACTCTCTTATTTTCTTGCCAAGTTCTTTTATATATTTGCCCTAAAGTAGAGCCCTAACCAACCTATTTTTACCTAAACTTTGATTTTGATCCCATGGAATGGAAAATAAAAAGTATTTTAAACAGTGAATCTTGAATTAGATATATTAGTTGTTTTTAAGTAGTTTTGTATTTGATTTATTGATATGTCTTGTGATTGATCATTGATCTAATACTAGGAGATTGATTAATTAGTCAATAAAATACAGCTAGCTAACTGAATTAGATCACTTACTAATTATAGTAAGATCTGAAGGTAAAGGCATAACTATTACGAGCACTAATAATTAAGTAATAAAATGTTAATAATTAAGTAATAAAGTGTCGTTTACTCGAATTTCATTATGCATGTCTTGATCTGATATTTGAAGTAATTGAAAAGATATTGTGCATTTGCCGAATATTTGGACCATAGCATGCAGATATATTTGAATTTCTTTCTTTGGGGAAGAACAATGCAAAGGCAGAAAATGCATTTATTGTTTATTAATTTTGATTACAAGTTGTTGTATGAATCTTGCAGGAAGAGCAACGTGCTCTGGATTTGTTTTATGCTCTTAGCGCGGTCACACATAAGTATCTCGCCTTCCAAAAAAGCGGCTGCTAATTAGCACTAATGCTAATGGGGACCATCGATCAAGAAGGACTTCGGAGACTGCAATCGAATTGATCAAAAATCAAAGATAAGTGAATCGTAGATTAGTCATGGCCATGGGACGGCCGATGTTGTGACAGTCACCGGACAACCATTTGAAAGAAGGCAAAGTCACTTGTGTTTATAGAGAGAGAAATAAGCGTATTGAAGATGAAACAAAATGGAGAGAGAGAAATGGTGACGTTCAATATTGTAAAAAAAACACGCAGTCGCCACTTTCCTTTTATCTTTCACAAGAACATTTTTTTTTTTTTTTTTGCAACAGTTGGTATAATTTCTCTTAATTATATATGCAGTGAGAAGAACAACAAAAGCCGGCATATGAAGCGTGTCGTATGACATCAAATTTTGGCATCAACATCAACAACAAAACTTGGAAGGCAATTGGCAAGGATATTAACAGTTGGTAAAAAAAAACTTTGTAAAACATATCTCTAAGACTATGACGCTTATTTGGGCGGTAAGTTCACTTTTAAAGCAGCAGGCAACTTATAAAACCAGGATATACAAGTCATATAGTGATACTGGCTCTAGACAAATGATTTAGTTATCATGTTTGTTATTTACATATTTTTATAAAGTTATAATCCACCAACCAGAGTTATAATGACTAATTTGAAACTTTATTTGCTTACAACAATGTCATTATGATAAATTGATGATGTTCTCTCATAAAACTATATTCTTGGCATTCAGTCTATTTTTTTTCCCTAATTTCCAGTGTTGAACATATTTCTTTATGCATCTTGTTCTTTAGAGGGATGATACTGAAGTGCTAGATGAACATCTATATGCACATTATTTAAAAAAGGTAACAGGGGCTGATAGGCCACATAGAGAATAAGTAATGTTCTGTAAATAGAATATTGTGTTTATTCAGAATCCTCACTATGAAACTATTTGATTAAATTGTTTGGAATTCTCATAGCTAATTGGATAGTACATGATACATGGAAATAGGCTTATAATCAACTGTTGGCTGTATAATTGCTACTAATGATTATTTGTTTTAAAATGCATAGGAGTCTGATGGAAATAAAGTTATGCACAACATCATATAAGGTAATTGGTTTAGAGCTGTCTGTTAATCTGTTATACACACACACGCACAATGTTTTTAGTTTATATTTTTTTTACTCATTCTTTATTTGACGTGTGATGCTTACATACCTGTATTTTCCATCTTCATGAACTCATGAGTCATGACTTTGATTTTGCAGCATATAGCAAAACGTCTACCTGGTTTAAGTGATGAGTTGACAAAGAAAGGAAAACATTTTATACTGATTCGCAATCCCCTTGACATATTGGTATTAATTTTTCTTTCTTTGAAGTTCACTTAATTTTCCAACTTCAAATTTTATATTAAATTATTAATTTTGATTTTTACCAGCTATGTTTTTTCAAGGTTGTCCCCTCATCCTTCCATGAACTAGGTTTGGGAGACCTGGTTTCTTTCTACTATTGATGTTGCTGAAAGCTTGAACCTAGCCGCCCTGGTGGAACCCGTCGAAAGTAAGCATACATATTTTATCGCTTAAAGATATAAGAAAAAGGGTTCCCACAACACATCATTATATAACTATCTTTCACACATGTTTTGCATATTTGTAGCTAACATCAGTTTGGTTGGCTATTTCTATACAAAAATCTAAAAATTACCCAAAATTGCTCATTTGTATGATGATAGTATTACTTTAATTTAAGAGACCTGTGTTTGCTTTAATATAAACAAATCACAGATCGTTATGCATCTTGGGGAAAGGTAGTAAATTGTGAGATGCTGGATATAGGAACTTTGAAAATTAAAGGAAATAAATCTAGATGTTGATTTCTGGGTTGATAAAGTAGTCTGCTTTAGATTGTAATAGCTTCTTGAATATGTAACCAAGAGGAACTTTGCTAAAGAGTTTAAGGCATGCTTATCTATCAAAAAAATTAAATTAAGTGCGCATTTGTTTCTAGGTCTGAGGAGAGGCCTACCGCCTATGCGCGTAACCCGTTTGATAACTATGTTTATACTTTATTTCAATGTCACTTGTTTTGTATATTTGGTGTTGTGACACACATGTTACCTGTAATTAGGATATTAACTTTATTAAAATGTGGTATGCTTGTTCTATTTTTGTTCTAAAAAACCCCATTAACATTGCCTTTTCTTGGTAGGTGCTTCGTTAATATTTTGAGTGGTTGTGAGTATTTGAAAGGCGGCCGAAGTACTAAAATTATTTGTGCCCATCTACGTATAAATTGGTTCTTTTGTAACTAATTTATCGAATGTGTAATGATTAAAGATTTATGCTAAAAATGAAACGTGTCAAATGGGCTAAGCGGTTGAAAGTGTAGTCAAATGCATATAAGCTTTTTAATGGTGTATGTTTTTGTAATCATTGTTAGCACAATAATGGATACAAAGGATTGTGGCTCGACCCTATCCGTCTTGACCCACTTTGATTTGGTATCCAACTTGGTATTTTCTATACGTTTCCATGTTCATATTCTGATGCCAACTGCCAAGTAATAACAATATCTGAACTAATAAAATAATCATTTGCATGAATACCCTTTTGATGTCTTCTTTTAAATGAGTCTCTATATCTTGGTTTACCCATGGGAAACAAAATACATACTTGAGGAGGTCAGGGTTAATCACACTAGCATGGTCCTTTTATGACTTACAAAAACATTTTGTTTGGTTGATGTCTGGTAATATGAAAGTAAAAGTTTTTTTAGAACTTAAATAGAATATATTTATTATTTGAAATTCTTTGGCTATTTCCTATACAGTTGAAACAATCATGTTCAATTATCAATCTTATCGATGTTTAGATCAATGATTTTGGATTGAAGTGTTTAGTAGAAATAAAACTTTACTTAAATTATTCCGAATTGAAGTGTTTGGTACACCAAGAAAGACTTGAGCTAACAAACGCTCGTAACTTTTAATTTCCCACTGATCATTAGTGAAATATTAACAAGTTCTCTAAACTAATGTATCTCTAAATTTAAATTCCCCACAAAGTATTGAGTGTCTTTATAACGCCTCAATATTGAAGCTTCGTCAAGGTATGTCCAACGGTTGTAATTTAAGTTCTCTACTTTTTGAGTAAAAAAATTATCGGTACCCGCGGCAACGCGCGGGCATTACCACTTGTTCTTTAAGTAGGTTGTATGTTTTGGAATGCCATGCTTATGCAAGCCAAAATTGGAGTAAAAATGGTGTTAAAACTTATAGTTTTCACTGACCAGGTATTTGTTCCGTTGGCTTTAAAATAAAAAAATACGGAAGAGCAATGTGCATTGGATCAAATCATTGGAAGTCTTTCAGATCATATCATGAACTACTGTGGTGATTTTCCATGAGGAATGGTAAGCGACTTATGTATCATACTTTAAGAGTTTTCTAAATATCCACCTTTTTGTATTTACAGATTTAGTGGCAAAACTTTGTGTCTTCTGCGTGCCACTTTGGCCTGGAGAAAAAGTTTGGGTAGTTTCTCAACTGGTAGGCGTGCAGGGGGCAAACACTCTGAAGGTTCGTTATCACAAGGAGAATCATCAAATCTGGCTACGATAGTATATACTTCACGCAATCACGGTCAGATTCGGCAAGTGGTTCAAGAACTGAAAAGAACTGTGTACAGGTCAGTGTTGTTTTCTTCTGATTATAGTTGGATTCGGCATTAGTCGGTTTGTGGTTTTCAAACTGCTGTTTTACTTTAAGTGGGATACATAGTTGGTGGCCTTGATGAAAAAGTTGAATACTTGTGCTGCGTCTACATATGTTATTCGTATTATTAAACTACACACAATGATGTTTATGTTTCTGTCACAAACTTTGGATCTTTCTGCAAGTACCATTTATTCATTATTTGTATAAAATCAATATTCACCCATAGCAATTGGTTGATTACTCTGCTACGACTTTATTTATAAACATATAAATTACTTATGCAGACCCAAAATGGTTGTGTTAGGATCTCGGGAGCAATTGTGCACCACCACCAAACCCTCTTCCAACACAAGTTAATCTTTAATAAAATATTAATTAATCATACTATATTAGTTTATTATTTATTTTAAGTTTTTAATGAATGAATAGGAACGTCAATTGGGACAAGTAATGGAGTGGGAATATCAGGGACGAGTAGTAATACTATTACTACCACGACCGGCTATAGCCGGTTTTCTGAGGGGGAGTCACTGGCTGGAGAGGTGTTACCAGCGACAGACTTGAAGGTGTACACATACTCGAATGTTTCTACTGTTTTTTTTTTGTAAACGAATTCGATTCGAGGAGATGTATAGAATCTGTGCTTAGAGTAATTAGAATCTGATTGACTCGATTAAGTGATTAACACAATTATTTTTGTGTTTGTGGTTTGTGATTCATGAGATCTGATTATTCTTTCAATTCCCCATGATGATGTTTCTTGAACTGAACTGTTTGTGTTTTGTTTCAGATGAGGAAACTATCAATGCCTATGATGGCGGCCGTACTGTTGGTCCTTACGGCGAACATGAGTGGGGTGTTGGGGATCTGGTTTGTTATAGACGGGGAAGAATGTTTCTCGCATAAAGCGGAGTATGGATCTACAGTTCGGTATTCGTTTGTTGTTATTAAGGTTGAAGGTGCTTGGCATTATAATGAAGATGGTGTTGTCCTTTTATCTTTTTGACTCTCTTATTTTCTTGCCAAGTTCTTTTATATATTTGCCCTAAAGTAGAGCCCTAACCAACCTATTTTTACCTAAACTTTGATTTTGATCCCATGGAATGGAAAATAAAAAGTATTTTAAACAGTGAATCTTGAATTAGATATATTAGTTGTTTTTAAGTAGTTTTGTATTTGATTTATTGATATGTCTTGTGATTGATCATTGATCTAATACTAGGAGATTGATTAATTAGTCAATAAAATACAGCTAGCTAACTGAATTAGATCACTTACTAATTATAGTAAGATCTGAAGGTAAAGGCATAACTATTACGAGCACTAATAATTAAGTAATAAAATGTTAATAATTAAGTAATAAAGTGTCGTTTACTCGAATTTCATTATGCATGTCTTGATCTGATATTTGAAGTAATTGAAAAGATATTGTGCATTTGCCGAATATTTGGACCATAGCATGCAGATATATTTGAATTTCTTTCTTTGGGGAAGAACAATGCAAAGGCAGAAAATGCATTTATTGTTTATTAATTTTGATTACAAGTTGTTGTATGAATCTTGCAGGAAGAGCAACGTGCTCTGGATTTGTTTTATGCTCTTAGCGCGGTCACACATAAGTATCTCGCCTTCCAAAAAAGCGGCTGCTAATTAGCACTAATGCTAATGGGGACCATCGATCAAGAAGGACTTCGGAGACTGCAATCGAATTGATCAAAAATCAAAGATAAGTGAATCGTAGATTAGTCATGGCCATGGGACGGCCGATGTTGTGACAGTCACCGGACAACCATTTGAAAGAAGGCAAAGTCACTTGTGTTTATAGAGAGAGAAATAAGCGTATTGAAGATGAAACAAAATGGAGAGAGAGAAATGGTGACGTTCAATATTGTAAAAAAAACACGCAGTCGCCACTTTCCTTTTATCTTTCACAAGAACATTTTTTTTTTTTTTTTTTTTGCAACAGTTGGTATAATTTCTCTTAATTATATATGCAGTGAGAAGAACAACAAAAGCCGGCATATGAAGCGTGTCGTATGACATCAAATTTTGGCATCAACATCAACAACAAAACTTGGAAGGCAATTGGCAAGGATATTAACAGTTGGTAAAAAAAAACTTTGTAAAACATATCTCTAAGACTATGACGCTTATTTGGGCGGTAGTTTGAAACATTGTGTTGTCACTACCAAAGTCCATCCCATGATTACGATGATAATTATTACTATTAACATTAGTATTATTAGAATGGTGGGTTTAATATGGATTTGTAATTGATGAATCGATATGATATGGGGTTTTGCTTTATATGGTTGATTGTTTACATAAGATTTTTAGTAATAAAAACATATGTTTTATCACGTCATATTAAAATTTTCAATCCCGGGACGCTCCCGGGTTATTAGCTAGTGTATGAATATATCGACAAAATTGGGCTATGTAACGATAAGAGCTATTCTTGTGTTATTATTTCACTATTTTAGGCCTTTATTGGTTTTATATTGGTACATACATATTTGTTTGGCAAATCCTAACGTAAATAAATGTGAAATTTAAAATTTGAAATAGGGACAAATTTAGGGGTGACCGATTGTTAATATGACAAGGATTTGACGTGGAATTAAGTAGGTTTTGGATTTGTGAGTGATTGGTTTAGAAAGATATTGTGATTGAATTGATATTGTATTTTCTAATTTATAATTTAGAGAGAATTACACAGATTGTCCTTTAGTTTTACTCAAAATTGCATCCTCTGTCCTTTTTTTGAATTTTTAACTCCCTGTGTCCTTTGTTTTGTACACTTGTTACACCCTATGTCCTTTAGGGTAACGTCCGTTAAAAACAAACGTTTTCTTAGACATGTGCCCCTCACGTGAGGGGCAATATTGTCTTTTCACCCTCAAAAGGACAATCTGTGTAATAATAATAATAATAATAATAATAATAATAATAATAATTACACTTTATCTCTCATCTCTCTCTCTCTAAAACACACACACACACACCAGGTAAAACACCACACCTGCACCACCTTCATCGGCCACCTGTGACCACCGAGACCACCACCAGCATCACCACTGGCTACTCACCACTCGATTACTATTACAGATCTGTAGAAAGAGAGGGGATCGAGCAGAGGAAGAGAGAGAAGCGGTAGATCAGAGAGAAAGGATTCAAGAGGAAAGAGGACAGAGGAGGAGGAATGAAGCAGCAGCGGTAGTCCCTTTATCCCAAAGTCAAACCAGGTAAAACCCCTTTCTCTTCGACGATCGGTTGCCAGGTGATTGTGGGTTTCAGAAGTAGAGGTGGGTTCCGGCTACAAGGGTGCTCGTCGGGTATAGGGTTTGAGTGATGATAACCGATTGGTAGTGGAGGATGGTGACAGGTTCGGGTGGCGTCGGGTGTTGGTGGCAGGCCGAGGTGGTTACGGGGTCACAGGAGGAGTGGCGGCGGCGATATGGTGGTCAGACGAGTGATGGTTACCGAGTTATGGTGACCTATTGTTGATGGTGTTTGGGTGTTGGAAGCTAGCTGTGGTGGTGCGTGTAATGGAATATGGAGGAGGCGGTGGTCATAGGTGGTTGTAGCAATGGTTGATATGGCTCTGTGGTGGTGCGTGTAATGGAATATGGGTTTTTATAAAAAGAATGATGGAAAGTTCAGGTTTTGATTGGGACCCAAGAAAGTGATTGAATGAAGAGATGGGGTTCTTCTGAAGCTCATGGAGATGAAGATGATGATGTAAGAGAAGGGGATCCAATCCAAGTTTTTGTTTTTATTGGAACCAGGTTGTGTGTGTTAATGGGTTTTTATAAAAAAGACAATATTGCCCCTCACGTGAGGGGCACATGTCTGAGTTAACGTTTGTTTTTAACGGAAGTTACCCTAAAGGACATAGGGTGTAACAAGTGTACAAAACAAAGGACACAGGGAGTTAAAAATTCAAAAAAAGGACAGAGGATGCAATTTTGGGTAAAACTAAAGGACAATCTGTGTAATTCTCTCTATAATTTACAACTATATCGGTTTCTGGTTTCATACATCTGTGACATTACATTCTAGGGTACATGACATTACATTTTGGGTGGTAGCTTCTACTTGGTGTATGATGTGGGTCAGGGTGTATGATTTCTAATTGGGAGATGTATGATTCCTAAATACTTAATACCTAACTATATATATAGTAAAAGGTGTGGTCTGACATGGTACTCATTGAGGCCATCCTCCCCTCTTGAGTGTGCCACGTGCCCACGTGGTAAATTGTGGGAATTTGTTTTAATAAAAGATCATATCACATATATAAATTTCATTCCCACTCGTACCCTAAAAATCCCTCCCCTCCTATGTTCCACCAACTTTCCACCTCCGTAAACCCACCAACGATAGGAACACTAATCTCAATATTCAATCGAAATAACAACAAAACCCTATTTACAATATGTAAGTTTTCTCCTATTTTTTAACCCTAATCAACTAATACTTTGATTATATGTTGTGTGATTATCTTCTCCAATCGCCTTTCTCTTCATTTGGTTTTAACAGGTATCTTCTCCGATTGACTTTCTCTTCAGTTGCTGATTCGGTTTTCATTGACCCCTTTTTGTTTCAGCTTACGGACAACATTGATTCCTTGTATGTTGTTAATCTTTGTTTTCATATTTTCATCTTTTATTGTTTAATTTGAATAAAGAATAACCATGTTTCATGCTTTTAGGTTTTATTTTTTCACTTGTTATTGTTTGATTTGGTTATAGAATCGCATGTGGAGGATATGAGGCTATTCGCTTTGGTTTTACATCCATCTTTTGCGTTTCTTCTTTGATCAAGTTATTCTCTATCCTATTTTTTTCTCAATTCATATTTGCATGATTCATTGTTTACCCCATTGTTACATAATCAGTTTCATGGTGTTAAGGAAGTAATGACCTCATAAGAAAAGATAATAAATATTTGATTTTTATTAAACTGGGGGGTATAAGAAAAGATAATAAAGATTTTATTTTTATTGAATTGGGTATAAGAAAAAGTAATAAAGATTTAGTCAAATCTTTCTATGCTTTTTAATCATCTATTAACATTTTAGTGAGTAAATTATATTTAGTTATTTGTTTTTACGTTATTTTATGATTTTTATCTCTAACTAGATTTTTCAACCCCGAGACGCTTTCGGGGTATAAACTAGTTGTTGGATATGCTCAATACTAGTAGCTTGAAGATCAAATACTCAAATAATTAAGAAGGCACACATCCTTTGTAGAAGGCAACACACATGTGAAGCACATGAAGTTTACTATTCAAAGGTCAACCGTATAACCTTATAGCAAACCTTCATTTCCTTATCCGGGTCTCTTTGTTTAACGTTAAGTTATAGTTAATAGTATTATGACTTTGTCAATATCTTAGAATCGTAAGTAAAATAAACATTGTTTTTTTAACCTAAAAAGGCCTCAATTTTAGAAGTCGTAATACCCATCCCAGAAAAAAAAAAGGCTAAGTCGCTCCTAACTCCTAAGCATATTGGAGACAATTCTGATCGGATTTATTTGAAAGAAACAATTTAGTATAAACAGAAGGCTATGTATACAAATTACGTGTCAAGTTGAGTTTATAATAATGAAATTGTTGAAACTGAGTGTTGGCATCAAATATGCTTTTATTGTGTTTGCATTTCTCAAATCTATGACAACAAGTTGGTTATCATAGTTCGGTTTACAGTGGAGAATCTGGCTAAATCGATCATTAGTCAATTCGTGGTTGGCTTTTTGGTAAGATTTTTGTCGGGTTGACATATCAATGTTGATACAAAAATGGTCGGTTTGGTTTACGGTTTAGGAAAAAAATGGTCGAATGTAAAAAAACAGATCGAACCAGTAATGTAATTTGATAGTCATGAAATGGAGTTCTATTTTGTTAAAAAAAAAACACAAGTAATATCTATAAAACGATTTTTAATGGTAGAAGAACATATACTACTTAGCCCTACAAAAGTTGGTGCTAGTATACTACTATCTTACTACTTACTAGACAATGACATTGGGTTTACTATTTAGCCCTACAAAAGTTGTTGCTACTTGCAAGTCTTTTATCTTACTACTTAGTACTTACTAAGGACAATGACATTGGGTGAAATGATAGATAAAGACATGAAGTTTGTCTTAATTCAAGTTTTATTAGGCCTTGTGTAGTGGAACACTTAAAACGCCGTTTTGGGGCTATAGCGCCCGGGTACACCGCCCCCCGGGGCGCTATAGCCCGTTTTGAGCTCCTCCCGTTGTCTCCATAACAGCGTTGTGCTCTGACTTCTTTTTTTTTTTTTTTATTATTATTATTATTATTATTATTGTTATTATTATTATTGTTGTTGTTGTTGTTGTTGAAGTGTATGTGGAGAGGAAGAAGAAGTGAAGAAGATGAAGAAGAAGAGATGAAGAAGATGAAGAAGAAGAAGTGAAGAAGATGAAGAAGAGAGAGAGAGACGTAGAGAGAGAGAGAGAATAATAATAATAATTTTTTTGAATTCTTTTTTGGTTTTTTGTTTTAGTCCTAATAATAATAATAATAATAATAATAATAATAATAATAATAATAATAATAATAATAATATTAATAATAATAATAATAATAATAAATAATAATAATAATAATAAAAAACAATAATTAACCAATCATTACCAATCATTTATAACCCCCCTCATAACCCCCTTCCCACTACACACTCTTTTTCCACAACCCCCACATAACCCAACTTTTATTACTTTTTAATATTTTAATCCTACAACCCCCCCATAACCCCCCACCACTACACATAGTCTTATACTGAAAGGATACGGCCCACAGGTAGCAGCTCAGATAAATGATCCAATTGAACAGCACAGGCCTAAACATATTACAAGAAGACCCATAATTCCAATTTCCATGCCCTATTTATTTTTTCTTTTAACAAATTCTTATTTTTCTTTTCGTTATTACCGTTACCAATATATAAAATAGCAAAGTTTTTCTACGATACATCTCCACCATTAGTTAGTTCACATAACTACAATTTCCACTTTTTTATTAAGCATTTCATTTTTACCTCTAGAAGTTGTTTTTCTTTAGCAAATTCAAAATTTTCTTTTCGTTATTACCGTTACAATATATACAATTGCCAACTTTGTCTAAGATACATCTCCACCATTAGTTATTTCACATGGTTACATTTTCCACTTTTTTTATTTAGCATTTCATTTTTACCTCTAGAAGTTGAAATGTTGATAAAGTATAACGTATAAGTGAGTAGAGTTATATTCAAAATAAAATCTGGTTTTTGTATTGTAAGCTATAAAGATTGTCGGTACCGTACTGTTATCGTGATGAACCAAACCAATACAATCCAAATAACATTAATATCGGTATTTATATTTTTCAAAACTGGTACCGACATTCGTTACTATGGTTTTACGATCGATTTAAAACATGTGTTATTCTCCTTTTGACATGTGACGACTTCATTTATTTATTTTTCGACTTCATTTATTTATTTATTTTCTCTTTCGTTTGCTATACCAAATGTCAATATTGTACATTAGATGTAACTATCATAACCTAACCAACATATATTGAATCACCGTCGTTTGGTGCGGGGCAAACTCACTAGTATTATTATTATATATAACATTTCTTGAACTCTGAGCAAAAGTACCAATTTTTTTTGCCATTTAATAGTTTTGTCTTTTACTAAAAGTGTATTACATGAAATCTCACGAACTTTAATAAGTTTAACTTTATCTCATAAGCTTTAGTATAATTTTTGTTTACACACCACTAATTTACTTGGTTTATTTTTTTCCTTTCACAATAGTTAAATTTTTGTTTACACCCTCTACAATTTACTTGGTTGTTATATATTTTTATATTTTCTCTTTAACCGATTTACACTACAACCCTTGAATTTTACATTTTGAGTTTTCCTGAATGTTTATTACGTGACTTTTATACGTTTTGTTTTTTATATCAGCGCTTCACACGAGTTATTTTACACCCTCTACAATTTACTTGGTTGTTATATATTTTTATATTTTTTCTTTAACCGATTTACACTACAACCCCTGAATTTTACATTTTGAGTTTTTCATGAATGTTTTATTACGTAACTTTTATACGTTTTGTTTTTTATATCAGCGCTTCACGCGAGTTATTTTTATCTACGTTTCGTCGTGAATTTTTGTAAAGTTGTTAAAACCCATCAGTTGTTTTAAACGTTTTATTACGCTCATATCTAAATAAACCATTGCGACGTGTTTTTAATCTACGTTTATACCAACCTGCCCGTCGTGTTTGTTTTTATGTACATAACTTTTCCATGACTTTTGAATATATCTTTCTCACGTGGTTTTTTATTATGACATCCGCAATTTGGTAACACACTAGTTTAAGTACGTATCGCAATAATAAAAATTATTAGCAAATTGCCCCCAAAAAATACTCAACTCTTATCTATTTTCTTGGTAGGTTGACCATCAAAATTCGATCTGTTACGGTTGGTGTTTTCATTCTCATATGCCTCAACGCAAAGAATCCTCCACGCTCGAGGAAACTATGATCACAATAAGGGGGAGGGGCCCTTACCAAATTTGTTTTCAACTTCACTAATACATCAATCCTGCACTGCCACATCATTTCATTGATTTGCTTCACTAAAACAGGTTTTTAGAGGCAGCACTTAACTGATTCACCTCACTAAAAATCTTTACTTTTAGTTTTCTTTTTTTTAGTTACCGTTTAAAAAAATAACCGTCTGATTAAAAAGAACCATTTGTAAAACTAAAAATCACCAAAAACTCTCATTGCTTCTTTGATTACTCTTCTCCCTGTTCTCCGACACATATCACCAAGCTTTTGCCAAAGAAACCTCTTGGGCCGCATTCCACTTCACAACTTTTGTTCGCTTCCCATATTTCTTTTCCCCTGCAGATCAATTTCTACAACTTCGTCCTCTACAACAAGCATCTCCTCAACTTCATCGCCTGATTTTTCATCTTCATGTGCCTTGAATTGTGTCTCTGGCGCAGTTTTTTCATCCTCATCGCCATCTTCATGTAGGTGGAGGTCTCGCTCTGTATCATAATCATTTGTTTGACGAGGGTTTGGACTCCTTATTGCAAACAAGTCGAAGTCCTCTAGTTGTTGTGGTGTTAATTAAGGCGACGTACAAATCGTGGAAAATAATTGGGTTGGCTTTGGGGTTGTCGGTAATGTGAGTAAAACGATTGTGGTGGGGGTTGACTTTGTGGAAAACTTATCACGGGCCTATAGGGTTCAACCGTACCCGAGCTTGTACCCAAACCCGAACCTCTACCTCGACTACTAGAACCCCCGACTTTAGATTTCTAGGTTCCGCTCCCACCCTTTGCCACACTCTTTGATTTCCTTGGATCCATTTGTTTGTGTTTTAAAGTAGTTTAGTTAATCTAGTTGTTTGTGTTTTTTGATTTAAACTGTGCACATTTTTATACCATTTGAAAATAATGGTAAAAAAATGTTAGTGTTTCATATAAAATAAATTATAAACGGTCAACAAAGGATTAAAATAAACACCTAAATTGGACTGTTGCATTTAATAATCATTGTTTCCAATCTGTTAACTAGAACTAGAATTCGGTCCACGTGACCACTACTAGCATGGGTGGTGACAGTGTTACCGTGCTGGTAGTGGGGTATCCGTGACCAATTTTGGTGGCGCCCCGTCCCCCTGATAGATAAAGTCGACCTACTTCGTTCTTGCCACCACATATCTGGTATTCAAAATTCCACGAATTACTAAACAATCTCATCTCAACTCGACATACAAGCAAAAATCACCGGATATATAGTCAATGCCATCGTCGAAACAGTTAAGACTAGCTCCACTAACAAAATTCTAAATAATCAACACAGTACCCATTCACCAACACACGACAATTAACCGCCGCTAACCAACCCTCGACCACCTAAAATCGTCCTTTTCACCTTTGATATCTAGTCCACTCGATTTGATATTCCAAGCCAACATTTACTTCACCTGGAATAACATTCCAAATAGCCAACCAATCACCTTAGCCATTTTTAAATTCATTGGAGACGCACTAAGTTGGTACAAACACTTAGCTAATGATTTGTCTCCTTGGCACATGGCCCGAATTCACACAAGCCCTTGAACTACGTTTTGGTCCTTTCACCTATAAAAAGCATCAAGAAGCACTTTTTAAACTTAGACAAACATCAATGACCGTATACCAAATGAAATTAAAAAATGTTAATAATTGTGACATCCTACTCCTCAAGTCTTGCGAAATTGTTTCATTTCTAGGTTGTGAGCCATTAGCCAAACTAAATTATCTCTCAGTAAACCCTTCATCAAACATTCGACCTTGTCAAACTTATCAAAGATAAACTTTGCCTTTTGACAACCCCAAGACGTTGATACAAACTTATACCAAAAACCCTGACCCCAAACACTACCAACCCTTCTATACCTACTGTGACAACCACAAACAACCTTCAACCATCATTATTAGCAACACCACCCAAATGGAGCTAATTCTTACTCTTCACACGATTACCATCAGCCGATGCATTACAAAAGTGAAGGTTCAAAGGTCCATGTATAAAAAAAAATACTTTTCTGAGCATAAGTGCAACCCACACCCCAGGCAATACTTTCAGCTAGGGGTGGCAATTCTTAACACAACTGACATGGAAAAAAAAAACAGGTTTGGGTCGACTAAGGGCCTGTTTGGTAGCCTCTTAATGAGGCTCTGAACCATTCAGCTCTGAATAATTCAGTATTCAGACTGTTTGTTTCAACATAAAAAAAGGCTCTGAATGAAATGGCTAAGAGTTGAATCATTTAGACTTGGCGCATAGCTGAATCATTCAGCACTTAATCATTCAGAGTCTCTTAACCATTCAGACATCTTAATGATTCAGCACTTAATCAACCAAACAACCCCTAACACGACCTGTTTAAAAACAGGTCTAGGCGACCTATATTAAAAACAGGTCGGGTTCGGGTTGACTTGTAATGATTCAGCACTTAATCAACCAAACAACCCCTAACACGACCTGTTTAAAAACAGGTCTAGGCGACCTATATTAAAAACAGGTCGGGTTCGGGTTGACTTGTATAAAAACGTGTTGTCCGTTAATCCTTTAACCCGTTTAAATATTTAGAATTTTTTTATATGCTTTTTTTATTTCCATTTTAAATAGTTTGACACAATAATGTTAGTTTTGACACATCACATTAATTACTTGTCAGAGCTATAGTAACCATTAACCATGTTATCGATAACATGTTTCCAACCCAACAGTCCGCTTATAACTCATCAACAAGTATGACTCATTTAAAAATGCAGGTTAAATGGGTCGTGTTCGGGTTGAGCCGAATTTATGTGTGTGCAGTTAGGGTTGAAATTTTTGACACGAAATATGGGACATATTCAAGTTTCAAGGGATATAGGGAAAATTGCGAATCTAGCCATTGACCGAGTTGTTTTGCCAAAGTAGCCCCCTCAGCCGTCTTTGGAAAGACGGTTCCCAGCTCCCGAGGCGTCTCAGCCGACTTCTGATTCTCTTTTCCTACGGACCAATGAAACCCCGCCACGTGTCCGACAACCCCACGAGACGACTTAAAGTCGTCTCACTCGTCCCTTTTCCCGAGACGACTTTGAGACTTCCCTCAGCCTGAGACGACTTAAATACGGCCCTTCCATTTCCCGAGACGACTTTAAGTCGTCTCGCAGGTTGTCGGATACGTGGCGGGGTTTAATTGGTCCGTAGTAACTCAGAATCTAAAGACGTTTGAGACACCTCGGGAACTGGGAACCGTCTTTCCAAAGACGGCTGAGGGGGCTATTTTGACAAAACAACTCGATCAATGGCTAGATTCGCAATTTTCCCTACTTTCAACCATAAAGAATGATTAACATGAAGTCAGGATTTGTATTAAACTGTTAATTAAGGTAAGAACCACATATCATTTTTTTTGTGTACTACGATAGTTTGATGGATACTTGTACCTATTTGATGGGACAACGGTAGATTTTTTCTTGCCTAATTTACCTAAAGTTTGTCTAATTTTTAAAGTTATTGGTTGAATCACATCCACAAACAATGGAGTCCCACAAATTCATATGCAAATAAATATTTCTCCACATGGTTCTTTCGGTTATTCATTTTTATTAATTAACACAATTTGTATCATTTTTGAATTTTTTTGGAATTTATAGGAGTACCCTCTCAACTCTCAAGTACGTAATCCTTTTAAAATGACTAAACAAGTTATGTACTTTTATTAAACCAAAATTTGTATTAGAGGATCTAATTCAAGATTCTATTTTTACCTTAGATTTACTAAAGTTTGAAACTAAAGATCCGTCAATGATTATGAACTTTGCTCGAGTTTTGTAATCAATTTTTTCATTGCTTAATTTATAGTCACTTGTTTGTGATTTTATTGTAAGCGAGCTATTACTCTATATATTAACCGATAACGTCTTAGGCAATAGGCACCTTTAGGTTTTTATATTTTCACCACCAAGGTTTTCTTCTTTCTAAGTTACACACTCTCCACTACTACCACACTAGCCACCGCCACCACCTTCACTGCCCCCACCGTCTCGACCACCGCTACCACCACTGACTTCCACCACCACAAACTCCGTGTCCCTTACCACTACCACCTCCGCTACCACCTCCCTTCACACCCACAACCGTAGCCTACCGTCTATACAACACCAACCGACGCCGCTGGTTCGTCTTCTTCTGACCACCGTCTCTGTGGTTCTGTTTCTCTCTCTGTTTATCAGCCAAGACAATCAGAGCAGAATAAGGTGGACGGGTTGAATGTGGAATCCAACACAGGCAAAGGAATTGGAAGAAAAGAGAGATAGAAGGGTTTTCTTTCTCTCTCTTTTTCACTGTCAAACAACATCACCAGCGTTGATTGCTTTCTTCTCCGCCGATTTTCCCAAGTATTGAATTGAAGGCACGCACGTTTATCTTTTTTCGATTCACGAATCTGTCATGATTCTTGAGTTTTGTTATCTTTCTTGAACGTTTTCAAATCATTGATTACCTTGGTCATGGGGTGATAATAGCGTTTTGTGAGTTTAGTATTTCAAGACTTTAGGGATTTGCTTAGAATCAAGGGTTTTGATGAAAAAATTGGAGCTGACAACTTGTGGGTGGGGGGATTGTGTTTGGTGGGTTATTTTTCATGATGGAAATAAATACATGACTGTCATGAATGTCATGTTTGGGTGCATCTCAGATGTTTGATGTAACTCTGCAATTCATCTATAGAGTTCTTTTTTATCCAACTTCCATTATGTCTTGACCTCTTCCATTGTTGGTGCTAAGAATGTTAAGCATCTGACTTCGTCTTCCTGCCTTCGAAATAGAAAACAACCGTTGTTTCATTCCCCATTCATTGGTATTTAGGTATGTTTTCCGCCCTTCCGCTCCTCTTGCAGGTTATGGTTACCAATTTAAGTGTGGGATTCCTCAAGGTCCGAACAATTTCCAGCGATTTGTGCGACCACACCCCCCCCTCGGCAACGCGGGGGTTAACTACTAGTTTTCATTACTTGCGATTTACTTAAATATACATTGGTGCAAATAGAATAATGAGATATGAAGTATACGCTTCTACAAGACTATTGTATTTTCAATAATCAAAGCCAGACTCCCAGGTAGGTTCGGGGGGGGGGGGACCCCACTCTGGCAAGGGTTCAAGGGGGTTGCATCCACTTGGTAGGGTTCGGGGGCAACGCCCCAAACGAAGTATTAGGGTCTCAGTTTGGGTCTAGCTAAACTTTGTAAGACTATGTGTTGTTGAATAAATAAACAACTATCACATCACAGCCATGTCACTAATGTCACTACCACTTAGGAACTTGGGCAATAATTAAACACATAATAACTAACACGTAAAGGTGTAGCGAGATAACTAACAAAAAAAAAAGGAAAACAATGTGATTGGTTAGGTTAGGGCGGGCCCCACCTTCGCCCCCGTATGTTCTTCCCTTTACGACGACATTTGAATGTCGATGGAGCTCAATGGAGCCCCTGTTGACCAGGCGGCATGGTGTTTGGCCTCCAACCCGGTTGAGGTGACGTGAGACGCTAATTGACAACACGTGGCTGCCGACATAGGATTGTTTTAGGGATCTTTGTACTTTTTGATGGGACAACGGTAGATTTTTTTCCTGCCATGATGTTATGAAGTTTAACTTTTAAAATAATTGGTTGAATCATAGCCACAAACAAATGGAGTCCACAAATGAGAATATTTCCTATATGGTTTTTTTTTTTCTTATTGTTCTTTTTTTTAAGGCAGATTATTCATTTTTGTTGATTAACATTCGTGTATCTGTTTCACCTAGAGAGAACAAAAAAACCGGTTCTAGAACCGGAATTATGGAACTGACCCGAACTGGTTTCGGTTTCAGCCCAATACACAGTGGAACCGGTTCCGGTTCCTGTTAGGAACCACCTGTTCCAGCACCGGTTCCAGAACCGGAACCAATCTCAAGAACCGGTTCCGGCCGTTAGAAGCCTCCAAAATCGAGTTTTTGACCGTTTTTTTTAATATAGCCGTTAACTAGCCGTTTTTTCACCCAAAATCACTATTTTGCCACCTATATTTAGTATAAATAGGTTTTGGATGTTTTGGTTTATCACAACACTTAGAAACACAAAAAAAAAAAACAACCCGAAAACGAAAAACTCGCTATCGTATACACTTACGTTTGTGTTTGCTTTGCTTTTACAACATCATTCCATGGCTTCATCTTCAAACCTATCCCAAACCGGTTCCACAAACGAGCCTAACATTGTTCAACTTCTCGAGACAACACGAAACTCCGAACTTTTTGGCGTAAAAGTTTATTTCGACTTGTGTCTTATGTCAAATGGTGAAAAAAAGGCATGTTGCAGAGCATGGGATCAATGGAAGGGGAAGGAAGTCGGGGTAGCTCGAGTCGAGGTAACCTTAAAATTAATTTGTTTAATATTGTGAAAAACAAAAGGGCTAAAAGACAAAGGGCTGAAGCCCCAGATAGCGAGTTTGAAAGGTATAAAGCCTTAAATTTTACCGCGACAATGTTGGTAAGCGAATTTGAAGATTTTGATATATTGGCTTGGTGGAAAGGAAAACGATCCGAATTTCCTATCCTTTCCGTTATAGTACGTGATGTACTAAGTGTCCAAGCTTCTACGGGAGCTTCGGAATCGGCTTTTTCTTTTGTTAGTGGCAGGGTGTTATCGATACGAAGAACAAAACTAAGTCCCACGTCGTTGGACATGTGCATATGTTTAAAATATCACTTGGACGCGATGGATCGAGTATAACATTTCACATCATTTGAAGACCAAATGGAAATTGAAGAACAAATACATAATGAAGATGTGGAAGAGGGACTAAGTGAACCCCTATCGGAGGAAGAACTCGCATACAATGCGGCGATACAACGCATGAGTAGTTCGGGCGAAGATTAATAAAAACTAATATCATTGTAATGTTTGAAATTGTTTTTTTTTTCATTTCATTTTCCATGTTTCTTGTTTCGAAATTAAAAAAAATAATAAAAGTCGTAATTTTAGGTTTATTTTTTTTCTCATCGGCTTATATATTTTTTTTAATTATGCGCGCAAGAACCGATTCCGGTCTTTGGGACCGACGGAACCGGAATAGAACCGAACCGAACCAAAAACGGTTCCGGAGAGAACCGATACTGTAGCGGCGGTTCCAAACCGGAACCGGTTCCTAAAAAAACGATTTGTTCACCTCTAGTTTCACCCATGGAAGAATTTGTATCCTTTTTGATGTTTTTAAAATCAATAGAAGTCCCGTGT
Organism: Ambrosia artemisiifolia; assembly: GCA_032199755.1. NCBI lineage: Eukaryota > Viridiplantae > Streptophyta > Magnoliopsida > Asterales > Asteraceae > Ambrosia > Ambrosia artemisiifolia. Next base: position 45,490,365 of record CM063523.1, read on the forward strand.
CAAGTGAACCTTATAAATGACTAAACAAATTATAGTAGTTATGGCCCATTCTATGATGGGTTTAGATTCTATGATCAAAACATGATTCTAATTCTTTGATTTGCTTTTAGCTGGCCCGGATTCACCAAACCCATAAGCATGAAAAACATGAGGTGCACAAACCAAACCAAACCGATTCGATTTCGAACCCATTTTTAAAGAAAATAATCCTGTTCAGTTCGGTTCATCCGGTTTCAACGGATATGTTCTCAAACGATTTCAATCTAGCGGATTCAACCCGAAAACAATTTCAACTAAGTTTTAATCACAAGGAACATTGGTTAAGAAATCATTCATTGCGGTGTTAGAAGAACCGTTATTAATCTCGACACTTGCTCTTATCAATTCCCCTAACTTGCTTGCTTTTTTCATCATATCTTCGCCTTTTCCACCTTCGCTTTTATCCAACACCATATTAATCACCGTACTTACCTCCTCTTTTGTGATCTTACTATCCACCCATCTCGTTAACTCCACGCAAACTTCCATCTCCTCAACCAACATCTTCGCATTATACGCTTGCTCTCCTGCCAACGGCCAACCAATCAATGGCACCCCTTGGCTTAAACTCTCCATCACAGAGTTCCACCCACAATGACTCAAAAAAGCACCAGTTGACCGATGGCTTAGGATCTCTAGTTGAGGTGCCCACTCATACACCACCAATCCTTGTTTACCAATTCTATCCTCGAAACCCGAAGGCAACCATTCGGGACGGAAATCACCTTTTAGGTCGAACCCGATTGGTGGCCTAATTGCCCAAATAAAAGGTTTCTTACTCTCTTCCAACCCTTTTGCTAATTCCATCATTTGAGTCTCAGCTATCGTGTTCTGAGACCCAAATGAAATATAAAGCACCGAATCATTAGGGTGCGATTCTAGCCACTCGATGCACTTTTTGGGTTGGATACCGGGCTGTTTTCTGGATCTTTCACCGGTAATACCCGAATCCGAATCCGAACCCAAGTTCTTTTTTAACATTTTAGTTGGGATAAGTGGGCCAATACACCAAACAGGGAGTTTTACATAATTTCTCAAGACCTCCAACCCCAATGTTTCTAACTCTTCAACCGTGTTACATAACCACCCATTAGATTCAAGAGACAATGATATTTGCGTTTGGTAAAATCTAGACCCCTCGTCATTACCATCCGCAGCTCGAACATATTGATTAAGTTGCATGACCGTAAACCGACACGATTCTGGGAAGCCCGGCACGACAAACTCGTCGTGTGTCCCACCATCCGTTCGATTCCTATGAGGAAGATTCAACCAAATGGAACAATATGCGGCGGTACCATACGCGCCACAAGTAGTAAATGTGTAATGCACCATGCCAAAACATTTCGCTACGCGATTAGCCCACCCCATGAACACGTCCGAAATTATGCATACCCGCGGAATTTGTCCATTGGACATAATACCAAATATGAACCGATAAAATGGGCCTTCGAGGGCGGTCGAGGCATGTAAGAGTTTTACTATTTGGGCCGAGGATAGGCTGTCCGTGTTTTCGGAATTGGGAGGGAGGCCATGGTCCGAGCTGTTGAAGGGGAGCGATTCAAGACGAATACTAGAAGGCGTAGAATCGCGATTGGCGATGGCGGAACGGAGGTAGTTAATGTTGAGAGGGGTGTTAACAATTGTTATGGTGACATTAGGATTGTTATAGAGGATTTTGTGGGCTAGTTCTAAGAAGGGTATGAGATGACCTTGTGCCATGAATGGTAGCATGATTATGTGTGGTCTAGTGTGTAGAGATTGAGTATCCATGTATGATGATTAAGGTGTTTGTGTGATTGAATCTACGTATTGTTTGGTCCTTTTAAAAGCCACAAACACAATGCATATGACACCTTCTTGTTTGTTTTAGTGCCTAACTAACGCAATCCAATTTAAAAAAAAAAAAAAAGTTATAAAGTTATACAATTAAAGGACCTTTCAGTCTTTCACGCCCCTTTAGCCTATCCATTAGACTTGAGGGAGTGGGGCGGGGAGTGGGGGGCGGCGATCAATTGCCGGGCGGGAACACCGGCCCCTAGGGCGGTAAGTGTGGGGCGGGGAGGGTTGGGCGGTGGGGGGAAGCCGGGCGGGGGGGGCAAGGGGGTGGGTGACGTGGCGCTTCTTGATTGGTTTGGTTGGTATATTACCGTTTGACTTTAAAAAAAAAAAAAAAAAAAAAAATTTAAATTTATAACCGTTGGAATTTAAAACGGTAAAAAAAAAAAATTTTATATTTAAACCCCACATTTTATTTAAAAACAACCACTACACTTCACCCCAACCTCCAAACTTCTCAATTTTTATACCATTCTTCTTCAAATTTTATACATTTCAACATATATTTTATAAAACCATGAACCCATACAACAGAGGCTTTGACCCGAACAACCCATTCACCTACGTCCCGAACCCGAATACCCCACCGGTTCGTCCCGTACCAACCCGTCCACCCTATCCATCACATTGTCCCGACTACGCGGGTTACGCGAGTTATATTAGTGGACAAATGTTTCCACAATTTCCCTTTAACGATTCCACCGTTCCTAATACTTCTTCACCACAACTCGAATACACAACGCCACCGGATACCATACCCGAAACACAACTAGAAAATGTTGGGGGTTCATCGTCCGGTAAAAAACAACCCGCCAAAAGAACTCACAAAAAGAAGACGGCGGCAGAGAAGGCGTTGAACGCCGCCAACCGCCAACATCAAAAGTGGACGGTCCCGAGTTAGAGGCCACGCTACAAATGAAACGCGAGATTATGGAAAAATATAATATTAGGTGATTTTTTATTTTCTAGGTTTTTATTTTTAGGTTTGTATTTTTTTCGGTTTTTTTTTTTTATTTTATTTTTTATGTTTTTTTAATTTTCTAGGTTTGTATTTTAATTATTATGAATTTTAATTTAGTTTTTAATTATAAAACTTATATTTATTACTTAAAAAACAAAAAAAAAAAAGAAAAAAGAAATGCCACATGGCAATTCCCCCCCACTCTTCCCCCCCCTTCCACTCCCCACAATTTTTTCCCCCCCCCAAATGGACCCCACAAGTGCCACATGGTAATTCCCCCCCCTCTTTCCCCCCTCCACTCCCCATAGTCTTACACGGATCTTATAGCGGCTTGGACAGTGTCACGTGGTACAGGATGTTTACATGCTATTGGTGGCCTGGGTGGCTGGATTCTGATTGGCTGGACTGGGCAGCCAGCAGAAGCTCCATTCCTCATTTATGTTGATACTGCAGCCTTTTCTTTTCTTTTTTAATTTTTTTATATGATTGTCTTTTTATTTTTTTCTTAAGCTATGCGGTATGGAGACGGGGCAACCCCATCCCTTTACTTTTGCTTTGTCTCGACCCAGCTACACCACCCCCTCCTCCCGTCCCACCTCCCTCCGTCCTCACCGAGACCAAACGGACGGACAAATCAGGTTTGTTTCTTTTTTCTTTTTTTTTTATTTTAACGAATCAGGTTTTTTTTTATTTGTATAAATGCTTGAGACATGGAGTGTTGGTGTCTCCACACCCCACTCATGTCTTAAAATGTTTGATACATCCAAATGTTGAGGTAGCATCCTACGTGGCATTGAGGCTAAACCTTTTCTTTGTCTCGACACCAACTAGTCTTATGTTCCACTTATAATTTAATTCTTATATTTATAAATTCGTAACCTTTTGTTTCAAAGATTAAATACTTTTACTTATGTCTTTCTTTCTTTCTTTCAGTTCTTTGAACAATTTTGTTTAACTTCAATTTTTTTATAATTTGTTTTTCCACTTATTAAATTTTCAGTTAAATGTACATTTGTAAATTTTCGTTGTCTTTATTTGAATTATTTAATAACTTATTGTATATTTAAATTCACGTTTTTTATAGAAAATTTTAAATATCGCTTTATCAGTTTTAGATAGATTAGGGATTAACAAGTAATTATTTTATATAGTTTTTTAACAAGTACGTAAAATTTTAGACAAATTTTGAGACTTATATAAAAAGAATAGGATAGGAGACTAGAGAATTTTTCAAGTTTTTTTTTTCTTTTACATGTTTAAGAATATATGAGTTTGATTTGTGGAATTTTTATGGGCAATGCTTTGTTAAAACATTAGCTTAATAAGAAAACAAGACATCTTAAAATAGACATCACAATTTCTCAACACATATAACTCCCAAGGGACGTATTTTCATGATCCATTGATCCGTATACCCCAGTGTTGTAAACTGTGCATGGCTTTAGTTGATATCATCAAAATATGTTTCTTAATCTCAAATGTTTGTCAATCTAATGGAGCTAATCTTTTTGTATCACTTTAGTTCAAAGTGTAAATGAAACTTGATGTTAACACAAATATTTTGTATTCTAAGCCATTGTTATTCTTTATGAATATGAGTATTAATTTTTATCAACATGAGTTCTGAACTTGTGCATCTCTTTGTAGCCTGATGCAGTCATTGCATGCATTTTGGGTTTGTAGCTTTTAAACACAAAAACACGGTTGTCGCACTTGATATGGTGTATAGAGTTTTCAAAATTTAAGTTTTTTGGTTAATATACTATTTTGAAGTCATATGATTCATAGTAATCGTGGAATTGACTTATTTTTCCTTTTTTTCTTCCCTTTGATTGGTGATTTATCCTTTCATGGTTATACTTTAGTATTCATAGTAATCATTGTGAGTTTCGGGGTTTTTTTTTTTTTTTTTTTTTTGGGGGGGGGGGGGGGGGGGGTGGGGGGGGGGGTGGGTAGGGATAGGGCTGGCAAATCGTGTATACCCGACCTGTTAAGACACGAACACAAAACATGTATACCCGAACACGACAACTTATCGTGTACTTTTTTCAAAACCTGAACACGAACCTGTTTATACCTGGTTTACATGATAATACCTGTTTATACTAAGTTAACACGATAAGACACGATAATACATGTTAATTATACCAGGTTAATACGATAATACACGGACATGTTTTCCAAATCCGACACGTTAAATGGGTACCATCAAGCATTAAAAAGGTAGAATTCCAACTATAAAAACGTATAACTCCAATACTCCACCCCCACAACCTATATTTTTATATATAAAAAAAAATCCTTAACATGTCTTAATGGTTACTAAACAGGTAAACAAGTATTTAACCTGTTTAGACACGAAAATTAACAAACATATTTCGTGTCTACCTGTTTAGGACACATGAAACCTGTTAAGATCATACATGTACCTGTTAAAATCATGTAGGTTCGTGTCGGGTATTCGTGTTTGTGTCTAATATTACCAGACCTATTTAGGGAGCCTTGTCTCACCTCACTTTGCAAGTAATCTGAGTGTGAAATGTAGCAAGATATGATCTTAATTTTCATTTTAATCAAAAGTATAAAAGTCTTGGGAGTGTTGGTCTATAGCGTGGTCTTTTCATCACATGGTGAAACCCCCCAAATTCCCCATCATTTAACTATTCTTTAAATGTTATGTGTTATATTTTACATTAAGAGAATTTATAAGACCATCCATTGTGGCTAGAGATGAGCAATGGTTTTATCCACTTATATTGAGCAACGTAAGCGCCCAGTTGACAGGGTGATAAAGCTGCTGCTCACTAGCCTGATGGTGTTGTGGCTAGAAGGTGATCAGCAGTTTTATCCAGCTTTTATTTATTTATTTATTTATTTTAAATTTTGTTATTTTAAATTTATAATATTTAAATTTGTAACATAAAGTAAATAATAAACGTAAATTTTTCAGTAATAAAAAAATTAAAAAGACATACAATAATAAAAAAAACTACTTAAAAAAATAAACTACTCTTCCTCGTCGATGAGGTGTTCTTGTTCCATCTCGTATTCCTTCACGAGACGCGCTTGTTCTAGTTCAAGTATTTTTCGACGAGGCATTGGTATGTGGCTAAAGTCTTTAGCTAAAAAGTCCATGTCCCTCATTCGAACTTTATGAACTTTAGCTTTGGGCGTCATCTCCATTGTCGTCCTTATTTTGGTTAATTCCCCCGAGAACTCCGCATCGGCTTCGTTAACAGGTTGTTTAGCCTTTGTCTTGTCCCTTCCAGTGGGTCGACTAAGGGGAGACGGGGGAAGACCCTCATCATTGTTTAGGTCAACCTCCATGTGAGCATCCGAGCTCGTAGAGGAGATGTACCCACCCGATGAAGACGTCTTGGCTCGCTTTGATGATGAGTCGCCACCGCCTTCGCTCATGTCTTCAACAGAAATTAGCACCACCCATTTGGAGCAATTACGTAGGATTCTCCACAAATAGTCCTCATCTCACGTCTTGTTGGTCCTGTACTTGCGCAAGACCTCATCTTTCCATTCGTCACAAGTAAATTGATACACGTCAAGATCGCTTGACCCGCTCACTCGCACTCGAGCAGCGTTCCTGTTATGAAGGTATGTAAACAAACCCACATATTTCCTAATCTCCGCCCACCGGCCAGAAATCATATCGGCCGAACGCATAGTGCTCCCTACTTGCTCATGAAAGAGGTCTCGGATTCGTCACCGAAACATCTTAGCCTTTTGATAATCGGCTACATAAGAAAAAAAAAGTTAATGTTAAAAAATCAAATATGTATATTGAAAAAAAGTATATATTAAAAAAAAACATACCCGCTTTTCTGTCCTCCGATACTTCAACCCAAGCCCGACAAAGGGCTATTTTCTCCTCTTTGGTCCAAGGGGTCACTTGACGCCTTGGTCGAATATCTTGGTCGGGCGATTCACCGCCCCTACCACCACCCCTTGCACCACTTCGGCCGGCCGGCCGTCCTCGGCCACCACCTCTACCACCTCGCCTTTGAGTTATTGGTGGTTGTGTATCCGGGACTAAATCCGTTGAAAGTGAAAGCGGTGGCATTTGGCTTAGGTTAACTTCGATTTCGTTCGTTGGACTAACATCATACTCTTCTTCCTTAAGAAATTTCATTGCGGGTTGGTAGCAATTTTGCTATTGTGAGTCCATTTTTTATTTGCTTGATTTTTGAAGTGTAGCTTGATAATTGAATATTGTATTTGATTTGTTTGGTGAAAAAAATTAGTTTTTTTTTTTGTATTTAAATAGGTCAATTAGCCGTTGGCTAACGGCTAGTTGGCTGCCAACGGCTCTATTTTGCTCGCTAACAGACACGAGCCTACTAACGGCTACTCGCTCGTGCCGTCGTTCGCTGAAGGATGTTATGGTTCGAGTGATCCACGTAGAATGTTTTGTGGCTCGCGGCTAGTCGCTCGCGGGCCACAACGGATAGTGTAAAAGAGATATCATCTTAGATTAGTTGTCTTTCTTTTTTTATTTTTACGCTTTCATCGAGTTTGTCTATATTTTCTTTTACTGTTTATATTTTTATATTTGCCTTTACTCTCTCCGCTCCTTATATTATAGTTGACTAAACAACAATGTTTGACTATTGAGAGTTACCGTGTTCTTGGACTGATCCTCGGTCATTGACAAAACTATACTACGTAATCATATGTGCACTTCCTTTATTGTCTGTAGTAGTGGTGCTTAAAGTATTAGGGGGAGCAGCGCTTATCGTGTAGTTTTTAAACTTACTGAATTCTACCAATCCTGCACTGTCACGTCATTTCACTAAAACAGTTTTTTAGAGGCATAACTTCACTTATTCTTTACCATAACAATTAATATTACTCTTTCCCACTCACACACACACACACTCTCTCTCTCTCTCTCTATTAATAATAAAATTAATTTTATAATTAATAATAATTGTTTGTTACTCACTCTCTCTTCTCTCTCTCATGTGAAAGATCCCGTTAACTACAACCAGGAAAAGGTTCACAGGACCCCTACCAGCACTACAGATGGCGGTGTTACCGTGCTGGTAGTGGGGTACCCGTGACTAAATCTGATGGTGCCCCTCCCCCTTAACCTTTTTAGGTTATATCTCAACAATATCACTTGCTATCTCCTTGTGTACGTTGATGACATTGTCCTTACCGGCAATCACAATTCGTTTATGGATTCTGTGACAACAGTCAACGAATTAGGTCAACATCAGTACACTTTCCATTTACTATTGTCATTATATGTGCATATTTACACATTTTTGCATACACAATACCCCCCCCCCCCCAGTCTAGTGAAGCAAGAGTTAATCATAAAACTCAACACAGAACACCTGTTTAGTCATACAACACCCGAACAATCACCAAACAAACATTTCATGAGGTTACCACACCCTAACACATGGTAATTCCCTTCTAACACATGTAAGAAATTACAAGGACCACCATGGATTATTATCTAATAAACATCTATGAAACAAATACATGTTGATATCGTCATCTCACCCTTAACATGATTTAGTAAGATTTTGGTCGACTATGTCCATGATAACTTGAGTTACGAATCAATAAACCTAACTCTTTTGTACTAAAAAGCCGATCACACTTCATTGAATCACCTAACTCCATAAAGACTTGACTAAGATACTCACAAGTACCACCAAGATCCATCACAATGGTATCCTAAACATTTCACAACAATATCATCAATATATGCGAGCATATACACACGACAATTCACACACATATGTACACAAACCTTAGTTGTTTCAACCAAACAAATGGAACCATTCCCTACCCTTAATCATCACCCTTCTCCATTGATGTCACCTCTAAGTGTCACGGCTAACATCATTTGATTGGGACTCAACATAGAGGCACCTCAAGACAACTTGCAAATCTCCAACCTATTGTAACAATCGGCCGAAGTTAAACACCCCTCATAAGTCACCATCACTTGATAACAAAGCCTATTATATCAACAAAGGTCTAAACCATCACCACAACTCTTGTTCACCCTTGATCACTTGCCAAAAATACTAAGATATCTCCTATAATTGGCGGCCACAAGGGACAAACAACAACACCTCATGTATGACACCACCCCTTACACTAGAATAGATATAGGACAAGAATTCTTAATCCCATGGTTTAACATGAAAAACTTCCACAACTGGATGGGGAATAATCGGCCAACACACACCATGAAAGGGACAAGAGAGGAAGCCTACAACACATCACTTTCATCTAGATCTTTTTGTCACTTCCTCTTGTCCTATGCTCGGCCGATAATTGTCATGAGTGAAGCTCATCATAGTTGGCAACTTACACTAAAATAGCAATAAGACAAACCATCTTACATACACCTTGCTAGTCAACCCATCACCCTTTATGTTTTGTTGTCCACAATCGGATAGGAAGAGGGAAGGAGTGGGCATGACATAAGGTTATATGCAAATGGAGATAAGACAATGATACATGCACCACATCCCAAAGAAAGATCATTACTCCTTTTGGGAAGATCATAATCGGCCAAGGAAGGATGAGGACAAGTAGCTATTGTTTTGTCAAGATTAATCACTCTTTTGGATACTAATTGACTTTGGCCGATACATGTTACTAAGATAAGCATACTATGAATAGCTTGGCCTTATGTCCCCAAACCGTGTATAAACAGGACTCCTTGTGATGGGAAGATCACACCAATACAAACTTACAATCTCTACTAACACACCCCAAACCTTCGGCCCCTTCTAAGACTCCAAGCCGAAGCCTTCAAGACTCAAGAAGGAGGTTAAGAAGCTATCTTGCACCAACCATCTTTTAGTAAGATCCCCATGCCCCTAAACCTTGATTTTGTCTATTCCACCCGACCTTATTCAACCCTTGGTTCAACTCAATCGCATGATCACACAAGTTGCACACATTGTCTTAATTTATAATTGTTTTAACTCACTAGTGATCCCATTGTCCAAACACATCAACAATCGGCTCTTATGATTACTAAGAAAGATCGAACCATGCTTTTAGAATCAATACATAACTTAAATCATCAAGTAGAAACCGGTTTTCACAATTAAAACTCACTTGGCTTATATTCGAAGCTAAGGCTAGCAAACATGGTAATCATACTCGATTTTCTCAGAAAACTCACAAACATATCTTATGGTAACCGTACGAGGCCTTGTCAAGCTCAAACTAATCGAGTTTAGCCCTTTATACGATCGGCTTCAAGGCTTATGAAGTATGCTTTAATCAGCTATCACATACTAACGCATGTTAAGTAAAGCTAGAACATGTGTTAATATTAGCTTGAAAGATGTAATGGACTAAACATATGTTAGAATGTGTATTTTATCACGAATCAACCACACACGATGGATTGGGGACTACTTGAACCCATAACAACTTGAAAAGGTCCATCTTATCGATGATCACTATCAATGTTTCCAAACACTTTACAAGCACACTAAGGGTCATCACATGTACAACATTATGGCCCACATACACGATGATCAGGTCCACAAATGTCGGGTGAACAACTTGTATGATAAACAATGAGAACTTGTGAATTTACCAAGCTCCTAATAAATCATAGGGAAAACAGTGTCGGGACAACAACTACAGCTTCACTAGACCACACGTGACATTATCAGGTGAGTTTCACGGCCCCATTTTACTGCTTTTACATTTCGGGGGGTAAACATGCTACATTTCTAGTACAATTTACAATTGTTTGTTAATTCTATCATGACTGCCATGTGGAACATGAGACATTTGGTTCATGATCTCACTAGTCCTCGTATTACATTTACTATAACCATTAGCTATCAAAAGCCATGGAACACTTTAATAGATCTATTGGGTTGGCACCCCCACTCTTGGTTAGTCGCTCTAATTGGTTACATACAAAAGAGTGTTAGTATTCTACTATACATACATTGTCTTTGGTGTACAATGCACGAGGCACAACAGTCAAGAGGTTTGGTTATGGGACTCATGGTTCTCACAGTGATCATTTGCTTAGCTAGCTTATTATTGGTCACACACGAATTACACAAGCATTTTACTTAGTACACTCAAACTTGTGAACTCACCGGCATTATTGTTGACCAATCTTTTATGAATGTTTTTCAGGTTACTAATGATGAACAATGGAGATTTTGGAGAGGGGTTTGAGCAAGCACTTGGTGGTACCTCGTTGGCATGAGTTTTGTCAGTCCCGTAATGTCTTAGTTTTAATATTATGGATTTCAGACACTATTTTTCTGACGATGTTGTGTTACTTTTAATAATCTATGACAATATCCATCCTATGGTGGTACTATTTTAAATAAAATTGTGTGTTGCTTGAACCTTGTGCTTGAAAACTTTTCGAGGTTGCATTCTCGTGTTTCCACCTTGGCGGGGTGTGACAGATTCCTTTGTTCAAGCCCTAAGTAAACAATTCTCCATCAAAGACATAGGCCCTCTCCATCACTTCCTAGGAATTGAAGTCATTCTACGAATCATGGTCTATTCCTTTCTCAACATCGCCACATTCAAGACATTCTCACCACCTTTAAAATGGATGGTGCAAAAGAGGTCCTCACACCTTTAAGCACTTCCGACTCGCTTTCTTCCTATGACTCCTCTCCTCCTGTCGATCCCACACCCTACCGAAAACTGGTAGGTACTTTGCAGTACCTCACCTTCACTCGTCCAAGATTGGAGTCTCCAATGGATCCTCCATCTTGCAGGGGCGTATCAACTCCATGAATTAAGCTCCAATTAATTCAATAATTAGTGTATTGGTTTTTGTATCTCTATAAATTGAGCTGTAAACTTTGTAATTATTCAAGTATCAATATAATAACATTTCTAACCTTTATAAGACTGACTTATGTATAATCAATCCTTTGCTCTCCAAGGTGGCTAGCCACTCCTCTACCCTCCCACATAGGTCCTGCTTACACTGCTAAGGGTTTTTAATGAATCGAATAATGATATTTGAATTAACCGAAATGAGTTGAACTTTTATTTTTATTTTTACCTACATTTGTATTCGATTTATTTGATCGTATATAAAACTCAAATAAATTCGATTTAATTCAAATTCACTACAAATAATAAATTGTTTAACTTTTAAAATTACTACAAAGTCATTATATTTAATATATAAATTACAAATCTGCAAAATTAATAAACATTTTAGTAATAATAAAATAGTAAGGACTAGGGGTGGCAAAATGGGTAGGTTGGGTGGGTTTGGGTGTTGGGTTAGGATGGGTTTAGGTTAGGATGGGTTTGGGTCAAGATGGGTATATTAAAAAAATGGGTTAGGATGGGTTGGGTGAGGATGGATTTGGGTCTTAATGGTTTGGATTAGGATAGGTTCACAACAAAATACATTAAAATTTTTTTAAAAGACTAAAATAACAATAAAAAATAAAAAATTTAAAAAGTAAAAAGTAAAAAAGAAATTCGACCCGACTGACCCGTTATCAATCCGGATCGGGGCCGGTAATGACCCGTAGTATTTCGACCCGACCGGGCCCGTTAGCGACCCAAACCGTTTCGACCTGACGGGATCCGTTAGCGACCAGGATTGTTTCGACCCGGCTGGGCCCGTTAGTGACCGAAATCGTTTCGACCCAGCCGAGCACGTTAGCAATCCAGACCGTTTCGACCTGATCGGACTCGTCAACGACCGGTACATTTCAAACCGGTCGGGCCCGGTAGCGATTCAGACTGTTTCGACCCGACTGGGCCCGATAATGACCCAGACCATTTCAACCTGACCCGTCCCATACCGACCCGAACTGTTTCGAACTAGCCGGGACCGGTAGCGACCTGGACCATTTCGACCCGACCGGGCCCGGTAACGACCCAGACCACTTCAACCTGACCCGTCCCGTAGCGACCCGGACTGTTTCGACCCAACCAGGCCCGGTAACGACCCAGACTGTTTCAACCTGACCCATCCCGTAGGGACCCGGACCAACCGTTTCGACCCGACCGGGCCGGTAACGACCCAAACCATTTCAACCTGACTCGTCCCGTAGTGACCCAGACTGTTTCGACCCAGCCAGGCCCGGTAGCGATCCGGACCGTTTTGACCCGATTCGGCCCGGTAACGACCCAGACCGTTTCAACCTGACTCGTCCCGTAGTGACCCGGATTGTTTCGACCCGACCAGGCCCGGTAGCGACCCGGACCGTTTCTACCCGACTGAGCCCGGTAACAACCCAGATCGTTTCAACCTGACTCGTACCGTAGTGATCCGGACCGTTTCGACCCGACCGGGCCGGTAATGACCCAAACCATTTCAACCTGACTCGTCCCTTAGCGACCCGGATTGTTTCGACCCAGCCTGGCCCGGTAGAGACCCGGACCCTTTTGACCCGATCCGGCCCGGTAACGACCCAAACTGTTTCAACCTGACTCGTCCCGTAGTGACCCGGACTGTTTCGACTCGACCGGTCCCGGTAGCGACCCGGGCCGTTTCTACCCGACCGGGCCCGGTAACGACCCAGACCGTTTCAAACTGACCCGTCCCGTAGGGACCCGGACCGTTTCGACCCGAACGGGCCCGGTAGCAACTTGGACCGTTTCTACCTGACCAGGCCCGGTAACGACCCAGATCGTTTCAACCTGACCCGTCCCGTAGCGACCCGCACTGTTTCAACCCGACCGGACCCGGTAACGACCCGAACCGTTTCGGCCTGACTGATCCCGTTAGCAACCTGGACCGTTTCGACCCGACCGGGCCCGTCAACGACCAGACCATTTCGACCCGAATAGGCCGGTAAACAACCCAGACCGTTTTGACTCATTCAAGCCCGCTAACGACTTGAACCGTTTCGATGAGATCGGTCTCGTTAACGACCCATGTTGTTTCGACCTAGTCGTCCGTTAACGACCCGAACAGTTTCAAACCGACCGGGGTTATCAACAAATGGAAAAGATTTGATTTTTTTTTGTTTTTAATGATTTTTAGTTCCATGAGCCATCAACGCTTTTGGTGTTGGGTGAGTTTTAATTCAAATTTGTATGGTTATCTAAAAATACCCATCCTGACCTATTTGTTTTTTTGGCATACCCATCCTAATCCACTTACTTATTTCTTACAATTAAAATTACCCATCCTAACCCCCTTGAAAATTATACTAAACCCATTTCAACCCACAAAGTCAAATTTTAAACCCAAAATAACCCAAACTCAACTAGATGGGTTGAAATTGCCAGGTCTAGTAAGGACTATGGCTTTTAGCCTTTAGGGTTTTAAGCATGGAAAAGCTTGCAACTTTGACTTGTCAAATGGACGAATAACCTTGATTTCCTTTTCATAAGACTATGTATTATGGTTTTACATTTTTATAGTGCACGTCACTACCACGTAAAAATAACCTCGTTTGGACTATTAAGGACTCGTTTTGGACAGTTAGTGAGCTCGTTTTGGACAATTAAGAAGCCCAAGGCTCAAAGTAATTTAGTTAATGCATGGGTTGCATTACAATTGGACTATATAGTACTAATTGACATAAATAAGCAAAGCTTGATAAGGCTCGCCGAGCCCAACCGAGCTTTACATTCGAGGCTCGAGCTCGATAACTAAATGAGCTTTATTTCAGGCTCGAACTCGGGCTCGAGCTCGATAAGACTCGGCTCGTTCGAGCTTTTTACCGAGCCGATCTCGAGTAGCTCGCGAGCCGCTCGGCTCGTTTACACCCCTAGTCGTAATATAGCCAACGCGTGAAATTGAAAAACCATTTTCAAAATTTAAACATAGAACTAAAATTAAAGTTAGTTATTTCAAAACAAAATGTTAAATCTAAACATTTTGAGATATAAGTATTATGTATGTTTTTTTCCTCATGTATGATGTATCCCCTCTTATACTTGATTCACTTGAATATTGTGCTCGTAAATACATTTTCCATGTGCTTGTGAGCCTTTGTTGTGTATCACCTTTGAGTCAGGTGTATTTTGACTCATGCCTTTATACCGACAAATTAAATATATATTCAACATACACTCGATGCATGGTAAATATATTGTTTCATTGATGTCTTAATATAGCTTTATAATTAGTTAGAGAGATTTAAGTTTCTTGATAAAAGTTGACTCTTGTAGCTATGCATGGTTTTTGGCTTTATCTGAATGTGGTCATTGGTCGTTTGTAGAGGTGCCTCCTAGGCCGATGGACCCAAATAAGGATTCGGCAGTTTATGGGTATGGATTGGTTTCAAACAAAGTAGAGAGCAAAAGGAAATGCAGCTTGGTTCAGAAATGAAACTGCATAATTGACTAGTTTTTTTTTGAACGGAATCTCGCTCAGGGCTATACATGAGCATAGTCCGGCCGATGTGGGCTTCGAACCGGGCACTCCAGGGTAGGAAACAGGCTAAGCCTGAAAACCTCCCACCTCACCTGCAGCCAGTGGGAATCGAACCTGGCTCTCTAAGGAGAAACCAAATTCTTAATTGATTAGTTTGTGTGTTTAGCATCCTTTATTGAGTTCCTAACTAGGTAATCTAATGATTAGGTAAAACACAGATATGGGTTTTATTTGTCTTCTTGAGAAAACAAGTATGATGTTACAAATTGTAGTTGAGTCAACCTAAAAGAAGTCATTTGAGAAAATAAGTATGTTTGAAGTTGATGAATGAATGTATAGCAAGGTTAATAACCAGTAAACTTTGTGTGCTTCTGTTTTCGAAAGTTCAAGCACTCGAGCCGTAAGTTGTTACTTTTCTATGTGCGAGTTGCGTGTGTGATTTTGAACTGAACCACAATGAATGTTAATGGATGTTTCTGAAAGAGTTAGTACTCAGCATTACCTTTTCGTCCATGGTAGTGATGGTTGTGATCATTTAAGGTGTACGGTAGTATTTATGTCTACGTCAGGACATATAAGCCTGCACTATGCGTATTAACTTAAAATTCAACTATTTTGAAGTAAAAAAAAACTCTATGTAGGTGGAACGCTCAAGTTAACAACTTATGGGACAAGGCTAAAGGCTCACCTCGGCCAACCATAGACCCGACATGCCTGACCTGCAGTTCACCTACTTTCCACATTTGAGTCTGATAAATCGTGCCTGTAGTGAGTGCGGGCAAACCCTTCATTTCATGTAAAAAGGGATATACAAACAATATTTTCTATAATGATCAAGAACATGTGTAATGTATCTAAACAAGACTTATGACAATAAAAGTACTTCAAATCGAAGCTAACACAACTCTTCTTATTTAGCTATCATATTCACAGATATTACCAGGGATTTTAACACCCAGATGTTGATTTGGCTTGATGTCACATAAAAATAAGGGCAACAACGACGTGAACCGGGGCAACGAAGTAGACGATGGAGACGGGTGGTTCCTTGCGACTTGCAGTAATTACAGAGGAAGAATGGATGATTTATGCAAATTTTAGGATGATTCAATTAATAGCCAACAATTAATCCCCTTCAAAGCAATCGTCGTTTCAATTGCACCCTTAATCATGAATTCATGATGAAATGTTATCGTCAATTAGGTTTCCAGGGGTAGGGAAGGAACATCTCCATAATACCCTTAAATTTCTTGTTTAAATATGTTGTACATATTGTTTCTTAAATTGTACGGGGCTGAAAATGATCATGTTGGCCATCACTCCTCCTTAATAATATAGTATAGATATTTAGGGGCTGTTTGGTAGCTTCTTAATGATCATTCAGAGGCTACCTCTTAATAGTCCATAACCTCTGAATGGTTAAGAGGTAAACTTAGGTCTGAATGGTTAAGATTTAAGAAGCAACCATTAAGACGTTATCTCTTAACCATTCAAACTTAAGATTACATCTTAACCATTAAGAAACTATGAATCATTCCGATGTAGCATCTCAATGACTATTCAAAGGCTACCAAACAGCCCCTTACGCTATGTTCCCCAGTTCATTAAACAAGGGAAAAGAAAGAAAAGCTCCTCCTTCCCTTCTTTTCTCTTCTTTTCTTTTCCCCTTCATTTAACCCTTTTCCTTTCCTCTGGTTTCCTCCCAAATTGGGAGGATGAGATTTGCTCCCTTTTTCCCTTGTTTTCCTTTCCCTTCATATAATAAACTGTGAAACAACCATTTTCATCTCCTTCCTTTCCTTTCCTTCATCACAAAAACTCAGGAACACACACCCTTTTTTTGTTTCCCTCCCTTTCCTTTCTTTTCTTCTTCTAAGTTAACTCAGGAACATAGCGTTAGTGTTTGTTTTTTATATTATATAGTTTTTGTTTTTCTTATTAGTTACCTTTTCTTGTCTCGGGCATGCGCTATTCTTGCACCTCACCCTTACACCTAAATTTGCCTTTACGCCTTTTGACAACTATATTCAAGCACTCATATTAAAAAGAGGTGAACCCTGTTAAGATCATGGAATATTTGTATATGATCAGTACCAACTTAGTGAAAGGATAAAGGGTGATCTCACCATCTTTGTTGGAAGTTAAAGTGGTTATCATAATCATCAAAGTGGGACGTTCAAAAGGTGATTACTACCTTTTGTTGAGACGATTCAAAATGTGATCTCTATCTTGCAAGCTATAATGTTTGTAAAGGTTATCCCCACCTTGCTTAGCGAGTTGTTATTAGTGGAGATTAACTCTTGGTAGATAAGGTGGTTTAATATCCATCTAAACTACTATAAACATTTTGTGTTTCATGTGTTGATTTCTCTTATACTTCAACTTTCTTATAGTAAACAAAGGTTTTAACAAGAAATACATTTCAGTAAGCAAAAATATTAACAAACACACATTGATTAAATATAAAAAGGAAATTGGATTTAAATACCTTAAACTATTGCTCGTTGGTCGATATCACTCCCAACTATTACTTTAACTAACAGTACTCCCAACTTCACACTTTGTTTGTTATGCCACGCCTAAACTAACCAAACACTAACTCGTTAGTGTGTGTTTGATGACGTGGCATTTTCAGCCTATCTTACATGCTAGTGTCAGCATGCCACGCAGAAAAATTTTCCACGTCTGCATGCCATGTCAGTGTGTCATTTAAGTAAAAAATGTCATGTCAGCATGCCACGTAGGCAAAAAAAATGCGACGTCAGCATGCCCCGTAGGCTAAAAAATGCAATGTCATCAAAAAACTAACGGAGTTTGTGTTTGGTTAGTTTAGGGGTAACATAACAAACAAAATGTAAAGTTTGGAGTATCGGTAGTCAAAATGATACTTGGGAGTGATATCGGCCAATGAACAATAGTTTGGATTATTTAAATTCAATTTCCCGATATCAATATAAAAGAATGTATGCACCCTTTAAGTCACTATAGTTGGTATCAGAACAAATTGATCTATACTTTTGTTAACTATTATATATATATACAAATAGCAAAGTTTCGTGTGAGAGTCGATTACTGTTTCGCTCAATACAAGCTTTTAAAGCTCAGTTGCGTCACCGCCTACGTCAGCCAACGTCACGTACAAGTATTTACTGCGACCTCTTTCTCTTTCTAAATAGGGCATGTAATCCAACTGTTACGATGCCTGTTGTTGACCGGTGACTCCGGTTGCCGGTTTCTTGGGTTGCTTCTTTATAACCGACAGTTTTCCCCTTCTCTCTCTAAAATCAGAGGTTGGTAGGGTGGTAGGTCGCTGCTTTCTGGCCGACGGTGTGTTTTTGTGGTGTATCCGGATGGGTGGGGAATATGGTGTGGGGCTGGTGGTTGTTACGTGGTTTCAACTCTGAGACGATAACATAGCGGCAGTTGCAGTCAAGGGATGGCGGTGGTAGGTAGACTTTCGTAAGCATACGAGGCGCAACTAGCGGCGGCGGTGACTTAGTAGTTAATCGGGCGGTGGTCAGCGTGTTAGCTCACCTGATGCATGTGGCCTTTTTGCGCTGGCGATGGCCGGGCTCACTGGGTTGTTTAAGTGATGTTGATTGGAGAGGAAGGAGATGGTGGGGATGGTTGTGGTCGTCGTTGCTGAGGTCATTGTCGGAGATGGTTGTCGTGGTTATCGTAGTTGTTGGCGGACGCGGTGCATGCCGTTTAGCTCAAAATAATTTTGGGGGAAAGATTTATTCTGTAAAATGGCAGTGCTTGGTTGGAAATTTCTTGGGTTGGTGATGTTTGGTCGGAATTTTCAGATGATGCTAGTAAAGAAAAGTACATATTGCCCGTAGAGATATATGGGGAAAATTAAAGTGGGGTTAGGACTTGGGATTCTTGGTACTTGCAAGCACTTTAATGGTAAGGCTTGAAAGTTTTCCTTTTTTTTAGTAAATATTATTAGGATAACAATTAATTTGTGTTGTCTATTGTACAATCAAAAGGTTGGGGACATCCTATATAAACAAATAAGATTTCGTATATTGTTGTCATATGTTGTGTAACCTACGTTAATGACATCATCGTAACGCATGTATGTTAGCGTTATCATTGTAATGTGTGATGTCGTCGCAAAGCGCGACGCGGTTCTGTAACTCTGTTTCCATCGGGTGAATATGAGTATCCGATCGACCCCGCAGCCGCAACGCGCGGCGGGTATAAAACTAGTTAGTATATAAGAACCTACTCTTACAAAACTTTTGCATGCACAATATTTCTTGTTAACTTATGAAACTATAGGAAGACCTCGTAACTATGAACCAAAATGCAAGACAAATGTTACCTCTAAATCCTTTTTGATGTGATCTAGTAATATATGAAAAATATGATGTACAACCTAAAAGAAGTTGGGTAAAATTTTTTAAAAGAAATAAATAGTCTCCAACATATCAAAGAAATTAAATTTTAAAACTTCAATTATTTTATTTTAGGGGATTTTATGAACCTAAAAGTAGGGATGAGCACCACCAACCACCGAATACCGATCCCGTCCCAATCCCGTACCGAGGGATTTCAGGATCGATATCGGTACCCATAATTATAGGTTTTCAGTTTCGGTATTAGGTGGTATCGGGACGGTATTTTATCGATAATACCGGATAAAGGCGAAATTGTAGATATTGAAATAATACCGAACCAATACTGAATATAATACCGAAATACATACCGAACTTAATACCGAAATCAAGCTAATACCGAAAGTTTGGATTTTTAAATTAAGATAAAGCCAAGATAAAGCCTAGTTCACTTTTTGCAAGCTACCGTAAGAGTGACTGTGTGGAGTTGGCTGGGGATCAAATATATGTGTTCCTGCCTAATCATGGGCTCATGGCTGGGGATCAAATATATATGCTGCAAATATACCTTACAAATTGGCTGCGTTATTAGTGCTCATCCTATTAAACAAAATAGGCCCAGCAGGTTTTTTTTTTGGTATGAATTTGGTATTATACCGAAATACCCACTCCGGTACCGGTACCGATACCGTACCGGTATAATCGGTATCGGTATTGATTTTTTGGAATTTTCGGTATAGGTGTTGTCGGGATTGGTATCGGTTCGGTACCGATACCGTCCCGAGCTCGTCCCTACCTAAAAGAACGAAATCACACATTATTGGCCAATAAATCAAAGAAAACCACAGTTTTTCAAGAACAATGGTCATGTTAAGTTTTACATATCATCAAAATGGTTATTTGACAGAAGAAAATCTAAAAATCCTTCAAGTAAACTTCATATCTTCTTAAACCACCAAATCATAACTACTCTTGTATTAATCAATAAAGAAGAAAAGAGGCCCTAAATGGATCTAAGAAGAGAATTTCTATAATAATAGTCTAGACCCATGAAACATTGGATACAATGTACTTCCCCTAAACTTTGATGATTATACTTAAAAAACATTATTAACTTTTGCTAGCATGCTATAACTATAAACAGGAGTCATGCTTGAACATAGATCATAGATGTCTTTAGAAAAACTAAGAACTGACACACAAACAACAATTCTTTAAAATTAATAAAACACTAAATGACCAGAATCCTAACTGCAACATCCACAATATAATTTAATTAAATGAACAAAAAAAAAAAGATAACAAACTTATTGAAAAAAAAAAAAAGATGAATTCAGTACCCCATGTTTTTAAGATTTTATATATAATTAACAGAAAATTTATAAGCTTTGAATATTCAAATGAAACGGAAAATCATAAATTTGTCTCGAAAATGAAATCTGCATTGTAATACGTAGCTAATTCAATTAGAAAATTCAGATTTAGTTCAATTCGAATTTCAAGTTTTTCGAGTCCAATTCAAACGTTGCACACCCTACCTTGAAACGGAACAAAACACAACAATGAAGATATGGATTTTGATTTGTTAAACTTCACTGTCAAGTTCCAGCTAATAGTCAAACACTTTTTGATATGCAGGAACAGGTAAGAGTATCAACTTGGTAACATTACCACTAAAATAGAGTAATAGTTAGAGTAGAAGTACCTGCTTGCGGTTCGCTTCAGTAATTAGTGAAGTGCGCCCTCAGATGTATAAGAGATGGTTAAACTGTTTACACCATGAACACCTCCCTAATAAAAGAACGCGAAAAAAGAATGCATACCCAATCTTGTTATGTAAAAAAAATGTTCACATTATACAGTCAGTAAATTTGTCTTTTCAACATCTCGTAAACCTCAACGCCTTGAGGATGACGGTTAACATTCGCTTTAACGAACTGTTTTTCTGAGCAAGCAAGAATGGTGCTAATAGCCACGCCATTAGTTGCTCCTTGTTCTTCTAGCCACTTATGAAACATACACCTAAGTTTCATCTTTTCTATAGCATAAGATAATGTAGATGGGTATCCAGTTATCGCAGACAACGGGTACCCTAAAACGTTGACCAAAAAGTCAACCTTTATTTCAAGTACCATTTTCGACTGGTTTACAATTTGCGGTGCTGATTTCACCATTTCCAGCACATCTTTTGGGTCAAACCCTGCGTTGACCAAACAATCAAATCTTTCTCGGAGCTCTTTTGCTCTCCCACGAAACCTTTTAAGGGCTCGTTCCATCTCTTTTGAATTTTCAACGAATCCCAATTGTAATAGAAACTTTGTTTTTTCTATAGTACATTCTTTTGAGGATGGAAGTGGCGTAACCTTTATTCCGATAGCTAAATTCCTTAACTCTTCCGGGTTATTCTTGATTATTTCACGAAGTCGTTGTTTTCCAACGTTCAAACTATTTAAAATCGTTTTCACAGCCTTTAAAGAACACGAGCCAAGTATATGCGAGTGTGAACGAAAAAGCTTTGCAATGTCATCAACATCCATCTCAATTCCCGACAGAAAATAATACGAACGCCTTAAATTCGAAACAAATTCCTGGACCTTGACTTCTGGAAACTGAGAAAATAAGGACAGAATATCGTTCTTCGCAGCTCCAAATTTAAGTAAGAAGCTTATAACCGAAAACGTTGTAATTCCTGAATCTTGCAATAAAATAGTGGGATGTTTATGCATTAATCTCCCTAAACGCTCGTTTTTAAAGCCTAATTCTTTTAATAAACACAAAACTTCAAGCATATTTTCCCAGTCATACGATTCTTCGTTTGATAAATGCTCAAGAAACCAACCGTCCGTGATTCCTATAGTCTTTAACTCCATTACAACCTTAAGAATGTCACTAAATTCACCTTCGACTAAAACAGAAGGACACAAACTCACAACTTTAACAACAGTAGACTGATCTAAACCTAAATCTTGAAGATCATGAAGCCGTGACAGCAAAGCGCCATCACTCGATCTAAACACGTCTCTAACTTCCTTATAAATCTTTCCTATCTTATTCGGCGCAAAACCATATTGACACAACATATGATACTTCTCCAACAACACACTGTCATCAGTTAAAAACATCAACTTCCGCGGCAAAAGTGTCATAAACTCACACGGTTCCAATCCCATACTCTCGAAAAAGGGTTCAAATTCATTAATCGGATGGTACCGTAAAAACCGACTAACAGATTTCCCAATGTGTCCTTTATGTTTAACCCCTTTTAACAGCTTTTCAAGAAACCTAGGCGAATTTCGACTAATATTCTCTGCATCAACAAACTGTAAACTTCTAGTTGAATGCAAGTAATCTAACAAAGCATCTTCAGCTTCTCTACAATGTACCCGACACGATAAACCGACATTCCCCTCATCCAATTTTGTACCATTTTTGGATTTGCAAGCAGCTTTTGTGCTATAAACCTTAGTGTTTTGAATCCCAGGTTGTGACCCAGATGAGTAAATTGGTTTAATATTCAAATTAACAATAACCCATCTAATAAAAATTGGATCTTTAAGATTCTTGATATGATACATGAATGGTTTTGAGTATTTTTTTTACAAGATATATTGATGAATGTGAGGTTTAATAGACAGGGAAACTATATGCAGAGGTTATAGAGATTAAGATTAAGGTTAAGATATACCTTGTAAAGATTCAGATGTTTTTGTTGGTTGTATTGGTCTGATTGTTGCCACTATTGGGGGTAGCCATTAGAGGTTAAAGAAGCTCCAACCAGGGTTTATGGGTTCTAAGTCAGTGGTTGTTATTTTGACACAATTTTTGTAATGTTTGTTTGTGTCCTTTATTTATTGTTAAGGAAAGGCATATAAACCCTTGTGGAGTTTCGAATTTCAACATCTTTTTATGTTTTGTTGTTGAGACTAATTGTATTCTCCTACGATTTACAAGAGTGTGTCTTGTATTTGGTTTCATACTCGTTGGTTACCTCTTACTTATTTTTATTGGGTTCGTAGGTAAACCTGTTTAAGGTCTTGTGGGTGCAAGTTACGCATCTGAATGCCTATTAGTTAAGATTGACTTGAAATATTAAATACCCAACTATCTTTTTAATGACAATGTATCTTTAACCATTTACTTAAAACCGGTCAAACCACCGAACCAGTTCGCCGGTTCAACTAATCGTCAAAAAACCAATAATTCCAACAAGTTTCCGTTCAACTCATATAAAACATGTTTTATATTTATGTAACAATATTGCTCGTAACCTAAAGCTAGAGGTGTACGAAATCTGGTTTGGGCCCAAACCAGTTCGTGACACAAACTTGCCCGGTTTTTTCCCTTGGGCTCAAACCGATTTGTCAAAAACCAACCGATGACGCCAATATCGGTTCAGTTTCTTAGTATAACCAATCTGACAAGCTATATGTGCGGTTTCAACAATGTATTGCATTTAGATGTGAATAAAAAGACCGGTTTTCAAACCAGTACCGGCCAAACCGACCCGGACCAAAGCGGTTCCAAAACGGTATTCAAAGAACCGGTCTCGGTACCTATTCAAAACCGTAGGTTCCCCAATCGATTTCACTCTTCGAGCCTAGGAACCGAACTGATTCGTGTGTGAAACCGGTCCCAAACTGGTTTTTCCAAAACCTATTCGAGCCGTTGGAATCAAAAAATGCTTCTTTTTTTTTGAAATTTCGAACGTCAGGCTTATATATGGCCGTTACATGACCGTTATAATGACCCAAAATTACCATTTTGCCACCCCAGATTACTATAAATATATATTTGTGGTACCAAAATCACCCTTTCGAACGTTGGGCTTGTATACTGTCTTTCACATGGCTATGTCCCAACATCTTTTAACATTAAGGTTGGATGGTGTGGTTTGGAGCATGAGTAGTTCGGACGAAGATTAAAAAAATATAATTGTAATGTTTGGAATTATGTTTCTTTTTTATTTCATTTTCCATATTTTTTGTTTCGAAACCTCAAAATTCTTTTTTAATAAAAGTCATATTTTTAAGTTTATTTTTTAGTCGGGCTATATATATTTTTTCTAATTGTGCTCGCAAAAACCGATTAAGAACTGAAACCGAACCGAACTGAACGCGGCCTTTCAAACCGACGAAACCGGTCCAAAATCAAACCAGTTCGAGATGGAGCCGGTACTGTTCAAAACCGGTTAAACCAAAACCGGTTCCTAAAAAAACCGATTTGTGCCCTTCTAATTGCAAAATTGGTCACAACATAAAAGTATAAAATCAACACGGGCTTGGGCTTAAATGGGCTAAAAGGAAGACAACAGTTCATTTATTGGTTACAAAGGACGTGTGGATAATACTTTTCTAAAATCAATTCACAGTAGGGCTGGGCTTTAATGGGCTGTCATTAAGTTTGTTGATGGTATTTTAACTTTATTTATATTTGATTTAAAATAAGATTTTCTTTGGGCTTATAAGTACGCCCACGTCATTAAGTTTTTTTACTAGACAATATAACCTCTACTATGGTGACTACCGACTAAACAATATAACCTCCAAAAAAAATGGGTAAAAAGAATATTGCGTTAGCATACTAAAAATTTAGAAAATCATCACACTTATTTTGATATCATATTCACTTGCAAATTACTTTGTTATGTCTTGTAAGATGGGTTGCTTTCTTAAAAAGACAGAACATGGATGATGCTAATTGCTTATATATTCCTTTTTTATATATAAATTCATAACTTTTATGATAATATGTAACATATACTAAACCTTTGAGCCCATATGATTGAAAAGATACGCGTTCATCATGAAGATTTTACTTTTATGAAGAATGAGTAGGCGCGAGTACATGTGAATGTGTTACTAACATTCTCGAAACCTAGATATGACAACTGTACTTACATAAAGCTACATGTCTTCATGACGTAACAAGTGGCTAATTAGAGTGTTACAATCTTATATGACTGTGTGCAATGGTCATATTCATTATAAGAACTAAAGGTAAAAGGTAGGAATAGGCTGAATAGCACGCAAATGCTTTGGTCATGTACATCTGTATTAGTTTTACACATCGGATGAACACGCAAATCATCTATCGTCACCCATGTTAGCCAGTTGTCACTTGAGGTTGCGTCTTATTTTAATAACTCCTTCCTTGATACGACAAAGTACATTCAACCCCACCTCTCTATCTTGTGTGTTCATATTAAAAATGTATGCCCCTAAAACCGAAGAAGTCATTTCTTGTGCTACAAGTATTCGAATGCTACTTTTCTAGCGGCAAATGTTTAGAAATAAATACCTTATAACCTTGTTCTTGCAAGGAACTCATACCGCTTTTGTGGGTGACAAACATCATAACACAAGACCACCAGGTCATGGGTGTTTGAAAGCTACTTAATCCACATTGTTAAGATTATAATCATTAGTTTTCAAATATAGATATGTTGCAATAAAATGAATCAAACAATTGTCAAAATCCATAAAGGTGGGGTTAGGTTTTGTGAAAGATGCAGGAAGTTGTAATAAAGTTAAAGGGTGATGTCTCCAATCTTCCTTTTTGTGATTTTTGATATGTATCAATCTTTAGCTACGTACATGTGTGAAAACGTAATATTTTTTTTGTGTTAAAAATCATAAAACTCGAAATATAAATCATAGAAAACATCTTATGTGGGTCCGGTAAATTATTACGTGGATCCGAAAATTATGTAGGAACAAATCATAACTTATAGTACATGATAGACACGGTACTAAAGCATGGTGAGGTGAACTAATCTGAACTAGTCACTAAACTTCTTACCCAGTAAATTCTAAATGAATGCTGAATGAAAATTATTCACATGTGTTCATAACTCCTACCTGGCCAGCCACGCACCACCAACAACTAGTCAGGCATGTTATTGTTTCAAAGGCACTTACCCATATCAAACCTCTTAATGGTTCAACACTTAATGATGCAGAGGTTGCTAAATAGCCCCTAAAAACGATTGCAAGCCCCCATAAACGATTGCAGGAAGATTTATTATATGCGGTTTTTTGCTAATCTATATAAATTCCTATGGAAAGTTTCAAATTCCATCATAGATAAGAAGGAATGTGACTTTCCTTTAAATGAGGGAATTGATTAGAATTCATTCAATTTAAATTCCATACTTAATCAATCAAACATAATTTTCAATGAAGTTAATTATTCTGATTCCATTTACAAATCCATTAAAACCAAATGGGCCTTTAGAAATTGAATTGGAATTGGAATGGAATCCTTTCCAAAAGCTAAATGACTAAATTACCCTTCTGCCAAGTCGTTCATCACTCTAGCCGGCCAGCCCCATGACATGCTTTTACGGAATTGGTGGCTGCCAGGTCCTCGTGTGACCATCATCTAGTCTTTGAGTGTTTGATGGCCACCTGGTTCCCCTATCAGATAATGGTTTAGTCCAATAGGTCTTCGTCGCAGGATGTCTTCTAGTTTCCCAAGTCAAATTTTGTTTTAGATCCGCTTGGTATACCAAATCATATGGACTCCATTTGGTTTCCCAAATCCAAATATATTTTAGTTCCATCTGGTTTCCATGTCCTCTGCGCATATGTGAAGCAATGTGAAAGGTCATATTGGTTTCGATTATCTTCTTTGAACTTGATTTATATTATATTATATTTTTTATTTTGGAATTTCAAGTTCTGAAAAATGATTAATCTTTTGCTTTTTAAAGATGGCAGTGGTTTGTGATAGTTGGTATATGAGGGTGATTTGGTAACTTTTAAATTTCATTGATTGAGAGAAAAGATTCAAATTCCAATTCCTTCATTTGACTAACCAAGCACAATTTTAGACTAAATATGTTCTAATTCAAATTCCGGTGAATTCCTTGAACCAAACGGGTCTCTTGACGTATGTGAAGTAAAAATTGATGTTTTGGATCCAAGAAGCAGAGAAATGAAAAGAGATCAAATTGTGAAATAGGACTAAAGTCATGAAAAATGTTTATACAAAGCATCAAACCTAGCTTACTCAAAATCCTAGATCTATAGTTAAACAATACATTTAACTTGTATGGGAATCTAACACGTGTTTATCCCATTTGGGTTTGATACATTTGGTTCATTAGCTCATATTTTTTATTTTGGAATTTCAAGTTCTGAAAAATGATTAATCTTTTGCTTTTTAAAGATGGCAGTGGTTTGTGATAGTTGGTATATGAGGGTGATTTGGTAACTTTTAAATTTCATTGATTGAGAGAAAAGATTCAAATTCCAATTCCTTCATTTGACTAACCAAGCACAATTTTAGACTAAATATGTTCTAATTCAAATTCCGGTGAATTCCTTGAACCAAACGGGTCTCTTGACGTATGTGAAGTAAAAATTGATGTTTTGGATCCAAGAAGCAGAGAAATGAAAAGAGATCAAATTGTGAAATAGGACTAAAGTCATGAAAAATGTTTATACAAAGCATCAAACCTAGCTTACTCAAAATCCTAGATCTATAGTTAAACAATACATTTAACTTGTATGGGAATCTAACACGTGTTTATCCCATTTGGGTTTGATACATTTGGTTCATTAGCTCATAGGCCATGGAAGTCATGAACAAGATCCAGCGGGTTGTGCACAATAATTTATCGACCATTAAGAGGGTGTTCGGGATTGAGTTACAAAACAATTTATTGACTTATTGGCTTCTACCAAAGGCCA
Organism: Ambrosia artemisiifolia; assembly: GCA_032199755.1. Classification (NCBI taxonomy): domain Eukaryota; kingdom Viridiplantae; phylum Streptophyta; class Magnoliopsida; order Asterales; family Asteraceae; genus Ambrosia; species Ambrosia artemisiifolia. Next base: position 45,518,580 of record CM063523.1, read on the forward strand.
ATAAGTTAATAAGTTGTTTGTATAAACCAAAAGCACTTTTGGTTTTGGCTTTTCAATAAGGGTGAAAGAGCTGTTTTCAAGAAGTCAGAAATCCTGGTTTTTGGCTTTTGACTTTCGGCTTTTGGTCATTTTACACTAATAAGCTAAACCAAACACTTTTTAAAAAACAACTTATTGACTTATTGGTTTGTCTCACCACAAGAGCTAATCCAAACACTTTTTTAAAAACTCATTTTCAAAAAGTCTTAAGTCAATATTTGACCAAAAACACTTTTGGAGTTAAGTAAGTAATCCCAAACACCCTCTAAGACTCATAGCTTCGTCTTTTGAAGGATCGGTTTTGTTATTCAAAAGTAGGTTACGTAGCTTGTTGCCCGTATACTTGCCAATTGTTTGTAATTGGTTGTTTTGTCATATCAAATTTATATGTACTATGAGAGGTTATGTTGTTTAAAGGGAATTAAAGGAGTAAATAAACTACATAATCCATTCCTATAACATATTGTCACAGTGCTATGAAAACAATCATTTGACTTTTAGTGGTTTGTGAAAAACTCACTATTGTGAGACAAAATATGGTAGTGATTTCTAAAGGGAATTGTGAGTTTGTGACCACAAATCCTATTAGCTCGAGCGAAAACAAGGCTAGTATTCATTAACTATATATTCAACATGACCAAGGTTGTAAAAGGCGCTCTAGGCGGCCGCCTAGGCGCTAGTCGGAACCTAATATCGGAAATCAGCCTTAGGCTATTTTGGGAGTAGGCGGTGGTTAGGTGGTGGTTAGGCGGTGTAGGCGGACCTAGTCGGCGCCGGATTCTTGATTTCCGGCAAAGCATTCCGGCGACGGCGTCGAGCTGCAAGCTCTGTTGTCAGACTCCAGAGAAGGAAGAAGAAACAGAAAACATAGTGGCTGCGTATTGTTTGTTTGTATGTTTTAGGGTTTAAATAATTTAAATGTTTTAACATTTAACCCCTGTTCTTCTCACTATTTTACATAAGTCTCTAAACCTTATAAATTTTACTCAAAAACTTTAAAATAAGTTTGTGTATTTCAACATTTAACCCGCTCAATCTTTAAAAGTTTACATTTGACTCTTAAAACTTATAAATTTATACACATAAAAAATATAATATCAACATTATATATGTATTATAAATTATAAATAACTATTTATAATATCAACGCCTAATTCCGCCTAGTCCCGCCTAGTCCCTAGGCTAGACCCCACCGCCTGCCTAGCGCCTTCTACAACCTTGAACATGGCCATTAGAACAACAAATGAAAAGTCTTGTATGAAGCGTATTGTCACCTGTAAAAACAAAATATATTTACGGTATATTAAAATACAATGTGATGGTACAGATCCAAATAGTACATCATGTTTACACACAACTAAGAAACCAATATTAATTGAACAACATCAATGCCAGTATCAATCTATCAGTCGGTCGGTATTCGTTTTTATGGTCTTCTATCTATGTGTAACATGTGTCAAATCCTTTTGAGCGTATCACAAATGTACTTTTTGAGCTTTTTTTTTTGTTAATCGAGTGTAGGTACCATACTGCTATTGTAATGAATGAACCGATGTCACAATGAACCGAGTCGATATTGGCCGAATTCCCACATGTAATAAACCGATTCGACACAAAACGAATTTCCCCTGCTATCGTGCGGGGACTCCCACTAAGTAAGGGCATTTTAGATTAAAAGTCATGAAAGTTGTTTTTCATTTTAATTTTAGAAAAGTTAATAGGCTTAAAGATCATTGTGTGCTTAGGCCTTAGTGTTCCAAACCTGTATTTATGTTTAACTTTCAATTATAAAGTAACTAAGTTTGTTTATATTACTTCCTAAAGCTAGAAAAAGACTATTTTACCATAACCCTTTATGTATAATTCGTTTGTTGGTCTGGGGGTCCTTACTTTGAGGACCGCTTGTGACGTTTTTTTAATGAAATTAACCTTACAAAAAAAAAAAAAAAAAAAAAAAAACGTTTGTAAGGATAAGGAGGAACAAACTGAAAGCACGAGGAAACGAATCTTATTGTAGGGATTTGAAGTCTTCCCATCTTAAAATCTCGTGTAATTAAATAACACTAAAAAAACTACAAACATGTAAAAGAATTGGGCATTGGGCCATTAGTCACTGAAAATCATGTTAAGAAACATACATGATTTTCCAATATAATATTTTATGAACTTTTAAGTTGTAACTATCTATACGCAAAAGCCATGTATATATATGCAAGAAAAAATCAAGATCTAAATAATATATGGTATTTTCACAACCCTACTTTTTCAATTTGTACAACATCATACAGTCTGTATAGGCCTCTACGAGCCGTATAGGGTGTCAGTGCAATAAATGTTTCTGAAAAAGCAAACATATACTGGCCGTATAGGCCTATATGGGCCGTAAAAGGGTTTTTTTTAGATTGTGTTGGAATGGATGTGTTGAGTTTTTTTATAAAAAGTAAAATAGCATAAATAAAAAGTTTTTTTCACTTAATAATAATTTAGTACTAGATTATACCCGTAACGTCCTCGGGTTGAGAAATTTAATATGACATTTCAATTTTACATATGAAATAGAATGATGCATTTTACAGTACATGCAAGAAATCTTTGGGTAGCACCTGCCCAACCTTAATAAACAATCTATAACTCTAATATTAATACCTAACCTCAAACAATGTACAATTCCAATGCTAACATATGTTGAAAATAGAATTCATATTTACTGATTTGAACATAATTAGTGACTTGCCTATACATGATTAATGAATAACATGAACACTTTGTGTTTTTTTTCTTGTATGAACAAAACCCCACAAAAAAATTGTCGTTTTTTTCTCTCCGTTTTTTATATACTATGGTACTCGTTGGAAATATAATAAAACGCTCGTTAACAAAAAAATAATACTCTCAAACAAAAAAATTGTCGGTATGAACAAAACCCCACACCTAAAAAGGCCTTTATTCCCTTGTGTCAATAAAAAATAATACTCTCAAACAAAACAATTGTCGGTTTTGTTGCATGTTAAAAAAGGTCACACCTAATAATAATAAGTATAAAACACTAATAAGTATACAAATTTTGGACCTCTATAGCTCGTATAATAATATAATTGTTGGTCATACTCCTAAAAAACTATTAAATTTAACAACAAAACTGAAGAAATGACTTATCCATCCGATTAAAGGTTACTATTGGAACAATCAAAAGTAACAAAATTCAATACCTAATTAGACATCTTTATCTTAACCATAAATTCTTAATCTAATATCAAGTAGCGGAAATACAGCCGTAACAATCTTATAGAACACGCTTTTGATTCCTACTAGCTAATATAGGCTCACACAAACAAAGAAGACCCAATATGTTACATATTAAATGCAAAAAAAAATTGTTGTTTATGCTATTTTACCTTTGTAATAAGAAATGAATTTTTTTTTATAAAAAACTCAAATAACATGCTTAAAACTAATAAACAACACTTAAAAAACATAATTACGGCCCGTATAGGCCTCTACGGGCCGTAGATGGTGCCCATAAACGGGCTGTAGAGACCTTTATGGGCCGTAGATGGTTTGGGGAAGGATCGTAGAGGTTCTTTATGGGACGTAGAGGTTGTTTATCTACGGGCCGTATAGACCTTTACGGCCCGTGGAGGACAAACCCAACACATCCATTCCAACACAATCTCTAAAAAAACCCCCTCTATACGACCCATATAGGCCTATACGGCCCATAAAGACCCATATGTACTTGAACCAATGATTGACAATCATTGGGAAACATATACGGGCCGTATAGCCCTATACGGCACATAAAGACCCATATACGGCCCATATAGTCCTATACAATGTTTTAAAAACTGGTTTTTGAATCATACCATATTTGACTTAAAAATGGTTTAACCGGTTGAATCGGGTTGTATCGGGTGGTTCAACCGGATTGACTTGTTAACTCTACGAATCCATAAATTACAACATGAACTCAAATTATAATCTAAAAGTGAATGATTACATATAAAAAAATAATCCAAAAGTATTCAATTTTTTAACAAAGTTCTTTTTAAATGAAAGTTTACGCTATGTATAAGCCATTGGAGTATTGAATACATCAAGTTCACAATTGCTTAAAAGATGAAATTCACTACCATCGTCTTCCTCGAAATATAGAGCATAACTATTTTCAACTTCTACATTATTATATAAGAAGTTTTAGTAGAAATAACAATCATAATATACTTTAATTACCAAAGATAAGTAACTTATGTAACAAGTAACAGTGTGTTTGAGGAACTGATTCGTGCTCTTCCTCACCAAACATGTTATCTATATAATTATTATGAAGTTCTCCTTCTTGCTTTTCTTGAACCACAAAAAAATCAATACTTCAAAACCCAAAAATTTACCATGTGTCGGTACCGGTATAAAGGTTCAAACCGGTATACCGTATTTTACCGGCGGTACGAACTTGATACCGTTTCGCCTTTATACCGGGGTGTTTCGTACCGAGCTCACCTCCAAAAAATGGTATTACCGGTATAACCGGCCGGTACGTACCGGTTTTTAAAACATTGAGTCCTATACGAGCCATTAGGGTTGTTCATATAAAATAAAGAGTTGTGTGAATAACCGAAGCCTAATATTTTCATCCATCTATGTTTATAACTTTTATATTAAGACATTTAGATAATTATTTTATTATATAACTGAACCTAAAATTCACATAGATGTAATATTTTAATAAAAATACAGTAGGGTTATGTATCATAGTTAGGGATTTGTAATGGGGTTTGTTGATTCCACAAACACCTATATGAAGGAGACAGAAGGCCGATGAAGACATAGAAGACTAAAGCGAACCGCAAATTCCTTGGCTACAGGTTGTTCATGTAAAAGGGGAAGGGGTGAAGTTCCTGAGGCAATGTACGCTTGCTCTGTTCCAGAGTTTCATTAAAGGATGGAAGAGAAAGTATTGGAAAGGAAGTGGGGAAAAAATGTGTTCCAGATTTTTTTGTAGGAGGGAATGAGAAGGATAATAAAGAGGTTTTTAGGTTGATTTTCAATCTTTCCAATTTGAAAGGAATTGGAGAGAAAGGAAGAGGAGGGTGATCCTTTCTCTTCCATCCTTTAATGAAACTCTGGAACAGAGTGTTAAAGCTGAGATGGAAATTCATGAGCCCGTCAAATTACTAATGGTTGCGCAACAAGAAAAAAAAAGTTGTTCTATTATCCCAACTTTTTCTTAAGTTTGTTATATTGGCAATTGCCATCCCTATTGAATTTAGAATAGTTATATTTGTATTTAATATAAACTTACATTGGACTAGGGTTGTTCACGGCCCAATCTAAATCGATCGTATCTTTGCTCACCGAACCGAATCGAATCGAACCGACCGTTTTTCAATCGAGCCAAAGTCGAACGAACGTCTTTTGATCCGAGCATTTTTATCGTCACCGAACAAAAAAGGAAAGTGATGATGGGATGGTTGGTTTTTAGAGTACAGTGCAGTTTTCGTTCCTAAGATTTTGTCCAATTATAACACAAGAATAAATTTAACAAATAACAATGAACAAGACAAACACCAACTGGTTCTATCGAGATCAACTCAACAAGAAGATGAATCGTTGACCGATTGAAGCAGACCCTTGTCGAATCAGAAGTCTGAAATTAATTAGCTAACTGAAGAGAAACCCTAGGGAGTGGTGATGGAGAAATCAAACAATGATTGCCGATGAGAATTCTGATTAGCTTTTGTACTTCTAAATCAAATGGCTGATGAGACTTTTGATTAGGGTTTTGAACTTCTAAATTAAATGGTCGGTTGAGAGTTGAGTGTCGATTAACGCTTCACATTTCAGCAATGGACATTTTGACTCAATTACTTAAAGGACATTAAATTATTGGATAATGGACTATTTGTTGTATGTAGGAATATAGTTAACCCTTATATTAAAATAAATAATACCGATACTTCGATATTTATAGGAAATATAAAAGTATGTTGCCAAACAACATAAAATGAACATAATACATAAACAAATGTACCAAACCTGATTCAAGCGTGTCCTGATTCAAGTAGCATTCTTGATACAAATCTTCACCACTTGAGTCTTCAACTGTCCTTGACGACTGCAACAATATACACACTAAAAAGTTAATGAATTTTTGGTTGAGGATTGTGTTGATATGGAGCCCTTAAAACAAAGTTCACGCCTTCTCTTAGACGGTCTGTCTCTCATGGTACAACAACCAGAACAATATGTGTACTGCCGGAGATGACTCTCGTGCTTGAGAAGCCACTTGGTTATTTTATGTTTTTCAAAATGTAGGAAAAAGAAAAAGCTGTGTAAAAAAAAGTTAGAGAGTGCTCCTCTCTGACTTTTCATATATTAGAGAATCTGAAAACAAACGTATATGTTTTCTTTTTAAACTCAAGTATGAACCACTATGATCATATATACACATAGTAATTAACCTTATTTTTTCTTGTGATAAACAAGACGTTAACCTTGTAATAAACAAGTTTTAATATCTAATTAAACGGACTTAAGTGGTTAATCAAAATTGTCATTTCAATTTCCATTCAAGAGTCTCGACACCTAGTTTGACCATGTACAAACAGCTGGTCACTAAAGCGTCACATTGCGCCCATAAGCCCACACTACGCGTGTGCGAGTTAGGGTGCGGACCCTTTAGGGTTCCCACTAGTGTTTGGCTCAAGCAAACAATATTCAAGAAGTGATCCTCCTTATAAATATAGTTAGCATACATTTAAATAATCCAATATTAACAAATAAATAATGAGTATAATTATACGGCGTAGTTCAAGGCAACATCACACGGAAGTATCTTTGATCGCAAGCATTCCTTCTCTATATTAATGTTTTATTGTCAGAATGGAAATATTCCCAAATTTTTTTATTTAATAGTTTTATCCAGGTACCAATTACATTAATCCCCACATCAATTATGTGGATTCGTCATCACTATTTTTTATTAAATCATTTAAGTTTTTTATTTGTTTTGATTGAGTATTTTAAACTATAAAATGGTGAAATTTTATATAGAAAGATATACAAAGTTAACGTTTGTCTTATGAAATATCAAAGGAAGGAACTTGAGAGTTTACAGGATATATGGATCAGTTAAATTAGTTGGAAAAATATGAATCGTGCTCACCAGACCTGAACCCGGTTAGTAACAAATCTATCAGCCCGGCCTTAGAGGGTTGGGAAGGCCGGGTGATGTCCCAATGCCCAAATCTTAGAGGGGTCCGATTTTTAATTGATCTTTTATATATTTAAGCTTTTTAATATATATATATATATATATACACCTATATATATTAGCGTCCGATTTTCACTACTCACCCGGAGGCCGCTGCTCAAAGATGTTTTAGGATTTTTAGAGATGACCCTGATATCTATATATTTTGTTGTCATACCTATAAAAAGTATTTCCGGCAGTAGGGTCATCAAAATTATTTTAACCGGATTAATAAAAATGCTGCTCTCATCTAGAATCAATAACGAGTACTGGTACCGACCAAACAACATAGATATCGCCATATTGGTATTCAATTTTATGATTTTCGGTTTCAGTTATCTTAGTTATATATTATATCTGGTTTTTAACTAATAACTTTCATTTGTTAACTTTAAAAGAAATCCAGGTATGAAAATATTTATATGTTTTTTTTTTTTGTGAAAAGAATATTTTGTATCTTAGAATAGACGAAGTACTGATATCGTACTGATGTGTTCGGTACCATACTCAACCAATACCAACAAACAAAATCAGTATCCCGTACTGGTGTTCACTATTATGATTTTCGATTTGTATTTTCCGATATTTTTCACTATCGGTACCGAATCGATATTGTACTGTGATAGTGGGTATAATGTTTAGTTTGTGTTTTTACTCATTTTACTTTCATAGTGGGTATAATGTTTAGTTTGTGTTTTTTACTCATTTACGTTATTGGTGTTTTTTTTTTTGAACGGCCAACAAATTGGAATCACTCACGGAACACTGGAGTATCATCGTGCTACCAGTGTTGCCACGCGATTCCACCACCAAGTCACCAATTCAGGAGGAAACTCATAAATGAGAAAACCCCCTTTGTGAGATTCGAACCCAGGACCTCATGACCCCTAAGTTTTATCTCACCACCAAGATACCACTAGGCTATAATGCCTTGGGTTGTATTTATTGGTATTGAATATTTTTTTTTCTTTTGTTAACACTCTGAAACAACTTTATTCAAAACATAAATGTATTCAATTTTTATGTATCGCAAGCTATAATGAGTACCAATATCATACCAAACATAATCGTTGTTGACTGAACAACACCGATATATAGCCTTTTAACATCTCACGATTTATTTTTATGGTTATATAAGACAACTTTCATGCACTAAAACTAATATCATTTTATATATAAAGTTACATTACATATTTTATAAGACATACATGTTAGTAATTTGATCAACAACAAATATACAATCTTATAAAAAGAGAAGACGGGTATCTTATCTAGAAAATGAATAGGATTACTCGAGATTGGTAATGTCATTTAGAAACAATTTAACTACTACATACAAGATCAAATAATTTAAGTTAATTATATACTATGTATTTTGTTTTCTTTAAATAAAAAAAGATATTGGAGTAGTAATTACGGCGGGGAATCGGCCATATTTACCTCATCGAGTTGCACAGACTGATGGTCTTTTATATTTTGTTTCTTCTGATTCCAGTGGACCACCTTTATTATTTTTATATTTATTTTGTTTTGACTCATTTGACCACTTCAGGAAATTGCTTCAAATAAATCCACCGGGTTGGGGGTGCTTAGTTGGTCTACAATTTTTTAAAGGTAAAGCACGAAAACTATGCACCCAATTTCCTTTAAATATTTTTCAAACAATTGATTAAGGGGCTGTTTGGTTAATTAAATGCTGAGTTAATAAAATGTCTGAATAGTTAAGAGGCTCTGAATGGTAAGAATTATTATTTCCTTGAAATTCTTGATTGAGATTACACAATAATATATAGAGATGTTACAACAAAATCTCCACTATTTTAGGGAGATTTCCTAAGTACAATCAATCTATAATCATAACCATATTTACATATATGCTATTACACCCCCGCAGTCGAAGCGAAGGGTGGACGAATGCTGAGACTGGTCCGAAAATCATCAAAGAGAACACGCGGGAGGCCTTTAGTGAATATATCTGCAATCTGATGACGTGACGGTACATGAAGAACTCGAACACAGCCTTTCTGGACCTGTTCACGGACAAAGTGGATATCGAGCTCTATGTGTTTGGTGCGCTGATGCTGCACCGGGTTGCCAGAGAGATAGATTGCGCTTATGTTATCACAATATACTAAGGAGGCCCGTGAGATGGGATGGTGAAGTTCGAGTAAGAGATTACGAATCCAGCATAATTCAGCAACAACAATAGCAACGCCTCGATACTCGGCTTTTAGCACTGGACCTGGAAATGGTGGATTGACGCTTGGAAGACCAGGAAATTAAGCTATCACCAAGATACACGAAGTAGCCAGAAGTAGAGCGTCTAGTATCAGGGTATCCTGCCCAGTCGGCATCAGTGTAAGCAACGAGAGACAAAGACTGAGCAGGTGTAAGATGAAGACCGAACTCCGAAGTGCCCTGAATGTAGCGAATAATGCGCTTAAGCGCATTCCAGTGCGTAACTCGTGGCGCATGCATATGCATGCAAATCTGCTGAACCGCATAAGAGATGTCGGGTCTGGTGAAAGTCAAGTACTGAAGAGCACCAGCCAAACTGTGGTATGTGGAGGGGTCTTCGTATAGAAGTCATGTATCTGCCGAAAGCTTAGACTGAGTATCCACAGGGGTGGCAACAGGCTTGCACGAATCCATTGCTACTCGATGGATGATATCTCGCGCATAAGACTGCTGAGACAAAAACATCGTATCTCCAGAGCGAGTGACCTGTATGCCCAGAAAATAAGAAAGAGATCCCAGATCCTTCAGAGCAAATTCTCCCGCAAGATTCTGAAGGAGATGGTGATGAAGGCTGTCAGTAGAGGTGGTAAGTATGATGTCATCAACATATATAAGAAAATATGCGATGTCTTGTCCATTCTAATAGACAAAGAGAGAGTTGTCCGACTTGCTCTGGCGAAAACCCTGAGAAGCAACAAAGTCTGTGAACCGCTGGTACCAGGCACTAAGGGCCTGCTTAAGTCCATAGAGAGACTTTTTCAGAAGACAAACATGATTTGGATAGTCACGATCACGGAAACCAATGGGTTGATGCATGTACACTGTTTCCTCTAAGTTACCGTGTAGAAAAGCATTCGTGACATCCAGTTGGTGAATTTTCCAAGATTTTGCCAGTGCCAAAGAGAGGACTAGTCAGATAGTGGCCGGTTTCACAAATGGGCTAAAAGTTTCTCCACAATCAATCCTCTATTCCTGTTCACGACCATCACACACTAAACGTGCTTTATAGCGCTCGAGACTGCCATCAGACCTGTACTTATGTTTAAAGAGCCACGTGCATCGTATTATATTCATGTCAGACGTGCGAGGTACAAGTTACCAAGTCTTATTTTTAATAAGGGCACTAAACTCATTAGTCATGGCATTGTACCACTCTGGATTGGCTAAGGCAACCAGCGGGTTTTTGGGAATGGGCGCAATAGTGGCAATGTGAAGGCTAAAAGGCTGTTTGGGTTTAGTGATGCCGCTCATGGGGCGGGTGTGTATGGTGCGTGTGGGTGAAGGATTTGGTGGCGGTGGGATTGGAGAAGTGTTGTGGGAGGTGGCAGGGGATGTGACGGTGGGACCGGTGGGGAGAGGTGGGCTGGACGATGTGGCAGTGATGGGAGGAGGGCTGGTATTGGGCTGATGTGGTGTTGGGCCAGTGGTAGGAGGGGGGACGGTCGATGTGGTGTTGGGCTAGTGTGGTATTGGGCCAGGGGCGGTAGAGGGATGATTAGTGGTTGCGCCCGAAGTTGTGGGGGATGGGCTAGAAGGAGCGGTGGAGTGATGGTGTTGTGGGCCGAGTGGATTGGACGACATGGCAGAGGAATGGGGTGGGCTTGGGGCCGTGGAGTTAGTCGGCCCATAAGGAGAAGTGGGGATAGGTTGCTGTTTGGAAAGATGATCCCAAATGAGTGGGTTTATTGTGGGATTGAGGAAGTCATAGGAAGGAGATGAGGTGGGAGATTGGATGGCGTAAGGAAAAATAGTTTCCTCAAAGTGTACGTGTCAGGAAATGATAAGTTGGTGAGTAGTGAGGTCAAGGAATTTGTATCCCTGATGGTTAGATGGGTAACCAAGGAAGACACACGGGTTGGACCGGTAGTTTAGTTTGTGTATGGTATTAGAAGGGGTGAGGGGATAACAGAGACATCCAAATACACGAAGACGTTCATATTCGGGAATGACTCCGTATAAGATAGAGGTGGGTGACCGAAAATTGGAGGTTTTGTTGGGAATGATGTTAAGAAGATAGGTGGCGGTTTCAAGGGCATGGTGCCAAAAGGATGGCGGTATGGATGCTTGGGCTAGGAGGGTACCAATCGTATTATTTATGGTACGAATTTTACGTTAAGCTTTTCCGTTTTGTGAAGACGTGTAAGGGCACGAAAAAACGGAATTGCATACCATTTGAGTGACAAAAGTTATAAAAATTATTATTGGCATATTCTCTATCATTGTCACATTGTAATTGTTTGATTGTCCGCTCAAATTGTGTGAGGACAAGGTTGTGGAGTTGAGTGAAGGTGGTGAAAACTTGGGATTTATTGGCTAGGGGGAAGGTCCATAGGAAATTGGTGAAGTCGTCTAGAAACAATATGTAATATTTGTGACCCCCCGTACTATGTATAGGGGAGGTCCAAAGATCACTGTGTAAAATATCAAATGGCAAATGAGTAACATTAACGGAATCATAAAATGGTAATCGTACACTTTTACCAAAAATGCAAGATTGACATAAAGTTTTATTAAAATTTGCCATAATCAATAAAAGACGACAATTTTAAAGATTGCAGTAAATTGTTTCCAGGATGCCCTAGTCTTTGATGCCAGCGATCTTGAGTAATGGTGGTGAGGGCCGTTGGTTGGTGTTGAGCGAGCGGAAGAGGTTGCGTGAGGGGGATTTCCTAAATACAATCAATCTATAATCATAACCATATTTACATATATGCTATTATGCAACACGAGGACTTCCCAGGGGGTCACCCATCCTAGTACTACTCTCGCCCAAGCACGCTTAACTGCGGAGTTCTGATGAGATCTGGTGCATTAGCTATGCACTAAGTCTGAATGATTCAGCTCTTAACCATTCCATTCAGAGCCTTTTTTAGGTTGAAACAAACAGCCTGAATGCTGAACCATTCAAAGCTGAATGGTTCAGAGCCTCATTAAGAGGCTACCAAACATAGGGCTGCAAACGAACTGAACTTTCAGCGAACAGTTAATGAACCGTTCGGCGGGAAGTTCGTTCGTGTTCGTTCGTTTATTAAATGAACGAACACGAACAAAAAATTCTGTTCGTTTAGTTAAACGAACGAACATGAACAGAGGTTGCGTTCATTCGTTTATGTTCGCGAACGTTCGGTAACATGTTCGTTTATGTTCGTTTGTGTTCAACAGTTTATTAAGGTTTTTAATTTTTATTTTTATTTATTTTACCCAACAAATAATATATATGAGGTAAATATATGACTAATGAGGTCAATAAACCTACTTTTTGTATCCAAGCTCATTATATGTTTTCACGTTCAAGCATTGATACCATCCAATTCCGACGCCCTCCGCCATCCACCACCAATGCCCTTCTCCAGTACTAAGTATGTTTGGACAATTAGGTTATATTTTGGGTGGATGTAGTTAATATTTTAATGTATGTGAATTCAATGCAATTCAAAAGTTAATATATGCCCGTTTGTGTTTGTTTCCGTTCATGAACACTTGTTTGTGTTCATTAATGTCCGTTTGTGTTCGTGTGTGTTTATGAACAAATGAACACGAACATGAGTGTTTTCTTAACAAACGAACACGAACAGAAATTCTCGTTCGGTAAGTGTTCATGAACTGTTCGTGAACACATAATTTTCTTAACAAACGAACAAACAAGGCATTGTTCATGTTCGTTCGGTTCGTTTGCAGCCGTCCAAACATGCCCTAAATCTATGTAAATTTAGTGAATTTGTAACTTTTTAGTATTTTCTTAACTACAAAACTTCTATACAAATAAGAAATCGGACTAGCAAAAATCTGTAATACTGAACAAACAAAATTTTGCAGGATTACATCGCGTGTATTGGAATCACACAACCTAACCCAATTAAGAATATAAACTTGGGACTACCTAATGGCTTGCACCTCTACTATCTAGGCTAATCCCAGATTGGCCGAAGAAGAGACATTTAATTAGACAACTAGGAAAAAACAAGAATTACAAGAAATTTGAGTTCAAAATGTTTTACAATTGAAACTAATAAAACAAAAGTGTAAATTTAGAAAAAAAAAATGTCTAGATAGAAGTAAAAATAAGAGTTTAGAGAGTAGGCAAACCCAAGCAGTAAAGACCCGTGTTAAATGACCCTGGAAAATATTTTATGTGCTATGTACTATCCTATACTTGTTCATTAAGTATCCGACACATAGTGAAGTGATACCAAGTTCATGACACTGGAAATAAAAATCTCAGATACTCTATTGGCTCCAGATAAATTGACTTTGATTTGTGAGTTGGACAAGCTATCTCTAGCTATTTGTCTACATGTCCAAATCTTCAAAACATTTCCGTACATGTCTTAATGATCGCGTAACTACTAACTCACAAGTAAACACTTGTTTTAAGTTAGAAAGCTTTTATTCTTTTTGTTCTTCTCCAATCCATCCACACAAGATTCTATTAACACTTAAAGATGTTATCGTGCATATCGTATGATCCATATAGTTACTATGAACGGATCAAAAGTTACTTGTTTTGAGTTGGAAAATTTTAATTTATATCCTTTTTGTTACTCCTAACATAAATTTAAGGGAGGACGGGGCACTACCCGTGAGTTTTTTCAACTTCACTAATTTCAACAAATCCTACACTGCCACGTCACTTCACTGATTTCCTTCACTGAACCTTTTTTTTTGGAGGTAACACTTCACTGATTATTTACCCATAATCAATGAAAGAGAGATAGAGACAAAGAGAGAAAAATCACGGGTACCAGCCCGTTAACTAGAACCAAAATTTGGTTCACGGGATCACTACCAGCATGGGTGGCGGCGGTGTTACCGTGCTGGTAGTGGGGTACCCGTGACCAATTCTGGTGACACCCCGTCCCCCCTAACAATTTGTATTTTTGTTTGTTTTTCCTTCCCCATATTTGGATCCACTACTGGGTTAGGGCTTGCTCAAAAGGTACAACCTCATTTTCTTTGATCCAATAAAGAAAAACATGGTAGCAGAAGCTGGTCTTGTCGGGTCGGGTCTTGTAACCATCAAATGTGGTCCTGCATAGTATCAAGAAATACATTAGAAGTTAAATAAAAAAAAATGGAAAAAGTGGACACTTCAAATCTGCAAGGTTGTCGTCTCTTTTATTCAAATTACCTACTCCCATTTCCATGTTTTATTTATTTTCTTGAACTTAAGATTCAATATTATATAACATCTTGTATAAACATTCTAATATTAAAAATATATAGTTATAAAGGTTGTAGTTATTTGCTTTATGTATATATTTAAAGTTGTGTCTAAAGTTTTTTTAATAATATACAAACACAAATAGATCCATGATCATTTTCTATTATTTTTTTCTGCTTTATAAACAAAAAAGATCCATTATTATCTATTTGAAAGACAACATTGAGTGACAAATTGGTAACCATGTCCCCTTATAAATACCACATGAAACTAAGGCCCCAAATCCATACCCCAAGAAAGTAACAAAATGGCAACTTCATCTCACCTAAACACACTCCCTTCATCCACTCATGATTTCTCCATAAGAACTCCACAATCTTCCCCCTCTTCTTCTTCATTAGCCACCTCAATGAAATTCAAAACCTTGATCCACAACTTCATCTTCTCCCATATCTTTCGGTTTGCTCGGGCCCTAACGAAGGCCAAAACCATAATCATCGAGCTTTTCAAAGAGATTCATCTCAACAATGTCCACTTTTTAGAACCCTTGATCTTAAAAAAGAATAAGAACAAGAATAAGCTTTATTTTGGTTCATTTAGGTTGCACTACAATTGGTGCTCATCTCATGTTGTCCCAATGACTTCAACCAACTTGTATACCAATCATGTGTACTATGATCCCACATGGAATTCCTTTGTAGATGACATGGCACCAAATTCTCAACTCTCAGGGTACCTTCATTGGCTTGAAGAGAAGAATGTGGGCAATGATAATGGAGATGCTTCTGAAATTACATTTGATGAGATGAATGAGATTGACCGTCTAGCCGATAAGTTTATAGCAAACTGTCATGAGAAATTCAGACTCGAGAAACAAGAATCGTATAGACGATTTCAAGAAATGATGGCAAGAAGTGTGGGAATTTAATGGGTTTTCTTGATCATCACTTTATAAGGTTATTTCCCTTGCTAATTAAGGGTTTGGGATGGTATAATTAACACAAGAAGTGCATGATAGGGAGGGAAAACTTCTTAGCTTCAAGATGGAATTTTGAAAGAATTGTAGAAGGGAGTTTTTTTGTTTTGTAATTGTGTAATTCTTGTTTTATAAGTATTATGCTTCAATCAAACCCATGAAATATTAAATAAATACATTTGATTACTTTGCAAATGGTATAATTGTTAAATCCATAATGTAAAATATATTAAGTTATAATATGTGGGTGATATGTAAGCGGTCTAGGTAGCCTCTGGCTTAATGGCCTGGGTGTATTTTGGCGTTTATGATTGAATAAAATGGCTCCGTTTGAATGTTATAATGTTTAACGAGTCTATCAAGGAAGTTCCAATGTTGCATATATTGATGGATCTATATCTATATTAGTAAAGTTTATTCGTATCCTTTCATTTCCTGTTTTGTAATGTTGTATTCCATGTTGTAATAACGACATGATGGGTCGGCCCTCATTGTCGAGTTCAGACAATCCAGATTCCCCAAGCATTGCATGATATTATAAACATAAACATAAAGAAACGGTTCATTTCAAGCTCTATTTCTAAACTCAAGCTAGGCTTATGAGCAGTTTTTCAAGCTTGAGGTCGGCTCATTTGTTATATATTAATTAATTTTTATATAGTTAAAACTTTATGCATAAGTCTAAAATTTATAATTTCGCAATTTTTATCCTAATTTTGAATATATAATAATTACTATATTTGACATTAAATAAAAATTTATATAAATAACATAATCATTTAGGTTTGTGAGCCTAATCGAGCTTGATAAGCTCGGGCTCTTTTTTAAAAAGAGTTTATTTTTTAAGTTTAAGCTCGTTTAAACACTCGTTTCAAGTTTTTAGCGAACCGATTCTCAGTAACTCGCAAGCAGCTAGTCATATACACACTGAAAAAGAAAACCATTAGAATGAAACCGAGACCAAACACCGTAAATTACCTCTTAAATCAAGTTGGTCTAAAAAATATAATAATCAATATATGCCCATCCTTTATATAAAGAGGGATTGAGTTATAGCCTAGTGGGCCTAGACTGTACGAGCCCACAGCCCACCTCTAGCCCGATCATGATACAACTCATACAAGCTCAACTTGTTTACAGTGTTCATTCATTTAGCTAAGAATAATAAGATTAAATGTTATTGCCTTGTGTTGTTACTTTCATTTAAGTGTTAAAATGTTACACGTTAATCAAATAAGATCAAACTATCTATGTTGCATTTCAAACACAAAGTGATATGCAAAAGAGTGAGTGTCGATTTCGAGTCAAAAGGAGAAAATCAGAAGTAGTAATTGGTCGTTTAACAATTAAAACAAGAAATGGGCATTGCAAGAGCTGGTTGAAATACTCATAAGAAACCACTTGTGCGATTAATTGGTTTGTTTTCATCTGTTTTTGAAGTGCTTACGTGCATTGAAAAAAACATGTTTTTTTAGTTTACTTACACTTGATGTTGCATATTTTAATGGTTACAAATGTACTGTTTTAAGCGGTTAAAACGGGTCAAGATATCTTGAATGCAATTTGGATGAAGGCATTAACCACACGACAATTACAAAAGTGCAGAGGTTGGGTTTGATTCACTTATTATGGCTATTCATTATGCAAAAAAACATGATTTTGAATTAGTTAAAATGGATTATAATTCGTATTACAACACGAAAAATGAAAGAGAAAGGAACTAACATCACCTATCGTTGTTTCAACATGATTGTAGATTGCACGTGTATAAAGACGTTAAATTCATTCAACAATTTTAGTTTTTGCTTAAAGTAGTCATAGGCGGACTCTAAATCTTCGGTGATGCGCAAAAATAAGTTTTTACGCATCCTAAATCTTCGCCTAAACATACCAGGGCCGTAAACCGGATTCTCATTGAAATAGTCATTCATCAAACGCTCATTGGCGGCTATACGGTCTCGCTCTATATATTGCCTAGACAATATCGGCCGTGGGGCGGAATTATTTATAAGATGCATCGCGCTAGTCGCTAGCGTAGCCGCACTCGTAACGGCTTATTCCTCTTCCGCGCCGTCATCGTGAAAAAACTGCTTATATAGATCGATAAACGAGTCTTCGGAGGGAGGAGACGACATTTTGGTGATTTGTTTGTGTGTTGAATTTGTTTGAGGGTTATAGTTTTGTATGTGTGTATTGTATATGTGTGAATGTGTGTGTTCTATGTGTCTCAACATATATATATATATATATATATATATATATATATATATATATATATAGATTGAATTTTTTTTTAATAAAAATAAGACCTTTCAACGGTCAATTGCACAAACATCCATTTTGAACGCTCGTTATGAGCAAGGCGGTGCCCAACCAAAACACCCCTATAGCGCCCGGAGGGGGGGGTGTTCCCGGCGCTATGGGTGGCTAAAACGCCGGCCAAACGCCCCACTACACACACCCTAAAAAGAGCTTATTTTTAAGTTTAAGCTCGTTTAAACTCGTCTCGTTTCAAGTTTTTAGCGAAACGATTCTCAGTAACTCGCAAGCAGCTTTAGTCCTATACACACTGAAAAAGAAAACCATTAGAATGAAACCGAGACCAAACACCGTAAATTACCTCTTAAGTCTTAACAATCAAGTTGGTCTAAGAAATATAATAATCAATATATGCCATCCTTTTATATAATGAGGGATTGAGTTATAGCCTAGTGTTCCTAGACTGTACGAGCCCACAGCCCACCCCTAGCCCGATCATGATACAACTTATACAAGCTCAACTTGTTTACAGTGTTCATTCATTTAGCTAAGAATAATAAGGGACTGTTTGGTAGCCTCTTAATGAGGCTTTTAACCATTCAACACTGAATGATTCAGCATTCAGCGCGTTTGTTTCAGCTTCTGAATGGAATGGTTAAGTCTGAATCATTAAGATTTGGGATGTTGCTGAACCATTAAGCACTGAACTATTAAGCACTGAACTAGGCTGAACGTTAATAAGGCTTCCCTACCAACGTGGGACAAGAAAACTAAACATTAAGAGGTCCAACTTAATGATTCAGCGCTTAACCATTCAGACCTCTTAACCATTCAGACCTCTTAATGATTCAGCACTTAATCAACCAAACAGCCCCTAAGATTAAATGTTATTGCCTTGTGTTGTTACTTTCACTTAAGTGTTAAAATGTTACACGTTATGAGTTGAACTTGAACTGTTACGAAGTTACGGAGTATGAAGTTTTATTTATTTATTTCGTAACAAAGTTATCAACACTCGGATCTTCTTTCCAACAATACCTAAAGATTGATTTGAGTGATTTTTCTTGGAGTCGTTTTCAAAGAAAAAACAATATGAATCGTATCATGTTAATAAAAACGATAAAACTAGATGAAAATACTTGATTATACACCCGTGTCAACAACGTGGTTATGGCTTTTCACTGAAAAATAGTTGGTGGTAAGGCAAGATGTCTTCATTCTAGTTGTATTGATCGATATGAAAAGTGGTTGAACTAAAGGGACCTAGGTGAAGAAAACAAAACATATGAAATAGTGACAAGATATTTAACAGATGTTTGATAGTGTTTCATGTGAGTGATGTTAGTAGTTTACACAATGCTGGATTTGAAAAACATGATAACTTAATCAAATAAGATCAAACTATCTATGTTGCATTTCAAACACAAAGTGATATGCAAAAGAGTGAGTGTCGATTTCGAGTCAAAAGGAGAAAATCAGAAGTAGTAATTGGTCGTTTAACAATTAAAACAAGAAATGGGCATAAAGTTTCTGTTGCAAGAGCTGGTTGAAATACTCATAAGAAACCACTTGTGCGATTAATTGGTTTGTTTTCATCTGTTATTGAAGTGCTTACATGTATTGAAAAAACATGTTTTTTTAGTTTGCTTACACTTGATGTTGCATATTTTAATGGTTACAAATGTACTGTTTTAAGCGGTTAAAACGGGTCAAGATATCTTGAATGCAATTTGGATGAAGGCATTAACCACACGACAATTACACAAGTGCAGAGGTTGGGTTTGATTCACTTATTATGGCTATTCATTATGCAAAAAAACATGATTTTGAATTAGTTAAAATGGATTATAATTCGTATTACAACACGAAAAATGAAAGAGAAAGGAACTAACATCACCTATCGTTGTTTCAACATGATTGTAGATTGCACGTGTATAAAGACGTTAAATTCATTCAACAATTTTAGTTTGGTATATCATACTTTTTTTTTAACGACAAACTAACCCAGTCCTAAATACCTTTATACATGCACTTTGAAGGATTGAATCTATCGCCTCTTAGATAGAGGAAAGACACCTTACCATCACATCATGTCAGCTGATAAAAATATATCCAAATGATTTTGATTGTGAGAATAAAAACAAACTTGAGTATAAACTCAGTATTACAAAATTCATTGAATAAGATTGTTTGATGAAAAGAAAAAAGAAATTCGTTGGTCTATCCATCATTACAGCTAATATTGGTTTAACCGTTGCAACAACTCATAACAATTGCATTTTTTTTCCTTTATCTTGTGAAGTTAGATTTGCACAATAGATGATTTTTGAACACGATTGTCTCATTTCTTTCCAATAAAGAAAAATTAGTCAACTGACATAAGAATGTAACAAGTCGTTTACAAAAGATGAAAACATGTGAAAAAATTTATAGACTTCGCAGTCGCACCCTGACTAAACTCCCTAGAAATACGTAATTCGAGTAGAAATAAATCTCAAAAACAAAGGAAAAGAAACCTGGAAAAAAGTTTATGGATCTGCCACTAGACACGAGCACTATGACATTTTCGATATGCATGTAGGCGGCCAAAATTAGAATTCCCTTTACATTCACTTCAACTACACGAAAACAATGACAACGGATCCTCAACACTACTCTTGTTCCACACATGATAAATGGAGTTAAGACAATACTATTCAACAATACAACAAGATACAAACTGCTTTAAGGTATCATAACCACACATACAATGAGATGACGCAAGTATACTATAATGAAGAAATGAATGTCATAATAAGATTAGCCATTTCAGTATCATAAGCCGGACCTTCCATCTGAAAATGGCTAACTCCTTCAATCAGATGTGTTTCTGCACGGCCTGCTGCAGTTTTAAGCTTGTTCGCCAACTGTTTGACGCTTGTAAACCCGTCTTTTGTCCCCATGACGAACAGTTTTGGCTTAGGTGATTGCAATATGGCCTTGTGGTGTCTTCCAAACAGAATGGAAGCCGTCCAGCCGAAAGGATAACCTAAGCTCACATAGCCCACAACTTCATCCACCTGATCAACTGCAGACCCTGCAATTGGTGCACCTGTAGTCGATTGAATCGGTTAGAAACCCGATCAATTGTCTAATTTGTTCTATTCAGCTCCTGGTTTTAAAAAAGCACGCCTGAGGTCCTCGCTTAGTCGCTTCAGACTAGGTCAGTCATGCTTTACACACGAAAAATAGACATGAGACGCTGTCTTGAGGTGGGCTGTCAGCTTTTTGTACAAGGTATGAATGTTGTACAACACGTATTTTTTAGTTATTTACAAATTAAACCATACATAGAGCTTACTTATGTCTAAAATATAGGTAAATAATGCTAGAAACCTACCATAAATCTTGGTTTTAAAAAGCGCGAAGCGCACAAAAGCGACGAGGTCTAAAACCGAGGCGCAAAGTGCAAAAGTGGTGGGCTTTTCGTACGCGAGGCGCAAGACGATTGTATAATTTTTTTTATATATGATATAGGTTTTTAGTATTATTTACTCAAAATATAGATACAAATAAGGTATATATATGATTTAACTTAAATGTACAACCTTTTTAGTTACATGTATAACAATTTTAAGCAAAAAAACATAATGTGTACGAAAAGCGCGCGCCTCGGAGGCTTTTTTTTTGCGTTTTTCGTGCGCTTTTTGCGCTTTTCTTGTGCTTTTTGTACACTGCTCGCCTAGTGTTACATAAGGCGCACGGGTTTGCGCCTAGATGCGCTTAAGCGCGCTTCGAGCGCGCTTTTTAAAACCAAGCCATAAATACAAAAAAAAAATTATATAAAAAACTCCACATCACGTACTGAAAGTGCAGCACTTTTACGCTTTGTACCTAGCGCCTCGGCTCGTGACCCTATCACCTCAGGGTATCTCATTTTTTTCAAACCAAGTTCAGCTCAACGTCGTTTTTAAAGCACGCCCAAGGCAACGCTTGACGCGAGGGTTCTCACATTAAACTAGTACAAAAAGCCCAAGTGAGACGTGCTTTTCACCCAATGAAAAGACACGAGGCGCAACCTTGAGCCACACTTTTTATGCCTATAGGTTATTTAGATACTAAACCATACACAGAACTTATTTATGCCTAAATTTTAGATAAATAATACTAAAAAAACCTACCAGAATTACAAAAAAAGAAAGAACATAAATAAAAAATCCAAGGAATCAGTTATCAAAGTTGTATAACGTGTAGCTAGGCCTGTAAACGAACCAAACGTTCATGAGGTGTTCGTGAACTTGTTCAGCGGAAGTTCTTTTATGTTCATTCATTTATGTTCGTGAACATCCATTTATGTTCGTTTAAATTTTATTAATTACACAAGTATTTTTATATAGATATAAACATAAATTGGGCTTTAGCTACTTGTATAGATATAACCAATTAGTAATTGGGTTTTTTAGTAATACAAAATTGTTTACATTTATTATGTTCGTGAATGTCCGTTTATGTTCATTCATGAACTATGAACACGAACATGACAATTTTTTTAATGAACGAATACGAAACACAAAAATGTGTTTGATTATGTGTCCGTGTCCGTATCCGTTTGAAGTTAAATGAACAAACACGGACATGCCTTTGTTTGTGTTCATTCAGTTCGTTTACAGGCCTACTTTTGTAGCACTTATTAATATAAATCTAAATCCCTATGTGTGAAACTGAAGATCTAAGGTATTGTAAACTTATAATATGTAAATAAAATAATCAGAACCACTGTAACTAATAATAATAATAATAATAATAATCAACCAACAGAAAAGAAACCCGTATGTATACCTGCAGACGAGCCAACAAGCAGAATCCGATTCGAGTTCAAGTTCTGACAACACCACTTACAAACAGCAACAACATCATTCACTTCAGCAAACCCAGTAATTGAGGGCCTGCCAGTGGATTTACCGACGCCTCTCATATCAAAGGTGATGGAAACGACGCCGTGTTGGGCTAAGTTAGTAGCAATGCCTTTCATAAGGCCTTGGCAGCCGCCTAGGACTGAATAAGGGTGGACTAAGACGACTACAATATTGTTATTATTATTATTTGGAGTTGAACCATCAGGTTTGTAGATTCGGGCGTCGAGATTGATTCCGTTGATAGATTCGATCGTAGCTGACTCTCTTGTTGTCATATTTGGGCGTATAGTGGAGTGTGTACTGTTGGATGGATCTAGAAGCAGGGTGGTTTGAGTTTTATTATTATTAGAACTTGAAATGAAGACAGTTTGGTAATTTTGTGGGTGTAGCGAGAGAAACAAGGGCACTTTGGTAATATAAGTACAAGGCTATTTTCGTAATTTTCTGGTTTTAAAAGGGTATTTTCGTCATCTTATAAACTTTTCCATCTAACTCTTTCGCTATGTTCCGGAGTTAACTTAAAGAGAGAAAAGAAAGGAAAATAATTGAAGGAAAGGAAGGGAAAGGAAAAGAAAGGATAAATGTTCTTTCCTTCCAAACTTAGCAAGCAAGCTAAGTAGATACAGGTGGTGGTATGAGGTTCAGGTGGTGGTCAGACTAATCAGATCAACGCTTGTAGGTGGGGGTGAGCCGGTGAGGAAGGTTAGATGATGGTGACTTGGTTTATTTAGGCACAAATAAAGGAGGTACGGAGATGGAAGAATGGTATTTGGGTGAGGCAGGTCGTAGGGAAACACGAGAGAGAACCAGGTATATACAATTTAATAAACAAAGCCAGAGAACCAAGTACGACTATATGTTTCTAGGTAGTTTTTTTTGTGTTGACAAACATTTAGGTGGAGAACAAGCACATAATAGGACGACAATTTGCCTTCAAATGGCTGTCATTTTGATTTGATCACTCCTGGTTTTACATGCTTATTTTTATCTACTTTGTTCATATATAATGTATATTTTCGGTTGGTCTACATATTGAAAATGAGTTGGATTAAATATTTAAGCGGTATAAATTCAAGTTGCTTTATGTCTCAACGCAGTCGCAACACGTGATGCCATTATTTGACTTAAAAACATTGTTCTTCCGTGCTTATATTAAGTACATGTTGGTATAATTGCAAGTTGGTTTACATTTTTACATTAAGTTTCCCATAATGAATAAGTTAAAATATAATACATTTTTTTTTGCTTATTTTTATGTGTGCTTTCACTCGGTATACGTTTAACACAGAGACCATTAGTGCAGTTTACTCTTTAATATTATAATAAAGTTTCTATCATTGGGGTTTCATCTAAATATCTGCTAAAACGTATCTAGCACGTTTGTCGCTTCCATTTCACGTCAGTATTATAGTTCTGAACTTCAGTTTTTGACGAATCCATATTTTAAGCATCTGAATACACTGATGTTTCTACAAACATATACCACAAATCTCTTAACTTCTATCGTAACTTGAGTTGAATTTGTTTTTTGTTTTAATCAAAATATTGCATTTTTTTCTCGATGATGTTTGAGAAACGACTAAACGACTTCCTTTGTATTTAGCAATGGATATAACAAAAGCATTGTATTTCCATCTATGGAAAATGAATGGAATATAGTACTAAAGCGTCAGCAAATACCATATCACAAGTCAAAAACAATGCGTCTGCTTTACGTAAAACAAGGTGACCATTGCCCATCTAATGGACGACCCAGCTTGACCCGCCCGTTTTACGTCGGCGCACTTACTAGCGTCCATCTAACCGATGACGCAGCCTCACCCGCCCGTTCTACGTCGGCGCATAGATCAGCGTCCGTCCAACGGATGACGCAGACTTGCCCGCCCGTTCTACGTCGGCGGGACTGACACACTGTGAAGCTTCTTCAGCAAGATAGACAAAGCTTCACCAACACGATTACAAAGATGCCTTCTGAGGCAGCCTCGAGACACACATCCCCTACCCCAGGCAACTGTTCCTGACGTTGTGTGCTGCCCGTCAGACTCCTAAGCCAATCAATGGCTGCGCCTGAACTGACACCTAGTAAGGACGACGACGTGGCAGCACCCCAGCCAATATATCTCACCAACACGATTACAAAGATGCCTTCTGAGGCAGCCTCGAGACACACATCCCCTACCCCAGGCAACTGTTCCTGACGTTGTGTGCTGCCCGTCAGACTCCTAAGCCAATCAATGGCTGCGCCTGAACTGACACCTAGTAAGGACGACGACGTGGCAGCACCCCAGCCAATATATCTCTCTGACATAAGACTTTTGCAACCATCCAACTTGTCTCAGTTTCCAAGAAAGAGATTATTACCAACCGCCCACCAGTAGCCAATAGGCGGACGCCACGTGTCCACCGCCCAACAGCGTCCATTCAACGGGCGCCACGTGTATTTACTTCAGGACGGTAACATCGTCCCTTTACCTTTCTTTTTTACCAAACCCACTTGCACCATTGGGTTTTGGGACTTGGGCCGGAGACATAGAAACACCTCTACGTGGGTCGGGCCCCACTAAAGGTAGAGGATGGGTTGAGAAAGTTGCATGTCGAGGTACTATAAAAGGAGGACTCCTTCTCCTTTTATTGGCATCGGATATTCACTAATACTTTCACAGAAAAGACTACGAGCACATCGTACTTTTCCAACCTTTGTTTATTTACAAACATTTAGAGGCTCGGCTCTTCTAACTTGTTGTTTCTAGACATCCTTGGTCTTGTCCTAAAACTCCTCACGTTTTATAAATCACCTTTTGTAAAACTTCCTGTGGAATCACCACCAAGATTGTCGTTAACTCGACAATCTAGGATTCGTGTTTCTTCATTGGCGCCATCCGTGGCCTTACCACAAATACTCTAAACAAAATCTCTAAAACAGCCAAGTCATTTACATCAAAATGACTACCCCACCCCCAAAAAATACCTCTCCTTCAGGAGTCGTTCAAGATATAACAAACAAGCCTGACTCGTCACAGGGGCAGGACGGTGATGATCAAAACGCCGCCGTCATTATCCCTCATAACATCGATTTTGACGCCGTCAAACCACCACCTCCCACTCAGGAGGAAATCGACGAGATCAAAAACGAATGGTACGACAAACAAAAGAAAATACTAGACGCCCAGCTAGAGCGTCGACGCCTCACTGGGAAAGCCATCATGGCTTCCACATCCAAAAGCGTCAAACAGGAACTTGCTACCCGTCACGGGGGAGGTCAGGGGAAACCCAGTAAAGACCAGGCCCGTGCAGAGTACAACCGGTTTGACGCCGAAGACTACGAAGAAAGTTCATGGGAGGACGACGCCTCAATGGACTATCGTCACTCCCCATACTACACAAGAGAGCGTCAAAATCGCTTCAACTATGACGCAAGTACCGACTTGTCACCCCCTTACAAACCGGCGGCCTTCGCAGACAAATCTAAATTCACAAGACGCATCTCTCAAGCACCCATACCCCCGAGGCAGCGCCTGCCGGCCAACGTCAAGTTATATGACGGCCTCACTGACCCCGATGACCACCTTGGCATTTTTAACCAAGCCGGGGCCGTCATCGGTTGGACCTTACCTGTCTGGTGCCACATGTTCGCCCAGACACTCTCCGGAGCTGCCAGGGTATGGTTTGACAACCTTCTCATCGGAAGCATCGACAGCTATGAACAACTGATCGAAAAATTCTCGCTTCACTTCAGCCAGCAGCGCTGTCATAAACGCGACAAGAGCCATATCCACCTCTGCAAACGCAGTGACACTGAACCGCTCGAAGATTTCATTGTGTGGTTCAATAAAGAAGCACTGCAGCTAGGAAGCGGGGACGAGGCAACCCGAACCTCCTTCCTAGAAAAAGTCAATGACGACAACCTACTAAACACCCTTCAAGGCAAAGACGGTATCCCCGAGTCTTGGGAAGAGGTGGTCAGAATCGCTAAGCTCTACGCCGGAAATCAGAAAACCAAAAATCAAAACCAGCGCGGGAGCTCAAGCAACAATCGCAATCGCAACAATAACCGAACCTCCGTCTGGAGCCGAATCTCCGGCACCACCGACGAAGGAAAATACTCAACTTCTGGCGACGCCAGAAACACGATAGGCAACAATGCAACAGCGGCCGACGCAACCAAGACTGGACACCTCTCAATAAAACACAATCCCAGGTGCTATCTCAAGTACTGTCAACCGGAGAAGTCACGTTTAAACTCCCAAAATCCATGGGTACTAAACGGAAAAATGTCGACGAAACACGATTTTGTGATTTTCACAAAGACGTGGGTCACGACACCGACAACTGCTACAGCCTCAAAATGGAGATAGAGGCAGCCCTCCGATCAGGCAAACTAACCAACCTTGTCAAAAACGTGCTCTCAGGCGCACGTAGAAATGAAGAAGCCTCTAAAGAAATCAAGGACATCAAGACCCATCATGTCCGGGGCACCTACTCAAGACAGTGTCTCATGACACAAAGAAACAAACGCAAACTTCAGCCAACCAGCGTCGCGAGCACGTCAAATCAATTGGACGCTACAAATGCAATTAACTGGAGGGAAGCTCAAGTCATCATCCCAACAATACCGGGAGGCGCAAAGTCGATGACACCACTCATCATCACAGCCCTGTTCGCCCATTACCGCACATACAAAATGATGTGCGATAGCGGGAGCAGCTTTGACATCATGTATCAACAATGCTTCGAACAGTTGGACGATGAGGATAAAGCGCGTCTTCAACCAGACGCACCCATTGCTGGTTTCTTCAACGAGGTAATTCATCCCCTAGGCAAATTTGACTTCACAGTCACACTTGATGATGGGACCCATTCACGCTCGGAGACATGCACATTCCATGTCATCCTAGCCACCTCATCCTACGATATCTTGTTGGGCCGACAGGGCCTAGCCAACTTCAACAGCAATGCGTCTACCCCCATCAAACTACTGGTTTTCTAACACCAACAGGGATCGCATATATCAGAGGCAATCAGGAATGCCTCATGACAATGAAAACATCGGCGCCAACACCACCTTCCAAAGCAGCCGCAACTGAAAACGAAAAATGGGTTCTCAACCCATCTTTCCTGGAACAAACAATCACCTTGGGCTCAACTTTGTCCCCACAAGTACGCATACACCTCAAAAAACTACTTGTGGCCAATAAAGATATTTTTGCTTGGCAATCGTCCGACATGATAGGCGTCCCAAGAGATATGGCAGAACATCACCTCAATGTCTACAAAGACGCCCGCCTTGTCGCACAGAAAAAGCGTCCTTTGGGCCCAGACAGAGTAAAAGCCATGAATGAACAGGTCAATGACCTACTTGAAGCTGGCATCGTCAGAAGATGCGACCACCAAACTTGGGTAGCCAACCCAGTCATGGTCCTCAAGAAGAACGGATCCTGGCGCATGTGCGTCGATTATAAGGATCTTAACAAGGCTTGCCCGAAGGACCACTATCCACTGCCAGAAATCGACCTCAAGGTAGACTCTCTAGCGCCA
This sequence comes from Ambrosia artemisiifolia, assembly GCA_032199755.1. NCBI lineage: Eukaryota > Viridiplantae > Streptophyta > Magnoliopsida > Asterales > Asteraceae > Ambrosia > Ambrosia artemisiifolia. The sequence goes on from CM063523.1 coordinate 45,546,932, forward strand.
TTCAAATTCAAATACTTCCTCGATGCTTATGGAGGATATCACCAAATTCAAATGGCCTACGAAGATGAAGACAGAACCGCCTTCCGAACCGACATAGGGGTGTACTGCTACACCAAAATGCCTTTCGGTCTAAAGAACGCAGGCGCAACGTATCAGCGCCTAATGGACCAGACCTTCATAAATCAGATCGGCGTCAGTCTCGAAGTCTACGTCGACGACTTGGTCATAAAAAGCTGTCAAGAAGACACCATGCTCCTGGACATACAACGCACCTTTGAACAATTACGCCTAATACAAATGAAACTAAACCCAGGCAAGTGTTCATTCGGAGCCAAAGAAGGCAAATTTCTGGGCGTCATCGTTACTGACGGTGGCTTCAAACCAAACCCAGAGAAAGTCCAAGCTATCCAGCGCATGCCATCACCCAGCTCAATCAAGGACGTGCAAACACTAATGAAACGCCTTGTCGCCCTCAACCGCTTCCTATCAAATTATGCATCAAAGTCTTTTCCTTTTGTACACACGTTGCGTAATGTACTAAAAAAGACACAGTTCCGCTGGACCTCAGAAGCGGAAGTGGCTTTTCGTGAAATGAAACAGTGTTTGACCTACTTACCGACTCTCACAGCACCTCTACCAGAAGAACCGCTTACGCTATACCTATCCGCTTCTAAAAAGGCGATAGGTGTGGTACTACTGGTCGAGCGCAACAAAGTTCAGACACCAATTTACTACATCAGCCGCACCCTGGCAGACACTGAGACCAGATACTCCACAATGGAAAAATTGGTCCTAGCACTAGTCCATGCTTCCAGGCGCCTCAGGCGATACTTTCAAGGGCACCCAATAAACGTCTTGACAGACTACCGCATAAACACTGTGCTCTCAAAACCAGAGTTATCAGGCCGCCTAGCAAAATGGCATCCACAGCTTGGATACACATGGCCAAAGAGGTACGCATTGAAACTTTAGACCAACCATCAGTACCTATTCGACAGGTAAATGTAACACAAATAGGCGCCGGGTCATGGATGACCCCTATTCAAGCATATTTAGCCATAGGCACTTTACCACCAGAAAAAGTGGAAGCCAGAAAAATCCAATACAAATCAGAACACTACCAACTCATGAATGGTGTCCTATACCGACGATCCTACCTTGGCCCCCTCCTAAGATGCATCGATTCCGCAAATGCCTCATTCCTTATCAAGGAAATTCACGAAGGCATATGCGGTATACATGCAGGACCAAGGATGGCCGTCGCCAAAATCATGAACGCTGGATATTACTGGCCAGGAATGCACCAAGACGCCGTCAAAATCTTGCGAAAATGCTTCAATTGCCAGCAACACGCGCCAAACACCCTGCGCCCAAAGAATGACCTTGTCCCGGTCACAGCAGCATGGCCATTTCAAAAATGGGCAATCGACCTGGTCGGCCCATTCCCAATGGCTCCAGGAAAGATACAATACCTCATAGTCGTTGTCGACTATTTCACAAAATGGGTTGAAGCCAAACCCCTAGCAACGATCAGCGCTGAACACGTCAAAAAGTTCATCTGGGAATTTATCATCTGCCGCTTCGGCCTACCTATGGAAATCGTCACCGACAACGGAACTCAATTCACAGACAAGAAAATCCAGGCATGGTTAACTCAAATGAGCGTCAACCAAATCTTCACGTCAGTCGCCCACCCACAAGGAAACGGACAGGTTGAGCGCATCAATAGATCACTGGTCGAAGGCATTAAGACGCGCCTGGGTTCCAATCAAACAGGTTGGGTCGATGAACTGCCACACGTCTTGTGGGTACATCGCACCCTCACGAAAACAAGCACGGTGGAAACCCCATTCAGCCTCAATTACGGCTCCGAAGCAGTTATCCCCGCTACACTCAACTTCCCATCTCCACGAGTACTTACCGCAAAACAAACAGATGACGATAGAGAACTGCGACTAAATCTAGACCTTCTGGACGAGAGACGCGAAATGGTAGCCATACGCGAGGCAAATTACAAAAAACAGCTCGAGCGCTACTACAACTCAAAGGTCAAGAGATGTGCATTCGACATCAGGGATTACGTCCTAAGAGATAACAACGCATCCCACTCAGAGCGCCCTGGAAAATTAGCGCCGAACTGGGAAGCCCCTTACAAAGTTCAACAGGTCTTAGGGAAAGGAGCGTATGCATTAGAAAAACTGGATGGAACACCCGTCCCGCGATCGTGGAATGTAGCGCAGTTGCGCATATGTTACTTATAAATTCCTAAGCTTTGTGAATACGCACATTAGTACCCTACATCTTGTCTATCACAGCGCAATCATTATCTGGCCTCTAATATATGAAGTTAATTCACTCTTCATAATTTAGACGCCAAAATTCTAGTCCAAACTTATGAAGATTAATTTACTCTTCATAATGGACGCTAACTTTACTTATGAAGCTAATTTACTCTTCATAACGGACGCCTACTTCACTTGTGAAGATTCATTAACAAAGTTCCATTTACCTTCTAGACTACATTACATTCATCCAACAAAAGGGGTAAATACCAGAAGAAGGTTATATTCTATTTCATAATCAAGATATATTTACATGCACAAAAGATGGGTTAAATACAACATTTCAACCTATTGGGGAGGCCCGTGAGCCGTCCCCGAGCTACCCAAACCGCTTGCCTTCGCAGCAGCTTCAGCAGCATCTCTTTCAGCACGCTCCCTTCTAGCGCGATCAGACTCTTCCAGCCAGTGCTTAAAATGCGCAATGGGATCAGGATCCGACAAGCATTGCCTAACAACTTGAAGAATGGGAAACTACATCTTCTCCAGCTTCTCAAGCTCTCCCATCAGCACTTGCTCAGTATTTACATCCTGAAAGGGCTGCTCATCGATGGGAGCACCATCCTTAGCAGCTAAATACCCCTCAAGCCAGCCGCTATGAACACCCGTGGTACGCGCAGCGTCCACCACCTCCACCACTTGCTCGCCCATCTTTGGCTCGTTCCAGCAACAATCAAAGACCTGCAAACAAAAACAGAAGTCACAAAAAGGAAAGAGAAACACAACCAAGACAAGCGATAAAGAAAAACGGAAACTTACGGCGGCAATCCCGTCAGACATGATCCACAAAGCCTTCTCGCAGTAAGAGCTCTGTGCATCCAGCATCAGAATCTTCTCTAACTCCCAAGCCTCCTTCTCTTTAATCAGGGCGCCAACCTGACCCTCCAACTCAGAGACGTGAGTAGTGGCCCGCACCACATCCTCGTCCTTTTTCTTCAGCTGTCCCGCCACATCAGCATATTTTGAGGACAGAACCTCCAACTCCTTATCTTTGGCGGCAACCAGCTTCTCCTGCGCGGCCAAATCCAATTCAGCCTTCTGCACCGCCAATCGGCGGCGCTCCAGCTCCTTGTTAATATTCTGAGAAGACTGCTCCCATTGATGTGTTGCCAAATGCATCACATTTAGATATTATTTTTGTATAGTTTTTAATCATTTAACGTTTGTTTATATCGTGTCTTAGATACTTATTTGTGTCTTGGTGTTAAACAGGTGTTCGTGGGCTAAAACGAGAGAAAAAGAGTCTAATCGGAGGTGAAACGAGTGCACGGATGAATAAGGGATAAAAAGAAAATAAAATATGTCAGATCACTTATTCATGCCCCATGAATAACCTTAGGAGTTACTCATGCCCCGTGAATAACTGAATTGGGTTGCAAAATGACCGCACTGCCCTTAATGAATCCAGCTAATTACCCTTGTTACCCTCGCGAAGTTAGGACTTATTCATGCCACGCGAATAAGTCAGGGAGTTATTCATGGGGTCGCGAATAACCCTTCAGCCCATAAAAAGCCTATTTTTGCTATTGAAACCTAATCAGCCGTTTGGAGACATCATCTTTGACTTCCAGAGCAGAAAAGGGACGATTTTGAAGCCTTTTTAGAGTTCCATTCATTCCGGTTGATGCCAGAGCAATCCAGAACAAGTTTTGAAGCCGAAATCATGATTATGCACGGCTAAACATCCTGCGGTTTCTCCGGGTGAAAGATTCGGTTATTTTGTAAGGATTTTTCTGTTTTGAACTTTGTGCTAGGATCAGGTTTTGTGAACATGTCTATGTGTTTTTGAATCTGGTTGTATGTTTGACTGATTTGAACAGTTTGACTGATTTTCACAATTACAATTCGTTATCGTTTCTTGGTTTTCTTGCACTAGGAATAATTTAACCTTGTGATTTGTGTTTTGATGTTGAATTGGGTTGAACAACTTAAACAGGATCATGTCTATGTGATTGCCTAGCTAGGTTAATTCAGATTGTCTTTACAGTTACCGAGTCAGAAACCCGGAGTGACCGTTTTTTCCATATTATTGTCTTTTATAAAACTCTATTATCACTCGTTTTGCAGCACTGCAGCACTTTTACATTCAACTTCATAAAATTACTTTAGTTAATTTTATTTTAATTAGTAGTCAGTAAATTAGCACTTTCCACAAACTCCCTGAGGTTCGACAACCCTACTTCCTATACTGCAGTCAGTTGTAGCTAAGGAGTAGTTTTTATTTAGTTTTTGATTAGCACTTCGACACGCGATCAGAATGATTTGTATGTTTTTCATTAAAAAAAATTAATTAAAAAATTTAAATACCAAAAATAGTTGCTTATTTATTTATGTTTACCTTACTGATTTGTATGTTTTTAAATTGTTTCGCAGGATGTCAGGTGAGGGATCCTCTAATGCGGTCGTAGGGGCCAAGCAGAAAAGAGGACCAAAACCGAGGCCACGAGGTGAGCCTGGACCGCGAGTTACAGCGGTTTCTAGGACTATTCGGTATGCATTAGCCGAGGTTAGGCCACAGCCTGGGGACCCAGTAGAGCCGGTTGAGGACAAGGTTTTAGAGGATCACACACTATTGCAGTTTAATATAGGTTCTAGGGAATGGGAGAACTGTCAGAAATATATGCTGATTCCTGAGTTACAGCATAGGACGATAAATTGGGAGTTAATGGGTGTGTTAAATCAGCATGAGAGGATGGAGGAGATGTTAGGACCTAAGTGGATGGATATATTACAGTGTGATCGACCGCAGTATAGGGAGCTTACCGTTGAGTTTTATTCCACTTTTAGGTACAACGCTGACAGATTTCTTGAGCAACATGCAGTGTCGTTCTCATTAGGCAGACGGTTGTATGAGTTTAGTGTGCCTAGGTTTGCAGTAGTGACTGGGATTTATACTGACAAAGAGGTGAAGGCATCTGGATTTAGCCGGTTACTTAGGGGTAGTTATAAGAAGAAGAGGTCGAGTTCGATTCTTACTAGGGATTTGAAGGATTTCTGGAAGACTATCGTTGTGGGTGAGTTTGGTAACAACGTGACGGAGTCGAGGATTAGAGATCCAGTTATCAGGTTTATTCATAGGATCTTAGCATGCACTCTTGTCGCCCGTAAGGGGAGCGGGGACAAGGTGAGTGTACTCGATGCTTTCTGTTTGTATTGTATTGTCGGCCGACGGGAGGCCAATCTGGCTACTATTTTGTTAACCTCATTCGCTAGGGGTGCGCGTGATGGAGCTAAGAGTAGATTAGGTTTGGGACCTTATGTGACTCGGATTGCAGAGAATTTAGGGGTATTTGACAGGTATCCTAGGGAGCATCTGACTAAGGGGCCAGAGACAGTATGTTATGAGATGCAGGATATGAGGATGGCTAAGATGATTACGTATGATGATCCACCAGAGTGGGAGTTAGTACTACCACATGTCGGGACACTAGCAGCAGAGACTGTACGGAGGACTATGCCTACAGCTAGACAGCAGGTTCAGTCATCTATGGACTCCCCTAGTCCTTTGTGTTTACCATTACCATCTGAGTTGGTCACAGTAGAGCCTGATGTTCAAAGGAGAGATGTGTTAGAGGCAAAGGTTGATATGTTTACGGATATGATGAGGTTCATGATCAAGGGCATGGGTTTGAAGATACCCGAGCGTTTTAGGGGTGTAGGTGATCTAGTAGGTACATCTGCAGGAGCTGAGCAGGAGGGAGTCAGTCAGTCAGAGGAGCCTGGGCAGCAGGAGTGATAGCTCGCAGCATCGCCAGCCGGTTTATTTTGTGTTTTTGGTGTACTTTTCCCTTTTATTTTGTTTTGATTATCATATGCCTGTATCTAAACTAACACATCAAGGGAAATTGTACGGAGAGACCGGTTGGGTGGTTTATATTATATGATATGATATGTTGCTGTTATATGTGTGTTTTGCTGTTAGAATATTGAATAATTGCCGCTTTTGTCCGCGAACGGAATGCTATACGGACATTTTGGAGGGCAGAGGAGCGCGACTTTCAACATCGTCGCAATTATCAGGGGAGTCTGTTCCGATTTTACGTTTTTTTTTATTTTTTATTTATTTATTTATTTTATTTTCTTTCTTTTCCTATTTTACTTTTGTTTTTGTGTTACCATTCCCTTAGCACATTGAGGACAATGTATCGCTCAAGTGTGTGGGGGGGGGGGGAGGGGATGCTATACGTCTTTTAGAGTGTGTTTTTGAGTTAGTTTAAGTCATTTTGAGTCATTAAAAAAATAATAATAAAAAAAATAAAAAAAATGTCTTAAAAGCGGTCTGATCAGGCATGAAAGCGACTGTTTCAATGCTTTCATTCTGTCTCTGCTTGTGGTGTGTGGGTCCTTAATCATGGTCCAATTCTTTAGAACAGACATATGAATCGTTTTCAGCAGGTATTTTAGAGAAAATGTTTAGAATTTGCCCGATTAGGTGTAACAAGCTGTCGGTAATAAATACATGCACACATCGGTAACCCATTTGCACACTTTGGTGAGATCTTGAGCCTACTAGATGATAGATTGATTCATATATTTTCATTTGTTGAGTGTAGGCCATATGTTTCTCTATTGCAGAACTTGTGTGATTTGATACATGCCGAGGTCGTAGACTAGATATGCACATAGATGATAAAGGCAATTTAGGTTTTCCCTTTTCCTTTTGATACCCACCTATTTGTTATGTGTTGACCCGTTTATCTAAAATCACCCTTAGTAGCCCATGTTGAGTCTATACCCTTTCATTTGATTAAACCTGTTACCCAATTTGACCTGTTTACCTTTGTGTAATAAATTGATGACATCCATTGTGTTTATGTTTTGTTCAAGTGATTGAGTTATGTTCAAGTTGTGAAAGAAAAAAAAATATGTATGAAAAAAAAAGAGAAAAGAAAAAGGAAAAGAAAAAAAAAATAGAAGTATGTGTGGTCAAATATGCCCAAAGTTGTGTGATTATTGTATTATGGTGCTCAGTGAATAAGGATGGTCATTCAAGCGTGTTGAAACCTTTGTTTTTAAACCAATTATTAGCCGAATCTATCCTACCTTTACCCGAAGCCCAAAACCCGTAAGTCCTTTAGATATGTGCATTGTCTATATCTAAGGTGTGATTGTTATACAAGTCTATGATAACAGAGTTACATGTTTGGTTTTGAGTGTATAATACTAGCGCATTACATGCTAGTCCAGATATTAAACCGAGTGGAGTGAAAAATTGTGAGGGGTGTGTTACATGAGAATAAAAGCCGAAAGCATGTTAGACTTAGTTGGGTGAGTTCTGTTTTCAAAATTGTGCATCATGGTTGCCTGTTGAATTAACACATCTAATGATGATCTATGAATGGGACGACTACAACAGTGGAGGGAACACACTTTGAAGGCATATTATCGCACGAAGAAAAATAAAGAGGATGAAGCCACAATGATCAAGACACAAGGCTAATTCTTTTGTAACTTCCTCTAGACTAACGGTTCGATTAGGTTTTGCACGTTTTCTATTTATTTTCAGTATTGGATTTTGTTTTGCTTGTGATGACAAACAATTAAAACATTATTGATGCATTAGTTAAGCAAACAATTGATTTGTGTTTTGAGTCCCTTCTTTACAACTTGTTCGGTTGATGACAAAAGTTAGTAGCGGGTTGGGTGACATAAAGAGGGTTGACTTGACGCTTACAATTGGGTAGTTAATAGGGTTTGATGATAAGAACTTGTTCTACCAATTAATTAACTAATTTTCAGAACTATGTCTATGTGGTTCCCAATCTATAAACTGAAAACTGTGTGAAACCTAGAACCTGAAGTTTAGAGGGAGTTATTTTTTTTATTATAATTGTTTTCTTTTCAAATCAATTTAATTCAGTTTTCGCAAGTACGACAACATTCTACTTCATAAAATATTATTTTTAATTAATTAGTTTAACTAGTAAAATTGCTATTAACACTAACCACATACTCCTCGTGGTTCGACAACCCTACTCCCTATACTGCAGTCCTTGTAGCTAAGGAGTTGTTTTTAAAATATTTTTTGATTAGCACTCGACACGCGATCACCCATGCCTTCTGCTTCTCAGCCGCCTCTACATCCTTCTGACGCAAGTCAGACTCCAGTTGCCTGACCTGCTCAACCAACCTCTGCTTGGCACCCTCAAAAACCTCCTTCTCCTTCGCCAAGGGCTCCGCTTCGGCTTTCACGGCAGACGCCTCATCCATAAAATCACTCTCCCCGCGACGCAACGCATACAAGTTTACCAGAGATTGCGCCAAGTTCATACACAGCTCTGAGAACAGTGTAGCATGGTCCTGCGAACGATGATATATTCGCTCAGCCGAGGGAAGACAATAGTTCACAAATTCCTCAGCCACGAAGGGGCTGAGGAAACGACGGCTGTCAGTTATACGCCAACCAGGCGTATAGACTGGAGCGTCCAGTTTAAAGCCAGGCTCACTTGTAGACGCATTGGCCCCTTCTACATTCTGAACTTGTGGCCTAGTAGAGCCACCAGCCACACCAACAACAAACCTATCAACCAGGACGTCGCCCCCTCCAAATCTACTACCACTGGCTCCGCCTGCGACCCACCAGCACCTGAAGAGGACACCAGCTTACTTTTTTCACTCTTCACAGCCACCATCGCCGCATGCTGTCTGAGCAACTCAGCTTGACGCTGGTCCTCCTCCTCCTTCAGCTTCCTCTCGGCCGCAAGACGGGCCGCATCCTGCTCTTGACGCTGCCTTTTCATGGCAGCCTCCCTAACACGTGCATCCTCCTCCTCCTTCTTCTTAAAAGCGGCAGCAGCAGCACGCTTATCTTCCTCAAGCTTCTTCAGCGCCTCAGCATCTGGCGCCACAGCACCTTCAGCAGAAGTAGTTTGAGCCTTCAAGCGCTCATCCTCCAAAAGCTTCCTCCTCCTCTCTTCCTGAGCCTGCTTAACAGAAGCAAGATTAGAACCTACAAAGAGCAACAATCATAAGAAAAGATACATCATATTCAAAAGTATTGCTCAAATACACCATCACTTACCACTCAGCTTACGAAGAGCCTTCTTCCCAAACGGCTCACGTACTGGCGGAGGAGTAAGATCTAAACCCATCGGAGCAGGCTCCCTAATCTCAACACCCTTGGACGGGGCAGTTTTCTTCGTAACGGGTTGATCAGCTTCACCCTCCCCCGTCATCACCAGACAACGACGCTTACGCTTACCCTCTGCAAACATAAACACACAAGGTAAGTAGGACTCACGCGGAATTACAACTTAACAAGTATAGCTTACCACTTACCCTTCTCCTTCCCCTTGGAACCCTCCGCCGTGCCAGAACCACTGCTCAGGGCGCCCGCACCCTGCGGCGCAGAAACGGTTCCGCTAGACCCGCCACCTACAGAGTGACGTGAACGGGGAATCAAGTTAGAGGACGAGCCACTAGACTCTTCATCAAACAAAATAACCCAGTCAACCCCTTCCGCAGTTCGCGCAGAAAGGGGTTCGGGATTAACTAAGAAACCAACAGTTAAAGGATTCTCAGGCGCACCTTCTATCCGCACAGGGAAAATAAAATCCGCGCGCTTCAGCTCCACACCTGCAACTTCACCCTCGGGGACGGGCCTATACATGGTGCGCGACACCCTCTGCGCCCAAAAGTCAAACAGACACTCACCTACATAACAAGACAACAATATACATCATCCAATGATCACAAAGACAAGCAAAAAAGATACACAAATAAACTAGGACCTACCTGCCACCAGATCCATACCTCCTTCGCCATAGGGAAGCACATCCATGCCCTCCCTCATACCCAGATGGCTCAAGCCTACCAACCTTAACATTCCTTCGTCACAATGGTCCAAGTCGTCCAACCGTGTCGCATGAGACACCAAGATCTTACACCAGTCCTGCTGTTGGAAATCCCTGTCAAACTCAAAAGAAGGAGGCTTCTGCCCAGCACGGAGATTCAACCAGCCCATCTCCACAGGGATCACCTCCTTTCTAACGTAAAAGAAGCACTTCTTCCAGTCCCGAAGGCTTTTCGGGGAGCTTCCCTAGCTTCAGCACAAACGACACCGACTTCGACCGCTCAACAAAGGAGACCCACCCACTCTCCTTCACTTCCAGCTTGTAGAAGCAATTAAAATGCCCAAAAACAAGCTCCATTCTCATATCACGGCAGGTCCCCTCATAGTGCATCACCCTCATCACTCCGAACGGGCTCATCTGGGATATATGAACACTATATTTTTGTAAAACATCAATCAGAAACCGACTGGTCGGAATTCTAAAACACGCATTCTTGAAAATCGCCTCATATAGGCCGATCTTCCCTGGAGGGGCATCCATAGGCGTTTTTCCCTTTGGTGGCAATTCAGGCTCCCACTCTCTCAGGATCTCATACTTTTCGAGAAGAGATCTGTATTTGTCATGAGACCAACTGATCTGGGCCTCTACCATGGCCAACTCAGGCTTTGAAGCCTTATCTTCAAACATTTTTGTCTATAAAGAAGGAAGAAAATTATTTTTCGGACTTAGAAAACTTGTTCGATCGAAGAAATAGCAAAGATCGCCGGAGAAGAGAGGGAAAAAGTTGGAAAGATGAAGAGATAAAACAATTCAAGGAGGGGGAGTTCCCTATTTATACCCATCGCATTAATGGCGATGGGATAGAAATCATCATGACAAAAAACGGCTTTTCAGGCGGAGGTCCAATAAACAAACGACACGTCAGACGGCCCACGTGACAGCCGTATCACGCGCGACGCGTGACCCACTCGCCTGACGGTTCGAATGCTTATACAGCTGTCCCCCACCGTAGATGACTGACACGTGTCCACCCACGTTCAAGACCACTATCTCCAGCTGTATACATTTCACCGATGAACGACACATGGAGACTCATCAGCTCTACTACCATAGCACGTGTCAGACATGTTCTCCGACAAAAGTGTACGAACCGTCACACACGTCCTCCTTCAGACCAACATTCCGGCCATTTATTTCACACAAAATTCGAAAAGACAAATTTAATGCGAAATAACTACACTTCAGCAGGCGCATAAGCAGACAAAAAACCACCTTTTTATTTCATCTCTGTTAAGCGCTTCAGACCAACAACGCCTGTTCAGGCTTCGCGCCAGTGCAGAAAACAAAAAGGTAAAACTTTTTTTTATGCTTCCCTCGCATGCGATAAATGGCCGGACACCTAATCTGGCGTCACACCTGCGAGAAAACGAAGAATCATGCATTTTTTCATCATTTCTTCTTCTCTTCCAGACGCGTACCAAGGCTTAGCGCCTATACCACTAGATCTCTCATCCCGTCATACACCCGCAGCTTGATCACTGCCGCGCTCACCAGTTGACGATGTTATAGAACTTACATGTACACTTTGTTACAAGAAAACCCAGTGACGACTGGATGTAACTCAAAGTACATGCATGTAAAAACCTTTCAAAAACCCCACGAACGAGTCCAGCACCCCCTTCTTAAATAAGGCAGCACTGGACTGGGGGGACTTGAAGGGATATGGTACTAAAGCGTCAGCAAATACCATATCACAAGTCAAAAACAATGCGCCCGCTTTACGTAAAACAAGGTGACCATTGCCCATCTAATGGACGACGCAGCTTGACCCGCCCATTTTACGTCGGCGCACCTACTAGCGTCCATCTAACCGATGACGCAGCCTCACCCGCCCGTTCTACGTCGGCGCATAGATCAGCGTCCATCCAACGGATGACGCAGACTTGCCCGCTCGTTCTACGTCGGCGGGACTGACACACTATGAAGCTTCTTCAGCAAGATAGACAAAGCTTCACCAACACGATTACAAAGATGCCTTCTAGGGCAGCCTCGAGACACACACCCCCTACCCCAGGCAACTGTTCCTGACGCTGTGTGCTGCCCGTCAGACTCCTAAGCCAATCAATGGCTGCGCCTGAACTGACACCTAGTAAGGACGGCGACGTGGCAGCTCCCCAGCCAATATATCTCTCTGACGGAAGACTTTTGCAGCCCTCCAACTTGTCTCAGTTTCCAAGAAAGAGATGATTACCAACCGCCCACCAGTAGCCAATAGGCGGACGCCACGTGTCCACCGCCCAACATCGTCCATTCAACGTGCGCCACGTGTATTTACTTCAGGACGGTAACATCGTCCCTTTACCTTTCTTTTTTACCAAACCCACTTGCACCATTGGGTTTTGGAACTTGGGCCGGAGACATAGAAACACATCTACCCGGGCCGGGCCCCACTAAAGGTAGAGGATGGGTTGAGAAAGTTGCATGTCGAGGTACTATAAAAGGAAGACTCCTTCTCCTTTTATTGGCATCCGATATTCACCAATACTTTCACAGAAAAGACTACGAGCACATCGTACTTTTCCAACCTTTGTTTATTTACAAACATTTAGAGGCTCGGCTCTTCTAACTTGTTGTTTCTAGACATCCTTGGTTTTGTCCTAAGACCCCTCACGTTTTATAAATCACCTTTTGTAAATCTCCCTGTGAAATCACCATCAAGATTTCCGTTAACTCGACAATCTAGGATTCGGGTTTCTAATTAATGGTATAACGTGTAGTTTTTGCCATTCATGGTATAACTGAAACTGTATATATATTTTGATCAACTAATTTTAGTTGTCTAATTAATGATCTTAACTAATAAGGATGAATTATTAGATGATCCCTTTATACAATATCATCGTTCGCATTTGAGCCTTTGAGACATTGCATGTGACTTCCATGGTTTTAACAAGACGTCAAGACGTACAATATTTATGGTACAACCTACTTTCATATATTGTTTTTTAGAGTCACAGATTTGGATGGTTGAGTAAAGCAATTGCCCAACTTACAAACCATTGTCCATGTCATGTGCCCTAGTTAATGCATCACCATATACCAACCTTATTCCTAATTTCTCCATAAATTCCACATCATAGGCTTTCTATATTCACAGGAATAATTTCAAATAAGTTTCAATAGCACCAATGTGGAGCTAACTCACTTGGTAAAAACTCTTGTCTCTTGTTAAGAGCTCTTGGGTTCAATCCCAAGCAAAGAATAAATTAGAATTTCTTTGATGTAATTTAGGAATATGTAACATTTGTTATTAAAAAAAACAATCAAAGCAAAAAAAATGGTTGAAACTAACCCAAGTTGGGAAACTCGATATATTTGATTATATTTGATATATATTCTTTTTCATTAAAATGAATATTATGGATGGGTCCGTTGGTAAAGATTGTAAGAAATCTTGGTAATGATCTATCGATAAAAATGTCTTAAGGACGATGATGCTGCAAATGTTGTCTTTAATTCCTCAGTAAAATCCGTTAGCAATTTGTTGAAAATCAGATTACCCTGATCTGGTTCCGGATTTCCATCATTACAAGCCTTTATAACTTGTAATAATTTGATCTAATCAATCCTTATTACAATTTTTAAGCAATTGTCAACCAACTAATTATCGGCCTACGTTGTCCATAGTTGATAGCATTAACTCCAAGCATGTGAAAGGCAAAATATATGTATCCAACTATTTAGGTGTGAAAAAGAGAACTACATATAAAAAAAGCATGACAAACTATTAATTTGAATAACAACAATCACACAAAAATTCCACAATTGATGTTCACAAATTCCCCTAAAAAGAGTTGACATGAGAACAAGATGTCTTTTCCAAAAGAGTTGACATGAAAGTAGGATGACCTTTTCACACATAAAAATACTCTTAAACAAATGATCGATTCATAAATAAATAACATTGACTTTAGTCTTTAGAAAGGGTCTATTTTCCCATGCCTATGTGACCATAATATGTAACGAATTTGTATGTTGAACATAACATTGTCCACGAATTGATACAATAATGAATTCGGGTTTATGAGATCAAGAAAGGTATCGTGTATCCAATTGAATTCGTATGTTGAACATAGCATTGTTAGCGAATTAACACAATAATGAATTTTGGTTTATGAGATCACGAAAACCATCGTCTATCCAAGTTTAGAAAGCAAATATTGCGTATAAAAACCGGTCAAACAACACAAATTCTTATTTGAGTTAAAAAAAAGTGACAAAAATACTAGCTTTAATGAAGCTGACAACTGCCAAATAATGGTTAAAGGTGTGTAGGGAAAATCTTTTGGAAAATAAAAACCAAAAAAAGAAGTATAGGTGGTTAGGAGATGAAAGGAGAATTTAATTTATACAGCTAAAGTTAGGGCCATATCTTTCCACCTTTCCTAGTCAATGCTATCCAACTACCATCATTATTCTATATACTTACATACATGTTACACCTCAATGCAATATCTTCACTCTTTAACACAATAACAAACCCCTACCCATCTTTCTACCTCCTCTAACACCACCATCATTGTTTTCCAATCATGGTTAGATCAAACACCACCATTGTGATTGTTGGCATCTTGGTGGGACTAATTTTTACTGGGCTTCCATGTTTGGAAGCTCAGTCTCCAATGGGAGCACCGGTGATGTCACCTGGAATACCAATGGCATCACCGGACTCACCAACTGTGATGTCACCGAGTTCACCGACCGCGATGGCACCCGGCCCAGATTGTATGACGGCATTAACTAATGTTACGGATTGCTTGACTTTTGTTCAGGAGGGAAGTAACCTGACTGTTCCGGACAAAAATTGTTGTCCGGAATTTGCAGGGTTACTAGAAAGTAACCCTATATGCTTGTGTGAGCTAATTGGTCAAGCTGCAACCTATTCAATAGATCTCAAAAAGGCAGAAATGCTTCCTAGTGTTTGTAAAGTGCAAACACCTCCTCTTTCAGCCTGCCCAGGTTATCTCTAAATCTTGTCTACTTTTTTTACATTTATATGTTTTGTGTATAAGAAAATTAAAATGTCATATTGGAAAACAAATTATTATTGATGGGAGTATACAAAAAAATGTTTTTTTTATTGGCACAAAAAAATGAATTTAGTGGAAACAATGTTTTGTCACTTTAGGCATCCATGCATTTACTACTCATTTTTTGTGTTATAACATGGTTCGTGACATAGACAGGGACCATGTATTATTACACACCGCTTATACATTACTGATAAGTTTTTCTCTTCCATATTCAATGGCTCACCTAACTATTTAATATTGTTGGTTGATCATTGTGATCTACATGTGCAAATTATATTTAGATGAATGGAGCTAGTATATATGGTTCGAAGTCAACTGACCCCGTAAATTATTATTATTATTATTATTATTATTATTATTATTATTATTATTATTATTATTATTATTATTATTATTATTATTATTATTATTATTATTATTATTATTATTATTATTATTATTATAGCTTTTAAATACCTCACAAGAGGGAGGGAAATTGAAACAGTTATTAGGGTATTAGGGTGAAACAGTCTAGTGTTTTGAAAAAAAAAAAGATTTTACAAATGTTTAAAAACAAGTTCCCAACCTTTTAGAAAAAAAGCAGTTTTAAAACTGATCGGTGTTTTGTAAAAAAACTAGTTTTAAAACCGATCTGGTTTTAAAAAAACCGTTTTTTTTTCTCATAAAAAACCGGTTTAAAAAAACAAGTTTCTGTTTAAAAAAAACGATTTGTACACTTCTAGCACCATCACTATATCACAATTATCATACTATCACACCCAATCATCATTTGACACCTCATTTTATCGCATTTCATCACTAAATCATTACTCAGGAATCACAAAAAATCCAACAATCACCCCCAAACAAACAACCCACCCCACCATCCTCTCTTCACACTCGGGCATTGTTTCCGTGATAGGGGCTTTTCACACGGGCGCATTGTCTACCCTTACACCAATTCACCCAATCTAAGCTGGGAATGTTTGTATTATGTACTTCAGTTATTCATTTTAAATGGTTAATGAACGATGCTTAACCTTTTTGTGGTCATATTTAACTTAAAAATTTCCTTGTAATTATTAGTTTTAACAGGTGCAACAAGTATATATTTATCAAATTCGAATGTTGAGTTAACATACATCTAAGCATGACAAAAATTGAATCTAGTGAATTAACATACATGTATATATTTATCAATTTTTTTTAATAGGTAATTCCCCGACATTAGCTCCCACACCTGGAACAGCAAGTGATATGGCACCCGGATCAATGATAGCAGGTAACCAATTGCCTCATAAACTAATTAAAATCGTATACAAAAGATTTATGTCATTATACTTTCATTTGTTAAGATCTTAAACAAAAAATCTATTTTTTCCTTTTGTATGAAACGAGCTCGATTATAGAATCCACTTTAGGGCTCCAAATATGTTGAGCCCGCCTACTAACTAGAGAGACATTTATGTGCACTAACTATTTTCCCTTATGTGGATGAATTTAAACAGCTAGTCCAGGACCCGGCGGAGCAGCCGCGAGCCCTTCTGAATCCGGAACCAATGGAGCTTCCAGCACGGCAGTTAACAATCTTTCAACCATCATTTGCTTGGCGGTTGCTATATTTGTAGCATACTACTTTTAGCTTCATTCTTTTACTTTACTATATGCATTTCATTCTCTATATTTATCGTATTTTGTTATATTTATAAGTAACATTGTTCACACATTTGATGTTGGGTGTACTTAATAATATTTAGTGAGTTGAATCTGTTTTATTTTAATGATTATTGTGTCACAATAGTTGATCGCTCCTGAAGGAAAGAGTTGCTTTGACAAATTATGAGATTATGATGTTGTAAAAATATATATTGGCAAGAACGGACCTTCTAACTTTAAGCTTTTAAGAAAAAGCTACTACTTAATAAAAAACTTTGTTTGGTTGAAATAGTTTGAAGCTTTTAGGTTAGGAGAAAAAGTCTTATATTGAAACGCTACTAGTACTAGCGTTTAAGAAAAAGCTCCTACTAGCTACAAGCTTTTAATGACTAAAATGACACAAATACCCATTTTACCATAAAAAATTAAAAATACATACATACAAGCTTTTAGTTATACCAATTTTGGTCATTTTATACATTTTATTAAAAGCTTCGGTTACTATGCCAAACACTAAAATATATTTAAAAAGCTACCAGTTTTCAGCCGCTTAACATACTCTTACTCCAATACAAAGGTCCGATACCTATGTTCGATTTGATTTTTTAAAGCTTAAAGAATGAGTTTTTTTTCTTAAAAGCATAAAGCTACAACTTCTTAAAAGTTCATAAAAGGTTCTTGCCAAACATATCCATACCTTAAGTCATGTTAAAAAACTATCTAATTCAAACAAGCACCTTACGAACAATTGCGAGAAGACTAAGATAAAAACCAAAAAAATGGAAAGAAAAAAAACTTGTTCACTATATATATTTAGAGTAACCCACACTACTAGAAAAATAAGCAATTGCAACCAGAACTTGCGACCGTAAAAAGCGGTCACAAAATTAGCAATCTTTTTTCGACAGATCTATTATCGGTAGCAACATTTGTGATTGACCACAAAATGGTCATAAAATGATTGCAAATGATGCGACCGATTACTTTCGGTCGCAAAACAGTCGAAAAAACGTTAAAGTATGATCATTATTGTGGGATTTGTGACCGCATTCTGACCGCTCAATTTGCGACGGTCAAAACGGTCGCAGTAATAATTAAAGAGTAAGGGTAATTTTGTAATTTCTCTAAAAACTAAAAAAAATAGAATAAAACCTGCATTCATAACTTATTACTTTTTGCAAAAGTTGATAAGTTAAATTGACTCTCCTTATTTTTACCTACTTATAACTTATTACTTTTTGCAAAAGTTGATAAGTTAAATTGAGTGTTTGGAAAATTAACTTTTAACTTCAACTTATGAGTTTTTATAACTTGAATAAGTAGTTTTTGAAAAGTAAGGGGGGAGTTACTTTTCAAAACAACTTATGACTTTTTGTGAATAAGTCATAAGGAGCTCTCCATAAGGAATCCCAAACATGCCCATAAAAACTTTTTATTAGCCTTCACCATTCATATTTCAATCAATCAGCCATAAAACCCTAATCAGCCATAAAACTCGATCGCCATGGAAGCTACCTTCGACCATTCACAACCATTATCAGCCTGATGAACCATCGAAGCTCTATTCGAACACTAAACAAATCTGATTGTTATTATTATATGCTTGCTCTCTGTTTGATGCTTGCTCTCTGTTCGAACCATTATCAGCGGTTCGAACGCTAAGCCATTAGTTATTGGTTCCAGCTACCTTCGAAGCTACAATCCACTATCGAAGAGTTTGTGAAGGTATATCCAGATCCGAACCATTGTTATTATTGTTATACAGATCTAATTGTTATTATTGTTATATAGATCTGATTGTTATTATTAATTGTTGTGTTAGTCATTATTGTTATTATTGTTATACAGATCTGATTGTTATTACTGTATAGTATTTGATTGTTATTATCCTCTTTTGATTTTTATTGTTGTATAGTATTTGAATGTAATAGATTCGAACCTATGACTTGCTTTAATGATTTTTGGTGGCTGTTTGTGGTTCTTTCGTTGTTCCATTCAATTGTAAGTTCTATTATCTATCTTGCTATCATATAACTTTCTGTCTTTGAACTGATACTTAGGGCTTGATAACATTTTAGGGCAACATGAGTAAACCAGTAAGTTCCTAACATTTGTATAAGTACATAGTTTCGAGTATGGTGGCAATATAGACGGGTCTTACTGGTGAGGTTGGGTCTAAATGAACTTCATTGTTATGTTATCATGCTTATAACACTGCACAAATAAGCAATTTTGGGTTTTGATTATAACTTCGCCAAAAGCAGAAATACAGGTGTTAATTATGTTTTGTTTTTTTTAACTTCGCAATCGTGAGAGTTAGTATTAACGAACTTACCTCGATTGTCGAAAAATCAAAACCATGTTGTTGATGCGTGTCTCAACCACCATCGATTTGCTGTGAACCTGCACTAGATAGTTATTTCGCCAATGTTTGTTTTTTCCTTTCCCTAAAGTAGCGAATTCATAATGTTCGCTTGCTTCTTATTAACTGCTTTGAGTTTTCAGCAAGGCCAACTTGACATGTATACATGTCTATGATCCCAGTAACAACACAGTTTAAACTTTAAACTGATTCTTTGTTCTTATTTCAGCAATTGATATCATCTCAACATGGAGTTCTACTATTGGCTGGAAAAATCATAATGAAATCCGTCTCACAGATATATGTCAGTATCTTGTAGCTACTGGAAATATTCAAAGCTGGCTGTATTCTGCTGCTGCCAATACAGAGCACCTCAGCTTGGTGAGAGGTGCTATTCAGTTAGCTATGTCTCAGCTAATGGATTATTTCCGCGCTCTCTTGAAAGTCAAGATTAAGGCAAGGGAACACAGCTTGTCTGTTAACCCTGGCTCTACCACTTCCCTAGGGAGTTCAGTTCAGCACATGGTCCTTCTAGCACTCATGAAGTACAAGATGATGATTATGACGTAATTTATACAGTGAGCAGGTTTTTGACTCTTCATCTCACTTATTTATCATTAATATATAGGTATATAGACGCATCATTTGCATTGCAACTGGTGTATGATTATCTATTTTGGTTAGTAATTATTAAGTGATCTGAATTGATACAGGAAGCCAGGTTGCTGCCACTACTAATAAAGAAGTGGATGCTCACATACCTAATTATCCAAGCTTGCCTCCTTAATTGATTTGCCAACTCCACGATGTCACAATGCATGTAAGTGTAGTTACCTTTTTCTCATTTTTTGTTAATTTAAAACTCATAAAAATATGGCCTAATTATGTAATTTCAGGCGGATGTTGAAACGGACGAGGTGTATGCCCAAATGACGTTGCAGCCGTTGACCCCTGTAATCCCTCGGGAATGTCTCAAGCGGTTTATTATAATATTAACTATTTTTTTAATAATTTTGAGGTAATATTTATATATTTTCAGCAAGAACAAAAGGATACATTTCTTCCAGTTGAGTTGGGTACTCTAAGCAGACAACCAACTAATTACTTTTGCAAGATGTTAACTGCCAGTGATACGAGTACTCATGGAGGATTCTCTGTCCCTCGGCGTGCAGCAGAAAAAGTTTTCCCTCCATTGGTATTACTTTTCTACCCTACCTTTTTCATTTCAGCGTTAGAAACGGAAGATTACACACTGCTTTATGTTCTACAGGATTTCTCTCAGCAGCCACCTGCACAGGAACTTATAGCAAGGGACCTCCATGATGTCGAATAGAAGTTCAGACATATTTTTTGCGGTTGGTATTGTTGTCATTTCCATCATTTGAGCTTATCATATAAATTATCTTGCTCCGTTTAGATCAATTCTATAACCATAAAATGTTAACGTTACATGTTCTATTCTTCACATGCAGGGCAGCCCAAACGTCATCTTCTTACCATAGGATGGAACGTGTTTGTTAGTGCAAAGAGACTTGTTGCAGGGGATTTTGTGCTTTTTATTTGGTATTTCTTTGATTGATGTAATAATGTTGCGTATTAGTTGTATTTATCTAGTGATATAGAATTCATTTGGTGTTGAATAACATTAGGAATGAAAAAAATCAACTCCTTTTGGGGATCCGTCGCGCAACCCGCCCACAAACTGTGATGCCATCATCTGTTCTTTCAAGCGATAGCATGCACATTGGCCTTCTTGCTGCCACTGCTCATGCAGCTGCTACAAATAGTTGTTTCACAATATTCTATAATCCAAGGTGACACACATCTTCTAAAGAACTTTATTAATTATTGTACCATTTATTATATCTTCTGTTTCTTCATCAAAACCTAATTGTTTACAGGGCAAGTCCATGTGAATTTGTTATCCCTTTATCGAAATATGTCAAAGCTGTGTATCATACTCGTGTTTCTGTCGGGATGCGTTTCCGGATGCTTTTTGAAACTGAAGAATCAAGTGTCCGGAGGTAATGTAGCTGACCTGGAATCAATTTTATACATTTATACAAAAAGAGGATGTTAACTGATAAAATGCCGGTTATATGGTAACTAGAGCTTCAAAGTTGTGGAAAACGTGTTGCTTGGTTGTTCTTAAATCTTTTAGCTGACCAGTTTTGCATTTGTTTTTAAAAGGGTTTTTTTTTTGTGTTAAGAATTCCTTGTGTGTATTTTGTGGCGTTGATTAGGTGTGCATCTCCCATGACTTATTCTTGGTTGTATTAGTTAGGCTGCTTAGGGCGTTTAGTTTGTTGATCAAGGAAGTGGTAAACTGTTTGATTGGGCCTTTAGTCTTTTGATTAGATTAGGGCATGAAACAACTTTTGTGAAATCTTTTTTTTTGTTTAACCCATTTGAAATGGAAGTAGTACTGCAGTAGTCAGGTCTTGATTCCACTATAATTGATTTCACTAAAATAAGTGAGGCATGTGATTGAAAAAATCCTCAACTAATATTTTTCTATTTTCAGTGCAGTAATGAGTGAGACAAAAAAACAGACACATTAATCAAAGATCCACAAAATCAACAATCACAAATGAAACAAAAATACTTGGTTACACCTTGGAAGTGTTGAATAGTACAACGTATTTTTGAAATGGGTCGAAATCACCAGCCGTAGAAAAACAATCAAGTTAACTGTATGCTTGAGAAGTGTATTAGGGTTACATTGGTTTGGGTTCGGGTAGCTTGTTTCAAATTGAATTTAATAAATTTGATATTAACACTTTGCATAGGTTTATTAGATTGAAAAGTTGAATGCGATCATCCAAGATATAGTGAAAGAAAAAGAAGATGAGAAAGAAAGGCCGAACGGAATTAACGGAATTATTGCGGGGTTGGTGATGGAAAAAGAGAAAGATAAGCGGAGAAAGAGGCTATGAACGAAAGAATGGCAAACGTTGAAGAATTTTTAAAAGTTAGGTTTCAAAGAATCTAATCATAGACTTAGGATATAAATACTTTATTTTAAATATGTATCTTGTTATGATAACTCGGGTATTGGATATTTTAAGTTGAATGTTTTATATAATTGTGAAAATTTGATAAATGCTTAAATTTAAAAAAATATGACATTATAAGCAGGTCATAATAGCATATGGCAAAAAAATAATAAGAAAATAATACAAAATACATTTTGCGACCGCAAAGATGGTCGCAATTTTGTAAAATGCAAGCAGTCACAAAACAGTCGCAATTTATGCGGTCGCAAAAACGTCGCAACACGATCGTCTCAAAACAAAGTGGAGCGGTCGCAAAATTTGCGGTCATTCTAACAGTCGCGAAATCCAGGTCGCAAAAGGTTTGCGCCCATTGGTTTTGGTAGTTTGAATGTGACTTCCCCGGTGGTGAGGACTTGTGACAGTGCCAAGGAGGGTGTTTTTGTTAATGGCGTCCGGTCTTGGTTTCTTCTTCCGAGGCCACACTGGCCGCGTGTCTGTATGTTGCCAATGATGTTCCTGGTGTCCCCAGACGTTGAGTATTTTCCTTCGTCGGTGGAGCCCGAGATTCGGTTCCAGACTGAGGATCTGTTGTTGTTACTGCGGCCTCGGTTATTATTGTTGTGGTTGTTGTCGCGATGTGGTTGTCGGGTTGTTTTTTGATGTTGGGCACATAGTTTTGCAATTCGGACGACTTCCTCCCAAGTGTCTGGGATGTCGTCCTTTCCCTGTAGGATGAGCTGCAAGTTGTCATCATTGACATTTGATAGGAATTAGGTGCAAGTGGCCTCGTCAACTGTTCCTAGCTAAAGTGTTTCTTTGTTGTAACGAACAATGAAGTCTTCGAGTAGCTAATTGTCACGGCGTCTGGAAAGGTGGATTAGCATTTTGTCACATTTGTGGCGCCGTTGTTGGCTAAAGTGCAGGGATAATTTTTCAATCCGCTCTTCGTAGATGTCTATCTTTCCGGTTGGCAAGTTGTCGAACCATACCCTGGCAGCGCCAGTGAGAGTTTGGGCAAACATGTGGCACCAGCCTTGGAGTGTCAAGCCAATGATGGCTCTAGCTTGGTTGAAGATGCTCAGATGATCATCGGGGACGGTTACCCCGTCATAAAGTTTGACGTTGGCCGGGAGGCGCTGCCTGGGTCATATGGGAGTTGTAGAAATGGGCGTCGTGAATTTTGACTTATCATCAAAAGCTTTGTGCGGAGTGATAGGTCTGTGGACGCATTGGCAATATACCCATTGATACGTTCTCGACGGTGATATGGGTTATAGGATCTGTCATTGTCCCTGGAGTCGTCTTCCCGGGAGTTATCTCGATAGTCTGCGTCATCAAATCGATTGCGCTCTGCACGGGCCTGGTCGATGGTAGGTTTCCCTCGACCTTCCCCGTGACGGGCGGCTTTCGATGTCTTGACGGTGTTGCTTTTAATGGGGGGATGAAGCCATGGCAGCTTCACCGATGATCTTCCGACGTTCTAGCCTGGCGTCTAGGAGTTTTTTCTGCTGTTCATACCAGTCATTGTGAAAGGCGTCGATCTCCTCCTGAGTAGGAGGAAGCTCGTCGAATGTGAGTTTCTTGCCGTTATTATAATGTTATCTGGGTCATTTTGGTTGTTGCTTCCCCTAGGCATAGTTGGACATGGGGTGAAAACTTTTGGTGGTGAAGTTGTCATTTTTTGGAGTGGCAAGAGTCTTTAGTTTCTTAAGATTGTTGTAAAGAAATGGATGGTGCCAATGAAGAAATACGGATCCTCAATCACCGAGTCAAGGTTGATCAAGGTAGTGAATCCATAGAAGGAGTAAAGGTTTAAGCCAGTAGTGTGTGAGTGTAAGTGAGGGTCTTTGGAACTAGACCAAGAGTAATAAGAGGTAACCGGTTAGAAGAGCCGAGCCTCTAAACGTTGGTTATAAAAAAAGAGTTAGAAAAGTATGATGTGTTCGTAGTCTTTTCAGCGGGAGTATTGTGAATGAAAACAGTGCCATAAAAGGAGAAGGGGCTCGTCCTTTTATAGAACCCAACATCCGACTCTCTCAACCCATCCTCTACCCTTGGTAGGGCCCGACCCAGGTAGAGGTATCTCCAAGTCTCTGGCCCAAATATCCAAGCCCATTAGGTGAAAGCGAGTATCTAATAGAAGGTAAAAGAAGATGTCACCACCCTGTCGTAAATTTACGTGGCATCCGTCTAGTGGTTCGTTGTGGCGGTCTGCAATCATATTCTTTTGTGCAGCCAGAGGCAATTGGATGGGTTGCAAAAGTCGTCTGTCAGAAATGATTAGCTGGAGGGGCGCCACGTCATCGTCCTTTCCTGGTGTTATGTCAGGAGCGGCCTGTGATTGGTCGCAGACTCTGACGGGCGACTTGTGGTCAGGAACAGTTGCCCGGGGCATGTCTGTCCCTGGGTGTATATCTCGATGTTGCATGAAAAGGCATCATTTGGTCGTGTCGAAGAAGCTTTGACTTTCGTACCGAGGAAGCTTCGTTTGTGTTAGGCTTGTGCTGACGTAAAACGGACGGGATGACTGGCATCATTATGGTTGACGCAGGCAGGTGTCTCTACGTCATTGTGTCTAACGCGGATGTCTCCGCCTACGTAAAATGAGCGGAGAACACAGCCTTGGTCCAGCGTTTGTTGTACCCGTTAAGTTCAGTTGAGACTTTTGTTGGTATGGTGCGCCTGGTTTCTAGTTAAGTTCAGTTGAGACTTTTGTTGATAGGGTGCGCCTGGTTTCGGCACCAAATCCTTTCAATAAGCTTTGGTATTTGTGTGATTCTCTTTCTTTTTGCATACCTAATAGTATGTAAACAATTAGCAAGGTAAATAAGCTTTTGGTATGTTAAGGAAGATAATTATGGTTGCCCACATTGTGTATAGAACTCTTTTTCTTTACTAAAAGCCTACATCTCAAGTAAGAAAGATAATTATGGTTACCCAAATATATGTTTCCACCCTCAAGTCGCATTCTATATTTTTTTTATGTGTTTCTTTTTAACAAAAAGCCTACTTCTCAATGTAGCTAACCACATCTTCAAATCATTGATTATTTCTATCAACATACCAAGGAAGTATTCTTAGAAAGTTATAAGGTATTATTAGTGATAAGTAGCACCTTATTACATCATAAGCAAACTATATATACAACGACCATAATCCAGTGAAGTAAAAAAACAACACAACACTCAGAAAATAGCAACCAAACAAACCAAATAAAGCATAGTTCCACACTAAAAAAACATCTCTTAGGAACACGTCTTTATTATTTTATCCATAACCCACCACCAACCTTATATCCCGCCAGTGCCTGTGTGATGGCCGGTAACATTGGTGCTGGTGTAGGTACGAGTTCCTGTGCCTGTTCCCATGGTTCCCGCCTGTTTCTGTGCGGCGTTTTCCTCTTTCGCGGCCTGTTTCTCGTACTCGGCCTCGTGTTTCCTCTCCTCTTTCTTCTCTCTTGCCATTTCCTTCTGCATAGGGTCATGGGCGGTCATCTTCTCAGCCTACGTACTCAACAACAAAGAGAATGATGTTATTGAAAAGCAAACAACAATTAATGCAAAATAGTGGTGTCCTTGGATTTCGTTTCTTTTAACTCTACGTCCTAATGTTTGGTTTGGTTTTGGTGACATAAATAATGGTAGTTCTCCTTTTAAAAATAAGTTTAACAAATTATGATGTCTTGAGCGTCACGTGCCTCATGTCCAAGGTTTAATGCAAAATACTATCGAGTGACAAGGTCACCGAAAGTATGACGGGGTCTCACTGAGAGTAGCTTCTCTATTTCCTAGAGGATAGATCTAGGAGGATAGAGGTAAGACTATCTATATTTTATCCACGGGGTCACTGAAAGTATGACGGAGTGTCACTGAAAGTAGCTTCTCTGTTTTCAAGAGGATAGATCTAGGTAAGACTATCTATATTTTATCCACGGAGTCACTCCCCTCAAAGTATGACGGAGTGTCACTGAAAGTAGCTTCTCTGTTTTCAAGAGGATAGAGGTAAGACTATCTATATTTTATCCACCTATACCTCGTAGGTTACCTTAGGTTTCTCTATTAGTAGAATTTACCAAGTAAAATGAACACGAAAAGATATTGCACCGTAACCATTTACAAAGAATGGTTAAAGTAATTAATTGAAAGGACACTTCTTTATAGTTTACTTTATTTTCATATGAAAATAAGTATAGATTGAAATTTTTATGTAAGCTGAACAATCTCATGGCAGACAATAAAAAATCTCTAAATATGTTTTACTCTTTACTTCCTTTTTCAAAGGAAAAATTGTTTAGATTAAGATTTTCTAAGTTTAAAAATCTCGGGTCAACATCCAAAACTCTCTAATTAAGAGCCGGTCGAAATACAAAAATATACGTTATATAGGCAAGTAAATAAATAAAACCTTGATATATTGATAGTTACACCAACGAAGTTGCAATAAAAACAATATATTGTGATTGTGATTCAAGTAATAATTATGTATAAACATATCTACCTTCTCTTGGAGAGTTGCTTTGGTCTTCTCCATACCGGCTTTCGCGGATGCCGCCAAGTTCGACGCCTTCTCCTTGCCTGACTGCATTTTGATTCACTTGATGAAGGTTTGTATGATCGTTTTGCTGGATGGTTAAGTGAAGTATTATGCAGGTTATATGTGGTGCATTAAATAGTGTAGTTAGTTGGACTAGGTTTGTGACATGTGGCTGGAGAATGCTACGTGGTCTTAGGGTTTGATGCCACCGACTTTGTTTAGACAGGTGGTGCGGTTGCAACAGATGGTGGCAATAACCATTTTAGGATATACACTCCCTCCGAACCGATAACAAAAAAGTTTTTTTTTTAATTGTGTTGTGGAGTTGTTTTTGTTAAATTTTATTTTTCTTTTGTTTTATTTTACTACTAAATTAAATCCCGGGAGAGTCCCGGGGTTGAGAAATCTAACTTGACACATTAGTTCTACATGTAAAATAGACTTATTCGCTTTTCAGTTGAAAAGCTTCAGTTAGCACCTAACCTAAAATGTATAATTCTAATGTTAACATTTATAATCTATAATTATATACGGAATATGAAAGAATTGAAGTTAGATGATGTGACATTCAATGGTGGCCTCAACCCTCCGTTGAATGTGCCACGTGACATCATGTGAAGCTCTATTTTAAATTTATATATTTTGTTTTTTTAAATAAAATCTATATCTACATTATCTTAAAATTTCAAATATGTTAATTAATATTTTTTCCTTATTTTCCTCTCACATTTTTTAAATGTTAGTGAAATATTAATTATTATTTTAAAATACAAATATGTTAATTAATATTTTTATCTTTATTTTTGCCTTATTTTTCGCTCACAATTTTTAAACGTTATTAACTTTTATGTATGACATTTTTTTGAAAAACAAATTTACACCAAATTTACGATCGCTTTATTATCTTTCCAACGAGCACCATAGTGTTATACAAAAAACGAAAAAAAATTGTTTTTTTAGTGAGTTTTTGTTCATGCAGAAAAAGAAAACACAATATGTTTATGTAATTTATTAATCATATATAGGCAAGTAACTAATCGTGTTATGATAGTGTATATGTTTTTGAACCTACTATTACATATAAGAACCCACTAACTACATATATATATATATATATATATATATATATATATATTCACATATTTCAGTTTGGTAAGAATCTGTTTGTTTGTATTTTGATTGGTGTTGCTAGGAATATTAATTTATTACAAAGGTTACTAAGCCGGTTAAATGTAGCCTATAGTTTTTAGACACCTGGTAAATCTCTAGTTGATAAG
The DNA here is from genome assembly GCA_032199755.1 of Ambrosia artemisiifolia. NCBI lineage: Eukaryota > Viridiplantae > Streptophyta > Magnoliopsida > Asterales > Asteraceae > Ambrosia > Ambrosia artemisiifolia. The sequence goes on from CM063523.1 coordinate 45,574,960, forward strand.
TGATAATTAATAAACCTACCATGCACGTCTTTTAAATCAATTATCATCTTGACATATCATTTAATACCAATTTGGTTGTTTTTTTCCCATGTTCACATCAAAGCTTTAGAATGTCTTGAGGAAGTGGCAAAGATGTACAAGAACTCCACTCGAGCAAGATGTGCACACGTAAAACTAGAAGTAGGTTTTATGAGTTATTGGGTGTTGATTTTTTTAAAAAAATTCTTGAAAAAATGACATATTTCTTTTTATAGTACACACATTTTGTCCCTTCATATTAGATTTGTATAAACCGGGAAGCACCCGGGGGATAATATAGTCTAACATAAAACAATGTATAACTCTAATATTAATACCTAACCTAAAAAATGTACTACTCCAATGCTAACACCTAATCTAAAACAATGTATAACTCCAATGTAACTCTAATATTAACACATATCCTAAAGGCTAAAAAATGTACAACTATAACATGCTAATATTGATACCGAGCCTAAAACAATGTATAATTCTAGTAACTTCTCTGCCCTAGTTGAAAATACAATTTATATTTACTGGTTTAAACACAAAACGTAGTCATTTTTTTTTCGTTTTTTATATAGCATTATGGTATTCATTGCAAAGATAATAAAACACTCGTTAATTTGGTGTAATTTTTTTCTTTAAAAAATCTCGTAAATAAAAGATATTAACGTTTAAAAATTGTGGGAAGAAACATGAGGGAGAAAAATCTAATTTTGTTACTTTTTTTTCCCTAAAATTACTTAGGGGCTGTTTGTTTACCTCTGAATGGCTCCATTCAGAGGTAACCTCTGAATCGGTCAGAGGTTGATGATGTTTGGTTGCAAAAAACTTGCCCTCTGAACTGAACCATTAAGACTGAATGGTTCAGCATGTGTATGATGCTGATGAAAAAATGGACAGGATTTGCCCTCACCTCTGAACAACCCCTTCACCCCTCCCTGCAGCCACCACCCAACGCCGCTGCCCTCCCTTTCCTCCACCCAACGCCGCCGCCCTCCTCTGCTCTCCTTCTGCTCCGACCCCCAACCTTCCTCCTCTCTGTTCTGACCACCAGCCCCACCCCACCCCTCTCCTCACCACCTCCTGCCACCTTCCTCTCTCTCTCTCCTCTTCCCTCTCTTCCACCCAGCAGCGCCGCCGCTAACCACCACCTAAACATTCTTCATCATCAGCATCATCTATACTCTAATTATTATCAAATGAAAAATAATAATAAGGATAATAATGAAAAAGAAAAAGAAGAAATGGAAACAAAAGAGATAGAAAAGAGGTGTGTGGGGAATCATATGGTGTGTTTGATTTAAGAAAAGAAAGAAAAGAACCGAGGAAGGGGAAAGGGAAGCAAGTGGGAAGAAGAGATTCTTTATTTATTTTTTTGTGGTGTTTGTTTTTTATGTTTATATTTTTATAAAGATAAGGTGGGGGTAAAATAGTAATTTTATAGAGTTATTAAGTGGTTTAACCAAACACCAGTTTACTGGTTCAGACCCTCTTACCCATTCAGACCTCTTATTGATTCAGCACTTACTGGTTCAGCACTTGCCAAACAGCCCCTTAATGCCCCATGACATCCTACATGGCACTCTCAAATGGGAGAATAACTATATGAGTGCCATGTAGGATTTAGGCTTTTAGAATATATATATATATATATATATATATATATATATATATATATATATATATATATATATATATATATATATATATATATAGATGCTACATGTGTAATGGAACCAAGATTGGGGCGTTTTTGAGGCCACCGAAAAAAAAAGCCCGGCGTTGTTTTATTCTTTGGGCCAATCATATTCAAACTAGCCAACGGCTACTTAACGAATATATTATAAAAAAAATTAACAATTTCCTATTTAAACACACATCTCTTACCCATTTTTTTTAATCTCCTTTCTTTATTATTATTTTTTTTTATAAAAAGTCTCTCTTTTATAAAATTTCATTCAACCATACACACCCACAATGAATCCATTTCGCGCCCCGTTCGATGTTCCATCTTGCCCAACTAGGGCTGTGCAAAGGGTCCGGAACCGACCCGACCCGACCCAGACCCACTAGAACCGCATACCCTTTTATTGTGGAAATTAGGAACCACGAACCGAACCTTAAAAGGCTATGTGGTTCCGGGTCCTAAAGGTTCTGATGGGTCGGGTAAGGGTTTGACCCTTTAGAACCTTTTAACGTAATAGCCACTTTTATATTCCTATTCTTTTACCATGCTCGTAAAAGAATTCCTCTATATGGTTCTAACAATAGCCCATGTGTTATGTATACATCATAAATACACACACATCAAAGCAACATAGATAAATATTTACTTCAAATTTGGATATAGTATATATTATATAATATATCATATCTATGTATATACATCAAGCCGAAAAATATTTCAAGAAAAATACTTTGTTATTCTTATAAATAACATTTTTAATATTGTATTAACATTACATGAAATCGATTACAATAACACGTAAAAATGAATAGTGAAAAGATTCAAAGATTATTTTTTATTTTTTTATGAAAATACAAACGGTTCTTGTGGTTCTTATATTAGAACCGTGGGTTTGGAACCGACCCGACCCGGAACCGATAATTCATATAAATCTAGAACCGGAAACCGACCCATATATATAAAAAGGTTCGGGTCCGTGGTTCTCACGGGTCGGGTCCAAGGTTCCTGTGGGTCCGAACCATGAAATGCTCACCCCTATGCCCAACTAACCCAAACGACATTTGCCCAAACACAACGCAACTGGTACCAACCTTCAACCCAAACGACCTCGACACAAACACGATGGGTTTCTCTCAACTTCTCAACATGCCCTATAATTTTTATGGAGGTCCAATGGGTTACGCGAATAACATGCCATTTAATGTTGGTGGTATGTCGGGATCTCAAGGCAACCAAGAACCGGACGTTGAGATCATGCCAGACACACAACAAGAACCCGAACCTGAGCCGGAGCCGGAGCTGACCCGAAAAAAACGCTGCCACAAAAAAATGGAGAGCTGAGTCGCCCAAAAGCAACCTACCTAAAGTGAACCAAAGACGAGGAGTTCGCGTTCGCACGTGTGTGGCTTGACATTTCAGAGGATCCCGAAATTGGTAAGTGTTTTTTATATATGTTTGTTTGTTTATAAAAAAATTAAGATAGTATATGTTTGTGTTTTATATATGTTTGTTTGTTTATAAAAATATTAAGATAGTATATGTTTGTGTTTATAAAAAAATTAAGATTGTATATATTTGTGTTTTTATATATGTTTGTGTTGTTATATGTGTTTGTTTTTTTATAAAAAAAATTATGATAATATATGTTTGTGTTTTTGTATGTTAACTTTTTGTTTTTTTGTAGGAAATTATCAAAATTTGATCCTCTTTTGGCAATGGGTTCGATCAACGTTTTTCAAGGCGATGGGTCGAGGCGAATATCGTGACAAGGACTCAATCTCAAGCAAGTGATCAACTGTTCTTGTCATGCTTTTCAAGAAGTCTTCCAACGACTGAAAACAAATTGGGGTAGTGGTTGAGGCGACGTCGATATATTGAAACGAGCGTTGGAGGAGTACAATCAAACGCGTGGCAACTTCACTTATTTGAGTTATTGGGAGTTGTTTAAAGGAACCCCTAAATGGGCCGATGTACCAGCCATGACGACGCCTAGACGCAAAGCGAAACGGCCAAAGACTTCTTCTTCCATTTATCCCGACACGCCCATGTCCAATGCTCGAAACGTGGATTTAAATGAAGATGTTCCAGATGAGGAAGACGAGTTAGCCCGACTATCCGGTAGAAGAAGCGTGCGAAAGGGGGGGAAAGGTGAGTCTTCGTTGACGAGTGGTGACTTATTGAAATAAGGTTTCGATATGAATCAACGACTTAAAGACATTCATGACCTTGGGGCTAGGTTTTGGAAACAATGGAAAGAAAGGTCGTAGCAAACGAAAAGTTCATCGAGATCCAAGATGCGAGGCAAATGGAAAAATATATCGAATTTTTGTCTAAGTCGATCGGCCACCTCATGGGAGACGCGTTACGCTTGGCTCAAATGAAAATGCAACAAATCCGCGAAAGATACAAGCTTTAGATTGTCTCGTCTTTTTATTTTTTTAGCAGTTTTCGTGTTTTTTTAAGTATGTTTTTTTGGGGTATGGTAGTGTAATCTTTTTTTTTATTTAATGAAAAAAAATTTATGAAATATTATTTGTTTTTATTTAAAAATAAATAAATAATTAATATTAAATGATTGGATGCTACATGAAATTTTTCACCTTACCACTACAACCCATCCTAATTTGAATCCTTTAATGGTCCCACATACCACGTGTCGATTAATGCCCCATGGTCTGTGACACCCAGCAAACTCAGGATAGTAACTTTTGTCAAATTAGTAAGTCTACCTTAGCGAGTCATGCATACATTATACTTAACTGGGTCAGTTGAGTCGTTTCGATTGTTCTAGGAATCATCGGGGGTCGTTACAATGATCCAAGGGATCATTGGGCGTCGGTCCATAACTATGTGTACAAGGATGGGTGATTTGTAGAATCACCAGATTTAATGCACACACGCAAGTCTGGAGTCCCGAGGATTGGTGAACGGATGTGAACATGTTAGTTATCAAGTATTATGTGTTTATAGTCATTATATAACTTGCCGGTATGTGAATATGTGCTTATATGTGTTAAAATAGTGTTTGACGCGCTGAAAACTCACAACAGCCTATAGGGGGCGATTAGGATTCCTAGTGGCCACCTGCATGGGCAATTAGGATGCTACTCGCCACTTGTAGGGGGCGAGTAGGCCCCGACTCGCCTGTAAAGGTAGTAATTAGGGTTCCTAATGGCCACCTGCAGTTCCTACTCGCGTATAACATCAGGAACGACTAGAAATAGCTATAAATACCATACTTGACTTCTAAAACATTATTTGTAAAACCCTAACTCGCCCCAACCCTTTCTCACACTATATTCAACTTCTGGAACCCGTTTTTGCACTAAATATACCATTTCCAAGCTTTAAACATCATTTCTAGCAAATCTAAGGTCGTCAATACTAGGGACTATCATTGCATTGTCTGTTATCTTTTAAGAAGAACGCAACCTAAGGTGAGTTTCACGGCCCCACTTTCAGTGTTTTTGTTTTTGGGGGAGAAACATGCTACGTACTTCTAGTTGTAAGGATCATGTTATACTAGGGTTATCTTTTGTTACTATGTGATTCGTTTGAGTCCCAGTTCATGTGGCCAACGATGTGACAGTTCATTTAGCCGTGGATGCGGCAGTTCGTTAGCCGGTAATGTGGCAATTCCTTAGCCGGTAATGTGGTAGTTCGTTAGCCGTAAATGCAGTAGTTCGTTAGCCGTGAATGCGGCAGTTCGTTGGGTGGCACATACGGCGTATCTTGATAGTGAGGTTCACACGCCTAGCTAGCGTTTTTATAACACAGTAGTAACATGGTTGATCTTTCAAAACTTATGAAACGTTTTACATAAAACCTGTGAACTCACCAGCATTATATGTTGACATTTTTAGCATGTTTTCTCAGGTCGCTAAGGTAGCAGCAGTTGGATTAGGCGCATGGAGTCGCACTTGCATCTAGGATTATGTTTTGGGTGTCAAAACTTAAAACACATGTTTTTATCTTTACTTTGGTTTTGTGAACTTGGATCGCTTCCGCTTTATTTGAGATTATGGTTTTAATTATTACATGGTTTGGTTTACGTATTTTAATTCATATAGTTGTCGTTTATTGTGACCGTTGACTTGGATCCTGGTGTGTCACGTGCCCCGCGGTAAAACTTCGCAGGTGAAATTTGGGGGTGTGACAGATTGGTATCAGAGCCAATGATTATAGTGAATTAGGACTGCATGTAGAGTCTAATTTATAGCCGAATCTCACACACACTAGACGGTCACATACATATGATTAAACTTTTCTAACCATTGGGTTTGGTTTTTGTTTATAAACAATCGTTGACAAGAAAATTTATAAATTACAATATTGCACTATAACACAGTATGAGCGGTAATAATAAACACATTACAAAAATTGTAGAAAATTACAATCAAAACTATGATATTGGCACATGTTTAGATCTACAATTGTTTATTTTTGTTACATTATATGATTGTTTCCATAAGAACGAATAAAACCCATTTAAGTGTATACATTATAACTTCTTTCCTTACTATTTCATCTAGATGCATTTTTTTTCCTCAATTTTTGAGTTTGGAGGTATGGTTGATAAAAAACAAGTAAGAGGCTCCTGTGAAGGTATTGCCAAATTAGAATTAAATAAATTAATTTAAACATTGAGCACAATATTAAAAGGAAATAAAATCTAGTGAAGGACGTTGTTAAGTCTAATAACATAATAAATGTGGGTGTTGGCAGTTGGGTCGACTGTATAGATCTGTTGGTAGAAACAGTAAGCTAGTCGGTGATATGCGCCAATGATGTTGTAGCCTAGTGGTTGCAATGGAGGTGAGAAGGTTTACCCACTTTGTGGGGTTCCTGTCCTGGGAGGTTACAAATTCGAATCCCACTCAGAGTAGGGTTGTTCTGAAATGAGGGGTTGGACCTTAGGGGGGCCCGAGGACCGGACCTGAAAGGTGCGGGGCTTCGTTATGATTGTGTACCGTTGGCCGTTAAAAAAAAAAGTCGGTGATATGCGCATTTTATATTACAATTAATTACTTATTAATTATTTATTAGTTCATGTATTTGTAAATTATGTGATGTGACATTGTCTTGAATGTTTTTTTTTAGATGAATATATTTGTAAATACCATAAATATTCTTATTAGGTACTTTAAAATTAAGTAAAATGTCAACTTTGCCCATTTCAAATGTATTTTATGTATAGTAGTAAAGATAAAATGTATTGATGTTTTTACAGAACATGTTATAGTAATATGACTGAATTACAAGTTTTGTCCTTTAATTTTATACTAGATTTCAAAGAATGCCTTTTAACTTCAAAATTGATTAGTTTTGTCCTTTATGTTCCAAAATCTTGCACGTTACGTCCTTTGACACTAACCCAGTTAGATTTTAACGTTAATATAAGGGTAAATTCGTCTTTCTACTCTTTTAAGGACTATTTGTGTAACCAACTTAAAGTTTTCAACCAAAAAGATAACATGTTAAAAAAACATGTTTACTGAAATAAGTATCAACCCACCCAACACCACACCATCAACCATAACCACCCACCACCACCACCACCACCACCACCACCATCATCATCATCATCATCAACTATAACCAGAACCTTCCTCCCTATAAAAACAAAACACTTTCTCTATCTCTTTCTCTAGAAAAACACTACAGCTCCCCCCCCCCTCTCCCCCTCTCTCTCTCTCTCTCTACCCCTCATGCTCTGTTCTACGTAACCATCACCAACCATCGTTGGATAACCGATAATGGTCTAGCAGCGGTGATGAACGGTAGATGGAAGGGAAGGGGATGGTGGTGGACTGGCAGTGGTCGGCGACGATATACAATTGGGGATTTGGGATTAGGGTTTTGACGGAAGGGAAGGGGTGGTGGTGGTGGTCAACAACAGTCAGTCGTGTTGTTGACTCTTCGTCCGTCACAAAACATCCGACAACTACAAACCCAACACCTACCCTTCACCACCGTATCCGTCATCTGTAATCACTACAACCTCCGTCGCCAATAACCACACACCCACCTCTGGTCACCATCATCGCCGTTCTAATCTGCGGGTAACCTTTTCTGTTTTTTCCGGCGAAATTGCTTCTTCACCGGCAATAATTTCAGGCAATTAGTTCAGATCCTTTTGTTCATCTCTTGAATTCTTCTTTCCCCTTTTTTAATCTGTTCCTCTGCACGCTACTTTATGACGACGTCGTTGCTGCTGCTCTCCATTCGCCTCAGACAAAGAGAGACTGAGAGAGAGAGAGAGAGAGAGAGAGATGGAAGGGTTTTTATTAAACTAGTAAGGTGCCCGCGCGATGCGGCGGGAGCGACACTTTGCATTATGGGACTCGTTTATGGTATATAACTTATTTGGAAATACCATTACGTTGTTCAAAAGTCACTTGCAACATCCCAAGTAAGATGTGATGAAATATCGTTCGCTTTGCCCATCTAAAGGGGTGTTTGGGATTGATTATCTAAAAAAGATTATGCGTTTTGGAAAAGCAGGGGTAGAGCTGCTTATAGAATATTGCGTTTTGGTAGCCTAAAAAACTGATTATCTGCGTTTTCAAAACGCAATCCAAACACTAAAAACTGATTATCTGCGTTTTCGAAACGCAATAATCTAAAAATCAGATTCAAAACGCAATCCCAAACACCCTCTAAGAACTCACAGTTTTATTTTCACCCGATGGGTTATGTTAATTTATATCTAATGGTCAAATAAGAAAATTAGGTACAAAAGAAACGGGGCAAGTAACAGGTCAATAGTCGTTCAAAGTGTATTTTTAATACGTAAAACATTTGAATTAGTATATTCAAAAGACTATATAATAATTTAAAATCTGTACTTGTATTGAAACCGTAACTATTTATCAAAACCATTTACAAAATGTACGTGTTTTGAGTCAACCTAATCTTGCCAGATTTACACATTTTGTACCTTTAGACAACATGCCTTAAATTGGCTTTGTAAAAAGAGGGTGGTGAAACATGATTGTTACCTCCCCACTCCGTAGAAGTTCCTCAATTTTTGATTGTTCAACTAACTCAACAGCTTCTTTTTCAAGGAAAAGTGTGACATGGCTAGTAAGATTAACATGCAAGTGAGCCATTTTTCCGAGGGCACATACAATTGAGCACCACCCTTATCAGTGAAAGACTTGAGATAAAATATTGTATTTTGAAAAGCAACAGTATTTAAGGTTTTCCCATCACCAACAGCACCAAATTCTAAAATAGAAACACTATGAGGGCGAGGCGTCAAATGTTTTTTAGAATTACATACGCCTTCTTCACCATTGTAGAGTTCAATTGCATTACTTAGTGTAACTACAAGCAAAAGCAATAGCACCTGAAAAAAAAGAAAGATAAAGGTAAATAAAGATTCAAAGATTCAGGTTAAGGCCATACGTAGTGGCACACAATGTTAGCGCCCCTCCCCCACCATTTGATTGGCTCAACCAACTTGTTGGTCAGAATCAAATTTTCAAGCGTTAAAAATTTAATGCTCCAGGCCAATTTTGCAAGATTAGCGCTCTTTAAGGCCCCTATGTAGCGGTGTTGGGGCGCTAATTTTGTTTTAAGGCCTCCATTAGCGCTTGAGTACACATGGTCTATGAATTCAACTATCCTACAATGCTTTTTCATTTCAAGATAAAATGAAGTTGCTCTATTTTCAATTACCAATTGTTGAACCACTTTCAGCAAAGCATATACTACGTGTCTTGAAAAAACTGCGTGAAATGTCGTTGAAAGAAAAAAAGCTAGATAGCATAAGCTGAATAGACCGTTTGTGCGAGAAGGAGTGAAGCAGGAATAAGGTTTTTATGATGATTTGCTATGTGGTCTTGTACTCTAGAGGAAGGAATACAAACAGGCCAATTCAATATTATATTAAAAGGCTTTAAGTGTTGTTTAGAGATTTAATTATATTAATTGGGATTTAAATAATTGTGTTGGCATGGGATACAAATCGGTGATACTCTTATCAAATTTTGGGAGATATCTTATATTGTTTGATTTTATTAGAGGTAAGTCAACGTTGATTGATCTTTTTATTATGACTTGTACATACAATCATATATAAGTTTTCAAACACGCGCACACATATGTTTATCTGTGTAGGGTTGAGTTATTCTACAAAAGCTACAAAAAATGAGAATGGTGAGAAGCCACTAAAAAATGACATGTGGCAAAGGATTAAACAAGTGGGAAGGGTAATTTGGTCAAAAAAATATGCGCATACAAGTCACATGCCATTTCCACCTTTATTTTTAAATGTCCATAACTTTTTTATACGTCATCGTTTTTTTTAAAAAATTATACCATAAAATCGAGCGTCTTTTTATCTTTAATATGAGTACCATATTGTTATACTTTCGAAAAAAAAGTCAAAAACCCACTTGCGTAAGACACAATGGAGTGTAAAATACAATGAGCACCAATTAAATATAGGGTATAAAACATAATCAACAATACAATGGATGACATACTAAAGACACAATGAATAGAAGACTAAAACACAATGAATACTTTTGAAAAAAAAAAGTTGAAAACCCAGTTGCGTAAGACACAATGGATGACATACTAAAGACACAATGAACAGAAGATTAAAACACAATGAATACTTTTGAAAAAGGTCAAAAACCCAATTGTGTAAAACGCAATGGACGATATAATAAGGATACAATGAACAAAAGATTAAAACACAATGAATACTTTTGAAAAAAAAGTTGAAAACCCAGTTGCGTAAGACATAATGGAGATAGCGTAAAACACAGTGAGTACCAATTAAATATGCAATGAACAATAGGGTATAAAACACAATGAACAGTCTAATAAAACACAATGGACGAGATATTAAAGACACAATTAACAGAAGACTAAAAAACAATGAATAATAGACTTAAACACAATGAACAACATAATAAAACACATTGTACACCTAAATACAAAACTCATTTGCGTAAAACACAATGAAAATCATACTAAGAACACAATAGACAAAGTTAAATCATGTGTAGACTAAAAAAACATAAATAACATATTTATAAAGCACACAATGGAGAAGAAAACCCACTTAACACGATTTTTTTTTTCAATTTTAATGTAGCAATGTGGTACTCATATTAAAGATAAAAAAACGCTCGTTAATATGGTGAAATTTTTTTGAAAAAAAAATATCGTACGAAAAAGTTATAGACGTTTTAAAATGATGGGGGGAATTGACATGTGCATTGCATGTGGAGGGAGAAAGTCAACAAATGTGGTTTTCCTTTTATGCCCTTGCTCTCATTTATTATTTATTTTTTTCAAACAAACTAATCTCAACCCTTCAAATATATGATCAATGGATCACAATCCTTCTCACCCTTTCTAGAAAAAGTTTCTTATGTATTTGATCCTAACCCTATCTGTGTATATAATAATTATACAATTTGTTAACTTTGAAGCGTGAATTAAGAAAATATGGTTACATGTATTTTTGATTCAATATTATATTAAAAGGCTTTAAGTGTTGTTTAGAGATTTAATTATATTTATTGGGATTTAAATAATTGTGATAATTGTGTTGGCATGGGATACAAATAGTTGATAAGTTCAACAAAAAGCATTAATATCTAAATAAATGTACATAAATGTTATAAGTTTATAATTTTTTTAAGAAATAATTTATAAATACCAAAATGAATTACCAATAATACCCCTCATAAATGTCTTTAAAGTATTGTACCATAAGCATAAAAAGTTGTAATTACTTAATTTTGTTAATGAAAGCTTTTTTCCAAAAAAAAAACTTAATTTTGTTAGGAATCCCTCTTACATGCTTTATAATATAGTATAGATAAAGAGATGTAATTTCATTTTGCCCAAAACATTAACTTAATTACACAAATAGTCCCTGGAAAAGTAAAAAGACGAATCTACCCTCGAATTGGCGTTAAAATTTTACTGGGTTAGTGTCAAAGGACGTAACGTGCAAGATTTTGGAACATAAAGGACAAAACTAATCAATTTTGAAGTTAAAGGGCATTCTTTGAAATCTGGTATAAAGTTAAAGGACAAAACTTGTAATTCAGTCTAGTAATATTATACTAAGTTGTTTTTGTATTTACATGCTTTAAAAGAAAAACGAGCTAAAAAGATACATTTACATCAATAACACTTGAGCCAAAAGAACTAGAAAATAAATCAAAGTAATCAAACTTTGGTATTGCAATTAAATTATTTAAATATTTCTTGATTGAATATGGAAAAGTAAATGGAATAATGATGTTAAAATGAAGCTATTTAGATCTCGTAGGTTTTATTAATCTTATTGGGCTAAGTTGATTATTTTCTTTAGAGTAAATGAAGTAAGAAGAAAACGTGGAGCTATGCAAATGAGATGAACTGGGCTCAAAATTAAAAATAGGCCCATAAGATATAACTATAGCCTGCAATTGAAAAAAAAATAAGAATAAAGGCCCACGGAATTCGAGAAGAGAGAGGGCCGAGGGGGAACAACATCTTGGTTGGGTTGTCGGTGACGTAAGAACGAGCCCAAACCGCGTGTTTGAAAACTTAGAAATACTAGTGGCTTTACCCGCAAGTTGCAGCGGGATCCACAAATGGGTTGCAATAATTTCACGTAATTATCAATGTTAAAATTAAAAACAAAAATGATTGCGTTGAATGATACAAAAAAAGGTGCTCTGGTTAGCTTGACTTTAACTCTAGAAATACTTCAGTCACTATATTTTAAAGTTTTAAAACTCATACAAGTTTAGCTGGGATAAGATTATTCATTGTGGTAACATAAATTATTATCTTTCATCGCCATTATATGAAATTTGTTCAAAAATATTGTTATCAAATGTGTTTATTTACTTTGGGCGAGTTTCATTTTCATATAAAAGCTGATTATCTTCTAGGGATATTTAGGGAAGAAAAGTGGTAAATTTTAAAAAAATTGTAAAAAATCTTTGGTATACCATCTTAACTTTGGACAATTTGGATACATTTGCCCATGCCTCCTCCTTTATAATGTAGTATAGCTTAAGATACGTAGTATATAATACACTAGATTATATCCCGGAAGCTTTCTGGGAACGATAAATCGAATATGAAGTGATAAAATATGTGTTATGATTTAACATAGAAATTAATGTACTATAACATGAATAACAACAATTTAAATCATGTGAATAAGAATGAAAATGTATATTAAAAAGAAGATGTATGTTTGTATGAGGAGCATAGTTAGAAAAAACCATTGAAGAGCGTGATTAAAGTTGTGGTCTTGAATGTGTGGCTTTTTTTTGGAAAATAGTGGTTTTAACCTATTATGCTCTTGATGAAAATAGAATTTCTAGTTTGAATATGATTAGTTAGTTGCCTAGATATGATTAATGAATTACTTGAACACATTGTATTTTTTTTCCTGTATGAACAAAAACGAAAAAAAATTGTTTGTTTTTTCGTTTTTTGTATAGTACTATGATACTCGTTGAAAAGATAATAAAACGTTTGTTAATTTGGTGTAAATATTTTTTTTTAAAAAAATCTCGTTTATAAAAGTTATTAACATTTTAAAATTTTGAGGCAAACATGAGAGAGAAAAAGACTCTTTGATGAAAATAAGGAGGAGGATACCACATGGCACACAGGGAGGAGGATGGCCTCATTGAGCGACATGTCAACTTTAGTGCTTTCTTTTAGGGTGGTTATATTAACCCCCCCCCCCCCCCCCCACTTCTATTTTTACCATCCTCAAAGCGCCTCGCTTTGGCCAAAGCGAGGCGCTTTGGTTACTTTATAACTACCTCAGTCCGAGGTTAGAAAAAGCTGATTTGTGACCCGAAGCGCCTCGATTTGGCCAAAGCGAGGCGCTTTGAATCAAAGTTTTATTTTGGGTGGTTTTTTTGGTGTTTTGAGTTGGTTTTTTATTTTATTTTGTATTTTTTTTAATATAATTATTGTAAAAAACTTTAAAAACTAATTCTATGACCACTGTTGGCCTTAAAAAACCTCTGTTTAGCTACCTTCATGATTTCTTTTCCCGATAAAAAAGCATCCAGCAGCGCCATTAGATGGTACGCGGAGCTCTCTTTAGCTGTTGTTCAATTTCACGTCTCAAGCTAACTTTTGTTATTCCCTTTATGCCATTCATTCTTAAAGATTCAATTGATTTCTCATTTATCTTGTGATAAACCAAAGTATAAGAAGGTATAGGCGATTGCTCAACTCTTAGTTGGTATACCGAGTCTTAGGACGAAAGATTCTTCCTACGTTCTTTGCAGGCTGCTTTCTCTTCTCCTTGATCAATCCCTTTCCTAATGCCTACTGAAAATGGGAGTGTCATGAGCGTATCCCATACCCATAGTCATTCAATCCAAAGTGAATTGCAAACAAAATAATAACCACCAACTTGTATCAACTTGATGGAAATAATTGTGAATAAAGCAGCAGGAAAAATGGAAATATTTGTGAATAATACATTCATCAAAAAGACCATCTATTTGTTAGTCACCCGCAAAGGGAAAGATGGAAATATTTGTGAATAATACATTCATCAAAAAATACCATCTCTTTGTTAGTCATCCCCAAAAGGAAATCGACTCTCACACTTATGCGTAGATCAAGGAGATTGATGAAGATATTCATCAAGAGCTTTTGCAATGTAAAATCGAAGATCCAGGATGAGCTAGATATTCCTCATGATGAGAAGGAATTGTTTACCTTCCCATTGATTTCAAGTATGTTGCCTTCATCGTTGACAGATATCTCTCCGATAGCAACTGAATTTTACTTGCTTGCCTGAAAAGTTGTTTTACTAATTTCCGATTCTTGATAGTTTTAACAATCGGATCGGCGCTAACACCCAACCCATAAAGAGTTCGTTGTACTGGTTGCGGAAAGAAATCAACAGTCGGATCGGCGCTAACAAGCAATCCATACAAAGTTCGTTGTACTGGTTGCGGAAAGAAATCAACAGTCAGATCGGCGTTAACAAGCAACCCATACAAAGTTCGTTGTACTGGTTGTGGAAAGAAATCAAAAGTCGGATCGACGATTTGGTTCACCCTCCCATTGATTTTCAAACAACTGTATAGGTGTGACCTTCATCGTTGACATATATCTCACCGACAACTGTCCAACAATGTCCAACAACTGAATTTTACTTGCTTGCATGAACAGTTGTTTTACATGATTTTGTTTACCTTCCCATCGATTTCAAGTATGTTCTTTTGACAAAACCTCTGGCTGACCTGAAGTTCATTTGCAACCTAGTTCTTTTTTTTATAAACAACATTAAAGAATGACTTGTGCTATTGTTTGCATTAACAGTTATGGATCCTTTGACCAAAAAATATATTCTCAAACAATTCTTAAAATCAATCTTCCGATCATCCACACCTTTCTCCAGAAGAGAAGTTATCATCATCATCATCCACAATATTCTTACCTAAATTCAATGTCCAACAACTGAATTTTACCTGCTTGCATGAAAAGTTGTTTTTAATTGTTTGGAATATATTTTCTGATAAAAAAAGGCATAAATGTAATGATTAGGAACATTCCAAATAACTGTTCAATTTCAGCTTTTGTTTAACTATTTTAGCAACTTCCTTATGAATTCTCCATCTCAATGTCCAACAACAGAATTTTACTTGCTTGCATGAAAAGTTGTTTTTAATTGTTTGGGAATATATTTTCTGATAAAAAAAGCCATAACTGTAATGATCAGGAACATTCTAAATAACTGTTCAATTTCAGCTTTTGTTTAACTATTTTAGCAACTTCCATAGGAATTCTCCATCTCAATGTCCAACAACTGAATTTTACTTGCTTGCATGAAAAGTTGTTTTTAATTGTTTGGGAATATATTTTCTGATCAAAAAATCCATAACTGTAATGATCAAGAACATTCCAAATAACTGTTCAGTTATGGAATCCTTGTACGAAAATCGAAATCCTCTCATTCCATGTTCTCCATATCCATGCCTTGTTTCAACACACACCTTCAACCCATTCCGAATGGTTTATCCCTCAACACCAGCTTTGTCATCAGAGTTTCCAACCACTAATACCAGATTGATGATAGTCATTTTCGGCCTTTGTAAAGCGATCGTTACTGTTCCGAATTGTTTAGTTATGGATCCTTTGATCAAAAAATATATTCTCAAACAATTCCCTAAAAAAATGAAAAAAAAAGTATAACCAATAAAATTATAAAAATCCCATCAAATCATGATTTGCATCCCGCCAGTAATGAGTAACCTACTAACCTCTATTAATAGACTTCATTTATTCTTCTTCATCTTCTTCTACTTGAAGTGCAGAGTAATAACTAACCCTCCATCTTCTCTGTTTAAAGTCCTAACAAAATCTAAACTACAATGAATAGTTATGGATCTTTTGTTCAAAAAATATATTCTCAAACAATTCCTAAAATCAATTAATAGACTTCTAAAATGTTTTAGTGTTTTCGTCTTCTTCTTCTTCTTCTACAATGAACATGTATAACCTTTCTGTACCTGTGGCCAAAAGAACTAGGCTTCAAACACAACTTTTTGCTCAACGTAGTATTATTGTAATATAATACTCAGATTCTGATTGCACCGAATCTAGTCTTCAAGGTACCTCTTCCTTCAAGTTTCTTAAAATCATTGAAGATAAATCTTCTGTTATCAGAGAGATATCTGTCAACGATATCTACCTTCATCTTTGTTTCTTGAGTTGAACTTTCCATGATTTACCTTTATCATCTCGGAGAGATCTGTCAACGATGAAGGCAACCTGAAACCATAACTTATTACATTATTATTACTATTTACATTATTATTATATTTGCAACTTAGTTCCTTTCTACAAAAAAACAAAAACGAAATTTAAAGGCTGAACACGAGTATAATCAAACAAGGGTTCCTCAGAAAATACATCGTACAATTATTTAGACATGCAATATTTGAAAATTATCATTTCTTGACATGCTTAGTAACACTTTGATCTACAATATTTGAAAATTATCATTTCTTGACATGTGGTTGTTCTAGATCACAGTTAGTCTAAAATGTTACTAAAATGTGAAGACCTTGATTGAAGCTACTCAGTAACAATGTGATTGATTGAAAAGTAATTAAAAACACTTTAAAATGAATTAAAACAAATTGTTGTGTGTTAGGTATAGTCTAAGCACCACATACAATGATTCATCAAAATTGTACAAAGCTGGATATTTCTACTGAAAAACACAAACGAGCAATAAACGAACCGAAACGCCTCAAACGAATTTTCTTGGCTTGGAAACAACTTAAAAGAACTAAAAATGAATTAAAAATATTTTTTAGTCTAATTACCTCACCTCTTCTTCCCTCTCTGTTGAGATCAAACCTCTAACCCTTCACCTTCTCCTTTTACTTATAACCCCTTTCCCTTCAACAGTCTGGCCGACTATCAGCGGCAGCCCAGACACCCGAAACTCCACCTTCAAAATGAAACCCGGTTCCTACACCTTCGTCTACCTTCGCCGCCCTCTGGTCAACGGTTCTTTTTTTTTAATTCAAATTCCCTGCAAGGATGGTGACTCTGGGTACAAGGAGTATTCTAGACTACTTATGCATTTACAACGGGATCATTTTAATGAAAAAGAAAGAAGGGAAGAGCTAAAAGTGCAAATCTCGTCCGATTTGGGTCTTTACATTGATGTGTGGGATACCCTGCGCATGCCTCAGAAATGGTTATGCAGGGTCAGTATCCATACATGCACTCAACTGTGGTTGTCGTGGGGATAATGTCATTCAGTGCACCCTAGGTGCAGGAAGTGGGGTTGAATATATTGTGGGGATACCTCCGCCTTGCAGGCAGCCGACGGGGACTGAGAATGATATATCTGGAGGAGTGGTTGCAGTCTTGCAGATGTCTCTCTCCTTGAGCGCATACTCGCACTTCCTATTTCAACTGTTAATAGTATACCGCCGGCGTGCCATATGGCGTTCGCGCTGGCTTTTACAAGAGCGCTACGAAAGGTGGTGACTACCCCGGGGTCAATTAAGGCTTGGGTTAAGCTTCTATTACTGCCTCGTTGCATGCTGTGGGTGTTAAACCAGTTTGTAGGCATGAACGCAGGTCCGGGAACAGGAAATCGCTTCAATTAAGGCTTGGGTTAAGCTTCTATTACTGCCTCCTCCCGCTCCTTGACCCCCGGGGGAGGGCCTTGCGGGGAGGCTGAATAATAAAGCTAAAGAGGAAGGTGGGGGGGGGGGGGGCTGGGGGAGTAATATTAAGCAGTGTCTACGGAGAGTGGCAGATGGGCACTTCACAACTGCGGTCAAAGTCCTGTCTTCATCTGGGTAGCCTCATGGGGAGGCCACATTGAAAGCCTTGATTGATAAACACCATATAGTGAAACCCCCGACCTTGCCTCTGATCGTGATCGCGCCATCGGGGCCAGCTTTGCAGGCATACGTTGATTATATGTTGGAATGTATCAAATCATTCCTTAAAGGGACCTCTTGTGGGAGGGATGGTTTTCGGGCGCAACATAATATGGACGCTTTTTGTGCCAAGGGTCTCCTACTGCCTCCACCCTACTCAAGTTAATCACAGATGTAGTTAACCTGTGGTTAGGGGGCTACGGCCTAGGGTTCTGGCTGAGTTCATTGCCTCGGCCCTACTGACTCCATTGCTAAAGCCTGACAACGGGGTTAGGCCTATCGTGGTTGGGGCCATTTGGAGGAGATTGGTGTCAAAAGTCGCTATGCGTAAAGTAGGTAAAGAGATGGCCGGCTATCTGGGAGATTTACAATTTGGTGTTGGGCTCCCTAATCGAAGCTGTCCTGCACAGCACCAACAGCTTTTTGAACATGTTCCATTCGGATGGCTCCTTAGCTATGCTCAATATCGATTTCTCTAATGCTTTTAACATGGTTGATCGTATGACATTACTCAGGGAGGTTAGTTTTTGATGCCCTGAGACCTACCCGTGGGTGAAATTACCGTATACCCAACCCGCCAGGTTATACGTGAGTGGTACTCACATCGGCACGTTACTATAGGGGTTCAACAAGGGGACCTACTCGGGCCCCTCCTTTTTGCATTGGTCCTTCATCCACTTCTCCTTCAAGTGCAAGACGCCTGTTCCCTACCCTTCCATGCTTGGTATTTGGACGGTGGCACACGTATAGGTAAAACGAAGGAAGTGGCGAGGGCGTTGGATATTATTCGCTTTAAAGGGGCATCATTGGGGCTCATGCTTAATGTGCGGAAAACTGAGATTTTTTTGCCGTCGTGCAATTGCTCGAAAACAACGCCAGGCTTATTCCCTAGTGAGATCGTTAGGCCTGACGGGGGGGTTAAACTCCTCGGGGGAACTGTTAGCCGGGATGCAGGCTTTATATGTTCTTTAGCATAAAAAAGAGCTTTGCGCGCGGTTGAACTTATTGGGAAACTGCCAAATTTGAGGGACCCCCAAAAGTGGCTTCTCTTACTGCGCTCTTGCATGGGGGTTGCTAAAGTAGTGTTCGGGCTCCGAACATATCAGCCAAAACATGTCAAGGAGGCTGTGTCCATCTTTGATGCAGGCCTGCGAGTGCGATCAAAAACATTGTTGTCTGTGGGGGGGGGGGGGGGGCATTTTGGGGACCTTAAGTGGAGGTTAGTTTCTTTGCCTATGAGGCATGGGGGCTTAGGGCTGTTTTCGGCACAGGATGTGTCAACATATGCTTTTGTAGCTTCTAGCGCCCACTCGTGGGGATTGTAGGACCACATCCTGCGAAGCGCTGGTGTGGTAGGGGTGGACTCTGACTCCACCCTCGCACTTGGTAATATTAAAACAACTCTTTCAGAACGTAATCTAGGTGGTTTTACCAATAAGGAGACCACCCCTAAGAATCCTCAACAAACCTTGTCGAGTGCTCTTTATGGTAAACACATGCACACTATGGAGGAGCAGTTTGATATGACCCCGCAACAAAGGGTAGTGCTCGCATGCCTTCAGGGAGCCCACGTTCAGGATTTTTTTACTGTCGTACCTATTGAAGGGCTTGGCCAACAAATGTCGGCGGTTGAATATAGGTCTGTTCTCAAATACCAGCTCATGATACCTCTTTCCCCCGGATGAACCATGCCCCATCTGCAAAAAAGCCTGTCTTGATAGATTTGGCGAGCATGCACTACACTGCAAGGAACTGGCGGGGTTCAAGTACCGCCATGACTTAGTTAGAGATGTTCTATGGGATGTCCTTCGATGTGCTAGGATCTCAAGCAAAAAAGAAGCACCGGTTAATTTTTTGAATGACCCGCGGGAGAGGAGGTCTACGTTGCGCCCTGCGGATGTTCTTGTGTTTGGTTGGGTGGGGGGCAAACATGCATGTGTTGACCTTCCTGGGGTATCCCCCTTGGTGGGTTTGCGAGACAACGGCTTTGTGGCGGGGCATGCGGTTTTGAGAGCGGAAGCTAAGAAAGTTGATAAGCACGAAGCAGCATGTCTAGAGAATCAACATGTGTTCTTGTCGTTTGCTTTTAACACATTTTGATCCATGGCCCCTGAGGCAGTGCGTTTCTTGGAACGAGTGCACAATGTGTTTCACAACGACTCGCAGAGCCCTAAGAACCAAGGGCTTGTATTTAGCAGGATAGGTTTTGCAATTCAAAAGAGGATAGCGGCACAGCGTGTTGCCCGTTTACCCGCTATCCAAATGTAATTTAATCTATGATGGAATTAAAAATCATGTATTAGGAAAAACAAGTTCTTCAAATACATAAAGTACATGCCCTAAGTTAGTCAGTCCATAAATATAGGTAGGTTATGCCTATAGAATCATATGAATACATATATCTAATATTTTGTTGAAAGTTGATATCCTACTTTTTTGTTGTAACAAGTGATAAATGTAAAATAGACAGTGGAATATTGAGCACTATGAGAGGAGAAAGCGATGAATCCACTCCTACTTGGCTTAAGAAGGTGTTTGGCATTGAGTTTGCAATTGACTTATTGACTTATTGGTTTTATGAATAAGCCAATAAGTCATTTCCAAACTTAACCCCGAACACCCCCTAAGTCAATAAAGTATTGGTGAATACAAGGAAACTTCTCTGAACACCATATTGACCATGTTATACATTATATTTGGATTTGGGTTAACCTCCCGGTTAGGGATGAGCATATAAGGCCGAATACCGATCTCGTCCCGTCCCGATCCTGATACCGTATCGAACCGATACCGAACCGAGGGGTTTCGGGATCGGTATCGGTACCCATAATTTATGGATTTTCTGTTTTAGTATTATCGGTATCTGTACGGGATTGGTATAGTATCGGTATTTTAAGGTAAAATGCCGATACCATACCATACCGGTACAGTACCGATAATGAACCGATACCGTACCGTATGTGTTCGGTATCGGTATTGGTATTGATTTTTTGGACTTCTCGGTATCGGTATTGTCGAGATCGGTATCGGTTCGGTACCGATACCGTCCCGAGCTCATCCCTATTCCCAGCTATGTTTTATAGTCCACAATAAGGCCTGCAACTACTTGAGTCAGGTCCCTCGACGCAAACCCTTTGTCAAATTCTATCTCAATTAATATGTATACAGTTAAAGATTTTGGCTCAAACCTAAAAGTTTTACATTTATTTTTACCGTTAACATTGTCTTTTTGGCCGGCATTCCCAACTCTAGAATCAATTGCTCGTAAAATTATGGCCCGTTATGAAATAAAATGAAATAATACTATCAACTTAACCATATTTTAGAGCATAAGTTCATAGTCTAAACTCATGACCATTTTGAGGGAACATATCTATAAATACCTTGATTCCAAATAATAAAAGGGTTCATAAACTACGAAATAGACGCTAAAAAGTAAATATGAGCATATTAAGTAATTGCAATAATCAGAATCAGTAATATTCCTGGTATAGTAGATACTATCAAACATACAATTTGCACATGGAACCATTTGATCTTAAAGGAGACTTTCTGTAATTTGCACACGCTTCAGCTCGCATGCACGATGGAAAAAACTCATGGTTTTTATGGACAAGGTTGCATAGAAGGATAGTTGCTATGTGCATGTAGATGGGTTAAATTAGTAAACGAGTGTTGGTGAATAGGTTACTTCAATGTTGAATGGTGAACTATGTATGCTTGCAGCCACGGGTGTGCGAAAAAACCATATTAACCGCCCCACAACCGAATAAACCGACAAAATTGAACTGATCAAACGAAACAAATTACTTCAATGTTGAATGATGAACAACCATGTATGCACGCAACTAGGGATGTGAAAAAAAAAGACAGAGTTAAGCCACCCACATGCGAATTAATTGACAAAACTGAACCCAGAAAATTGAACCATAAAAAATGGCGGGTCGGTTACTTCTTTTTCTAAAATCCAAAAGTAGCATGTTGTTTATGGTTATCAATGTTTCAATTCCAGCCATAATCGAACCGAACCGGCTTGCAGTAAAATTTGTGTAAATATTTTGACTTTTCACAATTTTTTAATATTTGATGCTTTTGGTTGAATGTTGTTATAATTTGTGGGTTATATCACATCATTCTTGTTGAATACATGTTTGAATTTAAGGATTATATCATATTGTTTTGTTTTGAATATTCGATAATAATCGGTATTAACATTTTATATTATATATTTTTAATACTATGTAATACACTTTATTCCATGGTGAAAAATGTTTTTGATCTATATTTAGTGTCACAACCTCAAATTTCACTTGCGGGGACACACCAGGATCCAAGTCAACAGTCACAATAAACGACAACTAATGAATAAAACACGTAAACCAAAACCATGCAGTTTTATAACATTAAAACCACTAGCGGAAGCTGAAATAAGTTTACTGTGACACCCGGCAAATTCAAATTAACAACGTCGTCTAAATTAAAGTCTACCTTAGCGAGTCACGCGTATTCTGTACTTAACTGGGTTAGTTGAGTCGGGTTATGGTTCGGGAACTGTTATACGAGTCTAGGGAATCATTAGATGTTGGCCTAGAGGATCGTTAGATGTCAGTCCTTAACCAAGTGTACTAAGGGTGACGATTCGGAGAATCGTCAAAGCATAGGGAACATGCAAGTCTCGAGTCCCGGGAATTGGTGAACGAGTGTGAAGGTGTATAATTACAAGTGTTATGTGTTTACAATCATTATGTGACTTGTCGGTATGTGAAAATGTGTTAACATGTGTTAAAACGGGGTTTAACGCGCAAAATACTTGGAACGGGACCCTGCAGGCGATTAGGGTGAGCTAATCACCTGCAGGGTGGCGATTAGCTCACCCCAGGTGGCGAGTAGCTGCCTTTGGGTGGCGAGTAGGGGGCTAATCGCCTAAGGGGGGTGGCGATTAGCAGCCCTAATCGCCTGCAACTGAGGCCTAATCGCCTGCAACGTAAGTGACGACTAAAAACGACTATAAATACCATACTTAACCTCCTAAACTTCATTATACAAACCCTAGTCGTCCCATAAACCGCCCCAACACATAAACAACCTCTGGAAGGCGATTTTTGATCAAAACTCAAGGTTTCAAGCTTGAATCATCATACTTTCATAATTCTAAGGTTTGATTTTCATCCATAAACCTTTATAAACGTTTTTAATCAATCCCTAAGGGTCCAGACCTGTTGTTAAACGAAAAAGCTTTCTGAAAATCGTCAATAAGGGTTGTTAATCGGATTATAACTAATATGCATGTATTATGAGTGTGTATGATTAAAAAGCTAGGGTTTTTATGATTCGTGATGATGATTTGCTATGTTATTATGATAGATCAGTGTTGATATTGATATTATGATGATAGGAATCTCAGTAATTGATTATAGGGTTATTGTTATGCATGTTAGTATGATGATTGCATGCTATGTGTATGGTGTTTGGATTACTTGATTTCATGCAGGACTGATTATACGAGGTTAAACGAAGGATTTTGATGTAAACATGTTTAGGATACTTGTTTGATCGATATTGGAGGTTATTGCACGTTCTAGGTTTGATTTGGAGTGTTAAACGCGCGAAAAACCGGAAATACTGGGTAGCATGCGATTAGCAAGGCTAATCGCCTAAGGTGTAGGCGATTAGCAAGCTAATCGCCTGCTATGAGGGGCTAAACGCCTGACATGCATGCAATTAGGGGCTAATCGCCTGCTAGGTTGTGTTTTTGCATGCTGCATGACCCTAATCGCCTGATAAGTTCTGAAATGCATGTCACATGACCCTAATTGCATGCAAACTCAAAAATTTGCATGTCACATGACCCTAATCGCCTGCACTGTAGGCGATTAGCATTCACAATTGCCTGTTGACCAACGTAATTGCTAGTTGACTTTTCCTAATCGCCTGTACTGCTGCTGTATGTATATTTTAGCATTCCGAGACCCGTTTTGACACCTAGGAACATGCTAGGAACCCAGTAACATGTCTAATAACTTGGTAACATATACTTGGATGTATTTCGGTGATACGTGAACTATGTGCTATAACTTGTTGTGTGTTAACGTATGTTAAGGGTACTTGCATGATTGTATGTTTTGGAGCGTAAACATAACACGGGGAGTCTCGGGTCACCAATGGGATGTCGAGTCTTGTACTTTGGGTCGGTTAAACAGTCACGGTGTTTTCAAACGAACTTGGTTATGGTCTGGACATCTAGGGACTAACTAACCTAAGGGTTATTAGTCTAAGTACTTGTAACTACCATATGTTAGGTCGCTGTGTTACGGGACTAGCATAGCTTGTTGAACTATTCTATTATCTGAAGTTAACGCAACCTAAGGTGAGTTTACGGCCCCACTTTACTTGGTTTTCGTTTTCGGGGGAGAAAACATGTGTTAAACAACTATTTGGTAACAACTGTCATACTATGGGTTTTCAAACGGTTTACTATACGATCTTTGGAAGTCCCGGGGGGAACCATGAATGTGCTGGTTTGCACAACGGGGAAATGTGAATAGCGCTATTGGGAGTGACCAACCCCACCCGTCGGCATGGAGCGCCGGGCGGGTGCATATTGTCTCAAACAGGAACAGGTTTACTATACGGGCACAACATCTGGTTTGCGAGTTAGTAATGGTTTTCCAATCGTAGTAGTAATGGTACATGCGCCTAGCTAGCGTACTTGGTTTACAATTGTTATAGTATGGACAGGTTATACTTGGAACTTTGATTACAAACCTGTAAACTCACCAGCATTTTTGTGCTGACGTAAACTCTTACATGTTTTCTCAGGTCGCTAAGGTAGCAAAGTGGAACTAGGGCGCACGCGTCTGCACGGCGTCTAGTTAGAGTTGCATGGTTTTGAACATTAAACATTTGGTTTTATTTTGTTTATGTAACGACATTTAGCTTCCGCTGATGTTTGGGATTTTTAAACTATGTTTTTTGAAATTCATTTAGTATTGTTTATTGTGATCATTGACTTGGATCCTGGTTTGTCATGCGCCTCGCGGTAAAACTCCGCAAGTGGATTTTGAGGGTGTGACAGATTGGTATCAGAGCCAATGGTTATAGTGAACTAGGACTGCATGTAGAGTCTAGTCTATAACTGAGTCGCACACACTAGATGATCACATGGTACTAAACTTTATACTGGGTTACAAATAGACTTGTCGGGGTGTCTCTACATCATCTTACCCTTCTGTGTTACATCATCCATTCTCTTTTACTGGGTTACTTGCTTACTAGACAGTGTGGTACATTGGGGTTAACTGTATACTCTTGAGATTGGTCCAAGACTCGGACATCTCCCTTCCTACCCCAATAGAAACCCTTGTCATGAAATACCGTAGTATTACGGTGTATAGCTAAGAATCTATGTCCGGTGATTTGAACTTTGAACTAGGAGGACACTGGGAGGACCATGTAGAGCGGTTTATCATTTTGGGTGCACACAAAATCATAAACCGAAATGCATGAAAGCCCTAGTGAGCTCTGGGTTCGAATGGATAGTCCTGGGTTGGATCTAGCTTTGATCTTGTAAACGCTAGTGTTTATCATTGGCTGTGAAACTAAATTTTCTCGTCCTTTTTGCCAGAATCATGTCTGGAGCACGAGGAGGACGTGGAGGTGGTCGCAATGGTGGGCGTGGAAATGGTGGTCGTGGGGGTGTGAACCTCACGCAGGATGACTTGAACAACTTGCTGCAGGCTGCCTTTCAGCTAGGGCAAAATGGCGGTAAGTTGAACTAACCACTTCTATCTCATCGGTGAACTTTGTTTACATTTTTCCCGTGGTTTTCTTACGTGTTTCTTTACAGGTGGTCATGTTAATCCACCACCACCACCCATGTGCACCTACAAAATGTTTCGGGACTGCAAGCCCCATGAGTTCGCGGGTACTGAGGGTGCAGTAGGTTTGCTCAGGTGGTTGGAGAAAGTGGAGTCTGTCTTCCTGATGTGTAACTGTCTTCCGGAGGATCGCGTCAAGTATTCTGCTGGGTTACTACAGGATGTTGCGTTGACCTGGTGGAACGATATCACCCAGACTATGGGTATAGGGGAGGCTTATGCTATGCCTTGGGAAAACTTTGTGCAACTGCTGAAGAGGGAGTACTGTCCCAGGGAGGAGATTCAAAAGCTGGAACACGAGGTGTGGAACCTCAAAATGTCTGGGTCAGAAATTGAGAAGTATACTGTGAGGCGGAATGAGTTGGCTGTACTTTGTCCTGATCTGCATGTACCGGAATATAGGAGGATTGAGCATTACATCTCGGGTCTTGTGCCAGAAATCGCAGGGTTGGTGGCTGCGGGAAATCTTCCTACTTATGCGGAGGTGGTCCGATCTGCTCATAGGATGACTAACTTGAAGGTGAGTGAGGGTATCTTGCCTGCCAAGGGTTCAACTGCTAAGGCTCCAGAGAGCAACAAGCGAAAGTGGGATAATGATGTGAAGAGTTCTACACCAGCACCAGCTCAACAGGGGAAAAGGTTTGATAGTGGGGGTTCGTCTTCATCGGGTTCTAAGCCAAGTGGTGGTTATGTAGGGAAGTTACCGAAATGCAACAAGTGTGGACGCCATCATCATGGGAGTTGTGACAACAATCGTTGCCATCGCTGTCAGAAGTTGGGGCATTTTGCCAAAGACTGTAGGGCGACTCTTCCATCGACTCAGGCCCCAACTACTACTCCGACTTCTGCTACTACTCAGGGGACTGCGGGTAAACAGGGATGCTTTCACTGTGGGGAAACGGGGCATTATAAGAAGGAGTGTCCAAAACTGAAGCAGGGAGGGAACGGGAATGGTAATGGGAATGGAAATGGTAACAACGGGGGCGGAAACAGGAACGCACGTGCCTTCGTTATTGGGACTGCAGAGGCAAGACAGGACCCTGACACAGTCACTGGTACGTTTCTTCTCAACGATCGCTCTGTTAGTGTTTTATTTGACTCTGGTGCCGACAAAAGTTTCATATCTGTGGAAGTTAGTCGTTTGCTAGATTTAGTACCTGTTCCTTTAGAGGCTAAATATATTATAGAATTGGCTGACGGTAAGAAGATAGAAGCTACTTGCGTTCTTCGGGAGTGTCGCATAGAGTTGTCGGGTTTGTCTTTTCCTATCGACCTTATGCCGGTACCTTTGGGTAGTTTTGACGTGGTTATAGGCATGGATTGGTTGTCGCTGTATCGCGCTGAGATCGTTTGTTACGACAAGGTCATCCGGATTCCTCTCCCTGATGGAGAATTTCTTTCTGTGTACGGGGACAAGAGCGGTGCTCCGCTAAGTCTCATCTCTAGCATGAAAGCCCTTAAGTATCTTCGGAAGGGTTATTCGGCTGTTCTAGCACTTTTATCTGTTTCCACTACCAGCGAGAAGAAGATCGACGATATCCCGGTTGTACGCGAGTTTTCCGATGTTTTTCCTGATGATTTATCTGGTCTTCCTCCCCATCGTCAGGTTGAGTTTGGTATTGATCTTGTACCTGGCGCTGCTCCTATTGCTCGGGCCCCCTACCGTCTTGCACCTCCTGAGATGCAAGAATTGTCTAACCAGTTACAGGAACTCTTGGATAAGGGTTTCATCAGACCTAGTTCTTCCCCTTGGGGAGCCCCGATCTTGTTTGTTAAGAAGAAGGATGGCAGTTTTCGACTGTGCGTGGATTATAGAGAATTGAACAAGGTGACCATCAAGAATCGTTATCCTCTTCCTCGTATTGATGACCTATTTGACCAACTCCAGGGTTCTAGCTATTATTCCAAGATTGATCTCAGGTCCGGTTATCACCAGTTGCGCGTAAGGGAAGCTGATGTTGCTAAGACTGCCTTTCGTACACGTTATGGCCATTTCGAGTTCTTGGTCATGCCTTTTGGTCTCACTAATGCACCGGCGGTTTTCATGGACTTGATGAACCGCGTTTGTAAACCGTATCTTGACAAGTTCGTCATCGTGTTTATTGATGATATTCTGATCTATTCCAAGAACGAGACCGAACATGGGGAACATCTACGGTTAGTTTTGGAACTCTTACGACGAGAACAACTGTACGCAAAGTTCTCGAAGTGCGATTTCTGGTTACGCGAAGTCCAATTCCTAGGGCATGTAGTCAATGAACTGGGAATCCATGTCGATCCAGCTAAGATCGAAGCGATCAAGGACTGGGAAGCACCGAAGACGCCAACTGAGGTGCGGCAATTCCTAGGCCTTGCGGGTTATTATCGGCGTTTCATTAAGGGGTTCTCGAAGGTCGCTCAACCCCTCACCACACTTACTCAGAAGGATAGAAAGTTCGACTGGGGTGAACCACAGGAGTCCGCATTCCAAAAACTGAAGACTAAGCTTTGCTCTGCTCCTATCTTGTCTTTGCCTGAGGGCACTGAAGATTTCGTTGTTTACTGTGATGCTTCTATTCATGGTCTCGGTTGCGTGTTGATGCAACGCGAGAAGGTGATTGCGTACGCTTCCCGTCAACTCAAAGTGCATGAGAGGAACTACACTACCCATGATTTGGAATTGGGTGCGGTGGTGTTCGCGTTGAAAATCTGGAGGCATTACTTGTACGGTACCAAATGCACCATCTACACCGATCACAAGAGTCTCCAGCACATTTTTGACCAACAGCACCTGAACATACGACAGCGCCGTTGGGTTGAACTCCTGAACGACTATGACTGTGCCATTAAGTACCATCCTGGCAAGGCGAATGTTGTGGCAGACGCCTTGAGCAGGAAGGAATCGACAAACCCTCGTCGCGTTCGGGCGTTGCAACTCACAATCCACTCCTCTCTGCCTGATCAACTCCGTTCTGCTCAGTCAGAAGCCTTGAAGGAGGAAAACCTTAAGGCTGAAACTATGCACGGTGCCGACAAACATCTCGAGCAAAGGCCTGATGGCCTGCGTTACTTCGCAGAACGCGTCTGGGTTCCCTTATTCGGGGGACTTCGGGAGCTGGTTCTTGATGAAGCTCACAAGTCTCGGTATTCCATTCATCCTGGTTCAGACAAGATGTACCAGGATCTAAAAATACTGTACTGGTGGCCAAACATGAGGGCGGATATAGCCTCATACGTGAGTAAGTGCTTGACCTGTGCTAAGGTCAAGGTGGAATACCAGAAACCGTCGGGTCTACTGCAACAACCCGAAATTCCAGAGTGGAAATGGGAACGGATTACTATGGATTTTGTCACACAACTTCCTAAATCACCAAGCGGGAACGACAAGATATGGGTGATTGTTGATCGGTTGACGAAATCAGCTCATTTTCTTGCTATTAAAGAGACCGACACCATGGATCGGTTGGCTCGTTTATATCTGAAAGAAGTTGTCTCTAAGCACGGAGTGCCAGTTTCTATTATCTCGGATCGTGACTCCCGTTTTACTTCTCACTTCTGGAAGTCTTTACACAAGGCTTTGGGTACCCAACTAGACATGAGTACGGCTTACCATCCACAAACTGACGGTCAGAGTGAGCGTACAATTCAAACTCTAGAAGACATGCTGCGAGCATGTGTAATCGATTTTGGCAAAGGTTGGGAAGCTCACTTACCGTTAGTAGAATTCTCTTACAACAACAGTTATCATACGAGCATCAAAGCAGCTCCGTTCGAGGCATTGTACGGACGGAAATGCAGGTCTCCTCTCTGTTGGGCCGAAGTGGGCGAGAGTCAGCTCACTGGGCCAGAACTGGTGTACGAGACTTCTGAGAAGATCGTACAGATTCGTAATCGATTGGCAGCGGCACGGGATCGACAGAAGAGCTATGCTGATCATCGCCGTAAGCTATTGGAGTTTCAAGTTGGTGACAAAGTGCTTCTAAAGGTTTCACCGTGGAAGGGCGTCATACGCTTTGGGAAGCGTGGCAAACTTAACCCGCGGTATGTCGGTCCATTTACGATCCTGGAACGGATCGGGCCGGTGGCATATCGACTTGATTTACCGACGGAGCTCGGTAACGTACATAACGTCTTCCACGTATCTAACCTGAAGAAGTGTCTGACTGACGAGTCTCTCATTGTTCCACTAGAAGAGATCAAGGTTGATGATCGTCTTCGGATAGTGGAGGAACCTGTCGAGATCCTTGATTACAAGATTCGCAGTCTGCGTCACAGTAAGATTCGTATTGTTAAGGTTCGATGGAACTCGAACCGGGGACCGGAATACACTTGGGAACGCGAGGATCAGATGAAGTCTAAGTATCCTCATCTCTTTCCTAAAGAGGCATTCGAGTCGAGACACGTTACCACTGCAACGGAATGAATCTCGGGGCGAGATTCCTTTTAACGTGGGGATGATGTGACAACTCGGGTAATTCTCTCTCTTGGTTTCTATTTTTGTCTGTTTCTTTTGTTCATACTTGGTACTTACATAATTTTCGGGACGAAAATTCTTTTAACGTGGGGATGATGTGACACCCGGCAAATTCAAATTAACAACGTCGTCTAAATTAAAGTCTACCTTAGCGAGTCACGCGTATTCTGTACTTAACTGGGTTAGTTGAGTCGGGTTATGGTTCGGGAACTGTTATACGAGTCTAGGGAATCATTAGATGTTGGCCTAGAGGATCGTTAGATGTCAGTCCTTAACCAAGTGTACTAAGGGTGACGATTCGGAGAATCGTCAAAGCATAGGGAACATGCAAGTCTCGAGTCCCGGGAATTGGTGAACGAGTGTGAAGGTGTATAATTACAAGTGTTATGTGTTTACAATCATTATGTGACTTGTCGGTATGTGAAAATGTGTTAACATGTGTTAAAACGGGGTTTAACGCGCAAAATACTTGGAACGGGACCCTGCAGGCGATTAGGGTGAGCTAATCACCTGCAGGGTGGCGATTAGCTCACCCCAGGTGGCGAGTAGCTGCCTTTGGGTGGCGAGTAGGGGGCTAATCGCCTAAGGGGGTGGCGATTAGCAGCCCTAATCGCCTGCAACTGAGGCCTAATCGCCTGCAACGTAAGTGACGACTAAAAACGACTATAAATACCATACTTAACCTCCTAAACTTCATTATACAAACCCTAGTCGTCCCATAAACCGCCCCAACACATAAACAACCTCTGGAAGGCGATTTTTGATCAAAACTCAAGGTTTCAAGCTTGAATCATCATACTTTCATAATTCTAAGGTTTGATTTTCATCCATAAACCTTTATAAACGTTTTTAATCAATCCCTAAGGGTCCAGACCTGTTGTTAAACGAAAAAGCTTTCTGAAAATCGTCAATAAGGGTTGTTAATCGGATTATAACTAATATGCATGTATTATGAGTGTGTATGATTAAAAAGCTAGGGTTTTTATGATTCGTGATGATGATTTGCTATGTTATTATGATAGATCAGTGTTGATATTGATATTATGATGATAGGAATCTCAGTAATTGATTATAGGGTTATTGTTATGCATGTTAGTATGATGATTGCATGCTATGTGTATGGTGTTTGGATTACTTGATTTCATGCAGGACTGATTATACGAGGTTAAACGAAGGATTTTGATGTAAACATGTTTAGGATACTTGTTTGATCGATATTGGAGGTTATTGCACGTTCTAGGTTTGATTTGGAGTGTTAAACGCGCGAAAAACCGGAAATACTGGGTAGCATGCGATTAGCAAGGCTAATCGCCTAAGGTGTAGGCGATTAGCAAGCTAATCGCCTGCTATGAGGGGCTAAACGCCTGACATGCATGCAATTAGGGGCTAATCGCCTGCTAGGTTGTGTTTTTGCATGCTGCATGACCCTAATCGCCTGATAAGTTCTGAAATGCATGTCACATGACCCTAATTGCATGCAAACTCAAAAATTTGCATGTCACATGACCCTAATCGCCTGCACTGTAGGCGATTAGCATTCACAATTGCCTGTTGACCAACGTAATTGCTAGTTGACTTTTCCTAATCGCCTGTACTGCTGCTGTATGTATATTTTAGCATTCCGAGACCCGTTTTGACACCTAGGAACATGCTAGGAACCCAGTAACATGTCTAATAACTTGGTAACATATACTTGGATGTATTTCGGTGATACGTGAACTATGTGCTATAACTTGTTGTGTGTTAACGTATGTTAAGGGTACTTGCATGATTGTATGTTTTGGAGCGTAAACATAACACGGGGAGTCTCGGGTCACCAATGGGATGTCGAGTCTTGTACTTTGGGTCGGTTAAACAGTCACGGTGTTTTCAAACGAACTTGGTTATGGTCTGGACATCTAGGGACTAACTAACCTAAGGGTTATTAGTCTAAGTACTTGTAACTACCATATGTTAGGTCGCTGTGTTACGGGACTAGCATAGCTTGTTGAACTATTCTATTATCTGAAGTTAACGCAACCTAAGGTGAGTTTACGGCCCCACTTTACTTGGTTTTCGTTTTCGGGGGAGAAAACATGTGTTAAACAACTATTTGGTAACAACTGTCATACTATGGGTTTTCAAACGGTTTACTATACGATCTTTGGAAGTCCCGGGGGGAACCATGAATGTGCTGGTTTGCACAACGGGGAAATGTGAATAGCGCTATTGGGAGTGACCAACCCCACCCGTCGGCATGGAGCGCCGGGCGGGTGCATATTGTCTCAAACAGGAACAGGTTTACTATACGGGCACAACATCTGGTTTGCGAGTTAGTAATGGTTTTCCAATCGTAGTAGTAATGGTACATGCGCCTAGCTAGCGTACTTGGTTTACAATTGTTATAGTATGGACAGGTTATACTTGGAACTTTGATTACAAACCTGTAAACTCACCAGCATTTTTGTGCTGACGTAAACTCTTACATGTTTTCTCAGGTCGCTAAGGTAGCAAAGTGGAACTAGGGCGCACGCGTCTGCACGGCGTCTAGTTAGAGTTGCATGGTTTTGAACATTAAACATTTGGTTTTATTTTGTTTATGTAACGACATTTAGCTTCCGCTGATGTTTGGGATTTTTAAACTATGTTTTTTGAAATTCATTTAGTATTGTTTATTGTGATCATTGACTTGGATCCTGGTTTGTCATGCGCCTCGCGGTAAAACTCCGCAAGTGGATTTTGAGGGTGTGACATTTACAACCCATAATAGTATAAACATAAGTCTGAAACTGTTTTAAAAAAATATGCAACTGAACTCTAGACGCCGTGCAAGACTCCGTGCGCCTATTCCAAGTACTGCTACCTTAGCGACCTGAGAAAACATGCTAAAAATGTCAACAGACAATGTTGGTGAGTTCACAGGTTTTATAAAAATGTTTCCATAAGTTTGAAAGATCAATCCCGTTACTACTAGGGGTGTTCATGGTCCGGTTTTCGCGGTTTTTAGGTCAAACCGTGAACCGAACCGTTAGTAACGGTTTTTGAATTTTGTAAACCAAAACCAAACCGTAGAAATTTTAAACCGAACCAAACCAAACCGTTAGTAGCGGTTTGGTTCCGGTTCGGTTTCGCGGTTTGGGCTCGTTGAATCTTTATACAAGATGTCTCGAATTTGCAAAAAAAAAAAAAGAATGTCGTCCACAAGTCCTAGTTCCTTTAAACATAAAACAAGCTTTTTTGTAATAATTAACAATCCAAATATCTTAAAAGACCATCTAATTTAGCAAATAAATAAATAAAATATACCCAAACATATCAAAACAAAGGTTGAATTTGAAATTTAAAAAACTTACATAAGGATTTAAATTACTGTAATGAAATATATGCTAATGTAAAATGAGTTAGCCCACTATTATTTTACAAAAATTCAGTTATAGGCAAAAACAAATTTTATTTTATCTATGTCTATATATAATATGAAAATATTTATAAGAAAATATAAATATATCCTTACGGTCCGGTCCGGTTTTTTGCGGTTGGTTTCCGGTATAAACCGTAGACCAAACCGTTTGCTACGGTTTGAAAATATTGAAACCGACCGACCGAAAGTTAAGTAAAAAAACCGACCATGAAACCAAACCGACGACCGGTTTGGGCGGTTTCACGGTTTGAAACCAAGCCTGAACACCCCTAGTTACTACTATGTTATGCACGTTAGCTAGACATTAAGTATGTTACTACTATGATTAGAAACCATTACTGACATGTTACCATATACGCATGCCTAATGTTGGGCTACCGTCATCCCCGGTAGGCCCAAAAGTTTGAGATAATACGCACTCGTTCGACTCTCAGCCGACCCGGGTGGGGTTTGTCAGGCCCAATAGATCTATCCACATTTCCCCGTTATGTATACCCACATATTCATGGTTTCCCCTGGGACTTGGATGAGTTGTATTGTAAACAAAAGATAAAAATAGTTGTGACAACCGTCACCCTCATGTTTTAGCAAGTTATCAATTATAGTCTTTCGTATATTCAAATGTTTCAATTTTAGTCTCTGTAAGTTTTGTCGTTTTCAAATTTAATAAAAGAACGAGCTCAAATATATCATTTGCATTTATTATGGATCATGTCTACGTTTTAATCCAATACGTATGTTGAAACGTCATCCGGAATGGATATTATAAAAATTTCAAGTTTTAAGTTAAACTTAGTTAGTATTGTTAAGTTTTATAAAGGTAAAAAAAAAACTATCTAAGTTAAACATAAAACTAATTTAGTTAAATATTGAGGGGCTATTGTTGACAAACTATCAAACTTTCAAAACAGATCCCCTCTTGCCTGAACTGTGTTTTCCGACCGGCCAAGGGTCCGACCGGCGATCGGTTTCCGACAACAATAAAAACCTCGATTAAAAGCTTCGTTACTCGACCTTATTGCACCTTTTAGTTATCTCCATCAATTATAAGTCAGTTACAAGATTTATTTCACGCAATAACAAGCCTTAATCATGGTTTTAATCGGATTAAACTTGTAACCGATCGGGTTTAAAGAAGCATCCAAAACGCTCGTTTTACTCGTCCATCATATAAACTAATTACACCATTTGATTCCTGCACTTTCACACATTCTAAATCCATCTTAAAACCTACGCAAATCAGTCCAGAAAACCTCAATCGATCGGGTCTTTGTTCGGACCTTGAAGTCCCATTTTCGAGTGGTTTTTCCCATTGTAAGTGTTGATTCTTTATGCCATTTTATTAATCGGTTGCTGTTCTTTAAAAACCCTATGGTCTCGAGTTGTATCCGTAAGGAATAGGGCTAATTAGTTTGAAGGTTAGGGTTTGAAGACTAAGTTTGGGGAAGAAGATGATGTAATTTATTAAGTTTAAGTCATTTTAATTTCAAACTTATTCAACAAGCATGTCTAGTAGTGTAGTGGTTTGTGTGATTGTGTGTTACAGAAAAGGCTTGGGTTCAATTCTTGTTGACAGCGAACTGGACCCCTTTTCACTTGTTTTTTTTTCAGTTTTTGTTTTTTTTATATATCTATATGTTAATAAATAAACATATTAAACTTGAAATATTCATAATAAATCAAATTTTTATCCAAAAATTATGAAAATTTAGGTATAGTTTCTTGACACCATAAAGAAAATTTCCACACTTTTATTTTCTGAAAATGTCCTATTTTCATATTTTTAGTGAATTTATTTGTTTTAATCATATTTAATTGATTAAAAATTCATTTTTAATGATTTTAATCTCAAACTTTTTGTGAAATTATTTCTAATCATTATGAACTGAAATAAAAATATTTGGTTCAGAAAAAAATTATTTTTATTAATTTTCCTATTTATAATCATTTAAACATGATTTAATCTCATTAAATCAGTTTTAAATATAAATAAGTTTACAAAAATTATGGAAAAATTAGTTTTATTTATTTACATCAGAATGTATTTATTTTGTATAAATATACTATTGGATCATGTC
Source organism: Ambrosia artemisiifolia (assembly GCA_032199755.1). Taxonomy (NCBI): domain Eukaryota; kingdom Viridiplantae; phylum Streptophyta; class Magnoliopsida; order Asterales; family Asteraceae; genus Ambrosia; species Ambrosia artemisiifolia. The sequence continues at coordinate 45,610,897 of CM063523.1, forward strand.
TTGTATTTTTAGTCTTATTTATGTTTAATTAGACATAATTAATCATTTTTTATTTATATTATTTAACATCTATTTTATAAATACCTTTCTTATAAAATAGAGATAGTCTTATGTTGAAGTCTTAGTTATTATTTGTTGGTTTATGGTGTAACTCATAATTATTTATTTATACATTTATGATTATCATATTTATTTAATTTAGTTAAAGTAATTAATTAAATTACTTTGTCTTAATTATTCAAACATATTTTTATCTAAATATTCAATTAGTAATAATTATACCTAAACCATATTTACAAAATTTGGTATATTATTTTTCAATATACAACTTTTATATTAATTCGACTTATCATCAAAACTCTAATTCCCCAAATCGACTTAGCAAACCCTAATGCCTTAGACCCTAGTTACCTTAGACTCTTAGAATTTTCCCTTATTAGTATTCTATTACATTATAGGTTGAATTCCTCGGAATTCCCATTACCTAGCTCACGACCGCTTGAGTTGGATTTTGATCGCTTTCGCAAACTGTGAGTATATCTTTCCCCTTTTTCATTTTACTTTTTGGGGCTATACATGTACCTTATAACAAATTACTGTTTCTTTACATTAAGTGCAATTCTCATGTGTGTTTGCTTTGTGTTACTTTGTATCTATTGCTTGTCAAACCATTAACCATTTACGGCCTAGCATTTCAATGAATAGTACTATGGTATATACCCCTAGGGACTCTGTTGAGAGACCTTGGTCATTGCTATGTGTTTCATATTACTGTCAATAGCGCAATACTATATATAAATTTCATTTCATTTCTGAGGGTTGGTTTGTCTGATACTATACATAATTGCAAACAGTATATACAACACATGAATTGCGAAACTTTTCTTACTTTATGTATTCAAATCAGGGTATGCTCACCAATACATTTTGTATTGACATATACTATTTTCGTACATGTTTCAGGTTATGAGATGACTTTTAAGCTTTTGGAATTTTACTTAGATTTTGGATTCATTGTTTTTTAGTTAGGATCGTTGTATTTCACTTCAATGTAATAACCTATTTAATCAATGTATCAATATTTACACTTTTAGTCTATGAGCTATTGAACAATCGTCACTACGTGCCACCTCGATGTTTCCGCCATCGGTTGGGTGTTACAATAGTATAACATAATTTTAACGAATCCGAAAATGTGTAGCATGTTTCTCCCCCATGAGAAAGTGTGTTAAAGCAGGGCCGTGAAACTCACCTTAGGTTGTGTTCTTGAAAAATAAGATAAACTGACAATGCAATGATAGTCCCTAATACCGGCGACCCACCATAAACTATGTATGAGTATCTAGACTAATAACCCATACGTTAACTAGTCCCCGATTGTCCAGACCATGACTTCATATGTTTGAAGATGTGTTTTTACCTTGACACGACCACACAAGACTCGACATCCCGTTGGTGACCCATTATGTAAGTTTATCAATCATGAATATGTTTTCAGATAACCGATCATGCAATACACATGTAATCATATGATTCTGTCATAAACGAAGATGCCATGAGCGAAGATAGATATTTAACGAAGATGCATAACAACGAACATAATTATTAACGAATTTGGGTTTTTAGGCGAAGATTTCTATCTTCGCCTAGCCCTATCTTCGCCTGCTGCTGGGCATCTTCGCCTGCAGCAGGGTGTTGGGCTAAAAATCACCTTTCCGAATAGCACATATCCGATTTGATAGCATGAATCTCATGATTAACGCTTTAACATCCTTATACAACAACTTGGTCCATTTACTGGTCAGTTCTTTGCATAAACACGTATTTTCCCTAAATGGCATATTATGAGGATGTCACATCAATATGCATGCAAATGTTTCCATAAATGGCATATTTCTCAACTAAGCATTTTCCCACATTTATTAGGTTACTAAATCTGTTGTGTAATCATCCTAGCATGTTCCTATTAGATTATTATCAATCAACTTGCATAAACAACCCTATATCTAACAATAAACTCGCAAACGGGTCAAATCTCATACATAAGCCAAACACTACCTAAACATGCTTTTAACTGATCACAAATCATCCAAACAACATCATATTATTATTCAACCAACAAATAATATAAATCCCCAATTTTTAGGTCACCAATATCATTCAAATTCATTACTTTGAGAAAACTCACTTTTATTGTTTAAATCTAATTAGGAAATCAATTGGAAGGGTTTTGAATGAGGAAAACACACCTAAATCAGATATGGATATTTGGGTTTTATAAACAACATCATCAAAATTGATTATGAAGGTTTTAGATGGGTTACACACCTTTGGATCTTTACTTGTAATGATTTTGGAGGTTGTTTATCTGAAAAAATGAGGTGTTTGGGTGATAAAATGTGTTTTCTGTCACACCCTCAAATTCCACTTGCGGGGTTTTACCGCGAGGCGCGTGACACACCAGGATCCAAGTCAACGGTCACAATAAACGACAACTATATGAGTTAAGATAACGTAAACCAAACAATGCAATAATCAAAAACCAAGATCTCAAATACAGCGGAAGCAATTTAAGTTTACAAAAACCACAGTAAAGATAAAACATATGTTTAAAGTTTTGACACCCAAGACATGATCCTAGATGCAAGTGCGACTCCGTACGCCTAATCCGACTGCTGCTACCTTAGCGACCTGAGAAAACATGCTAAAAACGTCAGCACATAATGCTGGTAAGTTCACAAGTTTTTAAGTAAAACTTTTCCCGAGTTTTGAAAGTTCATTCATGTTACTACTATGTTATAAAGACGCTAGCTAGGCCTGTGAACTCACTACTACAATACCACGTATAAACCACCCAACAAACTAAATGAACTACCGATCCACGGCGAGCTGAACTGCCGATCCATGGCAAACTGAACTGCCGATCCCCGGCGAGCTGAACTGTCGATCCACTGCTAATTGAACTACCGATCCACGGTTAACTGAACTGGGGCTTACACAAATCGTATAGCAAACACAAGATAACACTAATATAACATGATCTTTATAAGTACAAGTACATAGCATGTTTCTCCCCCCGAAAACCAAAAACACTGAAAGAGGGGTCGTGAAACTCAGCTTAGGTTGCGTCTTCTAATCAATAGAATAACCAAGACGAAACAATCGTTTCAACTACCGGCTACCTATCATAAAGTATGTGTAAGTGCTTTGACTAATAACCCACAGGTTAACTAGTCCCTGATTGTCTAGACCATAACCAAGTACGTGTGAAGACATGTTCAAACGTTAATCTGACCACACAAAACAAGACCCGACATCCCACGTGTTAGCCAAATAAAAGTAATCAAGCATTCATATGCAATTACGCACAATAGTTCACCAAGTCTAGCATACAGCTCACATATTCGATATACGAGTCCGAACATGTATTATCAGGTTTCTAGACATGTCACGGGGTTCCCAATATGTTCCTAGGTGTCAAACCATGTTTCGGGGTCTCAAAATACACTTATAGCAACAAAACACACGACTAGGCATCAAAACATGCCACTAGCAATTGCAGTGTCTACCATGAGGGGCGAGTAGGCCTCATTACAGGCAACTAGCAATGCTAGTCGCCCCCTGCAGCTGAGGGGCCTCATTTCGCGCGTTTAACCTTCCAAATCAGATCCGAAACATGTAAAAACGCCCAACATTAATCCCTAATCATCAAGCAACTTATTCTAAACGAAAACCCCCAATCTATCATCTTTCTAACATCCTAATTGCAAGTATTTCCCAAAATGGAAGAAAATTATGGAAACATCACATGAATACATGCATAACTTACCCTAAATGGCAATTAATCAGATTTCATCACATAACCACGTTGCAAATCATCATCCTACTGTTACTACATCATTCTAGCATAAACCCTAACAACATCCAATCATCAAAACACCCCATAATATCCTAAATCCTCCTAATGCAATCAAACAGGTCAAAATGCATACTATCATCAGAACACATCAAAGAATCTTCAAGATCCTAGATAATCATCCTAACAACTAATTCATATTAGGAAAACATCAAACACATAAGAATCCCCATGTTTTAAACATCAAAAACCGTTCTTTGCATGAAATCTTCACGTAGAACCCATATAAAGTATTAGACTTGTTTTAAAACTGTTTTTCATAGGTTTTCAAAGACACAAACTTTATAAAATCAGGTCTAGACCTTTAGGGATCAAAATAACGACATGATAAAAGCTTAGGATGAATAACACACCTTAGATTTTGCTAGAAATGATGTTTAAAACTTGGAAATGGTAGATTCAGGTCCAAAACGGGTTCCAGAGGTTAAATATAGTGTGAGAGGGGTTTGGAGCGAGTTAGGGTTGCACAAATGATGTTTAGCAAGTCAAATATGGTATTTATAGCTACTGCTAGTCGCCTGACACTCAGGGGGCGACTAGCAATGGTAACAGGCGACTAGCATGCTATCAAGCATGTTGATGCACACTACTAGGATCGATATAATAAACGTAGCTCATTTGTTCAAACAGAACTAGTAACAAATAGGCCCCGTAAAAACTTATAGACATGAATCTTGATCAAATATTTTATGTTTTGAATGCTGATGGAGTTTTTTTTTCGTCTGAAGTTTGAACCTTGATTGAACAGGGTTTGATGGTTTTTACAGGGGAAACATTTAATATTTTGTGTGTTGTCGTTTAGGTTATAGAGGTGAAATGATTAAGTTATAAAGGAGGGGAAAATTACATAAATGTCCCTACATGTTAATATATTTTTTAACCATGTTAATGATTTGGACGGATCTAGCAATAATTGGAAAACATCAGTGACTCAGGTGAGAGAAGTTTTTTTTAAATAGATCTAGCAATAAGGCTAAGGGGTGTGGAGATGAGGCACCACCTCCGTTCTCCTATTTTTGCCATGTCTTGGACACCAACACCGCCCCCTATCCCCCATCCCAAAGACCCCGTCCCTCCCGTCTCTGTGAGGACATACAAGACGCACCAATCACCAATTTTTTTTAATTTGAACCAATAAGGTGTTTTCCTTTTATTTATTTATTTTTTTTTTTTGAATGCTTGAGACATCAACATGTTGAGGTGGCATCCTATGTGGCACTGAGACATAACATTTTTAGTATCTCCACATCCTATAGAAAAACTCAGGGATGATTTTAGATAGGGTTGTATTATTTAAACCCCCCACCCTTCTATTTTAACCCCCTCAAAGCGCCTCGCTTTGGCCTAAGCAAGGCGCTTTGAGCTAACTTCGATGCCGTCAGTACGATAATCAGAAAAAGCTGATTTTCAAATTCCAAGCGCCTCGCTTAGGCCTAAGCGAGGCGCTTCAAGGGGGTAATTTATTTTGGTAGTTGTTTTGATGTTTTGAGTTGGTTTTTTTATTTTTTTTTAATTTAATAATTATAAAAAGTTAAAAAAATTTAAAAAACAAAGTAATAACCCTAATCATTGTCAATGACTTAAACTTTACATCATCAACCAACTTCAAAATTTCAACTTCCCGTTCATGCCCGATAACACTAGATTGATGATACCTTGTTCCACCCAAATCAAGGGATCTGCTTGGAGTCTAAAGCTTCGTGTGTCATCTTGGTCGAACTCATGTTGCAACATTCGTCTTGTGTGTGTTAGGGTCCGAAATTTTAGGCTTTTTAGTGAATTTTTCCATCTTTGTGTTTCCAAATGTTTTTTAATTAGCTTAAATCTCTCTGATCCATGGTACCTTGAAGACTAGATTCGGTGCAGTCGACGAACATCATTCAAAATTTCAACTTCCCGTTCAGGTGCTTAAGTCCACCTTGAAGACTTGATTCGGTGCAATCAGACTCTGAATGCGGTATGCGCGTTAAATTTCATTAAACGCGGCTCGCTCAAGGTGCAGTCGACGAACATCATTCAAAATTTCAACTTCCCTTTCAGGTGCTTAAGTCCACCTAGAAGACTGGATTCGGTGCAATCAGACTCCGAATTCGGTGCAACATCTCAATGCGGCAATCAAGGGATCCGCTTGGAGTCTAAAGCTTCGTGTGTCATCCTTGTGTTTTCAAGACACAGGCAAGTCCTCGTCTGATCCACAAAACAAAACATCATTCAAAATTTCAACTTCCCTTTCAGGTGCTTAAGTCCACCTAGAAGACTGGATTCGGTGCAATCAGACTCCGAATGCGGTATGCGCGTTAAATTTCATTAAATGCGGCAATCAAGGGATCCGCTTGGAGTCTAAAGCTTCGTGTGTCATCCTTGTGTTTTCAAGACACAGGCAAGTCCTCGTCTGATCCACAAAACAAAACAATAATCTTGAAGTTTTTTTAATATAGCCATTTTCCCCTGGGTTTACCAGGAATGGGTTGAAAGTGTGTGTTGCACCGGCTTGAGATATGAGTTTGATTAGCTTAAATCTCTCTGATCCATGGTATCCACTTTTCAGACTGTCTTCATCGTTGACCGCTATCTCTCGGATAACAACTGAAAAAGTTGTAATTACAAGAAGATGATCAAAGATGCTACAACATAACTTGCACCGGCTTGAGATATGAGTTTGATTAGCTTAAATCTCTCTGATCCATGGTATCCACTTTTCAGGCTGTCTTCATCGTTGACCGCTATCTCTCGGATAACAACTGAAAAAGTTGTAATTACAAGAAGATGATCAAAGATGCTACAACATAACTTGCACCGGCTTGAGATATGAGTTTGATTAGCTTAAATCTCTCTGATCCATGGTATCCACTTTTCAGGCTGTCTTCATCGTTGACCGCTATCTCTCGGATAACAACTGAAAAAGTTGTAATTACAAGAAGATGATCAAAGATGCTACAACATAACTTGCACCGGCTTGAGATATGAGTTTGATTAGCTTAAATCTCTCTGATCCATGGTATCCACTTTTCAGGCTGTCTTCATCGTTGACCGCTATCTCTCGGATAACAACTGAAAAAGTTGTAATTACAAGAAGATGATCAAGGATGCTACAACATAACTTGCACCGGCTTGAGATATGAGTTTGATTAGCTTAAATCTCTCTGATCCATGGTATCCACTTTTCAGGCTGTCTTCATCGTTGACCGCTATCTCTCGGATAACAACTGAAAAAGTTGTAATTACAAGAAGATGATCAAAGATGCTACAACATAACTTGCACCGGCTTGAGATATGAGTTTGATTAGCTTAAATCTCTCTGATCCATGGTATCCACTTTTCAGGTTGTCTTCATCGTTGATCGGTCAAAGTCTGTTAGCAATGATAACGAAATGATCGTTATCTCTCGGATAACAACTGAAAAGGTGTCTTCAATGATTCTAAAAAACTTGAAAGTAATTACAAGAAGATGATTTTACTGTCTAGTTCTTTTGGCCACAGGTACTGTCTAGTGGTTGGAACAAGGTATGGATATGGAGAACATGGGAACAGACTGTCTAGTTCTTTTGATCATCTTTGAAAAGATTCCATAAGTAAAAGTCATATGTTAAAAGTATCAAGACTATGAAATTAGTAAAACAACTTTACAGTTGTTTATCGGAGAGATAACTGTCAACGATGAAGGCAGCCTGATAAAGGCTGAACACGATTGTAATCAAACAAGGTGCTATGAAAACCACCAACGATCAATTATAATATAGTCTGGAAGTCAAAGATATCAATTAAACATGCAAAAATTATGTTTTGAAAAAATATGGGTATCGAATGTTTAGTCGGAGGACCACTTACAATGATTTATCAAAGTTGTACAAAGCTGGATGTTTTTACTGGAAAACCAAAACGAGCAATAAACGAAGCGAAACGGAGAGATATAATTTTCTTGGCTTGGAAACAACTTAAAAGAAGCAAAAATGAATTAAAATTATTTTTTGGTGATTAACAGATAATTTTAAAGAATTAAAAGAAATTCAAGTTTTTTAAAAAAAAGGCCAAAGCGCCTCGCTTTGGTCAAAGCGAGGAGCTTGTGGTCTAATCAAACCAGTCAAGCGCCTAGCTTTGGCCAAAGCTAGGCACCAAAGCGCCTCGCTTTGACCAAAGCTAGGCGCTTTGGCCTTTTTTTTAAAAAACTTGAATTTCTTTTAATTCTTTAAAATTATCTGTTAATCACCAAAAAATAATTTTAATTCATTTTTGCTTCTTTTAAGTTGTTTCCAAGCCAAGAAAATTATATCTCTCCGTTTCGCTTCGTTTATTGCTCGTTTTGGTTTTCCAGTAAAAACATCCAGCTTTGTACAACTTTGATAAATCATTGTAAGTGGTCCTCCGACTAAACATTCGACACAACAATTGTTTTTAATTCATATTTAAGTGTTTTTAATTACTTTTCGAGAAATGATAATTTTCAAATATTGCAGAGGTGTTACCAAGCATGTCAAGAAATGATAATTTTCAAATATTTGCAAGTCCAAATCATTGTACGATGTCTTTTTTCAGAGGACCTCGACTCTTGAGATGTTGCAGGAGTTTGAAAAGTTTGAACTAAAATTTGGAATGTTCCTGTTTTCATATATTGCAGATCAAGGTGTTACCAAGCATGTCAAGAAATGATAATTTTCAAATATTGCAAGTCCAAATCATTGTACGATGTCTTTTTTCAGAGGACCTCGACTCTTGAGATGTTGCAGGAGTTTGAAAAGTTTGAACTAAAATTTGGAATGTTCCTGTTTTCATATATTGCAGATCAAGGTGTTACCAAGCATGTCAAGAAATGATAATTTTCAAATATTGCAAGTCCAAATCATTGTACGATGTCTTTTTTCAGAGGACCTCGACTCTTGAGATGTTGCAGGAGTTTGAAAAGTTTGAACTAAAATTTGAACTGTTATTTGGAATGTTCCTGTTTTCAATCGGATCGGCATTAACGCGGAAACCTTCGTTTTTGCAAAAACCTTCATTCCTTATTATTATTATTATTTACATTATTATCGTAAAGCAAATACGATAATAATGTAAATAATAATAATAATATGAATAGTGACCCTCTGGCAAACTGGACAGGTTAGCCAGGTGTTTGTCAAAAAGGTAGAGCACACCACTAGAGCAAAAAGTTGTGTGTATGAATAGTGACCCTCTGGCAAACTGGCTTAAAGGACAGTGAGATTGATAACTGGACATGTTAGCCAGGTGTTTGTCAAAAAGGTAGGCCACACCACTAGAGCAAAAAGTTGTGTGTAAGTTTTATTTAGCGTAAAAAGTTCATTGTACATATACCTCCTTATCTAAAAACAAATCACATCATTTGAATGAATAGTGACCCTCTGGCACACAACTTTCTTCAACCAAATCATTTCTTCAAGTTCATTTCACCAAAAAAAGCAAAACCCAAGAAAACAAAGATGAAACCGATTAATGTTCTAGTGGTGTGCCAGAGGGTCACTATTCATACGCAGGTTTGCCAGAGGGTCACTACTCATACAAATGATGTGATTTGTTTTTAGATAAGGAGGTATATGTACAATGATGAAAGAAGTTATCAATCTCACTTCTATTGTTTCGGGTTCCCTTTCATCGTTGACACATATCTCTCTGAGATGATAAAGGTAGATCATGGAAAGTTCAACTCAAGAAGTAAGATTGATACCTTCTCTATGGTAGTTGCTAAAATAGTTAAACAAAAGCTGAAATTGAACAGTTATTTGGAATGTTTCTGATCATTACAGTAAAATTCATTAGCCGGCGTTTGTCAAAACGAACAACTAAAATAAACTTTTCATGCAAGCAAGTAAAATTCAGTTGTTTGGACAGTGAGAGATTTGATAACTGGACAGGTTAGCCAGACGTTTGTCAAACGAACAATTAAAATAAACTTTTCATGCAAGCAAGTAAAATTCAGTTGTTGGACAGTGAGATTGATAACTGGACAGGTTAGCCAGACGTTTGTCAAACGAACAATTAAAATAAACTTTTCATGCAAGCAAGTAAAATTCAGTTGTTGGACAGTGAGATTGATAACTGGACAGGTTAGCCAGACGTTTGTCAAACGAACAATTAAAATATACTTTTCATACAAGCAAGTAAAATTCAGGAAAAAGCTGACATTTTGTTCCTTGTTGCAGAAAGAAATCAACAGTCGGATCGACGATTTTGTTTACCCTCCCATTGACATAAAAAATGTTTTTTTGAAAAACGTCTGACTTAAAAAAAAAAATGTTAAACCTTAATCTCAAAAGACCAAAAAAAAATAAAAAAATAAAAAAAAAATATTCGAAGCGCCTCGCTTAGGCCTAAGCGAGGCGCTTTGGGTCAAAAATCAGCTTTTTCTGACCTCGTACCGAGGTAGTTAAAAAGCAAAGAAAGCGCCTCGCTTAGGCCTAAGCGAGGCGCTTTCAAGGGGGTGAAAATAGAAGTGGGGGGTGGAAATAGACCATGCCTTTTAGATATTCACTTCTTTATTTATTATGTTTTGTATCAAAATCATTAACGAAGAATATGAAATGTACTTTTGTTGGCTGGGGGCCGGCCATGCCGGCTGCCTGACACACGATCCTCGTGTGTGCCGTGCAAACATATCACCATTCGAAATGGATTTCCTCTATATTAATAATCAATATATAAATCTAATATTTGAGTTTATGTTTTTGTACTGAACGTTTAAATAACTCACAACATTTGCAGTGGCAAAAGAGACTTCAATAAAGTAGAAACTAAACTTTAGAAAACGATTATCCAATAGTTGAATATTCTTTGGTTTTTACTTCGAATCTATGTACTTTCTAATAAACTATTTACTAGATTTTAATATACTATATCAAATTACAGATTTTCTTATTTTGAACTATCTACAGTTCAGAGGCGTCCTCGAGGATTTACGTGCTCTATCCGAGCCGTTAAAAAATATGCCCCTTAATTTTTAATAAATTAAATAATTTAACTAAATGTTATGTGAAACAATAGTATCGCAATAAACAATTGCAAAATAATAGTATTAGAATGAGTGAAATTACAAACCGTAATAGACTAGTATTTAACCGACGATTCGTTAAGCTCTCCTAGTATTCTTGTTAGCAAATTTGTGAATCAACTCTTCACACTTTATACAATCTATGATTTCGTTCTTGATAACTATTATCGCTAACCCGCTAAGTCTTTCTTGGGACAGTGGATCGTAAATATGATTTCAACAACTTTAATTTTGAAAAGCTCTTTTCTGCGGATGCCATCGTGATTGCAATGATCAATAACGTTCTATATGCAATACACGCATTTAGGAAATAGCATTCTTCTTTCAAAATGCTCCAAAACATCTATAGGGTCGCTAAATTTTTGTGATGTGTCAAATAAATTCAAATCTGAACAGAAAAAAGCGTTGTTTTTTTATTTAGTAGGTTAAATAGGTATTGGGCTTATAATTTTTTTGGGCTTTTAGTTAATAATGTTTAAGTTTTAAATTGATTATTGTTGAGCCAAACGTTTAAGTGTTAAATGAGTTTTCTATTTTAAAAATACACACAAGCATATATATATATAGGAATTTTATAAAAGAAATTGTGCCTCCGATAAAATTGGGCCCAAGCCGGATGGCCTCCTCGGCTTGGGCCAAAGCCGCCCATGCCACAGTTATTTATTTGTATTATATTATAGTATCTATTAAAAGAAAGACATTTCTACAGTGTCTTTCTTTTAGTATATATATTGGCCATTAACTTTTAGGTTAACTTTATTTTCTATCACTAACTCTTAGGTTAACTTTATTTTCTTCCAATTTGACCACCAAACTTTTAGCTTTTAGAATTTAAAACTTTGGCCACTAACTTTTAGCTTAACTTTATTTTCTTCTAATTTGACCACCAAACTTTGACCATCAAACTTTTAGCTTTTAGGATTTAAAACTTTGACCACCAAACTTTTAGCTTTTAGGATTTCAAACTTTGACCAACCAACTTTGGCCATTAACTTTCTTACTAACCTATGTACTTTATTTTCTTCCAATTTGACCATCAAACTTTTAGCTTTTAGGCTTTCAAACTTTAACCACCAAACTTTTAGCTTTTAGGATTTCAAACTTCGACCACACAACTTTGTCCACTAACTTTCTTACTAACTTATGTACTTTCTTTTCTTCCACTTTGACCACCAAACTTTTAGCTTTTAGCCGCGAGTATTTTTTTTGAATCCAACGCGAGAATAACAGTCACTTAATATTATCTTTTATGTCCACGAAACCCTCAACGCAACAGGAGCTCCCACAGTGACGCACGATCTTTAACGTTTACCAAACCCTCAACGCAACAGGAGTTCCCGCCGCGAAGCACGGGGTAATAGAATCCTAGTTATTACATAATTCATCAAAAAATAAATATTTTAATCATATGAATACTTTTCTGGAGGTGTAAACTAGTCGAATCAAGCTTGAGCTCTACTATTTAACTTAAGAGACTTCGGGTTCAATTTGTGAATTATATTTTAAACTTAAACTCTTCTCATTTGTTATTTATGAGTGAGTTACTTAATGATTTTTATGTACTTTCTATATATTTATATAAATTAATTTCATGTTATTATAATCATATATAAAAAATTATATATTAATCACATTTGCGTTTATTGGTTATCAAATTTGATTATATATTAATCATATATAATTTTTTTTTAAAAAAAAATTATATATAAATAAAATAATATTTATATAATAATTGACTTATTTTTGTTCATCAGTTTATGCAAACTCAATGCATGAAGCGTACGTTTGATAATGGTTCTTATCGTAGACATAGGCTGAAACTCAATATCTTTCAAGTTTGACTCGATTCACATTCCCTACTAAAACATCTTGATGAACTCACAAAAGTCACAACTCCTTACTAACCTTAATTTTTATCATAATATAAGACTTGTGTAATGAGGTCATGCCTCTAATGATGTGGTTGGGATCCCTCGTAAACACTATTCTAACCACACGTTATAAGGCGTGAAATCTCATTGGCGTAAGACCCTTCACAGTTAAACCCTATTTGAAGGGTGGTGAATTAATTATGACATCCAATCAATAAGTTACAAGTCGTCTGAATTTTTACACATAACCTAAATTTTGTTTAGTGTTTAATATACATTATTTAATATAATTTTAAGGGATAGTTGATAGTGAAAACAAGTAAAGTGGTTTGTGTATAGCAGTGAAAAGAGATGAACTCATTAGACATATGTTAATTATATTTACAATAAATTTTTATAGAAGGCACAGACTCCAATGGAGATACTATACGAGGCCTGCCTCACGTGGTGCAGAACTGCATCTGCAGACTTATGGTCCCACCTCCGTAGCTCTATTTCTTCAAACACGCACACGCCGACCCTTTCTGTTTGTTCTATTTACATTACTTCGAGTTTTTATCTTATTATTAGTAAATTTTAGTTGTGATATATGATCTACTTTTTATATCATTACACAAATATCTTTTCGTTCTAAAATAACATTTAAAAACCCAAGGCATTATAGCCTAGTGGTATCTTGGTGGTGAGATAAGTCTTAAGGGCCATAAGGTCCTGGGTTCGAATCTCACAAAGGGGGTTTTTCTCATAATTATGTGTTTCCTCCTGAATTGGTGACTTGGTGGTGGAATATGATCGAGTGGCAACATTGGTGGCACGATGATACTCCAGTGTTCCGTGAGTGATTCCAATTTGTTGGCCGTTCAAAAAAAAACATTAGAAATCATTGTAAATTTTATCGATTAGAACAATTATCTGCCCTCTAACATTTATTATACTATATGTTATTTATGTTTAATAATAGTATGATACTGATTTGATTAGAAACAATTTTACCTCTCTTTTGAAATATGAGGGTTGTTTGATATAAAAGAATTTTTAGCTTGGAAATCGCGAGAACTACCGATACAGTTACATATATTGCTTTAGATATAGGTGGTGTTTGGTATGCAGGAATGGAAGGCGGAATCGAATGGAGCATTACGATGGAATGAAAAAAAAAAGGTGTTTGGTTGGTCAAGGTAATGGAATCATCCATTGCCTCCTCCATTCCATTCCCCCTAAAAACCCCAAAATTCATTCCATCCACCCCCTGTTTTTTTTTCCATTCCATTCCCTATTGTCACCTTTCATCAGCACCGACCACCATCACCACCCACCTCTACCACTACCACTACCATCCATCGCCACCACCGATCATCGCCATCACCGACCACCACCAACCACCGTACTGCCGTCACCCACCGACCGCGACTGCCACCGCCACTCTCCGTCACCAACCACCGCCACCCCTACCCACCGACTACTGCCATCACCGACCACCTTATCACCCACCACCAATCGCCACCTCAACCACCGACCACCGCTACCCACCACCAAGCACTGACCGCCATCACCGACACTCTCCATCACTGACCGCTACCACCACCGCCACCGACCACCAACCGCCGTCTTCACCTACACCATCGACCATCATAACCGACCACCAACATCCATCTCCACCTCCACCACCCACCAGCATGCACTGGCCGCCACTACCGTCACTCTCCGTTACCGACACGCACCGACCATCACCACCACCACCACTCACTGTCTCTATTACTCCCTGTTGCCACCCACCGACCACACTATTGTTATTGTTACTATAACCACCAAACGTGCCACCACAGACCACCACCACTACCAACCATCGTTACCGCTACCATTGACCACCACCGTTGCCGCTATCACGACCACCACCACCACCTCCGCCACCACCAACCACGGTCGCCGGAACCCACTATTGACCGCCATCGCCATCACTCAGCACCGCCGGTTTTACTCCTAAGTCTTTTCCTGCCTACCAAACAATACAAAGTAATGATTCATTCCATTCTTACGTGGTAACCAAACAAGTCCATGGAATGGTAATCATCCATTTCATTCATTTGTCCATTCCATTCCCTTGTCCATTCCATTCTCTCGTCTATTCCATTACCCCATACCAAACAGACCCATAATATATATAACTGAGCATTTAAGTGGCTTGACTAAGTAAAAAAAAGCCTTAGGCCGAAATGAATTACATAAACGTAATAACTTTAGTTGTTTAAATGACGATTAACATTATATCAAGAAACATATCAAAAATATGTTAATAGATGACATACCGCAATAGCTAACCAGGTATTCAATAAGCTCTCCTAGTTTTCTCCGGATTCTTGTTTGACATAAAAACGTTGAACTACACATACACGTTGTGGCGTGTTAACTCGTAAATGTTAGACTAAAATGTGAAACGTATATTTGTAAAATGTGAAAAGTGTAAGAACCAAAATTGATTGTTGAAATAGCATTTAATTAAACTGTAAGAGATGTGAAAAATAATAGGGTTTAAAGTAAAAGAATAATAAAGATTAAAAAGGGAAAGAAACCATGTTGAACATCAAATATTCCAAAGTTACAACCAACAATGTAAAACAAAGCTGTAAATCAATGTATAGTTAATTAGATGATTGGATATTATTATGGATCAAATTGGGTTCAATATAAGTTATAATGTTTTAGATAAATCATAAATAACTCAATACGTTTTAAGGTTTTAAATTTTTAGAAAGAGTCCAATAGGTTTTCGGGTTTTTCGTTTCCATATTTTTACACACACACACATATATATAGTGTAGGGTTCAAATGAGACGAAAATGTTTTATAAGAAGAAAAATAAGAAATTTTACCTAATAAGAATACTTCAATTGATATTTGTATTAAATGTTTGTAACCCCTAAACTTGCTTAATAAATGAAACCCATAACTCCTTTTTAAAACATATCCTTACAAAACAAATGTAGGATGCATATAGGATGAACTCCAATATGTGTAGAACTAAGTTCGAGACGTGTAAGATAAATGTATGGTGAATTTTAGTGTGTAGGATGAATATTTATGTGTAGGATATATATGTAAAATGAATTATGACAAAGGGTTTTTAACTAATTAATTAGAAAGATAATATTTTGATATAAAAAATAAAGTATTTAATGTTTATCATTATGTCATTTCTTATTTTTTTTCCCCTCACATTAAGTTTCTTCTCATTTGATCCTCTCCTTATATATACACACATATAGGGCTAGGATCACCAGGGAACTCATTCGAGTTGAGAGAATCGTGAGAACTACTACTTCCTCAACTTCTTTTCATTTTTTTTCTCGATTAAGCGTTATGTTTTTTAATTAACTAAGTGATGTAAGAAAAATAAAGAATCAAAATAATATTGTATGCGTTATTTACACTTAGGCTTTCTGGAACTACATAACTGTAATTTGATGTTGATTTAATTACGTAAGTTTTTTTTACATTTAATGGAATGGATCAATTTTTTTTTGAACGTTGACTTTCATTAACAAACGGGGGTCCTCAAAGCAAGGACAAACCCCCACAAACTACAACATATACAAAGGGCTATTACACCAATTCTCCCACAGGAGATCGTTGTACTTAGACCTATTTTTTAACCATAAAAACGACAAAGACTTTATATTATATTCATATGTTGTATGTTACACATGAGTAATATATAATTATTGCATGTATAAAATATAATATATAATATATCATATGTCGTATATGTGCAACATAATTATATATTGCACGCACATATGTAATATATCATATGTTACACATGTGTGATGTATGTTACAAGGGGTGAGCATCTTTTGGTTCCGACTCTTCAAAACCCGAACCCCAACCGTTAGAACCGTATTTAGGACCCTTATAAGCCACATGGGCCGGGCCAAGGTTTTGAGATTTCATGAGTAGACGGTTCTTGGTCAGTTTCGAGTAATTAGGTTAATAACTAGTTACCCTTATTTATCCAACATTAGTGTCTAAGTCATCCTTATTTTATTCACATGTTTGCCTACTACCCTTTACTAGAGGTGTACAAAAAAACCGGTTTTGAAAACTGAACCGGAAAAAAAACCGGAAAACCGGTTAGACAAAACCGGTCCCAAACCGACCCGAGTCACCGGTTCTGTATAGGTTATAGGTTTTGGAGATTAGACCTGGTTGAAAACCGGTTTTAGGAACAAACCGGTTTGGGAAAAAAACCGGTTTTTGAGGAAAAAACCGATTTAGGAAATGTATTTTGGATTTTGGATGACCGGTTTGGCAAAAAAAAAAAAAAAACCGGTTTTGGAACCGGTCCTAATCGGTTAGGAAAACGGGGGTTTTGGGTCCTGAAAACCGGTTCTAAAACCGGACCGGTTTTAGAAAAAAACCGGTATCACCTTCAACACCAAAAACAGGTTCGGGTTAAAAACCGGACCGGTTTGAGAAAAAAAACCGGTTTGTACATCTCTACCCTTTACTAGTATTATATTAAATTTTGAGGCGTTACATAAACTACAAGAAATTTGTGTGGCCCTTTGAGGTATTAGATGTATGAAGGTTGAAAATGTTGATCGTTCTATAAATAATGTTCCATTACAACAGAATAAGAATATATATATAGGCCAATTATAATCTGAAAACCCATCTTAGATAAGCAAACCAAGAAAACCCATTTTTATGGTTCAAAACTTGCCACATCATATATTTTTCATAAATTCAGAAGGGTATTTTCGGAAGCCAAATTATTGTAATTATCTCTCATCCTGCTTTAAATCTGACACCATCTCTCTCTTGTTCTTTATCTATTTCATTCATAGACTCAAAATTCAAAATGCTTCTTCCTAATCCACAAAAGTGATCATCTTTCTCACCATTATCTTCAAGCTTTTACTTCTGTTCAGTTGCTTTTCTCTATCATCTCCAATTTTTTACTTCTTTAGTTGGTATAATCCATATTTATTTTGACCTGGAGAGAGTGAACTGAGACAAAGAGAGTGGAGGACGTAGAGAGAGAAAGTGACGGGAGAGAGAGGAGATCCGGGCAAGATGATGATTGTTGATGGTGGTGGCCTGTAAGTGGGTCGATGATGATGGATCTTGACGATAGTGGTGGTTGGGTCTTGAAGATGGGAAATATAGTGGTGGTTGTCGGCGATGGTTATGGTTGTCGTGTTAGCAGTGGCGTCGGTTGTTGGAGCTGGTGATTGTCGTGTTAGAGTGGTGGTTGTCGAAGGTATAATGGTGTTGTGTGTTGGTCTAAGGTGGAATGAGGATGTAATTGGTGAACTGTGATGGTTTACTTCCCTCTCCAAATGATGATCTGTTCTGTTAAAAAAAACTACAAGCATAGCAAGTGGCATGGTGCATTTACGAGCCTCTACTTATTTTGTTTGTTTATTCATTTAATTTGTTTTTTAATCTCTAGATTTTATATCTTTTCTTTTAAAAACATTTGTTTTGTTATATTTTTTCTTTTAAAGAACAGTTGATTTGTTTTGTTGGAGGGATGTAGCTAGTGATTTTTTTTATCAAGTTTTGTTTTTTTCATTTTAAAAACATATGTTTTGTTGCTTGGGTTATAATTTATCACGTGTTTTTGTTGTTTGGGTATAATTTATCATATATTTTTGTTGTTTGGTTTATATTTTATCTTATGTTTTCGTGTTTGGATTATAACTTATCATATGTTTTTGTTGTTTGAGATTATAATTTAATGATAATATTATAAAAACATATGTTACTTAAGAGAGTGGAGAGAGGAAAGAAAGAGAGAAAGAGATAAAGCCTTACTTATGTCAGCTAAAGGAGAGAAAAAAGAGAACACTTAAATAAAACATGGACCAAACTACCCTCTTAACACTAAAATACAATCTTTACTTTGGATAAAAAAGTTGAAACAATAACAACCGTAGATCAAATGGAATGAGTGGCTAAGATGTGGGTTTAAAGAGTTTTCTTAAGTGGGGAGGGTTTTCAAATTATCCCTCCCCTATATATATATATATATATATACTATATTATAAAGGATGAGAGATGTTTACAAATATCATTTTACATGAATTTTAAGATGGTATAGGAAACGTCTCATGTTTAAAATCCAAATGTCATGTAATTTTTTCTTTTCTACCCTTAATTCAAAACCTACTTAAACACATTCTTTTATCATAATCTTCAATTACCATTAATCTATATATATATATATATATATATATATATATATATATATATAATATTATAAAGCATTTGAGAATGGTATCAAACAAAATTAAGTAATTACTACATTTTATTAAAAAAAAATTTACAATTTTATATAACAAAATTATATAAAAAGGTTTCTATACATACAAATATATGCCTACACCTTAAAAAGACTGTAGGAATCAATAAAAGTCGAATTTTACATTAAAAAAAATAATTGTGATGCCTTTTCATAAAAAAACGTGTGCGCATGAATTGGTTCACGAACCCAAACCGAACCGAATCGAAACCGGTCTTTCAAACCGGCAAAACCTATGGCTGAACCGAACTGAAACCGGTTCAGACACGAATTGGCACCAAACATGAACCGGTTTGGAACTGGTTCGATTCCTAGAAAGAAACCGATCTTTGCACGTCTATAAAGTTCACAGGTTGGGAGGTCTTATGTGGAATATTTTCAACTAACTTAACTTCCAATTTCACTTTTCGGTGCCACCGATACAAATTTATGGTGCACTTGATTAGCAGTTTTATTGCATTGCTTTTATTTTGTGGAAAAAGTTATGGGTATGTTGTTTTGCAGGTTGATTACATATGAGCCGTTCAAACCTCCTCTTAATGTGGATCTTATAAAGTTTTCTTTTCCTCGGCAATCTCTCCAGATTTGGCACTTTCAACATATTGAATGGGACTATTAGTATAATAATAGTTGCTAATGAGTCAAACCGCTACTTCCATTTTTTTTTTACCGGAATGTAGTTTAAATTGCATATGGTATATAGAACGTAGCATGCTATCATGTCTCCTTGTAGACTTTAAAAAATTACCCCACTACGAAGCACAGGTGCTTACACACACAAACATACCCCTTACATATTGATTCGTTTAATCGTTTTAAGGTTTGAATTATGTTTCCGCCCTATATTATCGACTCCGCCGCAATGCGCGGGTTTCTTGCTAGTATAATGAAAATGTCAGAACATAATACTTAACCATTTAAAGTCAAACGTAAAAATACTGAACAGTGGAATATGATAAACCAACACTACGCCAAATGTTACATGCTGCCACATTATTTTTCAAAAATCGCTCTACCACTCTTTCAATTAAATGTGTGGTAAAAAGTCGTTAATAATCTTTCAAAACACTTTAACCATGCATTTAATTATTTCTCGTGACCAATATCTAACAGTTCAAATTGAAGTGTCTAACCTCGAGTTTGGTTTATCGATCTAATTTTACGTAGGTCGAGCTCAGCTTGTTACGTATCTCATATCTAAAGTTTGTGCTCAGATTATTATTATATATGTGTGTGTGTATAGGATAACAGTTAAATACAAAGAGATGTTACATATTAAACATGTCACTACCTCAAATTCCACGTGCGGAGTTTTACCGGGAGGTGCGTGACACACCAGGATCCAAGTCAACAGTCACAATAAACGACAACTATTTAAGAAAAGAATTACGTTTAATCAACCATGCAAACCAAAAGTTTAGCGGAACCATAAAAGGTTTACAAACCAAAACTCGTCTAAAAGTTACAACTCAAAAACCAACACTTGTTATTATTTAAAAGTAACCAAAGACAAAGTTCATGCAGTGGAAAATGAATAGTAGAATGTGGTGCGACTTCGTGCATCCTAATCCTTGATTGCTACCTTAGTGACCTTAGAAAACATACTAAAATACGTCAACATATAATGATGGTGAGTTCATAGGTTTTGTCATTGAACAACTTTAAGAAAAACCGGATTCACATAACACACTATTATGAATAAAAGAAAACCAGTTGGACATTCTAATCATGACTCAAGTATTCCAACTACTGTGGATATTCCATGGTTCACCCTACGGTTTTCCCTCGGTTTGCCATTTGGTTTTCCCCTATTTGCCCTCCGGTTTGCTCTTTTGTTTACCCTATCCCCCGCTAACACCCCCGTTTAATAATTTGAATACTTGTAAGAATTACCACTATACAAGTAACGTAATAGTGTTCATGAAATCCAATAGTTTTAAAGTGTTGTAGCATGTTTCTCCCTCGAAAGTAAAAGCAGTAACAGTGCAGTCGTGAAACTCACATTGGGTTGCGTCTTCAGTAAGTAATAAACCATGCACGTTATGGTAGTCCCGACTACTAGAAACCTACCATAGGTAGCCTATAAGTGCTTAACCGATTTGTATGATAACCCTTAATGTCCAAGACCTTGACTTTGAATGTTTGAAAAAGTACTTGACATTTGACACGACCGCACAAGACTCGACATCCCGTTGGTGACCCGCTATATCAGTTCATCAAGTATATACAGTTCACATACAAGTAATGCGCGTAAAACACTTAGTTTATACCAAAGATTCACAATTTACACGTTGGTGCGAATGAGACTATTCCTATCTCATTCACATCCTTAGACCATGCGAAGGGTTTTAAAATTAATCATTCACGTCAATAGAATGGACCTTTGGTAAGAATGAGTTGATTTGATGAGAGTGGGTTTAAGTTGCTCTCATTCGCATCCTTAGACCATGCGAATAGGAAAAATTCCCACTCATTCGCATGGTTGATCGTGCGAATGGGAAAGCTTCCCACCCATACCCACAGTCGACCATGAGAATGGGAACCCATTCGTACCTGCACAGTTGTTAAGCTATTTTGACAAACATAAACCCTTCAAACCCAATCGAAAACTTCATGAAATGAAACCAAACATTGCAGTCACACTTATCTGTCCTAATAACATGTTACCACACCTATTTCAGTCATCAACCTGTCTGTTTTACATACCAATTCACAACTTAACCCAAAATGGCAAATTATGGAGATGTCACATCAATTGCATGAGAAATTTACCCAACAAGGAAACTATTGAAATAACATCATTTCTAAATCATCAAGCATATATTAACTCACCTAAATGAATTCCTAATCCTATCATAATCATTATGTTCATGTTACAAACCCTAGATTTAGTGATTTACCACATAAATCCCCAAAATAGGTAAAAATCCACAAAACACCAAAACACCAATTAATCACTCATATATCATTTAATCATGTTTCTAAACAGTCCCCAATCATCTAAACATTATCCTAATATCATTTCATCAATACAAAACACATGAGATAGTCACCAAGATCATTCACACTTGAATTTTTGTAAGAAAACTCATTATTTAGGTCTCGATCGTGTTTAGAAAGATGTTAGAAATGTTTTTATTTAAGAAAACTCTTTACAATCAGATATGGACACTCAGGGTTTATAAAAAATGTATAAAAATGTATTGAAAGGGGGTTTAAATGATTAACACACCTTGAATCTTCATTCGATATTGATATAAAACTTGTTTTAGCTTTAGGATCCAAGAAATAAGGGCAAAAACTCGTTTATATAAGTTTGGGTTTGAGAGAGAGCACTTGGGGGCGAGTTAAGGTTGTGAAATGATGAAAATGAGGCAAACAGATATATTTATACCCTGATCTCCTTCGCACACTTAAGTATGCGAATGGGTTTATTACCATGCGAATGGGGATCCAAACTCCTCATTCGCATGCTTTATCATGCAAATGGGAATTCAAACTACTCATTCTCATGCTTTATCATGCAAATGGGAATTCAAAACACCCTAACCCATACTTTACACCAACAAGGCCCTCAACTTCCTACAACATCTTTCCAAGATGAAGTTGACTTCCACATTTGTTATTTCGTTAGTCCCAAAATCGGCTCTCAACCTCATCCCGATGAAAGCATGCATAAGCCACCTTTTAAGGTCAAACCTTTATACAAACATGGAAACTAGCTTTTTCACCACAACTTCCCACAACATTTGACCATCCTAAACTAATCAACCAACCTACATCTCTCTCTGTCTCTCTCGGTTTATAAATAGGGGCCGAAAACCCCATTTTGTTCCACACCACAACCCTTAAACATTATATTATAACCCTCTAAAAAACATACACTCTCGTCTCCTCTCTTTGCTTTAGCTCGACCAAAACCCCCCACCCGATCCCATTTTTCAACCGTAGCCACCACCCTAAGCCATAATCAAGAGGTTCAAGCATCTAGTAGCCCTAGTGTGGAGGCGAACGACAAGGACTCGACCCAATTCATTTGATTTTCGAGTTCTTTTAAGTGGTATGTTAAAATTACCAAAGCTTATTACATATTCTATCTTTTAGTCGATATAGTGTTCACCCGAAACCATGATGCACATAAACATGCTAAACTAACAAGTTATAGGTGGTAAAATTAACAAAGTATCAACATATACATATACATACATACTCGCATATAGGTATGTATGTGTATGTGTATGCGTGTATGTGTATGTATATGGACAAATATGATACATACACATAACCATAGAACTTTGATCATAAACACATACATGAGTTCCTGACTATAAGAAAACATATGTTAATGAGCCTCAACATGTGTTAACACCTCATAAAACATAAAAACTCTAAACATATGACATGTGTGTAAACACGGCTTTAACCAAACTAGTTATTGTTACGACTAAAATGAACAGATCCAACGAGGAAATACTAGATCTACAAGCAAAAAGTCAAAACTATATATCTTTTTGAATGAACAAGTGATTTACGTAATAATCATCACGTATTTGGACAATAATACAACATACATGTATTCCAAAGACACACGAATCGGGTGAACAACTTGCATGATAAATAATCAATCACAAGACTTAAGTTATATATACTTCAAATTCTAAGGCACTTTAGGTCGGATACTAGTTTTGATATGGGCTTACCATTTGCTAGCGTACTCACACGAACACGAGATGAGTTTCACGGACCCTTTTTACTGTTTTCATATTTTTGGGGGGAAAACATGCAACTTTATTCAAGTTACAAATTGTTTGGAGTGAATTCTATCATGACTACCATGTGAAACAAGAGACAATTGGTTCATGAGATCTCAATAGTCCTCGTACACACGTTTCACTGTAACCATTAATTAGCTAAGGGTTCAGCCATGGAACACATAAATAGATCTATAGTTGTTGTGAATAAATGGTCTGTCTCCAACGTCTAGAGGAAGACGTTTAAGACATAAGACGGAGCAGGGAGGTGGTGTTGGCCGGGGACGAGACCCACACCACACAACGTAACATTTGATTGATTAAAGAATAAAAGAAAATCAACCAAAACAGCCAAAGAAAATGTGTTAGATATTTTAGTGTAATTGGATTGACTGTTTGACCAATATTTTCATAATAAGACATCATATAAGTCTGAAGGTGCTGAGTGCACGCCTATTTGAATTTATTATGATCTTAGGGGCGAATCCTCTAAGGGATGAGGGTCCGGGGGCAGCGTCCCTGAGAGCAGGGTCCAAGGGGCGACAACCCTTGGTGGGGTCCAAGGGGCAGAGCCACTGGCTTTTATTTCCATTAAAATTGTTATGGTAAAAATCTCTCAGAAATTTAATTTTCGAATTTAGAGGGACTAAATTTGGCAATTTGAAAACCTTGGAAATTACTGCATAAAAGGCAGTTAATGGGCCAGAATTCATTAACGAATTTCATAATCGTATCCTTTTATAGTTTTACTTTTAATTTTAGTGAAACAAATTTTAGTAAGTGGTATTTAATATTCTTTACGAGTTATTTTTTTTTAAAAGAGAAGAGGAACAACACTGACTACAAAAGTTTTCCAACCGGAGATTAGAAGACCGAAAGGAAAAAAACGCACATACATCTCTCACACGTATCGAGTACAAAGATAATAACTTTTGACCAAAACCATTAGTCAACTTCACTTTGTGCTTGATCTATCAGAGGGTAATCACTTTATTATCTACGCCTGTTATCTCAGGCACACTTCGAAGCAACGACATCGGAACACAAAAACCAGATTTCGCTATTTCTCTTCAATATTATCCCCATTTTACCTTTGACTTTGGACTATTTCAATACTTCCCATCATGGCTCAAGATACTTTCATATTACATATTGCACTAGGCAGACCATCTTTTCGTCAGTTGTTTTCGCCTACTAACCGACCTGAAACTGTTGCTGCTGAACTGAAGCTGTTGCTGTTGCTGTTGAACTGAATAATCTAAACGAGTTATTTCAATAAACTGTTTTAATTTCTTTTTTAATATTCTTTATACAGGTTATTTCAAAAATTAAGGATGGATTATGATTTGAAGCTAGGATGCGGGTAACAAATACATAAATCAAAGGGGAAAAACAATTAGTACGGAACCTAGTATGAATTCAAGGGAAAGGAAGCCATAGTTTAACGGGAAAAAGTAAAACCGTCTAAAAGTGACAATGATATATAACAACCAAAAAAGACCCTTCGCCTTTCCCTTTTTACCTTCTTCGATCATGTTACTGATAGAATACATGATAGTTGATAATAGTATTACGAGGAGGGCACTCCACTGAAATTTTTTTCACTTCACTGATTTCTACTAATCTTGCACTGTCACATTACTTCACTGATTCCACTAAAACACAGTTTTTGAGGTAACACTCCACTGATTCTTTTATTTATTTTCGTTTAAATTCAAAAAGTAACAGTTTTTTTTTTCAAATGGTAATTAATTTTCTAACCGTTGCAACCTAACGGTATCTCTTTTTACCCCTATAATACCCCATAATTTCTAATACCAAAATCACACCAAAACCAAAATCATATCGTAAAAATGGTCCCATGGAATGTGAAAGAGATCGCGTTAGTGAGGGCGTATACGGAAGTCAAACACACAAATCATCCTCCCGGTTTACAGAGAGATTCGTTTTGGCGCAACGTGTCGATGGAATTCAATCGAATAATCGGCACAAATGACCGCAACAAAGATTCGCTCGTTAGTAAGTGGTATGATCTCTTCACCAAGTGTAACCGATGGAACACACTCTTTTAAGCAACGATTGCGTGACACCCTAATCTTCAAGAAGACATGGCAATTCAAGTCACGCGCGCCGACTATGTGAATGCACATGGGATGAATTTCAGCCATGTTGCGGCATGGCAATTGTTGCGCGTTAGCTTTAATGTGTAATGAAAGTAACCGTTAAAAGAACAAATTAAAGTTAAAAATTAACAATCAAAATACAAACATAATTAACCTAATTAAAACATTAATTAAACATAAACCAAATTCAAATATTACTTAAACATAGCTAAAAAAAGAAAGAATACGCAATTGACTAGGGTGAAGAAACGTCATGAACTCACGATCACTATCACGCCCGTCCAACCTCTCGCATCGATATCCCTCACTTTCGGGTGCCGGACAAGACATTTCTTCATCTGAATACATTACGTATTCGGCCCTGGGGTCAGTTTTATAACCTTCGTCCGGGGAGTTTTGCACCGTAATCGGTGGGTTTGCACTATAGGAGGATTGACACGCTCTGGCACTCTTACAAAATCTCCAACCCGTAAGCCATTGTGTAATCAATTGCGTAAATCAATTCTTCCGTGGACATATCGTCAAGATGTTGTGGCTCGTAATATTCGAATGTTAGGGGAGCCTGTGTAGTCGGTGGGTGTGTAGTTGGTTGGTGTGTTGTTGGTGGGTGTGTAGTTGGTTGGTGTGTAGCCGGTTGGTTGTTTGTATCTTAGCGGTTTGCGCGGGATGATCGTCGTCGACGCTACGTATTCGTAAGCGTATTGCCACCACCTATATAATTCATATATGTAGTCGTATAAAATTGTATGTGTGATATGGTGTTTATATAGAGTAAAATTATAAACGGGCAAAAATTAAAACGGTCAAACAAAAAAATACTTTGGTAAATATAGTTGGTCAAAAAATATGACCGTTTCATTATTACCAGCCCGTTAATTAGAACCAGATTTTGGTTCACGGGACCACTGCCAGTATGTGTGGCGGCGGTGTCACCGTGCTGGTAGTGGGGTACCCGTGACCAATTCTAGTGACGCCCCATCCCCCTTAGTTTGTACTTTAGCTCTCTAATCTCTGGCTAGAAAGCGTTTTGCTTTGATGGTTCAGTGAAATAAAATCGCTCCCTATTCTGTTAAAAAAACTTATAGAATACATAATAGTTAGCATTGTAATTAAGGTTTTCAGAACCGGACCGGACGTCGAACCGGACCGCCGGCCGGTTCACCGGTTCGACCGGTCCGACCGGTTCGACGAACCAGCCCAAAAAACAAAAAAAAATTAAAAAAAAAATAAAAAATATTAAAAAATCCGGTCCGACCGGCCCATTTTCCGGTCCGACCAGCCGGTTCACCGGTTCAACCCCGGTTCGCTGCAAAAACGGTCAGACTACCCAAACCGGACCGGTCCAGGCCCCGGAGCCCGGTCCGACCGGCCGGTCCGGTCCGGTTTTCAAAACAATGATTGTAATATGTATTTTTCTTCATTAAATTTAATTTTAATATAAACTAAATAATAGATATCTATACATATAATAAACCAAAGCCATTTTAATGACATGACACTCAAAGAGGCATTCTCCTCATTGAGTGTGCCATGTGTCATTCCATGTGGCATTGAGATATTTTAGGAAAAAAATAATTTAAAAACAAAATTAGATTTTTCTCTCTTATGTTTCCTCCTATAATTTTTAAACGTTAATATCTTTTATATACGAGATTTTTTAAAGCAAAAAATTACACCAAATTAACGAGCATTTTATTATCTTTCCAACGAGTACCATAGTGCTATATAAAAAACGGAGAAAAAAAAAACGACTATTTTTTGTTGGGTTTTGTTCAAATTGGAAAAAAAACACAAGGTGTTCAGGTAAATCATTAATCATGTATAGGCAAGTCAGTAATTATGTTCAAATCAGTAAATATGAATTCTATTTTCAACATGCGTTAAGCATTGAAGTTATACATTGTTTTAGGTTAGATATTAATATTAGAGTTATACATTGTTTAAGGTTAGGCGTTAACATTGGAGATATATTTTTAATTGTTTTAGGTTAGCTGCTACCCGAATCTTTCATGCATGTAACTGTAAATCGCATCATTCTATTTCATATGTAAAATTAATATTTCATATTAGATTTTTTAACCCCGGGACGTTCCCGGGGTATAATCTGGTGTTATATATACACACACTTGTAAATTGAACCGGCGCTATGCGGTTGACACTCGGCTGGTATCAATTAAGGTCGTAATAATACCCAAAGAACACGTCGATGCGTATTTTACTCTGAACTAAAACACTTACCTATGCATGGATAAAAGTTTTCAGATCGCTAACTAATGTACACTCCTAAATATATAACTACTAGTTCCCACTTAATTCAAACTTTAAATAAAAGTAAACACTTTAATATGTTGACCATGCTTAACACTAGGAGTTTTCATACTCTTTAAACAAAACAATTAAAATTCTCACATACACTAAAAATCAAAAAGAATATAATCTATACTACATATGAGGCATTGGTAAATATATTTAAATTGTCCAAAGTTAAAATGACATAACAATGGTTCATTGACAATTTTCTAAATTTTACCTCTTTTCTTTCCTAAATATCCATAGAAGATAATCAACTATTATATGAAAATGGAACTCACCCAAACTAAATAAACACACGGGATAACAATATTTTTGAACAAATTTAATATAATGGCGATGAAATATAATAATTTATGTTACCACAATGAATAATCTTACCTCAGCTAAACTTGTATTAGTTTTAAAACTTTGCCATAATAATACTTATATTATAAACCCTTTTCATATACATGCGTCTACCCAGCGGTAAAGTGGACTGGATGATTCGGCTCACTGGCTACATTGGGCAATTTTTTAGTTGCTGGGTCAGGTTGGGCAAGTCTATTACAAAATTACAAATCACAACTTTTAATTCTAAATGGACAGTGACCTTTATATGATAGTGTATACAATATCATATTATTACTACATGCTTTTGTCATGTAAATGAACATTATTATTTAGCAAGGTGTCTTCAATGGCACGATTATGTAGATATGCAATGACCGGACATGTCACACCCTCAAATTTCCACTGCGGGGTTTATACCGCGAGGACAATGACATACCAGGATCCCATAGCCATAAGTCATATGAACGAACTCTAAATGCCCAAACCATTTAGTTCGTTTTCAAAAATCAAGTTTAGTTAAGCTGCGGAAGCGTAAACCAAATTTAAACCTTTTAGAAACCATGCGCAAAACAACGCGCCCAGATTAAAACCATATGAAAGAAAATGTAAAAGCATAATATGTAATGTAGATGTATGCCCAAGACCCCAAATGCAGTGAAGTGTGCAGTGCTTTCTAATCCTGGCACCAGAAGCTAACTACCTACAAAAGCATGTAAATCGTGGGTCAACAAACAATGCTGGTGAGTTCACTAAGTAAAGTAAATGAGTATGTAACTGCGTTGGTTTCCAAAACCATGTAAATAAGTAATTGAGTTGGTTCCAAGAACCGTGTAAACACTAGTTCATCGCATGTAAAGGGTAGCTAACCCATTCATGATAACTAACACCGATATACCGAACTGCTGATGTACATGTAGCCACAAATGTGAGCCGCATGCCTTACATCATTGCCTATCACCAATGATAAGATCTGTTAAGTTATAGTTCACTCCCGCACTCCCTGAGCCGGTGTGAGGTTTGTCAGACCTAATAGCGCTATCAACTAATAACCCGCTTGCCATAACCCGGCAACTCATTCGGTATGTGAAGGACTTACAGATGATAGAGTTGGTTTAGTTCATCAAGGACACAGTTTGCGAACTAGCAAAAACCTACCCACACAAGGATCCATAGCATCCCAACCCGGGATGTGTAAGTAGTCCCAAACCGGACTAGAAAGTAGTAGTCCCAACCCGGACTAGAAAAAGTTAATTACGTTGTCTCAACCCGAGACGCATGCTTTTGAGAAAAGAGTAGTGAAACTCACCTTAGGTTGCACTTGAATGATCCAAATCCCTCAAACAGTAACGAGCTACCAACTCCCTATTACAAGTGTCACTAGGTGAGTATACGTGCATACCAACACATCATGCAATTTGTTTGTCCAAATCTTCTAAAGTTCAAAGTTCAAACCGTGTAGTGACACCTAATGACTCTACATGCACAAGTAAGTCCTACGTATCCCGTTGGTGATCATATTGATTATTATCATTTTAATACCTCATACACATCTCATATAAGTATTCATGCAAGTTCATGTCAAATACATACCATATAAGACTCCAAATAGTCACGTAAACATCCCTTACACAATCTGCGTTTTCAGGGCAGATTGTACGCTGTGAAAAACGAATTATTTAAAATACTTAACAAATGAATTAAACTCCCAAATTTTTACTGAATATTCATTGGGATTCAATTGATAATCCATATTTTTGTTTTATCTCACAACCAAACACAAAAATTA
Source organism: Ambrosia artemisiifolia (assembly GCA_032199755.1). Classification (NCBI taxonomy): domain Eukaryota; kingdom Viridiplantae; phylum Streptophyta; class Magnoliopsida; order Asterales; family Asteraceae; genus Ambrosia; species Ambrosia artemisiifolia. Next base: position 45,641,291 of record CM063523.1, read on the forward strand.
TTAAAATTCGTACAACACAGCTATGTCCAGAAAATTTCCACAGCAGGTCAGTTTAGTAGAAAAATTCCCAAAAATCGTGTATTCACCCAAACGAGGTGAATCCAATTGGAAACGCTAGGTTTTTCCAATGTTGACCTACTGTCCAAATTTCATAACTTAACCCTTTGTAAATCTCGAGTTATGACCGTGTAAAGTTGACCCGATTTATAATTCCGAAAATCTGATATGACCTTTAAACTTATAAAATCATGAATACATATCAAAACAAGTCCAAAACGCATGATTTTGGACTTTTTGAAAAGATAACACCATAAGTTATGTTTTAGGATTAGAAAACAATCAGATTACACCTTTTAATCACTCTATAACAGCCCTACAATTCGTCACAATGAATCTGTCAGCAAATCAGAATTTTATCAACATGACTCTTATAAACCCTAATCATTCTCAATACCTTATAATCATGCAATAACTTCATATTAACACAATAACATTCATATTATCACGTTTAGTCTCAGGTTTTTACATACCATATACTCTAGATATGATTTCTATCAACAATATTCATCAACACTTTCAACAAACATCATAAACATTCAACATACATTGATTTGCGATTCTAGCATGTATATTTCCTAAAGCTTTTATAATTTTTCCAGCCTAAAATCACATCATTTAACATGTAAAATGCATACCTTGAATTGCTAGAGTCCCTAGAATCACAAGATAGCACCCAAAATAGCTTGAACTAGTGATGAATTGATGAAACATTGGAAGTGAAGGTGAGGGTGTGGCCTCTTGATGTCCATGGCGCAAAAATGAGGAGTAGGGTTTGTGTTTTGTTTATAAATATAAGACACTAGGGTTTAGTTATGGGCCAAGGTTTCGGGTTTATGGGCCTTTTCTTGATAAACGTTCCCGTTATTACGGTTTTAATCCCGAGAATAGTCTCGATAATATTATTCATACTAACTTATGTAAAAACTATTGTTTTTATCATCTCATAACATGTTAATTACAGAATGCACATAATTCGTAGGGTTTACGTACTGACTATCTATTAAAACAGTAATCCACATAAACATGTAATTCACATACGCATGTTAATTCATATTCATCATCATTCAATTGCACATATGATCATGCATGTTTGACAGATCACCAACGCTCGGGACACAGGACTCGTGTGGGTGTCATGACAAAGACTTTCCTAATTTATAATGTACATTAGTATCCTATTACATATGTTACTATCCCATAACATACTGAAAGACCTTCTTAACTAACCCTAGTTAAGTGTTTAGTCACGAATGTACATGCAAGTTAACTAGAGTTCGGTAAAAGTAATTTCCTGAAAATGCGGGGTGTCACATCATCCCCAAGTTGAAAAGAATTTCGTCCCGAAATTCAGCAAGTAAACAGTGAAGCCAGTGTAAAACTGTATGCTTGGTTACCGGATGTCACATCATCCCCAAGTTGAAAGGAATTTCGCCCCGAAATTCACTTTGAGTGAGTCGCTTCACGTTTAGAGTTTAGTTCGTACGCATGTTCAGGTTCAGTAGAAAGATGAGGGTATTTGAGCCGCATTTTATCCCTGCGTTCCCACGTGTATTCTGGTCCTAGACGGGAATTTCATCGCACCCTAACAATAAGTTTGGTGCTCTGTCTGAGTTTCTTGACTCCCCGCTCAAGAATCTCCACTGGTTCTTCCACGAACCATACCTGATCGTCCACCTGGATCTGCTCAAGTGGCACTACCGGTGTTGTGTACTGTTAGATAAGTATTGCTTCATATTAGATGCGTGGAATACATTGTGCACCCCTACTGAGTTCATCAGGCAGGTTTAACCTGTAAGCTGCTGGACCAATCTTTTCGACAATCTCGAATGGTCCTACATGTCGCGGGTTAAACTTTCCCCGTTTCCCGAAGCGTATCACACCCTTCCAGTGTGACAGCTTCAATAATACCTTGTCCCCAACCTGGAACTCTAAAGGTTTTCTACGCTTATCAGCGTAGCTTTTCTGTCGATCACGAGCAGCAACCATCCGATTTCTGATTTGCACTATCTCCTCAAAAGTTTCGTGCACAAGTCCGGGACCTGTTAGCTGGCTATCCCCAACTTCAGTCCAGCAGATGGGAGACCTACACTTGCATCCATAAAATGCCTCTAAAGGCGCACACTGTATTGAAGTGGAGTAACTGTTGTTATACGAGAATTCAATCAAAGGCATGTGCTTATCCCAACTGTTGCCAAAACCCGCCACGCACGCTCGTAGCAGATCTTCCAATGTTTGGATGGTTCGTTCACTCTGTCCATCCGCCTGTGGGTAATAGGCTGTGCTCATATCTAAGCGAGTTCCCAAAGCGTTTTGGAGAGTAGTCCAAAAATGAGAAGTGAATCCCGCATCGCGATCAGATATAATAGAAGTAGGCACCCCCATGCCTAGAGACTACCTCCTTGACGTAGAGATTTGCTGGTTTCTCCAGCGAGTCCGTTTCCTTTATTGCCAGAAAGTGTGCCGATTTGGTTAAACGATCCACGATAACCCAAATCATGTTATGGCCCGTTGGCGTTTTAGGAAGCTTTGTGATAAAATCCATAGAAATTCCGTCCCATTTCCACGTAGGGATTTCTAGTTGCCGGAGTAGGCCTGAAGGTTTCTGATATTCAATTTTAACCTTCGCACAAGTCAAGCACTTACTAACATAAGTGGCTATTTCAGCTTTCATGTTTGGCCACCAGTAGAGAGTTTTAGGATCTTGATACCTCTTGTCCGAAACAGGATGTACCGAATATCGAGAGGTGTGAGCTTCATCGAGCACCAGTTGTCTGAGATCCCCATAACGTGGTGTCGAGACTCGATTCATAAAGTATTGAAGACCATCCGTCTTCCGTTCCAAGTGCTTATCCGCACCATGTAAAGTTTCAAACCCGATGTTTTCTTCTTTCAAAGCCTCGCCCTGGGCTTCACGTATCTTATCAGGAAGATTAGAATGTACGGTAAGTTGTAAAGCTTGCACTCGTTTGGGTTTCGTTTCCTTACGACTGAGGGCATCAGCTACTACATTAGCTTTCCCTGGATGATACTTGATGGCACAGTCATAATCATTCAGAAGCTTGACCCATCGACGCTGTCGCATGTTCAACTCCTTTTGATCGAATATGAGTTGGAGGCTCTTGTGATCAGTGAATATCGTACACTTCGTCCCATAGAGATAATGCCTCCAGATCTTTAGAGCAAAAACCATTGCTCCCAATTCCAAGTCATAGGTGGTGTAATTCTTCTCATGAACCTTTAATTGACGTGAGGCATACGCGATCACCTTATCACGCTGCATCAGCACACACCCTGACCCTTGGATAGACGCATCACAGTACACCACGAGGTCCTCCGTACCCTCAGGTAGTGATAGTATAGGTGCACTGCAAGGTTTCGACTTTAATAATTGAAAAGCAGATTCTTGGGCATCTCCCCACTTGTTAGTAATACCCTTCTATGTCAAAGCAGTGAGGGGTTGAGTGATCTTAGAGAATCCCTCAATGAATCTGCGATAATATCCCGTAAGACCAAGAACTGGTGCACCTTTGTAGGAGTCTTAGGAGCCTCCCACTTTTAATAGCATCAATCTTGGCAGAATCGACATGTATACCTGCCTCGTTAACCACGTGTCCTAGAAATTGGACTTCTCGAATCCAGAAGTCGCATTTAGAGAATTTTGCATACAACTGCTCATTTCTCAAGAGTTCCAAGATCAGCTGCAGATGTTGCTCGTGCTCTTCCCTTCTCTTGGAATAAATCAGTATGTCATCTATGAACACTATGACGAATTTGTCCAAATAAGGCTTGCACACGCGGTTCATTAGATCCATGAACACCGCCGGTGCATTGGTTAGCCCAAATGGCATCACTAAAAACTCATAATGTCCATAACGAGTTCGAAAGGCTGTCTTCGCCACATCCTTCTCTCGGACTCTCAGTTGATGGTATCCTGACCTCAAGTCAATCTTAGAATAGAAACTCGACCCTTGAAGCTGGTCGAACAGGTCATCAATACGAGGCAAGGGTAGCGGTTTTTAACCGTTACTTTGTTCAACTTCCGATAATCAATACACATGCGGAAACTTCCATCTTTCTTCTTAACAAACAGAACTGGAGCTTCTCATGGCAAGACTAGGTCTAATAAAGCCCCTATCCAATAGCTCTTGTAGTTAGGTAAACAATCCTTGAAGTTCGCCTAGTGCTAGGTGGTATGGTGCGTGTGCAATTGGAGCTGCCCCAGGTACAAGATCAATTTGAAACTCCACTTGACAAACAGGCGGAAGTCTAGGTAGTTCCTCTGGAAAGACATCTGGGAAGTCTCGGACTACTGGGATGTCCTCAATCTTAGTTTCAGTTTTAGTTTCAACTCGAGTGTCAGATATGTTAGCCAAAATGGCTGGATAGCCCTTACGAATACACTTTTGGGCTCTCAAGAGAAGATGATGCCCACCATGGCACCACCATGATCACCCTGTATAGATAAAAGTTCTCCACCTGGGAGAGGGATACGAACAATCTTCTCCCGACAGAGAATTTCAGCGGGATGCTTGGACAACCAGTCCATGCCAACCACAAGATCAAAGCTTCCAAGGGTGATAGGTAAAATGTTGATGGCAAACGATTGCCTATCCAACTCGAGCTTACAATCACAATGGGTGTGGGTTACCTCAACAGGCTTCCCATGAGCTAGCTCTATGGTGTACGGGGTATCAAGAAGAGTAGGAACTATCCCTAGTTGTTTGCTAAGTTTCGATGACACAACAGTATAGTCCGCATCAGTACCATATAAAATAGAAGCAAGAGTGTCGTACCCGACACGTCATTGTTATCAGTCCTAGCTTCCCCAGAGCCATTCACAATTGCTATTCCATGAGCCCCATTGTTGTTGTTGCCGTTGTTGTTGTTGAAGGACCTATACCTCATACTATCCACGTTCTCTTGCTATCACAAAAAGTAGAAGGTGAAGCACCATGCTTCGGAAAAGTACCATGCTCAACAGCCTAGTCAGTGTGTTTGCGAGCCAGTTGAAAGATTTGTTAGATTCTGGGTAGGTGAGCTGTAGTAGCCAAGCCACGAATCTTTTAGGACCCATCCTTTTGGTATGAAATTCGGTCCACTGGTAAAGTAGGTTAAATAGATTTGAGCACAAAGTATCTAACTCCCGTAGCTTGGTAATGTAGGCGTCGATCTCAGATCCATCCGTCAAATTTCTAGATTTCATCATAGGGTGCAACGTTCTCCATCCAAGTATCTGTAACTCATCGAGTGTGAATGTAGCATACATTACCCCATCCTTTCCGGGGCAAATGCGCATGGAAATGACTTATACTATCGAAGCAATCAGACGGTCTCCTTCAGTTTCGTTAGAGTTATCGAGGTTTACGACCAATAAAAGGCTTGAAAATATGATGGTAGGTTGTTGTTGTGGCATGTGCGTTCAAGTAATAAGAAAGTTCAAATGTGGAAGTCAGGGAAACGAATGATTTAGCAAGATGGATCTTTACTAGCTTGGAAAGATGCGAGGGTTTCAACCACCCTATCGTTGATCATAAGAACTCAGTCTTATCTAAGATAGTAAAGGAAAAAGAAAGAAAAGATAGGTAAGAAAAGGTAAGGGCCAATCGTCGCCACGCTCTGTCTTAGATAGTAGATCATTCATCCTCACTTTCCATGTGCTCGTCCTGCTCAGGCTCCCCTTCCATCCCTTATCCTTCCTCTTTCGCGATGTCAATGTTATATGGTTCTCATCACGTACAGTCTCCTTCTCCGGTCCTTTGTAAGTCAGCTCAATGGTCAACAACACCATTCGTTCCTCCAATCGTGACTGTCAGTCACTAGTAGATTTTGTCTTCCTTTGAGATGTTGCACTGCATCGCAGACCTTCGTAACTCCCCAAGAGTGTGTGTGACAAGCCCCAATCTAATGTGTTCCCATGAATCTACCTTATACTTATGAGTAACAGGGATATGCAGTCATACATCCGCCCGTTCATACTAGGTGTAAGGTACTAAAGTAAGAAATAAGTTCTATATGTGTAACCCAGTTCCGTTTGAATTTCAAATGGAAGTAAGAAAGATCAAGTAACAAGGAACAGAAACTAATTGTCTCCTTGCTCAGTGAAAAAGGATAAGTCTCGGTATTTGAATTTCTTCACAGTTGATTTGGTTTGATGGTATCACGTCATGCGCATCGTGCATCTTTCCTGTGTACGTGCGCCACAACGCTCGCAAGGGCTTTCTCCCCTGTATAATTGTTGTTTCGTCATCCACGAGGTTTGTTAGGATACTACTCCCAGTAATACGCCACCTGGTGTAACCCTGGGTTCCCACCATTGACTTGTTCAGAATTAGGTCTAGAACTAGAAGATAACATATCTCCCGAAATCATATGTCGTAGATATATGTAGCTAAAAGCTAGTTGTGCACTTAAGTTGTGAGTGTACTTATGCTATGATGATTATAGACTAGACTCAACATGCAGTCCTAGTTCACTATAACCAATGGCTCTGATACCAATCTGTCACACCCTCAAATTTCCACTGCGGGGTTTATACCGCGAGGACAATGACATACCAGGATCCCATAGCCATAAGTCATATGAACGAACTCTAAATGCCCAAACCATTTAGTTCGTTTTCAAAAATCAAGTTTAGTTAAGCTGCGGAAGCGTAAACCAAATTTAAACCTTTTAGAAACCATGCGCAAAACAACGCGCCCAGATTAAAACCATATGAAAGAAAATGTAAAAGCATAATATGTAATTTAGATGTATGCCCAAGACCCCAAATGCAGTGAAGTGTGCAGTACTTTCTAATCCTGGCACCGGAAGCTAACTACCTGCAAAAACATGTAAATCGTGGGTCAACAAACAATGCTGGTGAGTTCACTAAGTAAAGTAAATGAGTATGTAACTGCGCTGGTTTCCAAAACCATGTAAACAAGTAATTGAGTTGGTTCCAAGAACCGTGTAAACACTAGTTCATCGCATGTCAAGGGTAGCTAACCCATTCATGATAACTAACACCGATATACCGAACTGCTGATGTACGTGTAGCCACAAATGTGAGCCGCATGCCTTACATCATTGCCTATCAACAATGATAAGATCTGTTAAGTTATAGTTCACTCCCGCACTCCCTGAGCCGGTGTGAGGTTTGTCAGACCTAATAGCGCTATCAACTAATAACCCGCTTGCCATAACCCGGCAACTCATTCGGTATGTGAAGGAGATGATAGAGTTGGTTTAGTTCATCAAGGACACAGTTTGCGAACTAGCAAAAACCGACCCACACAAGGATCCATAGCATCTCAAACCGGGATGTGTAAGTAGTCCCAAACCGGACTAGAAAGTAGTAGTCCCAACCCGGACTAGAAAAAGTTAATTACGTTGTCTCAACCCGAGACGCATGCTTTTGAGAAAAGAGTAGTGAAACTCACCTTAGGTTGCACTTGAATGATCCAAATCCCTCAAACAGTAACGAGCTACCAACTCCCTATTACAAGTGTCACTAGGTGAGTATACGTGCATACCAACACATCATGCAATTTGTTTGTCCAAAACTTCTAAAGTTCAAACCGTGTAGTGACACCTAATGACTCTACATGCACAAGTAAGTCCTACGTATCCCGTCGGTGATCATATTGATTATTATCAGTTTAATACCTCATACACATCTCATATAAGTATTCATGCAAGTTCATGTCAAATACATACCATATAAGACTCCAAATAGTCACGTAAACATCCCTTACACAATCTGCGTTTTCAGGGCAGATTGTACGCTGTGAAAAACGAATTATTTAAAATACTTAACAAATGAATTAAACTCCCAAATTTTTACTGAATATTCATTGGGATTCAATTGATAATCCATATTTTTGTTTTATCTCACAACCAAACACAAAAATTATTAAAATTCGTACAACACAGCTATGTCCAGAAAATTTTCACAGCAGGTCAGTTTAGTAGAAAAATTCCCAAAAATCGTGTATTCACCCAAACGAGGTGAATCCAATTGGAAAAGCCAAGTTTTTCCAATGTTGACCTACTGTCCAAATTGCATAACTTAACCCTTTGTAAATCTCGAGTTATGACCGTGTAAAGTTGACCCGATTTATAATACCGAAAATCTGATATGACCTTTAAACTTATAAAATCATGAATACATATCAAAACAAGTCCAAAACGCATGATTTTGAACTTTTTGAAAAGATAACACCATAAGTTATGTTTTAGGATTAGAAAACAATCAGATTACACCTTTTAATCACTCTATAACAGCCCTACAATTCGTCACAATGAATCTGTCAGCAAATCAGAATTTTATCAACATGACTCTTATAAACCCTAATCATTCTCAATACCTTATAATCATGCAATAACTTCATATTAACACAATAACATTCATATTATCACGTTTAATCTCAGGTTTTTACGTACCATATACTCTAGATATGATTTCGATCAACAATATTCATCAACACTTTCAACAAACATCATAAACATTCAACATACATTGATTTGCGATTCTAGCATGTATATTTCCTAAAGTTTTTATAATTTTTCCAGCCTAAAATCACATCATTTAACATGTAAAACGCATACCTTGAATTGCTAGAGTCCCTAGAATCACAAGATAGCACCCAAAATAGCTTGAACTAGTGATGAATTGATGAAACATTGGAAGTGAAGGTGAGGGTGTGGCCTCTTGATGTCCACGGCGCAAAAATGAGGAGTAGGGTTTGTGTTTTTTTTTTATAAATATAAGACACTAGGGTTTAGTTATGGGCCAAGGTTTCGGGTTTATGGGCCTTTTCTTGATAAACGGGCCCGTTATTACGGTTTTAATCCCGAGAATAGTCTCGATAATATTATTCATACTAACTTATGTAAAAACTATTGTTTTTATCATCTCATAACATGTTAATTACAGAATGCACATAATTCGTAGGGTTTACGTACTGACTATCTATTAAAACAGTAATCCACATAAACATGTAATTCACATACGCATGTTAATTCATATTCATCATCATTCAATTGCACATATGATCATGCATGTTTGACAGATCACCAACGTTCGGGACACAGGACTCGTGTGGGTGTCATGACAAAGACTTTCCTAATTTATAATGTACATTAGTATCCTATAACATATGTTACTATCCCATAACATACTGAAAGACCTTCTTAACTAACCCTAGTTAAGTGTTTAGTCACGAATGTACATGCAAGTTAACTAGAGTTCGGTAAAAGTAATTTCCTGAAAATGCGGGGTGTCACGGGACAGCTTACACAAGAGTGATGTTTATGTTCATATTGGTCTGTTACAGTAACATAACTTTGGTTTATTAAGATTTGTGCAATAATGAGTACACAGTTTTTGTGGTGAATTGCAATCAGTTGTAAGTGGCGGTGCACATAATTTTCTTTTCTTTCTACGAATACTTGTTAAAACATAGGGCGCACATTTCTATTCTTTTTGCGTAACTTGCGACAAAAAAACCTAAGTATCATAATGTTGTATTGCATCCCATTTGTGGATCCCGCTGCAACGCGCGGGTAAACCCACTAGTAGAACTGTAAATCACAGGTAAAACACAACAAATGGCATACAACCATTAGGGGCGTAGCTTAGTTGGGGCGGAGAGGGGCGGCCGACCCCCCCTCCCCCCCCCCCCCCGAATTTTCGCGCAGAAGTTCCGATTATATAGTATTCGTATAGAAAATTTTGGAAATATAGGGTTTAAACCCCCCGAAACAGGTTTTCAACCCCCCCCCCCCCCCCGAAACTAGTGACTTCCGAACCTTCGGGTCAAGCTTTGCCATTGACAACCATTAACACCGGTATGGGTTCGAGATTTAACAAATGTAGATATTAGTAAACTTAAAATGCCATACAACCGAAACATGGTAATGTCATACTCTAGAGTGATTACAAACTTGTTGCATTGTGATTTACCTTGTTGAAACACAAAATGCCATACAACCAAAACATGATAAAATGGTTAAAATACTTAGAAAAGCTTATATATTCTTCATTGACTTTAGAGCGACTCCACACTCCGAGCACAAAACCATTCTGAGCAGAAGCAAAAATAGTAGTCGCCTTCAAACTATAATACCCTGAGAAATTGGAAATTGAACGAGTCTTCGATCATTGGTTGTCTGTTCGACAATCCGTAATGGCTAATGCCTTTTAATGTGCATTTTCTGCCACATCAGTGTCATAACGCTCCTTTAAAGAATGTGTAATGGTTAACACTTCTTTAGAAACGCCACTTCATCTTCATGCCCAAGGGGTGGTGACGGGGGCGTTATCAAGCCCATTCACGTCTCTATAGTGCCCATTACGATTCACGTCTCTATAGTACCCATTACGCATGGTCTTAGGATTTCCATGAGAATCGTATGTTTGTGTTTCCGCAATAAACAAAGCTTTTATAATTTGGGGATTTTAGTTTCAATTCCTCAAACGAGTTTTCTTTACAATCTTCAAACTTCAATTTATTCACGATCAAGCATAGGTGGCTGTTTATACTCATTTTGTTTCACTACTTCATGTGAGAAAATGACTGCAACAAAAATAAATTGAAGGCACAAAAGAAAAGGAAAACAATTAGTGATTTTTTTTTGTTTAATTAGTAACCTCAAAAGAGAATTATTCATCTAAAATAAGACTGAATATTAAAAAAAAAGGCATCTAAAAATGGCTCACAAAACTATATATAGTGAAGTTCTAGACCCAACAAATTACACATATGTGGTTTCGTCTCAATTGGACTTGAAAACACAATATAGCGCCCCCCACACCATTACAGGGGCGCTATGCTTCCAAAAATCAAACGAGCGTTATGTTAATAACGCCTGAACCAATTTTATCCATCCAATCATATCATGACACGTGGGCCTTGCAACGATTAAAAAATCAAACGGTCAAAAAATCGACCGTTGATTAATTTGAACGGTAACTTTTTTTTTTATTATATACACACACAAATTACACAAATATAAACACACAACACTTCAAAAACAAAAACAACTTCAAAACAACACTTCAAACATATTATTCAAACAAAAACAACTTCAAAACACAAAAATGTTTCCACATGGTTCACCGTTTGGGGTCCCGTCTCGCCCGGGTATGAGGCCAAACACTACTAGACCAAACACTACTCAACCGCCACCCAATATTAATTGGGGTGATTTCGACGCGAACACAATGGGATACGCTCAACTACTTAGCATGCCGGGCATGTCAGGTCAATTTTTTCAAGGGCCAATGGGGTTTGGGTCAAACATAAACGTAAACTATGGCCCAGGTTCTCAAGAGGAGCCCGAGGTTGTGCCTGAAACTCAACGTGAGCCTGACCAACCACGTCAACCCGAGGGTTCTCAACCGGGGGAGGGGGGGCTCGCACAAAAAAAAAGAAACTAACGCGCCTCGTCAAAAAAAGAAGTATGAGCGTTGGGCGGAAGACGAGGAGTTTGCTTTAGCGCGGGCTTGGCTCGACATATCGGAGGATCCCGAAGTTGGTTAGTATTTTTAATCGTGTGTGTATATATATATAGTTATATGTATTTTTTCGGATGTTTTTTTTTGTTAATCGGTTCAATTTTTTTAATATAATATTTTTTTTGTAGCGAACTATCAAGACAAGCCGTTGTTTTGGATAAGAATTCGAGAGATATTTTTTGCCGCCTTGGGTCGAGGGGAGTATCGAGACAACGATTCGATATCTGGAAAGTGGACGGATATAAATAATAGATGTCATTCTTTTGCGAAGGTTTACCAACGTTGTAGCGACAACAGGGGCAGTGGGGAAGGTGAGGATGGTGTGTTGGCAAGAGCGTTGGAGGAAATGGACGCAACCCGTGGGCCGAGAGGGTATTTGAGGATTTGGGAGATGTTGAGAAAAAGTCTTAAGTGGGCTGATGTACCGCCTATGGGGTCCGGTAGTAGGCGCAAAATCAGGAAAGGAGGAGGAGCATCAAAACGAAGCAAAACCTCCTCGTCGCGAGATCCGGATACACCGTCATCCGATGCTCGCTATGTGAGTTTAGGTGATCCAATTAATTTGGAGGAGGACGAGGAGGAGGATATTCCTAGACCACCCGGTAGAAGATCAAAAAAGAATGGCAAAGCGGAGTCGTCTTTGACGGTAGGTGATGAGTTGAAGGAAGTATATGAGAAGAATAAAAATACTATGAGTAGGAACAAAAGCAATTAATTTTTTTCTACAGCCTAACGTAACAACTAACTCCAATGTGTTATTGAATTTGGGCATAAGTGGTCAAAAATAAAACCTAGAAAAGAAGGAAAAAAATACACAAACCCGGACTCACCCAGAAGTCGAAACTGCTTTGACCTGTGTTGTGGGACATAGTTCTCTATTTATATTTATTCGAATACTTTATCTCTTTATTTCAGTTGGTTTAGCATGTTTTATGAAAATCGATGTCGATTATAGGATCCCATTGATATATTATCTAGACATAAATATATGATTAAGGTGAATATATCACTTAAAGAGTTTTGGTTTATTCGGTGATAACAATAGTAAGTATAGAACCGTGAACGCTAACTCTCTTGTGGTTGACATGTTATGTGATGTGATATGTTATGTCACATGGAGACCACATTGTTGAAGAATGATTCAAACCTTTACCATGCACGTGCATGCATGGAATGCTGGCTTCAAAGTGGTTAAAGTTTGTCCTGGTTTTCTGCAAAGTCTTTTGAATAAGTTAACGTTTGAAGGTTGTTAGTAGGGTCCTAGTTTTATGTGTTACCGTTTGTTTCTTTCCTATAAATAGTTTAGTTCAGTTCATTTGATGTATGCACTTTTACAATTCAATCAATAAAGAAGCCAAGCAGTTTAAGTATTCTTGTGTGTTTGTGAGTTGTGTGAATACCATCTGATCCAACAGTGGTATCAGAGCCCCGTTGTGCTTCTTTATAATCTGAGTGTGTGAGGTCATCTTCTTAACCATTCATGGCAGAACAAGTGAATGCTCTACCCATGGCTCCTAGTCCTATCCCTATCTTCAAGGGGGAGGGCTATGAGTTCTGGAGCATTAGAATAAAAACTATCTTAAGATCTCGTGATCTATGGGAAATGGTTGAGAGTGGAGTGAATGAGGCAGATGCTGATACAGCAAGATTGAGGGCCAATAAGAAGAAAGATGCTCATGCTATGGCCGTTATTCAGCAAGCAGTTCATGATCAGTTGTTCTCAAGGATCTCTGCAGCCTCTTCGGCTAAAGAGACTTGGGAAATACTAAAGTTAGAGTTTCAAGGTGATTCTCAGGTGAAAGCAGTCAAGTTGCAAGGGCTTAGAAGAGATTTCGAAAATCTCTGTATGAAAGAGACTGAGTCAATAGGTGACTATTTCTCCAGGGTAATGGGGATTGTTAGTCAGCAAAGGTCATATGGTGAGATCATTGCTGACAAAACTGTGGTAGAAAAGATCCTCAGGAGTTTGACCCCCAAGTTTGATTATGTTGTGCCTTCCATTGAAGTTTCCTATGATCTATCCACTCTCACACCTGTGAGGTTGATGGGATCTTTGCAGTCACAGGAGGAAAGAATCAACAGCAGGAGTCAAGATAAAGTGGAGAGAACAGATGAACAAGCCTTGCAAGTTTTTCAAGATGTGAACAGGAGCTCTCCGAATTATTCTAGAGGAAGAGGGAGAGGATTTGCAAGAGGAAGAGGTAGAGGCAGGTCAGGTGATAGAAGAGGGCCTCAATGTTACCATTGCCATAGATTTGGTCATGTGAAAAGAGATTGCTGGTACAGTGAAGATGGTCATGCTAATGTTGCTGAAAATGAAGTTCAAGAAGATGGAAATATTGGAGAGGAACAACACTTGTTCATGGTATATGTTCCTGATGATGAATATGCTCTTATGGCTGATGATCATTCATACGGTAATACTAACTCCTCTTCCAGTTGTCTATGGTTCCTGGATTCTGGTTGTTCAAACCATATGACAGGAACCAAATCCAGTTTTGTTGATTTAGATGAAACATTTAAACTAAATGTTAAGTTGGGTGATAAGAAAAACTTAGCAGTGGAAGGAAAAGGAACTGTTAAAATAGAGCTTAGAAATGGAACTCACAGGTTATTAAGTGATGTGTACTATGCACCTCATTTAGAATATAACCTGTTGAGTGTTGGTCAGCTCATGAGGAAGGGATATTCACTGTTATTTGATGATGGTAAGTGTGTTATCACTAACAAGGCAACAGGTGTGATCTTGATGTCTATCATGGTGGCAAAGAACAATATGTTTTTGATGGATGCTAGTCATGCAGAATCTTCAAATAATTCTGCTCCTACTCAAATCAGTGATGAGGAATCAAGATTGTGGCATCTGAGGTATGGTCATTACAATCTTAGTGCTTTACAGACTTTATTTGATAAAAAGATGGTTCTTGGCTTACCCAAGTTGAAAGCAGTTGAAGGTTGTTCTGGTTGTATGTTTGGAAAACAAGCCAAAGCACCCTTTAATTCAACTCTGTGGAAAGCTAAGAAGAAGCTTGAACTTGTGTATGCTGATGTGTGTGGACCTATGCAAGTTCCAAGCATGGGTGGAAGTTATTACTATCTGTTATTTGTTGATGACTACACCAGAATGTGTTGGGTGTACTTTATAAAAGAAAAGTCAGAAGCATTTCAAAAATTCAAAATCTTTAAAGCTTTGGTAGAAAAAGATTCTGAATGTCAAATAAAAACTTTAAAGACTGATAGAGGTGGTGAGTTTTGCTCTAATGAATTCAACAGATTTTGTGAAGCAAATGGCATTGTCCATGAACTTACTCCTCCCTATACACCACAACACAATGGTGTTGTAGAGAGGAAAAATAGGACTGTCATGGGCTTGGCAAGAAGCATGATCAAGGAAAAACAAATGCCAAATTACTTCTGGGCTGAGGGAGTTGCTACAGCAGTATACTTGATCAATCTTGTGGGCACCAAATCTCTTAAAAACAAGACTCCTCATGAGGCTTGGTATAATGAAAAACCCAGGGTTGATCATCTCAGGGTTTTTGGGAGTCTTGCTTATGGTATTACACCAAATCAAGGTCGAAGAAAGCTTGATGACAGATCTGAAGCTGCTGTCTTTATTGGGTATATTGGTGAAACTGATGGTTACAGGCTGTATAATCCAAAAAGTAAAAAGGTGTATACCAGGAGAGATGTAAAGATTCATGAGCAGACAAAATGGGATTGGGGTGAGAAACTGGATAAGAAAAGCTACACTGCTGCCTTTATTGACCCATTCCCTGAAATGGAGTATGGTGAAAATGCTGATGAAAATGATGGTGGGTCTGCACCCTCATCACCTTTTGCTGGCAACAACAATGACAGTTCAAGCAATGAAACAGTGGGGACCAGTGGGACCAGTGGTGAAGCATCTTCAAGTCAAAGCTCATCTCCATCTCCAAGACTAAAATCTCTCAATGAAGTGTACCAGTCTGCTAAAGAGGTACAAGTTGATTATGACACTCATACTTTAATTCATGACTTGTCTTCTTGTCAGTTTGCTCTCAACATCAGTGATCCCATGAATTACCAAGAAGCTGTCAAAAGGTCAGAATGGAGAGATGCAATGGTAGAAGAAATACAGGCTATAGAAAAGAATAAAACATGGGAGTTGGTAAAGCTGCCAGCAGGAAAGAATTTGGTTGGTTTAAAGTGGATCTTCAAGACAAAAGTTGGGCAGAAGGGGGAGATCCTAAGATATAAAGCCAGGCTAGTTGTGAAGGGGTACTCTCAACAACAAGGGATTGATTATCAAGAAACATTTGCCCCAGTAGCAAGATTCGAGACAATCAGAATAGTGATCTCAGTTGCAGCTCAATTAGGTTGGCAATTGCATCAGCTAGATGTAAAATCTGCCTTCCTGAATGGTGAATTGACAGAAGAGATTTTTGTTCAACAGCCTGAAGGTTTTGAAGTAAGAGGATCAGAAGACAAGGTGTATAAACTGAAGAAGGCCTTGTATGGGCTCAAGCAGGCCCCTAGAGCCTGGTATGCAAAGATTGACAGTCATTTTCTAAAGCATGGTTACAAAAGGAGTCATAGTGAGCCTACTTTGTATGTTAAAAGAGAAGAGTCTAATCATATCATCTATGTATGCATATATGTAGATGACATAATTTGTACTTCTTCTTCTTCTAAGCTCATTACTGATTTCAAAGAGAAAATGAAGAAGGAGTTTGAGATGTCTGATATGGGATTGTTAAAATATTTTCTGGGGTTGGAAGTTAACCAAACCAGCAGAGGTATATTTCTCTCACAAGAGAAATATGCTAAGTCCTTACTTGCTAAGTTTGGCATGCTTGGTTGTAAAGCTGAGAAGGTTCCTATGCAAGTGAATGAGAAGTTTAGAGCTGATGATCAAGAAGAAAGAGCAAATGCAGTGGCATATAGGAGCTTAGTAGGTGGGTTAATTTACTTGACTCACTCAAGACCTGATCTAGCTTACTCAGTTGGTATTGTGTCAAGGTTCATGCAAGATCCTTCTAAAGTACATTGGGGTGCTGCAAGGAAAATTCTAAGGTATGTGGCAGGAACATTGAAGTATGGTATATGGTATGAGAAAGGAACAGAAGTTAGACTGGTGGGTTATTCTGATAGTGATTGGGCAAGTAGCATTGATGATAGAAAAAGTATTACAGCTCATGTTTTTAGCCTTGGAAGTGGATCAGTAACTTGGAGTTCTAAGAAGCAGACTGTTGTGGCTTTGTCAAGCACAGAAGCAGAATACATCTCTGCTACATCAGCTACTTGTCAAGGTATTTGGCTGAGAAGGATTTTGGAAGAATTAGAGCTGCCACAAGATCAGGCAACTGTGTTGTTTTGTGACAATCAATCAGCTATCAAGTTAAGTAAGAATCCTATTCTGAATAATAATTCCAAGCATATTGAACTTAAACATCATTTTGTTAGAGAGAAGGTTGCTAATGGTGAAGTTGTTTTGGAGTTCTGCACAACTGATGAGCAACGTGCAGACATATTAACTAAGGCCTTGGCATGTGAGAAGTTTGTATGGATGAGAAATGAGCTTGGTGTTAGGGAGTTTGAATCAAGGGGGAGTGTTGAAGAATGATTCAAACCTTTACCATGCACGTGCATGCATGGAATGCTGGCTTCAAAGTGGTTAAAGTTTGTCCTGGTTTTCTGCAAAGTCTTTTGAATAAGTTAACGTTTGAAGGTTGTTAGTAGGGTCCTAGTTTTATGTGTTACCGTTTGTTTCTTTCCTATAAATAGTTTAGTTCAGTTCATTTGATGTATGCACTTTTACAATTCAATCAATAAAGAAGCCAAGCAGTTTAAGTATTCTTGTGTGTTTGTGAGTTGTGTGAATACCATCTGATCCAACACACATAACATGATCTTAAAGGTATAACGGATCGTGTGACCAACTAACATCTCACAAAAGCATACACAATTGAAACAATGCAATTGGGGTATCATCAGTAATAAACGCAATGCAATTCAACAGCTAAATGATCGACTACAAACAAAAGCCAATGGTGATGGTGGTGTCATATTTTGGTTCCTTTGCTAATGATTAGTGGTTACACACTTGAACATAGAAGTGTCTCATCTGTGTTTGTTTAAAAATATTGTACCACATTTTTCTAAAGTTATGTTCAACTAACATACCCAAATTACTAATTAAAACGAGAAAAAAAAAGTTATCTAGGAATGTACAAAATAATATAATGCTGTCTTATAATATTTGTCTATATATTTTAAAATACCCAAAGGGTTGGGAGATTATGATTGTAAGTTTGTTGTGATATGTGGAAAGCTCCACTTGGTACCGTACACCGTCAGTCCGGCTATTCCATATCATATTCATTTGTCACAACACAAGTTGGCTTTATTTTCTATGTAACACATAAGACTTACACAACTAGCCAAATGCATCTATAGAAAATTAGACAACTATTAAGCCTTTAATTTAATATTAGGTTTCAAAATTGCTACCCTTTAGTACGTGTTAAAAGCTGGTCTGATTGACGCGTATTATTATTATTTTCTAAATAAGGAATTAGTGATATGTTAATATTCTTGTTACTACAAAAAGTATGTTAATAAAGTAATATTCTTTGTTTTTAAATTAACCTATCAAAACATAAGTGCAAACCATGACAAACACTTTTCCCACTTTTTGTGATGTGGTGGTAGTGAGTGTTGAAGGTTTCCTAGCATAGGCTAGAGTTTGATGTTATAAGACATGTGTAGTGGAGGAGCTTTATGGACGTTATGAAGCTTTATCTGGAATAAAATATTATAAGTAATAGAAGGGGTTTTATGAGGCTTTATGAGAAATGATGGGTGTAATGGGAAGGGGCTTCATGAGACTTTATAAATGATTAGGTAATTATTGCTTAATTAATGTTTTCTTATTTAATAATAATATTAAATACCAAATAATATTTCATTAAATAAATAAAAAAATTACAAATACTAAAAAAGAAGTTACAAATACTAAAATAAAAATTACAAATACTAAAAATATAAATTACTACTTGTCGTCGTCTTCTTCATTTTCTTCTCCTTCTCTTTCTTCTTCTTCTTCTTCTCCTTCTCCTTCTCCTTCTTCTTCTTGTTCGTTGGTTTGAATCGGGCGAATTGCCCATGCTTCCTCAACCAAATCCACCTTCAACGCGTTATGTATGTCCTTGGAACGCAACATGGTACTGCTTTGCAATCTCTCCTCCATTGTCGCTTGCGTCCCTTGAACAACATATTCCGGAAAATAGTTTTGGCATATTGCTTTTCCTTCGTCTTCAAATATCATATTATGCATTATGATTCAAGCATACATCACCATTCTAATTCTTTCTTTTTTCCACACACGACAAAGATTTCTAACAAAATGCCATCGTTGTTGAAGAACGCCAAAACACTCTTGATGTCCTTTCTTGCGGACTCATGAAGTGTCTTAAAATATTTTCTTTTTTGATCTTGTGTTTGACTAAACATTTTGACGAGCATTGAATACTCCGGATATATACCATCCCCCAAGTAGTATCCATGCTCATAGTAATTATTATTTGTATAAAACTCAGCTTTCGGTATTGTTCCGCCAATGTAAGACTCTAGCAATGGCGAAAATTGAAAAGTATTTATGTCGTTCATACACCCGGCGAGACCAAAGAAGGCCGACCAAACCGACGATTCTTGTGAGGCAACTGCTTGTAAAACCAACGTCGGTCCTTTTTGGTCACCGCGTGTATGTTGATCTCGCAATGCGGTTGGACAACTATACCACCGCCATTGACGACAGTCTATACTACCAATCATGTCGGGTAAGCCATGTTTTTGTAAATGCGCTTCGTATAGTTGTTGCAGGTCGTTCCATGTCGGGTTTCTCAAGTATCATTTTCCATATAATTGGCATATACCTAAAAAAATTAAAATATATATATATATAATATAACTACTAATTATAAATATATGTAAATTTGTAAATACCGTAGCAGAAATAAAATATATATATATATATATAATGTAACTACTAATTATAATTGTAAATATATTTAAATTTGTAAATATACCGTAGCAGAAATACTCCAAGGTATCGCGTGTGGTTTTCTCCGCCATCTTCAAATACTAGTCATTGATATCGTATGTGTTCCCGTAGGCGAGTACACGTAATGCAGAAGTGACCTTTTGAATTGGGGTGAATCCTAAACACCCTCTAGCGTCGGGTTTTTGCTTAAAATAGTCATATGTTGACTCTAAATCTTCGGTAATGCGCAAAAATAAGCTTTTACTCCTCCGAAATCTTCGCCTAAACATATCAGGTCCGTAAACCGGATTCGCAATGAAATAATCATTCATTAAACGCTCATTGGCGGATACACGGTCTCGCTGTATATATTCCCTAGACAATATCGGTCGTGGGTGGGGGGGGGGGGATTATGTATATGATGCATCGCGCTCGACGCTAGCATAACCGCACTCGTAACGGTTTCTTCCTCTTCCGTGCCGTCGTCGTAAAAAAACCTTTAATAAAGATCGGTAAACGAGTCTTCAGAGAGAGGAGATGACATTGTGGTGATTTGTGTGTATGTTTGTTTCTAGTTGAATTGTATGTGTGTGTGTATTTATTTGTGTGTTGAATTGTATATTTATTTGGTTGTGTTTACTATAATATATATGTAGTGGTGAGTGTTTTTTTTTATAATATTCAAAGTGACCGTTGGTAACGGTCAACAATCATCCAATGCACAACGCTCGTTACCCTCACAACCCTCCTCACCTTAACGCCCCCAAAGCGCTGGGGGGGGGGGTGTTCTCCGGCGCTATGGGGGCCAAACGCCCTACAACGCTCCACTACACACACTTAGGTGAGGCAAATATGAGTGTATTTCAAGAGTAATTAATATAGGTAGGAAAATTTAGTTGTTCGAATAAAAAATGGCAGACACTTAAGATTGTTGTGGCTTGAGGTGAGCCACAACTTAATCTAATAATATTGTGTTAAGTAGGCACCTATCGCACGTGTTACTGGCTCGCGACCGCTACCTGCTCACTTGATACCATTGTGGCTCAAGGTGAGCGGATCATTTTTTACCAAATTAAAAAATATAAAACATAAATATTTTACAAAACATTTTTAAAACATTACATTAAATAAGAAAATGCATTGCACTAAAAAAACATTACATTAAAAAAAAGTTACACTAAAAAATAAAAATATTACACTAAAATAAAAACCATTTCAAATAAAAAAAACTAACGTAAGGTTGAGCTTGAGCGTAAAATTTTCCACGCCGAAACGTGGTGAAAGTCATGCTCAACCTATGAAAAATGCTCCACGTGCGTAATAGCTAGTAGCACGTCTTCGGTTTCGCCGGGAAGATCTTTGGAGACTTTTTTATACGCGATTTCAAAGTTTTTACACTTCGATTTCATATCCCCGTACTTGTGAGAGATCGAATCACAAGTACGTTTGGTACCCCCGACAAGGTTACCAAACTCCACTAGGATTTCCCCCCCGTGGTCCGCGGCTTTGTTAAAATATGTAACATTTTTATCTAATTCGATTTACTGCTGTTGGGCTTTAAATGAGTTGTGATGTTTTGGCTTCTAGATTATTGGTTATTGGGCTTGACAGTTAGCCCATCAGAGTTTGATATAATCTGGGGGTTTATTTGGAAGGTTCATATAAGAGTTTTTGGTCTGGTTCATATGAACCGGGTCGTCTTTATGTTTGTGTTTGTTTGTGTGTTTTCTCACACAGATCGTTGACTTGGCATTATATGGAGCGTTGGATTGGATTGTTCGTGGTCGTTGGATCATAAGGAGATTGCCTATATAAGGCAGCCAGCTCTACGAGTTACCAGTTTAGCTTCTTGTGTTTTCTTTGTATTGTTATCTCAGTCTCTCGTCTAGGGTTTGTAATTAGGGTTTCTCTGTAAGTTTTTCTGGTTTGTATTGTGTTTCTGATTATTCTCATTCAACTACTGAATTTATCATTCAGTAGTTGATGTGAACATTGTATTGTTTACTGATCTTAACATTTGTTAAGATCTCTGGGTTTGGTTGGGAGTTTTTTAGGGTTGGTTAACTAATAAAAGTTTTGGTCACCGTTTTGTCGCTATTCTTTGTATCTTGTGGTTTGTGGTTGTTGTTTATAAGTTTGGTTGTTGTTTATGAGAGTTTTGAGATCTGAGAGGTTAGATTCATATTTTTCTACATGGTATCAGAGCCTAAGGCTCTTGATCTTGTTGTGTCGTTCGTTATTCCGCTGTATTAGGTCAAGGATCTGATCTGTTATAGATCTGGTTCTTGGATTGAAGATCTGTTAATAAGTTTTAACAGATCTATTGGTTTGAAGGAAGGATCTGATCTTGTTTGTAGATCTTGTCTTTCCTATTTTTGGTTGTAATAGATCTGATCTCTTTAGATCTTGTCTATTACTTGGTTTTTTGGTTATCTTTTGTAGATCTAGGGTTTGTTGTCAACCATTGTTGGCTGGTGGCTCTGGATCTTGATTCTGGTGCTTGGTTGTGGGCTTGGATAGCTGTGCTGCTTGCTCTCTGGTCTTGTAACCCTAAGTGAAGGTTACAGACTACGAGTTTCTGGTGAGATTGTTCCATTCTCCTCTGTTGTTTTTTGTTGTTGTGTCTAGAGGCACTGACCGGGTTAGGGTGGACCGGTATTGGCCAAACTACTTGGTGTCTTGTTTGTTTTTTGATTGATTGTTACTTGTTCTTGGTTCTTTGTCTGGTTAATTGGTTGATTGTTATATATATAAATACTATATATAATATATAGTTAATAAAAGGGCTCCTGAGTTAAGAACTGGGTGGACACCATTGAGTGACGAATCCACTATCTGTACACTGACTCAGCTTCGTCCTTCTAGGATTTATTGTTCTTCTGGTTGTGTATTCTTTGTTGATTGATTAGATATGGGTGATGTTGTTAACCCTGGTGGAGGAGGTGGAGGGGGTGCTAATCCAGGTTCTGATCAAACTTTGGTTAGTAAACTGGACATTAGTGATCCCTTGTACCTTCATCCAAGTGACACCTCAAGTCTGACTATTATTAGTATTAAGCTAAAAGGAACAGAGAACTACTCTGTATGGTCTAATTCTATGAAACTAGCTTTACAAGCTAAAAATAAAATGGGATTCATAGATGGTACTTGTATAAAATCTGTTGATGATGAAGTGCTTGCTAATCAATGGGATAGATGTAATTCTGTGGTCTTGTCTTGGTTGATTAATTCTGTCTGTGAAGAATTGTATTTAGGTCAAGTGTTTTCTAAGTATGCTAGAGATGTATGGATTGATCTTAAGGAAACATATGATAGAGTTGATGGTTGTGTTATGTTCAACTTACATCAAAAGATCAATAGTCTGTCACAGAATGGAAGTTCTGTTGCAGAGTATTATCATAAGTTGAACACAATGTGGAAGCAGTTTGATTCTTTAGTTCAACTGCCTATGTGTACTTGTCAAGCTTCAAAAGAATTCAATGATTTTAATTCCCTTATTAAACTCATGCAATTCTTGATGGGGCTTGATGAAGTATATCAACCAGTTAGGACCACTTTATTAACCAGTGATCCACTGCCCTCTGTAAAGACAGCCTTTGCTATTGTCTCTAGAGAGGAATCTCATAGAGGTGCTAGTAGTGGATCAAAAGGTTCTGGTGTGTCTTTTGTTGCTAAATCTAATTCTGTGGATAATAGGAGAAGGTCTATAAATAACACTGGTAATAATAATGGTAATAATAGAGGACCTAATCCTAATCTAAAATGTACTCATTGTAATAGAATTGGACATACTATTGATAGATGCTTTGAAATTGTTGGTTATCCTCCTAAAAGAGGTACTGTTGGTCAGGTTAACAGAAACAATAACAACAATTTCAATAATTCTAGATCTAGTAGTTCAAGTAATAATGTTTGTGCAAATGTGTCTACTTCTGGTTCTCCTTTTACTTCTGAACAGATCACAAAATTAATGAGTCTGATTAGTGAGAAACCAGGAGGAGATCCACAGAGTTCTAATGTTGGAGGTGAGTCTGTTTTGATAAATGGTTTTTCTAGTATATCTGTTCTGTCTAAGTTGTCTGGTATGTTGAAAAGTTTTTCAAATTGTTCTAATTCTCTTAAATTTGCTCTACTTCTTGGTTGGATCATGGATTCTGGTGCTAATCAGCACATGGTAGGAAGTGATAAAAATATGGTTAATTGTGTAGATGTGTCAAATTATAATATGTTAGTAAAACATCCTAATGGCACTAATGCTAGAGTAACTAAGATAGGTGATATTAAATTAGCAGAGGGGGTTGTTTTGACTGATGTATTCTATATACCTGATTATTGTGTAAATTTAGTTTCTGTTCATAAATTGTCTAAAGACAATAAGTTGGATGTTCTGTTTAATGAACATTCATGTTCTGTCCAGGATTCCAACTCAAAGAGAGTCCTGGTGACTGGTAGACAGCAGGATGGTCTATACTTTGTAGGTGATAATGTGAGTCTTAGTAATGTTTGCTTTAATAGTATTAGTGAACATGGTCTTTGGCATAGTAGACTAGGACATCCTTCTAGTCAAGTTCTAGCTGTGTTAAAAGAGACTCTTAATATAGGGGTGCCTGACTCTCAACCTTGTGATATCTGTCACAAGGCTAAACAAGTCAGAGTACCTTTCCCTATTAGTGATCATAAAACTAAAGTTATAGGGGATCTAATACATCTTGATGTATGGGGACCTTATAAGGTGACTAGTAGGGAAGGATATAAATATTTTCTAACTGTGGTAGATGATTTTTCAAGGTCTGTTTGGGTGTATCTGTTGAAAAACAAAACTGAAGTATTTGAAAATATAGTTAACTTCTGTGAATTGATAAAAACTCAGTTTTGTAAAAATGTTAAAGTGTTAAGAAGTGATAATGGGTCAGAATTTGTAAATAAACAAATGACTGAGTTTTGTAATAAAAAAGGTATTTTACATCAAACATCTTGTGTTTATACTCCACAACAAAATGGTGTTGTGGAGAGAAAACACAGACATCTCTTGAACACAGCTAGGGCATTATTATTCCAAAGTGGTGTTCCTCTTAGATTCTGGTCTGATTGTATTCTTACTGCATCATATCTTATTAACAGGATACCTTCTTCTGTGTTAGCTGGTAAGAGTCCCTATGAGTTGATATATGGGTTCCCCCCTGAACTTAGTCATTTAAGAAATTTTGGTTGCCTTTGTTTTAAAACTGTTTTTAATGATCCTGATAAAATGATTAGTAGAGCTAACAAGTGTGTTTTAATTGGATATTCTTTCTTAAAAAAGGGTTATAAGATTTTAAGTCTAGAAAACAAAGAAATAGAGTTTTCTAGAGATGTTAAATTTTATGAAAACATATATCCTTTTAAAACAGACATAAAACAAACTGTTTTTGAAAATTTAAATCATTTAAACTTTTTTGATTGTTTTGAAACCAAAGATTCTTCAAATGACTATACTCAAACAAACATGAGTCCTCCCGATGATGAAGGGGAACCAAGTGGGACTCATGAGTCTTCTCCTGAGGGTCAGTTAGGTGACCCTCCTGGAACCACTAGAGAGGTAGACCATGAACATGATCAGCCACATAGTGGTTCAGAAAGGAGGGGGGCTAACGCCTCAGATGTTGGAGACTCAAGTGATGAGACTGCAACCTCTGAGGGAGATAGAGTTAGTGGTTTTAAGCATTCTACTAGAGAGTCTGTTCTACCTAAAAGGTTTAATGATTTTGTTCTTGATGGGAAGGTTAAGTATGGAATAGATAAGTCTGTTAATTATTCAAACCTGTCTGTTGAAAATATGTGTTTTGTTTCCAATGTGAATAAACTGTTTGAACCTACAACTTACTATGAAGCTTCAAAGAATCCCAAGTGGATAGAAGCTATGAATAGTGAGATGGAGGCCTTGTATAGGAATAATACTTGGGTTGTTACTGACTTACCACCTAATAGGAAGGCTATTGGGTGTAAGTGGGTATACAAAATCAAGTATAAATCCAATGGTGAAGTGGATAGATACAAGGCTAGATTAGTAGCCAAGGGCTACAACCAAAGAGAAGGTATAGACTTTGGAGAAACCTTCTCTCCAGTTGTTAAAATGGTAACTGTTCGAACTGTTATCAGTCTAGCAGTTCAAAACAGTTGGCCCTTATTTCAGTTAGACATCAATAATGCCTTCCTGTATGGGTCTATTAGTGAAGATGTCTATATGACTCTTCCTGAAGGATATTCTTCAGGAAATGAGTCAAAGGTATGTAAGTTGGTTAAGTCATTGTATGGGCTAAAACAGGCTCCTAGAAAGTGGAATGAGAAGTTAGTTGATGTTCTGATTAAAATTGGTTTTGTTCAAAGTATGTGTGACTATTCTATGTTTGTTAAGTCACAAAATGGTGTGTTTGTTGTTTTGCTTGTGTATGTGGATGATATTGTCATCACAGGAAATAGTGAATCTGAAATTAAAAATGTTAAAAGTCTTTTAAAAGAAAGTTTTCAAATAAAAGACTTAGGAAAACTGAAATACTTTCTTGGTATTGAAGTTTTGTATTCTGAAACTGGTATATGTTTCAATCAAAGGAAATATTGTTTAGATTTGTTGAGTGAGTTTGGGTACTTAGGCTGTAAACCAGTTAGTGTACCAATTGAACAAAATTATATTTTGTCCATGAAGAAGGAAAAATCTGAAAAGCTTTTACAAGATGTTACTGGTTTTCAAAAATTGATAGGTAAGTTAATTTACCTGTCACTCACAAGGCCTGATATAAGCTATGCTGTTCAGTTCCTTAGTCAGTTTATGCATAAACCGACTGAAGCAACTTCACACATAGCTTTAAGGTTACTTAGGTATTTAAAAACATCTCCTGGTAAAGGGTTGATGTTTAAAAAAGGTAATGACTTTGGTCTATCAGCATATGCTGATGCTGATTGGGCCAAATGTCTTGAAACCAGAAAGTCAGTCACTGGTTATTGTGTCTTCCTGGGTTCTAACTTGGTTTCTTGGAAAAGTAAGAAACAAAGTGTTGTTTCCAGGTCATCTGCTGAGGCAGAATTCAGAGCCTTATGTACTGTCACTTGTGAATTGGTTTGGTTGTTTAATCTTCTTAGTGAGTTGAGTGTTAAAATTGACTTACCATTGAAGGTGTTTAGTGATAGTAAATCAGCTATCTCTATTGCTGAGAATCCTGTATTTCATGAAAAAACTAAACACTTTGAATTAGACTTACATTTTTTGAGAGAAAAGGTAAGTAGTAAGTTTGTTGAAATCATAAAGGTAACATCAGATCAGCAGACTGCTGATATTTTTACTAAAGGGTTATATGGGTCACAACATGACTTGCTTTGCAGCAAGTTAAGCTTAACAGACATGTTTAGCAAATCGAATTAAGGGGGGATGTTAAAATATGTAACATTTTTATCTAATTCGATTTACTGCTGTTGGGCTTTAAATGAGTTGTGATGTTTGGGCTTCTAGATTATTGGTTATTGGGCTTGACAGTTAGCCCATCAGAGTTTGATATAATCTGGGGGTTTATTTGGAAGGTTCATATAAGAGTTTTTGGTCTGGTTCATATGAACCGGGTCGTCTTTATGTTTGTGTTTGTTTGTGTGTTTTCTCACACAGATCGTTGACTTGGCATTATATGGAGCGTTGGATTGGATTGTTCGTGGTCGTTGGATCATAAGGAGATTGCCTATATAAGGCAGCCAGCTCTACGAGTTACCAGTTTAGCTTCTTGTGTTTTCTTTGTATTGTTATCTCAGTCTCTCGTCTAGGGTTTGTAATTAGGGTTTCTCTGTAAGTTTTTCTGGTTTGTATTGTGTTTCTGATTATTCTCATTCAACTACTGAATTTATCATTCAGTAGTTGATGTGAACATTGTATTGTTTACTGATCTTAACATTTGTTAAGATCTCTGGGTTTGGTTGGGAGTTTTTTAGGGTTGGTTAACTAATAAAAGTTTTGGTCACCGTTTTGTCGCTATTCTTTGTATCTTGTGGTTTGTGGTTGTTGTTTATAAGTTTGGTTGTTGTTTATGAGAGTTTTGAGATCTGAGAGGTTAGATTCATATTTTTCTACAGGCTTACCGACGCGCCGTCACCGTCCACTTGATTATACGCACTTATTAAGGCTAGTTCCTCCTCCTCGGTCCATTGCACCAAGATTTTGGTGGATTTTTAAGAAAGTTGGGTAAAATTGAGTGAAGGTGTGAAGAAGATGAAGGTTGAAGATGAAGAATGGTGAATGAATGGTGAAATAAATATATATTAGTAAATTGTAATAAATGACGCCCGCTAACGGACGCGACCGCCATCGCATTGGGTCGCTCGCGTAGTCAATGGCGCATGGGTGTTCTCATGTACGTGATCCACGTGGCTAGCTTTGTGGCTCATGGTCCACAACACAAAGTCTAAGTTATTGATAACTTTAATTTGTGATATTTATGACGATTTATTAGGCGTGTCTATGGTCTACTTAGACAATTTTGATGAAAATTTAAGATCGAAACACTAATTACGCTTTCAGATGTTGGCATACTAACCAAAGCGGCCAGATGGGTCAACCGGCCAAACCAACCAGTTTTACTTGTTTGACGGTCAAACATGTTGGTTTTGACGATTTTACCAATTTTATTGTTTTCTAAAAATCTTTAGTTTGTGTAAAACTATAGAATAAAAATGAATAATTATCATGGGTAGAGTTGGTGTATAAAGAGTGTGTTTTGTGCAAAGAGTACGAAGTATTTATGGCTATTACATCTATAAAGAGAGTGAAGATTTATCAGTGATAAAATTGTAATATGTGTTATAATTCTGATTCACTAGTTAGACTAGATACGGGTATAATAGTAATTCGTTATGTTCTAAATTTAAAAGCCAACATGCATGGCACATGTAACTTCCCCCGTCTTTTTTAAACGCCATTGAATTTTCTATACGTAATTATTAGGGGAAATGAAATTTAATAATCCCAACTTTGAGGGGTTGGAAGGGAGTAGTCCCAACTTGAAAGTTGTAATATAACGGTCCCAACTTGTCAATGTTTTTATTCTAATGGTCCCAAACTAACCCCAGTTAAGTTTTTTTGTTAAGTGCCACGTGGCATCACACGTGGCAGTCCTACGTGGAACAGTATGTCCAGCTGGTAAAAAACGTGGGCCCCACTTGTTTTTTCAATTAAAAAAATCTAATAATTATTTAAAAAAATCTTTAAAAACGTGGGCCCCACACCACCCCACCTATACCACCACCACCACCAACCACCACCACCACCACCACCAACCATCACCACCACCACCAACCACCACCACCACCACCAACCACCTGCCACCACCACCAACCACCTGCCACTACCACCAACCACATGTTACGAAGAACCCTAATTCTATACTCGATCAATTGACCAACGATTCGAACCTGTTAATCAAATTAATGTTAGGGCTATTATAGAAAAATGAATTCCGAACAAAACCATACTAAATAATCACACTAACCTGTGTTGTTTTCGAGGTGTAATCGATTAAAAAGGGTGTTCGGCCGCCGAGCATAAAACCAACGAATTGGAGCTTGATTTGGATGTTTTTGATGGGGGTTTTTGCACAGAATGGATCGACTAAGATGCAAGAATGATTATATGGATCCAATTTGTGGTATTTAGGCTCGTTTTTTAAGGTGATTGGGTTCGACTTGAAGGTGTTAGGCTCGTTTTTGATGTGGGTATGACCAGATTTGTGATTGGGTTCGATTTGAAGGTGTTAGGCTCGTTTTTGTCTTTCGGAGATGGTTGTATATTTATAAGGTGGTGGTGGGTGTTGGTGAAGATGGTGGTGGTGAAGATGACGGTGGTGGCAGGTGGTTGTGGTGGTGGGGGCGGTGATGGTGGTGGTGAAGATGACGGTGGTGGCAGGTGGTTGTGGTGGTGGTGGTGAAGATGATAAAGATGAGATGGTGGATAATGGGCACACCCTTTTTTATTTGATAGATCCACACTTTATGCCACGTAGGACTGTCACGTGTGATGCCAACGTGGCACTTAACAGAGAAAACTAACTGAGGTTAGTCTGGGACCAACAAAATAAAAAGGTTGACAAGTTGGGACTGCTGTCTTACAACTTTCAAGTTGGGACTGCTCCCTTCCAACCCCCCAAAGTTGGGATTATTAAATTCCATTTCCCCTAATTATTATTTCAAAAAAATACACCATAATAACGAGCGTTGTTTATCGTTAATATGAGTACCATATTGCTATACATATACATGAAAGAAATTACGTTTAAACTTGGTGGATATGTTTTGTTCTATAAAACACAGTAAAATTAGTCAGTTGCATTTAAAACACATTAAACTAGTCTGATTCATTTAAAACGCACCTGTACCGAATGAAAACAAGCTAGAGTGTTATATAACAATCACTTAATAATTTGTTTGTGGGTTAACAGTGGTATTATTCATGCTATATTTACCAAATGTGGATTGTGAGTGTAAATCCACTATTGCAAATGGTACAAGTTCTTTTAGCTTGATGTTTTAGTGGGTACAACCCATAGTTTGACGCATAAGTCATGTAAGAAATTTAGTCAAGTTTTGTATGAGATGCGACACAATGATTTTTAGAATTCTATTTGCGCAGCGAAGCGCGCGGGCATAATACTAGTTTCTTATATGAACCAAATTCGTTATAATGATAGGTGTTTTATATCAATCATATATATTAGATGTGTCTATCAAATTACATTAATAGGCTCAATCTTTAAATTCAATGTTTGACACTACATGTCAACACTAAAATTCTTCTTAATCGAATTAAACCATCAATCATGCAAGCTAACTGTTTAGATGATAACCGCACGACTTACTTCAATTTAGCTCTAACAAACAACAATTAATAAACACCCATATCTATCATAACTAATTTACACCAAACCTTATTGCAGAATTCCCTGAAAAAGGGGTAGGTGTTTAAACTATTCTTTTCCAATAATGTATTTTTATTTATCAAACCATACATCAATATAACATTAGCAAGTAATGTCAATCTCCATTAATTACACGCAAGTGGGCAACTATTCATTATTAATTATTATTGTTTTTTCTCATTTTTTTCCACATTACCATCTCCATTATTAGCTTAACTCAAAGATTTTTCAGCAGTTAAATTAGAATATTGTTTAAATGCATGATGGGGAGAAAAGTGTAAATTTGGAGATCATATGGTAACAAACACTGTGGAATGCGATGCTAGTGTACCTTCAAAAATCCTGTTTCACACACGGAGAAAATCTTCAATGATGCCATACATGCAATTTACCAAGGACCATTTCCCTTTTCTTATATACAAATACATGTATTTATATATTGGGTTATACTAAAAGTAGGATATTAAGTAAAAAGTGTGAAGAGCAAATTAAATTGACACATAATGTTTTAAATTTTATGGCATGAAATCAATGTTCTTTCTTTTCGGTAAACAGTCAGATTTGTTTTTTCAAATGGCACTAGAATTAAATACCATAACTAAAATTCAAATAAATTATCTGTTTATTTATTTTAAGCCACTATGTTAATTGTATTTTACATTTTTAGGAAATATTTCAATTTTAGCCGATCTAATACCTACGTATTTATATAGGATCAAATAAAAGTAGATTTAACTTGCTAAGCGTACATATAACTAGATTAATTATGATAAACTAGATAATTAGTTATTATTAGTCTACTTCATTTTTGAAGTGTAACTACTTTAGTTATTTGTAATTTTAGTAGGTTAATCATATTTGTATCAGATTCCATCCTATATCTACATACATAAAGATAAATATATTTATAATTATGTATAACATATGTAAATTTTATTAACAAATAATACATTTAGGATAAAACCATAATTTGATGTCCTTGTGGATTTTGTTTGCCGGTCACTCTCTATACAGCTTGTTTTGCTTTATAAATCTTCCCAATTGTCCTTTTTCTTGCATTAAACAAATCCCTCAATTCACCAATTCTTTAAAATAGAAAACCCTATAAAACCTTACATATTCTTTCCTCTAAACAACTAACATCTTCCCCACCTTCCCACCACTCTCTAACAACACACACAAAATGTGTACCATGGAAGACATGATGAGCAATAAGATCAACCACACATGCTCTTCAACCTCAAAACCACTCACCATGCACAAAGACTCTCACATCATCTCCAAAACCAAGCCCAAGATCCGCATAATTCACATCTTTGCACCCGAGATCATCAAAACCGACGTCGCAAATTTCCGAGAACTTGTTCAAAGGCTCACAGGAAAACCAACCGAAAAGAAGAAACCGAAAACAAGGAAAGAATCCCACAAAAGATCAAATTTTTCACCGCCAGGGTTGGAGGTGAGGGAGAAGATCAAAGGGGAAGAGGAAATATGGGTTGGGGCGAATTCGGGTGGTGGTTTCTTGGGTGGGTTTGGTGATCTTGATGGGTTCATGCAGGAGTTTACTCAACATAACCATGGGTTTGCAACTATTATACCAAGTCTTGATGCACCTACTTTGGTTAATTCTCATTTGGAGTATGGTTTTGGGGAAAGATCACTAAATTTTCCTACCTACAGCTGATTAATATCTTTCTAAATTTTATTGTTGTTTTAATTACTAATTAGGTTTATTAGTTATATCTAGTCTTGATTCATGGCTAATTGATTTGATTAATTATTTATTTATTTATGTTTGGTGGTATTAATTTATCATTAGTTGACTAAACCTCTATGTACTCTTTGGATGATCAATTGATGTATAGTAAAAACTGGTATTTTAAGCCACTAATTTATCGGTTCAGAAGAAGTTTAACCAAACAAGATGTGTATAAACTATAGATTCACTCTTTCTGGATTTATGGATACATATATGCTAACCGAGTGAATCTATAAAAACTTAGGTTATTTTTTTTCTCCAACCAATTTTTGTAATAGTTGTAGAGTTATTATTAACCTCCATTTGTTACCCTTATACCTTGTCCAACAAACCCTTTGTAAAGGGTCCCGATGTGAAGGAGAGGGGGAGAAATTAACATGTGTAGACAGACGCGCAGCGAATGGTCTTACAAGTAATGGAGTATAAATAACATCCATAATCTTAATTTTTGTTGAACATTAGAAAATCAATCATGATATGTTATTAAGAACTGAAATTTATGATTTGAACTTCTGTATCGTTTTCATCTCCTCTCGGGCCTTAAAATTAATTTGCACAAATCTAACCTTTTCGGCATTGGGGTTGCCGAGTCCATTGTGGAGGGGATTGCACAACGTATTAGGGTGAGCAAAGGTACGTTTCCGTGTAAGTACCTAGGTGTACCAATTGGGGCCAATATGAACCAAGCAAAGCATTGGAAATGTGTAATCGACACTTGTAACACCCGGCTCTCTAAATGGAAGGCAAAATCATTATCTTTTGGCGGGAGAGTTGTTTTGTTGAAAGCGGTCTTAGATAGCCTCCCAATTTATCACTTTTCCCTATTTCGAGCACCAAAATGTGTCATTGACCACCTTGAAAAATTGAGGAGGCGCTTCTTTTGGGGTGGATCCGAAGACAAAAACAAAACATCTTGGGTGTCATGGGATAGAGTAATTGGACCAAAAAATAAAGGAGGTATAGGACTCGGCTCTCTCCAACACATGAACTTGAGCCTTCTCCTAAAGTGGTGGTGGCGTTTCAAATCAGAAGAATCTAGTTTATGGAAATCGGTGATTTGTTCAATTCACCATAATGACCGTGCCTGGACTTTTCTTCCAATTAAAGCGACCATGCCCGGGGTCTGGAATGCTATTTTCAAAGTGGGAAAGGATTTCGAAAGCCTCAATATCCAGGTTGACAGTTTATTCTATGGCGAAGTCGGTAATGGGTTGCACATACGGTTTTGGCTCGATCGCTGGCTCGGGGACACTCCACTCAGGTACCAATATCCAAATCTATTTACATTAGAAACTAATAGGGGCTGCACTATTGCAGCCCGATTATCCATGCAGGATCCTACACGGGTAGGGCTGTTCAAAACGCTCGGCGCTCGCCGATCGCTCGCCGCTCGTTCGGAATTTGCTCGGAAATTGCTCGTTCGATTTTCCGCTCGGTTGTATATGAGCCGATCGGCTCGGTTCGGTTTGTAAATGAGCCAAGCATGAGCAAAGGTACGTTCGGCTCGGTTCGGCTCGAATAAATTTTTATTTATTTAATAATAAATATACACACAATTTACAGATAAATTTATGGCTTTATATGTAAGATTCTATTGGATTTGAGTCAGTATATGCAAACAAAATATAATCAACCCACTTAACACAATAAAAAAATTAACACTAGATTTAACAGTAGAACATTAAGTCATGAGGTGACAGTCTTAACTTCTTTATGTTAATAGTCGTCCATCGCTAATTGTCGCTTGATATCACACCTACGTCACAATGCAACAACTGTTGTCTGACGTATGCTCATCACCTCACCAGCCTCAATCTAAGCCTCATCCTTGGACACTGGGATCTCAATATTAGTGTTATCATCAGACATTTTGACCCTAGTTGTCACCCGAAAATGAAAACATCGAAGGAAACAACCCAATTTTATAATCGTCTATATTATTCTCCGCTCGATTCTCGCTCGGCGCTCGCTCGGAAAATTTTCGCTCGAAGAATGCTCGTTCGATTTTTGGCTCGATTATAAACGAGCCGCTCCGCTCGATTCGGTTTGTAAACGAGCCAAGCACGAGCAAAGCTCCGTTCGGATCAGCTCGGCTCGTGAACAGCCCTATACACGGGGGGTGGGTTGGGACTGGCGAAGACAACCTCTATCGGCTCAGGAACTGGAAGAATTAGCAGATTGCAACCAACGACTACAAGCTATCAACCTCACTGCAGCGAAGGACGGCTGGAAATGGCAAAACGACCCATCTGGAGCATATTCTGCAGCCTCCTGCCGAGCACTTCTGAACTCAGCTGCGGTCCCCTTTTATCCTTTCAAATGGGCTAAATGGGTACCCAAAAAAGTCAACATTTTAGCTTGGAGAGCGGAGCAAGACCGGCTGCCGACAATGGAAGGATTAATCAAGCGTAAAATCGTCAACTCATCGCCGCTTTGCAGCCTCTGTGGAGATTACCCGGAAAACGCCGATCACCTCTTCATTCACTGCTATGTTGCAGCCAACCTTTGGCAAAAGGTCGCCGATTGGTGCAAGATCCCTCCCATTTTTGCCTTCAACTTTAGGGAGCTTCTTGAAGCAGGAAATATAAACGGATTAAGGCGAACAAGAAAACAAGCAATCTATTGTATCATACTCGCAACCATCTGGAGCATCTGGAATGGAAGAAACAAGAAAATCTTCCAAGGGAAAAGACTAAATCTAGATGAGCTATTCGGAGAAATCAAGGCGCAATCTTACCTTTGGATCACTAATCGTGCAAACGGGTTCGCAAGAGACTGGAACAAATGGTGTACTTTTGATTTAGAAACTTGAATTGTATGCGATTAATCTGAAGTAGGGGAACTGTATTGGGGTTGGGCGATTTTAGGCTTAGGTGTGTTCAGATAGCTCCTTGCTATTTTGCTGTATTTAAACTTTAAGGTGTGAAATGAAGATATTTGCCATTCAAAAAAAAAACTTCTGTATCGTTTATACAAGACTTTGATACGATATTTAAAGTCAAACTTGATGTAAAGATTGTTGTGATCAAGTCAAGTGTAATTAAAGTGGATGTGTATATATGTCAGTGTCAGTTACAGCCGATTTGGATGTCAGTCATTTGTTGTGAGTGATCGCCTCCTTGTGCCGGATTTCACACATTCGTTAGTTGTATATATGTTTTGGCCTTCCATTTGTTTGTGACTTATTTGGTTTCTTTTGGTCTCTAATTCTTGATTTGATATATTATTTAAGGTGGATTATAGGGGTGTGAAAAAAATCAAAAACCGAAAATATCCAAAACTAAAAAAACTAATCAGCATTGGGAATTCGGATTTCGGATCAATTATTAACAAAAAAGTTCTAAATCCAAACATATCTGATAAAACAATATCTGATCCGATGAACACCTCTAGCTATATGCATGCCATGTTGACTATGTTGATTTCATTTCCACATTAAACTTAATAGGTCTCCTCCTAAATGTGGACATATGTAACACCTACAATTACTATGTATTATCGGGAATTTTTAGTTAACTATTTTAATGAAGAGGATATTTAACTTATTTTAAAATGGGTGAATTAAAAACTCATTCCGCGTTATAATAATATGTTAAGAAAGTAACAAAAGTCAAGAAATTATTATAAATGAGGATAACCCACTATTGTTTAATGATGGAACAAATAAAATACCATGGTCCATTTGTTTAACTTCTCTTGGTAGTCTCGAAAGATGTATTTGGCTACCAAAGAGGCAAAGAAGCAAGGGCCAGGGAGACAACCGAAAACTGAAGTGGAACTTGAGCATCTATGATTAGTTTTTTTTTCAAGAATAAGTAGCGAAGATTCAACAAATTGTAAACAAATCACTTTTTTTAAGTGTGCTTCATAAAGCCAAGTTATGAAAATCTTGAGTGGACCTTATAAATTATGAAAGAGAAAATTACAAAACTAAACATTTGACCAACAAAAATTACCAAAATAAACATCTACTACGTCTAAACAACAGGGACCTTAATGGTTTTGCGTCTACCAATCAGACGATTACACTTGTAAAGTCTCCAGACGCTTCAATTTTTAAGGTCTCTGCGTCTGTTCTTTAGACGTGAGGCTGTTGTTTAGACACAAAACTGAGCACATTTTCTTTAGACGCGAGACCTTAAAAACTGAGCACCTCGCGTCTAAAGTACAGACGCAGAGACCTTAAAAATTGAAGCGTCTGGAGACTTTACACGTGTAATCGTCTGATTGGTAGACGCAAAAACTCTAAGGTCCCTGTTGTTTAGACGCAGTAGATATTTATTTTGGTAATTTTTGTTAGTCAAATGTTTAATTTGGTAATTTTCTCATTATGAAACCCAATAGCTTAAAAACACAAGAGATGATAATAACACGGTGGTATGGTCTAATTTTGTTCGCCTAGCTAATTTATGATCAGTGAGACGGACACCAAACTTTTTTTTTAACGTGGTCACAGTTTTTTGGTATTCATATTTGTTAGAGGTGGCAAAATGGGTGGGTTGGGTTGGTTTGGGTGTTGGGTTAGGATGGGTTTAGGTTAGGATGGGTATGGGTTAGGATGGGTAAATTAAAAAAATAGGTTAAGATGGGTTGGGTCTGGATGGGTTTGGGCCTGGATGGTTTGGATTAAGATAAACTCACATCAAAATAGATTAAAATAACAATAAAAAATTAAAAATTTAAAAAGTAAAAAAAAATTAAAATAAAAAACAAAAGTAAATTTAAAAATAAAATCTTAAGGGATGCGAAATATTTCATTTCGAAGCGGGCCGGTTAACAACCCGGACTGTTTCGACTCGACTGACCCGTTATCGATCTGGACCGTGGCCGTTAACGACCCAGACTATTTCGACCTGACCGGACCCGTTAGCGACCCAAACCGTTTCGACCTGACCATATCCGTTAGCGACTAGGACCGTTTCGACCCGGTCAGGCACGTTAGTGACCGGAATCG
This sequence comes from Ambrosia artemisiifolia, assembly GCA_032199755.1. Lineage (NCBI taxonomy): Eukaryota > Viridiplantae > Streptophyta > Magnoliopsida > Asterales > Asteraceae > Ambrosia > Ambrosia artemisiifolia. The sequence continues at coordinate 45,678,509 of CM063523.1, forward strand.
CTTCGACCAGGTCGGGCCCGTTTGCGATCCAGACCGTTTCGGCCCGATCTGGCTCGTCGACGACCGTTCCGTTAGCGACCCGGACCATTTCGAACCGGCCGGACCAGTTAGCGACACGGCCTATTTCGACCAGACCGGGCCCGGAAACGACCCAAACCATTTCAACCTGACCCGTCCCGTAGCGACCCGGATTGTTTCGTTCCAGCCGGGCCTGGTAGCGACCCGGACCGTTTGGACCCGATCGGGCCCGGTAACGACCCAGACCGTTTCAACCTGACCCGTCCCGTAGCGACCCGGACTGTTTCGACCCAGCCGGGCCCGGTAGCGACCCGGACCGGTTCTACCCGACCGGGCTCGGTAGCGACCCGGACCGTTTTGTCCCGATCGGGTCCGGTAACGACCTAGACCGTTTCAACCTGACTCATCCTGTAGTGACCCGGACCATTTCGACCGGACCGGGCCCGGTAGCGACCCGGACCGTTTAAACCCGACCGGGCCCGGTAACGACCCAGACCGTTTCAACCTGACCCGTCCCGTAGCGACCCGGACTGTTTCGACCCAGCCGGGCCCGGTTGCAACCCGGACCGTTTCTACCCGACCGGGCCCGGTAACGACCCGGACCGTTTTGACCCGATCGGGCCCGGTAACGACCCAGACCGTTTCAACCTGACTCGTCCCGTAGTGACCCGGACCATTTCGACCGGACCGGGCCCGGTAGCGACCCGGACCGTTTAGACCCGACCGGGCCCGGTAACGACCCAGACCGTTTCAACCTGACCCGTTACGTAGCGACCCTGACTGTTTCGACCCAGCCGGGCCCGGTTGCGACCCGGACCGTTTCTACCCGACCAGGCCCGGTAACGACCCGGACCGTTTTGACCCGATCGGGCCCGGTAACGACCCAGACCGTTTCAACATGACTCGTCCCGTAGTGACCCGGACCATTTCGACCGGACCGGGCCCGGTAGCGACACGGACTGTTTCTACCCGACCGGGCCCGGTAACGACCCGGACCGTTTTGACCCGATCGGGCCCGGTAACGACCCGGACTGTTTCAACCTGACTCGTCCCGTAGTGACCCGGACCATTTCGACCGGACCGGGCCCGGTAGCGACCCGGACCGTTTAGACTCGACCGGGCCCGGTAACGACCCAAACCATTTCAACCTGACCCGTCCCGTAGCGACCCGGACTGTTTCGACCCAGCCGGCCCCGGTAGCGACCCAGACCGTTTCTACCCAACCGGGCCCGGTAACGACCTAGACTGTTTCAACCTGTCTCGTCCCGTAGTGAGCCGGACTGATTCGACCGGACCGGGCCGTGTGGCGACCCGGACCGTTTCTACCCGAACGGGCCCGGTAAGGACCCAGACCGTTTCATCTTGACCCGTCCCGTAGCGACCCGGACCGTTTCTATCCGACCGGGCCCGGTAACGACCCAGACCGTTTCAACTTGACCCGTCCTGTAGTGACCCGGACGGTTTCGACCCGACCGGACTCGGTAACAACCCGGACCGTTTCGACCCTACCGGGCCCGCCAACGACCTGACCATTTCGACCCGAACTGGCCGGTCAACAACTCAGACTGTTTCGACTCGTTCAAGCCCGCTAACGACTCGAACCATTTGGATGAGATCGGTCTCGTTAACGACCCGTGTTGTTTCGACTTGGTCGTCCGTTAACGACCTGAACGGTTTCGAACCGACCGGGGTTATCAACAAATGCAAAAGATATCATTTTTTGTTTTTAATGACATTTATTTCTATGAGGCACTAACGCTTTTGGTGTTTGGTGAGTTTTTATTCAGATTTGTATATGGTTATCTAAAAATACCCATCCTGACCCATTTGTTTTTCTTAATTTACCCATCCTGACCTACTTACTTATATCCTACAATTAAAATTACCCATCCTAACCCCCTTGAAAATTATACTAAACCCATTTCAACCCACAAAGTCAAATTTTAAACCCAAAATAACCCAAACTCAACCAAATGGGTTGAAATTGCCAGGTCTAATATTTGTATATGAAGGGTGATACTTTACCACGTCAATCCCTAATATTTGTTTTTTCTGAATTCAGTTAGCTAAACAAAATATTTTCGGTACTTTGTAGTGTAAATATATGGTTTTCGATAGGATTTGGTTCATATGACATTTTATAGGTTATTTCAGTTTCAAACCAATGTTTTACAAACCAATGCTTGAAAGGAACGTATTTTTTTTATGAATTTGACTACCAGTAGTTTAACACAACTGGCTACTAGCCCAGCTTGTTGTATCCACCGCTTATGCATTAGCCTAGCTACGAACCCCATAGGTTTATGGTGGTTCCGGCATCCAATAGTCCAAGCTATGATTTCACAAATTCTACACCACCATTCTACCAATACAATACTTCTAGGCGTTTAGGGGGTACCATAGCCTTAGTGTACCTTAATCTTATGTCAACGGTTACAATTTAACCAACGTTTACAACATGTGTTTCAAATGTATTAAGGTTTGAAAAAGGAGTGTATTTTTTAGGTTGGCTAAAATGGTATTTATGTTTATGTAAACTCTTTGTTGCGGCTTGCATACAAGTTTTTAACAACTCACACCAATGATCCATTTGAATTAAAGTTAGGAAGTAAAACAAAAGGAAAGAATTCAATTCTCTCACCAGTGATCAACTGCTTCAAAGGACTTTAAGAAGATTCACTACACAAACAAGAGGCATTGAGATGGGGAGTTGTCAATATCGCTAAGTGAACCTTTGGAGCATGTTACCCCAATGCCGTTAAGAGTGGCAGTAAGTGTTCTGTTTCTATAATTTATACAACTATCATGATGATATAAGTGTGGGGTCCCACTCTTAGGTAAACACTAAGATATCCATCCATAGTGGTGGAGTGGCCTTTGTTTTACCTATGTGATTAAAGGTTCAATCCCCACTTCCAACATTTATGGTTTGGTATCCGGGTGAATATCGAATACGGGTGGCGCCGGTTCGAATCTGACGGGCGGCGATGTTTTACCGAGTTCTATAACACTGTCGTGCCTTCGGGCGGGTGGGACTCGGGTTTCCGCGCATCGGGAGAAGGCGGGGGCTGCTGGAGGTCGAGTAGTCGATTCTTGGGCACGGCGCCCCGCAAGGGTGGTTGCCACACAGTTGTTCGCCGACCAAAAAAAAGGTAAACACTAAGATAATTTTTCAAACACGTCACGAAATTTTTTGATTTACAATTCATATGCTTTCGAATTTTTTTTATTGGTAAAACCGTAGGAAAGAAGTGCACATCTAACCTAAATGATTAATGAAATATTTTTAAACAAATCTTATTGGTTGTGCCACTATCTATTAGGTTGGTAAATGTATGTATGCTAATTCTATATCATAATATGTTAAGTTGTAACATTGTGACCACATACGTATAGAAACAAACATTGGAATATCATATTGACCATTTTAAAATTAAGTTGCCATTATCCAACAATAAGTCAATAACCCGTAAGTTGTTATTTGAATATTTTCTATCAATTAATTTATTAATAGGGTCTACTCCATCGTTAATGTATACAAATTTACAAATTTTAATTCCAAGAATCTTAATCATTTTCACTAGGAGTTGAGTTTATAATATGAAAAGCCTTGAAGTCAAAATCTATGTTTTTTTTTTGACATCCTTTGTGTGTTTACTTTATGCAATTGCTACTTGATTCTAAATTTCTAATCAAACAACCGAATACTAAAACAAAAGTATTATGAAATCAACCAACTTTAAGAATGTGTTTAGTTGAATAAACTTACATTCGGAAGGTACGGATGCCTTTTTGATTAATAATGTGCCAATATTATTATTTTTTTTAGATTTTGACTTTCGTTTCTTTTATATTTTGTATTACAATTTGTAATTGTAACCCTTCAGATGACTCAATTCTTAAAAACAAGTCGTTCTACAATATTAGTACTAGTTAATAACGAAGCTAAACATGGTCAAACATGTTGGATAAGGTGGATAAACAATTAAACATAGACATATCAAAAGATGGATAATCTACACTCTTTGGGTGTTAGATACACAGTCGTAAAATTTAATAAGCTTTGATCAATTCGGTATGATGTATTGTATATCACAAATTTTGGTTTTGTATAAACCATAGAAAGTAAATAAATATTAATATATTTTTATTTCTATTACTATGTATAAAAAACTAATAATCAACATTTCATGTCCTTCATGGGTAGCTAGCTCAGTTGGTGAATGGACCGGGAATCCCTCTTGGAGGTCCTATGTTCGATTCCTACGAAGGACATAAGGAAAAATGATGGATGACTCTTGGCCTATGGTCATGAGTTCGAGTCCTGATCTGGCCCGGGTTTTATCAATTCGTCACCGTCGTGCCTACGGGCGGGTGAGGGGTTGGGTTTTCCCCGGTTTCAGGAACTGCATGGGCGGTCCCGACTACGCCAGTCGCCCGAGGTACGTATAGGCCCTCCATTGGGTTGGTTGTGGGGGTCTGTCCATAGTGTCGGGACACCCCTGGTAGTCGAACATAAATGTTTGTTGGCCATTAAAAAAATAATCTAACATGAGTATTTCAATCAGATTAATAATGGAAAGTTTTTTTAATCAAATCATTAAAGTAACTTTAGTGACCGAAATTAAAACAAAACTCTTTATGAGTGACCTGATAAAATACTCCTGAAATTATTAGATTACTATTTAACAAAGTTATAAAAAAAAAAAGACTGAAAACCCTACATGATAAATTTCTAATTAACTAATGATTAATATAATAATAATAATCATAAATTAGAATATTACACGAGTTGGACATTTAAGAATTAAAGAGTTTGATAAAAACATTTTATCAAAATTTTAAGCAAATATCCAAACCATAGATCAAACGTCAGTTTATATTGAGGTTAGTGCGTGAAAACCACATGCTATGACGGGGTGTGCAAACCATAATACTCAGTTTCGATGACTCATACCTTAACTGGATTCATCTCGTGAAAAAAAAAATCACATGGAAATTTTGTTAAAAATTAAAAATTGCATGTTGCAACCTAAAAATCGAAATTTTATATAACCTCACATTTTAAAGGATGTGAGAGGAAAAAAAAGGTTAAAAAAATGAAACCTTTAAGTAGCTTTGATGTTTTTACGTTTGTTCTTCGTTCACTTGTACATTATTAAATAATGCACAATTCAGTTTTAAATAAAAATTAATATTAATATGCAGATAAATACCATAATTTTATAAACATTATATTTTTAAAGTTATAAGGAAAAAAAAAACCAAATAAAGGAAAGAGTTGTTAGGTTGGCATGTCTCGTTACCTTTACCTGGTTGATTTACAAGAAGAAAAAAATTACAGGTACATCTCACACACATACAAATTTCGCTTCCACCTGCTACAAGAAAGGTTGCAGAAGGCGGCCTAGACGATCGTCTAGGCGGCGCCTAGGCGCTAGGCGGAACAAGAAATCGGAATTTGACCCTAGGCAATGAATTAGGCGAAATGGGGATTACGCGGAGTCTGGGCGGGCCTAGGCGGTGGTATTTTTTATTTTATTTTTAGTTTCCCACCTGCTGCAACCTTGGCTACAAGTATCCATGTGGTGTACCACCAAACTAGGTGCACCTCACGTTTACAAATTTTGTTTCACACCGTACAACCCTGTAATGCGTCTTTTTCAATCTTCACCGCCCTTTATTTCAACGTATATGTATATAATCCTACTCATACTTTATAAGTATTTACATTTGTTTGTTGAATATTATTGAATTGCCATCGTCAAAACTATAATTATTATATTTTCTAGCAAGCTTCTACAATTGTTATTTGGATAGGATTCTTTTAACTAGGTCCAACCGAATATATTCAAGCCCAATGAGTTTAGGTCCAAGTCCAAGTGTCCATCACATATTTGCACAGATGGATTTAGCTAACGTATCTCACTATCTCCTACTCCTAGAGTCCTAGGGCTCAAATGCTAAATCCCCATAGTCGATGACCCTATCCTTCATGACTAGCTAGTATAGATACTCATTAGTCATTACTAGTGGAAATGCCCGCGCGTTGCAGCGGGTGCGTCTAATTTCTTGCCTTGTAGTTATTGTTGGGGTTTATAGTGTGTGCAGAGCTAACTCAAGCCTTTTTAATGCCCCAACTGGATTTTTAAAATGAGCCCCTCAAAGCTTACCTTTTGAAACTTTCAAATGATCTTATATATAACCTTTGTATCGTCTAATATGCAATTGCTATATGTTTAACATATTGTTGAGTTCAAACAATCCTTTTTATTTGATCTTGATTTAAATCACATATAATTATTTCCTGTTACGTATATCTTCCATAACTTTTCATTTTATATTATATTATATTTTATTCAAGCTATGAAATTCATGGGTCTGTAATTTAGTGACTAAATAGAAAAGTGTCAATATATAATTGTGTAAACATTTAGAGTTGACAAACCTTTGAAACCAAAATTTGAGAAATTGCTCACTGCTTAGTATAATACAATATCTATCTACAAAGTCATCAACCTGCAATTGAAATGTACAAGAAACCGGAAACAAACAATTACAATTACAACAAAAAAAAAATTAAAGAAAATGAGGTTTACATTGTGAAGTATCAATGAAATTAACTAACTGTATAGTAAGTCCATATGAAAGAATTTCCCAAAATTGAATCACCTGCAAAGATGAAAGAACAACAAAGCCCTTATCACTCAAAGAAATCCATGCATTTAGTTGTACCACAGTATTTAACATCTTCAAACGATAATCGATTAAACATATAGGCACCAACGATCGAGTCGCTATAAACAAGCGAAAATTGGATCTAAATACGAGCTTTAAACTCAGATTTAATTAAAATACAAATATTCAGCAATGTTTTCTTCTTTTCTTGGCAAACTATTATAACGATACAGTCATGAGAAAAGCTACAGACAAACACTGGGTCCTAGTGACCAACTCTAAAGAATCTTCTTATTTGAAATAACACTAAACTCCACCTAAACTAATATATAAATAAATATAGAAGTACTCTTTAACCATACAACACGAAAATCTTGTAGACACTAATCAACATTTTTTAAGAAAAGTTTCCACTTGACATAGAACAAAATCCAGAAACATAAAATGAGTTGACTTTGTTTCTTGATTTTCTTCAAGAATTTGCTGAATAGATGCAGCCTTACAGCATTGGAATTTTTTTTAACGGCCAAAAACAATATATATATATATATATATATATATAGGCCCAGCAAGGAATTGGAAAACGAGTAAAAAAACCCCACAAAATGACATAAACGCCAAACAGATTACAACAGATCCATTTGTCCCAGTAAAGAGTGTCCACACCAGCTCTATGAACCATCCATAAATATGCGTCCTCCTTTATCGCTTCAACTGACGATCTAACCGGGATGAACCTGCCTTCAAAGACCATACTGTATCTAGCGCTCCAAATTCTCCCAACCGTAGCCATCACGACCGTTTGAACAATCTTTTTCCACTTCTTACTCCCTGGACTATCCTTCAACATTTGAATCATCTCACCAAACGAGACATCCTCTGCTGGCCAGGGGATCCGCATACAAACCAAGACTTGCCACCAAATGCTCCTGGCAAACAGACATTTTGCGGACACCTGTTCGGTCGATTCTGAGCAGTACCCGCATCTACCGCACATGGTGTTACTCAACTAAACCCCTCTGGTCTGCAACCCTTCCTTAGACGTGACCCTACCCATAGACGCCCGCCACAGCAGCAAATTGAACTTCATCGGAGCCCAGGAGTTCCACGGAAACGGAGGATCGATATCTGTACCCAGATCAGCAACACCAATGTCTATGCGCAGCCCTTTGACTGAGAATTTCACACCAAAATCGTTGTCCCAGGTCCAAATATCAGACCCGCCTTTAACCACGACCTGATTCAAAGTAGACATCAATAATTTGAGTTCCTGCCACTCCCTAGCAGCCCTCGGATTCCTGGTCCAACTCCAACCCCATTGCACCCCTGCCAAGCCCAAAATGTAATTATCTTTCACAAACACTTCCTTATTTACAGCTAGCTTATACAGCATTGGAATTTAAAGTTCACGTAGATAAATAAATCCAAAAAGAATCATCACATAATCATGCATAATAACCACCATAATGAGGCTGCATAACTCGATAAAACTAATAAGCTCAAAATAAGTAACACCCAAAAACACGAAAGAAGTTGAATTTGTGTTTCTTGATGTTTGTTGAAGAATTAGTTCATAGGATGCAGCCTCAAAGCACATGAACCCCAAGTCCCCAACATGACACAAACATCTACGGGTTGACATGAACGCGATCCGTTTAACCTGAGTATTTTTTCCTTTTTTGCATTGTAGTTCTCTAGAATTATTAGTTTATATCTAAAAACGTAAGTGTATAAAACAAATATGTTTAAATATATAACTTGATGTCAAATTCTCTTATAAGTTTTAAGTTTTGTTATTATATACCAAACCATGACATGAAACACAGTTTTTAAAAAACGATAAAACAAAACTAAACTTATCACCCCCCCCCCCCCCCCCCCAGCTTGACCCGAACCTGTCCTTTTCAGCTGAATATGTTCACAGGTTTAGCACGAAACTAACCTGAAATCAGTTAAACCAAACCGAAACCAGCAAGTTTCATGTCGTATAAGAAGATATCACCACAACCCGAGCTAGAGATCTTACAAATAAACGTGAGACTTAAGCCAAATTATTAAAATGTATATACCTAAACTGACCTTATCACGCTTTCCTGACAACCTTACAGGAGGAAGAGGGTACTGCTCAGCATGACTGACAGGATCGTGTCTTGAAGGGAAGTAATTGACCTGAGGAAATAACAAAAAAAAAAGATTAGTAAATAAGAAAGAAAGTTGCTTATTTTTTCTTTTTTCAGAAAAGAGAGTATACCTCCTCATCCCTATGCATGAAATTCATGAATCCTTCATGGTGATTATTATGATAAGCACTCTTAGGAGCATTAATAGGAAGCTGCAAATAGTTTGGTCCAAGACTGCGTCTCTGAGTGTCAGCATACGAGAAAATACGCGTTTGCATCAGCTTATCATCAGAATAATAAATTCCAGTGACAATAATCGCAGGGCAAAACGCTAGTTGCTCATTCTCAGTAAAGAAGTTATCAATGTGAGTCCTATATCAAATCTACATAATAAAACATTGCTGAATAAGATTTCTCATTATAACCAATGCTTAATCCTAATTTCATCAAAGATACAATAGATTACCATTTTGGCATTGAAGAAGCCGCTAATGTTTCCTTAAAAATGCTTGATTGTTAGTATTCTGGCTTGCCAATGTTGAACTTTATTGGGTCCAATCCAATATAGATTCAGGAGGGCCTACCAATAAATATTAAACAGACTAATAAAGGTGGCAAAACAAGAGACCAAATACAATCAGCATACAACTGACATATGAAAAAAACACCATTTCCAATGGTTGTTCTTCGCGTCAAACTTGGCCGTGTTGAATCTTCTTCATCTTCAGCTGCACTGTACCTACAAATCAAGAAGTGATCACATAAAATACATAAAATTAGCCACAAAATATGAAGAAAATTTAACTAAAAAGAGAACAAGCTAAACATGAATTTTACTTACTGGCTTTCTTGGTCTGATGAGGAAGCATTCCTTCCGTTATCCATCGCGGATTTGTATTCAAAATAATGGTACTTATTCCCATTGGCAATCACTGATTCCTGATGCTGTTAATTGTTGAAAACTTGTTAGCTTTCAGGAGAAAACAAGTAAAAGATTACAGATATTTGACAAAAGATAGCAAAGATCATGTGCAATCATAATATTAGTTTGTTAAAAAATGTACCGAATCAATAACAGACTTGATTTTTTCTTTCCAGATAAGTGCCCCCTGGATGTTGAACGCTGCCATCTAAAATAGAAATGAAAACTTTTATATCACTCTGAATAGAAAGAAAATTTGAGTTGCATTTGTTAATAGCACAACTCTAAAACCAACAGAATACCAAACACCATATGTCATCCTTCAAGAGAACTTAGTGACAAGATATCAATTATTCAGAACTGATAAAGTAAAAAAGAATTGCAAGAAGATAAAGAGGACACTTTTCCTGTTTCATCTTTCCAACAAATATTAGCAGTAACCTGAGTCGGAACAAATTACACCCTTTGACATCATTTTGAAAAGGAAAGTAAAGATCATGTACCATAATCCGATTGTATTTATCCTTCTTGTTGTAAATTGACAAAACATACACCATCTGTTGCAAAAGAGAATATATGAAGTAACATCAACACACTATGCCAACAGCAGAAAGAAAGCTTTTCATGTTCCAATAATTATGGGCTGTAAAAATATAGATTGTAATCTCATTCTGCTAGGAATATAAACAAACTTCCAAAGAGAATATATACCACCAATACCCTATGTACTTAAGAAGAGGGGCAACTGGGCAAGGGAAATAGGGATGCATACATCTGTCATCTGTGTGTTTGTTTATGTATGCATGACCCTTATGACAGAAGACAATGCATATGTATGTGAACTAAAAATCCACATGTTTTGGAAGGCAAAAGTATACTTCTTCACCAATTATGATATACAAAGTTTAAACTTTAAATTATGACACACAAAGCTTAAATTATGATCAAAACTCTACATAATAAAATAAAATACAAGGAAAGCAATAAAATTCTGTATGTAGAGATCTGATAATGAAAAATATATTTTGGCTTTTCAGAACATGCAGATTTTAACTCAAGGTTTGCAAAAGCCAATACTTGTGACAAAATGAAATAAAAAGGCATATGGAGCCTATTAGTTTGACTTTGTGTATATCAGCCTTGACAAATTTCACAAATATCAGTGGTTGACTTCATATTTTAGTTTGTTTTCTTTATCACATATGAACCAGATACATAATAGTGTTGGGGTTTAGATCGTACACTTTCAAGTTCCAAACAAAGCACAAATTGATTAATAGAGACTCACATGTCCATGTTGAGTTTTCAAACCTCTGTCCTCCACTCTACAGTTGCCATCAATAACCAGAGTTTTGATTGGAACCTAATGAAAACAAACAGTGCTTTAAACTAAATGTTGCTATTAAGTGAAAGACATGCCAACATCAATCACAAATTATATAGGCAATCACTACTAAAATCAAAATCAAAATTAAAATTAATAATTAACAATTACCACATTGTCCTTAGGCTTCCTCTTGTAATAAGCAAGCAATCTCGACTCGAGAACGAAAAATATCATATGCATAAAAGATCTCCCAATCTTCCTCCTCCCATACCGCACCATCCATCTCTCATACACTATTTTCGAATTCGACATCTCGATATGCTCTCTCCGGTTCTTTCAAATTCCCAAAATTTACAAAAAAATAAATTAACCACTCATCACCCTAAACCCCCAAAATCAGCCAATCAATCAAAAACCACAAACCTAAACCCTCCCTCACAAATTTCACTTTAACAAATCAAATCAACAACAGCAAAAATTCGCAGCTGCAATAAAGTCATAACGATCTTTTGTAGCATGGCTGTGATATTCATTCTCTAACAAAACATGTTCTAGTTCGTGTACCTCCATCGCTCCATCTTCATGTTCAACAAAAACAATCCTGAATTTGATAAAGTTCACAATGTTTCACAATTGTACAATCAATGCAATCAAATATTCATGCAAATCTTTAAACAAATCTTAAATACAATAATTAAAACAGAACATAACAACTCACAATTCTACACCATCTATTATGTGCTTATCTCTCACAACTCTTCCAGCAACCATCAAGTCAGCAAAAACAACAAACCCGAACCCACGAGCAGCTTGGATGACGATTGAAACACTGATAAGCTATAACCATAGTGAATAAAAAAACTCAACAATCAATTCTACTTTGAACTACATAACTATAAAATGATACACAACAGTAACAATTCGAATGAAAAATATGGAACCCCAAATAAACCAAAAAGAAACAAACAAAACCTAAAATAACCACAAAGCATGAAAAATTACCAATAACTCGAGAAGACAATTACCTGTTCTACGGCAGATTTGTTATGAGGGTCAGGTTAGATTTGCAATCGAGGGTCACCAACAAATAAGTATAGAGGAACTGGGGGCTGGAAGCCAAAGGGCCGATATTCAATCGATTTGTATTCAATGCGCAGCATACGTTTTCATCTTTCAATAATCATGGCTGTTGATTGCTCTAGTTAACCTCTGACAGTTTCAATTGATGAGGGCAGATGGTTTGACGAGGGTAAGGAGGTACAAGGGTAGCAATGTAAAATTGTTTTGATATTAGACTATGTGTAGTGGTGGGGGGTTATGGGGGGGTTGTAGGATTAAAATATTAAAAAGTAATAAAAGTTGGGTTATGTGGGGGTTGTGGAAAAAGAGTGTGTAGTGGGAAGGGGGTTATGAGGGGGGTTATAAATGATTGGTAATGATTGGTAATGATTGGTTAATTATTGTTTTTTATTTAAATAAAGAATATTAAATACTTAATAATTTTATTAAATATAAAAATAATAATAAAAATAAAAATTTAATCTGAAAGTTTATTAAATTAATAAAATAATAAAAAAATATTTAATTTTAAAAACTAATATTTAAAAAAAAATTTGAATTTCAAACGGTTACTGTTCCAAACCGTTTGAATTTCAAACGGTTTCCCTCCAAACGTTTAAATTTCAAAGTTTGAATTTCAAACTTTCCCCCCCACCACCAAATCTCAGACCACCTATAAATACCCCCCTCCCTACCACCATTTCAATCACACCTCTTCTGCTGCATCCTCATCCTTTCCTCATCAAACACAATGAATAACACTGGCGGTTTTCAAGCAGGAGCTGCCGGACCTTCTAATGTCCGGCAGTTCACTCGACGGGTCCGGGGACGGGGCCGGTCCCGGCGACTGCCAACTCATCCTCCTCCACAACCTACTCTTCCTCCTCCTCCACAACCTCCTCTTCCTCCTCCTCCTCCTCCTCAACATTGGCTAAATCTCCCTCCTCCTCCTGCTGTGGCACCACCAACTCATCCTGAAGAGGATGATCCCTGGAAGAATGATCCCTGGACGGATGAAGAATGGGCTTGGGCCCATGATTATGGCATGGCTACATATCAATTGAACCGACTCATGTTGTCGGCACCACAAACCCTCACCCCTCCTCCTCCTACCCCCTACCAGCAACCTATCCCCCCCAACCAGACTACCCCCTACCACCAACCTACCCCCACCCCGCAGAATACCCTCACCCACCACCACCAGACCACCCCACCCCGTGAATATGGGGAGCCAACCCCTGAGGACTTGGAAGCCCTCAGGGAACTTGAGGAGCAGGAGCGCCTCGAGAGCATGCCTACCCCTCCTCGTGAGTACTACTACTTCCCATCGGATGCGAGGTCCGATGGACGGGACAGCTCACGTTCCATATCCCCCGAGTACTACACACTCGAGGACTGGGACAACTACTCTCCTTAGTGGGAGGTTTAGGTTTTAATAAGTAATTTAGGATTATGTAATGTTTAATAAGTAATTTAGGATTATATTATGTGTTTAATTAAGTAATTTAGGAATATGTAATGTTTAAATAAGTAATTTAGGAGGTGTGTAATTTTTTTTTTTAATATTAGTTGTGTGTTTTTTAAGATTATTTGTAATGCACCTGTTTATCTGCAGAAAAGATAAAATTTCACATTAAACATAAAATTAAACATTACACATTAAAACCTTAAACATTACAAATACAACATTAAACATTAAACATAAAACATAAAATTAAACATTACACATTATTAAACATTAAAACATTAAAACCTTAAAACACTAAACAAAATCAAAACGCATCAAAGTCCACGACAGCAGATTGGTGACGGTGAAGTCGGTGCCGTAACGAAGACGATAAGCGTCGTGTGTTAGTTGAATTGCCATATGTTGGCTAACGTCAGGGTGCGCCTGCACCGTCGCTTGATAGACCGTTTGCCAACGCGTAACATTCATTTGTATGGTACTAAACTTAGCGGCGATCTGGTCGACCGTACGGTGGTCCGTATCGGTAATTCGGTTGTACTCCTCCAATACATTGCGCCAAAATTGTCGCCTATTGTTCGGCGGATTTTCCTTGGTGTTGACCCACGCCCTCACCAACTCGAGTTGGTCTTGGTTCGTCCAGGCTGCCATTGGTTTGGTTTTGGGTTTGTATTTGGTTAGAATGGTTTGTGTTGTGGTGTGAATGGTTTGTGGTGTGGTGTGAATGGTTTGTGGTATGTTATATATATATAGAGATTTTGTTTAAAAAAAAAAAAAAAAAAAAAAATATTTAATGATTTTACCGTTGTCAAACGGTCAACAACACAAACAACCATCCATTCAAACTCCAAAACGCCGCTAACCATAAAACGCTCCTCGTGCAAAACGCCCTATAGCGCCGGGAGGGGCGGTGTTCCCCGGCGCTATAAGGGCCAAAACGCCGCTATCCCCTTCCCACTACACAAGGCCTTATAAAGCTAGAGGATGGTGAAATGTCTATATTGCCCTCCTAAGTGTCTTAATTGTCACCAACATCCCCATAATACCCTTAAATGTGTTGCTTAAATATGTTGTACATGTTGCTTCTTAAGTTGTATGGAGGTGAAAATGACCATGTTGGCTATCACTCCTCCTTAATAAGATAATATAGATAATTTAGATACATATCATTTATGATGTATACTAATTTTACTTTAGCGTTAGAGAGTCGTCCAAATGTTCGATCGTGGACCTCTTTTAACAAGTTTTTCATTGTGTTTTACGGCGTTTAATAGAAGACAAAGTATGACTGGTCCATCCCCTCAACTATGGTGACAATTCGAATTGTCATTTTTTTAAAAACCATCGATTTGAGAATTAATTTTTGAGATGTATAAATATATCGTGTCGATCACTTAAATAACCTACAAAACTAACAAAAAAACTAAAAAATAAAAAAAATAAGAGCACTAGAGTCTAGACCCTCATTTTACAATATAAAGTTCATCTATAAGCATTTTCATAGCCACATAAAGAAGAACCTTTCGAGTTTCAACACATTGACTCGACAAATAAATATTCCGAAACAAACATAGAAGAAACCAACAACATCAACAATAAAACCTCAACCATAATACAACATCAACCACACTTTATCCAATCTTGCCCAATGTAGCAATGCTTTGAGCCATCATCTGAAGCTTCAACTCAAACAACATAGCAAGCTGCTCTTCGGTCAATTCCAAATCCACCCGATCCCCACCACCTCCATCCGCCTGCGCTGCGGTCCCTGGTCCCTCGACTGCTCCACCATCATCTTGATACAATCCGGGCAACACCTCATTGGTGGCACAAGCAGTATGCACACTAAACTCACAACTATTACAATTACAACAATAAGCCCAATTCCTTCTTTCCAAAACATTTTTACATATGTTACAATACTCCTGATCAACGTTACTCCCCCTTCGAGGCACCACGGGGACCCCGTAGTCAATATGAAGTTCATGTTCGTGGTCTCGATGAGTTACTAAGAAGGGCAAGAAAGCACAGCCAACGTGGAGGTCTAACTCGCATAAGGCGCAACAATAGGAAAAGGATTTTCCAGGACGGTTACACGCGTTACAAACGAAGGTGTTCCCCGCGTAGGTAGGGTAAGGAAGGAGAATGAGGGGGTGGGGTTTGTGGCATGGGTGTTTGACATAGCGTGGGGCGTTCGCGCAATAGTCATGGAGAAAAAAGTTGCATGCGTGACATGCGTGGACCGCGTTGGTGGTGTTGTCACATGGGAATTCGCAGCCCGAGCAGTTGACTTGTTTGCCTAGCTCGTAGGCGCGAAAAATAGTTAGGTTGTGGGGGTGGCTGAAGTGCTTGTATTCCATGTTTTTCGACGGAGTATTACCGAGTATATGGTTATAGTGAAGGATTGAGCATAAATAGATTACGAGGAAGTTGACTAAGTCAATGTTTAGCTGTATTTGGATTATAAATTTGAAGCCAACGCTAGTGCTTGGAAGTTGGATGTTTATTTTGGTAAGACTATTGACTTTTTGATAGGAGACTTGGGACTTGGAGAATGTGATGGGGAGACTTTTGGTTTTGTTTATGGAAAAATAAAAAATATCCATTATTGTAATTTATAGTTGTTTATAACAAATTGGCCACTGAAGTTCAAAATAAAAGGATTAATATGGTCAAGGAATTATTTGGTGAAGAATCTTTTAGATTTTGTTGTATAAAAACTTTGTAATTGTACAGAGAATCTTTAATAGAACTAGTATGAATGTTGCTGCGGGTGTAAACTTTTTTTTTCGGCTCATATTCCGGTTACCCGTGCGTTGTTACAAATCAAGGCAAGTTAACATGCATAATCACAAAAAAGATTACGGTTACCACATGTATTGCACAAGAGTACAAAGGAGTTGTGCTTGATACTTAGCCTAGGTGGCTGTTGTAGCTGTAGGTAATATTTGTTGTTAGTTGGAAAAGAGGGTTTTTCTTGACTAAGTCTTCCAATTTCACTTCATGTGCCTACTGTATATGCTTCTTGATGTAGCCTCTTTATTTGCTTTTTGTTGCAACCTTCTGTAGGTTGTAGACAAAAGTGTTAGAATGATAAATATAACTTATGTTTATGTTTTTATCTTGTATGTTACGAACAATATGTTTCTGTAAATCGTATGTATGTAGCAGTATGTATGTTACTTAGAAGTAAACATTAGTTGTAAGTATAATAACATAGATAGGATATGGGTCAATATGGATCAAATCAAGGCTGCACTACAACAGTTTCAGCAAGGAATAGTTTGGCTGCAAAAACAGGAGGCAAACTGAATCATTGTATCGAAATGTAGCAGCAGAAGGATATGAAACAAAACTGGCGGGACAACAAGTAAAATGACAGAAGTACCCTTGATCAAATGTTAGTTATTTGGCGCCAAGAGTTTCAACCGGTGGCAGTTATTCAAATACCAAACAGACGCAACGATTCAATCCTTAACTGTCAACAAGACACATCGGTTGATAGTGTATATATAGGACTAACATGTTTCATGTCTTTCTTATCAAGATTGTAAATATCACAATCCAAAATATCCTTGTAAACATTCATATTATTTCTGTTTTATAAACATTCCATTCGAAACCATACAATTCTGCCTTCAATCATTAATTGCATTCGTTCCTCAATTATTCTAGTGTGTTTTGATTAACAAATATTCCGCTGCAAATTGTTCAATACTCCAACAAAACTGGTATCAGAGCCAGGTTGTTGATCAAAACAGTTTCTTTTCTAAATAATCTTCCGTTTGTCTTCAAATTTCTGCACTGTTTCGCTCCATCAAATACTGTTTCTCAAAAATTCTACACAGATTCACAACAAGTCACAAGCCAATCTTATTCATTAAATAAGTCAGTTTGTATCATGTCCGAGAAATCAATAAATTCATACGGGAATCCAGAAGTTTATCAAAGAAACATTCATAAGAACCGAAGAGAAAGGAAGGTAGAAATGCGTAGAAAGGGATTGGAAACAAGAACATGCTTTTATTGCCACACACCGGGTCACATCATAAGTATATGTCCTATAAGGGAGAGAGATGAAGGCGCACAACTAATAAAAGATGCAATAGACACGGGTATAAGTTACTACCCTCAAGAAAGATTGCACTGTGAAGAAGAATACATCTTAAAGGGATCCGGCTTTGGTACTTGGAGAGATGTTTGGTATGTAAGTCCCAATATTCAAAATCATATAAGTGGAAACCTTGACTACTTTCTCAAACTAAAGAAATCCTTTGGTGTAGAAAGTAGATTAAGAAATGAATTTGTTTTTATAAGGGGTATTGGCATGGTTAGTGTAGAAGCCGAAAACAACACACTAATCATACCAAATGTGTTTTACTCAAATGACTTAGATGACAACATTCTAAGTCTACCCCAATTAAAACTTCAAGGTTTCATAGTTAAGATTGATGGGAATACATGTAGTATCCACCACATGTTTAAGAATGAAAGTATGCAATTCAAGATGATAAAAGATGATAAAGAATCTATGTTGAGGGAATTAGGAGATGATCATGAACATGAACAAAGAAAGAATGAGTACTTAAATGAGTACTTCGAAGGCTTGTCCCTCAATGCCGAAGAAAATATAAAGAAAATGGAAGAATCGGTTCATGATCTTGAAATAGATTCCATGGAAAAATGCATTGAATTCTTAAACATCATAGATCACTTAGAATACCCGTGGGCTCATAGGGATTTGTTGAAAGATCATTTTCTTAGAATGGTTGATTGGTTTCTAAACTTTTATTTAAAAGTACCAAATCGGCCTATCCCACCCATGGTCGAAAAAGGCAAGAAAGTGAATCTATTTGATCTTTATATATTAGTCAAAAGAGAGGGTGGACATGAGAGGGTATCAAAGTACAATATTTGGGTGGTAATAGCGAAAGATTTGGGGTTAGATTATGAAGACAAGGATATGTTAAGGATCCTCTATGCCAAATATTTAGATGTCCTAGAATGGCAATATCAAGTGTACAAAACAGCCCTGGATATCGCAAATCAAGATGAAAAGGACAATGTTGGATGTAGTGAAGTTAGAAAAAATGGTATAGTATTACAAGTATTGAATCGGCTTCACAAGAATTCAATAAATATGCATGAGGATTATGCTCTTTACATGGGAGGAGACTGGAATTCAGCAAATAAAATCATCAAGAAACGCAAGTTTGATTTCTCTCAAGTTGAAGAAGCACTAAAAGAAGCAATGGACTCCCTACCAAGATCGTCAATGAAACCAAGTTATATTTAAGGGAGGGTGTTAGAATGATAAATATAACTTATGTTTATGTTTTTATCTTGTATGTTACGAACAATATGTTTCTGTAAATCGTATGTATGTAGCAGTATGTATGTTACTTAGAAGTAAACATTAGTTGTAAGTATAATAACATAGATAGGATATGGGTCAATATGGATCAAATCAAGGCTGCACTACAACAGTTTCAGCAAGGAATAGTTTGGCTGCAAAAACAGGAGGCAAACTGAATCATTGTATCGAAATGTAGCAGCAGAAGGATATGAAACAAAACTGGCGGGACAACAAGTAAAATGACAGAAGTACCCTTGATCAAATGTTAGTTATTTGGCGCCAAGAGTTTCAACCGGTGGCAGTTATTCAAATACCAAACAGACGCAACGATTCAATCCTTAACTGTCAACAAGACACATCGGTTGATAGTGTATATATAGGACTAACATGTTTCATGTCTTTCTTATCAAGATTGTAAATATCACAATCCAAAATATCCTTGTAAACATTCATATTATTTCTGTTTTATAAACATTCCATTCGAAACCATACAATTCTGCCTTCAATCATTAATTGCATTCGTTCCTCAATTATTCTAGTGTGTTTTGATTAACAAATATTCCGCTGCAAATTGTTCAATACTCCAACAAAAAGTACTGGTACGTGAAATAAATTTTGCACACAAAGTAAATACTACCACTCATATTTTAAATTAACAGTTACTATGAAATTTTAATACTTTTAGACAACAAAACCAACTCTTCCATCCTCTGCAATTTTTCGCTTAACAATCATTATATCAACTTTGAAAGAAATACTTTAGGCCTGACAACCTCATTAAATATTTATTTGAGCTATATTATTTAACAAATAACTTGTTGATAAGATCTTTAACTTAAAACTTACCTGAGTGGTATTTCTCTCTTTGAAGGCGTTTGCACAATTCAGATTTGTACTGAACTACATATCCATCCAACGAATTCATAAGAAAAACTTCATCAGCTGTAATTATACACCTAATCTGTTCAAGACTAACTACAATCGCCTTCTCATGACCTAATATTGTGGATGGATATATAAAAAGCGGATCCAAAAGACGAAGATCTCTAGCAGGTAAAGAGCAATGTCTCATAATAGTATCCTTATCTAACTCCACAACTCTAGAGTTCCCATTCTGCTCAATTTTAAGCCAAGAACGGTTTCCAAGCGTATGAACTCTTTTCTTCAACCCTAGAAAACCAGGCCCGATGAAGTTTTGGCGCCCGCGTTTATCAAGGTTAATTCTTGAGCTATACCCATTAGCAGATTCAATAACATTAGACTGAAGGAATGGATTTCTTGATTCTTGTTCCATTAGGTGCCACTTTTCTTGATTTTAAAATTTGACCAAATATTTATGCAGTCATATGATGTCTACATCAGGGTAAAACCAATGGCATCTATGTTGGTTCAGGCCCCAAAACACAGTCTCACAACACACACTCAAATATAAATGTAAATATGCAGAAAGCTTGTTTTTATTATTAAAATGAGAAGAGTTACAAAATAAGCATATAATTTATAACAAATAAAGAAACAAAGCACATGCAAAACAACTCCATCAAACTCCGTCACCTGCTTATAAATTCTTCAACAACCAAGACTATTCTCCAAGCTAATTAAATGTGACTAAATATCTCAACTATTTTAACCCATCTGACCCGTTTACATGCTGACCCATGACCCGTGATGATCAAGTAAATGAACCATTTTCTGTATCGTCATAAACCCTGTTTAGAACCGCGACACCTGACCTTCACCTTGGCAATGTATAGGTCATGTAGTCCCCTTAATATCAATCTTTGTTTCAAACATAAAATGTGGTGAACATAAACTACAAAATTGTAAACAAATAGAATCAATAAAATTATAAATATGGAAGACACAAAGCCACTGAAATTATTACAAGAATACTTACAAGTAGAATGCTTGTCCTTGAGGAATATCCACAATAGCTACCTCCAATCTGTACACATCATTTTTGGTATGTTATGAATTATGAGAAAATGAAGCACATGGACAACCAATGCCTTCTGAAGCAACAATGACTTACAATTCGACAAATTAAAGGCCTAAAAGTTGATTAAAAAATAAGCCTGATGAATCGCTTACAACGTTTTTTTATTACCATGATCTCCCCTGCCGTATGCAATTTACATCTAATTAGCAGTTCCTGTTGATGCCTTTTTTTGTCTGTTATTAGCCATTTTTCTTGATGATGCATTGTTAACAGTAGTGCCAACATCTTCTAAAAGCACTCATATAGAATAGGCCAAAAAAAAGGCAGATAATGTCATCATAACTCAAAAGTAATGGATGACGAGGAAGCATATCAAAGCTTCCTGTTGTCAAACCCACAACAGCCCCTGAGGCATCTAAAACCCTGTCTAAAGTTCCACGACGTTGCATTGGAGTATACATGAGGTGCTTTTTGTCATCTACCTTGACCTAGTGTTATGTGTATAAAATACATCTCTTACAGGAAATGTTGGGATTGAGTATGCGATCTTTGAGCAAGGCGCATCAGTAGGGAATGTTGGGAAACCATCAATGGTTGAGAAGAAAAGAGCGAACCCAGTGGCTATGCTTCTTTCATCAGCCATGATGCTTAGATACCTTCAGCTTCCTGATTATGCAGATCGTATAGAAACTGCAGTGAAACGTGTTATCTATGATGGTAAATACCGAACAAAAGAAATTGGTGGAAGTAGCACAACACAAGAGGTCACTGATGCAGTCATATCTGCACTTACATGCCCAGCAGAAACGGTAATAACTATATACAAATTTCCTAGCTTCGATTCAGTTCATGATTTTCGTTTCAAGGTAGCCACTCTCAGAGGTAATCTAAAAAAGGGAGGTATTGTGGACATCATTGCTGCTGCTAGAATCGTGTTACATGACTGGAATGAAGGTGCATATCAGAACTTTACATGCTATTTTGTTTATTTTATTTTGTACACATAAGAAGGTTGATTTCAGTTATTTTTTGGAAATAAAAACAAATGGATGTATAACCATAACAGTCTGGAAACGGTTTCGAACCATTTAGTGTAAAAACGGGTCAATTGGGTTTGTTTATTAATCCAAACGGGTCAAATAAAATTTAAAAATAGCCTTTCCAATCCCCACCATTTTGAGGGCTTGAAAAGTGGAGCCCACATGTGCCACATGGAAACTCATGCCCCCTTTCCAAGGCCCTCAATCCCCATAGATTAAACCCTTGACATTCGTCATGCTGGCGAAACCCACTTACTTGAAGACTTTGTTATAAAGATGAACAGGGAGCAACTGTGTTTGCCGTTCCATTGCCATTTATCACCAGGTGTGGGGAAATTCTGGGGGGCGTATGGTAAACCAACACTTTCGGTGGACTTAACCAGTAACCAAACGTCAACGGTGGCGGTGTCGTCAACGTTGGACACTTTGCTGACATCATCAGTGTTGATTAGGTCCTTAAAGGGGAGACAGTACATGAATTAATTAGAAACTACATACCTTCATCAAAAGGTTCAATGCAAATACGTCCTGACCTTAGTACACCACGAACGAGTTTAGTACATCACCATGATGGTTTTTTTCTTATTCTATAATTTCCTCATGCCAAACTTATCTCCATTATCATGACTGTTTATTCCTAGGTCAATTGGCTCATATTGTACTATATCTACTTTTGTTGCAACCGCTCCATCATCTCCTCAACATGATCAAAATTACACAAAATAGGCAAATACAACAATTGAGTAACAATCTTGGTTTAAAAAATAGCGCCTGGGTAGCGCTTTAAGCTCTTGAGGCGCGAGGCTCCAAAGAAATCGCTTTTTTTTGTCGAGAAGCCCTGGGATACATGAAGCTCTTGGGGCGGCGCTTTAAGCATGGCGCTTCAGTAGCGCCTCAGCCCAAAAACCATTTTTTGCCTATTCTATTTAGCCCAACAAGTGAAGTTCTATGTTGATTCGTATTATGGATTGTTCTATGTTGATTATCGATTGTTATACCAAATTTTTCAACCCGAAATTACTTGCCAATTTATCGATTGTTGATTCGTATCAGCTCCACCCCAGCTAGGGGCGCCCCCTTGGACCCCGCCAGGGGCTGCCGCCCTTTGGACCCTGCTCCCGGGGGGGGGGGGGGGGTTGCCCTCGACCCCTGCCAAGGGGGCAACCCCCAAGTTGTTTTTGGTTGCTCTATGTTGCTTTTCAAGTATTGATTGTTATATCACAAGCATTGGATAATTGGTATGAGTCATATTCTGATGCTTTTCAATGATATATTCAGCTGTAGGGACTAAGGAATTAGTTCAAAGTTAAAATGTGTTCCTATATTTTGATGTTTCTTTTTTATTTTCTTCTTCTTTAATGTTAAGTTACTTAATGTTGTCTTCATCTTTAAGGGTGTTTTGAATTTAGATGACTATGTGTTTGGTCATTCTTATGTTTTGAATGTTTTTTTAAGTGTTTAAGGGTTTTTTAAGTGTTTAAGGGTTTTTTATAATCATGTTTTTATCTTTATGTTTGATTCGAAGGTAGAATATGTCATACTGAAATATATAAATATTTTTTTAATATTAAGCGCTTCGCATACGTGAAGCTCTCGCCTCGCGTTTTAAGCCCCGCGCTTCGGATTTTGAAACCAAAACGCCTCGGAGCGCCTCGCGCTTTTTTAAACCAAGGTAACAATGCATCAAAAAAAGATTGAACATCTGAATTAATGTAAAATTCAGAAACGCATACAATTTTGCTCCAAATATTAATTCGAATGATAAATAGAATTAGGGGTTTCTTGAGGTTCCTTTTTAATTTTAATAGTAACTACCGTAAAAATCAATTTAGTTAGTTAATCATATCCCGAATAACAACTTCTTATACCAGTTTCTTAATGTTTATGTAGATTTGATTGTTTTGACACTCGATAACCAGAAAAGTAAATGGTAATTACTTAATACAACAATACCTACTCGTTTAAAACCTCCACCAACATCAGCAAATCCGTACACCGAACCATGTTGTTGAAACCGTAGGTATCGCTTCGACATATCGATATAATCAGAAACCGGTTGATACCAATTATACGCTTTATCTTTTACCTCCTCTTCTGGTGTTGCCTACAAAATAAAGATAAATTACACATGCATTCATGAACCACAGAACCACGTACAACAGGAGTAACATATGAAGAAGATGAAGAATGAAGAGGCATGAAGACTTCCAATATCTATTATAGATGTATTATTATATATGGAGAGATTCAGACGACTATTGAAGGGTTGAGTGCATTTTGTAACTCCCTGATTAAAGTTGGGTATTATGATAGGTTTAACGGTAGAGCTAATGTTCTAGCTGACTTCATCAATGAACCATTGTAACAGCTCTGAAGAAGGCAAACGAAGAAGGCAAAGGATCTTTGTAAGAAAGCAAGGATGTAAGAAGGGTATCATTGTAAATTTGTATTGATATTGCGGATGAGGAGAGTGAAATGTCTAAACTACCCTTCTAAGTGTCTTAATTGTCACTAACATCCTCATAATACCCTTAAATTTCTTGCTTAAATATGTTGTACATGTTGCTTCTTAAGTTGTACCAAGGTGAAAATAACCATGTTAGCCATCACTCCTCCTTTATAATGTATTATAGATTATAGATTATAGATTATAGATTATAGATTATAGATTTGGTAGAATATAAAACCTTATTAAAACATTTGGTAAGGATTGTATATCGGTTTGAGGACTTGGAAGCCCTCAGGGAAGTTGAGGAGCAGGAGCGCCTCTGGAGCATGCCTACCCCTCCTCGTGAGTACTACTATTTCCCCTCAGATGCGAGATCCGATGGACGGGACAGCTCACGTTCCCTATCCCCCGAGTACTACACACTCGAGGACTGGGATAACTACTCTCCATAGTTTACAAAATTATGATTAAATAAGTAATTTAGGAATTATGTAATGTTTAAATAAGTAATTTAGGATGTGTGTTTTTTAATATTAGTTGTAATCTGTGTTAAATTTTAAATATTATGTAACTTGTGTTTTAAATATTATGTAATTTGTGTTTTAAATATTATGTGATTGTATGTTTTTAGGATTGTGTTTTTTTTTATCTAAAAGGTTGATTATTAATATTTTAGTTGGTTAAAAAAAATAAAAAAAAAATATATTAATGATATTCCAAGAGCTATTATATTTTAAACTATTTTTTTTTTAATACAAAAGCCCAACCAATAAAAACCCTCCACCTCACCCCTCCTCTCCCCCTCCCGTCCGGCAAATCCCCACCGCCCCCCTCCCCACCCCTCCTTTCCCGCCCCTAGGGGCCGGTGTTCCCGCCCGGGAATCATTCACCTCCCCTCATTCACCGCCCCACTCCCTCTAGTCTAATCGAATGTGAATGTAGATGGGGATTCTATAGAAGTCCTTCTGTCTCATCTGTGACTGTGAGTTGAATAAACGGATGAAGTCAATAAAAAAATAAAAGAATTCAAAGAGCGATTCAGGACAAAGAAACTGAAAAACTAAAGTTGTATGGATTCACAAATACTTTATTGAAAGAAACTAAAAAAGAGACATAAAAGTCATTTTGATGATTCCACTTCATCTTCCCTACCCCATCACCTCTACAAACCACCCAGCACCTCCACAAACCACCACCACTAACCTAAACAATATATAAATCAATAATCACAAAAGAGAGAGTGGTGGTGGTGATTTGTGGAGGTGCTGGTTGTGATGTGGAAAAGAGAAGGTGGTGGGTGGTGCTGATTTGTGGAGGTGATAAGGTGGGGAAGATGAAGTGAGTGGGTCATACTAAGAATTGAATTGGTGGAGACACATGATTGGCCAAGGGATTAAGTGGGTCCTCTTTCTATTTAATTAATTAATTGATTTTTTTTTATTTTTATTAAAGGGTAGTTTAGTAATTTCACACCCAATTAACTGGATTATTTAACCTCTGTTAACTCCAAGGACTATCCGAGTTACGAAACAACAAAAGCTGAGGACTACAGATGTAATTTTCAAAAGTTAAGGACTAAAGTTGAAATTTAAGTAAACCACGGGGACTATTCAAACAATTTTCTCTTTTATAAATTAACATTATAATTTTTAAATTTATAAGGAAAATAAACAAATAAAGAAAAGAGTTGTTAGGTTGGCATGTGTCGTTACCTGGTTGATTCACAAGAAGAAAAAAATAACAGGTACATCTCACACATACAGATTTCGCTTCCACCGGTACAAGTATCCATGTGGTGTACCACCAAACTAGGTGCACCTCACATTTACAAATTTTGTTTCACACCGTACAACCCGGTAATGCATCTTTTTCAATCTTCACGCCCTTGATTTCAACGTATATGTATATAATCCTACTCATACTTTATAAGTATTTACATTTGTTTGTTGAATATTATTGAAATTGCCATCCTCAAAACTATAATTTTTATATTTTCTAGCAAGCTTCTACAATTGTTATTTGGATAGGATTCTTTTAACTAGGCCCAACCGAATATATTCAAGCCCAATGAGTTTAGGTCCAACACATATTTGCACATAACGATTTAGTTAACGCATCTCCTTACTCCTAGGGGCTCAAATGCTCAAATCCTTAATGACAATTTAACATAGTGTTCGAAAATCAGGCCTTTTGATTGAACACAAAACACACAAGATTGAACGAACTCGTTTGACATTTTTTATTATCAACCAAAGCACATCAAATACAATAGATTTAACCATCTATTTATACTAACCTTATACTAATCCTAACCAACTTCAAACTCTATTTAAATAATAAAATAAACCAACTAGATAAATCTATCTAGTTAAACCAATAATTATTCCTAATTAAATATAAAACCAATAAATAATTCACCAAAAATTATCTACAACCTGTCTTGATCTCTATCTCCTAATTCAAGATTAACGCCTTCATTCTCCCCCTTAATCTTGAATTGACCCGATTCATCCACTGTTGACAACTTCAATTCCTTGACCAAGCTTCATATCTCCCTCTTCCCAGATCACCAGAACTACCCCGTTCTTGACCACCGATCAAAGAAAAAAACAAGCTCCCCGCTTCTTCCGTTTTTTTCTTTCCTTGTTAGACACGACAAGATTCAAAGCACCCCGCTTTGATGAATCTTCTTCCTTCCGTCTACCCGCAAATTCCGATCAGTTACATCTGCCAAAAAGAACAACCTACACCAGTTTTTCAATTCTTATCCTTGGCGGGAAGGACCGGGCCTAATCTTACCTGATCTTATCCTTGTTAGTGCTACTGAACAAATCACTGGATCGCGGGTCACCACTGCTGTCCCAAACGATACTCCCTGTTATACCAGCTGATCCGAACCATCGTTCTTCGTAAACAATCGTCGACAACTCTCACCTTCACTGGTTCGTCACTAAACCGATGTGATCCACTATTTATCTCCCTACTAGTATTAACTACCGACAAAGACAATAACACCCTGCTATTCCGTCTTTTCAATCACCAAACGAATTCCGTAGCTCATCGCTCTTTCGTTTTTCCCGTGACACGCCCGTTGGTTTTTCCGGTTGGTTAGCACTCGGTTTGCAATAGGCTGTCCATCGTCGCCTCATTCGCGACAACGAATGTCACAAGCCACACGTCATAGCCGCTACCCAATGCCGACATGTTACAAAAGAACAACCCTCGTCCTTCGCCAATTCCGGAATATTAGTAAAAGTAAACGACTCCTTAGTTGATGTTTATATGGACTCACCGTAAAAAAAAATACCATAAACTGATAATAGGCCTTTTCATATGCAAATTAAGTCACTCCTTCCACAATCCATGTGCCAGCAAAGTAGAACTACTGCATTTTGATACTATAGAAAGCATATTAGAATTACTCCGAATAACTTTGCCTACTCTAATTTCTGATTTTTTTGCCTTTTTGGTGCTGCAGTACATAAACTTTGTGCAATTAGAGGGCGTCAGAAGTGAATTTGTCTTTTGGTGAAACCGCAAGATGGTGTTTTAGGCTGAGGTGGACGATGAGTAGGAAAGAGGAAGGAGAAACCGCAAGATGGTCTTGCGGTTTATGAAGAAGGGCTGACAGCTAAACCGCAAGACCATCTTGCGGTTTCTCCTTCCTTTTTCCTACTCACCAACACCCTCCCTCTTAGTCACCTCCACCTCAGCCTAAACCGCAACACCATCTTGCGGTTTCACCAAAAGACCAAATTCACTTCTGACAGACCCCAAATGTACAAATTTTTTTACTATACCTCCATTTTGGCAAAAAAAATTCCTAATTTCTTGGACATCCTTTCCAGGTCACTGTTGCAACCCCGCGAGGGGTTGCACCCCCTTGTCGATAAACGACTCTCAAAACAACATACACCAAGCTCTGATACCAATTGTTGGAAAATCAGGCCCTTTGATCAAACACAAAACACACGAGATTGAACGAACTCGTTCGACTCTTTTTATTATCAACCAAAGCATATCAAATACAATATATTTAACCATCTATTTATACTAATCTTATACTAATTATAACCAACTTCAAACTCTATTTAAATAATAAAATAAACCAACTAGATAAACCTATCTAGTTAAACCAATAATTATTCCTAACTAAATATAATAGACTCAATAAATAATTCACCAAGAATTATCTACAACATGCTTTGATTATCTCCTAATTCAAGATTAACCTCTTCATATAGATTCTCATTAGTCATTGTATTTATGATGTATACTAATTTTACTTGAACGTTGGAGAGTAGTTCGATCTTAGACCTCTTGTAACAAGTTTTTTTTCATTGTGTTTTACGGCGTCTAATAGAAGACAAACAAGACGAAGTGTGACTGGTCCATCTCCTCAACTATGGTGGCAATGCTGATTGTCATTTTTTTTTACAAAACCATCGATTTGAGAATTAGTTTTTTAGATGTATAAATATAACGGGTCACTTATATAAGCTACAAAACTAGTTAAAAAAATAAGAGCACTAGACCCTCATATTTTATTTATAACTAGCTGATTACCCCGGGAGGTCCCGGGGTTAATAAATCTAATTTTACGTGATAACCTATTACAAATGGCTCAAGTTAACTAACCACAAAATATTCCAATCATTGCATGTTTATAGTATTCTAATCAGTAATAACTCATATTCCCCACAAAATCTAATTTTACGTGATAACATGAACACTTTGTGTGTTTTTTTCCTGTATGAACGAAACCCCACAAAAAATAGTCGATTTTTTCTCCGTTTTTTATATAGCACTATGGTACTCGTTGGAAAGATAATAAAACGCTCGTTAATTTGGTGTAATTTTTTTCTTTAAAAAATCCCGTATATAAAAGATATAAACGTTTAAAAGTTATGGGAGGAAATATGAGAGAGAAAATTTTAAATTTATTTTTAAATTCTTTTTTCCTAAAATAACTCAATTTAATTAAAAAAAGAAACAATTTAAAAACACCAAAAACTCTCCATTATGATGCCACGTGGCATAAGGTTGAGGCCTCCATTGCACGCCACGTCAGCAAAGGTCTTTTCTTTTATATATATATATATACTAGTGGGTTTCCTCCGCGCGCGCGTTGCGCGCCTTATAAATTGGTCGTGTATGCTTGTTATTGTCACCAGGCTTATAAATTGGTCGTGTATGCCTGTTGTTTCCACCAGCCTAAATGCGCGTTGCACAAAAGCGTAATTGTTAAGAAAAAAAAAACAAATGCAAGCAATTGTAAGATTCAGAAATTCGAAAGGACGACAAATTCATTGGAGTTGTTTAGAAAGCTTTATTCTCTGATACAACAGAAAAAAACAACCGCTAAAGCATAATATTTTCTGATATATCCAACTTATTTGGAGCAACTTCATCAAACCTACAAATGTTTTATAGCAGTATGAACATCTTTGTCTCCCCT
This sequence comes from Ambrosia artemisiifolia, assembly GCA_032199755.1. Classification (NCBI taxonomy): domain Eukaryota; kingdom Viridiplantae; phylum Streptophyta; class Magnoliopsida; order Asterales; family Asteraceae; genus Ambrosia; species Ambrosia artemisiifolia. The sequence goes on from CM063523.1 coordinate 45,708,340, forward strand.
CCCACTGCAGTTAAGAACAACGTTGGTTCCATTTGGTAGTGTGGGGCATAGTTTCTCCAAATAATAAGCAAATGCATGTGATGTTTCCAAGGCTTGGATTATGCCCTCTAGTGTAGATAGTCCTCTTAAACGCTAGATTTTTATATATGATCACACAAGAGAATAAACAATTAACAAAAGGTGACCGAAGAGATGAACAAAAAAATAGTAGATATGGCAACTTTTATATAATGACTTTGACCACTTTACTTATAAATGGGTCAATAAGGGTTGTGTTGTTTTAAATACAAACAGGACAAATAAAAAAAAGGATCGAAGCGGTCCAATGTGTCAGGTGGGTTAAATGGTGTTGAAGGCATAAAAGCTCCTGAATCATTTTATTTATAGATTTAGGCTATTATTAAACATTCATAAAGGTTCTCGCAATAAACAAAAAATGTTAACCAAACCCGGCCTGCCCCGTTTAACCTATATTAAAGTGACATGTTTCATCATGAACTTGTTTCGACCCATTAACCAACCAATCTGACTGCCAAAAATACATAGAAATTCAAGGTCTCGATGACATCATTTTGATGACATCATTTTTTCTCAAGACTGTCAGGCGTTAGCAACATACTATACGTCTATAGTTGGCAATCATGACGTATTTATCTAAAAATAAGTAGATACAGATGAACATCTACTGAACATGTCAAATGATTTGAACATGTTGAAAAAAGAAAACCTCCCAATGCATGTTCAAATTTTGTAGTTTCACTACCAAAAAGTAGCACGTTACTCAAATAATATAGTTTTTCTAATCCTATTTACATTAATTATTAAAAAAAGAATCTGGACCAAAACATTTCAGTGGGTGAACCCCGAATGTCTTAAAAACTTACCATTTAAACCAATTGTTTAACCCGCTTATTTTGCCAACCTCAGTTTCATGAATATAGAAATTACGCTTTCCATACCTTCCAATGCTTCTGCATCGGTGATGCTATAATAATCACCATGGCTTGGATCTTTCAGAGAGCTATGCTCAGGTCCAACTCCAGGGTAATCCAATCTAAAACACAAGGAAATAAAAGTTGACAGCTAAAAACACTCAAGCCTACATATGTTAAAAGGACCAGGCAGTAAATTTATTCATTTTACCCTGCACTAATAGAATGAGGCTCAATTATCTGTCCATCACCATCTTGTAACAAATAGCGGACGTGCACTGTAATTTTGTCTTATAAATACTTTCTGTCTCTACCTGTGTAAGCATACCATCAACGAACTTACCAAGACGACGCTATACCTAAGACCCACCAACAAAGAAACAAAAGACAATGGCGCAAACCTGCATAACAGAAGAAGTGACACTGGTACCATAATGACAAACTCCTGAAACAAACATAAAGACAATGAGAATCATTATCAATTAGCCTCTATCACTTTCTTCGTCAACAAATTAACGACCTAAGTCACATAACCAACACAAGCAATAACTAAAAGTAAAATATACTAATTAAGTAATAAAAAATTATAAACTAAAAAATAAAAAATTACAGTTAGCATAAAATTAAGCTTCAAAAATATTAGCTATAACACATTAACAACAAAGGCTACGCGTCACCTTGTTAGTGAATTAAGGGATTCCAATGATAAATCTTGAGCAAATTGGCAGTAGTTCCTGCAACAAAATAGATAAAGCAAAATACACTTTCTTCAAAATTAAGAAAACAAAAAATAAATAGTGTAGTTAGACAAATGGAAACCCTAACAGGGGAAAGAAAAACAAAATCAAAGTCTTAGCAAATTCTATATTAGCTACTGGTTACACAATAATAATAAATTAATAACTAAAGTATAGAAAACTGGTAAGAAACCGGATTCTGCGCCAACATTGTATGTCTGCGACCTAACCCACATCGATCACAGGTTTAACCAACCTCCCTTAAACCTGAAATTTGGGGTTTCAAGACAAAAATTAACAAATTCAAACAGTTAGCAAGTTTTAAGAAAAAAGCAGTTAGGGTACGTTCATAACCGAAACTAATTTCAAAAAATAAAATACATAGCAAGCATACCCATACCAGCCATCGCTGCTCAGAAGAGGAAAACAACACCATCAACCCAATCTGAAACAGAAAAGACGATAACAATATCAGCTCAAATCTTAATTCTTAAAGTGAAAGACGAAACAGGGAGGAAGGCGCAGAAAAACATACAAATACAACACCACTGGGGCGGGCAAGCGCCAGAAACGACATGGATCTCTAGCCAAGTTGCAATCGTCGTCTGCTCCTCTCCAACTCAACCATCGCAAAAGGGGCAAGGACTGATCCGTGTGAAACCTACACATAGATTACTCTCCAAGTTATTCAATCATAAAAGTACATAAATTTATAAGAAAACCAAAAGTTATTCAAGCGGTTAATTTAAAGTTATTCAAACAATTAATTTTGGAAGAAAAGTTAACACTTACCTTGGAAGCTAATTTGTATTTGTGGACTGATTTTGTTGGTGACACCGGTACGTACAGCGTCAAAGCAAGCTACAACAAAACCTATCATCATCAAATTCCAACATCAACAATAACACACAAACAAAACCAAGTTTAATCAGCTAATTACAAAACTAATAAATTCGCTATCCAGTTAAACAACCTTTTTAACCTCACTTGGTTCACGATTAATATTTGAACATGATCTAGCTGAACAAAATGAACAAAAAAAAAAAGACACAAAAAATAAGAGGAATATGAAACTGGATCTCCAAAAAACAAAACTTATTCAAGCGATTAATTTTGGGAAAAAAAAAAACGCTTACCTTGTAAACGAATTTGTAATTGCGGACAGATTTTGTTGGTGAAACCGGTACCTAGGTTGTCAAAGCGAGATACAACAAAAACTATCAACATCAAATTCCGACATCAACAACGACACACAAACAAACAAAACCAAATGTAGTTAGGTAATTTACAAAACTAACAAAATCGCTATCCAATTAAACAACCTTTTTTTTTTACCTCAGTTGGTTAACGATTCAGATTTGAATAGGATCTAGCAAAGTAAAACGAACAAAAACAAAGACACCAAAAATAAGAGGAATATGAAAGAAAAAAAAGGCTCTAAGCATAATACCTTCAGCCTGAGCTCTGATGGATGGAGTTGACTGAAATTAAGGGACTTCTAGATTCGCTGTAACCTCCATAGTGAAGCAAAATATCACCAAGTTAGTCGATTGAATGTCGTTGTTTGAGCACTGATCATCGATCTTCGTCCTTCCTTTAAGCGTCCGATGAGTGCACAAAAGAAATAAAGCTGAATCTCTCTGTGTGTTTTCTGTGTGTGGATTTGATTGAATAAATGCAACGATCTGAAATAATATAAAAGAGGAAGTGAAGGAATCAGTATAGAAGCCAAAAACACACAAAAAAAAAAACACAAAGATTACTTTAATTCAACTTCTCAGCATGAATCCACCACCTGATATAGATGGTCCTCTCACGAACGCTAACAATCTATGACAGAAAGTACCGAAAAAAGGCATAGGTATGGTGAGAGGTAGGCGTTTGGGAGTTAGGGTTTAGGTGGGCAGCTGGAGGTGGACGGGTTCAGGTGCGCAGGTCGACGTGGGCGGGTGGAGGTGGCTGGTTAGGGGTAAGGGTAAGGATGGTTGTCGTGGGTTTTCAGAGGCGGCGATAGGGTATGGTACTTGACAGCAAAGAAGAAAGATGATGGAGGTGGCTGCTTAGGGGTAAGGGTAAGGATGATTGTGGTGGGTTTTCAGAGGCGGCGATAGGAAGTGGTTGGGGAGGCCTGTAGGGTTTTCTTGACAGCAAAGAAGAAAGATGACAGGAGAGGGTAACACGTATAACCGCACAAATAAAGCAGGATGAGAGACGAACACGTGTCACCGCCCAAGCCCTCCAATCACAACACAGAGTTACTATTCATGAAGTTCAAATATTAATATATAGGATAATATATAGTTATAGTTGAACTATATATTATAAATAAAATATGAGGGTCTACTGCTCTTATTTTTTTAATTAGTTTTGTAGATGAATCATCTACAAGCATTTTCATAGCCACATAAAGAAGAAGCTTTCTAGTTTCGACACATTGAGTCGACAAATAAATATTCCGAAACAAACATAGAAGAAACCAACAACATGAACAATAAAACCTCAACCATAATACAACATCAACCACACTTTATCCAATCTTGCCCAATGTAGCAATGCTTTGAGCCATCATCTGAAGCTTCCACTCCATCAACATAGCAATCCACCCGATCCCCACCACCTCCATCCGCCTGCGCTGCGGTCCCTGGTCCCTCGACTGCTCCGGTCCCTGGTCCCTCGACTGCTCCACCATCATCTTGATACAACCCGGGCAACACGTCATTGGTGGCACAAGCAGTATGCACACTATACTCACAACTTTTACAACGATAAGCCCAATTCCTTGTTTCCAAAACATTTTTACATATGTTACAATACTCCTGATCAACGTTACTCTCCCTTCGAGGCACCATCTGGACCCCGTAGTCAATATGAAGTACATGTTTCTGGTCTCCATGAGTTACTGGGAAGGGCAAGAAAGCACAGCCCACGTGGAGGTCTAACTCGCATAAGGCGCAACAATAGGAAAAGGATTTTCCAGGACGGTTACACGCGTTACAAACGAAGGTGTTCCCCGCGTAGGTAGGGTAAGGGAGGAGAATGAGGGGGTGGGGTTTGTGGCATGGGTGTTTGACATAGCGCGGGGCGTTCGCGCAATGGTCATGGAGAAAAAAGTTGCATGCGTGGCATGCGTGGACCGCGGTGGTGATGTTGTCACATGGGAATTCGCAGCCCGAGCAGTTGACTTGTTTGCCTAGCTCGTAGGCGCGATAAATGGTTAGGTTGTGGGGGTGGCTGAAGTGCTTGTATTCCATGTTTTTCGACTAGGTATCACCGATTATATGGTTATTATGGAGGATTGAGCATAAATAGATTATGAGGAAGTTGACTAAGTCAATGTTTAGCTGTATTTGGATTATAAATTTGAAGCCAACGCTACTGCTTGGAAGTTGGATGTTTATTTTGGTAAGACTATTGACTTTTTGATAGGAGACTTGGGACTTGGAGAATGTGATGGGGAGACTTTTGGTTTTGTTTATGGAAAAATAAAAAATATCCATTATTGTTAGTGATTATTTATATTTGTTTATAACAAATTGGCCACTGAAGTTCAAAATAAAAAGATTAATATGGTCAAGGAATTATTTGGTGAAGAATCTTTTAGATTTTGTTGTATAAAAACTTTGTGATTGTACAGAGAATCTTTAACAAAATTTTGTGGAATATAAAACCTTATTAAACTATGCGTTGCGTTGCGTTGCGTTGTCATGTGGGTAAAGGCTAGTGGAAGATTTATCGAATAATATTTTACCACGTAATCGTCTATGTGGCATTAGTTAGCGCCCGGCGGTCGCTCGCGACAGGGTGTTGTGGGTAAGGGTTAGCGGGTTTTTTTTACCAAGTATATTATATTTACAACAATTTTTTTTATAAAAAAACATTAAACTAAAAATAAAAGAAACATTCCATTGCATCAAAATAAACATTACATAAAAAAGCATAAAATAAAACATCAAACCATTATTAAAAACATAAGAAGACGACTATATTAGAAATCGTCTTCTCATAAGTCTCCAAGTTTCTTCACGTGGATAGTTATCATTGTGTATGGCTCGGTATTCATTACGAGACATTTCAACCCAGTCTTCATCTTTTAAACCCGGGTTCGCGTTCATCGCAGCCATGTAGAACGCCTCAAATATGGTGCACTTCGCCTTGATGGAACAATGTTTTCCATATATCATATCAGTTGAACGAAAGTTTTCACCCATTCGTCGCTTGAATCGGGTGACAACTTCTTTCCAAAAACTTTTTGTTTCGCTCGAAATCTCCTATCTCTTGTTGGCAAATATAACAATCCACCAAAGCGAGTTCTTCCTCTACACTCCACGTTAGTGGTCGCACACGGTTGGTTCATTGAGGTGGGGATTGGATTTGGATTAGGGTTTGCCATTTGTGATCAAGTAGAAGATAAAAAAAAAATTGAGATGTTCTTACTTTTAATCAAAAGCACTATATATATATACATGTAATTTTATCAAAATCAAGCAAAACTTTAATTTCCTTAATTAATTTTTGACCGTTAGCTAGCTGCCAACGGCTAAGACTTTTGGAATTTCACCCGCTAGCTCACGCGAGCTTCGTCGCTTGGGGTCGCTCGCGGAAACGGTCGCTGACTGTTGTTATGGGCCAAGCTATCTAGGTAGATCACATTGTGGCTCGAGGCAGGCTGCTCGCAGGCCACAACGGATAGTCTTAAAACATTTGGTAAGGATTGTATATCGGTTTGACCAAGTTGAATGAAATTGAAGTGTTTACAATTATGTTTAATTTTTTAATTAACAAATTATGTTAGTTCTTACTATATTTTTTTCAATTATTAATTACTTTGAGAGCCGTTTTATTAAACCTTTCTAAGTTTTTAAATTTTGTTCATGAACGTTCATCACAATGGTTTTTCATCTTGGTCACAAACATGTGGCTTCAAGAACAACTTGGCCATGATGATTGTAGGATTTTGCCCCCTAGTACTAGTAGTTGTGCAAGTTTCATAACAAAAGCAATCAATGTTGTGTATGAGTGTGAAGATCCAAGAGATGGGAAGAGTGATAATGTGAAAAAAAAATTAATTAGGAAATTCATTAGATTGCGCATTTGACTAACAAACTTTAAGAAAGGGAAAATCACAAGAATAACCCTTTTACCGGATGACTTACGAGAATAGCCCCCTCCCGTCTCTTTGGAGAGACGGTTCACGTTTCCCAACCCGTCTGAGACGTCTCCCAAGAGCTTTCAGGTTCCAACCAATCAAAGAACAACACGTCTCCGGTGACGTCTTTTCCAGGTTTTGAAAAACCTCCATTGACGTCCCAAATTGAACCTTGTTTTTTTTTAACGGGAATTAAACCATTGAACCTTGTTGAATAAAGAAAAACAATAAATATATAAACATTTGATTTTATATAAAATGCATTTAAAATACTAATTTTAACTTAAATAAAATCCTAAATAAAGTAGTCATTCCATTAAAAAAGATAAAATAAATACATAAACATTACAAAGTAAATAAAAATAAAATAAACATAGGCTATGCGTTAAGCCTATCCCTCATCATTTGCCAAGCAGAAACGTGTATGAATTCTTTGTCTTGCTTGGACTCATATTCTTTTTGGGTATATCCGATGGCCACGTCTTCAGGCATATCCGAAAGTACCACTCGCAGTGTTTGATTGTGGTACCCGTTGAAGAGTTGACACTTGGTGTTCAAACCGGTCCATTTTCAGTTGAGGGAGTCAATGGTTCGGTTCGGTTCGATCCCCTACCAACCGATCGAACTCGTTGAGGATTCGGTACCATTTGTTACCCGGACGTGGGTTGTCTTCGACAAACGTCCAGATAGCTACAAGTGCGATTTCGTGTTCCTCAATCCATAGAGAGGGTGCCATTTCGGTTTGAGGGAGAGAGTGGTGGAGGTTCGCGGTAAATAATGGTCGGCACGAAGCCCGAGTGGAATCTGAAACGACGAGACGTCTCGGGGGGAAGCCCGAAACTGAAACGACGAAACAGACACCGGAGACGTCTTGGGAATCCCGAGACGACACAAAAGTCGTCTCCGGAGACGTCACCGGAGACGTGTTGTTCTTTGATTTGTTGGATACTGAAAGCTCTCGGGAGACGTCTCAAACGGGTTGGGAAACATGAACCGTCTCTCCAAAGAGATGGGAGGGGGGCTATTCTCGTAAATCATCCGGTCGAAGGGCTATTCTCGAAATTTTCCCTTTAAGAAAATGTAAAGTTTTATGACTAATACTATATTTAAGAACATCACAGAACTAAATAATACACAAACAAACTCAAGAACAACAAATATAGCGATAAAACAAGGTGATAAAACTCTTATTAACCCAAACCAGAAAAACACCCCCCAATACCAAAAGTATTCACTAAATCAGTGAACACCTCAATAATATGTTCTTATTATCAACTGATTAGAAAGAATCAGTTGATACTGATGAATACAAATGAAATACTTACAAACCAGATGATCAAGATGATACAATCACCAGGATGAACAAGACAATTGAGACGAACAAGACGAATACAGACACTAGTCCAGAGAAGAAGTCTTTGGAAACCCTAGAGAGAAACATTAATATGAAAGAAAACAAAATATCTCAACAACTGAGAAACCCTAGACTTATCATCTATTATATAGACGAGCTCCTCAGCTGACCAACCAGCCCATGTGTTATTAACTCAGCAGTCCATTAAGCCTATTAGCCCACAATGGTGTATAATAAAATACCTAATTGCAAGGCCCAAACCTGCACATTCTTAAGTAAGAAATTAGCCCAATAACAATAACGTTTAATAATAATGTTTGAACTATATAATAAAAATGGTACATTTAACATCCTCTCTTAGTTCAAACATTAAACATATCATAGATTTTCAAATGCTCACAAAAAAACTTGTGTTGATCAACACTAAGTCCCTTTGTTAGACCATCTGCCACTTGAACATCAGAATCAACCTTAATTGTTTCCAAAACACCATCAATAATCCTTTCTCTTAAGAAATGAAAATCAAGCTCAAAGTGTTTAGTTTTTTCATGAAATACTGGATTAGCAACTATTGAAATGGCTGCTTTACTATCACATAATAATTTAAATGGAATTGACAACTTAACACCTAATTCAGACATTATGTTTTTAATCCAAATCATCTCACAAGCAGCTGAGCACATTGCCCTATACTCAACTTTTTGCTGACAATCTAGAAATAACATTTTGTTTCTTGCTTTTTCATGAAACAAGAGAATTACCAAGGTATATACAAAATCCTGTAACAGATCTCCTTGTTTCTAAACACTTAGCCCAGTCAGAATCCACATAACCGTACAAATCATATATAAGACTGACCTTTGCTAAACAATATACCCTTCCCAGGTGACTGTTTAAGATACCTTAATAGTCTAAGTGCAAGTTGCAAATAACCATTTGTAGGTTTATGCATGTACTGACTCAAGTACTGAACAGTATAACTGATATCAGGACGAGTCAGAGACAAATAAATTAGTTTTCCAACTAATTTTTGAAACCCAGTAATGTTGTCTAATAAATTTTTGTGTTTATCATTCTTGACTGAAATTATATAACTTTGCTCAATAGGAGTATCAACCGTCTTACAACCTAAATAACCAAACTCATTTAATAGTTCAAGACAACATTTTCTTTGTGAAAGACAAATTCCAGCATTTGAATATAACACTTCAATGCCTAGAAAGTATTTTAAGACTCCTAAGTCTTTAATAAAAAAACTCTCACTCAAAACCTTTTTAACTTTGGTTATTTTAGTGTTAGAATTAATAGTTAAAACTATGTCATCAACATACACAAGTAAAACAACAAATACATTTTCAGATGACTTAATAAATAAAGAATGATCACACACTTTGTTTGAAACCCATATTAACAAGCACTTTAGTTAATTTTTCATTCCATTTCCTAGGTGCCTATTTTAAACCATACAGAGACTTTACAAACTTTGTTATCATTTTTAGAATAATAACCTTCAGGTAACTTCATACACTACAACAAAAAGGGCTTTTAAGGACCTTTTGTGTGAGACGCTTGTAAAATGGGGTCCTAAAATACTATTTAATAGGACGAATGAACTTTTGGGGTCCTTTTATAGTATAAGCTACTAAACCGGTGTCCTAAAAAGCTATTTAATAGGATGGATAATTATTTGGGGTCCTATTATCATATAACTTAATAAGACACTTAAAATGTAGATCCTAATAAAGCAGTTTATAAGACATTTAGTTGTTGGTGTCCCATTATGTGGTAATGTAATAGGACACTTGATCACCGAGGGTGCTATTATAGCATAACTTAATACGACACTTTGTAGTTAAGTCATAAATGTTCAATGTTATAGGACCCTTTCTAGTCGAAGTCGTATTAGAACATAACTTAATAGGACACTTGACACGTGGGTCTTATAACTTTAACCTTTATAGGACGCTTAACCATTGGGATGTTATCGTAATAGGACACATGATATTTGAGTAATAAAACATCAGTTTTATAGGACGCTTATTCGCTAGAGTTTTATTATAACAAAACTTAATAGGACACATAACATTTGGGTCTTACAACTTTAACCTTTATAGGACGCTTAATCGTCATGTAGTTGTTTTTGTGACGTAATAATACAAACGTAATGGAAATATATGTATGGCCTAAGGTAAAACAATAATCACACTTATAACCACAAAATCTCACGTGGCTATACATACTACAACTTCTCTCTCAAAATATTTCTCTTTTAAAATTACAAAATTTCAATTTCCCTCCATAAACTCCCCCTAAAATGTTCCATCCTCTTAAAATTACAAAAATTCAACCTCCCTCCATAAACTCCCCCCAAAATATTTCATCCTCTTAAAATTAGAAAATTTCAATTTCCCTCCAAAAACTCCCTCCAAAATATTTCATCGTAAAGCTTCTCTTTCAAACGCTACTCTCATTAAAAATGTTACGTCGTTTAGCATAAATATACAAAACAAATATGAAATTGTAAAATTTCATTTTATTATTTTAGTAATTTTTCTTTTCAAACTTTTATATATTTGTCTTTCTAACTAATTTAGGTAAGAATATACATAACAAATGCATCAATTTTTAAGTTTATGCGTTTTATCGTGTCATAAAGGTACTAAAGGCTTACATTGTGTATTTGCGTTGTAATGAGTAAAGAAGACCTCGAAACCGAACCGGTACCGGTAATGGAAGCACCGGTCCTGAAAATGGAAGAAATGGGTACCGGTATAAGTATTAATTGAGCGTTATGATATAAGAATTTGAAGGTAAATCAACCCAAATATCAGACTGTACAGAAGTGGTACCGTTACCAAAAAGTATCACTGTCAAAAAACTCAAAAAACGGGTGCCAGTACCGAAAATGGTCAGACATGCCTTAATGGAGCATATTGGTCCGTAATGGATCATAATGGACACTACTAGATCATATATGTCCTAATGGGCCATATTAGGCCTTTATGGATCACAATGGGCAGTAGTAGATCATATATATGTCATTATGGGTCATATTGGGCATCAATGGATCATAATGGACAATAGTATAACATGTATGTCTTAATCAGCCAAATTGGGCCTTAATGATAAAAAATGGACAATTATAGATAATACATCTCTTAATGGACCAAATTGGGCCTTAATGGATCACAATGGACAATAGTAGATAACACATGTCTTAATGGACCATATTGGGCCTTAATGGATCAGATTGAATTAAAGTAGATAACATATGTTTTATTGGGCCATATTGGGACTTAATTGATCACAATGGAGAATAGTAGATCATGTATGTCTTGATGTATCGTATTGAGCCTTACAACATAATTCTATTCTTACATCCAGTCTGACCGGTCGGACTAGTGAATCGGCAAGAAGACTAGCCCAGTTCTGAAAACATTGATTTTCTAACTTGCAAAAGTATATGTCATTAAAAGGATGTCATCTTTTCTAAAATCTAACGAATTTATGATACACATTTTCATGTGTCATTATTAAAAACTCTCATAATAATAAAAACTCAAATGTTTAAGTTTCCCTCTTCTACAAAAACTCAAATTCCCTCTTATCTCCCAATCACCGTACTTTTAGAGAGAGAGAGAGAGAGATGAGTTTGAGTGAGGAACAAGATCTGAACGACAACAGCTCGGAAGCTAGGGTTCCGATGAAATTGCATCTTGAGCTAGAATTTGTGAAGGCGAAAATAGGGCAAGGTAAGCTCCCTTTGCACCACTGTTCCTCTCTATACACGTACAAAACCGCCCCTAATATTTCTCATGTTAGGGCTTTCATATAATTTTCTTAATTGATCTTAATTTCTTACCGAATTTTTGTTATTTAGGTTATTGGAGACAAATGGGACACGTATCAGGATCTTCTCCAACCTGATTACACCGAAGAGTGAGTCACTTTATTTTGTTCCTTGCTTTTTTTTGCTCACCTATTGAAAAGAATTTAGGGGTTTTAGGAAATCGAACAATGAAGATTGTAATCTGTATTGTAAAACTATGTGTCTGTTCTAGTCATTTATACATCTTTTTTTTTGCACCAATTGTTTGCTCAAAGATGATGCTTTAACGTGAAACTGTTGTATTCACCTTAATCCTCATATTTACAGCATAAGTACTGAACAAGAACAAGTAGAACTAAAATTGTAAAAGATAAAAACTTTGATGATTTAAGTTTCATTTGAGTATATAAAAACGTTGCTGATTAAAGTTTCAATTCTGTATAGTAGTTGTAATTTGATAAATCTTCAAGGCTACTTATAAAAGGTTAAGGTAATATTTGGGAGATACTGGCATGAATTTACAAAATAATTGACCAACATTTGAGGTAATATGTGATGTTCCTCTAAATTTAAAATAGCGGAATATTAATTTAATAGTATGGTTATGTCAATACCATTACAGTGTAGTGGTAGAGACATTTATGGGCAATAATAGAAGACACAGGGGATCCTGGGTTCGATTCTTGAGCCAGACATTTTTAAAGGTAATTCATCGTCGTGCCTACAGGCGGGTGGGTTACTGGGTTTTTCCCGGAATTGGTGTTTGACAACTCGGGTACTCTCTGAGTACTTGAATTTGTCGAAAGGGTGCCCTGAGAGTGCTCAGGTTTGATTTGTTGGCCGTTAAAAAAAGTATGGCTATTAATATGTTTAAATAAGGAAGCTCTAAGACATGAGAGAAAATGGACGACATAGTCAAAAGAGACAGGCTATTGTTGTGTTCTTAGGATTCGTACGTCTTGAGGTAGTTTATAACTTGTTAAAATGAGTCCCTAACGTTTTTTTTTTTGTTTATGGCTTAAGTTGTACTAAATCGGTTTTTGGTGGAATCAACCTCTTATCTAAAGGGGAGCAACAACACGGTAACACCTAATTCCAATGGCTTTACCAATTGAAGTATTGGACCCAACCCTTTATGCGAGTCCCTAATGTTTTGGCTTATTTTTTTAGGAAAATGAAAATGCTATTTTTTATTACTTTTTGTAAAGTAAATTATAGGATGATAAGGATGGTTATAATTGTGTTGTGCAAATATTTCATTTATTATTCTTAAGTTTTAAAAACTATGGATATAGCCTCATTTGGTTACTCAACTGGTGAGTTCGAAGTGACACAAACCTACAAACATACTGGTGCATGTTTATTGGTTGAGGTATGCTGATCAATTATAAGCGTAGTAGTTTTGTGTTGTAGTTCATTAAGGGATGGAGTTGGTGAGGCACTGAAGTGGGTTTTGTTGTGCGATTGTGTATGAATCACATCAGAGCTTATTGGATTAGTAGTTGTGGTGGCTTGATGAGTGATTTGTTGACTAGTGTGAATTTATCTTCTAATCATATAAGGGGTAGACTACCATCTACCAGAAGCTTTAACTAGAGCTCTTTTGGTTTCTTTTCTTTTTTCTTTTAAATTATGTTTTCTTACATTACATGGTTTCTTAGTCACCATAATTACCAAGGTTGAAAGGGTTTGGATTATTCGCATACATGTTCACTATCAAGTCCAAAATCATATCCGTTCACACACATAACAATGGGTTCTTGTGTAATCTACACATTTTTTGGTACAGAAACTAACATATGTAGAAGTTATAACAATGGGATACTGGATTCAAACAAAAGTTTGTATAACTTTATTTATTTATTTATAAGGGAAATATAAGCTAGTCTCATCACTTATGCTCTTGTGTAATTTTTAGTTCCCTCCATGAGTGAAGCATGCTAACACTAAACTACCTTAATATTGCAGTATGCTCTAGGAAATGTGTTTAGTGATGGTGCCATGAGAAAAGACATATAATTTGTGAAATCTGTCATCAGGTACCTCAATTTCTACTTTAATCTGGTCTAGAGGTACATATTTTGATCAATTCGAGTGTTCTTTACGTGATCTATTGTTCCGCAATGTTCATGTAGGGGTGTAAACGAGCCGAACACGAATAGGCTTGAGCTCGGCTTGGGTAGCTTAAATGACTCGGCTAGAGTTCGGTTTGCCAATGTTAAATAGTAGGTATATTATATATAAAATTATAATATAATTTTTTTTTGGCTCGTTTAGGCTCGCGAGCCTAAACGATCTTTATAAGAAAAGCTTGAGCTCAGGCTCGATAACTAAAGGAGTAATGTTTGAGGCTCGAGCTCAGGCTCGTTAAGGCTCGGCTTGTTCACACTTTTTACTAATCCGATCCAAAGTAGCTTTCGAGCCGTTGCGCATGGCATATATTCTATCAACAGCAAAAGTTGATGAAGATTGGAAAGTGTCTTCTGGTGATTTAGTCCTCCAAATAATTAATGACATCTTTGATATTTGCAAAGTCAAGTCAGGTAAAGTTTGACATCTTAAACTTTAATATTTTACTTAAATTTACTTTTTTTTTTTACACTTTGGTTGATTGATTTCATCTCTCTGGACAGATATTGAAATCCCCAAGTTTGTAGATTATGCCTTAGAAAGCATACCCAACCTGAAAGGAGCAATTCTGGAGCTGTGGGAATAGGTTTCAATTTGTTGCTGCTTATAAGCGGTCGTAGTCGAGACACTTTTATTTTCAAGTAAAATTGTATTTTAAGTCTCCACGAATGTATCGACACAATATTTTTTGAAATCATATTTCATCTTATTAATATATATATGATAAAATTGTGTGTGTGGATGTTTAAAAAAACGTTGTATCACATGACTTGTTAGGACTTTGAAATTGTGTCCTATTAAACTTGTTAGAACATTGTAAAAGTGTCCGAATATGCTTTTTTTAGGACGTTATATGGGTGTTCATAGACATGTTATGCGACCATAAAGTTGGTTTCATAATATCTTATTTGTGATATTAGGACCCTTTTCTTGGTACTAAAGTACTTTTAATGTTACATTGTAAGGGTCCTATAAATTAATTTTTAAGGACGCTTGTATGTGTATTAAAATATTAATAGTAGATAAGTACATGTTAAAACATTGTAAAAGTGTCCTAATATGTTTTTATTAGGTGTTTTTTGCGACATATTATGTGACCATAAAATTGGTTTCATAAACTTATTTGAGATATTAGGACACTTTTTACGTTTCGGGACTTATTACGACCCCTTTACATGAAACGCTTTTACCATTGGTCCTATTAAATAAAAGGTCCTATAAAATAACATTTTAGGACACTTTTGTGCGTACTAAAAACCAATTTTTGTTGTAGTGATATATACATCCTTAGAAATAGAACCATATAGAAAGGCATTATTGACATCAAGTTGATAAAGAGACCAATTATTTTCAACAGCAAGACTTATTACACATCTTGCTGTAACCATTTTCACAACAGGAGAAAATGTTTCTCCAAAATCTATACCCTCTCTTTGGTTATAGCCTTTGGCTACTAACCTAGCTTTATACCTATCTACCTCACCATTAGCCCCCTTGATCTTATATACCCATTTATAACCAATTGGTTTCCTACCCTTAGGTAAATCTGTAATAACCCAAGTGTTGTTCCTATGTAAAGCTTCCATCTCAGTGTTCATTGCTTCTACCCACTGAGGATCTTTGGAAGTTTCAAAGTAACTACTAGGTTCAACACTTTTGTTAAGACTAGACACAAAAGACATATTTTCAACTGATAAATTTGAATAGTTGACTACCTTTTCAACTTCATATTTGACTTTACCTTCTACAATAAAATCACTAAACCTTTTAGGCAAAACAGACTCCCTATGGAATTTTAACACTTCCTCCATCAGGTGGAATTACCTCATCATGTGTAGGTGTTTCATCATGGTCTGCCTCCTCAGATGATCTTCCACTAGAACTTCCAATGTTTTGAACTTGTTCAGAAACATCAGACGTTTTAGGAGATTCATCTGGTTGTTGACTTGTAACTCCTACATGAGTGCTATTGATTCCCCCTTCATCATTGGGAGGTTTGGACCCCTTAGTCATCTCATCATCTTTGGCTATTTCAGTTTCATAAAGATCAAAGAAATTTAAATGATTTACACTAAGACTTTGAGACAAAACATTTTCATTTGAATTGTTTTTTAAAGGAAAACTGTTTTCATAAAATCTGACATCTCTTGAGTACTCAATTTGTTTTTGTTCTAAGTTCCACAACTTATAACCTTTTTTTAAAATTTGAGTATTTTTCAGCTCTAATTGACATTTTATCTGTATTATTTAAAACAATTATAAAACCTAAACAACCAAAAGTCCCACATGAAGATTCACCGACTGAGCCCTGCATGTAGCAAGCTCCCCAAACTGCGGTCAAGTCTCTGGTCCTCTAACTCATCTTCTTCTTGAAATGGAGGCTTAACTTCTGACCTGGAACAACGTACGCCTCCCTTAGCTCTCGCGTTCCATACCGAAGGATCTCTCCTTAGAGTAGGGGTGTTCAGAATTCGATTCGGATTCGAAAAATTCGAAATTCGACATAGTTCAATTCGATTACCAAGAATTCGATTCGATTATTAAGAATTCGAATTCGATTCAATTCGAATTCGAGTCCAGTAAATCGAATACGAATTTATGATTTTAAATTCGATTCGATTCGAAATTCAAATAAAAGCTGTACATATATATATTTTTTTAAATATATATACACACATACACATCATTATATACACAAATATACACATTGAAAATAAGAACTTCTAAATTTTGGTCAAAATCTAAGAATCCATAGTCTCTACAACTTTCATCATAACCATATTTTAAATATTTACCCTATACATCATAAAACTTTAACAAACTATACTCTCCACTATTTTTACTATTCCCGTTTTTGAAATATTGTTGTTTATCCATTTTGTAGATTTGTATTTTATATGTTAAAAATATTGAGTTTATATGAGTTTTAAAACTAAAAGTAAAACAATTTATTATTTATGGTAATTTTGAACTAAATCGAATTTATTCGAATTCGAGTTTCTTATTTGAATAAAATAAGAATCAAATAAATTGAAATTTAAGCGAATACGAATCGAATACGAATTCAGGTAAAAATATTAAAAATTCGAGAAATTCGATTCGAATAATTCGAAAATTCGTTATTCGATTCGTTGAACACCCCTACCTTAGAGTCAGTCTCGGCAACATCGTATCCCCTAAGTAGGTTAACGATCATGAAGACCGAAGGATCTCTCCTACAATCAACTCAGGCGACGTGTATCCCCATTGGTTAACGGTTTTATACTAACAAGACCTAGATATGATATTCTTGTTTTATTTTTCTTAATTGTGACACTTTATTATTTATTGATCACGTAAATATAAAGTTGGTTTAGTGATTTGTGACTTAATTAACCCAACCCATAACCTCCCGATATGAATGAAATCCTTAACAAAGTTGGAACATAATCCTAAAGGTGTGTAATCCGAAGATCACTGGTGCATCCGTAGGGAATCCGCCCTTTGCCAAGAAAATCATTCATTCATCTGGTAAGAACCAGAAATGTGTCACTCAGATCTGGTCCACTTCAAAAGCTATTTCTTAGAATCCGGTTTGGATATCAGAAGCCCGAAGGATCTGTCTCACTACCGGTTTCCTCGCCTTGGATCTAGCTCAGAACTACCTGAAGCTGATTAAACCTCTTGATAGTTTATTTATTAAGTTAAGGTTGTTTTAAGTTTATTAAGTTAATCACCAATTGAGCCTGTCACAAGATAAACAAACAAGAATTAGAAAGAAGATAACACAACAAATAACTAAAAACAAACTACTACTACTACTACTAATAATAAAAGTCTACAAATCGAAGTGGGTTCGAAGATTATAGAAAGATACAACTATAAGAATGATCAACACATGAACATGGCTGCTTATAGACAAGCCTTCCATCTCCTAATGCTATGTAACTAGTGTATTCCTCACGACCCTCGATGATTATTGCATGAACTACTCTACGATCTCGTTCTCAGCTAAAATGATCAAGGTAGGACGAGGCCTAACCTTGGTGGGATGTTAGGATGGCCCTAAGACCTCCCACAAGACCCCAAGATATCTGGAAGGAGCTTGGAAGTCAGCCCAAGAAAGCACAAGAAAGGATGACAAATGGTTGAGTTGAACTTGCTATTTATATGCAAATCAGGGAAAGCACGGTGGTGCAACAAGTGATGTCACGCCCATACTCGATAGCAGGTACTGTTGCAAAGTCCTTTAGAGCTGAATCTGTCGGTTTTAAGGACAAGCACGCCCGTGCTAAGGGTTGGCACAGCCGTGCTCTTCAGAAAAGCTGCAGTCTTGGTCGGTTGATGTCTTGGGGAGCACGTTTTAGCTAGCACGGCCGTGCACAAGGTATTGGAACGCCCGTGCAACCCAGAAATCTGAATTTTTGCATTTCGTTGACATGGAAATGTTGAGTTGTTGACCCGGGATAGTTGCATGGCCGTGCACGGCCGTAAGCACGATAGTGCTGCATCTAACATAGCTTTTAATTCTTCAATTCCTTCCCAAGTGTGCTGCTTTGTATTCTAGTGTCCCGGACTGATTTAATTATCGTTTAAGCACATACAGGGAACACGCTGCGAGTCTCATATCCACAGGAATCTCCGTTTTTTAGCTGTTCTTACTCGAAAATCACTTGTTTTCGGTGTGGAGCTCTAATTTCTTAAAACATATAAATAGGAACGATTAAGTAGTTGTTGGATCAGTGGCTTCTTTTAAGAACACTTATGTGTTTGCAGATTATATCAAAGTTATTGCACAGCGGAATAGTAAATGTTCTAAGGTTAATTTATCACTTTTAACAGGAATTATTACTCCCCCTTGACTGAGCAGTTTATGAGAATCAATAAGCAGTTGAAGTATAAAGCAATAAATACAAGTTATGATTCTCAGATGTGAAATGGATAATAAGTTTAAAAGCCTCGAAGGTTTTTCAATTAATTCAAAGTAAATCACATATTCTAAAATAGATGAACAAGCTCATCTATTTATAGACAAACATACAAGATTGCTGTACTAAGTAATCTAAGATATTTAGCTAAGATATTATACTAAGGATAATGTTTACAGCAGGCTTTACATCGAAACTTGATCCAAGACTTTAACAAAACAATATAATACTAAACTACTGAAGTCAGGGTCGGTTAGAAGATAAGATCAACAAACTACTGATGAAAAGACAAACTACTGATGAGTAGTTTTGTCTTCAGTAGTTACGAAGTGAAGTGTCTGGTTAGACCTCAGAACTACTGATCAGTTCTTCTTCAGTACTTTGCTCTTCTATTCTTCAGTACTTCTGTTTTCTTCTTCAGCATTTTCTTCTATACTTAAGCAGAATATGATTTGGACTAAGGTTATCAAAAGGTGGTTTCTTCAATCCTCTTTGTCCCAACAATCTCCCCCTGGATTGATGAAGCCAAAACCTTATCCAATCTTTATTGTTCTTCATTCTTTCTCTCTTCTAGTATCCTCCAGACTTCTGCGGTCATCTTGGTAGTAAGAGTGTCTTTTTGTTGCTCTGTAAGAGATCCTTGTTCAGGTGTGAGATGTTGAATGGTAAGAAGGTCCTTTGATGACAATATGCTTAACTCCTTTGAGTTCTTGTAGACCTTACTTGAACGATCTCTTCTGGTCACTAACACTGAGTTTGAATCAGTGAATGACCATTTGATGATATTTACCTTTGACCTGTCAAAGTCAGAGGTATAGGAAACCAAGCCAGTTTCCTGAGGTTGACCTGAGGATGATTGGGGAATGTCTTCAATTTCTGTGACTCTCATGTGAGAATCCTTGCTAGCTTGAAGGTCAACACCACCTTGGAATGCAATGTTGGGTAGGTGATGTTCTGTAACAACTTTGGTATGAGTTTTGTCTTTGATAGACTGTTGCAGTTGGTAAGCATAAGTAGCAGGATCTCTGAACTGTGTAAGCAGGGGCTTCTCTTCTACATCAAAGTCACCATGAACTAACTGATTTCCTTCCAAGAGTACCATCTTGAAATCAATCTTCACAGTCTCCTCTGCCTTTCTCTTTGTAGCTGGTCTTCTTAATGCACCAGATGATCTCCTTATGATTGAAGTTTGTTGGGCTTCAGGAGTTTCAAATCTATCTGGATTTGCAGCTTTGCTGGCCTTAAACTTTTTGTAAGTTTCATATAATGTTTCTTCTTTCCATCTTGAAACTGAGGCCTTTGAACCAAAATCATTAGCTACAAGTTCTTCCACTATCTCAGCTCTTCTAGCTTTTCTAGCTTTTCTCTCTTTTTCTGTTGCCAACCTATCAACAATAAGTTGAGCTCTTCTTGTGAGTTCTTCTGTTGAGAGTCTATTCAGAGAGACTTGTTTTGCCTTGGAATTCTTTGTTATCATTTTGATCAGCTGTGCTCTTTTGTCTTCTTCAGCAGCAGCCTCAAGTGCTCTCTCTTCAGCTTTAAGTTCATCAAGTTTCTCTTGATACTTGATTAACTTTTCTTCATAGCTCAGATCATCTCTTGCTTCTAGGCTGTTCCAAACTTTGTCTTCCTTTGCCTTCTTTTGAGCCTCCTTTAAACTCTTCTCCAATAGTTCTTTTGACATTGAGATGGGAGTAGGGTTCAAAACAGTTGTAGTTGTTGTTGTTGGCTTAGGAATAGAAGTTGGTTCCTTTTTAGTTGCCCTTGAAGACTGTCCTTGAATGGGTTTGGAAGATAAAACTTCTGAAGGGTGAATGGTCTTCACAACTACTGAAGGATTGTCTTCAGCAGTTTGAGAAATGTGTTCAGTAGTTTCTTCAGCAGCCTTAGATGAACTGAACTCCTGAAGGATCTCCTTTCCTGGTCTTTTGATTGTCTTTTCAGCATCATCAGGTTTTTCAGTAGATACTTCAGTTAATGGTTCCTTAATCTTCTCCCCCTTTTTGGCTTCATCCACTTCTGGAAGCCTCAAAGAATGAGAAGTTGCAGCAGACAATGTTGCAAGCTGTTTTTGTGTCTCATCCATTTTCTTGTTCAGCTCTGCAAGTCTTGAATTAATCAACCCAAACTGATTGTTGGCCTTCAACTCCCAAGCAGTTGTGAAGGTTTTGAGTTGAGCAGTTAGGATTTCTGTCATCATCTGGAACAGGGGACCATCTGGGCTGCATAGTTGGTTCAAGTCTATGCTGGTGAACCCAGGGAATTGGGTAGGCTGTTTTTGTGAAGGGGGTGTTTTTGGGTGATCTTCAGATTTTTCTGAAGATGTCACTTTTGGGGAAATAGGGCTTAAGTGGTCTTTAACCTGATCTTTGGTGACCAGCTCTTTGAGCTTAGAGACCTCAGATTCAGGATCTTCATCATCAGCCGTCAATTCTTTTTGTGGAATTTGTGACTCATCATCCAAGCTAATGGAATCATCTGAATCCCTGATAGTGTCCTCAATGAGGGCAGTATCAGTTATATCATGAGCTAGCTCCAAACTAGTCTTCGCATGAACTTCTTTGTCTTGGAACTGAGGTTTTCCTACTTCAGGCAATAAGCCTTCATCAGTAGTTGCCAAATTTGAGGTCTTAGCAATGTTACTACTGTCCTCAGGTTCACCACTGGGTGATAAATGAGTAGTAGCAACCTCAAAAGTACTAAGAGTTTCTAAGTTTGGGCTTAGATACTCTGGTCCATCCTCATCTCCCTGGTTAGAGCTAATAAGGTTTACATCCATGTCAAGTTCTGAAGGCATCTCCCCTGATTGATGTGTTGCTAGGGGAGTGACATGTGTTGGATGGGATCCTTTTAGTCCTGAGAGAAGTTGGGCTATTTTTATGGTTGTATGGGAGGGTTCAGGTTCAGTAGTTGTAATTGGTTGGTGTTCAGTAGTTGGTATGGGTTCAGGGTCAGTAGTTTGGAAGGATTGGTCAGTAGTTACAGTCTTTTTAAGTCTTTTTCTTTGGAAAATGACTGTAACTGGTTTTCTTTTGGGTGGTGGAGATGGTGTGTGCTGAGAGGATGTTTCAGCCACATCCTTATCAAGTGCAGATTGCACATCAGTAGTTTCAGGGTTCTCCACTTCCTGAACTATTTGTTTCTTTGGGTTGGTAGGTTTTTGTTTGAGAGGTAAAGGCTTTTTGGATTTCTTTTTGGGCTTTGAAGATGTGGGTTCCTCAGGGATGGGTTGTTCTTCCCTTTGGTCATCTTCTGGCACTGTGGCCGGTTTGTTGTGCCTTGAGAATACTTGGGAAGTTAATGGTATTAAAATTTTTGACTCACCCTTAAGTATTCCCTCTCCAAGTTCTTTTATTATGCACTGCATAACAAACCTTGGGTATAACAAAAACTTTTTCTTTTGATTTTCATGATGCAACACCAACTCATTAAAGAACAGTTTTGATGCCTTAAAAGGTGTTTCATTTATTATTGAATGAAAAATAGGTTGAAAAGTTGAAGGCATCTGATCATAAGATCCAGTTTTAGGACTTAAGCACATAATAATATAATGAAATAACAGTTTATATTGTGGATCAAAATATTTCTTATAAACTGTAGCCTATGCCAAAGTACCTTGATAGCCACATTCAGTCATGTAAGATGAATATCAGAATTTGAAACATGCTCTGGAGCATCAGAATCATTCAAACCAAGCCTTATGCTTAAAGTTTCTGGTGATATGGCCATCAGTTTCCCTTGAATGGATGATTTGAGGGAAATCACTTCATTATTAACCGTCACCGCCTCTGCATTAGCCCAGAACTCATTGAGAGTTTCTTCATGTATTGGAGGATCAATGGTGAAAGCTTGATAATATTGGGATTTGACGACAAGATCAATGATTTCATCGTATTGGGACCAGGCATCATCTTTCTCGAAGTAGCCTCTTTGATTGTGTCCCTGTTTTAGAACGAGAGCCATGGATGTTTGATTGAACAGTAATTTTTAGGTTAGAGAGGGGGTTTTGGTTTTGCTTTGAGAGAGAGAGGGAATTTTGCTTTTTGAATGGATAAGTGTTTGAAAAAGGTATTTATCAGAAGTTTTTAACCGACTAGGTCAAAACTTCTGATGAGTGAAATGTCAGTTTTACCCTTTTTAATGAAACTACCGATGAAGAAGGTTTCTTCATCAGTGGTTTTGGTCATCTCTTCAGTAGTTTGTAACAGCTGATGAGAATGACTTTCAAAACACTTGAATAACTTCTGATTATCATCAGTAGTTACTTCTTTTCTAAAAAATTTTCATTTTGATGTTTTTCAAATTATCAGTAGTTTCTCTCTCTCAAAATTGTTCATCAGAGGTTTGTGACAGATAAGTATGTAAGTGAAATAAAATATGTGCAGAACTAAAAAGTGAAAACACTTATAGACTTTCTTCCAAGTTTAACATCCCAAGCATGGATACTAACCTCTGAAATGTTGTTGAATCAAGGGGTTTGGTGAAAATATCAGCTATTTGATTAGCAGTTGTGACATGTTTCACCTCAATCTTGCCTTTTTCATAGCAATCTCTTATGAAATGATACCTGATTTCAAAATGTTTAGTCTTTGAGAACTGAACAGGATTTTGAATGATGCTAATGGCAGATTTGCTGTCTACTAAGAGTGGAGTCTTGGTCTCTTTGATTCCATAATCAAGCAGTTGATATTGGAGCCATTGTATCTGTGATGTACAGCTTGCAGCAGCAATGTATTCAGCTTCAGCTGTTGAAGTTGCCACAGATGTTTGTTTCTTTGATTGCCAGGACACCAGACAGTTTCCCAAGAATTGACAACCACCAGATGTTGATTTTCTTGACATTTTGCACCCTGCATAGTCACTATCTGAAAAAGCTGTTAACTTGGTATTGCTTGAAGCAGGATACCAAATTCCTAAAGTAGGAGTTCCTTTCAGATATCTGAAGATTCTTTTGACTGCAATTAGGTGTGATTCTCTTGGTGCAGATTGGTATCTAGCACAGACACAAGTTGAGAACATAATATCTGGTTTAGAAGCAGTTAAATATAAAAGAGAACCTATCATACATCTATACATGGTTTGATCAATTTGTTTCCCTTGATCATCTGGTTCAACTTGTGTGATTGGTGTCATGGGAGTGGAACATGATTTACAGTTTTGTAAAGAAAATTTGTTTAATAATTCTTTAACATATTTTGATTGATGTATAAATGTTCCATTTGATTGTTACCTGATTTGCAGTCCCAAAAAGTACTGCAACTCTCCCATTGTACTCGTTTCAAATTTTGATTGAATGAGTTTCTTAAAATCTTCACACAGTTTTGAATTTGTTGAACCAAAAATGATATCATCAACATAAATCTGAACAAGTAAGACATGATTTCCAACATGTTTTATGAAAAGAGTTTTATCAATGGATCCCCTTGAGAAGTGATTCTTAAGTAAAAAGTTTGAAAGTGTTTCATACCAGGCTCTTGGAGCCTGTTTTAACCCATAAAGAGCTTTGTCAAGTCTGTATACCCAGTCAGGATGAGAAGGATCCTCAAACCCTGGAGGTTGACAGACATACACTTCCTCTTTTATTTTTCCATACAAAAATGCACTCTTGACATCCATTTGATAAACTTTTATATGGTTGGAAATTGCATAAGCTAAAAATAACCTGATAGCTTCAAGTCTTGCAACTGGTGCAAAGGTTTCATCATAGTCAATCCCTTCCTCTTGAGAATAACCTTGTACCACCAATCTTGCCTTGTTCTTGATGATCATACCAGCTTCATCTGATTTGTTTCTGAAGACCCATCTTGTACCAATTGGCTGCTTGTTTGGAGGTAAGGGACAGATTTCCCAAACCTGTTGCTTCTTGAATTGAAGCAATTCTTCTTGCATGGCTTGCACCCAATTGTTGTCTTTGAGGGCTTCTTGATATTTCTTTGGTTCCAACTGAGAAATGAATGCTGAGAAAAAGCAAAAGTTGGAAAGCTGGTTTCTTGTAAGTACCCCTGAAGCAATATCACCCATGATTTGATTCAATGGATGATCCTTGTGTTCAATCAGTTGTTGTAGACCTGTACTAGAGGATGGCTCTACTGTTTCTTCAAATAAACCACTGAGATTGATAGTATCTGGTTCAGCTGTTGTTTGAGGTTCCAGAGTTTTAGGTTCAGCTGAATCAGTACTTTCAAGTTGTTCATAAGTAGTTCCTGAAGTTGAAGCTTTTGAAACTTCTGAAGGTTTAAAAGTTGATCTGCTGACTGTTTTTGGAGTCCATGGTGCAGGACTATCATTTTCAAATCCTTGAAAACCATTTTGAGGAGGTTTGGATGATTCAACAGTCTTTTCAGGTCCGAAATGAAAGTTGTCAAGGTCAAATAATTCAGCAGGATTTGCTGGAATAAGAGTGTGTTTTGATTCATTGAACTTGACATTAAGTGTTTCTTCAACTATCTTGGTTCTTGAATTAAATACTTTGTAAGCTTTTCTCAAAGGAGAATAACCAAGAAAATAACCTGTATCAACTTTTGCAGCAAATTTTGAGATAGAGTCTTTGATGTTGAGGATAAAACATTGACATCCAAAAGCCTTGAAGAAGGAGATAAGGGGCTTTATGCCATGAAGAATTTCATAGGCAGTCTTGGTATGTCTCTTGTTGATAAGAACTCTATTCTGAACATAACAAGCTGTGTTGACTGCTTCAGCCCAAAAATACAAAGGTAGGCCTGAATCAGCTAACATTGTTCTAGCTGCTTCTATTAAAGTTCTGTTCTTCCTTTCTACCACACCATTTTGTTCAGGAGTTCTGGGAATGCTGAATTGTCTAACAATCCCTTTAGACAAACAGAATTCATCCAGAGTTTTGTTCCTGAACTCTGTCCCATTGTCACTCCTGATGACTTTGACAGAAAGAGAATATTGCTTCTCAACTTGTAGAATGAAGAACTTGATGATTTCAGCTGCCTCATCCTTGGAATATAAGAAGAAGACCCATGTGAATCTTGAGTAGTCATCAATGATGACCAAACAGTACTTCTTCTTACCAAGGCTCATAATTTTGACTGGTCCAAATAAGTCCATATGGAGTAGTTGAAGACATGCAGTTGTTTTTTATTCTTCAATAGACTTATAGGAGGACTTATGCTGTTTACCTTTAAGACAGGAAACACAGTGTTCTTTACACTGGTATTCCTTCAAAGGTAGACCTCTGACCAAGCCCATTTTAGTGACTTTATTGATGGTTTTAAAGTTCACATGGCCAAGTCTCCTGTGCCAGAGATCATTTTCTGAAGTTGATGCCTTTGAGAAGAAACAGGCAGTGTTGTTCAATACTTTGTCTTTTTCAATGTCCACTGCATAGACATTGCCACATCTTTTGGCAATCAGCAAAGTATGATCTTCAATGATCTTCTTTATCAACTTCTGGCCTTCTGGTGATATGATCTTGCATGCTGTCTTTGTGAAAAAGGAAGAATATCCTTTATCACACATTTGAGAGACACTCAGCAAGTTGTACTCAAGGTTTTCAACCAGATTGACCTTGTCAAACTGCATTTTGCCTGAGGATACATTGCCATATCCTAGCACATATCCCTTGGCATTATTCCCAAATGACACAGATCCTTCTCTTTGACTGATAAAATTTTTTATCAGGTATCTGCATCCAGTCATGTGCATTGAGCCTCTACTATCAACATACCATATGCTATTCAAACCTCTGGAGACCGTCTGCACAAAATAGCAAATTAGTTAGATTTGGCAACCCAAGCCAGTTTGGCTTTGGGTTTGCTCTTGAGAACAGGTGCAGCTTGTTGAGGACCAATTTTTGAAATCCATGTCTTTTTGGCAATGGATTTGTCATTAAGAACAATGGTGGGTTCTTTTTGGTGACCACCATCAACTTTGGTCATCAGAAGTTTAACCAAATTTATCAAATCTTTAACTTCAGTAGTTTGTGAAACTATTGATTGGTTAGGTGTAACTTCTGAAGATGAACTTTGAGAAGAAGACTTTTGTTGAGATAAAAACTTCTTTTGAGAAAGGCTTTTACTTGATTGTTGTTTGTTGGGAAAAAAAGTGTTTTCAAAATTTTGTTTTATTTTTTTTTCCCACAATCAGTTGTTGATTTTTCTTATTAAACTGATTTGCCTTTCTGTATTTACAAAGTTCAGTTATGTGGTTAAACAGACCACATATTTCACATGCTTTTGCCTTCTCTTTCCTTTTAGATAAAGCAAGAGAGTTGGAAGGCAATTTACTGACAATATCAGTATTTTGAAATAGGTCATCAGCAGTTTTCAGAGTCTCAACTCCTGATGTAGATGAAACTACTGATGACTTATTGTCAGTTGTTTTAACTTCTGCAGTACTTTCCTTTTTGAGAAAGTTCTGATGGTAGGATGTGCATTCCTTCATATCAGAAGTTTGAATCAATTTCATCCCATTATTATCAGTTTTGTGGGTGAAATCTGTTGGTGATTCAGTGTGGGTATACCCTATGCCAAACTTAACATTTGCTGCAGTTTGTTTGTTAAGCAGCATTTGGTACCCTTTACAAGACTCAACCCATTTTTCACAATCAACCTTAGTGTCAGCAAGCTCTTTTCTGACATTTCCTAGGTTGTCTATCATGGTTTTAATTTGTGCCTGGGTTTCTATGGATTTATCAGTCAATTTAGAAATTTCTTTATTTTTCAATGCAATCTTTCTTTCTAAATCACACTTCATTTGGGTGTATTTTCTCTCCATATCATTTGCTTTGCCTTGTAAATGCACATTGGTTTCCCTTATTAAAGCAAAAGATTCTTTGCAAGATTTTGAGCAAAGCTTTAATAGAGATTCTTGTGATACCTGAGTAAGTGCAGAATTGGAGGAATATCCCTCAAAAGCCATTAAGGCAAAGTTCTTTCTGCCATTGTCAGGTTCTCCCCAGTTGACATCATAGACTTTGTTGTCTGCATCCTGACTGCATTCAGATGTGTCAAAAGGAAGACTGCTCCAGTCAACATACCCTGATGTAAATAAGCTTTGTTGCTGATGGGGTTGTTGAGTTTGTGCAGGTTGTTGAGCAGTTGGAAAAGGAGGCATTTGCTGCTGTTGGTGAGCAGACATTTGAACATATTGCACTTTTGGCACATATTGAACTTGTGGAGCTTGTGCCTGTACAAAATGAGCACTCCCTTGAGTTCCATTATTCCTATTATAAGAGGGGTTAAATTGATTTCCAAACATGGGTTGGTTGTAGCTAGAGCTTCTACACTCTCTAGCAAAGTGTCCCAACTTTTGACACTTATGACATCTCAGTTTTGATTTGTCAAAACCAACTTTTGTTGAGTTGTTAAGTCCTGGAAATTTCCTTCCTGACCTTTTGTAAAATTTGTTAGTTTTAATGCTTAACAAGGCCAGTTGGTGCAAAATATCCATTTCCTCTAAGTCATCACTGCTAAAATATTTTAAGTCATCCATGATAAAACACATGTTATTAGCAGTTTGACTTAGGTCTTCATTGTCATAAGCTGGGAAAGATCCATCTGATGAGATCCCAGCAGTTAATTATTAGAACAAGATGGTGAGTCATGTCCTAATAAGGCTGTGCTACTTGGAGTATAGTCATCAGCAGTTTTACCAGATTCTTATAACTTTTTCTTTTGATTGATTTCTCTTTCAAAAGTTAGTAATTTTCCATGTAACCTAGTTAGGTTCAGGGTGTTAAAATCTGAACTTGATCTGAGGACTATTGAATAAGTTTCCCATTTTGAAGGTAAAGACCTTAAAAATCTATGTAGCATAGATGCATTTGTATAGGTCTGATTGTTAATTTTTAACTCAGAGATGAGTGAAGAAAATCTTTCAAACTGTTGTGTTAAAGTTTCACCATCTATGTGAGTAAAAGTTTCATATTGTTGAGCCAGGATTTCTCTAGTATTGGCTATCACCTCTTTAGTTCCTGCAAACTGTTCTTTTAGGCAATCCCACAGCTCTTTGGCACTTTCACAGTGTAAAAGTCCAGCATAAATTTCGTTTGGGAGAGCCATAGCCAACATAGAAAAAGCTTTTGCATCTAGCTCAAATTTTTGGAAATCTTCTTCAGTGTAGTCTTTTGGGTCTTTTGGTCTCTCAGTTTTTCCTTCTGGATCAGTAACAACTGGTTTGTGAGGTCCAAAAATTACAGACCTCCAACAACCAGTGTTGGTCTGAGAAATTGTATGTGCCAACCTCCTTTGCCAGATGTTATATTCATTTCTGACCAACATAGGAGGTTTATTGGCAGATCCAATATTATAAGGGTCCATTTTTAAGAAGTTTGGATTTGTCAATACTTCTTTAAAGTGATGGATGAAAAAGTGAACCTTTTAATCTTTTATTGGATATCAATAAGAGCCTGTGTCTGATTCTCAATTTGTTAGATTGATATTTGATCAGATAAACCAGAGCTCTGATACCAATTGTTGGATCAATGGCTTTTTTTAAGAACACTTATGTGTTTGCAGATTATATCAAAGTTATTGCACAG
Source organism: Ambrosia artemisiifolia (assembly GCA_032199755.1). Lineage (NCBI taxonomy): Eukaryota > Viridiplantae > Streptophyta > Magnoliopsida > Asterales > Asteraceae > Ambrosia > Ambrosia artemisiifolia. The sequence goes on from CM063523.1 coordinate 45,737,882, forward strand.
CGGAATAGTAAATGTTCTAAGGTTAATTTATCACTTTTAACAGGAGTTATTACTCCCCCTTGACTGAGCAGTTTATGAGAATCAATAAGCAGTTGAAGTATAAAGCAATAAATACAAGTTATGATTCTCAGATGTGAAATGGATAATAAGTTTAAAAGCCTCGAAGGTTTTTCATTTAATTCAAAGTAAATCACATATTCTAAAATAGATGAACAAGCTCATCTATTTATAGACAAACATACAAGACTGCTGTACTAAGTAATCTAAGATATTTAGCTAAGATATTATACTAAGGATAATGTTTACAGCAGGCTTTACATCGAAACTTGATCCAAGACTTTAACAAAACAATATAATACTAAACTACTGAAGGCAAGGTCGGTTAGAAGATAAGATCAACAAACTACTGATGAAAAGACAAACTACTGATGAGTAGTTTTGTCTTCAATAGTTCTGAAGTGAAGTGTCTGGTTAGACCTCAGAACTACTGATCAGTTCTTCTTCAGTACTTTGCTCTTCTATTCTTAAGTACTTCTGTTTTCTTCTTCAGCAGTTTCTTCTATACTTAAGCAGAATATGATTTGGACTAAGGTTATCAAAAGGTGGTTTCTTCAATCCTCTTTGTCCCAACAGTAGCCAAAATCAATAATTCAAGCCCCAATTTTGCCCTATTATGAGACTAATTATGCATGTTCTATATGTGCAATTTACGGCACATCACCCACTCTGAAACAACAATGCCATAGCCATATTCAAAAGATGTCTATGTTTTCTTTCAACCAAACCATTTTGTTGAGGGGTGTATACACATGAAGTTTGATGTATAATACCCCTTGACAAACAAAATTGACTCATTTGATTATTTATGAACTCACTTCCATTGTCACTCCTAAAAACTTTGACCTGTTTTTTGAATTGAGTTTTAGCTAATTCATAAAAACACATAACATTTTCAAAAACTTCTCCTTTTCCTTTTATCATATAACACCACACAGACCTTGAAAAATCATCTACAACTATTAGAAAATATTTATAACCTTCCCTACTAACAACCCTATAGGGACCCCCAACATCTAGGTGTATAATATCACCTATTTCTTTTGTTTTATGATCACTTGAGGGAAAGGATTTCTAACCTGTTTAGACTTGTGACATATTTCACATGGTTGAGAGTTAGAGACATCAATATTTAGAACTTCTTTTAAAACAGCTAAGACCTGATCAGATGGGTAACCTAATCTGTTGTGCCACATATTTGTGTTACTAACGCTATTTATACACTTACTTTATCTCCTAAATGTACAATCCATCACTTTGTCTACCAGTCACCAGGATTCTCTTGGATTTGGAATCCTGGACAAAACAACTATTCTCTTCAAACAGGACAGTTAACTTATTATCTCTAGTAAGTTTGTGAACAGATAGCAAATTAACACAATAATCAGGAACATATATAACATATTTAAGAACAACATTATTAGCTAAGACAACATCTCCTATTTTGGTAACTATAGCACTAGTTCCATTTGGATGCTTGACTTTAACATCAAAACCAGAAACATCTATACAATTTATAAAACTTTGATCATTATTAGACATGTGCTGGTTTGCACCAGAATCAGTTATCCAACTGTTACTTATAACTTGTTTTACAAAATTTGAACAGTTTGAGAAATTTTCTAAAACAGTTTTTAGATTCTGTACACTAGACCTACTTAAGAAACCATTTATAACATTACCTCCAACATTGGAAGTTTGTGGATCACTAGTAGACTTCTCACTAATAAGACTCATAAGTTTTGAAATCTGTTCAGAAGTAAAAGGCAAACCAGGAGTAGCAGTAGAAACATTTGATCTATTTTTACTCACACCACTTACCCCACCTTTGTTTATACCATTATTAGAACACTTCTTTTTCATACCAGGTGGATATCCAACCAGTTCATAACACCTATCAACTGTATGACCTATCATGTTACAATGAGTAGATTTAAGGTTAGAATTAGGACCTCTATTTAGACTCCTTTTATTATCAAAATTCTTACTTGATTTTGAAACAAAAGCAACATTATGTCCTTTAGAAGAACTACTAGAACTCCTATGTGATTCTTCTCTTGAAACAATTGCAAAAGCATTTTTAATTGAAGGTAAGGGTTCTCTAGTTAATAGGTTTGATCTAACAGGTTGATACACATCATCAAGCCCCAAAAGAAATTGCATCAATTTAATCAAAGCATTGAAATCATTAAAATCCTTAGCAGCTTGACACACAGAGGAAGGTAATTGCAAAATAGCATAAAAATTGTTTCCACATAGTATTAAGTTTATGATAATACAAAGCTACTGAACTCCCATTTTGTTTAACAGAATTAATCTTCTGATACACATTAAACACAACTGAACCATCTACTTTATCATATGTTTCTTTTAAATCAGACCTTACTTCAGAAGCAAGTTTAGAAAACACTTGTCCTAAATACAACTCTTCACTAACAGAATTAAGCAACCAAGACAACACAACAGAGTTACATCTATCGCATTGTTTCCCTAGGACATCATCAGTAGTAGACCTAATACAAGTACCATCAACAAAACCAATTTTATTTTTAGTTTGCAAAGCTAATTTCATAGAACTAGCCCACACAGATAATTCTCGGTTCCTTTTAATTCCATACTTGTTATTGTTAAACTACTTGTGTCACTATGATGTAAAAACAAAGGATTACTAATATCAAGTTTGCTAATAAAGGTTCCAACCAGAAGAGCTCCAGCATTAGGATCATCTCCTGGTCTACCACCACTGTTGGAGATGTTGCCTTCAGCCCACATATAGGCCCGGCCCAATTTGTTTAACTTGTTGAGCAAGATTGCAAAGGGTTTTAACCCTAATTTGTGCCTATAAATAATCTCTTGTAATCTTAATATCACTCAATAATAAGAAACCCCAGTTGCCCCTGTGGACGTAGGTCAGTTTAGACCGAACCACGTAAATACTTGTGTTCGTGTGCGTGTGTGTGTTCTCGATCCTAACAACTGGTATCAGAGCTCAGGCTCTAGATTAGATCAGATAGAACACATACCAGCAACCCACAGCCGCCTCCCCACCTGCTGTCGCCGGCCGCCACCCTAGATTAGGGTTACGCTGCATCTACCACCCTCCTCCCTACGCCGCCACCCTTCTCCCTGCGCCGCCGTCTCTGACCTCCGGCTAAGGGTTCAGTTACAACTCTAGCCACCAGGTCTACCAATCGATCTCGGAAGATAAGTTATTTCTTGCGTGAACTACACAAGAGAAAGAAAACAGAATTTAGTTTCTTTTATTAAAAGGAATTTAATATTCTTTTGGTGGAGTTTGTTTTGTCAACGCAAGAAAAGTCAACATGATGACCGAAGAGGGAAAGATCAAAGTAGAGAAGTTCGATGGGAAGAATTTTGGATGGTGGAAGATGCAAATCAAGGATTTGCTTATACAGAAGGAGTTAGATGCTGCACTAGATCCTCACCCTCAGACTATAACTACTGCATGGACGAATGTTGAAAAGAAAGCACAGTCAACGATTCGGCTTACTCTCTCCATGAATGTAGCTTACAACATTTTGGAGCAAACCACAGCGCGTGGCATTATGGAAGCTTTGTCCAATATGTACGAGAAGCCGTCTCCTGCAAATAAAGTGTTTCTGATACGGGAGTTAGTCAACATTAGAATGAAAGAGGGAAGTTCTGTAACTGAGCATATTAATTTATTCAAATCACATTTGACACGTTTGTCTTCTGTGAATTTTAAGATAGATGATGAATTGCAGGCTTGTCTATTGTTATCCTCATTACCTGACAGTTGGTCAGGCACAATCACAGCAATCACAGGGTTAGTTGAGACTCTCAGTTTTAGCAGAGTTCGTGATTTCTTACTGAATCAGGATTCCAGAAGAAGGAACAATGGAGAATCAAGCTCGTTGCTCAGTACTGAAGGAAGAGGGAGAAGTAATAACAGAGGAGGAAATAAGGTTAGATCAAAGCCAAACGCAGGAGCAAGTCAAGACCTGGAAAGCCAAGGAAAGACATACAGTGTTGGAACTGTAAGGAGTTTGGGCATTTCAGAAGTCAGTGTTCTGAACCTGCGAGAGAGAAAAGGGAGGTGAATGCTACTACATCCTCAGATTCATAGGATGCTCTTATTTGCTGTATCGAGAGTTCTGTTGAAGACTGGATTATGGATTCAGGAGCGTCTTTCCATGCTACTTTTAGCACGAAGAAGATAAAGAATCTACGAACAGGTAACTTTGGTAAAGTTCGTCTGGCTAATAATCAGAGTCTTGATATTACAGGAATTGGATACATAGACCTTAAAACTCCATTGGGAACCATTTGGACCTTGAAGAATGTTCGGGTCATTCCTGGTTTGATGATCAGGGATATGATGTTCACTTTGGCAGAGGACAATGGAGAGTTGTTAAGGGCAGTATGGTAGTTGCTAGAGGCAAGAAGAGAGGTAGTTTGTAAATGGTTGAAGCATCAGCTGATGCAGTGAATGCAATATCGAGTTACCGGAGTCAGACAAAGTTATGGCATCAAAGACTCGGGCACATGAGTGAAAAGGGGATGAAGATACTTGTTGCCAGGGGAAAACTTCCAGAGTTGAAGAAGTTCGAGTCAAAATTTTGTGAACCATGCATCCTAGGCAAGAAAAAGAAGGTGACTTTTGTGAAGACTGGGAGAGCACCGAAATCTCAGAAATTGGAGCTTATTCACTCAGATGTATACGGACCGACATTAGTAGCTTCACTTGGAGGATCTCGTTATTTTATGACCTTCATAGATGATTCAACACGCAAGGTATGGGTTTACTTTCTTAAACATCAATCTGAAGTTTTCGATACTTTTAAGAAATGGAAATCTGCTGTTGAACTTGAAACTGATTTGAAGGTGAAATGCTTGAAGTCGGATAACGGTGGTGAATATATCAGCAAGGAGTTTACAGATTATTGTGCTGATAGAGGGATCAAGATGATAAATATAGTTCCAGGAACTCCGCAACAAAATGGAGTTGCAGAGAGGATGAACAGAACATTATGTGAAAGAGCCAGGAGTATGAGATTGAATGTAGGGCTCCCAAAGATGTTCTGGGCTGATGCAGTTAACACAGCAGCGCATCTTATCAACCGTGGACCCTCAGTACCGTTAGGATTCAAGCTTCCTCAAGAAGAATTGAAGGGTAAAGCGGTTCAGTATGATCACCTGAGAATCTTCGGGTGTAGTGCTTATAATATCAATCCTGAAGGTGACAAGTTGGATGCTAAAGCAAAGAAGTATATCTTCATTGGATATGGTGGTGATAAAATGGGCTACAGGCTTTGGGATTTTGAAAGCAGAAAGGTAGTCAGAAGCAAGCATGCTGAGTTCAATGAAGAAGAGTTATACAAAGACAGAAACTTGGATAAGTCAAAGGTTCAGAAAGAAACAGTTGAGTTTAGTGTTGAAAATCAGAAGAAAGAATCTGTCACAGAGCCCGTAACAGAATCTGAAGATGACACAGAACCTGAGAATGAAGAGTCAGTGGGACTTTCTGACAGTGGGAGTTCAGAGTCTGAAGATGAATAGTCTCCACAGCAGCCTGACCAGTCTGATACTTCGGTCAGGAGATCCACCAGAGTTTTTAGAGCGCCGGACAGGTACAGTCCCAGCCGTACCGGCCCCTCAGTTAATTATATTCTCTTGACAGAAAATGGTGAACTAGAGAGCTACTCTGAAGCAGCCAAGATGAAGGACTCGTTCCAGTGGGAGCGAGCAATGAAAGAAGAAATGAGTTCACTAGACAAGAACAAGACTTGGGTTCTTGTAAAGCTTCCGCCAGACAAGAAAGCTCTTCAGAATAAATGGGTTTTCAGGGTCAAAGATGAACACGATGGTTCTAAACGGTATAAAGCCCGTTTAGTGGTCAAAGGATTTCAACAGAAGAAGGGAATTGATTATGATATGATCTTCTCTCCAGTGGTGAAGATGACCACCATCAGGTTAGTTCTGAGTATTGTAGCAGCAGAGAATTTGCATTTAGAGGAGCTAGATGTAAAAACAGCATTTCTACATGGTGACCTTGATGAAGATATTTACATGGCACAGCCCGAGGGATTCCATGTTATTGGAAAAGAGAATTGGGTGTGCAAGTTGAAGAAGAGTCTGTATGGTCTAAAACAAGCGCCAAGGCAGTGGTACTTGAAGTTTGATAATTTCATGGTGAAGACCGGTTACAAGAGATGTGAAGCCGATCACTGTTGTTATCTAAAGAAGTTCAAGAGCTCGTATATCATTCTACTTCTGTATGTAGATGATATGTTGATTGCAGGATCAGATATGAATGAGATCATCAAGTTGAAGAAGTAAATGTCCAAAGAATTCGAGATGAAGGATTTGGGTGCAGCTAAACAGATACTCGGGATGAGTATCACCAGGAGCAAGAAAGATGGATTTTTGACACTGTCCCAGGAGAAGTACATCGGGAAAGTGTTAGAGAAATTCGGTATTAACAGTGAGAAGACCAAACCGAGAAACACGCCCTTGGGGAGTCACCTCAAGCTTACCAAAGATCAGTGTCCCAGAACTGAAGAAGAAAAAGCTGATATGGCTAGAGTTCCGTATGCATCTGCAGTAGGTAGTTTGATGTACGCTATGGTGTGTACAAGACCTGACATAGCACACGCAGTCGGAGTTGTCAGTCGGTTTATGTCAAATCCGGGAAGAAAACATTGGGAAGCAGTTAAGTGGGTGCTTCGTTATTTGAAGGGAACATCAAAGATGGGGTTATGTTTTAAAGGGAAGGATTCAGTTCTTAGAGGTTATACAGATGCTGACCTGGGTGGTTGCAAAGAGACATTTAAGAGCACCACATGTTTCGTTTTCACAGTGGGAGGAACTGCAGTCAGTTGGATGTCCAGACTTCAGAAAAGTGTGGCTTTGTCCACAACAGAGGCAGAATACATGGCTATAGCTGAAGCCAGTAAGGAGCTAGTATGGTTGAAAGCTTTTCTGGAAGAGTTGGGGAAGAAGCAGACTGAGCACTTGTTGCACTGTGATAATGAAAGTGCAGTGAAACTTGCTAAGAATCCTGTGTATCACAAGAAAACGAAGCACATCGAGATAAGGTATCACTTCGTGAGAGGATTGGTTGCTGATGGCACAATCAACTTGAAGAATATCTCAGGTGCTAAGAATCCAGCAGACATGTTCACTAAATGTATGACGTTGGATAAGCTGAAGCTGTGCAGAGCTTCAGCTGGTCTCCAGGAATAGTGTTGAGGAGATCGAGGTAACTGGAGGTGCATTGAAGATCAAGGGGAGATCTTATTTACAGAAGTACAAAAGAGATGGTGCAGTTTGTGGTCCGAAGACACCAAGTGGGAGATTGTTGGAGATGTTGCCTTCAGCCCACATATAGGCCCGTCCCAATTTGTTTAACTTGTTGAGCAAGATTAGCAAAGGGTTTTAACCCTAATTTGTGCCTATAAATAATCTCTTGTACTTGTAATCTTAATATCACTCAATAATAAGAAACCCCAGTTGCCCCTTTGGACGTAGGTCAGTTTAAACCGAACCACGTAAATACTTGTGTTCGTGTTCGTGTGCGTGTGTGTGTTCTCGATCCTAACAACCACCACCACCAGTGGGACCACCAGTGGCAGCCCCACTAGAAGCAGGATCAACAGTACCACTCATATCAGACAATACACAACAAGAACAGATATTAAAGAACCAATAAAAGAACAGAACAAAGTTATCTAACAACTAACTTATCTTAGATCACAAGACAAAAAAACAAGACAAAGATCAATTTCATAAGAATGAAATAAACCCTAGAAAGCGAAGCTGTGTAGGTGTTCGGATCATGGTTTCATCACTCAAAGGTGTCCATGCAGATCCTTACACAGGAGCTTTTTATTATATATATATATAGAGAGAGAGAGAGAGACAATCACAGAAACAACAAGACAAATAAAAGACAATCCAAAGTCAAGACAACAAGATCAAATGCCAGTCCACCCTAACCCGGCCAAGACACCTAGACACAAGAAGACTAGAGAAAGATACTTACAGAGTTCTCCAACAATAGCAAATCAAATAGAAAAAAATAAAATAAAACAGAGAATAGAAGAACTTACAGGTTGCTAGCTTCCTATCCAATGAACTCACCAATACAAAGCTCCAAACCAGACCAACAATAGTTGACCAGACAATATCTGAATCCTAAAAAATCAGATCCAATAAACAAATTAATAGACAAGATCTATATTAGATCAGATATATTACTAGACAAGAAGGACAATACCTATTAAACAAGGATCAGATCCTTCAAGAAAATCAACAAATCTGTGAAAACCTTTTAACATACCTTAAGATCAAGGACCAGATCTATTGATTAGGCCATATCCTTGACCTATTACAGCGGAAGACTTCAAACAAAAAAACACAGAATCAAGAGCCTAGGCTCTGATACCATGTAAAGTTTTATGACTAAAACTATATTCAAGAACAACACAGAACTAAATAATACACAAACAAACTCAAGAACAACAAATATAGTGACAAAAAATGGTGATAAAACTCTTAATAACCCAAACCAGAAAAACACCCCCCAATACCCAAAGTATTCACTAAATCAGTGAACACCTTAATAATATGTTCTTAGCATCAACTGATTAGAAAGAATCAGTTGATACTGATTAATACAAATGAAATACTTACAAACCAGACGATCAAGATGATACAATCACCAGGATGAACAAGACGATTGAGACGAACCAGACGAATACAGACCCTAGTCCAGAAAAGAAGTCTCATGAAACCCTAGAGAGAGAAACAATAATATGAAAGAAAAAAAATATCTCAACAACTGAGAAGCCCTAGAATTATCATCTACTAGTGGGTTGGCCCGCGCGATGCAGTGGATGTTAACGAGGCTCTTTCGGATAGGATAATCTAACTCGACATGTTGATCATGAGAATATGTTGTTGATGAATCTTTAACGTTGATTAAAATGCATTTTTTTTGTTGCAAGCATCCTCACTTGTTCAGGTTGTTAGAAATCAACAGTCATGTCATTGTCATTGTCTACTACTGGGTGAGGTTGTTTCCACGGTTCCCCGTCCATCCACATACATTTGCAGTCTGCTACACTGTTATGGAATTCAAATCTTATTCGGTGTATCTAAACAAAAAAAAAATCAAGTTTAAGTTTTTTTAACTAAATAGTAAAATACCCATTCTACACATTTTGGACTCAAACATAATCTTAGGAAGTTGGGGCCCATCTCATAAGAACGACTTATTTTGATCCATTGTATAATTTGATAAGACCCAAATCAACCCATTTCTTGAATTGGTCATGATTTCCAGTGTGCATTATATTGACCAACCCGATTGCAACTCGAGTCTCCTTTTCTTTTTAATAATTACACTTTTCAAGTTAAGAACTCACTTTGATAAAGGTAGGAAGAGAGATGTCGCAAACCAGCCTTGAGTACAACCAAGCTTTGCATATGTGCTCTACAAAGAATCATTCATAAGTTTTTCAATAATGGTTATAATAAAAGAGTCCGACCCCAGATCATAGCAAGCTGTTTTAGGAAACGGAATCGGCTGATGCCAAGATACTTTTCATTTGACGTGGATCTGTTTTTTCACCTTTTGATTTCGATAGGCATCAGACCCTCACCTCAGGATCAAAGGGCTTGTTTAAGCGTTTTTTTGTTCGCTTCGCAAGTGACTGTTGAGCTCCCTTCCCTCTCTTCCGTTTTGTCTGAGAGTCAATCCCCCCGCTTCTTTTGGCTTCAGTTAGTATGGTCGCTTCCTTGGTTCAGCCTCTCTTTACCTATATTAACATCTATTAAAAACTGCTTGCAGAGATACCTTAGTTGTGCTCACACTCTACTATGAGGGATAAGATAGCAAAATGACGTGCATTAGAATAATTTGGTAAGGTTACACCCAACTTACACCTACATAAGATGAATTTAAAATGAAGAACCTACTAGTATGTCCTAAAAATATTTATGTAAACTATATGTACATCACAATGCCAATATATCTATAGTTCTATACGCGTACAAAAAATAATACACTTGCTTATAGGCCAGGCGGTCATGGAACATCTTGCCATCACGTACAATGTTGTGTAGTTAGGTAACCTTCGTGATGTGGTGTTCTTTTTTGGCCGAAAAGTCTGCTGATTTCTGCAAACAAAATGTGAAGAGAGGATTAGCAGTATTAAACAAATGAAAGATTAAAAAATATGTTTAGTCAACAATGCATAATAACTCAAAACAAGACTTGTTTAAAAGAATGGTTTTGCCTTTCATTGCCTTTCATAGTTGTATCTTGTACAAAATTTATGAGGTCTTGAAGAAAGCGAAGGTGAACAGCATGTAGGGTTTCAAGGATTACAACATTTAATTGGGTGTTTATGGTATTTATGAAGGAGTTACATCTTCATGGGGATACAAAGAGTGCATCAGAGATATATACAATTAATATTAAAGGTTGTTCATGAGGGCATAAAAAGGAAGAAAATGATAACAAATTAGAGACTTGTAAAAGACTCTTGGTATATAATCTTAACTTTAGACAATTTGGACATATTTGTCCATGTCTCCTTCTTTATAATGTAGTATAGATTATATAGACTAGCTCCTCAGCTGACCAACCAGTCCATTAAGCAGCCCATTAAGCCTATTAGTCCACAACGATGTATAATAAAATAACCAATTGCAAGGCCCAAACCTGCACAAAGAAAATTAGCCCAATAACAATAATGTTTAGTAATGATGTTTGAACTATATAATAAAAATGGTACATTTTAACAGAAAATAACACTAGAGTTTAAACTTTATAAAATAATTCATCAAGTAATACAGTGACATGTTATCTTTTTTTTTTTTTTTTTTTTTGTCTTACGCCACGACAATTATTTATAAAATTACATGTTTCCAAACTTCTGTTTCGCTATTCTAAATGAAATCTCTAAGTTGCCAAAACAAGTTTAAAGTGGTTTCTTCAGTTGCATAATAAATAGTCAAAACACAAACAAAAATCACTTGTAATCAATCAATGGGTTGCTTCACACATCGCCCGTAGATTTGTCTTTAGCATGCTATCAAGTCTTGTTGAGTTCAACCAATATTGTTGGTACTCCTTTCAAAAACTTACCACGCATATGATCCGTCGTCCTTGTTAGTAAGTTTGGTAATTAATTCAGACAAAAGAACTGAAAAGGTGTATTTGGGTCTTAAGGGAAATAAAAGGAACAAGAAAAGTGAATTTTGCTTGTATAACGAGTCTGAAATCCCACAAGAGTTTATAGGTATGAGCTCTCCATAAGATAATTATACCCGTATAATTTTGCTAGACTAGACAGTGTAGTCATGGGGTGAAGGGGACATGGTGCGACATATGGCAGTTACGTCAACTCTCTTTCAATCCCTAAAAACCACGGGGTGGTGGTGACGTGAAGGCTTTTTTTATGTTATTTTAATCAAAAACCAATAAAAAATCATCCATAACCTAACAACCAACCACAACAATCCACCTCACATTCACCTTTTGCGTCACGCCTGTGAAAATTTTCACACTACTTGCCCCGGGCCACCTTCGATGCCACATACAGGGTGATGTTGGTGGCGTGGATGGGTTTCACTTCCCCTTCCACCCCTCCCATACCGTGTAGCCTTAGCAACAGATTTCCGACGAATGTTACCAAAAGATTGCCAAGAATTACATAGAAAATATTTGCATCGTTATATAGATATCCGAGAATCTGACATCATGGTAAGATCTCAAGAATCTCATGTGTTGCGCATAACCTGATTTTGATAACTCCTCACTAGGATCCATGTAGTGATTAGGTTCTCCAATATTTTTTTCGTAACAAATATTTTTGAAAGTTGACATAAACTTTTGTAGTATTCATCTCATGAATAAAATCAACCAATCTTTCTCAATAATCTTAAATTTTAGATAACCAAATACTTTTAAAATAAAAGTTATTTAGTTAAGGATCCTAAAACCTACTAAACATGAACAATATTAAATGAATTATGTAAATCAGACTGATCTCATACTGAATGTGATTTGTATACTTTCAAATTATTGAACTTTTATCATGTTACCCTTACAAAAACCTCAAAGATACAAAAAAAATTGAGATAAGAACATAATAATCATATCTATTATTTTCTGGTCTTCAAATTTTGAAAAAGATCTGATAAGTCGCCTCACAATCTCACATATCAAAATGTCGTGATGATGTCTATGTTAAGGATTCAACTAGCTCGTTTGACTTGGACTAGCAATAGAGGAGCCTATGGTTACTAAGTATGAGCTGGAGTAACACCCGTCACTGTCAAGCAATGTATATGTGTAAGCTAGAAAATTGCTATAATATTTTTTTTTATCTTTAAATTATAAATTAAGAAATAGATTTTACGGTAGAATAACAGATAAACGGGTGTGTCGCAACCCTTTTTACATTTCATTTTTGCATAATTCAAAGGTAACCTATGGACAACCAATCAACAATTATGTTCATGCATGCATGATAGTAGCATGTACATATAACACGTCATTACTTATGGTAAAAGCACAACAAAGGTTATTTAAAATCTTCACACAAAATTAACCAATGACTATGTGGTTTAGTGGTGGAAAGAACTTGGTTTTTCCTTAGAGAGCCAGGTTTGATTCCCACTGGCTGCAGGTGAGGTGGGAGGTTTTCAGGCTTAGCCTGTTTCCTACCCTGGAGTGCCCGGTTCGAATCCCACGTCGGCCGGACTATGCTCATGTATAGCCCTGAGCGAGATACCGTTCAAAAAAAATAAAAAAATCTTCACACAAATCACAGAAATTTATATACATTACATTATTATACATGGAGAGATTTGAAAACATCAATCTACTTATGTTTGCAATCTTGTGTATTTCTCCATTATTCAAAAACTTGCATTCTCGTTTAGTTAATCTCTTGTAATAATATTGGTCTACCATAATCATTCTAAAATCTTTGGTCTTCGCCTTTTGAACCCTTTACTTGAAAGTAACAATTCAATAAATATAATAATGTTGTACAAATATAATAATGTTGTACAACCCAAGGGATTATAGCCTAGTGGTATATTGGTGGTGAGATAAGACTTAGGGGCCATAAGGTCCTGGGTTCGAATCTCACAAATGGGGTTTTCTCATAATTATGAGTTTCCTCCTGAATTGATGACTTGGTGGTGGAATATGATCGCGTGGCAACACTGGTGGCACGATGATACTCCAGTGTTCCGTGAGTGATTCCAATTTGTTGGCCGTTCAAAAAAAATAATAATGTTGTACAAGTACAGTTTTTCATCATTACAAGTTTCAAGTTCCATCAAATGAAACATATATATACATTTTGTCAGGGTCTGAACTTGGACCGACTGTGACTGTGACAAGTACATCACCTGCACGGTGTCACCATGGACCTGTTGTACTAGTAATTTCTCTCTCCTTTTGCTATATCAGTAAGTTCTTCGCCGAAGTTATCCTTAAGCCTCTTGCAAAAACAAAAGCTCAATATTATCATCATATCCTAGAGTATATTCTAATCTATAAAAGCTCAATATTCAGATAGATTCTAGAGATGCAAGAAAGAAGTGTTGTCAACAGTTCATTCTACTATTTCCACTTAACACCTATGTCTAGGTGAAATAATGGCTATGTTACACGTACATTAACATATCTTTTTCATGCTTTTGTAAAGTTTTTAATACAAAAAAATATGTTGTAATGTGATAAAAACAAGTTTGTAAATGATACTCTAACATGGATGTGTTATGTGTCTTTCTGGAACTACTGTCCATGTCCTCAAGCATAACACACTCACATGAAACGTGGGATGCCATGCATATATGCGTCGAAGGGAAATATGAGTCAATGTTAACTCAAAACGCTAACTCAAAATCCTTGTTTGAGATTCAATGGAAGTAAAAGTTCAACACCCAACATCACCAAAAAAAACTAAGTTTGAACAAAAGTAGTTTACACTTTAAGGTGAAACACACGTGCCAAACATACATGTTAGAGCACCCAAAATGGTGGGTAAGCAGACGCGTCTGCTTGAAGTGGACCAATCAAAACAAACTCACACCATTGGAAAAGGCGTCCGAATGTTGGTTTGGAGGGGGAAGGTCTGGTAGAGCGGACTATGGATCTATAGAGTTTTATCTTTACATGTTCTCCACCATAACTTTTTTATTTGGTTTCTAAACCTTTCATTGTTACAGAGAATTATAACATTATAGAAATAAGATAAGATGTATCGATGTTCAAAACTAAGAAAAGAACTATTTGGGAAGACTTAAAATTAAGTCGCGGAGATTTAGAACCTTATAATACACATTTGCGAATGTTGAAAAGGGAAGATGTAAATGTCCAATCATATGTGCAAGGGAAATTCTACAAAACTATGGATCTAATAATATCAATAATCCTCAACACAAACACAACAAAATTATAAAGAAGAACAACAAGAGATAGCGACTAAAAAAGTGACCAAAACTATATTATTAACTAACCCAAAATCGTACCCAACCAATATCCAAGATCTCAGTAAAACACTGAGATCAAAGAATAAAATACATGATCCTGGTCAACTGATATAAACCATCAGTTGATCTAATAGACAAATATACAAATATATAAACAAGACTTACTGACTGTACAAACCCTATATGAAAGAGATGAGAGAGAAAGTACAAAAGAAAGAAAGAAAATATCTAGCTAAACTAATCTCGAGAAGGTTCACCAGCTATTTATAGTTGAACACTAATCACACTTAATCATACACGGGCTAAGCCTCTCCATCAGATGTTTATAACCATTTGAAGCCCAATATCCATAATAAGCCTAGTATTCTCACCAGACTTAATGTAGGATCGACTTACGGGTCACCCGACAATCACGAGCTTGACTATTCAGAGTGTGGAATCCTCTGAAAAGGTTCGGATAACAGAAACAACAATGAAACAAACACAAACGAGTAATCAACACACACAAAATGGGTCAAAGGTTGTATGATTAATAAAAAATAGAGCTCATGTGTTTACAATGATTATCTCAGACCTTCAAACCTTGGGAAAGGTGTTTGGGGGCTGTGTGATGTGACAACTAATGATTAGGGCAATGATTGGATGCTTTTATACCCCTGCTACTCATGCAGAGCATGTTAGGCGATTAGGATTCCTATGCCATATGTTATACACGCGAGTAGGTCCTATCACACATGTTGTTCAGGCGATTAGCATGCCTAATCGCCTGTAAGAAATCCTACTCGCCCTTAGCAACACAATCAGCCCAAAACGCTTTCAAACACACCCAAACACCCTAAATACTATCCAAAAAAACTAATATACTAGCCTAGGGACATCATGTACTAACACTTAAACAAGCCCAATACCTGCATATTTCTCAACCATAATATTAGTAACACATTTAACATATGTTTAGTGTAGAATTATATATTTTTATCATTTTACCTTAATTCAAACACTAAGCATATCTTTCAAACCCAATTTTGTGCAAAGAAACTCATGTTGATGACTACTCAGACCCTTTGTAAAAATGTCAGCTATTTGACTTTCTAAGTCAACTTTCACAGTTTCAATTATACCATTTGAAATTTTTTTCACTTACAAAATGCAAATCTATTTCAAAATGTTTAGTACATTCATGAAATACAGGATTTCTTGCAATTGAAATTGCAGTTATACTGTCACTGTGAAGCTTAACAGGTAAGACACATTCAATGTTCAACTCTTTCAACACATTTATAAGCCACATAAGTTCACATGTGGCTGAGCACTAGCCCTATATTCAGATACAACTGATGATCTTGATACAATATTCTGTTTTTTGCTTTTCCATAATATTAAGCAATCCCCTAAAAAACACAGAATCCTGTAACAGATTTTCTAGTGACTAAACATTTAGCCCAGCCAGCATCAACATAGGCTTGTAACTGAAAAGTATAGCTTTTTTTTTAAACATGATACCTTTCCTAGGCGATAACTTAGTACCTAAGTAATCTTAAAGCTATTTGAAGTTGACTTTGTGTGGGTTTATGGATGAACTGACTCGGGAACTGAACAACATAGCTTATATCAGGTCTAGTTAAAGATAAATAAATGAGTTTTCCTATTAATTTTTGAAACCCAGTTATATTTTCCAATAAAGTCTCAGTTTTATTTTTACTGGGAACAATATAACTAAGCTCTATAGGAGTATTAACTGGTTTACAACCCAAATATCCAGACTCATTAAGCAACTCAAGGTAGTATTTCTTCTAAGATAAACGAATACCAGAATCTGAGTACAAAACTTCTATACCTAAGAAGTAATTTAACTTCCCCAAATCTTTTATTTGAAAGTTTGAACTCAAAAAAGTTTTAAACTTTTTAATCTCAGATTCATTATTTCCTATAATGACAATATCATCAACATATACAAGTAAAACAAGAAACACATTTTTATTAGATTTTATAAACAAGGAATGATCACACACTTTGAACAAATCCCATTTTTATTAACACATGTGTTAGCTTTTCAGTCCATTTTCTTGGGGCTTGTTTTAAACCATATAAAGATTTTACCAATTAGCACACTTTGGTTTCATTTTTAGAATAGTATCCTTCTGGTAAACACATATATACATCTTTAGAAATTGACCCATACAAGAAAGCATTGTTGATGTTAACTTGAAATAAAGGCCAATTATTTTGAACAACCAGGCTAATCACATACCTAACAGTAATCATTTTGACAACAGGTGAAAAAGTTTCACCAAAGTCTAACCCTTCTCTTTGATTGTAACCTTTGGCTACAAATCTAACTTTATACCTTTCTATCTCACCATTAGAATTATACTTTATCTTGTAGACCCACTTACATCCTTTAGGTTTTCTATCCTTAGGTAAATTAGTAAGTACCCAAGTATTATTCCTATGTAAGGCTTTCATTTCACTATTCATAACCTCGACCCACTTAGGGTCTTGTGAGGCTTCATAGTAACTAGTGGGTTCAACAGGTTTGTTTATGCTAGACACAAGACACATGTTTTCAAAAGACAATTTAGAGTAGTTGACTACCCTTTCAAGACCATATTTAAATTTGCCTTCAACCACATACTCATTTGACCGTTTTGGCAAAGGTGACACCCTAGAAGACCTTATAACACTTCCCTCAGATAGGTTTATCTCATCATTTGATGTTCCTACATCCTGTTTTGCCATATCAGTGTCTCTACATCCTAGACTACCAGGCTGATGTCCCCGTGTCCCTAATGTTGGCCAACAGTGTCTAACCCCCCCCCCCCCCCCTTAAGCAGTCCTGGGAGAGTACACTGATTGCACATTAGTAGGATCATCATGAGTTTCAAGTGTTCCCCTTTCATCATTAGGATGATCATTACTTTTAGTCATTTGTGAAACATCTGGTTTATTAGACTCAATACTATCAAAAAAGTTTAAATGTGTAATGTTATCAAAATTATGTTATAACTCGACATTTTTAAAACCATTTTGTTTGACAGGATAAATTTCTTCATAAAATCTAACATCTCTTGAAAATTCAACTTGTTTTGTGTCAAGACAATAATGTTTATATCCTTTCTTAAAATTTGAATAACCTATTAGAAGACATTTTTCAACTTTAATTGACAGTTTAACATGCTTATCTAAAATAGTATTAAAACACAAACAACCAAAGTTTTTTAAATGACAAAACAACTTCATATAGACTCTTACCTAACAAGACTGAAGAAGGAACCCGGTTTATCAAATAAGTGGTAGTTAATACACAATCAGACCAAAAGCTAAGTGGTAAACCACTCTGAAACAACAATGCCTTGGCCATATTAACAGATGTCTATGTTTTCTTTCTGCTATACCGTTTTGTTGTGGTGTATAAGTACAAGAAGTTTGATGTATAATACCATTTGTTTTACTAAACACATCCATTTGCTTGTTAGCAAAAGCAAATGCACTACCATTATCACTTCTGAAAACTTTTACTCTTGTTTCAAATTGGGTTTTCATTAATTCATAAAAAACAAGTAGATTTTCAAAAACTTCGCCCTTGGTTTTTAACATATAACACCAAACTGTTCTAGAAAAGTCGTCTACAAACAGTTATGAAAAATCTATACCCCTCTCTACTAGTGACTTTATAAGGACCCCAAACATCTATATGAACAATATCACCTATATGTTTGGTCTTATGTTCAATAATAGGGAAAGACAACCTAACTTGTTTAGCCTTGTGACAAATGTCACAAGGTTGAGAAACTATTTTTCCCAAGTTTAACTCATCTTTAAGTATGGGGAGAACCTAATTAGAGGGATGTCCCAACCTACTATTCGAAAACTCAGAACTACTAACACTACTAAAACACATATGATTAACACTCACATTTTTACAAACAAAATAGAGACCATCACTCTGATTACCAGTCACAAGGACCCTCTTGGATTTGGAATCCTGGATATAACAATGTGTTCATCAAACAAGACACATAACCTATTATATTAAGCTAACTTATGAACAGACAATAGATTCACACAGTAGTCAGGAACCAAGAACACATCATATAAAATGACATTCTCAGCTAATTTTATATCACCAGTTTTAGTTACCTTAGCACAAGTGCCATTAGGATGTTCTACTTGAACATTATACTCATACACATCAACACAATTAAACATTTGTTCATTTTTAGTCATGTGTTTATTGGCTCCTGAATCTATGATCCACCCATAACAGATGGCATGTTTGATAAAATTTGAACAAATTGGAAAATTTTCAAAGAAATGTTTCAAGTTTGAAATTCTAGAAACACTAGAAAAACCATTTATACAAACACTTTTACTTCTTGAATTAGAACTTTGTGAATCACTTGTGCCTTTTCACTGATCAGATTCATCAACTTGGTAATCTGTTCAGGTGAAAAAGGCAAACCAGAATCAGAAGCAGCAGACATAGAAGGTTTATTACTACTTCCTAAGTTGTTGGACAGATTTGACCTTGGGACCTGTCCAACAGACTTCTTTCTAAAACCTGGTGGATAACCAACCAACTCATAACACCTATAGATAGTATGACACAACATATTATAGTTTGCACACTTCAGATTAGGGTTAGGTCCTATATTAGTAACTTTTTCTCTTATTGTCAAAAAACCGTGTTGATTTAGACAAGAAAGACATATTGACAAAAGGTAGGGGATCTTGCATCAAAAGATTAGACCTCACATGTTGATAAACATCATCAAGACCTATTAAAAACTGCATTAGTTTTATTAAACTATTGAAATCATTGAATTTATTTGATGCAGAACAGGAACATGAAGGCAATTGAACTATTGAGTCTAATTGCTTCCACATGGTATTTAGTTTATGATAATATTCAGAAACTGAACTTCCATTTTGAGTTAAGGAGTTAGTTTTTTTTTATGCACATTGAAGACCGCAGATCCATCTACCTTTTCATAGGTTTCTCTAAGATCTATCCAGACATCCCTAGCCAACTTAGAAAAGACTTGTCCTAGAAACAATTCTTCACTTACAGAATTAAGCAACCATGAAAACACAACAGAGTTACACCTATACCACGTTTTTCCTAACACATCATCTTCTGTAGACTTCATAGTACTACCATCAATGAAGCCAAATTTATTTTTTGCTTCAAGAGCAAGTTTCATAGAGCTTGCCCAAACAAAATAGTTTTATGCTTCTTTCAACTTAAAACTAATAATAGAAAGACTGCTAATATCACTAGGATGTATATACAAAGGGTCACCAATATCTAATTTACTGATCAGTATAATGGTAACCCTTGATGGTCCACCACCACCACCAGGGTTGGTGACAGCAGCATCATCACCCATGATACAGCAACAAGTAACAAAGACAAACAACCAATAAAGACAAGTAGAAGAATCGACACAACAAATATAATCCTAGAGACCGAAACTGCGTCAGTGTTCAGATCATGGGTTTATCACTTATAGGTGTCCACGCAAATCTTAACATGGGCTTTTTATTATCTAGGTATATATGTATGTAATATAGTAATAGACAGTCAATACAAAAACAAACAAGAACAGATCTAGCATGATCAAACAATCAATCAATACCTGCCAAACAATACTAACAACAGAGAACACAATCAACCACCGGTCCACCCTAACCCGGTCAAGACACCTAGATACATAAAGGGACAAGTAGACAAGAAGATGTACCTAGAGCTCCAAGCAGGAAATAGAACAAAAATAAACCACTAAACAGTAACAAGAAACAAAAGAACTTACAATTTTCAAGGCTTCCAGCCCAACAATCCCCCAAAAACCACGATCCAGAGCCTTGCCAACAATAGTTGACCTCAACCCTAGATCTAAAAATACCAGACAGGTATAATAGACAAGATCTAAACAGATCTGATCTACTATTGTTCAAACAAGGTAAAGATCAGCTATAATGAAGATATAAACCCTAGCCAGATTCACAACAAAAAACACCAGATCTGAAAAATATAAACACAGATCTACAAGACAAAGACAAAAATGAGACGAAGACTCATAGCGGAAGACAGAACAACCTCAGGATCATGAACATAAGGCTCTGATACCATGTATAAAACTATGGATCTAATAATATCAACAATCCACAACAGAAACACAATAATAGAAAGAAGAACAACAAGAGATAGCGACTAAAAAGGTGACCAGAACTATATTATTAACCAACCCAAAATCGTACCCAACCAATACCCAAGATCTCAGTAAAACACTGAGATCAAAGAAGAGAATACAAGATCCTGGTCAACTGATATAAACCATCAATTAATTTAATAGACAAATATACAAAGATATAAACAAGACTAACAAACTGATACAAACCCTAGACGAAAGTGATGAGAGAGAAAGTATAAAAGAAAGAAAGAAAATATATGGCTAAACTAATCTCGAGAAGGTTCACCAGCTATTTATAGCTGAACCCTAATCACACTTAATCATACATAGGTTGAGCCTCCCCATCAGATGTTTATAACCATTTGAAGCCCAATGTCCATAATAAGCCCAATATTCTCACTAGACTTAAGCAAGCCCAATACCTGCATACATAAAAGCCTAATATTCCTCCGAGCCTACTTCTAAGAATTTTCAAATAGCCTTGTAACCTAACATACGTAAAAAAACATATGCATTGCTGGGTAATAAAACTACCTATTATGACAATAGCATAACATTTCCTAACAATATCTATATCTACATATTCATTAGCACATTCAGTAGTTCACGTTCAGTGATTCGTCTTCAATAACACACTTAGTAGTTCACGTATCACATTTAATGGTTCACATTCAGTAGTTCACATTCAGTCGTTCAGTAGTCTCCTTTCATACATTAGTTTAGTGATCACATTTTGTGCCTTACAGTGATATTAATAATACAATAAATATCTATATACAACCAATACAATGTCACACAATATTGAAAATATAATGTTATTCAGTAGTCCATAACTTGAAAATATAATATCTAAATATGTCAAATATTATAACTCCCTTGCGAAGAATCATGGTAACCTTAGTTGCATGTGTGACAATAGTTAGTGGATTGAATTATAGTGAGAGTTAACCAAAAACCTAGTGTCCGCATACAATGAGTTTCGCAGTCACTAGGAACAACGCCCGGAAACGACTATATACAGAAGGAGACTAGGAAGAAAAAGGGAGGTATGAGTAACCGATAAGGGTTTGTTCCCAGGTCGCATTTATGGAAAAATAAGTACATTTTTTATTTTTGTATTTTCAAAATCATAACTGATGTGTTGCGAAACACATGAGTTTCTATCATAGATAGTTTAGTGATCACCTTTTGAACCTTGCGGTGAAATCAATTATACAATATCTATATACAACCAATACATTGTCACACAATATCGAAACATAATGTTATTCAGTAGTCCATAACTTGAAAACATAATATCAAAATATGCCAAATATTATAACTCCCTTGCGAAGAATCGTGGGAACCTTAGTTGCATGTGTGACTATAGTCAGTGGATCAAATGGTGAGAGTTAACCAAAAACCTAGTGTCTGCATACAGTGGAATTCGCAGTCACTAGGAACCACGTCCGGAAACGACTATATACATAAGGAGACTAGGGAGAAAAGGGGAGGTATGAGTAACCGATAAGGGTTTGTTCCCAGGTCGCATTCATAGAAAAATAAGTGCATTTTTTATTTTTGTATTGCGAAATTATAACTGAAGTGTTGCGAAACACATGCACTTTTCCTTAGTATTTCAGTAGTTTTTTGAGTCATTTATTTATCGTTTTAGTTAGTTTTTAGTTTGCTTTTGCTTATTAAATTTTGTAGGTGTTATTTATTTTTATTTATTTTTAGTTATTATTTACGTTTTTTTTTTGTTTTAGATGTCCGGCGGAAAAAGGACATGAATCGAAGAAATAATATTTGTTCTGAACATCCGGGCTCGAGAATTGATGAGTAAAAAAGTTCATTTTAAGGAGCTAAGAAGAAGATTGGGCCGACAATGTTTATTGTTTGAAGAATTAAAGCTAAAACCCAAGAAAATAAAGCCCAAAACAAGAATAATCCCAAAACAAAGTTCGGCCAAAACCCACATGCTGATGGCCACGTGCCGTGGGGCATGAAGAGCTCCCCGTTGGGCATGGGGGGTTAATATGTCGAGAAAAATCAATTTTAATAATAAAAATAGGCATAAAACCCTATATAAATACTTAAACAAACCCTAATTCGAGTCATACACCTCTTAGGCGAATTTTAAGACTTGATTTGGACATTTTGGAGCAAGAGGAGCCTACCAGAGCTATACATCGCACATTCGAAGAGCTTTCAGTTCAGGTTTAATTAGGCATAAAACCCCAAATCAAGTTTTTTCGTTTTGGATGTGTTGAGTTACATGATTTAATTTTTATGTTTGATTTAGAATATTTGTGTATAGTTGCGTTGTGATTTGATACTTGTTTGTTGGTTTTTATGTTCTAGACATATAGGAATATCCCCTAGATCTAGAAATCATTCTAGTTTGATTAACATAGGTTGTTGAGCTAGTTCTTGTAGTTAGGAATATCACATGTTTAACATGTTTTTCAAATCAGTTAGTTAAGGTGTGCAATATCTTCTAAAGGTTAGGAATAAATTCGGGATTGCGAGGTTAACTAACTAGGCATTGTTTGGTAATTTGGTTATCGTTGGGGCGAGACCGGTTACTTATTCGTGTTTATAGTTTTCCTAGGATTTCATTCGTATTAGTTAAGTCTGCTTCATAGTTTGGAAGTTTTCGATCCAAGAGTGGTTTATTAAAGGATTACTGTGGGATTTGGTTTCGCTGGGGCCATCGACTTGCATTTTAGCATCTCAACACTTGTCCCGCCTTGAGTCTAGTCGACTATCCTTGACAGGAGGTTTATTAGGTAAGAACAGGGTATCCAACCGGATTACATAGGCCAGTTTTTATACCCAGAGTCTAAGGATTCTACCTAGGTTACGAGTTCCTCAGCTTTTGTTTATACTTAGTTTCTTAATTTAATTAGTAATTTAGTTTTAATTAATTTATTTTAAATTCAGTTTAAACTTCCTAATCAACAAATCAATTTTATAATAATAATAATAACAACAAAAATAATAATAATAATAATATATCAGGTAATTCATTAAAAGTAATTTGAAAAGTGTTAGATAAAGCCCTTACGTTCGATACCTGGTCTTGCCTACTTGTTAGTTGCGATCGGTACACTTGCCGAGTGTATGGTTTTAGTAGAGTTAGGATTTGAACTTGACCAATTTGTTTATATACTTATTTGCACATATCAATAACCAAGGATATCTCTTTGAACTCACAAAATGAATTCTGATAATTGGGATGTTGCTTAGCAGAGGATGTTGAAGTAATAGAAATAGAATTGGAATAAATAATATTTAATTGAGTAAATTACAATTTGCGTCCTTGTGGTTAATTGGAAAAGGTACCACCCTAAGCGCCTCATCCCAAATTTTTGATGGATGAGCCCCTGTGATTTCTTTTCGTTCCTTGTGAATCCTTGAGAGTATCTTATTGGTTTTGTTGAGGGGTACATTTTTCTTTTTATGTCAACTGATGAGGAAGTTATTATTGGTTTTGTTGTTGTTGTTGTTGTTGGTGGTGGTGGTGGTTGTGCTGCTGTTGATGTTTTTGTTGTTTCTATTACATCTTCTCTTTCTTTCTCCTTGCTCTCCCCCCAATTGGTTGTTAGAGTGTTTTGCCCAAGAGGTAATAGAGAAAGGTGGTGGGAGTTGCATGTGAGAAGTTGCAAATAAGGGATGATGGAACTAGCAATATTGGATGGTGGTTGTTGCATCGGAGGATGTACGATGGTGTGGGTGTTCTAAACAGGGTGAAGGCGGTGGATGTAAAGAAGGTGGGTTATGATAACAGGAAGAGGATCGTGGCGGTGAAATGACAAAGAAGGGGAAGGTGGGGCAGCGATAGAAGGTGGGTTTTAGTGTGGTGACATATTAATGATCCACCATCGAAATTGGTTTCCCTTTAACAGATTGATAACACATGGAGGGGGCGGTAGTGGTTAACGGTGGTAGTTGGTGGACGTTTAGGTTTTTGGTCGATAATTCAGGTTCTGAGGTGATGGGAGATGGAGGTATGCAGGGAGTAGTAGGTGGTCTTTTCGGTGGTAAGTGTGGAGTGGTTGTTAACGGGTTGTGAAAAGGTGATGGTGCATGCGGTTAGGTGGTTAGATGGTGTGTGAATGTTGTGGTGGGTGGTTAATTTCACATGTAGGAAGTTTGGTTAGGGATGGTGAGTGGGGTTGCAAATGGGTGGGTGTTGATCGTGGAGGTGTATTGCTTAGAGGTGGTTCTAGAGTTTTAATGCTAGTGGTAACAGATTATGGTTCACTAGTACTGGCAGGATTGGTGGTTGAGTTGTAGCGAAATGAGTTAGGGAAGATGGATAGAGAATAAAATGATATAAGAGACAAAGATTGTACAATGCCCACCTAAGGGTAATACGGTCATTTCACCTCATTTGTAACGTCTGTTTGTATCAGGGACTTAGATCGAACAAAAAATAAACTATAGGGACTCAGTGAGAAAAAATCTAGAATTAAGAACTTAAGGTGCCTTTTCCAACTAATAATTAAGACTCAAATTGCATTTTACTCTATTTAATATTTGTATTTGGAACCTTTATCTGTTTAATAATTTAGTTATCAAAATTAACATTGGATTAAATTTTGGATTTATACGTCATGTGTCACCAATTCATTAATCACATATGATAAAACTTCAATGTCTTGTATTCTATTATACCAGTTGGGGTTTGCGTGATGCAGCGTGAAACACAAACATTATCAAGGTGTGCATGGTTCAGTCGGTTTGGTTATCCTTAAGCGAAGTTAAACCGCAATAATCGGTTAACCTATTTTATTAACCAATCGGTTTTTGGTTGACCAGTTTGATTTCTTCGGTAGATTGACAGTTTTTGGTTCAGTTCCTTTAATTTCGGCAATAACTAGAAGTAAACTTGGGCTAAAAATTTTGCTTAGAATACTATAAATACATGAAATGGAGATATACACATGAAATTCAGGTAGTGGAGGTATAAAAGCTAGAAATATATGAAAACATGATTGGTTCAGTTCGGTTAAATTTGGTTAAACGAAGGTAAAAAGAAAACGATAAGCGATTTTTGGTTACTTCGGTTTTCGGTTGATTGGTTTTTAGTTAATTTAGTTTTTGGTTGATTTCAATTTAGTTCGTTGGTTTTCGTTTTGGTTTCAAACTGTAAATGGAATATAGGATGGGTTAGTTATAACTCATCCAAACCACTTATATATTTTTCTTTTTATTATTATTATTATTACTCTTTATAAGAAATATCTCATAAACAAGCAAAGTTTACTTTCTTTTATAATATACAAAGAGATCTTGTTGTTGGACAAACCACAAACATAGAAAAATAATTTTGAAATGTAGAACACACTAGGAGTTGAGTACGTGATTAAAGGGACTCTTTCAATATGTGATGTATCACGTATTCGTTTTCTTTTGAAGGCATCACCAATAAATATGAACATAGTATCAAGAATTAAGGAACCGCCAATTCCTAAATTGAATTCAAATTTGTATTTAAACGAGTTGACGCTAACCCGCGCGTTGCTGCGTGATGCTGATTATAATTTCTCATTTATTAACTCGAAACCAAATTCGCTAGTGCTTATACTTTTTAGTGATCCGTAAGAAATCCATCAAATATACAACAATCAAGAATGTGGCTTGGGTGGCAAGACTTCAAAATTTGAATGAATGAAATATTATTATTATTATTATTAATGGAAACAGCATGGGTTTGCAAGTTTGGCTTTGTACGTATACTTTGGGGGTTACCATAGATGCATTATTATTAGGTTGATCATCAAAGGATCAAACAATGTTGAAGATAATAACAAATCACCTTCAACTTCATAACCTTCCTAGAGCAACTCCATACATCAATATGAATTAACTTGCTTAAATTATTATACACAATAAATGAATATAATATTATAATCTTTTGGACTTGGTAAATTCAATTGTAGTCTGCCTGTTTGTTAAAAAAAAGTAAATTCAATTGAAGGTTATGAATATTAACTTGCTTCATGTTGTTTCTTAATAAAGTGACGCACCTATTTACGAATTCGACGGGGCGTTACTTATTTTAGCATTTCCCTCTATTAAAGGACTAGCTTTTATCCCGGGAGCGTCCCGGGTTGAAATATCTAATATCACATATCAATTTTACATATGGAATAGACTAATTCGCTTTACAGTTACATGCAGGAAAACT
Organism: Ambrosia artemisiifolia; assembly: GCA_032199755.1. Lineage (NCBI taxonomy): Eukaryota > Viridiplantae > Streptophyta > Magnoliopsida > Asterales > Asteraceae > Ambrosia > Ambrosia artemisiifolia. The sequence continues at coordinate 45,764,813 of CM063523.1, forward strand.
GTAATCGATCATTCTAAAAAGAACTAACATGAAATAAGAAAAAAAAGTTATTTATTGAAATAGTATTATAATAACCATATATATATTTTTTTTAGTTAAATACTATAAAGTTTTTAGTTTATGATGGTGCACGTATATTGCAAATATCGAACGCATTAGTCTAAGGGTTATGTGATGCGTTAAAAAATTCATGGGTATATGATCGGGTATATAGTTCGGGTATTTGGGTATGTGGTTTCGGGTAATGGGGTCGGGTATCACCTAATCCCAGACCCGACCCAAACCCACGATTTTTTTAAACTAATCCCAAACCCGACACAATACCTGCCGGGTTACAAAAAATAGTCGTTTTTTTCTCCGTTTTTTATATAGCATTATGGTACTCGTTGGAAAGATAATAAAACGCTCGTTAATTTGGTGTAATTTTTTTCTTTAAAAAATCTCGTATATAAAAGATATTAAGGTTAAAAAGTTATGGGAGGAAACATGAGAGAGAAAAATTAAATTTTTTTTTTTAAATTCTTAAAGAGATTAGGATTAGATAAGTGTTGGAGAATGGATGAAAACAAAATAAAAAAATAAATTAAAAACTCTCACCTCAACGTGCCACGTGGCACATTCAAAGGAGAGTTGAGGCCTCCATTGAATGTCACCTCATCAATATTCAATTCTTTTATTATAAGTTATAAATAGATGTATCGCTTCGGTTGGGTTGAAACTTAAAACGACGTATCCGTTCGATAAAGTAACAACCGAGTATTCCATCAATTGATGTGGCTTTTATCATAATAGTTTTTTCGTCGGAATCTCGCGCACCGATGAAAACAGGGATGGATGCAATCCTTATGCGTTGATGATCAATAATGCAAACGATCAATTCTGGGTTTGAATGAATCTTTTCACAGACAAAAACAATCACACACTTTGATATGAGGGCGCTGTTAATTTGGTATCTGAATACATAAAGGAAACGTTGGTTTGGGGTTAAAAAGTTAACGGAGCCGTCAACCGGCGTTAAGTTACTTTTTGTATAATATATAAATGTATTTAAATGTATTGAATTAGTCACTAGGTTATGATTTGGTTTGCTTAGTTTTTTCCTTAATATGCTCCTTTGTATTGCAATATATTGTACACTAGCTTTTATCCCGGGAGAGTCCCGGGTTGAAATATCTAATATAACATATCAATTTTACATATGGAATAGACTGATGTACTTTATAGTTACATGCAGGAAAGCTGTAATCGATCATTTTAAAAAGAACTAACATGAAATAAGAAAAAAAAAGTTATTTATTGAAATAATATTATAATAACTATACATATATTTTAGTTACATACTATAAGGTTTTTAGTTTATGATGGTGCACGTATATTGCAAATATCAAACGCATTAGTCTAAGGGTTATGTGATGCGTTAAAAATTTCATGGGTATACGATCAGGTATATAGTTTGGGTATTTGGGTATGTGGTTTTAGGTAATGGGGTCGGGTATCACCTAATCCCAGACCCGACCCAAACCCACAATTTTTTTTAAATTAATCCCAAACCCGACACAATACCTTTCGGGTTACAAGAAATAGTCGTTTTTTTTCTCCGTTTTTATATAGCACTATGGTACTCGTTGGAAAGATAATAAAACGCCCGTCAATTTGGTGTAATTTTTATCTTTAAAAAATCTCGTATATAAAAGATATTAATGTTCAAAAGTTATGGGAGTAAACATGAGAGAGAAAATAATAAAAGTTTAATACTTAGATTTAGTAGATTATGTTTTAATATATTGTTTTTTTAATTGGTGTAATATGTGGCACTTATGATCCTACATGACATCTCTCAAAGGAGAGAATGCATAAATAAATGACATGTAGGATTTCTCCCTTTGCAATATATATAGAACTAGGTTATACCCCGGGAACGTCCCGGGGTTGAGAAATCTAACATGACATATTAATTTTACATATGAAATAGAATGATTCGCTTTACAGTTACATGCAAGAAAGCTTCGGGTAACACCTAACCTAAAACAATTAAAAATGTATCACCAATGTTAACGCCTAACCTTATACAATGTATAGCTCTAATATTAATATCTAACCTAAAACAATGTATAACTCTGAACAAAACCCCACAAAAAAATAGTCGTTTTTTTCTCCGTTTTTTATATATAGCACTATGGTACTCGTTGGAAAGATAATAAAACGCTCGTTAATTTGGTGTAATTTTTTTCTTTAAAAAATCTCTTATATAAAAGATATTAACGTTTAAAAGTTATGGGAGGAAACATAAGAGAGAAAAATCTAATTTTATTTTTAAATATTTTTTTCCTAAAATATCTCAATGCCACATGGGATGACACGAAGAATGCCTCTTTAAGTGCCATGTCATTAAAATGGCTTTGGTTTATTATATGTATATAGATATATATAGATAATATTCATCTCATAATCAATCAATTCATTCTAAAACTTCTCTGTTTAGGAGGTTCGTATTTATGATAACCATCTTCGTATTGGAATAAAGATTTAATATCTCTTATATCTCTTTAATATTTATATGCCTTATCTTCATGATGAGGCTTTACATTCTACCGTTCAATTTACACATCAACACTTGAATACTTGATGTGATGAATAAATTAAAATAATTAAGATCATTTACATACCCATGTTGTTTTGTTCGATGTATGGATAAAATATATACATGAGGAAGTATAAATGTTTTTTCATATACAAAGGTTTTGCACCTAACATAATTTGGGTAGTAGAAAAGATAAACATACATGAGGATGTAATTGATAGTTTACAAACGATGAAAACACATAACAAACAAATGTAAAATGGAATGTATTCTAAAGACTATAAGAATATTTTCGATTCAAAAACAAGATATTTAAAAGAATGTTCTATTTGAAAGGCCAAGATTCGTTCACATATAACTCCAAATTAGACAGACGCTCTCATGGAATCTATCATGTATGACCCTGCATGGGTGCACTTTGGTCGATTTTCCAACTGTAAATGGAAGCTTACTTCGCTTGTTTCAGTCAGACATTGTGACCATTCACAAACTGGACTTTATCGATCTCAATAACTTGATTCAAATTCCAATGTAATTTTGATTCCGGAAAATCGTGAGAATGGACATGTTAGACTAAACACATTAGCAAAATAGTTATTGACTTTACATCTACTTATTAATAAAATAGGTAGTGACTTTTCTGAATGTGGGCTATTAAAGTGTCGGATTATTGGAGTGTGAGCTATGGAGGTATCAAAAGGTGTTGGAAGATCGAAGTGTGGGCTATATGGAGATGCGAACGACTCAGAGTGTCTGATTATTGGAGTGTAGACTATGTAGGAGCCGTCGGTTATAAAGGTGCCGACTTATCGGAATGTGGGCTATGGAAATGCCGGTTTATCTGGGTGTGGGCTATGAAGGTGCCACATTATCATAGTATGCGCTATGAAGGTGTCATCTTTGCTTACTTGTTCTAGTGTGATTGGTTGCTTTTTATTGCGTACGTAAAAACCAATGTCTAGTTTGCTAATATGTTTGGTCAACCATAGGCTATAGAGGTGACAACGTATCGGAGTATGGGCTACGGAGGTGCCCGCTTATCTGAGGTAGGCTATGAAGGTGCATCATTATCTTTGTGTTTGCTATGGAGATGACGTCTATGCTTATTATCATACTCTAATGTTTCATTGTTTTAGATTTCCTAGGTAAAAATCAATGTCTAGTTTGCTAATATGTTTGGTCAACATGTCTTTTTGATGATTTTCCCTTACATGCCAATCATGAGACTTTCTAGCATATGAAACTAACAGAATATTACATAGTTCAAATTTCATAGATATAATTAATGAAAGAAAAAGAACATGAGTGAATACAAAAGTTGCACTAGTTGATAGTTATAATCATAACTACGAGCCTTTAAACAAACTAAAACGTACACTTTGTCTCTTGGAATAATAAGAAGCAAATTCCCGCACCTATCGGATTTGGTATCAAATCTCTTCAAACTGTAATCCAACATGCATGCTATCACCACTTTCTTTCTCTTCTAAACTCTATGCTTCAATTGCTTATTTGGCTCAACAAGCTACTTAAAGATCTGGCCTTTACCACCCCTATCTTCTTCTTTTTACCAAATACCTTCGTTCCCTCCATCGACGACATTGACTCCACATCCCAATCTTTGGACTCGTCCTCATCATCCTCCGCCTCCTCATCATCGTCATCCTCATTATCATCATCTTTAACCTCATCATCATGATCTATCGACGGTGATTTACCTTTTCGTCCAATCTTTAGTGTCCGAGCATGACTAGTACTCATATTTCTAACCCTTCCTTTGCCTAAATGATGCTCACACAAAGAGTACCCAACAAGAGTCTGCTGACTACACCTCCATCCCCTTCCATTTACACGGCTACACCTCGATCCTTCCATTATCACACCCTCTCTCTTTTCTTTCTTGTTGTTCTTCTTCATGTCCTTTAGTTTCATCTCCCTTTCAACCATCTCATCATCTTGCACAACCTCATTGTTCAATCTTTTCCCATAGCTTCCTCTTTTCTTTTTTGTTGGAACCAACTTATCTCCTGGAAGCCACCCTTTGATAACTATATATACATACACACAAACAACAACATTAATATGAATAATATATAATGCGGTCTAGTATACACACGCCACTGATAATCTAATCCCACACCGTTTTCAAAAATAACTGATCAATAAAATGATAATATATAATGTGGTCTGCTAGACACACACCACTGATAATCTAATCCCACACCGTTTTCAAAAACAACTGATAAATAATAGGATAATATATAAAGAGATCATTTATACACACACCATTGATAATCTAATCCCACAACGTTTCAAAAACAACTGTGACATTGCATCGAACCGTGGCGTAGGATTAGTAAGGTCCTAATATACACACCTAAAAACACACATAGCAAAATTAACTTAACTTAACTTAACATAGCATACCAAGATCATGATTCTTTTCTTCTGCACACAAGATGCTTTCTTTCCTACAAACAAGCAATAACAAAAAGAAAAAGATCCACTACTATATTAGTGTGTATGCGTGTATGAATATATCATAGCCAAAAATGAAAGGAAACCAAAGACTAAAAAGTATATGAGAATTATGAGCTAGATAATAGTAGTGTAGAATAAGACGGATGTTATATATGAACATTGTATATGGGGACCAGTAAGCTTTCATGCTAACATGCACCACATGGTGCAATTTTTAGGATTAGGGTCGTACATATGGGTGGCTCAATAACCTGATATAAAAACACCATTCTACAGTGTTTTTGCACTTCAAGCGGACTATTATTTTTCTTTATATTATTTCTACAATTACCGAATAAATTAAAACTAATTATTTCCTTGTGGGTATTAACAAATAATAATTTACATAACAAATAATAATAATAATAATATTTGTCCCTAAAAAGATTCGTAATTTGTTAATTTTCCGGTTATTTAACATTAATTCAGACTTAAACAACTAACCTGCAGTCAGTCTTGATTGGCTCTTTTATCTTCTCAGTCTCCACCTTATTAAAGATCTAACAAAAGGAAATCAAACAAGCATAATAATATATAACAAGATGCAAGATCTATAGGTGTATGACTGTTACATGTATGTAACACTTTATGGTGCAGTTTGTTTATAATAATATGAAGTACCTTGGTCTTGTTTTGGTCGATATGATCACCCGATGAAGCCGGGGTATCGGGTTGAGGTCCGATCTGCATGGTTTGATTGGAGGAAGACTGTGGAAGGCTAATATTATCATTTGGGTGCAGTTCTTGATGTTGCACCCATGGTGGCTGCTGGTTGTGGTTGTGGTTATCGTCGTAAAGATCGGACAACAGCGGTGCGGTAAGAGAGCCATATAGAGATAGGAAACGCTTCCTGATCCTCATATGGATGAATTGAATTGGTATATAGAGATGAAGAACTTAGAGAAACATATGTGTTGTTGGTGTTGTTGCACTTGTGTGTTGATGTTTTCTCTCTCTAGCTTTTATTTGTTGCACCACACAACTAGAAAAGTTTGGCACGTGTGGAGGGGTGGGGGTTGGCACGTGAGAAGGTGGACCGGTTCGGGCGGACCGGGTGGGGGGACAGGTACGGGTGGTGACAGGGTGGTGAAGTGGGTTGAGTAGTTTTATCGCTTTACAACTTTTAATTCACATAAATGAAATTCGTGGGGCCCACTTTAACAACGACCAAGATACTTTCGAAGTTAAGGATTCTTTCTTGCTTTGGACCGGTCAGGGTTCAACCTTTTGTCTACGGTTTGTTGGGTAAGACCGGTTCAATTTTTAGAACCTTTTTCTTGAACATTTATTTTGTATTTGGTAATATTATTCTTGTTTTATAATCAAATACTTTAGTAAAATGTATTCTTGTACCACCAACTATTTTTTTACTGTACTTGTTGAATTTCAGTGTTCGGATATTTATCCGAATGAACATACGTTTTTTCATTGCAACTTTGGACCAAGTCAAGATGGATTCAAACAAAAAGCATCATACTTTTAGATGTTAAAAGCTTAAAATCTATATAACCTTAAAAATTACATGTATCTCTGATCATGCAACTGCCTATTTGTTTCATGTTACAAGCAAACGAACTTTAAAGGCATGTACAAGAACAAAAGGACAAGTTATCTGGCCACACTGCTATATGGCCGTATACCTATGGTGGTGAAAGATCAATGCCATTAGACCTGATTGTTGTCACATTTCAATATATGACTGATAATCCACCTAACCTGATTGTTGTCAACTTGCTCCCACGAGTCTTTGCTTATCAAACCGATCATCAAAATATTATTATTAACCGGAAATGCAAAAGAAAATGTTTGAAATCCTTAAAGATTATATTGAACAGAGCTCGAGTGTTACAAATACAATATGATTATCAAAACACCAAGTTTTCTCTCTAGAAAGAACAAATGAACAACTCCAATTATCAGGGCAAGGAGTGAACCTATTTATAGGCCCAGCTATTCAGCCTAGGCCCACGGGGCGACTAGCTCTTCGTCACACGAGTAGCCAGGGCGACTAGCTTGCTAGTCGCCTGAAAACCACACGACTTTTTTTAAAGACTTAGTTAAGTGGAAATCCATGTACAACCCTAACTTAGCGGTCCCAAGTTCGAATCCCTACCCACACACCGGTGTCCTCCTTGCCTAAGCTCAAACTGTCATGGGAATTTTTTTGTGGTACTCATGGATCGAACCTGTTACCTACCCCCAGGATGGGAACCCCTAAGAGAAAACTCACACTACCTTAAACCAGCTGGACTAGAGATTATTGGCTGAAAACCACACGACTAGCGGGGCTAGTCGTGTAGAACCTTCCTACTCGTGTGTATATATTACAAAACTTCCCTTAACTATGTTTACGAACTGTAAACCACTCAATTAGCCTAGCCAACGACCTATAAGGACATATCACTAGCTGGGGATATACAAATAATGCACTTACATTCTCCCCCTTGGACCTAGCTAGTGATTTACAAACTTAACCTATTACCTAGCTGGGACACACACGAAGTGTATTAACAGAGTCCCCCTAAGACCTAGCAAGTGATATATGGTCTTTGAGTCTTCAGGTCTTCATATTCAGCATTGTTCAACTTAGGTTAACACCGTAGTGTATGAACCTTTGAAGACTTTAATATATTTTTTGATTTGAGCTTTAGCCGTGGCTTCAGAATATCTTGTCTTGGTCTTCGATTAGCTTTGATAACTTGGGAAGAATCAATAAATCTTCGCTATTATGATTGACGATTCTGTGACTAGGACGACGATCAACATCATCTTCACTTTCCCTTCTTGATTCTCATCTTCTTCAGCTTCGATTGCTGGAGCTTGATGTGCTTGGTTTTAGTAATTTAAAAAGATATCATTTTTCCGATGCCAAAAACTTTGATATTTTAATTCCAAAACAGTAGTTTTGGGAAAACGATTGATTTTTACTAAACCTTTTTAAACAAAAATTTATAAGTAAACAATAATTACTTAGAAACTAAAACCAACACATAGGCAGAGAACCTGACGTGTACAGTATAGGTTTATTGGGTAAATATCGAGTATTCCAAAGAACACACTTTCCCCTACTCAACCTTTCATCATATAACTAATCGGGTTTAAAACAGAGGGGTTCTAAGAAAATAATTTGAAAAAGGGTTTGGGTTTTATAAAATAAAAAGATAAAATAGTAGAGATAGTGGTCATGCACATCTCGGGGCCCTCCGTATAAGTAGTTAAGTTTATTATTAGAAATAGTATTAAGTTTAATTATTTGTGAGGAGGACGAGAGTGAGCTTGAAGTGTTGACTCCTTGATAGAGAAACGGAGCCAGTACTGAGTAGTATGCTTAACCTCCCAATGCTCATCCGCATGAAGGTTCACCGATTGAGCCCTGCTTTCACAGGTGCTTCGCTAACCGCGGTCAAGTCTCTGGTCCTCTAACTTATTTTCTTCTTAAAATAGAGGCTTGACTTCCGACTTGGAACACCGTACACCTCCCTTAGCTCTCGCGTTCCATACCGAAGGATCTCTTCTTACAGTCAGTCCTGCCAACATCGTATCCCCTAAGTAGGTTAACGATCATGAAGACTGAATGATCTCTCTTATTGTTAGTCCAGATGACATGTATCCCCAATGGTTAACGGTTTTGTACTAACGAGACTTAGATATAGAATTCTTGTTTTATTTATCTTAAAAGTAACACTTTAATATTTATTGATCAAGTAAATATAAAGTTGGTTTAGTGATTTATGACTTATTAAACCCAACCCATAACGTCCCGAGATGAATGAAATCCTTAACAAAGGTGGAACATAATCCTAAAGGTGTGTACTCCGAAGATCACTAGTGCACCCGTAGGGAATCCTCCCTTTGCCAAGAAAATCATTCATTCATCTGGTAAGTACCAGAAATGTGCCACTCAGATCTAGTCCACTTCAGAAGCCATTGCTTAGAACCCGGTTTGGATATCAAAAGCCCAAAGGATCTGTCTCACTACCGGTTTCCTCGCCTTGGATCTGGCTCGGGACTACCAGCAGCTGATTAAACCTCTTGATAGTTTATTAATTAAGTTAAGGTTGATTTTAAGTTTATTAAGTTAATCACCATTTGAACCTGTCAAAAGATAAACAAACAAGAATTAGATAAGAAGATAACAAAACAAATAACTAAAAATAAACTACTACTAATAATAAAAGTCTATAAATCGAAGTGGGTTCGGACATAGAAAGATACAACCATGGTGAATAATAACACAAGAACATGAAAGATACAACCATGGTGAATGATAACACAAGAACATGGCTACTCATAGACAAGCCTTCAATCTCCTAGTGATATGTATCTAACATAATCCTCACGACCCTCGATGTTTATTACATGAACTACTCTACGTTCCGATGCTTGGCCAAGATGATCAACGTAGGACGAAGCCTAACCTTGGTGGGTATGTTAGGATGGCCCTAAGGCCTCCCACAAGACCCCAAGATCTCTGCAAGAAGCTTGGAAGTCGACCCAAGAAGGCACAATACTAGATGGAATGGGAAGGATAAATGGTTGAGTGAAGCTTGCTATTTATAGACCTGCCAGGGCAAGCACGGGCGTGCCATATGGTGGTGCACGGTCGTGCCATTACTCTACATACATTCTGTTTCCTGCAGTCCTGCCTGTCTGTACTGTTTGTCTCTTGCACGGGCGTGTCAGGGTATGTGGCACGGCCGTCAAATGTGGTCCAGCTAGTTTTCTTGTTCCCTAAGTTGGCTGCTTTGTCTTCTACCGTGCAGAGCCTCAGTGCGAGTGTGCATGGGCATGCTGGGTTAGTCCTGGCTATTTTTATCATTGTTTAAGTTTCGGGATAGTCTTCCAACATACAGGGAATATGCTGCAAGCCTCGTATCCTCAGGAATCTTTGGTTTTCGTTTGTTTTTGCCCGAAAGTCACTTGTTTCCGAGTTGGAGCTCCAATTTCCTGAGAAATACAGATAGGAATGATTTATGCACCTAAAATCAGTAATTTAAGCCCAGTTCTATCCTATAATGAGACTGGTTATGCATGTTTTATATGTTAATTTTGTGACACATCAAAGCTCTACCACGATCTGATTTCTCTGAAGATGAAATATTGGGTTCTTGCTGTTCAGGATGATTTTGTTGTTCAGGTTCGGGTCTTGTTCAGCTTCAAGACTTGTCGTTTGAATCATGATATGCACACTCATTATGTTTGATCCTGCAGAAAAAATTAATAAAAACTGCACACAAACTACAACTTGTATTAGATACGGCAAGTAATCCGGACTCAATCAAATTCTTGAAGTTTATCATTTGATGAACTTTCAAGATTTATCCATTTTGACCACAGTTTGGAGAGACGAATCATTTTCCCCCTGAACATTTGGATCTTTTCAAATTTCACACTGAACTCTTGCACTTGACAATTTGTGACCATGAAAGTGATATTTGACCCTTGAATTTTGTAAAATTTAGATTTTATTTGTGTTTCGGCTTCGAATATGAGATTCCAATTGAAGAATACTTGTATTTCAACATCGGTCAATAAAAAGTAAAGACAAAAGAAAAAGATCTTTTTAGATTTTATAATAAATTGCAGAAATCAAGGAATTATAAATTTTAAACTAGTCACATGCATATTTTTGTGAGTTTCATCTGTTAGGGAATCATATCAGTAAATGGACTAACTAGAACACTCCTTTTGTTTAGTTTACAGTTCAATTACCAATAAGCATCCTACAACAATTGCCAATATTGTTGTCCACCTAAACGCAAAATCAGATTTTATCGTTGGGCACTTTAGATACGTTAAGGTACTGATTAATATGAACTAAATGGTGTTCCCCGCACACGTGACACATTCCCGTCTCAAGGCATTCACAAAGCTTCATCGTGACCGGTGAATAAGCTGTTGTCATCCGTATTTACAAGGAATGGATTCAGTGGTGATCAGGTCTAGATGAACGATGCAACAATGAAACCAGTGAGATCCAGACCAGGGTTCATGTCAGATATCGTTAAATGATTTATCGGTACGATGCTTTAGGCATATGATTTGTTACCTTAGACCAAATTCTCAATGAGAGTTTGGGTTTTGGCATTTCGAATCTTTTTGCTCTTATAGCATTCCCAAACGTCTGCTTATCAGAATTTATTCTATTTTTTTGCTTTTCTTTTTCTTTTTCTTTTTCTATTTCCTCGATTTGACATAGAGGTGCCTCAGTTTGGTTGCGAACCCAACGTACGACACGTGTGCCACTCCTTTATTCTGAGAGACTCCAGTTCACCCCGGATGTACCAACCTCTTAAAGACCTGAAATTCTATCAAACGAGATTTCGGTACTATGACCATATGCCAACGCGACGTTAATCTACACAATTTTCAGTCGATTTAGTTTATATCACCATGCAAAACTTGGAAATGATTTTGAGCCTACTGACACGTCATTATAGAGGCTGCTTATAGTTTCCAATTCTTTTAAACTTCTAAAGAGGTACAGATAGCCCACTGATATACTAACTTCTTCCCTTTTTCACCAAATGAAAACTCGATTTTTGTTTTTCTCATGTTTTTGGATATTTCAATGTTTTTGTATTTTTGAAAATTTTCTTATGTTTTTGTATTTTTCTGATTTTCTCCCCCTAAAAATCTAAAAATTTACGAAAGGACAATATTTTTGGATTTTTCCAGTTTTTGAAATTTTTTTTTTTACAAAAACTGATTTTCCGATGTGGTTTACTCAGATTTTCCCAAAATGCTATTTACCATTTAAAGATAGTCAAATTTGGTAAAAATTTTGACACATTGGTAGCCAGTGTGTGCTTTAGTAATCACTAGATCTTAAGTGATTGCTTTGGAAGTTACTTTATCAACTAGAAAAGTAGGAGGTGCTAGGGAAATGCAAACTATAGTCACGCATGTATGTTGGAGTATCCAAAGAACCTGGAAACAGCAGCTTGATGCAGCTACCTGATTCGGCTTCGCAAGTTGCAATAATGACACACATGACGTCCTCCCATGAACTGACATCCACCTGTTACGAATTCAACTTCGATTTTGTAACCGCCATTGATATAATCATTTAGGCCAACGAGATCCAGCTTATCGCCATTAGGGTACCATAGTCCTTCGGTCGGTAACCCTTTAGATAATGAAGGAAACGTTCTACAACAACCACCTAGTCCACTCTTATTCATTACTGACATCCGTTTGTAAAGTCGAAACACTAGGTCATGAATTAAATCCCATTGGACATTATTCTTTCTTACTTTTTTTTCTTCTCTCTACTTTCTTCTTCTCTTTCTTTGCTAAACCGTTCCCCTCCTTTGATTAGAAAAAGTTTTACATCCTCCAAATATATTCTATTCAATTTACCGGAGTGATACGTCACTTATTTTGTACTAGGATGCCCTACTTCCAACAATCCAAGGACTACTGATAGTTCCTCCTAGAACATCCTAATCATAGGTAGCTCCATCCATCTACTATGAGGGGTAGGAGTTTTCTCATCAACAACAGTTGATGTAGATGGTGCTAATGAAGCAGATAAACCCACAAATGGTGCTTCAACTACTTTTGGCTTCCAAATCTGGTCATGCTTAGCCTTTACAGGTTATTGCTTGACAGATTTGGGTGGTACCTAAGGCTTCACCTTTGGGTTAGCCGGTGGATTTGCCCTTTGGTTAGCTTTTAGACCTGGTTGTAACACCCCAAATTTCATAATTTTGATACCTTTGTTAATCGAACAATATACGGTTTATTAACCGAACATCTCGTGGGGAAATGTTAGAAATTCCACCTCGGCGTAAATAACCGGGTCAACTTCGATTAGACAAAATGGCCCAGATAAACATGAAATGGTAATCTAGTTAACATACTTAATAAAAAATCAACTATGAGGGACTAGATCTGCTAAGTAGCCAAACTTGATTTGTTATAACATAAAAGAACCAGGGAACTCATCCCCTGGAACTTCACAACTCATGATAAACACCCACACAAGACACAATATCTGATCCTAGCTAAATTCAACCAATAATCAAGGCGTTAGCATTTGCATGAAGGACATTTTAATCATCTAAGGCTCAACAATCATCTAGGTAACTTTTGTTTCATTCAAATTGGTGTATTATTGGCTTATGTGGTGATGATGAAATTTTGGGGTCTTTGATGTTGATAAAATGGTGACTAAGGAAGGTGTCTCTAGTACAAGAGAGCCTTAAGACAAAATAATCTTGTGTGAATCAAGATAACTTAAAACTACATGAGAGATCCTTGAGATTCATGGTATGAACATGGTGGGTCTTGTGGGTTGTAAGTAAAGTCTAGGGATTCTTGGTAATAATGTGTGTGTGCTTGAATCTCAATTGTGAAAAATGATGAACTTGGTGTAATTTTTTGATATAAGCCTTCGATTTTGATTTGGGTATGATCCTTATGGTCTTATGGGCCTATAATCAATGCTTGTAAAATCTCTCCCACAAAGTGTTTGTTTAAATATTTAAATGAGCGATTTTGGATTAAAACATAGTAAATGTGTTTAGCTTGGCGGGACTTTCCAAGAGGATGAATGCTCACATGAATCCTTGTAAAGAATTTGGGCCTAATAATCTATATGGTCAAATTCAATCTTAGGTAGCAAGAGCGAGGCTACGGAAGGTCAACGATCTAAGTTATCAAGCGGAAAGGAGCACGCTTAAAGGTAAGTCACTCGATGACTTAAATCTCGTTAAATATCAGACTATATACTCTTAGATGTAGATGTACATGTTTGAACATTATCACTAGAGCTTCACAATGGAAAGCTTGTATTAGACTGCAACTCGATGGAAACAACCTTAGTCGAAGGTTGGAAGCATGCCAGGTAAGTCGCTTTACGACTCAGAAGCATGTAGATACAATTGTAGCTTGTTAAATTGAATGGTGACATTGAGTTTTGAACACCCATGAGGTGACTGGATACGGTTATCTATAGCTGAGTGTTGTCGGGAGTTGACCAGGTGAGGAAAAACCAAGTAAATGGTCGAAGAGATCATAGTTATAGGAATTTCGCCATAATGGTAACAAGGATATGACTTGACTAGATAACAATCGCTCATCTCGTAGGTTTTAGTACACTATTTTTGATATAGTGCACACATGAAAGTTTTGGTGTGCGTTATTTCTATAAAGTGCACACATGGAAGTTTTGGTGTGCACTATTTCTATAAAGTGCACACATGAAATTTTTGGTGTGCACTATTTCTATAAAGTGCATACATGGGAGTTTTGGTGTGCACTTTTGTATAAAGTGTACACATGGAAGTTTTGGTGTGCACTTTTCTATAAAGTGTACGCATGAAAGTTTTGGTGTGCACTATTTCTAAAAAGTGCACATATAAAAGTTTTAGTGTGCACTATTTCTCTAAAGTGCACACATGGAAGTCTTGTATGCACTATTTTTCCAAAGAGCACACATGGAAGTCTCGTGTGCACTAGAACTCACCAGTTTTAAGGTATGTTAGCTAACTATATTCGGTTTTTACATGATTAAAAACCTTAGGTACAATCATGGGAATGGATTGCAAAGAAGATCAAGCTCTCATACTTTGAAGAATCAAACGCATACCATGTTCATCAAGTGTCATTAGTCTAGCTAGTTGTAATCAATGAAACTTTTTAATCATGATTATGAACATGATGATTTGTAGAACTTTGGGATTAATGTGATTGAACCGACTTTTAATCATTAAATCTTAATGTAAGTTGCGATAAATGACAAAAGGGTCTTACACTACTTTTGGGCCTCCCTTGGGTTTTGCAACCTTAGGTTTTGGCTTGATACCTGGTCAGCTTTTGGCTTTGAATCATCAACAACAACCTATTGTTTCTTTTACAAATTCTTAGGTGTCACCTGGACATTCTGTTTAACTTGTTGTTTAGGTGACTTGTATCTTTGGTTGTTGTATCTTGGAGGTTCAAACGCTTTGCCTTTTAATTTTCTCAGATAGGGACAATTAGCAATCAAATGTCTAACCTCGTTACATTCATAGCATGACCTCCACTCATCATAGTATTGAGGTTCATAATGTGACTGTCTCGAGCTAATCTGAGAATATATGGGGCTACAGCTTCCTTGAGAGCTCCTAAATCGAGAGGTACTTGGATATGAATCATAATCAGATGATCTTGGTGAAAAATTTCTTTGATGATTTTGATAAGAATGTCTCATCTGAGCAGTACCATTCAATTTGATGGGCTTTATAATTTCTTTGATCTTGGGACCCTTTTGGTTTTTCCCAAACCAATTCTTTTGATTTACATTTTGGTGGGTTTGTGTTCAACTTGTTTCTTTTGATCAACAAGTTTTCTGATTTGAGCTTCGGTAACTGGTATTTCCTCAAATACATGCTTAATTAAAGATTGATCAACATTTTTAATGGGAAACTCTTTATCATAAAGTAAGTTGCCAGATCCCACCAACATGTACAGCCCTTCCGTGCCTTCAGAAAACTGAACGTGCTTCTTTTCAGTTTCCTTGGATTCTTTATTAGAATCCTCAAGGTCCACCTCTGGTACATTCTTTTGTTTCAATTTCACTTTCTGTCTATTTACGAAAGGTGTATTGTAACCAAATCCTTGATTTTCCTTTTGCAGAGGCTGGCTCTCACAATCAATATCATTGTTATCCAACACAAACTTTGCCAATTTAAAACCTTCTAACTTATTTTTTGCTTTTTCATAATCAGATCTTACTTGCGTTAATTCTTTCTTCATTTCCTCAAGAGTTTTAGAAAGCTCAGAATTTTCTTTCTTTAAAATTTCATTTAAGTTTTTAAAATCCATTTCATTTGCTCTCAAAACTTCATTGGCGGTTACGCAATTAGCAAGATCGCAAGTAAGAGTCTGTTGGTTTTCAGACAGCCTTTCAGTCTTGGTTTCATTGGCTTTCACAAAGTGGCCATATAAAATTGTTCTACATCGTGTCTTGGTGATTCCAGGTTGAAGATCTTAGTGCATCCTAGAAGATTAAGTTTTTCAAGAAATTGAAGACAAGAGATCACTAGTCAAGGGGGGTTTGTTGGTGCAGCTTGGTCATTGATGATTATCAGTGTTTGTTCAGAATTGATATCAATAGTTAACGGGGAGTCTGTTGGTGCTGTAACCAACACTTGTAACTGTTGATATGCAATTATGAGATTTAGCTAAGTGCAGGAGTGGATAGACATCACGCCTTAGGTAGGCGTGGATATATCGGAAGGCAAGGATAGTCATATCCCCAACTTAGGTAGGCGTGGATGTGGTCCTAGGCAAGTTTATGGGTCTTTCCTAGTGTAAATGTGTGTTTTGGTGTCATTTGTCAGAGGACTTTCATGAAAGCTTTTCAGAGCGGTTTCTTAGCGAGAGAGGACTTAGTGTCCAAGTTGTCCACACTATTTGTTAGTGTGGACTATGGGTCTTAGTGATACAGAAATTAGATGTGTACACTTTTGGTTTTGTAATCTGTAATGATTTTAATAGAATAAATTTTCTTTTTTTCCTAATTTTGTTTTGTTTTGTCTTCTCTTTTGGATGCTCTTGTCTGAGTTTTGTCAGTTCTTCGAGGGGTCCCAAGATCCTAACAAATGGGGATGGGGATGAGATGTCAATACTCTCATACATTGTGTTAATTATACTTTTTTCTCAACCTTTGTGATAATTTCCTTTTTGAACACTAAGTATTATATATAACGCGCATTTTATAAGGTGAGATATAATGGTTCACACTACATACTTTAATTAGTGTTTTGAGTGTTGATGGTTGGATTGAGAACTGGTGGTCAACTAGGGAACCATAGATTGAACTGGAAATTTGAGGAGCCCAACTGGAAATTGATTAAATTCTTCCCATGTTATCCCATTATTTTTATAATATTCATGACGTTATTTGGTTCCACTAGACTGATTAATGGACCAGTAAAAAAGCCAGTTTAACGTCCAGTTCGGTCCTAAAAATATAGATGTATATAAATTAAAAAAATATATCAATAATATATAAATCACCTCCTTATATATAGTATCAACCTCACCATTTTCCAAATGGTCAAGCCATGCTAATTTAAGAGCATCCTTAATTTGACAAATGCTAGCCACCGGAAATGGATTAAAAATATGTTTATCTAGAAAATATCATGGAACCCTCATTTATCAAAGTTGACTTTTTATGGGACATGTCTTTGTAAAATCTATTTGTAACTCTAAATTATTTTATAAAGGCATAAATATTTGCAAGCCTACATAATAATTCTATATACAATATCACCAAACTACTCACATCTTTGGATTTTAAATATTCGTTTTACAGACCGAGAGACAACTTAAAATAAAATTTTAGACTGCTAAAGACTTACAAAGATATAGACATATAGTACACACCTCCATTAAAGCTATGGTAGATAAAATAGGTCTTATTATGTTTAATTGTGGCTGACAACACGATTATCATAAGTATCAAACATACATACGACTCGTTTAATTACTTTATATCTCATGTCTATAACACGGTTTTTATGTTTTATGTACCAAGAAAAAAATTACAAAGTTTAGCCTCCTAATTTTAATTGTTTTTTTAAATATAAAATTACATATTTTATTTTTTATTAAACATATCTTATCCAGTCTTAAACAGATCAGAAATTGTCAAATCCAATTAAAAGATTATCGTTTTATTATTATTATTATTATTTGTTTAAACTTTTATTTCTATATCATATACTAGGTTAGTGATCCGTGTAATACACGAAGTGAATAAGTAATACATTGTTAATAAAAAAATAAGATGTTTTTAATTTGATATAACAATGGTGGATTATTTTAGGTTCGCTATTTTAGTTAGGCATGTACATACATGTATTATGACAAAAGAATATATATTTAGAGAAAACGGTTTATAATTTATTAATGGGAAACTAAAAGTATGTATGTAATGGAAAATAAAAGGAAAAAGAGAAAGTGGGAAACAGAGCCCTTAGACTTTTGAGTATAGTGGACCTATTAAGTAGCCTCATTTCTTTGGGCTTCGTTAAAGATCAAATGCTTCAGGTTTTGTTTACTCAGACTTTGGGCCTGTGCAGTGTGCACATTGTATATCTTTTGGGCCTAGTCATTCTTATTTTGGGCATACACACTTTTCACATTGAGCCTAAAGTATCTTTTCTTACTAGGCCCAAAACAGATAAACAGTTAAAATGGATTATGTTTCGGGTTTATTCTACAAGCAAATCCTGCTCGATACATGCCCTCTATATATCGCTAGAGATGCACATACCAGTTCAGCGGTTGGGAACATATTGGTTATTAACTAAACCAGTTAATACTCAAATGGTCAAATCAATAACCGGTTCGAGGATGTTTAAAAACATAACCTATAAAACGATTATGTTATTAAAGGGAGTAGATAACCAAAATAACCAATTAACTATTCCGTTTTCTTAAATAATACAAATATTATGTAAAAAAGACTAGTAAATATATAATCTATAATAACTATTAATAAAAGAATTAACTTATGATGATGTGGCATTCAATGAAAGCCTCAACCCCTTTGAATGTGCCACGTGACACTTTGAGGTGAGAGTGTTTATTTTTTTTTAATTATTATTAAATCTAATAATAAAATTAATTAAAACCCTATACAAGATATTAATAAAAGAATTAACTTCTGAAGATGTGGCATTCAATGAAAGCCTCAATCCCCCTTTGAATGTGTCACGTGGCACTTTGAGGTGAGAGTGTTTATTTATTTTTTTTATAATTATTATTAAATCTAATAATAAAATTAATTAAAACCCTATACAAGATATGCATATCTTGAAATTTAAAATAAAAGATTTACTTACCAATTAAAAACAAAATTAGATTTTTCTCACTCACGTTTCATCCTATAATTTTTAAACGTTAACATCTTTTATATACGAGATTTTTTAAGAAAAAAAACACCAAATTAACGAGCGTTTTATTATCTTTCCAACGAGTACCATAGTGTTATATAAAACAAGGAGAAAAAAAAGGATTTTTTACATATTCCCCCCTGCTAAGCCTCCCTCCTAATTACATATTTACCCGGCCCTTAAAATTAATTACTTGTGTATGCCTTAGAAGGGGGAAATATGTAAGTGACTTTTTAAGTTGGGTAAATATGTAATAAATGATCTTAGCAGGGGGAAATATGTAAATGACCCGAAAAAAAAACAACCAAAGAGGTGTTAGCATTGGAGTTTCATTTATTATAATTCTTGACACACAAATTGCATAGGCCCTAACCGTATATTTATACAAACATAACCATACTAATCCTACTCAAATACTTCTCCTAGTTAGAATCTAATACTAACTTACATAATTATCTCTACTAATTAAAACCTAATAATTCAAAACATTCAAATAACTAATTAAATACTAATCAAACTTGCCATTTTACTTTCTTTCAACTCCGTTTTAGGATTAGCTTCTAACATTTACAACCGGTTTTCCTGCTAGATATCCCAAACCGGTTCCTAACCTACGGTTCCTATTGGTTCAAAACAGTTCATCAATAACTGGTTAAAAAACAATTTCGACTTTTGAAACCGCTTTTTTTGCGCACGTTGATTTTTGATTACCGAGCCATCACACATACTGTGGCTAAGCTAGCATCTCAATTGACACACTTCTCATTTCCTCTTGTAATCAAACCCATACCCACAACGAACCTGAGCAAAAACGAAATTAGTGATACCCAGTGGGATATTAGAATCGTGTATGGAATTTCTTGACTAATTTCCGAGTGCTTATAATCGATCGGGTACACCATCGCCTATCAATCAGATATTAGAATATGGAATTTCTTGACTAATTACCGATTGGTTGACTGTGTTAATTGTGTGTGTTTGTGACCGTTGGTGGGGGTGGGGTATTTTTCGTAGGGCGTGGCGTCAGGTGAGTGGGTTCCGATGGGTACCCCTTGAGAGAGATAAGGTGTCCACGGTTGATTTGGTAGTGAAAGGGTTGATGCTTTCCATACCTCCCATCCTATTGGACCTTAGATTGACCCGATAACAAGTCCAGATGGGATTTCACTTAATATATATAATAAACAAAAAAGGGTATGCCGCATGACACTAGGGAAAACCTTCACACCCCTTGATTCTCTCCATTTTTTTATTATATTTTAAATAAAGATAACTCTTAACTGTTAGTTTCAAATTTCAAATATGTTAATTAATATTTTAATCCTTAACTTTTCCTTACCCCTCCCCCTCCCACACACACAAAGTCACACACAATTTTAAACGTTAGTAACTTTTATATATGATATTTTAAAAAATTACACCAAATTAACGAGCGTTTTATTATCTTTCCAATCAGCAGCACAGTCTTATACAAAAAACGAAAAAGAATGACTTTTCAGTAAGTTTTTGTTCATGCAGAAAAAAAAAACACAATGTGTTTAGGTAATTTATTAATCATGTTAAAATAGTATATATATATATATATATGCTTTTGAACCTACTATTATATATAAGAACCCGCTAACTACATATATATTGACAGATGTAGTTAGTTTGGTAAGAATCTATTTTTTTTATTTGTGTTGTTAGAAACATTGATTACAAAGATATCTAAGTCGATTAGATGTAGCCTATGAATTATAGACACAAGGTAAATCTCAAGCTGATAATTGATAATTAACCACCTCACTATGCACGCCTCTTAAATCAATCATCATCATGAAATATTATTTGATACCAATTTGGTTGTCTTTTTTTTTTTCAGGTTCACATCACAGTTTTAGAATGTTTTGAGGAAATGACAAAGTTTAACAGAGACTTTACTTGAGCAATATGTGCACACGTAAAATTAGAAGTAGGTTTTATGAGTTACCGAGTGTTGATCGTTTAAAAACAAATTCCTGAAAAAACGACTATTCTTTTTACGGTACACACATTTATCACTTCATATTAGATTTGCCTATCCCGGAAAGCACCCTCAGGATAATCTAGTTAAAGGTATAAACCATCTTTTATGTTTGGTCGTGAGCTCAACTAAAGTACTTAGAAAAGATTTAAACGATACATGTAGTTTAGTCGTTAACACTTGAGTTCAGAGTCGATCTTTGCATAAGAACTAAGGGGCTATTTAGTTAATTAAGTGCTGAATCATTAACTGGTCTGAATGGTTAAGTGTTGAATCATTAGGTTGGACCTCTTAATTGTTAATATTCTTGTCCCATATTGGTAGGAGAGCCTCATTAAGGTTCAACCTAGTTTAGTGCTTAATGGTTCAGTCTTAACAATTCCATTCAGAAGCTGAAATAAACGCGCTAAATGCTGAATGATTTAGCGCTGAATGGTTCAGAACCTCATTAAGAGGCTTACCAAACAGCCCCTAAAGCAAGCACTATACAAATTTACGCTATGTTCCTGAGTTTACTTAATGAGAGAAAAAAAAAAGAAAGGAAAACAAAACACTCCCCTTCCTTTCCTTTCTTTTCTTTTCCTTTTTCCCACCTTTTCCTTTATCTTCAAATCTCTCCAATTTGAAAGAATGAAAATTAGCATATTTTTCTCTCTATTTCCCTTCTTTTCCTTCCTTAAACAAAACTCTAGAACACATATCCTCCCATTTCTTTTCTCACAAAATAATCACTTATTATTATTGTTATTATTAACTGCTTATAAATAAATCTAAAAATACCTGCATTTACATACGCATCTTCAGATTTCACATCTTAATGGTTAATTTATTCATCCCTCGGATCCAAGATCAATAGATCCAAAGTGAAGATCATAATTAATATGTTAGAAAATTTCAGCTTGTTAAGACTTTATAAATCCTATGATATGTGCAGTGGTGAAGTTTGAGAAATTAGATCGGGGGTAGGAAGTCAGGGTCACAGGACAGGACCTAATTCTTTTTCTGTAGCTATGGTTCGGGTGATATGTTCGGGTCGGTGATTCGATTCGGGTCAAGTCAAACATTAAATACAATAAATAAATATCAAAGTTCTAAGCATTGTTTAACAAACAATTGAACAAAGACACTAAAACATTAAAAATGAGACAAATGGTTGGTACCTGGATGAAAAATTACAGTTCAGCCTGTCGACCTTTAACATTTTTGAAATTTTCAATTATGGATAGGGTTTCAAACGAGCCGAGCTAAATACTAATCAAACTTGCCATTTTGACCCCTCAACTTTCTTTCAACTCCGTTTTAGGATTAGCTTCTAACATTTATAACCGGTTTTCCTACTAGATATCCCAAACCGGTTCCTAACCTACGGTTCTTATTGGTTCAAAACAGTTCCTCAATAACTGGTTACAAAACAATTTCGACTTTTGAAACCGCTTTTTTTTGCGCACGTTGATTTTTGATTACCGAATTCACACACTTCTAATTTCCTTTTGTAATCAAACCCATACCCACAACGAACCTGAGCAAAAACGAAATTAGTGATACCCAATGGGATATTATAATCGTGTATGGAATTTCTTGACTAATTTCCGAGTACTTATACGCGATCGGGTACACCATCGCCTATCAATCAGATATTAGAATCATGTATGGAATTTCTTGACTAATTACCGATTGGTTGACTGTGTTAATTGTGTGTGTTTGTGACCGTTGGTGGGGGTGGGGTATTTTTTGTAGGGCGTGGTGTCGGGCGAGTGGTTTCCAATGGGTACCCCTTGAGGGAGATGAGGTGTCTACAGTTGATTTGGTAGTGAAAGGGTTTATGCTTTCCGTACCTCCCATCCTATTGGACCTTAGATTGACCCGATAAAAAGTCCAGACGGGATTTCATCTAATATATATAATAAACAAAAAGAGGTATGCCGCATGACACTAGGCAAAACCTTCACACCCCTTGCCATCCAGAAGGGAGTGGCGGCGCAGCTTGTTGCCCGTCTGCCCGCTATCTTGATGTAATTAGTCGCGTGTATGTGTTTATGAATGAAAATATGTTTAATTAAAAAAAAAAATAAAGATAACTTTTAGCTATTAATTTCAAATTTCAAATATGTTAATTAATATTTTAATCTTTATCTTTTCCTTACCCCTCCCTCTCCCACACACACAGAGTCACACACAATTTTAAACGTTAGTAACTTTTATATATGATATTTAAAAAAAATTACACCAAATTAACGAGCGTTTTATTATCTTTCCAATCAGCAGCACAGTCTTATACAAAAAACGAAAAAGAATGACTTTTCTGTATGTTTTTGTTCATGCAGAAAAAAAACACAATGTGTTCAGGTAATTTATTAAGCATGTTAAGATAGTATATATATGCTTTTGAACCTACTATTATATACAAGAACCCGCTAACTACATATATATTCACAGATGTAGTTAGTTTGGTAAGAATCTATTTTTTTTATTTATGTTTTTAGAAACATTGATTACAAAGATTTCTAAGTCGATTAGATATAGCCTATGAATTATAGACACAAGGTAAATCTCTAGCTGATAATTGATAATTAACCACCTCACTATGCACGCCTCTTAAATCAATTATCATCATGAAATATTATTTGATACCAATTTGGTTGTCTTTTTTTTTCCAGGTTCACATCACAGTTTTAGAATGTTTTGAGGAAATGACAAAGTTGTACAAAGACTTTACTTGAGCAATATGTGCACACGTAAAATTAGAAGTAGCTTTTATGAGTTACCGAGTGTTGATCGTTTAAAAACAAATTCCTGAAAAAACGACTATTTTTTTTACGGTACACACATTTATCACCTCATATTAGATTTGCCTATCCCGGAAAGCACCCTCAAGATAATCTAGTTAAAGGTATAAACCATCTTTTATGTTTGGTCGTGAGATCAACTAAAGTACTTAGAAAAGATTTAAACGATACATGTAGTTTAGTTGTTAACACTTGAGTTCAGAGTCGATCTTTGCATAAGAACTAAGGGGCTGTTTAGTTAATTAAGTGCTGAATCATTAAGTGGTCTGAATGGTTAAGTGTTGAATAATTAGGTTGGACCTCTTAATTGTTAATATTCTTGTCCCATATTGGTAGGAAAGCCTCATTAAGGTTCAGCCTAGTTCAGTGCTTAATGGTTCAGCCTTAACCATTCCATTCAGAAGCTGAAACAAACACGCTAAATGCTGAATGATTTAGCGCTGAATGGTTCAGAACCTCATTAAGAGGCTTACCAAACAGCCCTAAAGCAAGCACTATACAAATTTACACTATGTTCCTGAGTTTAGTTAATGAGAGAAAAAAAAAAGAAAGGAAAACAAAACACTCCCCTTCCTTTCCTTTCCTTTCCTTTCCTTTCCTTTTCCTTTTTCCCACCTTCTCCTTTATCTCCAAATCTCTCCAATTTGGGAGAATGAAAATTAGCATATTTTTCTCTCTATTTCCCTTCTTTTCATTCCTTAAACAAAACTCTAGAACACATATCCTCCCATTTCTTTTCTCACAAAATAATCAATTATTATTATTATTATTATTATTATTATTATTATTATTATTATTATTATTATTATTATTATTATTATTATTACTATTATTATTAACTGCTTATAAATAAATCTAAAAATACCTGCATTTACATACGCATAGATTTCACATCTTAAAGGTTAATTTATTCATCCCTCGGATCCAAGATCAATAGATCCAAAGTGAAGATCATAATTAATATGTTAGAAAATTTCAGTTTGTTAAGACTTTATAAATCCTATGATATGTACAGTGGTGAAGCTTGAGAGTTTAGATCGGGGTAGGAAGTCAGGGTCACAGGACAGGACCTAATTCTTTTTCTGTAGCTATGGTTCGGGTGATATGTTCGGGTCGGTGATTCGATTCGATTCGATTCGGGTCAAGTTAAACATTAAATACAATAAATAAATATCAAAGTTCTAAACATTGTTTAGCAAACAATTGAATAAAGACACTAAAACATTAAAAATGAGACAAATGGTTGGTACCTGGATGAAAAATTACAGTTCAGCCTATCGACCTTTAAAATTTTTGAAATTTTCAATTATGGATAGGGTTGCAAACGAGCCGAGCTAAGCCCGAGCTTGAAAAACTTATGAGAGCTCGAGCTTGGCTCGTTTACTATCTATTAGTTAATATTTTAAATAAAAGTAATATAAATAGTAGGCTCGGAACTCGAAAAAATGAAGTTCGGCTCGGGCTCGTTTAGTAAACAAGCTTAAATGAGGGGGTAAATATTATTAAATATTAATAAACCTAATACTACACTAAGGCTTGATATGACTCGACGAGCCTGACGAGCTTCATATGCTAGGCTGAGCTCGAGCTCGATAAGGCTTGGCTCGGCTCGTTTCGAGCTTTTTACCAAGCCTAGCTCTAGTAGCTAAGAGATAACAACTTCATCGTTTGCTCATTGAATATACTATCCCGCTCATGTAGTTGTTGGGCTTAGGACTTTATAATTTGGGCTTTACATTTACTTTGTTTTGTTTTAGGTTTGAGTTTTGGTTTATATAACTATCTGTTTTTTTTTAAACGGAGGGTTGAAACCGTATATACCAAAAAAAATCTATGCGAAAACTATATACTCGAAACTTCTAAGCAAAAATTCAGGGGAGTCGGCCGCCACTCCCCGCCCCTTAAATGCTACGCCTCTGGACATGTGATGTAATTTTTTTAATGATTTTATGATTTTAGTGTTCTCAACTCATTTTGTGTAATTGCGATTTGCATGAATACCAAAAAAGAAATCACAACATACATTGTTACAAGTTTAGTGATGTGAAACACACATTTGTCAAAGACTATTGTACTTTCAGGAACTAAGGAACCCGAACGTTCCTAGTGAGGGTCTTGCATCAGATGCTTCGGTACTATAACCACATCTCGATAAGACTATGGGGTATGGGGAGCAACATTGGGGCAACAAGCTGTAGTCGGGGGCAACAACACTGCCCCTCTGGTCCATCATCATGATCAACGGCAACCTATTGCCGTTTTGATTGGTGAGTTATTAATATTTTTTTATAGGGAGAGAGGGCCATCACTCCACACCATTAGACCATCATGGAGATGATGCTCCTACCCCTTACTAATGTGACGTCTGAAGTGGAGGACCATAATGGATGATGGGCATCCTTCACACCCATCAGCCTGATAAAAAGTTGGCAAGAGAATATGATGTTTAAATGAGACTGAAGATCGGTAGCCACTTGGTCCATAAGTAGCAACATAGCTATGACCTTTGTTATCAACAATGTTACTTCTAAGTGAGTAACTGTTCGTAAAAGAGTTGCTACAGATGTAACTATAATGGTTACACCCCAACTATCATACATTTTAACATAAAAGGTGTAACGTTTAATCCCAATTAGTGTGAGATATGGTCATGTTCTATGTATAAGGGAAAATGTCTAGTCTTTTCAAGATTTGATAGACACTTCTAATTATAACAAAGAAAAAACATATTTTTCTTTAAATTCATTTTCTGTCTTATTTTATTGGTTTTTAGGAATCATACACCCCTAATTAGGATTCATACACCCTGGCCCACATCACACACGAATTAATAGGAGGCTGCCACATACCCTAGAATATGATGTCACACATCCCATAATGTGATGTCACGAAGGATATGAAACCCAGAACCCTAATCTTATTAATTCCATGCACCCTTGATACACTTAGGCCCTGTTTGGTTGCGTCTGACCAGCTCTGAATGGCTATGATGTCTGACTCGGTCAGACCAGGGAGTGAAGCGATGTGTTTGGCTGCGACGTCTGAACGGAACGTCCCATCTGACCACACCACTTACCGGGTCAGGCTTTGGATCAAGTCTGACTGATCCATCGTGCTGCTGCTCGAGCTGTTCGTTTCTAGCTGCAAAAATGAAAAAAAAAACGAACCGATTCTGCTGCAATATAGTTAAAATGTAGAGCTGACGTGAGAAACGGAAGAATCAGAGATGGATCGAATAGGAGCAAAAAGCTTGTTGAAGAGGTTTGCTCTTGAGAACTATGGAGGCAGCCATGATCGTGAAGGTAAGGGAGCTTTGTGGAGAAATAGGTAAGTGCTACCTACCCACAATAAAAGTATCTTCTGGATAGTGTAGAAATGTGAAGAAGTTTGAGGAAGCTCAACATCTCATTTAAAAGAAATTTAACCATTCACATGATGTTCAACCAAACATCACTTAATGGTTCAGCATTTAACCATTCAGAATCTCTTAATCATTCAGACTTCTTACTGGGTCTGCACTTATCCATTCAGAAGTTGTCAAATGGCCCCTTAGTCTAATAGTGACTATATGATTTAGAAATTAGCATCCAAGTCTTACAAAATCTTAAAACCTGCATTATTTTTGTAGTTATGTTGACACAATTTGAGGTATTAGTTAATAATCGTAACACCAAAAATGATTTTTTTCATCCATACATTTTACAAAGCTACGCCTATTGATGCTGGTAGCGTTTGTTTGTATAGTTGGGTTGTTCGAAAATTTTGAAGCAAAGGGTTTGTTGTAACAAGATTCATTTGTTAGGGAGTGTGAATTTCCGACATGGGCCTGAAAATACGACATGAACCTAACATGAAATTCACGGATTTGGATTTAGCCCAAATGGGTTCAAATCAGTTTCAGATTGAACCCATCAACCTGTTTAGCTAAACAAATCAGGTTTGAGTCAACACGATGGGTTGATGGGTTGACCCGTTTAACCTTTTTACTTTATCATATTCTATTTTTATATTCGGTATTTTGTGCCATCAATATAACTTAGAAGATATTGACATAAGATCTTACAATAAAAATTGTATTTTGGTGTAAAATTTTAATTTGAAGATAATATTATATGTGAAAAAAAGTATTTTCGGGTTAAGGAGGTGGCGTTCAAGTCAACCCATGAAATTTCGGGTTCATATTTCTAACACAATAGTCGGCTCAAGGCAAACATGGTCGGCTCAAGGGAAAATAAAATAAATCAAGGGATAGAGCCCTGCTTCCTAGGGCCCTAAACTCTTGAAAATATAAATAACTTTAACTTTGAGATTGTTGACGTTAAGGTTTATTTTATTTTTTCTTTTTAACGATAATTGTTTTTTCATCTATGGGATTCGAGGTTTATAATATGCAAGTATGTAGAGAGTGATGATATATAATCATAAGATCTACCATATTTTTGTTTTCTTTTTGTTTATTTACAAAATGGGCTCTTGTTTAATTATCTGCTTTGGGTCTAAAAAATTTAACGCGACCAAGTAAAATTTTAAACATATATAGATACATTTAAAAGTTGATTAAAATTTCATTAATTTATAATCATAAGATCTACTATATTTTTTTCTCTATTTCTGTATTTACGAAATGGGGCTCAGTGTGATAATCTGCTTTAGGCCTAAGATCAAGCGTAGTGGGGTGATGGGGCTTGATGGCGGGGGCGATAGCCACCCATAGCGATGGGAACACCGCCCCGTGGCGCTATGGGGGCGTTTTGGACGGGCTTGTTATGGCTATCGCGAGAGAATGTATCTTGGTTTGTGGGAAATTGAACGTTAAATTTGACCATTTGGCCAAAGCAGTCACTTCATTTAAAAAAATATACCAAATATATATATATATATATATATATATATATATATATATATATAGGGTTGTGTTAATTTAGAAACCCTCCTGAGTTGTGGAAACTGTAGAAACTCCATATCTACCGTTGATCAAACATTATCGATGGTTGTGATTCATTCTATCCAATAAATGATTAAAATATGGTGTGCCTTTTATTTTTGAGTAACAAAAGGGCAATATAGGTATTCTTCACCTTTTTCACCTATTTCAATGTTGCAGAGATATCAAATCACAAACCTCTCTCTCCTTGTTTCGTACAGTTGGTCTTTCGAGAACATTTATAATTATTTAATTGTTTTTACATCGTTTTCAGTTGTCCTTGTTTTGTCCTCTCTCTTTTCTCTATCTTTCTATAATAATAAATTTAACATATTTTTTTTAATCTTCATATTACGCTGTAGAGAAAACATATATATACTTGTAACTACAAAATATGTTATATGAAAACTATAGATATGTTACATGATATATACATGTAAGTTGTTTGTTACAAATTATAAGAAACTTGTTGTAACATATATACATATCTAACTCCGTACATTTTACAACTTTTGTTACCAAGTTACAACTTATACTTTAGTATGTTACAACTTTTGTTACTGTATTACCACTTGTACTTTAATATGTTACAACTTTTAATATTGTGTTACAGCTTATACAACTAGTATGTTACAAGTTTTATTGATGTGTTACAGTTTACACTTCCGATGTTAGATTTAGGTAACATAATATGGATTCAAAGAAATTAAAAAAAAAAATAACAACCTGTTAATGATTATATGTACATAGAGAAGGAAAGTTGAACCATCTATTTTACAAATATTAAAATAAAAAAATCCAAAAACAATGTCTAATCCTTCTCCGTCATCAATGACAAACCCACCTACCCAAAAAAATAACAAATTATTATTTTATTTTAAATAGAAAACAATTCACTCATTTGTTTTACAACCTATATACAACGTTTTTTAATTATCAAATATCTCTAAGTAAAAAATTATTACAATTACTTTTATAAAACCATCAAAACCAACGCCTATGTTCTTCATCAATAACCCACTTATTTGTCAAAATGTTTCAGCTTATATGTTATAAAAGAAATAAAAATAAAGTGTGGCCATGAAAGAATTAAATCCAAATAGAAAAATTAAGACAACTTGTATTTCATTTTCAACAAACACATACACATGAAAAATTAAGACAACTTGTTATATAGTTTTTTCTCCATTTTAGGTACTGTACTAGATAAAAGAATCAAAATCGGAAAAAAAGAACAAAAAGCTACTTAATTCGTTATAAATTCCTACTAGTACTTAACACAACAATAGAAAGACTTACAAAATAGTTGGTCGAAACTCCTTCAATAGCCAAAAGTGGAAACAAAAAGTTATGTTCACACTGGGTCTTGACTAGATCTGTACAGTGATCGTTCCCACCATCCCAGATCTGAACTTTTTCGGCCATAGATCTGAATCGTTTCGGCCATAGATCGGAACAGTGGTACAATCTTCGGCCATAGATCTGAATCATTATCATCGTCTCTCAACTCTCAGCTCTCTTTCTCTAGGTTACTGAACAGTGAAAGGGGTGTGGTTGGGTCTCGATAGATGAGTCAGAAATTTGATTCCGACCAGCGGACCAAAAAATAAAAACTAGAATAGATGAGTCAGAAACTATAATCGATATCAATGAAATCAGAACCTTTAAATGATGAAATCTATTCATCGGTCTTCTTTATTGTGACATTTGGCAAATTCGTGGTAACTTCCATAACAATTACATAAGTCTACCTTAGTGAAACATTTGGTTAAACGAGCTTAACTTGGTTAGTTGAGTCAGTCCGTTGATTTGTAGGATCACGGGTAACATACGCGTGAATAGTAAAACCCGAAAGTTGGTGAATTAATAACAAACATATAATTGTGTGATATTATGTGATAATTATTTGATTATCTGAAACTCTGTGAATTAACGTAACCGAGTCCGGATAAACCGGGATTGGTGGGAATAATTACTAGATTACCTGGAATAGTAATTTATATTTTTATGGATTGTTAAAATGGTAAATATTTGTATTATTGCATGATAATTACATAATATAACTTTAATTATTAAAAATGAAATTCTGCTCCCCCGCAGACCGCGTGGGAAAGGGGAAACCTTCCGCGGTCCGCGCGAGACACAGCCGACAGATACCTAACTTTCCCCCGCGGACCGCGTGGGGATTGTTATACCGTCCGCGGTCCGCGGCGCAGTGATGATCGGGCTGGTGGGTTTTGCTTTATAAAAGTCGATTTTGATCGCACCATTTCACAAAACTCATTCACTGATCGATTTTTGGCTCAAAAACTCTGTTTGTAATCATTCCAAATTGTCATAATCATTCCATACAAGAGGATTCAAGCTTAGGAAGATCATACATCAAGTTTCTTTTGATTTCAAGTGTTTTAAAGCTTGTGTTCTTGAGGTATAAACTTATGTTCTTGTTATTTTGATTATGTTCCATTCATGATATGATCTAATCTGAGTTATAAGTATAATAACATGTCTAAAAAGAATCCATACATGATTATAATTGATTTGATAATAATATTATGATCTCAGAACACAAAGATTCATGTTAGGAAGTTCATGCTAGTAAACTTGGAAAATCTTGATATAAACTTTGATGTTAAACTTGGTTAAATATGTTCTTGGATATGATCTGATCATAGGAGAATTATACATGTTTTGCTAGGTTGAAGTTTGATAAGATTGAGTTTATAAAAAGTCTTGATAACATGATTATAACCAAGGTTTTTATGCTTGACAGATTTGAAATCCGTTTTTGTATAGATCATAACTTACTGATTTAGAATCTAAAAGTTATAGTTTTTGATTGTATGACATGATACTTGATCTACGCTTTTCAGAAAGTCCTAATTTGTTAAATTTGGATAAGTCTAGCTATTTATTTGAGGTCATACAAACTTGAATGTCAAAGCTGATTTCGGACAGGAAATTTTAGTCAACTTTAAAAGGTCATAACTCGAGTTTTATAAGTCCTCTGGTTATGAAATTTGGTGAGAAACTAAATACAGGAATTTTTGATGTTCTCCAATTGGATTCAGGTCAATTGGAGCAACTAGTTAGTTTTAATGAATTTTCTCCTAAACTGTCGCAAACAGCTCCGTTTTTGTACCTTTCAGTGTTGGGGAATTTTTAGTAAATTTTTGGAAGGTTTTTATTGTAAAATAAAAATATGGAAATTATAACCAAACATATGGGAAGTTCCTGTAAAAATTTGAGAGTCAAATAAGTTGATTTGGTATTTTATCAAAAATCGTTTTGATGACACATAATCTGTCCAGAAATCGCAGAATTGACAAACTTAGCATATGTGCTTAATTGGTAGTTTATTTGGCTAATATGTTGTGTATATTAGTATATAAACATATGTAGGTTATTTGTTTGTTATGTTAAACCACAAAAACTAAACTTATCACCAAGGAGTCAAAGGGTTAGATTACTATGCATGTATATGTTAACAATTAGTAAACCAAAAGAACAAACAAACTTGTTGATTGAGAAAACTACATTTTTAAACATATACTTATAAAGGTTTAATGTTAAATAGGAAATCGGTAGCATTCGCCTATTTTTACATTGGAGTTGGGTTTTTAACTCAAAGCAAACGACGGTGAGTTTTCACGACTACTTTTATGTTTTCCCTTGTCGGGGGAGAAACATGTTGGAGAAAACATTACAAACTTACAAACTTTGTAAAACATATGGTTTCCATTATATCACTTGTGTACCAAGCGACTTTCATCAACTTTGGACAAACATTTGAATCATGAATATGTGGATACATAGCGGGGAAAGTGTGAATAGATCTATTGGGCCTGACAAGTCCCACTCGTGTCGATTGGAGGTCGAACGGGTGCATATTTGTGACATCCGGCAAATTCAGGTTGACAACATTGTCTAGTCAAAGTCTACCTTAGCGAGTCATGTGTATATTATACTTAACTGGGTCAGTTGAGTCGTGTTATGGTTCGGGAACCGTTATTACAGTCTAGAGGATTATTAGATGTCAGTCTTTAACCAAGTGTACAAGGGGTGACGGTTCGTAGGATCGTCAAAGCATAGGGAACATACAAGTCTCGAGTCCCGGGAATTGGTGAACGAGTGTGAACGTGTTTGTTTTCATGTATTATATGTTTACAATCATTATGTGACTTGTCGGTATGTGAAAATGTGTTAACATATGTTAAAACGGGGTTTAACGCGCAAAACACATAGAACCAAACCCTGAGGGCGATTAGGAGGCCCTAATCGCCTTCCTCAGGGCGATTAGCTTCACATGTTAGGCGACTGGGCTTGGCTATAGGCGATTGGGGGGCTAATCGCCTGATAAAGCTGCATAATCGCCTGTAACGTACCTGGCGACTAGATGTCACACCCCGATTTTCCCATCGGTTGTGAACGTTTGGTACCTTTGCTACGCAGCGGAAATAACACATCTAAGACTCTTTTAATTCTGAACGCCTTTACTAAGCCTTCTAGGGTCTCCAATCCCAAGACATCGCCTATTCCAACCGTGTCGTTGCCAAATTCTAGACCTGAAAGACATGCTTAAAAAGGTCAACATAAAGTTGGTGAGTTCAAGGTTTTAGGTTTATTTCTCATCAAAACCCGTTCATTTCAAACCTTTGGGAAAATATTCATCAACATTTTAAGAAAGTTTATTTTCATTACACAAACCGTTATTTGTGAAAAATCTTGTAAAAGTCCCATTGGAATCCTCGCCAGGTATTCCATTTTATTTACCCTTCGGCCCGACTCACTTTACCGTATATTTATCTCCCCATAAAGATAAATATACTAGGTTCTTGTCGACCGAACAACAACATTTAAAATGAGACTTTATTCCCATGGAATCCTCGTCGGGC
Organism: Ambrosia artemisiifolia; assembly: GCA_032199755.1. NCBI lineage: Eukaryota > Viridiplantae > Streptophyta > Magnoliopsida > Asterales > Asteraceae > Ambrosia > Ambrosia artemisiifolia. The sequence continues at coordinate 45,798,419 of CM063523.1, forward strand.
ATTCCACAATTACTTTTGAAAACTTTCTTTTTGTAAACTATTTTCCCACTCGGATTCCTCACTGGACATCCGTAAATATAATTATGAAAACCATTTTCCCCCGGTAAATCCCACCGGTAAATTCGTACTTAAAAGCGGAAATGAACATTAAAATAGCCAGTATTCATAAACCAGTGCAAGTAACATAGTTAGATTAAGTAGTGTCATATATGTGGAGTCGCGAACCCCTACATGACGACGGCGACCAATCCTGAGCCCATAACCAAACCAAGACTACACATTTCATTTGCCCCGCGCGAGTTGTCTGTCGGATCAACAACTCAGTTCAGAATACGTGCACCTCTTGTCTTTACCGGGTTGACGCTATCAACCAGAGGTGGGCCTCGTCAGGCACCGATAGTACTATCCAAATATTCCTTCGATTTCATATCCCTGAATTAATGGTTACAGTAAACACGCGAGGACCTACCCCGACTGGTTTCCGTTACCCAGGTTCCAGGTACCCATCTTGCTACTTATCATCCTCACCTCGACTCGACTCACTTTACCGTATATTTACCTCCCCATTAAGATAAATATACTAGGATCTTGTCGATCGAATAATTGTTACTTTCTACACCTTACAACTATTTAACAAATATATCCTTCATTTCCCTTTTGTCCCTGCACGACTTTATAAAAGCATTTGTAACTTTAAACGTTTTCTCAAAAACTTTGTTACGCTTTAAATTCATCAGGTTTTCATAAAACAAGCATGTCTTCCCCCCGAAAACATTTACAAAACAGTAAAAAGTGGGGTCATGAACTCACCTTGATTTCCTTGCTTAGCTAGCAAACAAGCCTGAAGCCTTGACCGACTTCCTTGTGTCCTATTACCAACAATGGACACCTTAAGGTCTAACACAAATAAGCCTAGCTTATTTACCAGTTACAAGATAGTTTATCCAACTATCTAGACTCGTGTATACAAACCCGAGTCTTAAAGTGTTTTAACTCGACGAACCGATCGTGACTTATCTTAATCATGTTTAACATACGACATAGCACCCAAGTTGCGCACTTGTTACTATTCGTGTGTAAACCATGTTGGACTAAAACAACGAAACGCATTTCTTATCCTGAGCCGTAGCTCGTCTCGTTAGTCGGATAAATGTATTTGTCTTGTATGTTTATATTTAGGAAAATATGCTTTGCAAAAATACAACTCTTGTTATTAATTCCGATTAATAACATTTGTTACTTCCTTCCCAAAATCCGAACATTTAAAGTGTTCAAAAGTTTGCTTTTTATAAAAGTAATTCCCAAGCAAAATCGAACGTTTATATATCATTGAGTCCGAACAATAAACACTGTTTAGTTGCCGAAAACCTTTGAAAACTCGTCATACATGACGCTCAGTGAAAACTATATATATATTTTACAAATTGTTGTTCGGGATTTACTTATTAGTGTTACAAATATCTTTGTCAAAGCTTCGCGACTTTATATAAATACATTTATTAAACACTTGGAAAATTATTTATAAAAACATACACAACGATACTAACTTAGTTGTGTTTCGGATTTTATAAAATTTCGGCAGAGTTTCCTCTGTTTTTGTATAAACCAGACAACACAAGTTGTCCACAAATTTCCCAAAATCAATTTCCAACACAAGACCACATTCCACTTATCCGCAAATCCAAACCAAACGACACTTATACGTTTCGACACTTTATATAAATTATACTTATTTATATAACACATATAACAATATATATACCATATAGTCCAACATATTTAGTCCAATACACGATATAATAAGTCACGCTTTAGTCCAAATACCACTTTCACTTAGTATATTATCGGTTCATTCGCGAGTTAGATTCTTATTCGTATTTGTTATTTACATATAAATATATATATCGTAAATATAACAAAGCAATTACGAATAAGTTATACCGAATATTTAAACGCGTGTTTCGCCATGTGAAGTCTATTTGGTCAGCGCGTTGACCGAATCTGGCCAATTGACTCAGCTTGACTGTTGACCCGAACAGTTGACCAGCTTTGACTGAACATTGACCAGTGTTGACCGCGTGTTGACTGAACCGAACCATCCAGATCTGAACCGGACCACCCGGATCTGTCCCGAACCACACAGATCTAACCAGATCTGGCCCGCGCGATACAAACTCAACCCGAAACACCCAGATCTGACCCGAGACACTTGACTCGAACAACACCCGAACCGGATCTGAACCGTGACTCATACCGGACCACAACCAACTTGAGGCCCAAACCCGAAAACCTCAAGAACCGAGACCAAAACGACACCCGAACCACCGAGACCACCAAAAACTACCAGATCTGAGCCGAGAAGCTCCGGATCTATAACCACTACCAAGCTTGACCACAACCATAACCATCATCTGACATAAACCCACAACCAGTCACCACCATCGCGTCACCAACTAACCCAAATCGGCCACATGCAGACCCGATCGGACCTCTATACTGCCGCCATCGTCCTCCTTGAACCACCACTGCTAAAGACCACCACTACCACCCGATTCCATCCCCATCTCTGCCCATTTCGGGCTTTAATAACTGTGCGCCGCCACTGCCCCCTGTTGGGCCTAAAAACAGTGCGCCGCCACCACCATTTGGTGGGTGGTGGCCAGCCGGTTCTCAACCACAGAGAGGGAGGCACGAGTGGGAGGGATGAGGGGGATTGAGAGGTTAGAGAGTGTAGAGAGATGTTAGAGAGAGAGAGAGCTGTGAAGGAGGTGAGAGGGAGCAGAGGTTGTTGTCTGAGAAAGAAAATGAGGAGGAAGAAGAAGGATTAGGGGTTTTATACTTGGGGTTTGATTTAGGTAGGTAGACACCGCATATCTAACCCGTTAAAACATAAAACGTCTCGGTTTTATTTTAGGCTTACTACATATTTATAAAAACTAATCGGTTTTGCTCGAAATTAAAAATAATAATAACCCGAGTAAAAATAATTATATTTTCGTTATTCGACGAATGTTTTCAGAATACGCGTTTAAATCACGTTTCAAGTTTCGATCATGTTTCTTTCGTTAAGACGAACTATTAATTTCCCAAACTTAATAATAACATTATTTGTAATAAATAATTATTCTGGAAGTATGATTTCAGTTAAAACCATGCGTTTTGACGTCCGATTCTGACGTCAGTTCCTTTCCGCGTTTTCCAAAACGCTTCGTTTTTTTTTTGTCGTTTCTCGTGCCGATTTCACATCCGATCGCTTCAATAGCAAATACGCACCGTATTTTCGTATAATAATCTTACGTCGGTCCAGTTCATCACATTTTTACTGATGTCAGTTCGTTAACTTTGAATACGCGCGAATCTTTCTTTAAAATCATCAAGGCGTCCACGAACTTCGAGGAGGGCATCGTAGGACTTGTAACGGCTCATTAAATCAAAATTAACTTTAAACCATGTTAATCACTTCCAAAATATGATTAAAATCGCATCAGGCGTTGTACGGAATTTGCCGGTTGTCACACTAGAAACGACTATAAATACAACACTTGACCTCCAAAACTTCATTATAACAACCCTAGCCGTCCCACAACTCGTTCCAACTCGCAAACACCCTCTGGAACACGATTTTGGATCAAACTACACGTTTTCAAGCCTATTACATCAATCTATCATAAACCTAAGGTGTGGTTTTCATTCATGCAACCTTTATTATCGTTATTTTGAATCCCTAATGGTCCAGACCTGTTTATAAACGTTTGTGTCTTCGAAAATTCGTTAATAATCATTGTTAATTGGGTTCTAACTATTATGCATGTTGTATGTGTTAATTATAATTAAAAGATAGGATTGTTATGATTCAAAAAGGATTGATAGCATAATATTAAGGTGTTTACAGATTTATTATGATAGCATGTTGATGAAATCTGAGTAATTGTTCATTAGGATTACGGTTATGCATGTTAATGTGATGTTTCATGCTACGTGTATTATTTTGGGGAAACATGGTCGTATTCAGGGCTGGTAGAACGATGTTAAACTAGGGATTTTGATTGAAACATGTCTACTATTGTTGTATGATTGATCTTTGGTGTTTCCACACGTTCTGGATTTGATTTGGAGGGTTAAACGCGTGAAAAACCGGAACAAACTTGCTGAAGGCGATTAGGGACCCTAATCGCCTATGCTATAGGCGATTGGGAGCCCAATCGCCTGTTATGGGAGCCTAATCGCCTATAGTATAGGCGATTGGGAGCCTAATTGCCTTCATTTCATGTGATTATGATCCTAATTGCTAGTTAAGTCCTGAATTGCATGTCTTACGACCTAATCGCCTGATAAACTCCTGAAATGCATACCACATGACCTAATCGCCTATATTAAGGGCGATTAGCCCTCATAATCGCCTGTTGACTTTCATAATCGCTAGTTGACTTTTCCTAATCGCCTGTACTGCTGCTGTAAGTGTATTTTGGCATTCCGAGACCCGATTTGACACCTAGGGACATGGTAGGAACCCCGTATCATACCTACTAACTTGGTAACATGTGTTTCGACTTATTTATGTGCTAATTGAACTATGTGCTAGAACTTGTTGGATTTTAACGCATGTTAAGTGTGATTGCATGATTGTATGATTGAGAGTGCAAGTATAACACGGGGAGTCTCGAGTCACCAATGGGATGTCGGGTCTTGTACATTTGGTCAGTTTAACAGTAAACGTGTTTTTCAAACAAACTTGGTTATGGTCTGGACATCTAGGGACTAACTAACCTACGGGTTATTAGTCTAAGTACTTGTAACTGTCATATGTTAGGTCGCCGCTTTACGGGGCTAGCATAGCTTGCTGATTTTATTCATTATTTGAAGTAACGCAACCTAAGGTGAGTTCACGGCCCCACTTTTAACTGGTTTCACTTTTTGGGGGAGAAAACATGTGTTAAACTTATGTTTTGGTAACAACTGTCATACTATGGGTTTCTATGGTTTACTATACGATCTTTGGAAGTCCCGGGGGAAACCATGAATGTGCGGGTTAGCACAACGGGGAAATGTGAATAGATCTATTGGGAGTGACCAACCCCACTCGTCGGCTTGGAGGGCCAGGCGGGTGCATATTGTCTCAAACAGGAACAGGTTTACTATTCGGGCATAACATCTGGTTTGCGAGTTAGTAATGGTTTTCCAATCGTAGTAGTGACAAAAACATACGCCTAGCTAGCGTACTTTGGTTTACAATTTTGTATAGTATGGACAGGATGAACTTGGTACTTTATTTTACAAACATGTGAACTCACCAGCATTTTTGTGCTGACGTAACTCTTACATGTTTTCTCAGGTCGCTAAGGTAGCATCACGGGACTAGGGCGCACGCGTCTGCACGGCGTCTAGTTAGGGTTGCATGGTTTTCAAACGTTGAACATTTTGGATTACTTTTGGTTATGTTTTGAGAATAAGCTTCCGTTGTTATTTGGGATTTAAACTTATGTTTTTGAAATTGCATACGTTCATTTAGACTTGTTTATTGTGATCGTTGACTTGGATCCTGGTTTGTCATGCGCCTCGCGGTAAAACTCCGCAAGTGGATTCTGAGGGTGTGACAGATTGGTATCAGAGCCAATGGTTATAGTGAACTAGGACTGCATGTAGAGTCTAGTCTATAGCCGAGTCGCACACACTAGACGATCACATAGTACTAAACGTTAAGATGGGTTACGTATGGGCTTGTCGGGGTGTCTCTAAATCATTTGACCCTTCTGTGTTACATCATCCGTTCTCTATTATGTCGGGTTACTTGCTTTCTATGCAGTGTGGTATATTGGACTTAATTGTGTACTCTTGGGATTTGTCCAAGGCTCGGACATCTTCCTTTCATACTCCAACAGAAACACTTGCCATAAACTACCGTAGCATTACGGTGTATGGCTAAGAGTCTATGTCCGGTGATTTGAACTTTGAACTAGGAGAACACTTGGGGGACCATGTAGAGCGGTTTATCATTTCGGGTGCACACGAAATCATAAACCGAAATGCATGAAAGCCCTAGTGAGCTCCGGGTTTGAATGGATAGTCCTGGATTGGATCTAGCCTTGATCTTGTGAACGCTAGTGGTTGCCATTAGCTGTGAAACTAAATTTTCTCGTCCTTTTTGTCAGAATCATGTCTGGAGTACGTGTAGGACGTAGAGGTGGCCGCACTGGTGGGCGTGATGGTGGTGGTGGTGGTCGTGGAGGTGTAAACCTAACACAAGAAGATCTGAACAACTTGCTGCAAGCTGCCTTTCAGTTAGGGCACAATGGTGGTGGTAAGTTGACCTATCAACTTTTGCCTCATTGGTGAACTTTGTTTACATCTTCCATGGTTTCTTATGTGCTTCATTTCAGGTGGTCCTGTTAACCCACCCCAAGCTATGTGTACCTACAAGATGTTTCGGGACTGTAAGCCCCAGGAATTCTCTGGCACTGAGGGTGCTGTGAGCTTGCTCAGGTGGCTAGAGAAGGTGGAGTCAGTGTTTTTGATGTGTAACTGCCTCCCAGAGGATCGAGTCAAGTATGCTGCCACGTTATTTCAGGATGTTGCCTTGACCTGGTGGAACAATACCACCCAGAACATGGGTTTGGGGGAGGCTTATGCCATGCCTTGGGAAAATTTTGTTCAGCTGTTGAAGCGAGAGTACTGCCCAAGGGAAGAAATTCAGAAACTAGAGCATGAGGTGTGGAACCTCAAGATGACCGGGTCAGAGATTGAAAAGTATACGGTAAGGCGTAATGAGTTGGCAGTGCTGTGTCTTGTTCTGCATGTGCTAGAATACAAGAGGATTGAACATTATATCTCAGGGCTAGTACTAGAGATAGCAGGGTTGGTGGCTGCGGGAAATCTTCCTACATACTCAGATGTGGTCCGATCGGCTCACAGGATGACAAATTTGAAGGTGAGTGAGGGTATCTTGCCTGCTAAGGGTTCGACTGTCAAGGCCCCGGAGAGTAACAAGCGCAAATGGGATAATGAGGGGAAGGGTTCTGTGCCAGCACCAACGCAGCAGGGTAAGAGGTTTGATAGCGGGGGTTCTTCTTCTTCTTCTAGTTCCAAACCGGGTGGTTATGCGGGGAAATTACCTAAGTGCAACAAATGTGGGCGTCATCATCAGGGGGACTGCGACCGTAATCGTTGCCATCGCTGCCAGCGACTTGGGCATTTTGCTAAAGACTGTCGGGTGACACTTCCATCGACCCAGGCCCCAACTACTACCCCGGCTCCTACTGCTCGAGGGACTTCGGGGAAACAGGGTTGCTATAACTGTGGGGAGGCTGGGCATTATAAGAAGGAGTGCCCGAAACTGAAGCAGGGCGGGGATGTGAGGGATAGAAACGGTAACGAGAACAACGGGGGCGGTGGCAGAAATGCACGTGCCTTCGTCATTGGAGCCGCAGAGGCTAGACAGGATCCTGACACAGTTACCGGTACGTTCCTTCTCAATAATCGCTCTGTTAGTGTTTTGTTTGATTCCGGTGCCGATAAAAGTTTTATATCTCTGGAAGTTAGTCGATTGCTAGATGTAGTACCCATACCATTAGAGGCTAAGTATATAATTGAGTTGGCTGACGGTAAAAAGATTGAAGCGACTTGTATCCTTCGGGAGTGTCACCTAGAGTTGTCGGGTTTGTCTTTCCCCATCGACCTTATGCCGGTACCTTTGGGTAGTTTTGACGTTGTTGTAGGCATGGATTGGTTGTCTTTGTATCGCGCTGAGATTGTTTGCTACGACAAGGTTATTCGGATTCCTCTCCCTGATGGAGAATTTCTTTCTGTGTACGGTATCAAGAGCGGTGCTCCGCTAAGTCTCATCTCCAGCATGAAAGCCCTTAAGTATCTTTGGAAGGGTTATTCGGCCGTTTTGGCACTTCTATCTGTTTCCTCTACCGACGAGAAGAAGATCGACGATATTCCTGTTGTACGCGAGTTTCCTGATGTCTTTCCCGATGATTTATCTGGTCTTCCTCCCCATCGTCAGGTTGAGTTCGGTATTGATCTTGTACTGGGCGCTGCTCCTATTGCTCGGGCTCCCTACCGTCTTGCACCTCCCGAGATGCAGGAATTGTCTAGTCAGTTGCAGGAACTCTTGGACAAGGGTTTCATCAGGCCAAGTTCCTCCCCTTGGGGAGCCCCGATTCTGTTCGTTAAGAAGAAGGATGGAAGTTTTCGTTTGTGTGTGGATTACAGAGAGTTGAACAAAGTGACCATCAAGAACCGTTATCCTCTTCCTCGTATTGATGATCTATTCGACCAACTCCAGGGTTCTAGCTACTACTCTAAGATTGATTTAAGGTCCGGGTATCACCAGTTACGCGTAAGAGAAGCTGACGTTGCAAAGACTGCCTTTCGGACACGTTATGGCCATTTTGAGTTCTTGGTCATGCCTTTCGGTCTCACTAACGCACCGGCGGTTTTCATGGATTTGATGAACCGCGTTTGCAAACCGTATCTTGACAAGTTCGTCATAGTGTTTATTGACGACATCCTGATTTACTCCAAGAACAAGGCCGAACACGAGGAACACCTGCGTTTAGTTTTGGAACTTTTGCGACGGGAACAACTTTACGCGAAGTTCTCAAAGTGTGACTTTTGGTTACGCGAAGTTCAATTCCTAGGACATGTGGTTAATGAACTAGGAATTCATGTCGATCCAGCTAAGATCGAAGCAATCAAGGACTGGGAAGCACCAAAGACGCCCACTGAGGTGCGGCAATTCGTAGGCCTTGCGGGGCTATTACCGTCGTTTCATTAAGGGGTTTTCGAAGATCGCTCAACCCCTCACCACTCTTACTCAGAAGGATATAAAATTCGACTGGGGTGAACCACAAGAGTCAGCATTCCAAAAACTGAAGTCTAAACTTTGTTCTGCTCCTATTCTATCCTTGCCCGAGGGCACTGGAGATTTCGTTGTTTACTTTGATGCTTCTATTCATGGTCTCGGTTGCGTGTTGATGCAACGCGAGAAAGTGATTGCGTATGCTTCACGTCAACTCAAGGTTCACGAGAGGAACTACACCACCCATGACTTGGAGTTGGGTGCAGTGGTATTCGCGTTGAAAATTTGGAGGCATTACTTGTACGGTACCAAATGCACCATCTACACCGATCACAAGAGTCTCCAGCATATTTTCGACCAACAACATCTGAACATACGACAGCTTCGCTGGGTTGAACTCCTGAACGACTATGATTGCACCATTAAGTACCATCCTGGCAAGGCGAATGTGGTAGTAGACACCTTGAGCAGGAAGGAATCAACAAACCCTCGTCGCGTTCGGGCGTTGCAGCTCACCATTCATTCCTCTCTACCTGACCAACTCCGTTCTGCTCAGTTAGAAGCTTTGAAGGAGGAAAACCTTAAAGCTGAGACTATGCACGGTGCCGACAAGCACCTCGAGCGAAGGCCTGATGGCCTGCACTACTTCGCAGAACGCGTATGGGTTCCTTTATTCGGGGGACTTCGGGAGCTTGTCTTAGATGAGACTCACAGATCCCGGTATTCCATTCATCCTGGTTCGGATAAGATGTACCAAGATCTAAAGGTGCTCTACTGGTGGCCAAACATGAGGTCGGATATAGCCTCTTACGTGAGCAAATGCTTGACCTGTGCTAAGGTCAAGGTGGAATACCAGAAACCGTCGGGTCTCTTGCAACAACCTGAAATTCCAGAGTGGAAATGGGAGCGGATCACGATGGACTTTGTCATGAAACTACCTAAGACACCTAGCGGGTGTGATAAGATATGGGTGATTGTTGATCGGTTGATGAAATCAGCCCATTTTCTCGCCATTAAGGAAACCGATACTATGGATCGTTTGGCTCGTCTCTATCTCAAGGAAGTTGTTTCTAAGCACAGTGTGCCGGTTTCTATTATTTCGGATCGTGATTCCCACTTTACTTCTCACTTCTGGAAGTCCTTGCACAAGGCTTTGGGTACCCAGCTAGACATGAGTACAGCTTATCACCCACAGACTGACGGTCAGAGTGAACGCACAATTCAAACTTTAGAAGACATGCTTCGGGCATGTGTGATCGATTTTGGCAAAAGTTGGGAAGCTCACCTACCATTAGTAGAATTCTCTTACAACAACAGTTACCACACGAGCATCAAGGCAGCTCCGTTCGAAGCGCTGTACGGGCGGAAATGCCGGTCCCCACTTTGTTGGGCTGAGGTGGGTGAGAGTCAACTCACTGGGCCTGAGCTAGTGTACGAAACTTCGGAGAAGATCGTACAGATTCGTAACCGGTTGGCAGCGGCCTGGGATCGGCAAAAGAGTTATGCCGATCAGCGCCGCAAGCCATTAGAATTCCAAGTTGATGACAAAGTACTTCTGAAAGTTTCACCGTGGAAGGGCGTCATACGCTTTGGGAAGCGTGGCAAACTTAACCCTCGGTATGTCGGACCATTTACGATCCTGGAACGGATTGGACCGGTGGCATATCGACTTGATTTACCGACGGAGCTCGGCAACGTACATAACGTCTTCCATGTGTCTAACCTAAAGAAGTGTCTGGCTGACGAGTCTCTTATTGTTCCACTGGAAGAGATCAAGGTTGATGATCGTCTTCGGATTGTGGAGGAACCTGTCGAGATTCTTGATTACAAGATTCGTAGCCTACGTCATAGCAAAATTCGCATTGTTAAGGTTCGCTGGAACTCGAACCGGGGACTAGAGTACACTTGGGAATGGGAGGATTAGATGAAGTCTAAGTATCCTCATCTTTTTCCTAAGGAAGCGTTTGAATCGAGATATGTTACCACTGCAGCTGAATGAATCTCGGGGCGAGATTCCTTTTAACGTGGGGATGATGTGACAACTCGGGTAAATCTCTTGGTTTCTAACTTGGGGAGGCCCTAATCGCCTTCCTCAGGGCGATTAGCTTCACATGTTAGGCGACTGGGCTTGGCTATAGGCGATTGGGGGGCTAATCGCCTATAGTGAAGGCGATTAGCAGCCCTAATCGCCTGATAAAGCTGCATAATCGCCTGTAACGTACCTGGCGACTAGAAACGACTATAAATACAACACTTGACCTCCAAAACTTCATTATAACAACCCTAGCCGTCCCACAACTCGTTCCAACTCGCAAACACCCTCTGGAACACGATTTTGGATCAAACTACACGTTTTCAAGCCTATTACATCAATCTATCATAAACCTAAGGTGTGGTTTTCATTCATGCAACCTTTATTAACGTTATTTTGAATCCCTAATGGTCCAGACCTGTTTATAAACGTTTGTGTCTTCGAAAATTCGTTAATAATCATTGTTAATTGGGTTCTAACTATTATGCATGTTGTATGTGTTAATTATAATTAAAAGATAGGATTGTTATGATTCAAAAAGGATTGATAGCATAATATTAAGGTGTTTACAGATTGATTATGATAGCATGTTGATGAAATCTGAGTAATTGTTCATTAGGATTACGGTTATGCATGTTAATGTGATGTTTCATGCTACGTGTATTATTTTGGGGAAACATGGTCGTATTCAGGGCTGGTAGAACGATGTTAAACTAGGGATTTTGATTGAAACATGTTTACTATTGTTGTATGATTGATCTTTGGTGTTTCCACACGTTCTGGATTTGATTTGGAGGGTTAAACGCGTGAAAAACCGGAACAGACTTGCTGAAGGCGATTAGGGACCCTAATCGCCTATGCTATAGGCGATTGGGAGCCCAATCGCCTGTTATGGGAGCCTAATCGCCTATAGTATAGGCGATTGGGAGCCTAATTGCCTTCATTTCATGTGATTATGATCCTAATTGCTAGTTAAGTCCTGAATTGCATGTCTTACGACCTAATCGCCTGATAAACTCCTGAAATGCATACCACATGACCTAATCGCCTATATTAAGGGCGATTAGCCCTCATAATCGCCTGTTGACTTTCATAATCGCTAGTTGACTTTTCCTAATCGCCTGTACTGCTGCTGTAAGTGTATTTTGGCATTCCGAGACCCGATTTGACACCTAGGGACATGGTAGGAACCCCGTATCATACCTACTAACTTGGTAACATGTGTTTGGACTTATTTATGTGCTAATTGAACTATGTGCTAGAACTTGTTGGATTTTAACGCATGTTAAGTGTGATTGCATGATTATATGATTGAGAGTGCAAGTATAACACGGGGAGTCTCGAGTCACCAATGGGATGTCGGGTCTTGTACATTTGGTCAGTTTAACAGTAAACGTGTTTTTCAAACGAACTTGGTTATGGTCTGGACATCTAGGGACTAACTAACCTACGGGTTATTAGTCTAAGTACTTGTAACTGTCATATGTTAGGTCGCCGCTTTACGGGGCTAGCATAGCTTGCTGATTTTATTCATTATTGGAAGTAACGCAACCTAAGGTGAGTTCACGGCCCCACTTTTAACTTGTTTCACTTTTTGGGGGAGAAAACATGTGTTAAACTTATGTTTTGGTAACAACTGTCATACTATGGGTTTCTATGGTTTACTATACGATCTTTGGAAGTCCCGGGGGAAACCATGAATGTGCGGGTTAGCACAACGGGGAAATGTGAATAGATCTATTGGGAGTGACCAACCCCACTCGTCGGCTTGGAGGGCCAGGCGGGTGCATATTGTCTCAAACAGGAACAGGTTTACTATTCGGGCATAACATCTGGTTTGCGAGTTAGTAATGGTTTTCCAATCGTAGTAGTGACAAAAACATACGCCTAGCTAACGTACTTTGGTTTACAATTTTGTATAGTATGGACAGGATGAACTTGGTACTTTATTTTACAAACCTGTGAACTCACCAGCATTTTTGTGCTGACGTAACTCTTACATGTTTTCTCAGGTCGCTAAGGTAGCATCACAGGACTAGGGCGCACGCGTCTGCACGGCGTCTAGTTAGGGTTGCATGGTTTTCAAACGTTGAACATTTTGGATTACTTTTGGTTATGTTTTGAGAATAAGCTTCCGTTGTTATTTGGGATTTAAACTTATGTTTTTGAAATTGCATACGTTCATTTAGACTTGTTTATTGTGATCGTTGACTTGGATCCTGGTTTGTCATGCGCCTCGCGGTAAAACTCCGCAAGTGGATTCTGAGGGTGTGACAATATTTGTCCTAACAAACTTTGCGGCACCGGGTGATGTCCGGTGACGGGTTATACTAACGTTCAGCAGTGATTCATAACGCTTGAGTAACTTGTAACGGTGTCTAGCTAACATCAGATATAATTGTGAAAAAGGATATGTGTGTTTACCGGAAGATTTACAAACTTACAAACTTTAATACGTGAACTCACCAGCATTATATATGTTGACAAACTTTTATATGTTTTCTCATGTAACTAAGGTAGCACTTGGATTAGGCGCACTGGAGTCGTGTTGCGTCTTGTGATCATGCATTAATAAAGTTACATTTGAACAAACTTATTTTAAACAATTTGGTATTTGGTTTGTAACTTTTATTTACGTTTCCGCTGTGTTTGGTTAAACTGTTTTACAAACTTATAAGTATGGTTTGAACATATTTTTAAATCATATAGATGTCGATTGTTGTGACCGTTGACTGAGATCCTGGTTTGTCATACACCTCGCGGTAAAACTCCGCAGTGGAAATTTGAGGGTGTGACAGATTGGTATCAGAGCCAATGGTTATAGCGAATTAGGACCGCATTTAAGTCTAGTCTATAACTGAGTCACACTAGACGGTCACACACTTGTAACTTGACACTTGTGGAAGTTAATTAATATTTGCAGGGTTGTCAACATTATCATTCTTAAATCATCATCCATTCTATCGATTTTTTGCACAAATTTTTGTTATCTTTCGACTTTTACTTTTGAAGAAGTGAAAACAAGCGCGTGGATCCTAACGCGTCCCTTTTGTGGTGTTGACAGAAGATGGAAAACAACAGGGGAGGAAGGCGTGGTGGACGTGCTAACAGCGACGGTCGTGTTGGTCAAGGCCGGGGTAGGGGACATGAGAATGTGGTGATGACTCATGAAGAATTTCAGCAGGCATTTCAGCAGGCGGTAGCTAAAGCTTTAGCCGCCCAAGGGGGTAAATTCTTCTACATCTATGTTATCCATTCTCTGTTCCTTCTCATCGTTTTATTGTGATGATTAACACTTGTTGCTTTTGTTCAGGAGCTGGTGTTAATCCTCCTCCTCCACCCCCACCTCCAGCACCTATTTGTTCTTTTAAGAACTTTTCTGATTGCAAGCCAAGCAACTTCAGTGGAAATTCTGAAGGAGCTGTGGGGCTTATTCATTGGATTGAGCGAATGGAGTCTGTTTTCTCTATTTGCAATTGTCCACCAAACATGCAAGTCCGTTATGCTACTGCTACCTTGTTAGGGGAAGCACTCTCATGGTGGAATTCTACCACCCATAACATTGGGCTAGCAATTGCTCATGCCCTTACTTGGAACGAATTTGTTGTTCGAATCCGAGCTGAATATTGCCCTCGGGATGAGGTACAGAAGCTTGAACATCAGCTCTGGAATCTAAAGATGGTGGGTTCGGAAATAGAGCAATATGTGAGCAAGCATAATGAATTGGCGGTTTTATGTCCGAATATGGTCACTCCTGAGTACAAGCGGGTGGAACATTTTATTTCAGGCTTAGTACCTAAAGTCAGAGGTCTTGTTACAGCATCACACCCAGTGACTACTTCAGAGGCGGTACGTTACGCTCATGTTCTTACTAATCAGAAGGTAGAAGAAGGTGTTTTACCAGCAAGGGGGTCAACTCCAAAGGCCCCAGACAATAGTAAGAAGGGGGAAACGGGCAGTGGTTCAAACAAAAATTCTTCTTCTGGACAACAGCAACATCAGAACCAAAGGAAGAATGATGGATCGAGTTCTTCGGGTCACCAATCAGGATCTTATGCGGGGCAGTATCCAAAGTGTGAGAAGTGTCATTTTCATCATAAAGGTCTATGTAACAGGTACAAATGCCAGAGATGTTTTAAGACAGGTCATGAAGCCAAGAATTTGCAGGGTGAGACTTAGATCTGACAAACCAGCAGCCAATCAGAACACCAAGGGTTGTTTCGATTGTGGTAAAGAGGGTCATTTCAAGAAGAATTGCCCAGACCTCCAGCCAAATGAGGGGAACAACAACAACAAAAACAATAACAATGGTGGAAAGAACAACAACAATGGTGGTGGCGGCGGAAAAGGGCGTGCATTTGTTATCGGTGCAGGTGAGGCAAAACTAGATCCTAATGATATTACCGGTACATTTCTTTTAGATAATATTTCTGCTTCAGTATTATTTGATTCTGGCGCCGAGAAGAGTTTTGTGTCTCTTGATTTTAGTCGTTTATTAAAAGCTACACCCGAACCTTTGGAGTCTAGATATTCAATCGAGCTAGCTGACGGTAAATTAATTGAAGCGACTCATATTTTAAACGGTTGTAAGTTAGAGTTATCGGGTCATTCTTTTGAGATCGATCTTATGCCTGTAACGTTGGGGAGTTTTGATGTAGTTGTGGGTATGGATTGGTTATCCTCTCTTCATGCGGAAATTATTTGTTTTGATAAAATTATTCGCATTCCTCTTCTTGATGGCGAGGTCCTATCTATTCTGGGAGAAAAGAGCACAAATTCTTTTAACATCATTTTTAGTATGAAAGCTTTTAAGTGTCTTCGTAAAGGTTGTACGGCTGTTCTGGCACTTTTATCTAAACCAATTGATGAAGAAAAGAAGATTGAAGATATTCCTATTGTTTGTGATTTCTCTGATGTTTTCCCTGATGATTTACCTGGACTTCCACCAAATCGTCAAGTTGAGTTTAGTATTGAACTTACTCCTGGTGCAGCTCCTATTGCCCGAGCTCCTTATCGTCTTGCACCCTCTGAGATGCAAGAATTGTATAACCAACTTCAAGAATTGTTGGAGAAAGGTTTTATTCGACCCAGTTCGTCCCCTTGGGGAGCTCCTATTCTGTTCGTGAAAAAGAAAGATGGAAGTTTTCGTTTGTGTATCGACTATCGGGAACTCAACAAGGTGATTATCAAGAACCGATATCCTCTTCCTCGTATCGATGATCTGTTCGATCAACTTCAAGGGTCAAGGTTCTTTTCTAAAATTGACCTAAGGTCAGGTTATCATCAGCTTAGAGTGCATGAAGCTGACATTCCTAAGACTGCTTTTCGTACACGTTATGGCCATTTTGAATTCTTGGTCATGCCATTCGGTCTTACCAATGCTCCAGCAGTGTTTATGGATTTGATGAATCGAGTTTGCAAGCCTTATCTTGACAAGTTTGTCATTGTTTTTATTGATGATATTTTGGTGTATTCCAAGAGTAAAGAGGAACACGAGGAACATTTACGTTTACTTTTGGAACTTTTGAGACGTGAACAGCTTTATGCTAAATTTTCTAAGTGTGCGTTTTGGTTGCGCGAAGTTCAATTTCTTGGTCATGCTGTTAATGAGCTGGGAATTCATGTCGATCCAGCTAAGATTGAAGCAATTAAAAATTGGGAAGCACCAAAGACTCCAACCGAGATTCGTCAATTTTTGGGTCTTGCGGGTTATTATCGTCGTTTTATTGAGGGGTTTTCTCTGATCGCACAGCCTCTTACGACTCTTACTCAGAAAGACAAGAAGTTTGTTTGGGGTGAGGCTCAAGAGTCGGCATTTCAGATGCTGAAGGATAAAGTTTGCACTGCTCCTATTCTATCCTTACCTGATGGTACGGAGGACTTTGAGGTTTACTGTGACGCATCTTATCAAGGCCTTGGTTGTGTGTTGATGCAACGTGAAAAGGTCATCGCTTATGCTTCTCGTCAGCTTAAAGTTCATGAAAGGAACTACACTACCCATGATTTGGAATTGGGTGCTGTTATTTTTGCATTAAAGATTTGGAGGCATTACTTGTACGGTACCATGTGCTCTATATACACCGATCACAAGAGTCTTCAACATATCTTTGATCAAAAGGATTTGAATATGCGTCAGCGTAGGTGGGTGGAACTATTGAATGACTATGAGTGTGCAATCAAGTATCATCCTGGTAAAGCAAATGTTGTTGCAGATGCTTTAAGCAGAAAGGTACCTGCCAAACCTAGACGTGTTCGAGCTTTACAACTCACTATTCATTCTGGTTTACCTGATCGAATTCGGTCTGCTCAGTTAGAAGCTTTGAAAGTCGAGAACCTTAAAGCTGAGACTATGCATGGAGCCGACAAACATTTAGAGTGTAAACCTGATAATTTACACTACTTTGCTGATCGAATTTTGGTTCCTTTGTTTGGAGGCTTACGAGACCTTGTTTTGGACGAGGCTCATAAATCCAGGTACTCTATTCATCCTGGTTCTGACAAGATGTATCAAGACTTGAAAGTGCTTTATTGGTGGCCTAACATGAAGTCTGATATAGCCTCATACGTAAGTAAATGTTTGACTTGTGCTAGAGTCAAGATAGAATATCAGAAGCCGTCTGGTCTTCTACAGCAACCCGATGTTCCGGAATGGAAATGGGAACAGATCGCAATGGATTTTGTAACCAAGTTACCTAAGTCATCAAGTGGTTGTGATAAGATATGGGTAATTGTTGATCGGTTGACAAAATCAGCACACTTCCTAGCCATTAGAGAGTCTGACTCTATGGATTGTTTGGCTCGTATTTATCTTAAGGAAGTTGTTTCTAAGCACGGTGTGCCAGTCTCTATCATTTCTGATCGTGATTCTCACTTTACATCGCATTTCTGGAAGCTTTGCATAAAGCTTTGGGTACTCGGTTAGATATGAGTACAGCTTATCATCCGCAAACAGATGGTCAGAGTGAGCGCACGATACAAACTTTAGAAGACATGCTTCGAGCGTGTGTGATTGACTTTGGAAAGAATTGGGAAAGTCATCTACCTTTGGTAGAGTTTTCATATAACAATAACTATCATTCTAGCATTAAAGCAGCTCCGTTTGAGGCTCTGTATGGGCGTAAATGTAGGTCTCCTCTTTGTTGGGCCGAAGTGGGTGAAAGCTAACTTACTGGTCCTAAACTTGTGTACGAAACTTCTGAGAAAATTGTACAAATTCGTAATCGTATGGCTGCTGCTAGAGACCGTCAAAAGAGCTATGCTGATCGACGACGCAAACCTTTAGAATTTCAAGTGGGTGACAAAGTACTCTTGAAGGTTTCTCCATGGAAAGGTGTCATACGCTTTGGTAAGCGTGGTAAACTGAACCCTCGGTATGTTGGACCGTTCGCAATCCTGGAAAGGATTGGACCGGTGGCTTACAAACTTGATTTACCAGCCGAGCTCAGTAACATGCATAATGTTTTCCATGTATCTAATCTTAAGAAGTGTTTGTCTGATGAATCACTTGTCGTGTCTCTGGATGAGATCAAAGTCGATGATAAGTTGCGTATTATCGAGGAACCGGTTGAAATTCTTGATTATAAGATTCGTAGCATTCGTCGGAGTAAGATCCGTATTGTTAAGGTACGTTGGAATTCTGATCGTGGACCAGAATTTACATGGGAACGGGAGGATCAGATGAAATCTAAGTATCCTCATCTTTTTCCAAAGCGTGCATTTGAATAAAGGCATATTACCGCTGAAGCTGAGTGAATCTCGGGTCGAGATTCCTTTCAACGGGGGGATGATGTGACAATCGGTAAAATTTCTTTATCGTTCTTTCTTTCGATTTCTTTTCGATACTTTCCTTGTTGGACTGGTGTAATTTTCGGGACGAAAATTCTTTCAACTGGGGGATAATGTGACATTTGGCAAATTCGTGGTAACTTCCATAACAATTACATAAGTCTACCTTAGTGAAACATTTGGTTAAACGAGCTTAACTTGGTTAGTTGAGTCAGTCATTTGATTTGTAGGATCATCGGGTAACATATGCGTGAATAGTAAAACCCGAAAGTTGGTGAATTAATAACAAACATATAATTGTGTGATATTATGTGATAATTATTTGATTATCTGAAACTCTGTGAATTAACGTAACTGAGTCCGGATAAACCGGGATTGGTGGGAATAATTACTAGATTACCTGGAATAGTAATTTATATTTTTATGGATTGTTAAAATGGTAAATATTTGTATTATTGCATGATAATTACATAATATAACTTTAATTATTAAAAATGAAATTCTGCTCCCCCGCGGACCGCGTGGGAAAGGGGAAACCTTCCGCGGTCCGCGCGAGACACAGCCGACAGATACCTAACTTTCCCCCGCGGACCGCGTGGGGATTGTTATACCGTCCGCGGTCCGCGGCGCAGTGATGATCGGGCTGGTGGGTTTTGCTTTATAAAAGTCGATTTTGATCGCACCATTTCACAAAACTCATTCACTGATCGATTTTTGGCTCAAAAACTCTGTTTGTAATCATTCCAAATTGTCATAATCATTCCATACAAGAGGATTCAAGCTTAGGAAGATCATACATCAAGTTTCTTTTGATTTCAAGTGTTTTAAAGCTTGTGTTCTTGAGGTATAAACTTATGTTCTTGTTATTTTGATTATGTTCCATTCATGATATGATCTAATCTGAGTTATAAGTATAATAACATGTCTAAAAAGAATCCATACCTGATTATAATTGATTTGATAATAATATTATGATCTTAGAACACAAAGATTCATGTTAGGAAGTTCATGCTAGTAAACATGGAAAATCTTGATATAAACTTTGATGTTAAACTTGGTTAAATATGTTCTTGGATATGATCTGATCATAGGAGAATTATACATGTTTTGCTAGGTTGAAGTTTGATAAGATTGAGTTTATAAAAAGTCTTGATAACATGATTATAACCAAGGTTTTTATGCTTGACAGATTTGAAATCTGTTTTTGTATAGATTATAACTTACTGATTTAGAATCTAAAAGTTATAGTTTTTGATTGTATGACAGGATACTTGATCTAAGCTTTTCAGAAAGTCCTAATTTGTTAAATTTGGATAAGTCTAGCTATTTATTTGAGGTCATACAAACTTGGATGTCAAAGCTGATTTCGGACAGGAAATTTTAGTCAACTTTAAAAGGTCATAACTCGAGTTTTATAAGTCCTCTGGTTATGAAATTTGGTGAACAACTAAATACAGGAAGTTTTAATGTTCTCCAATTGGATTCAGATCAATTGGAGCAACTAGTGATTTTTAATGAATTTTCTCCTAAACTGTCGCAAACAGCTCCGTTTTTGTACCTTTCAGTGTTGGGGAATTTTTAGTAAATTTTTGGAAGGTTTTTATTGTAAAATAAAAATATGGAAAGTACAACCAAACATATGAGAAGTTCCTGTAAAAGTTTGAGAGTCAAATAAGTTGATTTGGTATTTTATCAAAAATCGTTTTGATGACACATAATCTGTCCAGAAATCGCAGAATTGACAAACTTAGCATATGTGCTTAATTGGTAGTTTATTTGGCTAATATGTTGTGTATATTAGTATATAAACATATGTAGGTTATTTGTGTGTTATGTTAAACCACAAAAACTAAACTTATCACTAACGAGTCAAAGGGTTAGATTACTATGCATGTATATGTTAACAATTAGTAAACCAAAAGAACAAACAAACTTGTTGATTGAGAAAACTACATTTTTAAACATATACTTATAAAGCTTTAATGTTAAATAGGAAATCGGTAGCATTCGCCTATTTTTACATTGGAGTTGGGTTTTTAACTCAAAGCAAACGAAGGTGAGTTTTCACGACTACTTTTATCTTTTCCCTTGTCGGGGGAGAAACATGTTGGAGAAAACATTACAAACTTACAAACTTTGTAAAACATATGGTTTCCATTATATCACTTGTGTACCAAGCGACTTTCATCAACTTTGGACAAACATTTGAATCATGAATATGTGGATACATAGCGGGGAAAGTGTGAATAGATCTATTGGGCCTGACAAGTCCCACTCGTGTCGATTGGAGGTCGAACGGGTGCATATTTGTCCTAACAAACTTTGCGGCACCGGGTGATGTCCGGTGACGGGTTATACTAACGTTCAGCAGTGATTCATAACGCTTGAGTAACTTGTAACGGTGTCTAGCTAACATCAGATATAATTGTGAAAAAGGATATGTGTGTTTACCGGAAGATTTACAAACTTACAAACTTTAATACGTGAACTCACCAGCATTATATATGTTGACAAACTTTTATATGTTTTCTCAGGTAACTAAGGTAGCACTTGGATTAGGCGCACTGGAGTCGTGTTGCGTCTTGTGATCATGCATTAATAAAGTTACATTTGAACAAACTTATTTTAAACCATTTGGTATTTGGTTTGTAACTTTTATTTACGTTTCCGCTGTGTTTGGTTAAACTGTTTTACAAACTTATAAGTATGGTTTGAACGTATTTTTAAATCATATAGATGTCGATTGTTGTGACCGTTGACTGAGATCCTGGTTTGTCATACACCTCGCGGTAAAACTCCGCAGTGGAAATTTGAGGGTGTGACATTTATACTGGTTCTTCTTAACATGTATTGCGGTCTTGGTTTCCAGAATCAATGGAGTTCTTGTTTTTCTCTAAAAAATAGTCAACTAGCCTTAGATTCACTGCTGTAACACTAAAAAGACTATCAGAAGTTATGAACCAATTCAGGCGTTCATATGAGAGAGAGAGAGAGGAAAGAGATGAAATTGAAGATATGATGAGTGATGAGAGATATAACTTTGTAATGAGAGAGAGAGAGAGAGAGAGGAAAGAGGGTCAGAGTTGATGCGGAGGAGAGATAGAAATGAGGATTAAATGACTTAATTGCCCTTTTGTTTCTTTCAATGTCATAAGACGTGGCTCAATAAGGATTATACAATGGGTTTCTAGAGTTTGTACAACTCAATAAGGTTTCCATAGGATACTTACCCTATATATATATATATATATATATATATATATATATATAAAGGGTTAGGATCCGTTGAGAACTCGATGAGTTTCTAGAACTCGCGAAAACTCGATGTAAAATGCGAATTTTTTTTTCCACACTGGTGTAAAAACATGTAAACCCCGGTGTACAAAAAAGAAAAAAAATACATGAATTTACACAGAGTTACATCGGTGTAAAGGATTTTTACCCCATGTAAGTATATTAATATTTTATTGTTGTTTAATTTTGGACCACATATTCATTTTTTATTAAAATAAGTGTGTGGTTATAAAGTAAGTTCCTATGGTTCTCACAACTCAAGGAGTTCTCAAATGATCCCCAATCCTATATATATATCAAACCAATAATCTTATACAAACACCAAAAAAACCTCTCCCCACTACATGTACTCTTTTATATAAAAATCTTAGCATGCTAGTGTAGAACTCTTTTTTTTTGTGAAATGTTTCTTGCTTTATTGACTATTGTGACTAGAGTTTGATAAATGTTTGTTGAAAACTAAAATCTAGGTCGGAGATGAACTTTTCCTCAAAAGCATTCTAAACTTTATCGAGACTGTAGCAAGAGGATGGGTGAAGAGCTTGGACCCAAATGAGTGACAAGTCGATTATTGTGAATGTACTTGGATGAAGCTCTATTCGTTTGCATAGGTGGAGACGTGATCAAATTCTTGTTGATAACATAATGGGTACAACTAAATAAGCAAAGTGTCCTATTTATGATGAGTTGGTCCATGCACTTCAAACAATGACAAGTGAATTTGAAATTATGGAACAAGCACTGATTGAGAATAATATCATGCCTCATCCATCAAGCACATCTGGACAATCTCAAGGTGATAGTCTAGAGGGTGATGAAAGTATCGATGAGTGATGTCGTTTAGGAATTTTATATAACCCGTTAGTAACTTCTGGTCAATATTTGCTTTGTTTGTTTGGTTGTTTGAACACTTATGTTTTGATTAAGAATGTTAATTTGGTCGCGTATATTTCTATAACTGTTTTTGTATTTGTTTGTATACATTTAAAAATTATTATTTAAATAAATCGTGGTTATTATCTACACATTTAAATATTTTACCAACACATTAATATATATTATTTATACATATGTTAAGATTAATACCTACACATCTTACATTTACCTACATATAATTAGTTGTCATGTTGGATGCCACGGAGCTGCCATGTCATACGCCATTCTAACAAGTTGTTATACTTTCACCAACACATATATTAGTTATAGCCACACATAAATGTGTAGGTATAGCTACACATAATAAATGTGTAGGTAACGATCTATATCCACAGTGCTGAGTCTACACATCATGACACTTAATTTATGTGTAGGTAAACATAACTACTAACACATTATATGGTTTTTCTTACACATACTATGTGTGGGTAAATACCCAAATTTCTTGTAGTGATATATTTATCTTCTACACTATAAAAAAATACATTATTTTAAACATCTCGTACATGGCATTGTGGAATGTAAATCAGGAGATCGTGACGGTGTTGATCAATGTCCAACACGTACATCATCCTCCTCTCCTTAGTATGTCTTCTTTTTTATGCAATGTGTTGGTGGAATTCAATCGACTAAGTGGTACAAATGATTGCAACATGGATCAGTTCATTAGTAAGTGGCGGAATCTCTTCAGAAAGTGTACCAGATGGAACGTCCTCTTTGAAGCCACGATTGCGGCGCACCCTGGTATTGCCGAGGATATGGCAATCCAACTCACACAAGTCAAGTATTGGGCTACACACGGCACCAAGTTCACCCATGTTGCGTCATGGCAATTGTTAATGTTTTTTAGACAAACATAATTAAAAACATTACATAAACTTTAATTAAAACATTACATAAACCTAAAATAAAACGTAACATAATCCTAAATTAAAACATTAATTAGACCACTACTTAAACCTAATTAAACCAAAATTACTTAAACACACCAACTAATACATGCGATCCCAATCCTCTAGAGTGTACTCCAGAGACGAAACGTCACGATCGCTACCACGACTGTGTGACCTAGCGTCTGAGCGGATGCATCCGAAGTCAGGACTTGAAACAAGATATAGTTAGTTTCGTACCATTCAGCCCAGCTAGGTACGACTGGTGTTGGACAAATGTATGGAACATGAGGGAGGGTTTGTGGTGAAGTTTGTTTACGTCTCACCAACTTGTAGTTGATTCAATCCCAGTACAACCATAGTGTAGTCATAGGCCTAATGAAATTCTTCGTCTGTAATAGGAGCATTTGGATCGACACCTGATTGACTTGGTAAAGGAGGATGAATTATTAGTTGGTTTGGAGTGTAGAGTAGACGACGAGGAGAAGGGGTGTACACTGGTTGAGGAGGAGAAAGAGACTCCACTGGTTGAGGACGAGGAGGAGGAGACGACACTGGTTGTGAACGTAGGTTGGCGCGTCAGTGGCGTTAATATCGCCTGAGGTTGGAAGGTCCAACTGCTTCGATAGGACACCCATAGCTTTGATTGTTTTTGTGTAGATTGAATTGTGAGTGATAATTGGTTTTCTGTCTTGTATTTATAGGGTTAGAAAACTAGCCGTTTAAAAAGTATCCGTTTAAAAACTATCCGTTTGAATATTATTGTTTATTAAATACTAACTATTATTTAATATTTTACTTAATAAATTTAATTTACTTTTTTATTTAATAAATTTACTTTTATTAAATATTAATTTTTTATTATTATTTTTTATTTAATAAATTTACTTCAATTTAAATAATTTTATTTAATTAAATTTGTATATTTAAATAAAAAACAATAATTAAGCAATGATTACTTAATGATTATCAAGCCCCTCATCTACTACACACCTATTTTATATAAAGCCCCGTCAAGCCTCTTATTTTTTATTAATATTTTAATCCATCAACTCCTGTCAAACCCCCCACTACACACGTCCTAAAAAAATCTAAGCCAGGAAGGTAAAATTTTAAACATATATATAGATTTAAAAGTTGATTAAAATTTCATGAGTTGTAAGTTTAAGAAGTAAAAATATTGAAATGAGGCATCGATTTCTAATTGATTCGAATAAATTAAATTAAAAAAGTAAGAAAAGAATTAAGAATATATATATATATATATATATATATATATATGGATCGATAGATTAAAATAAGAACAAGGTTGAGTTGTAAGAACCATAGAACTCACTTATTAGCCTCACATTTAATTAATTGTGTAATGGATTTGTAGTTGTAATTAAAACATAATAAAATATTTAAAAAAATATTAATTGTGTTACACCGGTGGAGTCATTTTTCTTACACTGGCGTAAGGACGACATAAGTTTTTTTTTTCTTTTTTTGTATATTTCTTAGTTAGCCATTTTTACATCATTTGGGTAAAAAAATTAGAAATTCACATTTTATGTTCGAGTTCTCTCGGTTCTAATAGCTGGAGTGAGTTCTCAACCAAGCCGAATCTTTTATATATATATATATATATATCTAATTTTTGAGAGTTCAAATGAGAAAAAATTGTTTTGTAAGAAGAAAAAAAAAATTTAAATCAACAGAAATTTTCTTTTAAAGGGGTGCACTCAAATGGTCCCTGCCCTTAACTGCTGTTAGTTTTCTCTGTTAAGTTAGTGTAAAATTCCATTGTACCCGTTTAAAAGAAAAAAACAATTTAATTAAACCGTTTTTCTATTTAAATATGACCACACCACCAACCCCAGTTACCTGAAACCACCTCCTCCTCCACTTACTTGAAACTACTACCATCTCCACAAGCTCCCCGACGCCAATGAACACAACCATATGAAACATCAACAAAATTAAAACAGGTCTAGTAGTTCCCTTTTAGCTATTTGATTCCAATTGGGAAAGTGGTTTTGAAGGACCACAAGAAACCCCATCTGTTACCAAACGACAAAGCTGCGAACCAGTGATTCCATTTTCACCTTCCTATCTCCGGTTGTGTGAACCTGCAAAATGCATTTTCGATGGTGGCCGACGACTGTGATCGAGCCTGGTTTGTTAATTTGGAATCAGACCAATGGTTATGGAGATGGAGGATGGGTTGAGTGGCGAAAAAGATGGTGGCTAGTTATCGGACCGATGGTAATGAAGATGGAGGTGTGCAAAGAAGGATCTGGTTTCGTCAACCACCATTCCTATACACGCTTCGACTGAGCCCTCGGGTACCGTCGCACAGATTGCACCCTTCGAACCCTCAGCTACCATCACCGATGTTGTTCTCAGATGTATGTATGTGTACAAAGAAGTTGCAAGGGACGGGATGGGGTTAGGTGTTTAATATGAGCTTTTTTAGTTTTTTAACTTATTTATTTATGTGTTTTTGTAAATAAATAAGGGTACTTTGGTCATTTAACATGCCTTTAACGGTGGAAATAGATGACAGTTAGGGTTTAGGACTATTATAGTTACAAAATGTATACCACAAGGAGCATATATGTAACTAAAAAGTTTTAAGGACCAAAGATGTAAAATGTACATATTACAGGGACCATCTGTGTAATTAACTCTTTGTTTAATTTGTTAGAAAACAAAGATTATAGTTCTAAAATGCTTTCTAGTTCATTATCCATACACAAGTCTTGTATACATGTATATATAGTAGAATTCTTAAAACCATTTATGTGGGTCAAAACAATTTCTCTTTCAAGACATTATTGTGTTATCCATTTTCCAAATCTCATAATATGCAACTACTACAATAAGAATTCTAATCATATTAATCATGGCAACATGTGAAAAGGTTTCATTATAGCACTCAACACCAAAAAATTTCTAAAACCATTTGCAATAAGTATGGCCTTATGAGCATGCATCCATCCATTCATCCGTTTTGATTCACCTTACTATTCATAGTAGCTTCAGCAGGTTTCATTCTTGATCATATATAGATTCGTAATTAGTTCTATGTTACCCGCTGCCAAAAAAAAATACATATTTTAAGATCTGAAACAAACTGTATCAACTTGTGATTTAAGCCTTAAATATTGTGCACCTCTCAAACATGTAAAGATTAGCATTACTCCAATCAAAGTCATACCCGGTGCGAGAAAAATATTTAGGTAAGGAGTCATGTATATTCATGGCTTGCAAATTCATATAAAAACAATCTAAATTTACGTCTACAGTATAAAACATTAATGGTCCATGTGACCATGTGGCAGTTAGTTGTGTGGTAATTATTTTTTTCTTTACCAAACATTTTTGTTTCTCTATTTACAATACATTTCACGAATATAATCAAAATTTAGGAGATGGTTCAGCTTTTAGGTAGCACACCCTTTCCTTCCATTCACTATTGTTCAATGGGAAAATCACGATAATAGCCATTAACCAAATGGCTTTTACCAAAATAGCCACCTCCTAGCTCTTGGAGGTGGCTTCCAGGTTCTGATACCTCTTCAAGAGGTTTCCTTTTCACACTTCCACCTCCATTTTTAAAACGGCCATAACTTTTTTATACGACATTATTTTTTAAAAAAAAATTACATCATAAAAACAAGTTTTTCATCCTCTTTCATTTCCATACCATATTGCTATACTTTAAAAAAAAAATATTTTGCTGGGTTGATGGTACTTGCGTCTAAATATTTAAACACTTGCGTTTAAACATATATGTACTTGCGTCTAAATGTTTAAACACTTGCGTTTAAACATATCTGTACTAAATTTGTAAGCTAGACTTTT
This sequence comes from Ambrosia artemisiifolia, assembly GCA_032199755.1. NCBI lineage: Eukaryota > Viridiplantae > Streptophyta > Magnoliopsida > Asterales > Asteraceae > Ambrosia > Ambrosia artemisiifolia. The sequence goes on from CM063523.1 coordinate 45,826,008, forward strand.
ACAGGAAAAAAATGGCTTATGGTGTGACAATAACTCTTTTAGATGTAATCGTTTGAATAAGTATTGTGACCTTTCGGCTCGATACCACAATTAGAGATATAAGGTAAAATTGAGTATTGCAGTATGTGACATAACTGTTCCCACCACCACCGTATTTTTCCATTCACCATGTTCATAAGTCGATCGTATTTGACACCCCGCGAATAATCAGGCCAATCCATATGGTTAATAAAATACGCAAACCTGAGGCACAAAATGCTAGTTATAGGTAATTAACTATCTATGCAATTCAAACATCTTAAACCACCAAACAAAAAACTAATACATGACATTATAATGACGGTCATTAATCCTGGCTAGCCAATATTGTTAAGAAGATGTAATTAACACGAACCTGAATGAGTGTCGTTACGAATGAACAAAAGCCAAAACCTAACCACCATTTAACCCTCACATCCAAAATCACTACTAGAAAAAAGGCCTTCCTTGACACTTTTTTTATGACATACCACATTTTATGACATGCAAAAGTGCATGTCATAAAAAAAATGTCATCTTTGGAAAAAAATGATAATTTCTTGACGTTTTTTTACGCATGTCAATAACTTACCGTCATAAAATAAAAAAACATGACAGTTTTGAAATCGCGTGTCATGATTTGTGTCACCTAAAATCTCAAAAGATTTCACCCTTTTCCATAAACCTCCCCTTTCTCAAATCAAACCCCTCACCTAAAATTCTGCTCGTTCATCCTAATCAAATTAAACCCTAACCCTGCTTTCTTCACTCATCATCTCCATCTGTGAAGAAATTAAACCCACCGAACCTCCACCCTAAATTTCTTCGTTCCTTGAGCTGTGGAGGCGAGGAAGCTGTTAAATAAAGGCGAGGAAGCTTAAAAAATCATCAAATGCAAGTGTTCCACGACACCGAACCTCCTGATTCATGAATGTAAGCGAAAGAAAAGGGGTAAAGAGATGCACACTGAGGAAACCCTAACCTGATTCGTGACGTGTTCCACATCGGCTAAGAAGAAGGATCACAGAAGAGGTGAATGTAAGCGAAAGAGGAAGCTGAAACCCTAACTCAGTTCACCATTTCTGTAGCCGAACACCTCTGGCTCTCTAACTCAGGTATGTTTCTTTCTCAACTCTGATTATTATAAGTTTTTTTAGTATAAGATTTGTTAATAGTGATGAGTGTTTACAACATTTGTAGCTAGAATTACATATTTGATTAGTTTTGTTAGTTCAAGTTGTTGATGTTCAAGTGTTTACCTTACCTGCAGGGTGTTGTCAAATTTCGTGATTGAAGGATTCTGCTCCTGCTCGTTCTGCGCATTTTCGTTCTGCTCCTGCTCGTTGTGGTATTTATCCTCTCTCCTTCTGTTTTTGTTGTTTATTTTTAGTTTTAATTCGTTATTTAGGGTTTCAATTGGGATAATACTCCAGATTATGATGATAGTTAGTGTTTCTTATTGATGAAAGATATTTATAAATCAACATTACACCTCGTTCTGCTCCTGCTCGATAACTATTGATATTTCGAATGTAGTCATCCAATTGTGGTTTTAGCTTATATGGTGTCATACAAGTGGCAATTTCAATCTAGCTATTTATAAATGGGTTGATTATCTTTCATCATGTGAGAGTAGTTTACATTAGATTCATAGTCACATATATATTATTATGCCTATGAAATCTCGAGATCAACTTCTAATCCTAACAGACACTTATGTACATAAAGGTGTATTTGAGAAAGTAGGTGTTGAACCACTAGTGCAGAGGATAGGTAAGTATAAGAGTGCCGGTGATCAACTAATTCGCAAGAACATGTCTGAAGAAAACCGTGAGGCGATTACTACCTTGCTTGATAATATCTATCAGAATTGGGTAGATAAGATTTCCCAAGCCACAGGTGAAGTTACTATGTAGTTTCCCTTATAATCTTGATATATATCAAAGTCAGAAACAATTTGAACATTCTTTTACAGGAAAGAAACAAGAAGAAATTGAGCGTTTTATTAACGAAGGAGTTTATCAAATGAAGTTGAAAGATGGATGGACAACAGATATAAAATATGATGATGAGGTATACACATTCTTCACAAACCCAGTTCTTAATTGTTGTCATAATGTCATTTATAGCTTTGAGTTCAAAATGCTAAGAAAAACTTGATTATCGATGCCTGTGATTTGCACACTCATTTACTACAAGATAGCTCTAATGCAGTAGTACACTATAGACCTCACCCTTGTTTTTCTGATAAGTATACCAATTTTCAGATATGTTGTTGGTATTTGTAACCTTCTCAGGTTACATCAATGTTGAGAACAAAATTGGGGGTTTTGTCAAGGTGTGGTACCAGGTGGTTCTGCGACCAGGAAATGAGAACCGGCAGCAGGAGAGAGAAGGATATAAGGAGGTCCAGTAGGAGAGGAAGAGTCATCGCCATGGCTGTGCAGCGGCGGCGAAGGCAAGGGTTTCAGATAGAGGTCTTCGGCGCTTCAAATACGTTTATTAGCGGCTATGATTCTGGTATGTTACTTGATTAACCATTCCACTTTTTTACCTCTAAATCTAGCTTAGATCGGTTTAGTTACTACTTACTACTACATTTGGGGTTTGAAGTGAAAGTCCGTTTGATGTCATGTCGGAGTACTTTGTAGATAGTTGTTTTTGGGGCAACAAGTTTGAACATAATCATCAAAGAAAATTAACATTTTCTTAAAATCAGATTCCAGATTTCTTATCATTTTCTTGAAAACTAATCATGTGTTTATTTTATTTCATGACATGATTTGTGATTTTCTCAAATTCTATAAGTCCTGTTTGGATATTAATATATTATTGTTGTTGAACATAAAGGATTTTAAGCAAGGGATCATTCATTTCTAATTTGTATTTCTTCAGTTTCTGGGTCAAGCCCTCTATATTCTTCTTGAAAACAAACCTAAGCTTGCTGGAGAAAAGGGGATCAGTCATGAGGCCACCAAAAGTTATTCGAGTTACATTATACTTTATGGTTGATAGTAGAGGTGATAAAAAGGGTGGTGAGGCGTGTAGGGTAATGGGTCAACATTGAGTAGCTTTTGTACCTCAAGGCGCCAAAAACTATATATATACACACACACACACACTTGCTTATATCTGAAGCATATGTAGATTATTTATACTATCAGGTTAGTCTTATTATATGTGCTTCAATTTAAAAGCCAAAATGTTGACTTTGTAATTGAGGATGTTTTGGCTTGCAGGGGTTGTGGTTGGTAAAGCACTGCTTGGAGAGAGAAGCTTGTTTTTCATGGGAAGAATTACATAGAGTTTTATTATTTTTTTCAGTCTTCCGGTTGCAGTTTTGGAATTATTTATTGAAATGGTGAGTATCTCTAATCCTTCATGCTTTTGGGATACATGCGGAAAATTATTTAGTTAGTTAAAACGCTTATTTTGGTAAAATGTTTGCTTTAGGGGTGTAGTATTTGCTTATGAAAAATATGAAATTGACGTTGGTTATCCTATTTTTATCGTTTGTTTTGGTGAAGCTGTATCCGAAACGAACCGTAAAACTATTTGTTTTTTTATTTGCTTATCATTCTCTAGCCGTGACCGTAGTTTGCTTCCTATCACTGCCCTTCTCTTATGTCATAGATATAGTGATATACCACATCAATATACCACATTAAAATTAGTAGATAGGAATATAGGACAGATTTTCATATTCTTAGTCTTTTCTTGCTTGAATCGTCATGTTCTTATATCACTCAAAGCATTCAGAATCAACCTATGTTCCTCACACAATAAATACATCTCTAGTGTGGTTACAGATTCTTCTAGAAACTCTATGCTCATGTCATGTTTAGATTTTGATGTTTTCATTTCATGTTTACGGACTTGTGCTATATATTTACAGATTCACGGTATAAGGCTGTGATCATCAGAATTGATAGCCCTGGAGGTGATGCTCTTGCTTCTGACTTGTAAGTGCTTATATATTTTCATCAGATTTAGAAAGAAATAAATAAAAAAAATAACTTATTAAAACCTTATACACATTCTTCCACATTATGATAAAGTCTACATTCTTATTCTTAGTATGAAAGCAGGAATGAAGTTGAAAAAGAAAGACTAACCAAGAGAAAATGTTACAAAACTATTTGAGCTCTCATTATGTTTAAATTTGTTCTTGTGTAGGATGTGGAGGGAAATTAGACTATTGACTAAAATTAATCCTGTAGTTGCATCAATGGTTGATGTGGCAGCTAGTGGAGGATACTATATGGCCATGGCAGCTGGGACTATAGTCTCGGAGAATCTTACGTTGACCGGGTCAATTGGTGTTGTCACAGGTCCATTACAATGTCCTTAACCCTTCTCTTTAATATTCAGTTAGTTTTTTTGTTACATCCATTAAACCTTACATAAAAATCTGCATGTTGCTTCTATGGACTTTTAACCCCTTTTCAGAATTTTCCCAACTAGAGTTGCATTTAGACCCATTTATGGTAACTGGGTCGATTTAGGTTATAAGTTTCTCCTAACAGAATGGGTACACTAAAAAAACATTGCTAATATGAAATGGTCATAAGTCACATTATACTAATGACCAATATTTTTATTATAATCATATAGTTTTTGCCATGGTATTTAATAAATAAGTTCATTATAAAGTTCAATAAAAAAATGTATGAACTTGTGGGTCAGCCCAGCCCAGCCCGATTAATTTATTAATTTTATTGTTGTCTCAGGTTGGGGGAGGAGCGGATCATTACGGGGATGAAGACACGGATGCCCTTCGCGAAGAATGGTCAGGCATAGCCGCAACATTTATTTTCAAATGATCCAAACAAACAAGCAATGTAATGTCGATACAATATTTTTGTAAACGTTAAACGTCTCGGATTAGTTTGTAATTTGAAAAATATGGCCGGATTATATAATGAAATGATGTTTTTGTTATTAGTTTGCTAATTATTTTGCATATAATAAAATGGCTATAAATCCACGAGGGTAAATATGTAATTTTACAGGAATTTTTTTTTAGATTAATAAATTATGACACGCAAAAGAACGTCATAAAATTCTGTCATAATATGTGTCGAAAAAATGTCAACAAAAACTGTCATAAAAATGTGTGTCATTAAAAAGTGTCATAACGTGTGTCAATAAATGCTGTCATAAATGTGTGTCATGAACAGATGACACGCGAAAATATGTCATTTTAAATTTATGACACCGCCATCCTTGACGTTTTTTTTCTTGTCATCAGACCCTTTTCTTGACACGCATTGCGTGTCAAGAAAGGCCTTTTTTCTAGTAGTGAATGAAAATTTAACAAAAAAAAGAATTAGTTATTTTCTTTAACAAAATGAAAATTTAGTACAGATATGTTTAAACGCAAGTGTTTAAACATTTAGACGCAAATACTATCAACCCAGCAAATTTTTTTTTTTTAAAGTATAGCAATATGGTATGGAAATGAAAGAGGATGAAAAGCTTGTTTTTATGGTGTAATTTTTTTAAAAAATAATGTCGTATAAAAAAGTTATGGCTGTTTTAAAAATGAGGGTGGAAGTGTGATTATTTTTTTATTATATTTATGGGAAGCCTCTTGGAGAGTTTTAGAACCTGGAAGCCACCTCCCAAAAGATGAGAGGATTTTGGGACACGTGGCCACGTGTTAGTGGCTCTTTTTCTCAAAGGTCATGGAAATCGGTTAAGGTGCCTCGGGAAAGGGGAACCGTCTCACAGAGACGGTTCCACTGATTAGTTTGGTAAAAACCCAAAAGTCAAGGCTATTTTCATGATTTTTTCTTGTTCAATCCTCTGAAGCCTCTCAATAATTATTTATTTATTTTCGTTTACCAAAGCTAATTCTCAATAATTTTTTTAACTTAAATTTTTCATCTTGCACATCAGTTACTTCGGATAATGGATGATTATTTTGTTTTTTGTTTTCGTCTATGATCCCTTTCTCTCTCTCTCTTTTTTTTTTTTTATTTTTTTTTTTACTTTTTTCTCTTTTATTTGATCTCACCTAAATTGCCCCATCTATCCTCTTGAGGAGAAGTTTGGTTTCAAACTATCCGGTTTAAACAATGGGAGTACGCCATGCTAATGTTTCTTGGATGATCCACATATAAGGGTCAGGTGCCGATGATCTTATTTTTCCACTAAAAATATAATACTTTAATTTTATATTTGGTTATATTCTTAACTTACATTTATACAACAACGTATATATATTTCATGCTTGCCAAATGTTTGGATGTTAAATGCATCTTTTCTTCATTTAGATTTTCAAAAGTAACCTATCGTAAACACATCACTAGAAGCAGGTGTTATCCCGCGCGTAGCGCGGTTATAACTACTACTTAGTTCCAAAACCAGTTTCAGATGAAATAAAAAAGACGAAGCTTTAGTAAAAATAATGTTAACCACCTTAAAGAACTCATCAGAATTGATGACTCTCTTGAAGACAATAAACTAAATTGGATATTATTCTCACATGCATGGCCTCTTTGCTTCTTGCCACTCTCCCTATCAATACAGTTCCGACTTTCAAAATTAAACCAGATAAGTGGATGCAAACATTACTCACCTGTAGAAGGATTAGTGATGGATTTAAGAGAATAAACATTATTCACATTACGTGCAATAAGACTGTCGATTAACAGTATACAAGCAACCTAATTACATTGAAAAAAGTGCGGACGATAATGATGATAATATATAGCATGTTCTTCTAAGCATGTCAAGGCCAAGGCCACTAATTAAGTGGCTAACATTTCTACAAAAGCAATTAATTTCTAAGTGACAGGTTTCTCCATCAAAGAGTTCAAGAGAAGGAAGAAGAAAGATATAAAGTTTTTGAATGGTCTCATGATCATTATACCAATGCTTACTGGTATCACCTTAAAGTTGCTTTTCATGAGAAAAGGGAGTTAAATTGGGGCCTGTATATGAAAAAATAAAGTATCAGAAGAAATACAAAGAAAGTATCCTCTTGTTTATGATATCTTACATGTCTTATTGGTTAATGGTTATTTTATTTAGGGGAGCTATTACATCTTTAAACCATTCACAACTCGTCCCCCATCCCCAACCATATAATTTAAGTAAAAATCATAGTTTTCTAAATTTTCCTCTCAGTTTTTTAAAGTCTTTCACATCTCATTCCCCATTCATATCCCCTATAAGCTTTATTTATTATTATTTTATTTTTTTACAACCAACATCAAATCACTCCACCTTCAATTTGTATTATTTTATTATTATTAAATGAGATGGGGGAAGTATGGAAAACCCCATATATAGGGGCTCAACATAGGTTTTTTGCAAATTTTAGAAATGAGGTATGGAGATAGGGGTTGGGATGGAGTGAGTTTTTGTGAGATTTTCTTAAATTTTAAGAATGGGAGAGGGAATAGGGGATGGGTTGTGAATGCTCTTATGGTCACTTATAGTGAATAGCTTCCCCATCCCCATTCACTCACAATCAATTACAACCACATATTACATTAAAAATCATTACAGTTTCTCTCTCCTCCACTCACAACCACTACCAACAAATATTAAAAAATAAATACAGTTTTCCAGTTTTTCTCAAAAGATTCCCAAATAACCCCAAATATACCGATAAACAGTAGATTCCCCATTTTTTTCACTCACAACCACTTCCAACCCCATAAAAAATTATAGGGTTTTTTCTCACAGAATTATAGGGGACCAAATGGCAGTGCTCAGGATACTTCTCTCATAAAAGGTAGGTGTGATGTTATCCTGGTGAATTTAATGTTAAATTAATTACCATGCATCATAGAAAATTATAAACAGTAATAAAATAATATTGTGTTAATTGCACTATATAGGAAAACCTATAAATGATACCAGGCAAAGTTTGAAAGACTACATGATATGTCTGAAAAACTAAATACCAAATGATTATGCCAAGTATTCTTTAGAAAGATTGAGAGAATTTTATATGATTACTTTGAGTGATATATCCTTAATGAGTGGAGTATCAAGTGATTGAATTGATTAGGGCAATATAAACTAATCTTAAACACACATCATGTGATAATCTAGGAAGAAACATGCCATGATAACGAAAACTACATGAGTACAATAATGGCAGTCCATAGCTAAAGCCATCATATGTTATTCAGATCTGGGTGATAAAGTGTCCCACCCTTGGGTAGCATTGAGTAGCATCCCAGGTCAAAGAAAGTGAATTAAACAGGGAAATATGCATGATGATCATGGCTGTAATGATGCTATTAATCATGATTAGATATAATGAAAGAAGAAAGCATGGCAATGTCCACTCATTTTGTCTCTAAACACAAACAATCCTTCCATCGCTAGGATTTGCATGAGATATCCTCTAAATCCATCATCTTATAGTAAGCACAAAGATAGAGTTAACCATTTTCTAATCAAATTATAAAACCTAGGATTCAAAAGTAAAAACCTTTACTGAGCTATCAACTTATTATATTTCTCAATATATGTACTTCTCTCGGCTAATGAATTTATTTGTGTCAATCTAGTGCCAATTGATGAAAAGTCTACCTTTCCTTTTCCATACAGATTGGAAGCCTAAAAATCAAGAATTGAAGATCCGATGACAATCATACGAGGCTTATCACCCGTGATCTTCTCCGGGTGTAGGGTTTATTTAATTAAATTTTGATCAAATGCAATTGTGGGTTTTCAATTAAACCATTTGGTTGAATTTGAATAATGAACTGTGGTTTGTGTTTTATCTAATTGAATTAGTAGTTGTTCGAATAAAACCCATTAAATTTGATTCCACATCCATCACTTGAATAACCATGAATATAGTCACCATTAATGACTTCCAACTAGGTTAATTAGATGAACTATGTTTTATTAAACCTGAATTCTAGAGTCTAGAGAGGATTACATTTTCATCATATTGTTTAAAACCCAATTTTGATTTCGTTAAATTTTTTAAGAGTTACATCAATCAATCAATCAATTTTTAGTTCACAATTTAATGCTTAACTCATTGAAACACTTGAACTTCAACAGTTTTCACTAAGACTGTGGGGTGTGGGGTGGGGAAAGGCTCGGGAAGGCTGATGTGGCCTTTTCCCCGAAGGGGAACACCGCCCCCCCCGAAGGAGCTTCGGTGAACTCGGGAGAATTACCCCGTCCACCCCGTCCCTTTTCCCAATGATTTTTTTGAACGTTAACTTTAGAGAGAGAGAGAGGTTTAGAGAGAGAGGGGGGTTTAGAGAGAGAGAGAGAGGGGTTTAGAGAGAGAGACTTGCCGGAGACGATGGAGACTTGCCGGAGACGACGGAGACGACCGGAGATGACCACACAGTGGAGCCGGAGACGAGGGAGAAGATGGTTTTTCGAGAGAGGTGTGTGGTTTTAGAGAGAGAGAGGGTTTTTAGAGAGAGGGTGCTTGAGAAGATGGTGAAGATGTGTGTGTGGTGTGTGTGTGGTGCTTTGGAGAACAGGTAGTTTTTAATTTTTTTTTTGTTTTTTTTTTTCATTTAAATATAATAATATCAAAAAAATAATAATTAAATAATGGAAGGGGAAGGGGGAAGAAGGGGGAACCATTTCCCCTAGAAGGGGGAGGAAAAGGGGAAAATGATGTGGCGCTGATGTGGACAAGGGGAAGGAAGGGGGAAGGGGAACCACACCCCATAGTCTAATTTCCCGTGTATCTAACACCTTACTTACCTTACTAGTAAAGGTATCTAGGAGCTGAGTTTTAATGTATTTTGTACCAAACTTTCGACGTCAATCAAAATGACGCCGTTGTGGTGGAATCGGCGGGCTATGTGTTTGTTTAGTTGTTTTCCCTTCAAAAAAAAGTGAAAGATCCAAAAACATTTTCTTTTCTTTGGTGTACCTTTCTGAAGGTAGGATAGTCAAAGATGAGAACCGGATATCAATCCAGAGAGACACCAGCTCCCGATACTAAATCATTGTTATTCCTTTGCCGGATAATTAATTTGGTTGGTTTTCTAAAGTTTCATGTAATTTTAAGATGAATAAAATGATAAATATTTACAAACAATATTGTTTTTTCAAATAAGTTATCTAAATTAAAAATCCACTAATGATATGGATAAAAAATGTTGGCAAAATAAAATCCTCAAGTAGCTAAGTACCGGTCAAAGTTCCTTAAATATATAACTCTTTTGGAAATTAAAATGATTAAAACATTCAAACCACCCGATTATGAGAACATTGATAACTCTATGAAGTAATTAAATACATTTTTTTTTGATAAAATATCATAAAATTATCTTAATGTAGAAAAACTGTATACGACATTTATGCCATTATTAAGAACCCCGAGCGACAGAAGTTATTTTTACGTCAATTTACTTATATCTAGGGCTGCAAACGAACCGAATGAACACGAACAAGGCTTTGTTCGTGTTCGTTTGTTAAGAAAATCATGTTCACGAACAGTTCATGAACACTTACCGAACAAGATTTTTTGTTCGTGTTCGTTTGTTAAGAAAACACTCATCTACGTGTTCGTTTGTTAATTTTGTTCATGAACGCACACGAACACAAACAGACAGTAATGAACACAAACAAGTGTTCATGAACGAAAACAAACACAAACGAACATATATTTACTTTTGAATAACATCGAATTCACATGCATTAAGACACTAGCTAGATCCGCCCAAAATATAACCTAATTGTCCAAACATACTTAGTACTGGAGAAGGGCATTAGAGGTGCAGGGCATCAATAATGGAACGTGGAAACATATATTGGATACAAAAAGAAGGTTTATTAATCTCATATAGTCATATATTTACCTCATATATATTATTTATTGGGTAAAATAACTAAAAAATAAAAGAATATAAATGAAGTATAATAATTAAAAACCTTAATAAACTATTAAACACAAACGAACACGTTACCGAACGTTCACGAACATAAACGAACGAACGCGACCTCTGTTCATGTTCGTTCGTTTAACTAAACGAACGGAATTTTTTGTTCGTGTTCGTTCATTTATTAAACGAACGAACACAAACGAACTTCCCGCTGAACGGTTCATGAACTGTTCGCTGAAAGTTCAGTTCGTTTGCAGCCCTACTTACATCTATGTAAACTGAGACCGACATATTTCTTACAAATTGTTTAGTTAGATATTAATCTACGTTTTTTAAAACAATGGTTAAAAAATCGCATGTGAGAAAGGATTTCTCATTTGAACATATATATATATATATATATATATATATATTTAATATTAAATAAATTATTAATTTTTTATAACCTCCCTAAACTAGTTAAATAAATGAAACTTATAATTCATTTTTAAAACATAGTATTTCAAATCAAACCTAATTTAGAGTAAATGATAATTTCGATATGTGTAAGATATACGTCGGATGAATTTTTTTTATAAGTGTACATAAACTTATGATAATTAAATATATGTAGGATAAACATATGATAATTTTGATATATGTAAGATGAATTTTGATAGATGTAATGTAGGACAACTTTGATAATGCGTAGTATAAAATGTTAATGACTATGAAGAAACAATAAGTATCACGGAGATTACGTATAATCTGCGTGGGGTTAATACCTATGTTCGTCAGGATTAATCCTTTACCCAAACCGTGTGGTCAAACCCGTTTAATGATGATACAAGTGTGTGTGTGGTGAAAGTGAGTAAGAACACAAGATGTAAGTGGTTCGGTCGAATAATGACCTACGTCCACTGCAAGTAGCCGATGTATTATTAATATGAGAACACAAAGAGTACAAGTGAGAATGCTCGTGGCTACAAGTAACTATTTTTCGGATGCCTTGGCAAGGAGAGGTCTCCTTGTATTTATAGGAGAACTCATGGGCTTGATCGAAGGGCCCACGAATAGCCATTCTTTATTGGGCTTGGTCCAGGCCCAAGTCCAAGGTCTTCCCTGGAATTGGCGGGAGAACATGTGCACTGTTCATGACGTCACTCTGGCAGCATGGTTGTTGCTCGAGGCGGACACGTGGCACGCTGTGGTTGGCAGACGGCGCACCTGTCCTTGCTACAGTCGTTGACCATGCTCCTGACAGCAGTAAGGGATGTCTGTTGTCACTGTAGAAGCTGGTATGGTGGAAGCATGGCTGCAGCCATGCTGCTGTCCTTGTCTTGTAAATGTTGGACCACTTTTGCCACCTGTCGCTTTACCATTGGCGCGTACACTGTCAGCGATCTTTGTGAATCTTCCTTTTGTTGTCTTCCGTACTTTGTACAATGGTTGTCAAGGGAAGATTCCGCGCGTGATGGTACGCGCTTATCAGGTGATGTTATTGCTTATCAGTTGCTATCCTTGCGCGCCTTGTTGTATGCACTACTGGTTGCGCGCCGCTGCTTCCTCGCGCCGCTGACTGGCGCGAGGGAGCTGACTTATGGGGATAGGGACGCCTCTTCCGCCTGGATTAGGCTCCCTATCCCTTCAAGTCCCCCTAGTCTAGGGTTTCTCCTATTCTTTGTGAAGAGTAGGTGGAGCGCTAGACTCAAAGTATGAGGTCGCGGATGAAAGCTCATCTGCTGGTGTGCCTTGAAATTCGTTCTTTTGCAAATTTTGGCGGAGAACGTCTTTTTTGGTTTTACGTCAAATTTGCGCCATGAAAGAAGTTTGCCGCCATGACCTGTTAAGGTGCTGGGCGGAGAACGTCTTTTTTCATTTTACGTCAAATTTGCGCCATGAAAGAAGTTTGCCACCATGACCTGTTAAGGCGCTGGGCGGAGAACGTCTTTTTTCATTTTACGTCAAATTTGCGCCATGAAAGAAGTTTGCCACCATGACCTGTTAAGGCGCTGGGCGGAGAACGTCTTTTTTCATTTTACGTCAAATTTGCGCCATGTTGTGGTTCTCCTGTTGTCGCGGAAGTGCTCCAGCAGTTGTAATAAATTTTGAATCATTGGCATTAATTTTGTCTCTCATAAATGAGAGTTAAGGCGCCTGGAATTCGAATGATCAGTTGCTTCTGATGGAAGCCTGAGGGTTGCTGATGAGTCAGCCTCGTCTGCTGTGCTGACTGTTGGCTGTCCCCTCATTATGGTGCAGTTACCAACATTTCGTCTGTGTCATGCGTGTGTGTTGTCACGCGCCCCACTTGTTGGTTGTGTGGTTATGCTTTTGCCACGTGTCGAGTGGCACGTGAAGTTCGTCAGACGCGTGATCCTCCACGCGCCTGACCAGTTTAAATTGGTGAGATCTAGTGACACGTGTCAGTCATCTGGCGAGTGACGGTTGGATTGTTTATCTGTGCTTGATCGCAGCCGTTCACTCGCGCATGAGGACACGTGTCATCATCTGCTTCCCTCCGTTTTGAAAAAGTGTGACGACGGTTGTTTCTCCTTGGGCCCCACTGCCATTAATGCAGTGGGTATATATAGGAGTTGGGAGGCATGTTGGACGGTTACTTGTCCATTTTGCTCATCCTTTCTTCTTACTTGCACTCTTTTCTTCAAAACACTCAGATCATTTGAAGTTTTCTTTGAATCTTCAAAGATTGTTTGATCAATCTTCAAAGATTTATCGTGAAACTTCTTTTTGATCTTCATCACTTCCTTGTTTGTTCTCAGTTTGTGTCATCTTGTTTGTTTGCTTTGAAGATTCCGATCAGTCTGCAAAGTTTTCTTCGTGTCTGTTGAGTTTTCCGGTGAACCCTTTGAGTTTTCCGGCGAGTCTTCAACCGGTTCTTGTTGATAAATCAGATTTTTCTTTTCCTTTCCTTCATTCATCTGTTAAAATGTCTGAAGCCTCCAACGTTGGGTCTCCCTCCGGTGATGTTACCGGGAAGGAGCCGGTGATAGACGACGTGGAGGAGGAAGTGCAGGTGGAACATGGTAAGATAAAGGAGCGAAAGCTCATGACAAACACCTTTTGTGTGTGGACTGAAGAGGCCTTCAGTCAATTTTGCAGGATTTATGACATCCTGCCGGAATGGGAACCAACACTGCCATCTCCGACGGAGACTGTGCTCTCTGCAGGGCCTGTGCAACTTGCCCTTTATGAAGCCCACTTCACCAAGTGTGGCTTCCGGCTACCTTGCACACGCTTCCAGGTTGATACCCTGGTAGCTTATGGTGTTGGGCCAACCCAACTTACCGCCTTTGGGATGCTAAGGCTGGTACATTTTGAGGCGTCTTGCCGCGCCTTGGACATTGAGCCCACCGTAGAGATGCTCAATGTCTTCTACTTTCTTGCGCGCGACGAGATGTGGTTCTCGTTTAAGCCGCGCCCCAAGGTGCCCCCAATGGCCACCCACAATCCCAAGTCCCTACACTGGGCCAAGGAGAAGTTCTTCTTCTTGAAGAGGGGGGTGATCCCCATCAGTCTGCCTTGGAAGGTGATTGCAGACGGTCAGCGGGTGGCTGACATACCAGTGATGAAAGATTATAAGAAGCAGGCCTGGTTTACCACCCTTACCGCCAACGCCACCAAGCTGGAGTTCAAGAATCTCACAGATGGTATTTTTTACCTTCTGGGGATGAGCCGCGTGGCTCTGCGCGCGGGGAAGGAACCATACATTGCTCAGGAGGGTAAGCATAGTTTCTTTGTTTTGACTTCTTTATTTTTGTATTTCATATTGTTCTAACTGTTTCTTGCGCAGGTGTGAGCAAGTTCCAGTTTTATGCTGCCCGCCAGGAGAAGGGCATTAAGTGGAGGCCTGTGGCGGAGGGGCAGGTGTCTTGCCTCGAGGCGTTTGTGGACAGGTTCTATTATCCTGACCTGTCCATCGCGCCCAAGCCTTACTATACCACAGGTGAGTCTAACGAACTTTTGTTTTCTAGCCTTTTTGGCGACGATGCCTCTGACTCCTCAGTGGAGATTGTGGAGGTTCAGAAGGCGCCCGCGGGGCGTGGTCGTTGGAAACACGCTCCGCGGAGGCGTAAACGTAGCCATCAACCTTTAACCAGTTCTGACTCGGGTTCTTCCGTTTCAGTAGGCGAAGTGGTAAAGGGGCGGCGCCGGAGGAAAGATGGGCCCGCCTCTGAGGATGAGGAGGAGGAAGAAACCTCCAAGCTGGAGAAGAGGAAAAAGAGGCGTACCACCGGTGCCACCTCCAGCAGCGCAGCTGCTAACTTGGAGAAGGTAGCTGCTGCTACCGGCGGGGAGGGTGGTGGGGTTGAAATCCCTGCTTCAGAGACCACTGCCTCCCCCTTGTCGCCGGCGCAAGGGGTGGTGCTGGCGAAAAGCTCCAGTGTTGGGGGGGTTGCTGCCCCCACCTTTAGTGTGGGCATAGGCGCTGCGCCCACGCGCCAGCCTCTGTTTCAGAAGCTGATAAAGAAGAAAACCCCTGGTAAGTTGATCTCTTTTTGCTTTTTCTTAAGTCTTTTCATTTGTTTTCTTAACGTTTTTGTCCCTGTTGCAGTTGCGCCGAAGATTATACCAACTCCTCCTCCCACATCTCCATCTGCGGAGGTGGGTAGGACCGAGGTGGATATGCTCTTTCAAGAGCAAGAGGCAGCACAGCGGGAAGAGGCCCGCTTGAAGGCTGAAGCCGATGAAGCCCTTCGAAGGGCGGAGGCTGAGAAGAAGAAGGCAGAGGCCGAGGAGGCGCTGCGAAGGGCTGAGGCCCAAAGGAAAGCTGCCGCCGATGAAGCTAGACAAAAGGCTGAGGCGGCAAAACATGCTGAGGCGGAACGCCTTCGCCTCCAAGAGCAACAATTCTTGGAGGAGAAGGCTCGCCGGTTGAAGGAGCAAGCGGAGGAACGTGCCCATGCTAGCGCCGAGGGCTCTCAAGAGATGGATGGCTTTGAGAGAGCCCTGTTGGAGGCGGGCGCTGGTAGCAGTGGTGGGGGTTTACGCCAATCTAGGCGTGAGCCCTTTGTGGTGAATGAAGGGGAGCCATCTGGAGAATATGATGGCTCCCAGTGGGCTGGAGGTGACGCCATTTGGCGCCCCCGTTGGGCAATCCGGGAAAACACCTTGTTTTCCAACTCCTGGGCCGCTGAGGAGTTTGTCAGCGGGGTGGTGCCTCCTTATGAGCGCACTCACCAGGATATGCTGAGTCGCGATGCGCTGATCTCTGCTCTATGTGTGAATCAAGCGACTCAGCTATCCATGATTGACTCGCTACGCCGTCGTGATGCGGCGGTGTGGCGAGATATTCATCGCTTGGAGGCGGAGAAGGCAGGCCTTGCTGAGAAGGAGGCTGCCTTCAAAGCTGAAATATCCAAGTACCGTCGTCGCGCCCATGAAGCTGAAGCCAAGGTTACCAAGTTGGAAGGGGACGCGGCGGCGGATAAGCGCCGATGGTCAGAGTCTTGCAAGAAGACTAATGCTGAAACTATGAAGTTGAGGCAGACTCTGTCTGAGGCGCAGGAGGAAGGCCGGGCGCTGACCCGGCAGTTAGAAGAGAAGAGCAAGGCCCTCTCCGAGCGGACTGCGCAAGTTGTGGAGAAGCGCTTGGAGCTTGAATCTAAAGATGCAGATCTTGTTAAAGCTACCGAGCGTGTCTCTTTCTTAGAGCAGGAGAGGATCCAGATCCTTCATTCCAAAGAGGATCTGGAGCAAGACCTTGGCTCTGCCGAGGAGGCTCGCGCTGCGGCTGTCAAAGAATGTGAGACAGCCCAGCGCCTTTTGGATGAGGCGATGGCCGCCCAGACACAGACGCAGGATTCCATCAAATGGATGATGACTGATGGGATCACTGGGGTAAGCTCGTACCTTCTTGGCGCTTTTGTTTTTCTTTGAAGCTTTAGATGTTAACTGTTAAGTCTTTTGCAGGTCTTCAAGAGGTTTTGGCAAGAACCTAAGCTGGGCGACCAAGTTGCTGCCATAGCCGCCACCGCCCAAGCCTATGGGTATGGTGAAGGCTATGAGGATGGTTTTCTGGCCGCTCAGAATGGTGGGCGGATTGAGGACGCGGATCATTATGGGAAGCCACTAAAAGAAGAGTATGAGGCGGAGCTGCTCAAGTTTGAAAAGGTGGACTTCCCAATTCTTCAAGTGGTTGCTGATTGCAACAAGAATGCTGATCCTCTGTCCGCCCTCAAGTACTTTATTGACAAATCTGATGAGTTGGCCAGGGAAGAAGAGCGCAAGCGCCTTGAAGAGGAGCGTCAACGAGCCAGTGGCGAAGGCACTTCAAATGTATAGCTTTGATAGGCGCTTGTCTTCTTTTTTTTTTCTTTATCTTGTAAATACTTTGTAATTATCAAGGGTTTTTAAGTCCCTTATTATGAATGAAAATTTTGGTTTTTCCTTATATCTTGTGTTTCTCATCCTAACTTAACTTATCTAACCAAGTCGTCACCCGATTTAATAAGTTAAATTTAGGCGCGCGTCCTGCTAGATAGTCCGGCATGTTAAGTATTTGCCTTGAAGACTATAGCGGGGCGCGACTTGTGCCATAAGGTCCGAGTTAAGCGCGTGAGCGCCTTGCCTAGAAGACCCATGACTGCACGCTCAACTAGTTTGCTTTTTGTCCAACTTGTGTTACAAGTTTGGAAGACAAGGCTTTAAGTTTGTTCTAGTGGCGCGCGTCTTTAAGTCCGGCAAGTAAACTTGTCTTGAAGACCATCTTATGCGGCGTTGTTATACGATTTTTATAAGTCCGACGTGCGCGAAGCATGTCTAGAAGACTTTATCGTGTCAACGCCGCGCTGTTTGTGGTCTGACGATAGTTTTGCTTAAGTCTTGAAGACCTTGGCGCGGAAAAACAAGTAGAATAACAGATATAGGGAACAATTTTCATTGATAGACGCGACATGTGTAGCCGTAATTACAAATATTTTACAAGTAGCAGCGGCGCAGTTGTGCAGCGTTCCAAGATCTGGGAATAGGTGTCCCATCAAGCCTTTCTAGCGCATATGCGCCTTTGCCAAGTATCTCTTGTATCTTGTATGGGCCTTCCCAAGTGGGGGCTAGTTTTCCAGGCTTTTCGGCGTTGGAAGCCTCATTGTTTCGGAAAACATAGTCGCCGATCTTGAACGTGCAAGCTTTGACGCGCTTGTTGTAATAGCGCTCGAGCTGCGTTTTGTATTTCGCCTCTTTAATTGCGGCGAGTTCACGTCGTTCATCTAGGAGATCAAGGTTTAGGCGGAGCTCTTTGTCATTGTCTTTCTTGTTGGCCATGAGTACTCTTGCGGAGGGGCAGCCGATCTCGGCGGGGATGACCGCCTCCGTTCCGTATGTCAGGCTAAATGGCGTTTCGCCGTTGCTGGTTTTCGTAAGGGTGCGGTATGCCCATAGGACATGGGGTATTTCGTCTACCCACCCTGTTCTTTTAGTGCCCAGCCGTGCCTTAATACCTTCAATAATTGTACGATTGGCCCTTTCAACTTGACCGTTGCCTTGAGGGTGCGCGACAGATGTGAAAATTTGTTGGACACCCATTTGAGTCAGCCATTCTTGTAAGGATTGGTCTTCAAATTGTGTGCCATTGTCACTTACCAACTGTAACGGCAGGCCAAATCGGCAAATGATGAATTCCCAGATGAATTTTTTGACGTGTGCGCCGTCAATTTTTGCTAGAGGTTTCGCCTCAACCCACTTTGTGAAGTAGTCGATGGCGACTATTAGGTATTTCACATTTCCCGGAGCTGTTGGGAATGGGCCCACCAAATCAATGGCCCATTTTTGGAAAGGCCAGGCCGCTGTGACTGGCACCAGGTTGTTCTTGGGTCGCAGGGTGTTCGGGGCATGGCGCTGGCAACTGTCGCATTTGCGCAATTCGTTGACCGCGTCCACGTGCATGCCCGGCCAATAATACCCTGCGTTCATTAGCTTCGCCACTACCATCCTTGGGCCTGCGTGCAATCCGCATGTCCCTTCATGTATGTCTCGCAGGAGGAAGGAAGCATCTGCGGAGTCTACGTAGCGCAATAGCGGCCCTAGGTAAGAGCGGCGATATAGGATACCGTCCATGAGTTGGTATTGTAGAGCCTTGTTCCTGATCTTCCGGGCCTCTGACTTGTCGTCAGGCAGGGTACCGGATGAGAGATAAGCCTTGATCGGAGTCATCCAGGATGTGCTTCCTGTCTGAATAACATTGACTTGTCGCGAGGGGACAGATGGTTTTTCCAGGACCTCGATGCGGACTTCTTTGGCCATATGTTCAAAGACCGTTGATGCCATTTTACTTAGCGCATCGGCGGGCTTATTTTCGCTGCGCCGAATGTGTTCGACTTTGCATGAGTCGAATCGGCGTATCAGCTGTTTGGCCTGTTCCAGGTATAACGCCATGGTTTCGTCTTTCGCACCGTAAGTCCCGTTGATCTGCCGCGCAACAAGTAGTGAGTCCACGTGTGCCTCCACGTGCCTGGCCCCCATTTTTTCCGCGATTCGGAGGCCTGCCAGCAACGCTTCGTATTCCGCCTCATTGTTTGTGCTTTTGAAGTCGAGGCGGATGGCGTATGTGAACTCTTGTTTATCTGGGCTGATAAGGCGCAATCCCGCGCCAGCGCCATCCTCGTTTGAGGCCCCATCTGTAAATAAGGACCATTTTTGCGATGGGTCTTGCGCTAGCGCGGGGGTTTCTTCCGCTTGACATTCAAGTACTTTGTCTGCGGGGATTTCCGTGGCGAAGTCCGCAAGAACTTGGCCCTTGATGGCGGGGCGGGGTTTGTAGTGGATCGTGTGTTCCCCCAGTTCAATGGCCCATTTGGCCAGGCGCCCCGACAACTCGGGTTTGGCGAGTATATCGTTTATCCGGTAGTCCGTGAGGACGTTTATCGGATGCCCTTGGAAGTATCTGCGGAGTCTTCGGGATGCGTGCACCAGAGCGAGGACCAGCTTTTCCATGATTGTGTACCTTGTTTCCGCGTCTAAAAGCGTGCGGCTGATATAGTATATCGGCGTTTGCACGTTCTTGCGCTCCACCATGAGGACTGCGCCTATTGCCCGGTCCGTGACCGATAGGTACAGTGTTAATGGCTCTTTGGGAAGAGGCGCTGTTAGCGTCGGAAGGTTCATCAAACATTGTTTCATTTCTTTGAATGCCGATTCCGCTTCTGGTGTCCAGCGGAAATTGCTCTTCTTTAAACAGTTCTTCAAAGTGTCAACAAACGGGAATGACTTTGAAGCGTAGTTGGATAAAAATCGGTTGAGGGCCACGAGGCGGCCCATGAGTGTTTGCACCTCTTTGATGGAAGCGGGCGAAGGCATTCTTTCTATGGCTTGTATTTTTTCTGGATTAGCGCGGAACCCATCGCGCGTTACGATTACCCCTAGAAATTTGCCTTCTTCCATCCCAAAGGAGCATTTGCTTGGGTTGAGCTTCATGCGCACTTTGCGCAACTGTGCGAACGTTTGCTGGATATCCTTGAGCATGTCGCTCTCGTCTTTGCTTTTGATTACCAGATCGTCGACGTACACCTCAAGCCGTACGCCGATCTCGTTGATGAAGGCGGTGTCCATGAGGCGCTGGTATGTAGCGCCTGCATTTTTCAGGCCGAATGGCATTTTCTTATAACAGAAAATGCCGGCGTCTGTGCGGAATGCCGTTTTGTCTTCGTCCTCTTTTGCCATTTGAATTTGATGATAGCCCTTATACGCGTCTAAGAAACACTTAAAGCGGTATGGGGCTAAAGAGTCCACCTTTAGGTCAATTTCTGGCAGAGGATAGCAATCCTTTGGACACGCCTTGTTGATATCCTTATAGTCGACACACATGCGCCACCCGCCGTTTGCTTTGGCCACCATGACTGGGTTAGCGACCCATGTCTGGTATCTGATTGGGCGAAGGATACCCGCGTTGAGCAGCTCGCTGACTTGTTCGTTCATGGCCTTTGTTTTCTCCGGGCCCATGCTGCGCTTCTTTTGCACTATTGGTTCCACTGAGCGGTAGACGTTGAGTCTATGTTCCGCTATGTCGCGTGGGACACCAACCATGTCGGCTGGCTGCCACGCAAATACGTCGATGTTACTGATTAGAAGCTGCTTTAAATGATTTCGAATGGCCTCGGAGATTTCATGGCCAATGACCACCGTTTGCTCCGGAAATTTAGGGTTGAGAACCCATTTTTCCGGCTCGGCGCGGGTGTCAGTTTTCACCATTTTCGGCGGTTTGGCGGTTTCTGTGGTATGACAGTCTTTGTTGCCTCTGATGAAGGCGATACCCGTTTTTGTCGGGAATCCGACCATCGCATGCGCCGTTGAAGCGTTGGCATTGAAGCGCGCGATGCCTTCCCGTCCAAGAAGAATGTCATGATTGGAGTTGGCCGGTAGGACCATGAAGTCGCATATCTCCGTGCGCTCGTGGGTACCGTCCGACCAGGTTACTGGCATGGACAGCATGCCACGCGGCATGATGGTTTCGTGAATGAAACCGGAGATAGGCTCGTTGACTGGGACGAGTTTTGCTTTGTCTTCCGGGTCTAGCTGTTGAAAGCATTGCTCATACATGATATCAGTACTGCTGCCGCCATCCAGGAACATATATCGCGTACGATAGTGTCCAAAGATAGCGGTAATGACAAGAGGGGCTGTGCATGAGGCGCCACCTCTAATCTTTGGCATGAGAACGTCGGCCTCTTTCCATGAATCGCTTGGTGGTGGCACTCGGGCGCGCTTTCCTTGGTAGGCGCTTTTGCCCTTCTTTGTCATGTTGCAGTGGTGGCGAGGAATCAATGTGGCGGCATGAGTGTTGAGGACACGAATCTTTTTTCGTGATCCCTCCTCTTGATTCTCCTCACCCGTTTGATTCTTGCCTGTACGGTGCACGTTCTTGACCAAATGGCCGAGCTGTCCTGACTTCAGCGCGGTTTCGATTTCCATCTTTAGGGTGTAGCAATTATCTGTGAGGTGACCGAAGTCGTTGTGGTACTCACAGAATTTGCTTCGGTCCATGTGTCTGCGCTTGCCCAGGGGTGGGGCGGCCTTTAACGTGACCTGTTCAGTCTTTAGGACCTGAGATGGTGTCTTTGTCAGCGGGGTTCAGTCGTAGTTTTTCTTTGAATGACCGCGCTGGTCCCGCGTATGTTTGGGGCTGATTATCTGCCTGGCGTCCCCGGCTGGGGAATACTTTCCTTCATCCGCGGTGCCTGAGATGCGGCTCCAGACGGATTTGTTTTTATTTTTATTATTATTATGGTGGTGTTGGAAATTGTGTGTCTGATTGAAAGATTTCTCAGACGAGGCATATATCTTGGCGGAGTGGATGAGTTCATCCCAGGACTCCGGTATGCCGTCTTTGCCTGTGAGGCATTTCATTAACTCTGGGCTGCGCACGTTATGCACGAACGTTGCCCTTGTGAGTTCTTCCCCGCAGCCTATTAGCAAGGCCTCCTTGTTGAACCGAACGATGAAGTCCTCAATGGATTCATTGTCGTTTCGGCGGCACAACAGGATGTGCGCCTTGTCCTTCTTGTGCTTGCGCAAGTGTGAGAAGTGGTTGGTGAACTTGTCGGTAAGGTCGTCGAAGTCTTTAACACTCCCCGCGGGGAGGTTATCGAACCAAACCCTGGCTGCGCCCGTTAGAGTTTGTGCGAATAAATGGCACCAAACCTGTACGGGCCAGTCTACCGACATTCCTGCGCACTCAAAGTCGTGCACGTGGTCATCTGGATCACGCAAGCCATCGTATCTGCCGATGCTGCTAGGAAGTTTTGCTTTTCTTGGTATTCTTGCTGTCGCTATGCGAGCGACGAACTTTGACTTTTCGGCGAAAGCCTTTGGCCTGAATGGCTTGACTAAGTCATCATCCTCGTCATTGTGGCGCGAGCGATGATCGTTTTTCTTCCCTTTGTAGCCTGAGTCGCTACTAGAGGATTCGTAGCCATCAGGCTCTGCCCGGTGCTTCGCGTAGCCCCGAACTCTGGCGTCTCCGCCGAGTTCCCCGCTACGACCAGCACCCGAGACAGCTGGGTCTTTCCCCTTTTTGGATGGGGTATCATAAGTAAGGGCCTTGCCCTTTTTCTTGGCTTGTTGCAAGAGTTTACGCTGGTAAATTGCAGCGTTTTTTGTATTCTGACGGAGGAGCCACTGGTCGAGGTCCTCCTCAGAGCTAGCACTGCTGTCATCGTCGGAGTCAGCATCCCGAACCTCAACTTCTTGGCTTTGGAGCCTGGAGGTGGGTTTCTTAATGACTGTGGGTGGTGTTATTTGATTTTCCGGGAGTTGGGTGTCCCCTTCTCCGGAACGGTTCACGACAGCAGTATTAGGGTTGGGTTCAGCCATGGGTGGGTTGAAAAGATGAGTAAAAGAGCAGTTCTAACCGTTGGATGGCGCCAATGAAGAAACAATAAGTATCACGGAGATTACGTATAATCTGCGTGGGGTTAATACCTATGTTCGTCAGGATTAATCCTTTACCCAAACCGTGTGGTCAAACCCGTTTAATGATGATACAAGTGTGTGTGTGGTGAAAGTGAGTAAGAACACAAGATGTAAGTGGTTCGGTCGAATAATGACCTACGTCCACTGCAAGTAGCCGATGTATTATTAATATGGGAACACAAAGAGTACAAGTGAGAATGCTCGTGGCTACAAGTAACTATTTTTCGGATGCCTTGGCAAGGAGAGGTCTCCTTGTATTTATAGGAGAACTCATGGGCTTGATCGAAGGGCCCACGAATAGCCATTCTTTATTGGGCTTGGTCCAGGCCCAAGTCCAAGGTCTTCCCTGGAATTGGCGGGAGAACATGTGCACTGTTCATGACGTCACTCTGGCAGCATGGTTGTTGCTCGAGGCGGACACGTGGCACGCTGTGGTTGGCAGACGGCGCACCTGTCCTTGCTACAGTCGTTGACCATGCTCCTGACAGCAGTAAGGGATGTCTGCTGTCACTGTAGACGCTGGTATGGTGGAAGCATGGCTGCAGCCATGCTGCTGTCCTTGTCTTGTAGTTGTTGGACCACTTTTGCCACCTGTCGCTTTACCATTGGCGCGTACACTGTCAGCGATCTTTGTGAATCTTCCTTTTGTTGTCTTCCGTACTTTGTACAATGGTTGTCAAGGGAAGATTCCGCGCGTGATGGTACGCGCTTATCAGGTGATGTTATTGCTTATCAGTTGCTATCCTTGCGCGCCTTGTTGTATGCACTGCTGGTTGCGCGCCGCTGCTTCCTCGCGCCGCTGACTGGCGCGAGGGAGCTGACTTATGGGGATAGGGACGCCTCTTCCGCCTGGATTAGGCTCCCTATCCCTTCAGACTAATTAATTAGAAAAGTAATAATTAATGTAATAAGTGTTAATTAAAATATTTAGTGTATACCATTATATCATTTCTTTTTTTTTTTTCTTCTCACGATTTACTCTTAAGTAGAAGGTTCATCCAGCTTTCCGAAGCACCAAAAGCCTTATTAGTTGTAACTTTATTGACAGATCGTAAGTTTTTGGAAGTCGGTTTATTTTCTATCATTCTTCACAAACCGTAGTTATTTCATAATTAACCACCAATCTCGTTCCTTTGATGACTCCTTCACATCATTTTAATAATGGTTATCACCCACAATTAGCAACCAACCAACTAAGAATGCATTATGAGTGTCTTTGACTAAACGTACTTTCACCTAATTGCTTCATTCAGTTAATTAGATGATCGATATTGTGCATAGAAAATGTTAGTTAACTTGACCATAATTGTTTCAAAGGAAACCCTGCTTTCTAAATTAAGCTAAAACACACATATAATATATCACTTTAATTAGTACCTTTTACTAGCCTATTATTAATTTCTTCAAGATTCACAACATTAGTTGGGACCATCTTAATCCTCTTACAATTTGCATTTTTATAGGGTGAACATTTGTATTGTAGCAAAATTCTGTGTTTTTTATTATGTATATTTGTAGCCAAATTTTGTTGTTGATATGTATATTTGGTAGGAAAAATTCTCTTGATTGATCTGTTGATTATGGAAATATATATGATTTCCAGTTTTTTTTTTTTTAAATTAAATACTTTTGAAGCGTTTCAAAACCGTCCGAACAAAATATTTTTTCTTCTAACTAAAGCATTAGAGACATTTATATCTTTTGAGGCGGTATTCATTTATGTAAAGAACTAGCGGGGTGGTTTGTCTGGTTTATTATTATTATTATTATTATTATTATTATTATTATTATTATTATTATTATTATTATTATTATTATTATTATTATTATTATTATTATTATTATTATTTTGAACGCCAAGTGGTGCAGCGGGTGAAGCTTCGACTAAAACCCTGAGTTAGCCTGTACTGATTACCTATCCCACCTGGATTGGGATCTCCCAAGGTGAACCCAGGTGGAACCCCCACATGTGGTAAATAAGGCTCCGTCCAGAATCAAACCTTCAACCTTCACATGAAATCACTTTAAAAATGAAGAATTTTTCAAGCAATATTTTAGGGTGGTCTAATGACGCATAGCAGAGGCAAATAACAAAGGAATGTAATTTTCAAAGAAAGTGTATTAATTTTTGAATTAATAAAAACATTACAAAGGAGCTCTTTATATAGGGATTTTCTAAATTTGACAGGTATTGTCAATTGTTCAAAATTACAAATTGAACGAAAATTAAATTCATAACATAATAGAGGGGTAAATTGTGCTAGTCACAAATTTACGTGTTACTCATAAAGTAGGAAAACCTTATAAGATTGACGAAATCGTAGGAAAGCTGAAGGTTGATAAAATCAAGGCCTCGTTAAAGATTGGACATTTCTGCCATGTTTTCCCTTATCTAAGGGGCTGTTTGGTTGATTAAGTGTTGAATCATTAAGAGGTCTGAATGGTTAAGAGGTCTGAATGGTTAAGCGCTGAATCATTAATTTGGACCTCTTAATGGTTAGTTTTCTTGTCTCACGTTGGTAGGGGAGCCTCATTAAGGTTCAGCCTAGTTCACTGCTTAATAGTTCAGTGCTTAATGATTCGGCAACATCCCAAATCTTAATGATTCAGACTTAACCATTCCATTCAGAAGCTGAAACAAACCCGCTAAATGCTGAATCATTCAGCGCTGAATGATTATGAGTCTCATTAAGAGGCTACCAAACAGCCGTTAAGTTAGAATTTGATAGTTCTTAGACCCACTCCTCATCATCTAAACATTGCATTAAAAGAGGTTTTCACTGCCTCAAAAAACAACCGTACACTAGTGATGATATGTTTGTGTACTTCGTATTTCCTGTTATATTACCTACGGGTTATAAAACCCGTGGAGTAGAGTATTGACAAAACCTATATAGACTGCAAAGGACAAGTTTATCTATCACGTACAACATTCTTTATTCGAAAAGTTGAAGATGTCTAGGAGAAGGTTATCATTTATCAATATCTACTCCTTCAGTTAACCTGCTAATTATCACCCTTCTCCACTCCCAGGTTCACCTTGATTTGTCTTACAACTTGCAAGAAGCGATCACTTATTATGTAAAAAAATATTTTAATCGTTTATCATAAGCTTTAGATATGACAAGATATAAAGTCCAAATGTTACAACAAGTCTTGATCAATTATAGAACTTTAGACTAAAAACTGTCTACCAATAAAAATGATGCATAAATAAGCTCTTTTGTAAAAAATCTATGTTTGGTAGAATAAATAGTTTTTTTGTTTTCATATTTTCCATCAAACAATCATTCCCTCTTTATAGAAAAAATCGACTACCTAATTATAGTGTGAAACTTTTAACTTGGTCATACATCTTTTATATAGAAGAACTTCGTTTGGTGTATTATATTCATGCAAGTTAGTTACCAGCTTCTTGAATGAAACAACTAACTAATTTCTTATACAAGCATCAAAAACCTCTTGAAAGACTTACATTGGAGAATAAATTTAGAAGCAATAATTTCTGATTCTTGTAACTATTTCTCATCTGTGTACTCCTTTGATCATATTAATAAGAGTTTATCACTAAAATGTTAGCACTCCCATTGCAATGCGTGTTTGAGGAATAATGGCCGTTGTTCTAGTCAAATAAAGAACTTAGTTACCAGCTTAGGTCATGGAGTGTACCTTAACACCAAGGGTGTTAACGGTGATGTGGCACTTTAACATTCATTATACACCACTTCCTTCCCGTGTTAAAGGGCGTTAAAGTGGTCATAGGTTAACATGTTAACAAGAATCAAAAGAGAGAGAATTAATGGATGAGTTAGAGTTAAAGGATGTTAAACCATTTCCTTGAAATGAAATAATCTTAAAAGGGAAAAAGTAGAAGATTTAACATCTAGATGGAGATAAAGTATATCCCATTGCCTTATAGGAAAATCTTACTCGTGCTATTGGGTAGGGTTTAAGTGTCTACTTAGGGAGGAAGGGGCACGTACAAGCTCAATGTGGCCTAAGGTGCACCAATCTAATCGCGTCACGTCATTTCAACCTAAAGCTAGCCTAAAGTAGCCTAAACACTGAAAACGCATAGCCTAAACTAGCCTAAAGATTTTTTTTTTTTTTAAAATGGAAGAGAGAGAGGTGGAAGGGATTGTTGTCGGGTTTGCCGAATCCGCCAGGGGAAGCCGACCCAAGTTGCCGAATTGCCTAGCCGATGGAGGCAGAACCGTGTAGCCGATCGGCTAGGCTAGCCGATTCCATGTAGCCGATGGTGCCCCGTGCGCTTAGATCAGAGTATCTAATAATCAATTCCGTATTAAAGTTTTGGATATAATATAATATCCTAAAGTTAGTTATCTAAATACAGGCAACAAGCTAGTATCCAAAGCTCATGCATTTTTCATGTTCTCTTTATATTAGAGTACTTCTTGCTACATTACTTACACAATTTATTGCTTTTAGTACCTTTAGAAGAATTTTTTTTTTTTTTAGATTTTAGTGTTTAAATCCAACATCGCTTCTTATCGGTGTTGCTTATCTTTATTGTGGCATTTCTCTTTGGTGGTTCCTGGTTTTTAATCTAACATCCCTAAAATTTATAGCCTTTAATATTGAAGAGGGAATAAGTGTATATATATGTGCTGGGCGTTGGGTGCGCTCTCCCATCCGAATTTCTAAACGCCACCCGCCAATAAACGCCCACCTCCAATGGGCTTGTCCAGATACGAACGTCACCTTGCCGTCCGATCTAACAGAATAAGATAATAATCATGCATCAACAGAATAACTCACGATCGATCACAAACGTTGCTAGTCAGTGGCGCAACTTTCTTGGGGTGAGAGGGGGTGGCCGCCCCCGAAATTTTCGCTCAGAAGCAGGGGCGGACCACTATGCCAAAATATGCATACGGCCACACTTTTTCAAAAACTGCTCTGCCACACTTTCAATAAAATGTGTGGCTAAAGGTCATTTTTCATATTTCAAAACCTTCCAACATACTTTTACCCACGCATGTTATGTATTCATGTGACCATTGTATAATAGTTCAAAACCTTTAGTCACACTTAAGAAAAAAAATTGTGACATTTAGTAGCCACACTAGAAACGTGTAGCCATTTATGATCTACGGCCACATTATTTGTTTCATGTGACCAAAAACACATCTGGTCAAAACCTTTAGCCACGCATTAAGAAAAAACTGTGACATTTTTTAGCCACACTAGAAAAGTGTAGCCAACTGTTTTCTACAGTGACGGTATTTATTTGATGGTGTAGCTAAAAGTTTAAACTTATGGCCACATATATTATAGTGTGACCAAAAGCTAGACAATAACCATACTTAAAATTACATAATTTCATATGATTTACTTAAACATTCGCCACATTATGATCATGTTGTTTATTTTTGTGTGATGGAATAATAGCAAATGTCATGGAAAATATGTGTGACCAAATGTTACGCAATAGTCACACTTAAAGTTACAAATATTCATGCGGCTTTATATAACTATTAGCCACACTAATGTCATTGTATATTTTTGTGTGACGAAATGATAACAAGTGTCACGGGAAAAATATACGTGACCAAAGGTTAGACAATAGCCATAACTAAAATTATAAAATTTAATGTGGCTTTATATAACAATTAGCCACACCATCGTCATTTTTTTTTTTGTGATGGAATAATAGTAAATGTCATGAAAAAATATGAGTGACAAAAAATTAGAGGATAACCCCATTTAAAATTACAAAAATTCATGTAGTTGTATATACTAAATACTACAACTTCCTTCTCACACTATTTATCTCTTAATATTACAAAATTTTAATTTCCCTCCTAAAACTATCCCTCAAAATATTTCATCATGATACTTTCCTCTCAAATAATACTATCAATTAAAAAAAGAGAAAGTCAATATGTAGTTGTTAGGTGTGAAACCCTTCAAAACTATAACTATTTAGTTTTGATCACAATCTATTAAATTATTTCTCTCTCCATTTTATCTCTTATTCAATCTCTCTCTCTCTATTTTTTTTTTTTAAATTACAATGATGGTGATCCTTTTATAGAATATTGAATCCCATATACATACTCAAAATTTATTTCCACAAAAGATTTGGTACCTGCTTCTTATTTTGTTATTTTGTTAAAGAACGTTGTAAGACATTTATGCGATGGTTATAATCATATATGAAATTAACTACACAACATACATAAACGATATATATTGCCATATAAAGGATGCATAATACAATAGAAAAGTATCTATTGTATAAAAATTAAGATATAGATTTTTACACACGCAAATGGATTTTTACACACACAAACGGAATGCAAAGAAATTAATTTTAAGAATGATTATTAGCAACAAGGTATGGATGTTTTTTTTTTCAATTTTGAGAACTAAACATGTATCAACAAAATGTTGCAAGCACTTTTGAGTAAGCATATGGGATTCAATATTCTTAAAAAAGATCATCATCACCATCGTCGTAGTTCTTAGAAAAATAGAGATTAAATAGGAGGTAAAATAGGGAGATATACGATTGAATAGATTTTAATCAAAACTATGTAATTTTGATAGGTTCCACACCTAACTTGCATATACTACAACTCATATTCACTTTCCCCATTAACAAATTACGTTATTTAACATAATCGTACATAATATATAAATTTGTAAATATTCATTTTACTATTTTAGTAATTTCTTTCCAAACTTATATATAGTTGTCGTTGTAACTAGGATGAGCTCGATACCAATACCAAAATTATTGGTACTTAAAATCGCCAAAAATGAGTACCGATACTCGTACCAAAAATGCTCGGTATGACATGGTACTGGTACGGTATTAGAATTTGAGGTCTGTAACACCCCGCCTCTCTCACCACCAATATTGTCCGCTTTGCCAATCCAGAGCTCACGGATTTGTTTTTGGGTGCCCAAGTGGAGACTTCCCAGGAGGTCACCCATCCTGGAATTTCTCCCACCTGAGCACGCTTAACTGTGGAGTTCTCCTCTCATCCACTAACATTAAGCCCCAAAACGCGTTGGTGATTTAAGAGGCAAGACATTACTTATGAACCAAGGATCTCTCCTGGCCACGGCCGATGTGGGATTTTCCTGGGGTGTCACATTCACCCCCCGTTAGAGTCTCATCGTCCCTGATGAGGTATGCACCCACCATCCCGAACGGCACAGGAGTGGCTCTGATACCATCTGTAACACCCCGCCTCTCTCACCACCAATATTGTCCGCTTTGCCAATCCAGAGCTCACGGATTTGTTTTTGGGTGCCCAAGTGGAGACTTCCCAGGAGGTCACCCATCCTGGAATTTCTCCCACCTGAGCACGCTTAACTGTGGAGTTCTCCTCTCATCCACTAACATTAAGCCCCAAAACGCGTTGGTGATTTAAGAGGCAAGACATTACTTATGAACCAAGGATCTCTCCTGGCCACGGCCGATGTGGGATTTTCCTGGGGTGTCACATTGAAATTGGTAAAATACTAGTATTGTACCGAACCGGTACCTAAAGTATCAGTAACGAAAATAATAAAAAGTCAGTTTCAAAAATGATTCGGTACCAGAAATTCGGTATCGTTACCGGTACCAGACCCAGTACTATTTACGCATCCCTGTTGTAGCTAGTTAGGTACCGGTACTCGGTATCATTTATCCAATATGTCTTAATGGACCATGTTGGGCCTTACTGGATCATAATAGACAACACTATATCATATATGTCTTAGGAGACCATATTGGGCCTTAATGGATCATACATGTGTTAATTGACTTTTTAATGGGTCATAATGGATATTAGTACATCATACATGTCTTAATGGACTATAATGGGCCTTAATTGATCATAATAGACAATGGTAGATCATATATGTCTTAATAGACCATATTGTGCCTTAATATATCTTAATCGACAATGGTAGATCATACATGTTTCAATGGATCATGTTGGGCTTTAATGGATCACAATGGAGAATGGGTCATAATGGATATTAGTAAATCATACATTGACAATATTAGGCTTTTGTGGATCACAATGGACAATATTAAATCACGAAACAAATGTAGTAAACAGATTTTCTTTACAGCATAGTATTGACCTCGTAATTTTGGTTTTAGTAAACAGAAGATAAATTAATTGTTTAAAAGAAACAAACAGATGGTAATAAGCAAGTTTTATTTGCAGCAGACGATTTGCTTCTTGATGTTGTTTTTACTAAACAGTTCTTAACATTTAAAAAATACATAATAAAAAGCATATTAGGTCTTAATGGATCACATTGGAAAATAGTAGATCATACATGTCTTAATGGGCCATATTGTACCTTAATGGATCACAATGGGCAATAGTAGTTATACATGTCTTAATGGGCCATATTTGGCCTTAATGGATCACGATGGAGAATAGTAGATCATACATGTCTTAATAAACCATATTGGGCCTTAGATAATAACTAATGGGCAATAATAGACCATATATGGCTTAATGGACCATATTGGACCCAAATAGATCAAAATAAGAAATAGTATATCGTACATGTATTAATATGTCGTATTAGTCCTTAATGGATCACAAAGGACTATAGTAGATCATACATGTTTTAGTGGATCATATTAGGCCTTAATGGACCACAATGGGCAATAGTAGACGATATATGTCTTAATGGACCATATTGGATCTCAAAGGATCAAATAGGCAATAATAGTTCGTACATGTCTAAATATGTCGTATTTGGCCTTTATGGATCACCATGGACAATTGTAGATCATACATGTCTTAATGAACCATATTGGGTTTTGAATGATCATAATGGCAATAGTAGATAAGAAAGATCTTAATGGATCATACCAGGCCTTAATGGAATACAATGGATAATAGTAGATCATACAAGTCTTAATGGACCATATTGGACCTTAATGGATCATAACAGACAATAGTAGATCTCATATATCTTAATGGACCATATTGAGCCTTAATGGACAACAATAGACAATAGTAGACCATATATGTCTTAATGGACCATATTAGGCATTAATGGATCATATTAGGCCATCATGGATGATATTGGACAATAATAGATCATATATCACTTAATGGACCATAATCATAATAAATCACAGTGAACAATAAACAATAGTAAATCATATATGTTTTAATGAACTACTATGATATAGCATGACTTACTATAAAGTCCAAACTCCAAACCATTCTAGCATATTAAGATGTAAGGTGATCCATTATGGTCTAACATTGCACATTATAATCTGTTATAACCCATAGGTACTAATTTAATGTTATAATAATTTATATTTATAAATAACTACTTTTTGAAAAAAAAAATTGTAAAAAAAAACAGTGTATTTTTATAAATAACTCTTCATATTTATTTATGTTAATTTTTATAAAAGTGTTAAAAAGTTAATAAAATATTAAACTATTTTCCTAATTAGTTTTACCTCTTCATTTTCCCGCTCAACTTTTACTAATTTTTTTCAAAACAAATTGAAATTCCCTCCTATTATTTACGTTTTCTCCCCTTTTTTGTTATTTCCTCTTCTGCAGCTCTCCCTTAACCCACCAAACATGAATCTTCTTCTCCCATTCTTATTCTTCTCGTAAAAAAAGCCTAACTCCCATCTTTGTTCTTCTCCAAAACACACATACATTTCATCTATAATGACTTGAACCGATTGTGGCGGCTAGTGCCGAGGGTCCCGTTCCTGGTGACCTAGATTGGTTAATTAAAGATGAACTAATCGACAACCTAAAGCTGGCTATGGATAGAGGGTATGCGGGCTCAAATCCGACAAAGATTTGGTGGTTGAGATAAGTTTTAACCGAACATTATTATTTTTTTAGTAATTTTTTATTGCTATCAACTTCTTAAGTTATTGGGTGCACTTATTTTTAACATTTCTTGAACCCAACAATATTATTTTCGATTACCTATTTCAAACTAATAATCTTTTTGTTAAAAAGCATATTACTTTGTCAATGAATTACGTGGAAGTTATGATTCAAGATATCAGGATGGTGGGTATTAGAAAAAGAGATTGTTTTTTTTTGTTTGGTTTTTGACTATGGTCATTTGATTTGATTTGGTTGTTTGCTATTTTATTGATTGCGTGAACAGATTTGATCATTGATGGCGGAAATGGTTGGTCCTTTTCATCTAAATAACTCTCTTCCGTTGGTTTCTGTTATTTGCGTGACTTTAACCATCGGCAGGCTTACATGAAAATGGGAATATTCTTGCTTCTACTTGGTATGTTCTTGGTTGTCTTTGTTAATAGAAGTTATCTTTTATATCAATAGCACTTGAAAATGGGGAAAATACTTTTATATATTAATTGAGCTCACTCATTTTGGTGATCATACTTGGTTACAATAATTGACTTTCAAGTGTTTGAAGGTTTTGAGTGGACATAGACGAACACCTTTGGTGGTAACTTGTTGTTTAAAAAATTATTTCATTTATATATTTAATTTTAGTACTTACACTCATTGTCTAGTGGAAGTTCGGACCATGAAGTTTACTTATGGAATGCACATACATCAGAATGCATAAGATCTTATGATTTTTGCACTTACCAAACATTTTCTTTTTTATTACTAAATCAAGGATGAATTATGAGTGATGGGTTCTCTTTCTAGCCGATTAAACAAATGGAAGTTTAGTCTCTTAACTTCTTAAGGGTTTACCAATTGATATACTTACATGGGATTTTTGACATATTTACCTATACATTGGTCGAATTGGTTTGTGTTTCTGTTTCGTCTTTTAACCGGGTCAAAATGGGTTCAGGGTCAGTTGAGGTGGTTAAGTTCATTAAAACCTTTAAATATTTCTTTAATAATACAGTTTTCATATTTATATTTATATTTTGCACATTAATTGTTCTAACTTTATCTAGACCTCTTGATTACCCCAAGATGAAAGCTAGACCATTATACGCCTATTCCACACATGCTTACGAATAATTCTTATGTGTGCATCATCGCTCTTACCTTACATTTGCATTATTTGTGTACAGGTCACCTATTGCTTCCATTGCATTTCATTATGAAGGTCAACAGGCAGTTGCTGCAAGCCGTAAGGTCTAGATACCAATTTAACTGCATTCATGTCTCTTAATATTTTGGTCTACATATGCCATTTTAGTGAAGTTAACTTTATAATGTTGATGTTAGTGTTTCAATTTCAGCAGTATATATAAGCTATCATACAACCCAATACTATAAGATAGTTTAATCTTCACCAGTAGTACAATGAAACCATGTTATCATGTAACTTCGACTTGTTGGTAATTACTAATTTTGTTTTCGTTTTATATATTTATTTCATGATATCCAAATACTTAAGTTGGACATGATGTATGTTGCTCATACCCATCCAACCCTGTCTAAATTGATTGATGAACTACTGAAATCAATCAAGGTAATTTCAAGATGCAAACCCCTACTGAAAATCACATTTTTAGAACCATTTCCATGTAAGTGGTTTATTTGGGCTCTAGTTACTTGTTTTAAAAAAACAGGTCAAACGAGTAAAATGGGTTAAACACGTAAAAATTGGTCTTAAGGTGTAGCCATACACGCGAGAAATGTAGAAAGTATAACTAGCTAGAATCTAGAAGTTTATTATAAATTATAAGAGGTGGTTGTTTTGATGCATTAACTTATGAATGGATCAGTTTAGTTGTAGCTTATTTCTTGTGTATTTGCATTATAATGTTTTTTAAGGCTTGATGGTTAAGAATGTGCTTTTTTGAAAGAAATTTGACACTTGTGTTTACTTTTTTTACTTGCAGAACATCAGGTGGCGGGATCATAACCTGTTGCTGAACATATTGGTTCTGTTATCTGTACATGTGATGGCGGTTACTAGAACTGAAAGGTGGAATTTACCAAAATCTTGAAAGTGCAAAGTCGATGTGTAAGATCGTGTTTTAAGAGCATGGAAATGAATATATTGGAAGTTGCTTCAACAATTGCTTCGTGACAAAGTGCAAGTACTGCTATAATATGCAACATAGTGGGTTTGTTGTTGCAAGTACTGGAAGTGATGGTGTCAGTTTTGTAGTAGTTGCCGGCATCCTTTGTAGATAGCCTTTTATTAACAGTTTATGTTTTTACTTTTTAAATTAAAACTTATGTATGGATTTTGGTTTATTAATGTTAATATCATTTGGTTTTAAGTTCTCATTTTTATTGCCGTTTTATTTACATGAAAACGACCACATAGAACCATAAAAATTATGTGTGGCCAAACGTTAGCCAATAGTCATACTTAAAATTACAAAATATATTGTGGCTTTACATAATCATTAGCCTCACAATTGTCACTTTGTTTTTTTATGTGTGACAGAATGATAGAATACGCCATGGAAAAAAAATATGTGTGATCAAATGTTAGTCAATAGACATACTAAATTTAACAAAGTCTGTGGCCTTACATACTTGTTGGCCACACTATCTTCGGTTTGTTATTTTATCGTGTGACGGAATAATAACAAATGTCATGGGAAAGAAAATTACATGTGACTAAATGTTAGCCAATAGCCACACTTGAAATAAAAAAATTTCTTTGTGTGTATAAAAATAGTTTTTAGCCACACTTTTTGTTAGTTGATGTGACTATATAGTACAACCGGTCACACTTAAAAAAATTCATGTGGCTGTTACGATCATTTAGCCACACTTAACAGGAAATATAGTTTGATTACAACCCTTTTGCCACACTTTTATGTAATTGATGTGGCTAAAACAAATTTTTTTAGTAAATTCATGTCACTATATAACAGAAATAGTCACCTTAAAGGTAATCTCATGTGGCCATTACGACCCTTTAGTCACACTTAATTGATAGAATGATTGATTCTAGCAAGAAATATTGGTATCCTTTAGCCACATTTTTAAGTAGCTACAGCAACTAAACATGAATGTGGCCATATGATACCTACGATGACTCGACCTTTGGTCACACTTGAGATGGAAAAAAAAAGTGTGACGAAAGGCATATGGTCACACATTTTTAGTGTGGCCATAGGCCTTTTTTGGCATAGTGGACGCATGTTGACTTTAGGGGGGGGAAAGGCACCCCCTCAAAAAAAATTGAGTAGTGATAATTTAAAAAAATTGTTGTAGAAACTAAACGAAAAAAAAATGGGACCCTCTCATTTATTTTAATAGGACCCTTTGACTTGTGAAATTGTGTAACCATTTACAGCCCAAAGCCCGGTAATCCAAATACAATTTTAATTTGAAGCCCATAATTCTAAAAATGTGGAGCCCAAATAGAACATAGGTGGATTTGTGTGGAATGCTAAAAGCCGCAAGGCAGCTGGCAGCAGAGGCAATAGAATTGGCACGACTGACGACACTCTAAAACAATTCTTGAAATCGTAGGTCTCGAAATTACAGGTTTGTTTAAGGGTTTTTTTTTCCCAATAGTTTTGTATTTTTGTATGCTTGATACCTTGATTAGTTGATTGAACGATTAATGAAACTGATCCTATTTGCAGAATTGAAACTTGAAAGAATAAGCGTAATTTAAGTCTTCAACAATGCAAAGGTTTGAACTGAGACCATTTGATTTATAATTGATTGTCGTGTTTAATTTACAGTCTAATTGTTCTCTGCTAGGTCTATGGAAGGGTTTTTTAAACGAAAAGAATCATCTTCGGGGCCTAAGATAGTTGATTTAGATAAGCTTCCTTGGGATCCCGCCGATAGGATTAGGATTTTGGATTATCACCCTGATCAAAGAGATGAGATACGCAGAAAGTATTGGCTTAATGGACCTTGCCAACCACGTGGTCACAACTTCCCAACAAAATTGATAGGGAATAAAAAACGACGTTTCGTCAAGACTTGGTTTGATGATTATGGTGAATGGTTAGAGTATAGTGTAAAAGCTGATAGAGCATATTGTTTGTGTTGTTACCTATTTGCAGATTATGTTGGGAACCAAGGTGGGCGTGATGTATTTGCACAACAAGGGTGTCATGGTTGGAATAAGGCGACGGATACATTTGAAACGCATGTTGGTGATGTCAATAGTGCTCACAATAAAGCACTTAAAAAATGTGAGGATCTAATAAATCAAAATCAGTCTA
The DNA here is from genome assembly GCA_032199755.1 of Ambrosia artemisiifolia. Taxonomy (NCBI): domain Eukaryota; kingdom Viridiplantae; phylum Streptophyta; class Magnoliopsida; order Asterales; family Asteraceae; genus Ambrosia; species Ambrosia artemisiifolia. The sequence goes on from CM063523.1 coordinate 45,863,391, forward strand.
TTGCCACTAATTTTCATAAGCAAGATGATATTACGAAGAAAGCGAATCGAATTAGATTGAATGCTACAATTGACGATTGTAGACTTCTTTTGAAAAATGCATTATCTTTTCGAGGTCATGATGAGAGCAAAAAGTCGCATTGTAAAGGAAATTTCTTGGAGGTAATGGACTTAATTATGCTCCATAATGAGGAACTTCGAAAGTTACCAAAAGCGGCAGGTAATAATCAATATTTATCTCCAAGTATTCAAAAAGATATTGCTAATTGTTTTGAAGAAGAAGTTGTGAGCTCCATTTTAAAAGAAATCGGTGATGATGTTTTTGCTTTATTAGTTGATGAGTCTAGTGATGTGTCCAAAAAGGAACAAATGGCAATTGTTTTGCGATATGTTGATGCACGCGGGCTTGTTAAAGAGAGATTTGTTGGTCTTGTTCATGTTATGGAGACATCATCTTTAGCCCTTAAGTCTGCGATTGACACCTTTTTTGCCAAACATGGATTGAGTTTAAAAAAGCTAAGAGGTCAAGGATATGACGGAGCAAACAATATGCGTGGTGAGTTCAATGGTTTAAAAGCAAAGATCTTAGAAGAAAATAAATCGGCATATTATGTACATTGTTTTGCTCACCAACTTCAGTTAGTGGTAGTGACGGTTGCAAGAAAGCATTTAGGCGTTGTGAACTTCTTCGACAACTTAAGCATTTTGATGAATATTGTATGCTCTTCTTGTAAACGAACAGACATTCTTCGCTATAATGAGAAAGAGAGAGTGGAAAAAGAAATTGGTAGTGGTATACTAGAAACTGGAAGTGGGTTAAATCAAGAGCTTTCTTTTATCCGACCTGGAGACACAAGATGGAATTCTCATTACAAAACACTTATACGTTTGGTAGAAATGTTTCCCTCTATCATGAGAGTACTTGAATATGTTAAAGTCGAATGCAATAACCCTTCTACCCAAAATCAAGCATTCAAAATGATAGGTTTTTTAAGCTCATTTGAATTTGCTTTTTATTTGCATTTGATGTTACATATTTTAGGCCTGACGGATATATTATCACGAGCTCTTCAAAGAAAAGATCAAGACATATTGGAAGCTGTTTTATTGGTGGAAACGACTAAAGGAAAATTGCAAGAGTTTAGAGAAAGTGGATTTTATCCACTTTTAGAGAAAATTCATTCATTTTGTGAAAAACATGATATTGAAATCTTAGACATGACAGGAAACTATATCAGTGGTGGAGGTCATAGAGCCAAAAGACAAAGGTACGAGATGACTAATCAACATTATTATAAGTTTGATTGTTTTAACACTGTTGTGGATATGGAAATTCAAGAGTTTGGTGATCGCTTTACCGAGATTAACACAGAATTACTTCAAAACGTGACGGCTTTCAACCCGTTTGACTCATTTTCCAAGTTTGATGCATCAATGTTAATGAGAATGTGTGAGTTTTATCCATATGATTTTGATAATGGGGAGAAAGTTGTTCTTGCACATCAACTTAATTTGTACATTGATAGTGTGCGAAAAGATGAACGGTTTTCCAACTTGAGTGGGATTGCCGATCTTGCTAGAATTATGGTGGAAACAAGAAAACACATATCATTTCCTTTGGTGTATCGGTTATTAAAGCTAGCATTGGTTTTACCCGTGGCAACCGCAACGGTTGAGAGATGTTTTTCGGCAGTGAAGATTGTGAAGACAAATCTACGTAATCGAATGGGTGAAGATTTTCTGAATGCTTGTGTAATTTGTGCAGTGGAAAAAGAAGCACTTGAAAGTGTTACAAACGAAGTTGTAATTGATCGTTTCCAAAAGATGAAATCACGTAGAGGACAACTTTAAATTGTAAGAAACTTTCAACAACGCTTATTTTTTGTTTTATTGAAGTTTATTTTGCATGTTTTTTTGCACCCCCTGAGTGAAAATTCTGGATCCGCCACTGCTCAGAAGTTCCGACTATATAGTATATGTATAGAATTTTTTTTGATTTATATACGGTTTCGACCACCTGTAACCAGTGACTTTCAATCCCACGAGATTTTCGCTTAAGATTCACCACTATTGCTAGTAATTCCTTTTAACAAAGTTAAATTCTAGTATTTTACCAGCAAAAAGCTAACAATTAGCAATGGGTTAGAACATTGATAAATGTTGTTTTAGTAGTTGGCCGAAGAATATTATATGACCGCCACCTTAACTAATAATGATCATGGCTCCACTGGTACCCAATCTATATTAGATATTATTAGGCTTAATATCGTTAAGGTTAAGCCCATTAGGGTTTAGTATCATGTTAAGTTTCCATATATAATGTTAATTTGTATATTTCTTTGTTTCGGTGGAAAAATATATAAAGCCACAAAACTTAACCGGCAATGATATTAAACCTAAATGGACTTAACTAACCCTTATGTACAACATTTAATACTCTAAACTATCTACTTACACATATTTAGACATACAGCCCTATGAAGTATGTCTTTTGGTTATTTGTGTCTTTGTACTTTTAAGACATAGTTTTGCAATTTAAAAAGTCTAGCTAGCGTAGCTTGTTGCTCAATTGATTAAAAAAACATGTTTATGATAACCGTAAAAGAAAGACTTCATTAAAAATAATTAGGAAGAAGCTAGAGGTATAAAGTGACAACAAAAATATATAGGGAGATCCCTAGTTCATACAAAGACATGCGTTATATATATATATACCGAACTTAGCCTATCTAAAACTACCTTTTTATTCATGACTACTGAGCCAACTTCAAAGATGATAAAAGAAGATATATTTTAACTTTTAAGGTATTATGGTTTAAAGAAAACAATATATCACCAAAACTAGGGGTGTAAACGAGCCGAGCCGAGCCCGAGCCTGACTGGGCTCGGCTCGGGCTCGTTAAGGTTTTGTGAAGCTCGAGCTCGAGCTCGGCTCGGTTTGAGCCTACAATCTTGAGCTCGAGCTCGGCTCGCTAGCAAAATCCAAAGCTCGAGCTCGGCTCGAGGTGATTTGAGAATCTCAAACGAGCTCAAAAGCTCGGCTCGAGCTCGCAAAAGCTCGGCTATAACTTAGGCTCGCGAGCCCAATCGTTAAGGCTATAACTTAGGCTCGGCTGTAACTTAGGCTCGGGCTCGGGTTCGGGCTCTAGCTCGTTAAGGCTCGATTAGGCTCGCGAGCCCAATCGAGCTTTGTATCTAGGGCTCGAGCTCGGGCTCGATAACTAAACGAGCCATATTTCAGGCTCGGGCTCGGGCTCGGGCTCGTTAAGGCTCGACTCGTTCGAGCTTTTTACCGAGCCGATCACGAGCCGATCCCGAGCTGCTACGTGTCATTTACACCCCTAACCAAAACCAAATGATTATGCCGAGACCACCTTTGTTTAAACATTAAATAACTTTGAACATAACTTCTGAAGAAAGATGTCTTTCTTGAAACTTTCATTTTCCATAAATACTCACACCATACCCTTTCCTTTATAAAAGTCTCCTCTTTATCATATCATTGTAGATTTCTAGAGAGAGAAGCATGGAACTTGCTCTGAGCTTAGGAGATAGACCAAAGCCAATTTCTATTGGTGATGAAAGTAGATCACAACAGCAAAAGAACAAAGAATTAGGGTTTAGCATGGTCTTAGGAAGCAACAGCCAGAATATTAAAGATCATCAACAAAAGAACTACGAAGATGATGATAAAACAAATTGTTCCTCTTCATCTTCGGATCCACGGCCATTACAGCTCGATCTCCGCCCTTTCTCACCGTCTCTCCACCAATCTTCGCCACCACCGCCACCTTCTCACCGCTCTTTTCCATGGCTCTCTCAAATTTGTAAATCCAACTCTCTCTAGCTAGTTTCTTGTGTTTGATCCTATCCAATTTAGTTTTGTTTTTTTTTTTTTTACTTTTTATCTTTATTGTTTAAAAAGAAGTACTTTCTTTTTGGGTAAGCACATCCACAAACTCATAAAAGATATGCAATTGCCAACATATTTGTTTCTAGAGGTCTGAAATCACCAAATCCACTATATTTTTTGTGACTTTTTTTGTTTAGGTTGTTTGGTGTTGGCAATAGCATATATATTATTAGTAGGCGGTTTTTTTGTTACTTAAAGTTCTAGGTAAATTGTGAGGTACCAAGTTTTGACCGGTCTTCAAATAACTCGCATGGGTCACCGACTTTAAAGAATCCCTGTCAATGATTCTTGATCACACTTGCTATCCCCCACGACTTATGTGAAGAGCGGTCAAAACTTCCTTGTGCGAGAACTACTACAAGTAATTAAGAAAATCGCCTAGAAGTGGTATTGCAAAACCACCTAAACATAGAAAGAACTTATATTTTGTTGATCCACCATCATATAAGGTTTTATGTCTATATGAAAGACTTGCTAGCTTTTGTGATGTTGTTACATATAATGGTATAAATTTATTCTTGGGATTATTCTCAACTTCCCAATAATGGTATGCAATGCACTAAATGTTTTCTAAAATGCATTAATGATTCGGGTACTATTACAATACTTAAGTAGTTCAATTTCTCCTATGTTTGTGTGTATACAACTTTCTTCATTAATATGTGTAACCTCAATTGAACAGTAATAGGGGAACCGAGTTCCCAAACTAAACTAGGAAAAGGGCTGGATGTGAAACCGCTAAACGCAATATATGATCCTGACAATGGAGAAGAACCAGCTCCCGTTCAGTCTTCTCCAAACGACAGTAATAGTGACACGTCATCCTTTCAGATGGATTTTTCTTCCATTTTCAAGAGTAGCACTGGTAGCAGTAGATTTCAATCAACAAAACCGGATATGGAGTTCGTGAGGGGGAACATGGATTTTTTTGCGGATCTCTCAGAAAGAGATCATAGAGTTTCTTCAAGACGAGTAGGGTATGGTGGAACTAGTGACGATGATGAAAACGGATTGGGTAGAAAGAAGCTTAGACTCACTAAAGAGCAATCCGCTTTTCTTGAAGATAGCTTCAAAGAACACAATACCCTCAACCCTGTAAGTCTCTAATATGTCAACTTTAAGAATATCAAAATATTATAAACCTGAAATCATGTAGAACCCTAAGTAAACATTGACTTTTGATAATGAGAGACTGAATGTATCTATTTTTTTTTTTTAACGGCTGATTACATTCTTACCTAATATTCCCCTAATATTCACCGTTATCATCTGTGGAGAGATTCGAACTCCTAACCTCACCTTATACACCCTCACCCCCACACCACTGGGCCAAGGCCTCATTGGCGAATGTATCTATTTCTAGATTTACACAGAACCCATTGTATTACTCAAACATAAACCAATGATTTAATTAAAAAATTATTTAGTTGTATGCATGTTTGCATCACATCATACCAAATTTTTCGATGAACTGACCCTACACAAAGAGATTACTTTTGTTAATAGGTGACATTAATTCTCGAGAACACAAAAGCATGTTCACGTACTCAATATTACTCAAGAAACCGAGACAATGCTATGTTAATTTCATAATAGGGTTCCCCAACGTTATATTTATTTTAAGAGTATTCCAAATTCTCAATGTGAAACTTTAAATTTATAGTGTGTTAGGTTAGAATTTCCAAAGTTAATATATGTACTAAGATGGCCGTTCAAAAAAAATGCATGTACTACGATGATGATATATAGATTTAATTTATTACAAAGAACTAGATATTATTTGAAACGGAAACCCAAACCTAAATCATTTAACTTTTTTATTAATGGTTCATGTTAAATATGTATGTTATGTATATGATTAATTATCAAACTAATTTTTTTCATGTATTTTACTTTATTTTAATTGTTTAATTACACATTAATACAACATACATAGACTTATATATTGTGTATGTTACATTTATAAATGAAATTTATTCATATAATTTTTTTCGAATTTTAGGAGAGGTAACATAAGTGAAGTTTATGTTGCAAACGGATTTAATTCTACATGTTAGTAAAATTTTCATTGAACAAATTATTTTCTTGCAGAAACAAAAGCTAATATTAGCAAACCAGCTGAATCTTCGTCCACGACAAGTTGAGGTGTGGTTTCAGAACAGAAGGGCAAGGTAATAACAATAATAATTCTAATAATTGATGACGACAGTAGTAATAGTCCAACTAGCTTTTTATGTGGTTGATGCTTTCCTAAAAGATAGTCGGCTTTAAGCCATGCAAATTCATGCATTACTGAGTGAGTGAATTGCATTTACACCATCGGATAACATTTCATCCTTTTGGATGTAGTCTCATGATCACATATTCTTAAAAACATATTATAATATTAATTACCTGTCTCTATTGTTTAAATTCTATGTATGACTCATATGAGAACATGTAGTGATAGAATTGTTTAACGAATAAAACACCGATCTTTACACAAGAATTAATACAAAGATAACGTACTTTCACTATGGGTTAGGTTCTAATGAAAACTCCCTTGAGTATATGTAACATTTTTATAAATTGTTTTTGCTAAAATATTTTTATTTATCTTGTTACGTAAACTTAAAAAAACAAAATATATGTTTGAGAAATTACATCTGGTGTAAAACAAATTACATGTGTAAGTGCATCACTTTTCTTACATTGGTGTAAAATTGGTACATAGTATTGCATGGAATGTCAAAGTTCTCACAACTTGAGGGAGTTTACATTTGATTTGTATATCCTTTTCGCTATAATGGTTATCATCAAGCCCTTTATTTAGGCTGATCTTTGTGCCAACTGCAACCCCTGCGGCTAACCTTCATCTTAACTACCACTTTGACAAAAATCATTGCAACCTTTAATCCTAATCGACTGTTCAAGTAGGCTGCAAGATATTTGCAAATACATACAAATTATAATGTACTAAATTTAGTTTAATTAATAATCTAGTATTTATATTTTGTAGCATAATCTGTTTTTAGTAAATTTCAATTTTGGTATAAAGAATAAAGATACATTATTTAATTATCAACAAAATTGTTGTAGGACAAAGCTGAAGCAGACTGAGGTGGATTGTGAGTATCTAAAGACATGTTGTGAAACCCTAACAGAAGAAAATAAGAGATTGCAAAAAGAACTTCAAGAATTAAGAGCCTTAAAAACTTCTCAGCCATTTTACATGCAACTGCCAGCCACCACCCTCACAATGTGTCCATCGTGTGAGCGAGTCGTCACCACCACTTCTACCAACACTACTCCACCTAACACCGCCACCGCAGCACCACAACAACCCGCCAACGGCTGCCCATGATGACACTAGCAGCAAAACATCAAATGTCTTATTGCATTCTTGTCATTACCTTTTTTAAAGTCTTCTAGCTCGTGGGAATCTAGCTCTAAGTTGAAGAACATGCATGGAGAAAAGATAGTCAAACGGTTTATATATTAATTTACCATACTGTGTATAAATCTTTGACTATTTTTGACTGTATACACGGGCTCTTTTGTTTTAGCAATCGGATGACTATGGTTAATGGTTTGATCAAGATGAAGTTGAGATTGAAGAAGACAAGTTGTCTTTTTTCTTGTTTTGGAACTTGCATTGTGTCGGTATGGTTGCTCTCTAAATATTTTGTTCATCTCATAGCTAGTCTCATATATTCAGGATTCAGTATTCAGTTATGATCAAATACTTCTTGCTCCAGTCTTAATAATAATAATAATAATAATAATAATAATAATAATAATAATAATAATAATAATAATAATAATAATAATAATAATAATAACCGCAGCCTTATCATCCTTTTTTTTGTTTTACTTTCGTTGTTGACCGCCCCGAGTATCGGTTTGTACCTCAGGAGGTTGATGGTCAGTCGTTCTTGGATTCAGCACCGCCTTTATTTTTGACAACATGCTTTTTTTCACTTGTGGCGGTTGTGACTTTAGTTGCTCTGTGACTAAATCCATTTCCCGCTAAAAATGACACTTGGGAGCCTCAACTTCTTCTGGGATATAATCAAGTGGTGTCCAGAAGACGTCGATATCGGACAGTGATACTTGTATACCCGTATTAAGAATTCACAGTTAATAATAATAACAATAACAATAATAATAATAATAATAATAATAATAATAATAATAATCTATATAATAATAATATATAATAATAAGTATAAAAAATTGGTATTACCTCTTCTTTCATACGAATCCAGTCATCATGCACATGGCAATCCACAACTCGTCATCAGTTGATGATCACAAGTCTTATTTGTTTTCCTAAAATATTTTATCTTATTGTGCTTGAAGACCAACATATCGATCGCTGCATGGGGAACCTTACCGAGTATGTTTTGAAAAATCGGTAAGTCATGGTGCCCCATTTTTTGTGCCCGACTGACTTCAAACGTGTAGTTTATAGCTATACACTATGACTCCATAACTTTGTCTGTTTTTATCACAAGTGCGTGGAGCGAGCTGTTGGGGCCCTTAATTTCCCTCTTAATCCTTGTATGTTGACTCTCAACTCTGTTGGTCGTATACTGACCAAATGTATAGTTTGTGTTTGTCCATGCTTGCACAAACATTTATTTATAATCTTTGAGCCAAACTTCATGCATGTATTAAAAAGTCTCTATAAAAATAGAATAAAGATATCAATAAAGAAAATATGTATGAATACATGCATGCTTGTAAAGTAAAAAATTAGAATATATACTCTTTCTATCGTCCGCACACAGTCGTTGATAGAGCCGGTTAAGGTTGTATAGGTATATTTCTTCACTAGGAGATTTACACAATCGAGCCCAAGATTGCAAAAAATATTTTCCAATCTTCATCTGAAAATCCTTTTTTAAAATACTTTGCAATATTTTGTTAAATATGCCACATGCATATCAATAACAATAATAATAATAGTGGTAGTGGTGGTGGTGGTGGTGGTGGTCGTTGTCGTCGTCGTCGTAGTCGTCGTCGTAGTCGTCGTCGTAGCAGTAGCAGCAGCAGCAGGAGCAGGAGGAGCAGGAGCAGGAGCAGCAGTAGCAGTAGCAGTAGTAGCAGCAGCAGCAGGAGCAGCAGCAGCAGGAGCAGCAGCAACAGCAGCAGTAGCAGTAGCAGCAGTAGCAGTAGTAGCAGTAGTAGTAGTAATTATTATTATTCGAAGCTTTTGGGGAAACTTTATCACATGCATTTATTAGAGCTAGATCTCTATCTGTAATAATTACATGTGGCTCCATACACTCTTGCAGCAAATCTCTAAGCCTTTGTAGCACCCATACATAGTCACTCGTTGCATGGGCGATACAAAACGACTTGTTTGTCAATGTCACACCCACAATATGAACAAACGGGATTCTATATTCGTTCGTTTTATAGATGGCGTCGATCAACAACACATGTGGGAAGGCATGCCAGAGATTGTACGAGACCCAATGTAGAAAGAAAATATCCTCAAGAGCATCTGTCTTCGGATTCTGCCGGGTGTAGTATGTAAATTTCTTTTCAACCAAGATACTCTCAAGTATCTGCATAAGAATAATAATAACAGTATTTAATATTTAACAACAATAATAATATTTATATTTCATAATAATACCTGGATTGGAGTTTGGCCGTCGTACATTGTGTGTTTAATCTTGTTTATGGTATTGTGTATTTCTCATAGAATGCATAAACTATTCGGGTTTTGTTCTTTTATTGCCAAATGTATGTTTGATGGGTGCATGTTTTGAAAATAAAGCCTTTCCACCATCTTTTCTTTGAGCGGTGTCAGCCTCCTAGCAAACGTGTGACCCCAACATGTTGAAAAGGGTCTTGGTTATGATTCGGGTTATTTACCTCCAACTTCTAACCATCGTTGCCTAGCCTCCATATCAACTTAAAGGGACAGTTAACCTTTTTGCTACCCGAAACCCGTACTTTGGTTGTACTGTGGTGTTCGCCACCACGGTCGCATCGTAGCCAGATCTTAACTTTTTTTTTTGCATAATATCCCTTGCCTTTTGAAATTGAACGTCCTGTCACTATGACGTAACCGCCAGCAAGGGATCTATCGTAAACCCATTGTTTCAACTCTTCAACAGACCCGAATACCTGGAAATTTATATAAGTGTCTAGTCTAAATTTATACTAGTCTAAATTATATACCACTGTAAATATATACTAGAGTAAATAAATAAACGCACCTTATCGGTTTCATATGAAACATTTGGGTTAGGTTCCACTTTTATGTCAAAACCTTCAGAATGTGCCATTGCTAATGACAGTCAACCCCCTAACATTCTCTGGTGTCAGTCCATCATAAAAAGCTTTTATTAGTTCCCATGTTTGAATCCCATGATGAGTACATTTTCTTAATAGCTCTTTAAATCTAGTAAAAGCCTCATGGAATGCTCCCCCCGAATTTTGTTGAAATCCTCTTATTGCATCCTGAGCCTCAGATGTTCTGCTCATGGTGTAATACTCTTCCAAGAAAATTTGTTGCATATCCTGCCAAGTATATATACTACCTGGGGGTAGTGTAGCAAACCATTTCCTTGCCTTGTCCTTCAAGGTGAACTGAAACATCATCAACATTACCTGGTCCTTAGTAAACCCTGATCCTCCAATCATATTGCATACAGACTCAAATGCTGATATGTGTAAATAAGGGTCTTCTGATCTTTTTCCATAGAACTCAGACAAATGACCCAAATATTGGGGTCTCACTTCAAATGCTCTCCCGTTCCTACCCACCGGTGTCACTAAAGCTGAAGAATTTGGTACAATGATCGGCCTAAAATGACTATCAACCCCCTGAACCGGTGCCCTCTGACGTATCTGTGGAACACCATCTACTAACTGTAACTCATCGCCCATCCCCATATTCCTAACATTAAATTGAAGAACCCCTTGTGGAGCTTGATTATTTCTGTGTCTCTGAACGTGGTTCCTCTGATTAACCCGCTGTGGTGGCTGCTGCTCATACTCCATGTCATACCCATAATTACCATATTTCCCATCATACGGTTCCTGTTCATCCTCTTGATCCCATTCAACATCCCAAGTATGCACACTTCCCTCCTCATATTGAGGATCCCCATCTGTTGGTTCTGTTGTTGATTGGGTGGGATAACTGCTAAATGTGGGGGAGGTTGGTTTCTTGGGTTTTGTTGGTTTTGTTATGGACGTGGGTTAGCAGGTTGGGAATACCTACCAGGTTGGAATGGTTATTGTGGTGGTGGTGGGTTTGGAATGGGTTGGTTTGGTAGAGCAGGTGGAATAGGATCATTCGGTTGGTTGGGTAATGGGTCATTTTGGTTATCCTGATCAGTCATCTCAATAGTTGCTTCTTCAATTCTCTGAGCAACTGTTGAAGAAGTTGATTGATTCTTTACTGCTGAAAGAAAAACAACACGGTTTTGACGTGCTGTCTTCTCAATTTGTAGATCGAATAACAAAGGAGATGATTTCTTGGAAAACCTAGTATGCATGCAACACAAAATTCACCTGCACAAACAAAAACAAGAAAACAAATAGAGTAGTACTGAACGAAGAAGAAAAATAAAATACGGAAACAAATAACTAAAAGAAATTTTTTTTAGGAAAATAAATAAACAAAGTAAACTAAACACTAAACACTAAGCGCACGAACTCCTCGGAAACAGCGCCATTTTGATTGCGTGTCGCTCATGAAACAGGTCGGCGTTATACTTAAAAGTGGAATAAAACTCTACTGTCAACTCTCTGTACTGTGGCCAATCACACTCTAACAAAGTCATCCATTTAGGCCCCAATAACTCCTCCACTCTCTCATGTTCCCCTAAAATTCCTACCAACTCCATATTAATGCTCCTATGCTTCAACTCTGGAATCAATATATATTTTTGACAATTTTCCAACTCCTAAGAGTTAACAGCAAACCGCAGTAAAGTGTGTTCCGCTAAATCCTGTCCTCAACTGGCTCTACTAGATCCCCAGGCTGTGGCCTAACCTCAGGTAATGCATACCGAATACTCCTAGAAACCGCTATAACTCGCGGTCCAAGCTCACCCCGTGGCCTCGGTTTTGGTCCCTTTTTTGCTTAGCCCCTACGACCGCACTAGACGATCCCTCACCTGACATCCCGCGAAACAATTTAAAAACATACAAATCAGTCAGAATAAACATAAATAAGCAACTATTTTTTTGTATTTTAATTTTTTTTCTTTAATTTGTTTTTTTTAATCTGAAAAACATTGCGACCGTATAGCATTTCGGTTGCGGTCGCACCTAAAACAAATAACATAATAAAAAAAAATTAAAAAAAATTCGAAGAATTCGGGATACCCATTTGTGTATATATAATATATCCAAAATATCCCCGTCCGAATAGAGATTGAGTACGGGCAAGGCGTTCTAAACCTGCAATTATTTTCAAGACAAATCATCCCAACGACTCCTTAAAAACTCTAACACAACCTTTACACATGATAATAAATTTATTCTTCCCCATCCTCACACCACTTGATTATCCATGCTCGCCTACTAACCATCTTTCACACATGCGTCAATTAATTACTTATGACTTTACGCCTAAACATCTCATCCTTGCGACTTCAATAAAATGATCTTACTAAGTCCAAAGTTCAAACGACCAGTCACACGGGTGACCCGAGTTCGATCCCCAGCAACGGCGCCATTTTGATCGCGTGTGGAAGTGCTAATCAAAAACTAAATAAAAACTACTCCTTAGCTACAGCTGACTGCAGTATAGGAAGTAGGATTGTCAAACCTTAGGGAGTTTGTGGAAAGTGCTAATTTACTGACTACTAATTGAATTAAAATCAACTAAAGTAATTTTATGAAGTTGAATGTAAAAGTGCTGCAGTGCTGCAAAACGAAGTGATAATAGAGTTTTATAAAAGACAATAATATGGAAAACGGTCACTCTGGGTTTCTGATTCGGTAATTATCAAATGAATTCTGTTAATATTCTATCTAGGGAATCACATAGACATGACTTTGTTTAAGTTGTTCGACCCAATTCAGCTATCATAACATTAATTGCAAAGTTAAATTAATCCTAGTGCAAGAAAACCAAGATACGATAACAAAATGCAATAATATTAATTAACCAAACTGTCTAGATCAGTCAAACATACAATCAGACGCAAAGAACTTTAAGGTGTTCACAAAATCTGATCCAAAAATACCCAAATCGTTCACCCGGAGAAACCGCAGGATGTTTAGCCGCTCATAATCATGATTTCTGCTTCAAAACTTGTTCTGGATTGCTCTGGCATCAACCGGAACGAATGGAACTGCAAAAAGTACTCTAATTCGTCCCTTTTCTGCTCTGGAAGTCGGCTCCCCTTGCTCAAAAACGGTTGATTAGGTTTTTACCAAAAAAATGGGCTTTTTGTGGGTCTGGAAGGTATTAGAGACCCATGAATAACTATTTCTAGAATTAGAGGGTCTCTAACAACCTAAAATGTCGCGAGGGCATCTTAGTAATTACCACAATTCATTAAGGGTAAAATCGTCATTTTCTTCTATTTTACTTCCTGGAGACCCGTGAATAACCTTTACTGAAATTAGAGGGTCTATAATTTCAGTTCTTCCAGCTTTGTTTCTTTTTCGATTTCCAATTTCATCGAATGCTCGTCTCCTCTCCAACTAAGCTCTTTTCTACTTATTTTAGCCCATGAACACCTGTTTAACACCAAGACATAAATAAGTATATAAGACTCACTATAAACGAACGATAAACGATTAAAAACTATACAAAACTAATATATAAATGTGATGCATTTAGCAACACATCACCCGTGGAGGCCCCCACGGGACGTTGTTGTGTTGCTTTTCACCGTGGAGACCTCCACGGGCCGTCTTTTTCTTTTTTGTTGTTTTTGCTTCCACGTCCCGTGAATAGTTTGGGACGTCTATGTATCGATAGTGCAAGAGAAAGATGTTAAAATTCTAGGTAGGTTTGGAACTTGGACGGGCCTTTTTTTTCCCTTCATATCAACATCTTTTTGAGTGGATATGGGTGGTCTCGGGGTTGTTTCCTTTGTTTTAACATCTTGTTATAGCGTATTAAACGTTGTGTAGATTTATAGATAAAAAATGTAACAGTTCTCACAGAATTGTGGTTATGGATTACCATAAGATTTAATCCCTGTATTAAATTAAAGACCTCGGATTGTTTCAGTAACGGGCTCATAACTTCTAAAGTGTATATCGGTCAATCCAAAGCTCCTTTACAACTAACCACTACAAAGCATGAGCACTTTAGTTATAAAGCATATTATTTGAAAGGAAAACTCTCTTAATATGGTGCTAATGTCGACCATATTTTTTGTTACCGATGGTTGTTGATTCTGATAAAGAAAAGAATTATTAAATCAAGGAAAGGTGAAATTAAAATTTTCAGTATTTGAAAGTATGGTGCATCAAAAATCATTTCTTTCTTAAATTGACCTATTTATATTTAAGGTGAAAGACAAATATAATTCATATATTTCCAAAAACATGTGAAAGTATGGTGCAACTTAAATCATTTCATTCTTAAAATGACCTATTTATATTTAAGGTGAAAGACAAATATGTTTTCATATATTTTCAAAAACACATTTGAAAGTATGGTGCAACTAAAACCACGTTTATTTGCATGCCAACTGGATGCATAACAGGTTGCAACTTTGAAAAAATAAAATTAATAAATTGCACATTGGCGACATTGATGAATTTATGATTTGAAAATTGTTGCTTTCTATTTGCACTAGAAGAAAAATTGTAAAATAAGAAATTAATCTTATGTTATTAAACTAATCTCCATAATAGTCTATTTAGCTACAAAACTAATTCAATGTTACAAAATCCCAAAAAAAAACATTTTTTATTTTTAATTTTTATAATACTTGCTAGCTTATGGAACATTAAAAAACTCGCATACTTAATATAAACACAAGAATTTATAACTTGTTTGGTGTGTCCGAGAAATACCACCTGGCCACATTCTTTGAATGTAGTTTTGTTTCCATAACCTAAAAAAATACTAAACATTAAATAATACATTATAAACATACAAAAAAGATATTAATAATATTCTTCTTGGATCATCTGCTTATTTGTTTATACATTCCCCAAAGGGAACAAAAATAAGGGGCTAATTCACATTTCTGAGATCTGTATAACTGATGCAACTCAACTCGAATCAACTTGACCCGACCAAGATCGTGTATATTTTTGTATATTCGCCTAATTCTTTCGCTGTTGATTTTGGTATTGCTTTGCCAAAAGCTCGGCGTAGAACATCTCATTCCAAGAATCTGGCACACCAGGAAGACACCAATGGCTGCAATCTTGGAAGCGTAATGATGATCTTTTTTCTTGCTCTGAATAATGATTCTTTCTGTATACAGATGGGTGCCCATCTTTTCTAAAATCTGTCGATCTTGTGATATTCAGATATGAAACTCGAGTCTTCATACCTCTTAATACCTTCTCTAAAACAATCATCTTGTCGGGATATGGTGATAGATAAGTTGTGTTTTTTATAGGCTCGGATTCACTGTCACACTGCCCTCCTGAATTCCATTGCCCCCCTCTGTCATAAAATAAAACAAATGAGCAAATTTCATGGTTATATTTATTCCTAGTTTCCAGCATTGTTGACTGAAATTTACAATCTTTGACTGCCATTTTACCATAGAAGTTGTAAGTGACAAGATGATTTCACTAAGTTAATGTAGTTGCATATAAAAAAATCATTTTGGGTTGTATTTTCTTGGTAAGAGGTAAATGGCTAAAAGATTAAATATTATTTTTAGCCAAAAATGGAACGGGTCAGGTGAGTTGGACAAGTTAAGCGGGGCAAAATTCGTCTCATATCAAATACTTGCAGCATACTAAACCAGTTTATTTAAAATGAAAATGCAACTTCATTACTCACAAACTTGAAAATAGGTTGGGCCAACATGGCCCTTCTTTTTATAACCGATATCCCAATGAGAGCAGCTAAAACGCAGTTTGTGCACTAAGTTGGCGGTCTTCAAGGGGATCAAAGACTGAGAGGTAAATAACCGGCTACTACTCAACCGCCCCCTTGAAGATTAATGCAGCCCATTTTGGCCCATAAATACAATTACCTCAATACCCCTTTAGGTCCAAAGCCGGCCTGTTACCCAAGCTGCATCTTTTGCCACCTCTATAAGTTTAATGTAATCTTTACCTGAAATGTGAAGCAGAATAACCACGGAAAAAGACCCAAGTTTTGCTAGGATTTATATTAGCATCAACCCATCTTCCCCATGTTGTCATGGCTTTACGAAACGCCTCTAAAGAACTAAGCTGACTGTACACATGACTACCTTCTTGATAATAATCTTTCCTGCAAATTTACCATCTTAGTATTATTATAACCAACATAACAATCAAAAGAGAGAAAAAAAAAAAGATAATTCTCTATCAACTACGCAAATCAAGACAACTAATTACCCTTTCGCGGTTTTCTCATGAGTCCACCAATGCCCCGTGTTAAAGACCAGAATGTCAGCAGTTTTGTATCGATCAGCCGAAGTACCAATCAAATCAAGCCGAAGAGTCTCCTTCTTTGTTCCATTTTTATCGTTCGTTACAGATTCTCTAACTATAAATGGAGCCACAAACAACTCAACCGTACAATTGTAATCCTGCCAGTTCAATAACAACATAATTAAGCAAATCAAAACCATAATTCGAAAACCTAACAATACATTAAACTACATTTACCTCAAACACAAACGAATAAGACGGCTCTGATCTAAAATTATGTCTGCCTGAAGCCTCATAAACTTTTGATAAATCTTTAACCGAATTCCGTAAAATGCAAATTAACGATTCCCACATATTTCTATTTAAAGAATCACCAACAAAAACTAATCTTTTTCCTTTCAACAATTGCAACATATGGCTTCCATCCAACCTACATAACCACAAATAATTCAACAAAAACATTAATAAAATAAAACCACTACCATAACAATAACCCGTATATGACATTTTGTAACGAACGAGACGTACCTTGGTAAAGTGCAACCTTTGGGCTTCCATTTAAGCATTTGATATCCTTTATCTGGTCTACCGTTAATGACACAACTAAACTGCGGATCAATTAATGAACATGAACCAGGTTTATAGAGTGGATATGTCTCATCTCGAACCCAATCACCATCAAACAAGTCACAATTTAACAATTTTTTTACTAAATCGTCAATCCCGTGATTATTTGCAGTAGCATTTGTGACTGTAGCATTTGAAGCAGACTGTAACGGAGGAGACGACGTCGTTTTCTGCTTCGGCTTCAACTCTTCGCTTTGTGTTTGATTGTTCTGTTTAGAAGCAGACTGTAACGGAGGAGACGACGTCGTTTTATTATTCTGCTTCAAACCTTCAATTTGTGGTTGATTTATCTGTTTAGAAGCAGACTGAAACGGAGGAGACGACGTCGTTTTGTTATTTTGCTTCAAATCTCCACTTCGTGTTTGATTTATCTGTTTTGAGTCAGACTGAAGCGGAGGAGACGACGTCGTTTTATTATTCTGCTTCAAATCTTCACTCCGCGTTTGATTTACTTGTTTAGAATCAGACTGAGACGAACGAGACGACGTCGTATTCTCATTTTGCTTCAAATCTTCACTCCGTGTTCGATTATTATTATTATTAACATTATTATTATTCACTGTCGGTGCTTCACTATTAACACTTCCAGATCCAAACCCAGTCCGATTCAAATTAGCGCCAAAACCCGTGGAATTACGCCCCAATTGCGTCGAATTGTTAGGAAAAAAGTAAGAATAAATAGATTTAAAATGAGATCCAGAAGAACCAGACGAAGAATCAGTATTATTATTATAATTAACTGTACTACCACTACTACTAGAGAACCTAAAGCTTGAACTAGCAAAGATATTGGAGAACCAAGGAGAAGAAGGGTTTTGTGAAGGGTTAAAAGCTAAGAAAACAGTAAAGGCGACGAATATACCGACGAATATGTAAAGGAAGGTTCTGGATCGTTTGGTACGGAAGGTGAAGATGTTGGTGAGCTTGAAGTCTGGTACGGAGGAGAGGGTACTGTTAATGGGGGTGTATTTGGTTGAATCAGCCATGGATTAATAATGTAAGGTTTTGGGAGGTGGAGAGTGTAGGAAAGGTTTTTAGAGAGAGAAGGTAAAGTGGAGAAGATGTGGGAAGGGAGGCCCGTGATTAGAGAGAGAGTTGATTGGGTGTGGAAATGTGGATACTGGATACCGTTATTATTGCAAAATGTTTATGCTTCTGTGTTATTCGGATTTTTATTTTATTTTTTTCTGTTTTATTTTATAAGACGCGTCTTCATGAAAAGCTTCACATCAACAGTCAAAGAAAGGTGTTTTTTTTTTTTTTTTTTTTATTAACTATGAAGGAAGTATGGTTTGTTGGGTCGAATGGTAAAGTGTCTCGAATTGAGCCGAGCTCAAGCTTTTAAAACCTATACGAGCTTAAGTTCGAGCCCAGTAAGCTCAACTCAACTTATTTACACCCTTAATGAAAGCACTTAAAGTGTGGAGAAATTTTCTACATACCTGTATTTTGTTTATGTACTTTGTATATTATTTATATTGTAAATTAGGGATGAGCTCGGGATGGTATCGGTACTGAACCGATACCGATCCCGACAATACTGATACCGAAAAGTCCAAAAAACCGATACCGATACCGAACACATACGGTACGGTATCGGTTCGGTATCGGTACGGTACCGGTATGGTATCGGTATTTTACCTTAAAATACCGACACCATACCGATTTCATACTGATACCGATAATACCGAAAACAAAAATCCATAAATATGGGTACCGATATCGATCCCGAAACCCCTCGGTTCGATACGGTATTGGGATCGGTATTCGGCCTTGTATGCTCATCCCTATTGTAAATGCATATAAAGGAATAAATAAATAAATAACCTCGTTTTATGCTTTCATGATTTGCTAATTACTATATGCATATTTCTTCATTTTTTTTATATGACGTTAAACTTTGTTTTTTTTTTTCCGAACTCATTCTTGGCTGAAAGATACGCGAGTGATTTGATTTGATAACGGGTCGTAGTATTTTGACACCCCACCTTTATCTCTTTTTCTATATAGAGACAGACCCATCCTTTGAGATAACCTTTAACCTTTCTTACCATTTATGCTTCATTCATGGGTAAATAAGGCTTTATAATCACATAAATTACATGAATGCTACTGTTCTAGTGATTCTAGATGTCTGTGCTTCTAGCAAATAAGTCAATAACGCGTCTTAACATAGTATGATTTACGAATATAATAATTAGATTACATATTTAGTTTCACACCGACACTTTTGGTTCAAAAAATATGCGGATATAAATATATAATCATATTGGGAGATTTTTAGACTATCCATTGTGGCCCACGAGCAGCCTGTCGCGAGCCACAATCTTTTCCACGTGGATCTCTCGGCCCATAACAATCTTTTCCAAGTGACCGTTGGCGTGAGCGGGCGTGAGCGAGCCCAAGCGAGCTAGCTCGCGTGAGCTAGCGAGGCCACATTCAAAAAACTAGCCGTTGGCTGCCAGCCAACGATCGGATTTTGTATTAATATATATAGGGGAATTGGATTTTAATAACCCAAACTATTCGAAATTGGCCACTGGCACTCTCAACTAAAAATTTGGGCATATATAACTTGAACTATTGACTTATTGGAATCTAGCACCCAACTAACTGACGCCGTTAGTTGGGTTGCTGACGTGGCACGCTGATGTGGCACAAGTTGCTGACGTGGCACGCTGATGTGTGCACACGTGGACTGACACGTCAACATGCCATGTCAGCAAATCTTGCCACGTCAGCGAACCCACTAACGGCGTTAGTGATTTAACCGTTACTGGGTGCTAGATTCCAATAAGTTAATAATTCAGGTTATATATGGCCAATTTTTTAGTTGGGGGTGCCAATGGCCAATTTCAAATAGTTCAGGTTATTAAAATCCAATTCCCCATATATATATATATATATATATAGGGGCAGGTTCAAATACAAAGTAATGAAAACGTAATAAAAATAAAAACCTTCCTTACAAGCTTTTAATTATGTCTGTTTTTTGTCATTTTATACATTTTATTAAAAGTTTCAGCTACTCTGCCAAACACCAAAATATGTTTAATAGCTACAACTACCAACTTCCAGCTACAGCCACTAGCTACCAATTTCCAGTCACCAGCTAGTTTTGCCAAACATACCCTAATGCGCATAAAAGCTATTAAAAGCTCCTTGCCAAACATACACAAATTGATATTATTATTATTATTATTATTATTATTATTATTATTATTATTATTATTATTATTATTATTGAAATAATAACATTTAATCTCTATGAAGCACCATAAAGCCCACACCCACTACACACATATTTTTTTTATAAAACCCCATGAAACCCCTCCTAAGATTTTATAATATTTTAATCCTATGGAGCCTCATGAAGCCCCCACTACACATACACTTCTCTCTCTATATTACGAGACTTCATGCCTCTTCTCCCTGGTCCCTATCCCCTCTAGTCCGGTATATAATCTCAATAAGAAGGTTATGATCGAGTAATTATATATATCTATTAAAACAAAGACACTTCAACAGTGTCTCTGTTTTAATATATATATATATATATATATATATATATATATATATATATATATTGGCTACTAACTTTTAGGTTAACTTTATTTTCTGATACTAACATTTAGGTTAACTTTATTTTCTTTCAATTTGAGTACTAAACTTAGACCACCATTGAAGTGTCTTTGTTTTAATATATATATTGGCTACCAACTTTTAGGATAACTTTATTTTCTGCCACTAACATTTAGGTTAACTTTATTTTCTTTCAATTTGACCATCAATCTTAGACCACCAATCTTTTAGCTTATGAGATTATAAAACTTTAGCCACTAACTTTTAGCTTAATTTTATTTTCTTCTAATTTGACCACCAAATTTTGACCATCAAACTTTTAGCTTTTAGGATTTAAAACTTTGGCCACTAACTTTCTTACTAACTTATGTACCTTATTTTCTTATAATTTGACCACCAAACTTTGACCGCTAAACTTTTAGCTTTTAAGATTTCTAACTTTGACCACCAAACTTTTAGTTTTTAGGATTTCAAACTTTGACCACCCAACTTTGGCCACTAACTTTCTTACTAACTTATGTACTTTCTTTTCTTCCAAACTTTGACCACCAAACTTTTAGCTTTTATCCGCGAGTATTTTTTGGAAGCCCACACGAGAATAATAGTCACTTAATATTATCTTTTATGTCCACGAAACCCTCCACGCAACAGGAGCTCCCACAGTAATGCGCGATCTTTAACGTCCACCAAACCCTCAACGCAACAAGAGCTCCCGCTGCGAAGTGCGAGGTAATAGAATCCTAGTTATCAATCAATATATTAAAAGAAATAGTAAACTTTTTTTTTTACTTTAGCCAACAAGTTTTTCCTTTTGTTTTTTTAAGCCAATAGTTAACTTTTTTTTTCTTTTTGCATTTTGGCCACCAAGTTTTTTCTTTTGTTTTTTAGTTAACTTTTTTTGGCATTTTGGCCACCAAGTTTTTTCTTTTGTCGGTAAAAATTCAAATTGTCTTACGTTTCGACGTAAACTTTTTTTTTTTTAAATGAGTTGGTCGAATATAATACGTTATTATTAGACGGCATAAATTCGAGTTGCGCCCTGCAAACCATCTTTTCTTTACAACTTTATTTAATAGCTTCTAACTTCTACCAAAAGACACAATTGCGCAACACCACATCCAACAATCGCGTCTCGATTATAAATACCACTAGTTATATAAATAAGAGTAAAGATCAAATACATATAGTTTTTTTGTAAGAACTGTGAGAATCAAAGGGGGTAAAAAAAAATTGTTTTTTTTTTTAGAATTTTTTTTTCCCATGTACTTAAACATTCTTTCTAGATGAATAATACAAAAAAAAAAATTTAAAAATTTTTTTTTTAGTGTAATTACGTCATTAAGGTAAATACATTAGTTTACACTAGAGTAATTATGTAATTACTCTACACGTAATTACTCTACACCAAATTTTTTTTTTTTTTTTTTTTTTTAGTTTTCAATACTATAATACATGTTTAACAATATGGGGAAAAAAAATTTTTAAAAATTTTTTTTTAAAAAAATACCCTCCTTTGATTCTCACAGTTCTTACCAAAAAAGCTATTTGTACCGGATCTTTCCTCTATAAATAAATGCTACCAAAGATATGAAATGATTATAGCATGATAAATTAATGTCTAACAACTTATCACTTGAACCATTTAAAAAACCCTATTTGAGTATTTAATATATTAATATTATTCGGTGATATGTGTAATGGTTTCGGTGTAATTTTGGCCGCTTTTAGCAAGTGACAACATTGAGTAATACAAACATCACAAATGGATGGTCATCCGTTATCCGTACATGTGGTTGACGATATGACTCAATTTTCTAAATTAATTTGATCGAATTCCCACTATCGATTAAATCAAATTTTATATTAACCCAAGAGTTTTAGCCTAACCACATGTCTACATTTCCTCCATCCTAATAAAATACATATACTGATATAATACGAAATGATAAAGTATTAACATGAACTACATTTAATATAATATATTGTTGTTAAATATAAAAAGAGTTAATTTAAGAATTGTACATATGGTTTACCCAGGGCCGGCCCAAGCCCTAGGAATTTAGGGATCCAAAGCCCTAGCTTCAAAATACACCGTGGTTTTGTAAGTTGTTATGTGTTAACCGGGATAAGAATCTGTTCAATATTTCCTACCTATAAAAAGATTAAAAGAAAGAGAAAAAGAGTTGATATTTGTTGTTTGGTGTGTGTATGGCGTGAGTAATGTTGGCGTGTGTATTGCATTTGTGTGTATTGATTATATATGTGTATATTGTGTTGTGGAGTATATTATTTAGAGTAAAAAAATCAAGGAGTAAGATAGTGTAGAAGAGTAGTGTGTACTTCAAGTTACATACAAATTTAATAAAATTGGTTGACATAGTCTATACCAGAAAAGTCACTTTACATAGAATGACTAATTAATTATTTTATATTATCTAGCAAATAGAAGTGACGCGCCATGCTTTGCGACGAGGACATACCGATTTTGAATGGAAATATAGATGAAATAGCAGTACTAACACTAAAAACCCTTAAAACAAAATATTACAAAAATAAAAATGTTTTAGTTTTCCAATCAGTTTAGGCGTTTCGGTTTATTTTTGGCCCATTTTGGTTTCTAGCCTACATCAGTTTGGCCAAAAACAAAAACCGGTTCTAATCCTTTTTAGAAAAACCCAAACCGGTTTAGAACCCATATTGGTTTTCGAAAGAAAGGATTATTTGTAGACTCTGTTAATGTATTTTGCATAAAACAGACATGCAACTTAAACGATTAATGCATTCTTTCACTATCTTTCTATTTAAAAAACAAATTAAAAGAAGATTGTTTCAGTGGTTACCATGAAGAAATTCACATTACTAGATAAAAAATAGAAAAGCAAAAAAAATGGAGATGAAGATTTGATTAGTCATCTAAAGACGTGTGTATAATGTACAACACCAGCAACATGATTGACTAAATGCAACAGCCAAACATAGTGCAACCCCGCCGCAATGCGCGGGATCCTGCTAGTACAATAAAATACCTAGATTAGGTGTGGACCATAGTCTTTTAATCTTCTCCATTGCCGATACAGGTCTCAATACATTATTGATTGAATTCTTTTAACGCTACATGGTGTGGTGACGAGGAAATAGGTTGTGGAGCCCTTTCATACCAGCCCACCACATTGTGGTCAACGTGGAGCAAGGCATGGGGCACATCAGAGAGGAATTTATACCGGCGTAGGGCAAATAATGGGTATGAGGTGGCATTTCATGATTCATATACAACCACAATGATTATTTTATTACCGTTCACCTCCCAACGATTGTTTTTTAAATTACACCAAATCACATTTAGTTTTTACACTATATATAACCTCGCCTCCCAACGATTGTTTTTTAAATTACACCAAATCACATTTATTTTTTACACTATATATAACCTAACCTTTCCACACCATTTTACCCCCCACAATTTTGTTCTATACTTAAACCACAATTAAGCAAAATGGTGAACTATAGGAGACTTAACATGTGAACCAAAGTAGAAGAGTTAGCCCTAACGTTAGGGTTGCTAAACGTAGTCACCCACACTAGAGTCACGGGTACGATTCCTTCAGTCTCTTTTTGGGGTCAAGGCCTTTCGGAATCCCGGATTCTCATAGGCGGTCACACAAACCGCAATATTGATGAGCTTAGTTACAAGTTTAGGTACAAAAAACAAAGTACATAAGGTTTGAGGAGATGTTTATTGCCTACATGCTTCAAGAACAATGGGCTCCGAAGAAGTTGCCATACAGTTAAGTCAAGTGGATTACGCTATTAAGTACCAAATGGAGTTCGAGTAGATATCGTCGTGGCAAATGCTACAACCGATTTTTATTTAAGTTTTAGTTTATGTGTCTTAAAATTATGGTTTCTAGATGTAATGTTTTTCTTTTCTTCTATCCATGCCACCACCACCCCGTCCATTTTTGTTGGCTTGGAGGACAATATATCAAAAGTGAGGTGGATGTCACATGTCTCATTCTATGCCCCCTAAAGGGCATTACCACACCATATAGTCTAAGAGTGAAGGGAGTGGGGGGCTTGGGTTGGGGACATGAGTTGTCATGTGGCAAAAGTGAGGTCTAAAACTCAAGCCCTCAAAAGAGAGGGGAATGGAGGGGCTTGGGTTTCAAATGTTTAAAGGTTATTTATTTATTTATTAAAAAAAAACCTCGAATCACAAACCCCCCACATCACCACCCAAACCTCCCCCACGCTCAGATCATTTCCCACGCCAAAGGGGCCACACTTAAGGTGGGGGTGGTGTAGCTGAGTGGGTGAACTTTCCACACTCAACCCACGTCACCACTCCCCATAGTCTAAGAGTCCTTCGGATTTTCCTTACTTCCTTCAGCAAGAAAGTTTAGTTTGCTCAAATTGAGTTAAAAGAAAAATCCGGGTCTATAGTTTGGTAAGAATGAAAAACAAAAAAAATCCAAGCTTTTGAAGTTGGTTAAATATGTAATAAATGATTTTATGAGGGGGGAAATATGTAAATGACCCTTTTTTAAAGCGTACTGGCTTTCCAGGTTGGTGATTCATAGGTGTCATAAACTTAAAATAATACACGAACATGTAATAGTGTCACACATATAAATTCAAACATGACAAGTGCATTCACATGTTAACATGAAACAAATTGTATAGGACAAATTTTCGACACTATTACTAAAGTTACAAATGTGTATAAAACAACTACTTTCATCCACAAAATTTAATGCTAATGTACCGAATAGTATAAATTATGGTATATGACACATTCTTTACATAATTATAGAAATAATCAAGTTACATAGGTCAATTTGCAATACTCATAGTTGAAACATAGCAAACCCAATTAGTTTAACATGTAAGTTTAACTCTAACTTGACTCGAACCCATGGGTACTAAAGTGATCACATCCTCCAATTTCGTATTAGATGAATATCGTATTTACATCTTGTGTTACAAATTCATCCCCTAATTTACTCATTGTATCTATAAGTAGACGTGTATATATGGCAAAACAAATGTGATAGGCCACATCACACCCTGAATTGGGCACATCCATCATCTACACCATTATTAATGACTATGTGATGTGATATTTGCCTAATAACATGGAAACACTTGATATTAACACACGTCACGGTGAATGCTAATACTTTGATAACTTTAATAACTAGTGTATTTATACGCGAGTTGCGCGTTTTTCACATGACGCGCTAATACGGATTTTGGTAACCGACAAAGGCATAGAGACTAACCTTGGACAATGAGAAAATACAAAAGTGGCAGCAGCTACGCGGAGAATACAAGGAATCTCCCGTGGTCCGAGGAACATGGTGGAGATGGTGCACGGTAGATGCGGTCGGTGGCCGGTTGCGTACGTTAGAGTGAAACAGCTATTCATTTCATGATCGTTAAATATATAGATAATAAACGGACAAAAACCGAACCCGTGCGAAATCGGGTAAAAAACGCATTATATCGGGGGCCAAAATGAAAAAAAAAAACTTAATAAAAAAGTTGGTGGCAAAAACGGGAAAAAAAAACTTAAACAAAAAGTAAAAAAAAACATTGTGTGGCCAAAATGAGGAAAAAAAACTTAACAAAAAATTTGGTGGTTAAAATGAGAAAAAAAAAGTTAACAAAAATAGCAAAAAAAATGTGGGGCCAAAATGAAAAAAAAAACATAATAAAAAAGTTGGTGGCCAAAACGGGAAAAAAACTTAAACAAAAAGTAAAAAAAAAAAACATTGTGTGGCCAAAATGAGAAAAAAAAAACTTAACAAAAAATTTGGTGGTTGAAATGAAAAAAAAAAAGTTAACAAAAAAAATAAAAATAAATGTGGCAAAAATAAAAAAAAAAAGTGAAAGTTAACCATTTAAAGTCGAAGGTATATTAATATATTCTAATTCTTACAAACCGCAAAAACATTTTGAGTGGCAAGGTAAAACCAGTTGTTAAAAACTTGTCTTGATGTTTGCTTCATTGCTTCCATTTGTTTGTAATAATGTGTTATTATGAATAATTTATTATCAATTAGTTATAGGGAAATTCCTACTAAGTTTACGATTGGATGAATTAAATCAACTTATTATGAAATACTAGATAAGAAAGTCAATAAAAGTTGGTTGTTATTATAATAATCAAGAGTTCGTGTTTAATGACCCAAAAATATTGAGTTATTTGACCAAACTAAATTATGGTACGGTGCGATCTAGGATGAATACACAATGTACACAATTTCATAAGAAATTGATTTTCCAAGCTAATCGTCTATTGTATAAGTTTTAAATTTGTTATTGAAATCAATTAGTAATTTCAAGAAACTAAACTTTATATGTGCATCAGAGAACTTAGGAAAACTAATAGATAGTGAATTTATAGATAGAATTGGGATTGTAATTATCTATATAATAGAAATCCTATTAAGGGAGATGATCAAGGATTCTATTGTTTCATGGTATCAAGAGACCAGTAACAACTCTAATCCTTCCCTTCTCCCTTCTCGGCTGTCGACCATCTTCTTTCTCGGCTGCAGCCTACTGCCTCACCCCTCTCCCTTCAACTTTCTTCAATCCCATAGCCCCCTATCTTCGATTCCTTGTCCCGTCATCCCCTTAACCATAAACCATTCACCATGGACACCAAACTACACCCGACTGTCACTGTCTCTAGCATCAAAAACTTTATACCCATAACCCTTGAGACGGAAACCGGCCACTGGCCTACCTGGTCGGAACTGTTCAAAATACACTACAAAGGCGTTTCATTGATTCCATTGTCCTTTAATGGATTTATGGAAGAATCTCCCAAGACCTTGTCCATACCATCATCGAACCTGGAACAACCGCCCACCAAGCATTGACCTCCCTTGAAAGTTTTTCCAAGACAACAAGAGTGGTCGTGCTCTCCATCATCACCACCGTTTCACCAACATCCATCTTGAAAATTTTGCTAACGTCTCTGCTTATTGTCAGGAACTGAAGGTTTTATCTAATCAGTTGGCTAGTGTGGGTCATCCCGTTGAGAACGATGCACTTGTTTTACAGCTTATTGCATGACTCACGAATCAATATGAAGGAATCGGGACAATCCTTGAAGGCCATGACCCATTACTTCAGTTTTACACGGCTCGCTCAAGCTTTGCATGGTCGAGTCGCGTAAAACTTAACAAGCACTACAAGTCGCCAAAGCAGTCGGGACTGCTCTCAACACCTCTAGCCGAACGCACCTAGTAACAATCATGACCTACCTACTTACGGTTGGGGCAGGACCCGCGATCACGACAGATTCAACTTGGGCATGGGCCGCTCCTCATGTTACGGCTATTGGCCTGGCCCATTCCCCTCTTACTGGCCACCGCCTTCTCCCTATGGTTTGCCCACTTCTGTACTGGCCAAGCAACCACCTTTTATGCTCTAATGGGCCTCTCCTCTATGCCCTTACCCCACAACAAACTCAAGGCCCTACACCTTGGGCTCCAAACCATCTCAAGCCCACAACACGGCTTACACACCAACGGACATTGATCAAGCCCTACACGTGATGTCTTTGAACCAGCTACAGGAGCCAACTGGTTATATGGATATTGGAGCCACATGTAACATGTCTAATACCTCTAACTTTTACTCTTTTTCTAATAATAGCATGGGAGAACAAATTATCGTCGGTGGTGGTTCTACCATCCCGGTACTTGGACATGGCAATAAAACCTTACCCCCACCATTCCCACCCCTTATCCTTAAAAACGTCCTCTATGCCCCTAAATTACTTAAAAACTTAATCTTAGTTCGTCGGTTCACAACCGACAACTCAGTATTTGCGGAGTTTGACCCCTTTGGTTTTCTTGTGAAGGATTACAAGAGCCGGATCCCTATCCTTCGGTGCAACAGCAGCGGTGATCTTTACCCGCTTATGCTTAGACCTAGAACCACCAACTTCCCCACCGCTTTTGCTGTTGTCACTTCCACCCTCTTGCACCAACATCTTGGCCACCCAGGAAGCGCACCTTTACGGTCTTTAAAATCTTCCTGTTCAGTTGATTTTTCTAGTTTAAATAAAAACATTTGTCATTCATGTGTACTTGGAAAAAGTATTAAACTAACCTTTGCTAGTTCTGATACTCGTATTTTTAATCCATTTTA
The DNA here is from genome assembly GCA_032199755.1 of Ambrosia artemisiifolia. Taxonomy (NCBI): domain Eukaryota; kingdom Viridiplantae; phylum Streptophyta; class Magnoliopsida; order Asterales; family Asteraceae; genus Ambrosia; species Ambrosia artemisiifolia. The sequence goes on from CM063523.1 coordinate 45,892,203, forward strand.
CCTTATTCACAGTGACTTATGGACTTTTCTGATTGGCACAGATATTATACTTTATTTATTGATAATGTCACTAATTTCTTATGGGGACTTACGCGTTGGCAAATAAATCACAAGTTTACAATATTTTTGCCAATTCAAGAAATTAATCACCACCCAATTTGAATGACCTATAAAAACCTTTCAATGTGATAATGGCACTGAATATGTAAACTCCTCTTTCAAAACATTTTTTGCCACCCACGACATTGTAAGACCCTGCCCCTAAGTTGTTACAATTAATGGATTTAAGTGGGTGTAAACATGATTTGAGCACTAGTTACCAATTATCAAATAAGAACAAAACATGCTTCATGTCCAAAAACCGGATGGGGTTAAGTTTTACAACAACCAAATAGTTAATATTAGTTAGACACAGCGGAAACAAAGTGATTTCGTTCAACTAAGCTATGTTATGGCTAGTTCCTACAAAAGAAGATCCGTAGTACGCGTTCGGTTTGTTTTGATTGCTTGGTCTTCCATCCGGATGTCCATCATATCCCCAACTTGTCACACACACATCGAATAGGGTTAATTAGCATTAGAAAGCGTTAAAATCGGAAAAACGGTCGAAAAACCCAAGCTGGGTGTTTCGCGCGGCCGCTCCATTTCGCGCGGGCACACCCAATTGTTTACAGAAGGCTTGCTCGGCCGCGCAAAAGGAGCGCGCGGCCGCGCGCTGGTCTCTGATGCTATTTTCCTGCTTTTTCACTGCCTAACTCTTGGTTAAGTCTGGAATTTCACTACCTCGGCCCCTACGATCTCTCCGGGCTGCTTTTACCTTGGTTTATAAACATGTAGGGATGCCTCGGGCTCTACAAATTCGCACGGGATCTCTTGTACCTTGGTCCTATTCTCTGATTCACTTTTCTAGACTCATTTCTTATCCATTTGACCCACTTGGGTCTCTAAAGGTTAGCATTTCATTACAGTCGCTTAGACTCATTCGCATTCATACAAGTCGCGAACATGGCTTCATTTCCTAAGCAAACGTTATCCTGGGAGTTCTTTCGGACTACCTCGTTCTTGGTAAATCCATATTTGTCTAACTTGTTATGATATCAAAATCTCTCAACTCATTTGTTCACAATAACATTGCAAGTATTCAACACAAATTTTGTATAACAAGTGACTACAACCATAAACATACTAACGATATATATATATATATATCCTGAATATATATAAGGAGATTAAAGTCATCGAGTGACTTACCTTGAGCGTGCTCTCGTTATCCTCAAAACCGCGGCTCCAAGTCCTCCCGAAGCCTCGTTTATTTACACCTATTGGTGAATAACACTTAAGTCGTTAGGAACCTTTTCTTAACATGATCACACAATCCTTGGTCATGTTTCTTTCTTTAATCAAGTTTCTAGCCCGGTTATTTACGAGATTAACCATTAGCTATACGATTCGATGTCTAGAATCTCACTTAGACATTTCATCGAACACATAGTAGGCGTTATTTTCCTAGAGTTATCTTTAGGAGTTGGGGACCTAGTGGATCCACCATGGTCAAGATTATTATCTCAAACAAGTTAATATTACTTTTTTAGTTCACAATTTCACAATTTCATACATAAAAGGTGCAACCATTACACTTTAGGTATGGTTCTCATTTTATTACAAAAACCCACCTTTCACATATTCAACAATTTCACATGAATCTCACTAATCGTGTATGTATTAGCCTTCTTTTTACTAGATTAAACATGATTAAGGTTCCCTAATGCAAGAGCAACCTCTAATAATCACTAAATTAGCATTTTCAAAACACCCAAGAAATCTCACCATGATCATACATGAAACATTCATCAAATTAAACCAAATAATTGATACCTTTGGGTGTGTTGGACCTTAGATGATCCATTTTTTGCTTCATGCACGGATTTCACCTTTGATTTTGGCTTGATTTGAGTAGAATTGGAGGTTTTAGGTTAGTGTGTGTGTTGGTCAACATATGCACTGCATATGTTGATCTTTCTTTTTTTTTTAGTTATCTATCAAGCTATAGTTTGGCCTTAAGCCAGATTTGGCCCCTCAAATTTGGACTTGTTAATCTAACAAGGTATTAATGTCTACTTTAGGCATTTTAGCAAAACATTTAGTCCATCAGGATTTAACCCGAGTAAAATACATAATTTAAATTCGGCTAACCGAGTATTATGAAGAAGAAAATTTTTGGGGTGTTACAGACATCCTCTTCCACCACTCCTGTCCCCACACATCTTCCCAAAACGGTAAGGCGAAACGTATGATTCAAACTATAAATAATATGGTTCGCACCATCCTTACCCATGTATCTTTACCAAACACCTTTTGGCACTACGCCTTTGAAACCACTACACACATACTAAACATCTTATCGTTAAAACATCTCCAAAACAAAACCCCCACAGAATTTCTATACCAACGCATACCATCCTATGACCACCTACGAGTCTTTGGGTGCCTATGTTACCCATTGTTCCCAAACACCTTAATTTACAAACTTGACTCCCATTCCACTCCATGCGTCTTCTGATATGTTTGTGAAAACACCTTTTTAATACGCTAGTTTTGTATATATTTAGTGTTTAATCCGTGCATTTTAGATGTACATTATTAAATATTAATTATAGTAAACTTGCAATAAATATTAGTTTAAAATTATTTTGGTTAACTAGTTTTTTTTATATATTATAAAGTTCAAGATTCAAGATGTAATGAGGTAGAAGAATTTACGTTTAATATTTAGTAATCATATGATACTATTAAATATTAAATTGCCTAAGTAAATACTTTCAATTCAATTGCAAAGTCACGTTGGTTATGACTATTATATTATTTTGACGTTTATTGACTTTGTTAGGAATCTTAGAATGGGCTCCCACGAGACTAAAGCCCAAAACGGAAGTCGGTGGAGTTTTTGGGATTTGATTATTATTCTTGACGGCAACATACTTTGGGGGGACGCAGCGGGGCTCCAAAACTTGGTGTTCGCAAGTTTAGAGAGGACAGAAGGCAGCAGCCCTTTTTGGCTGCCTAGGGAGTGACACACATCAAGAAATCATCATTAATATGCAGCGCGGCTAATCGTGTGATCGTCTCCGGGGGTATGGTTCGTTTGTGAAACTCTAACTCTTGTTTGGTTTGGTTTATGGATTGTCTTTTAATTGTTTGAAAGATATTTGTGGTTTGAGTTATTTAAACAAGTCACGTTTGTGCAATTGCTTATCTTTTAGTCATTCGCATTCGGTTTTCTTGCATCGTGAGCAGTTTGATTAACGGGAGGGTAGTTGTTATTCGTGGGTTGGTAATTAAATTGTACGAGTTATTATTAAAAATTTGTGTTTGATTATCACTTAACTTAAACCGTTCAACAAAACTATGTCTATGTGGTATCCAATCATCTAACCAAGGGTAGGGTGAATCATTGAACCGGAAACCTGGAGGGGATTACTTCTTTAATATTATTGTTTACAACTTATAAAATTCGTTTTCTTAAAACTCAAAACAACCTACAACTCAGTTAGATTTAATTTTTTAGTTTAAATAATCAAACAAAAGGTGCAATACTAACCACATGCTCCTCGTGGATTCGATACCTGACTTACCCTAGCTACCTAGGTTATTTAGGTTTTTGCATGACCCTAACGACAGGTCATCATCTTCTTGGGTTACCCACAAAACCAACGCGACTATAAGTGTTTCAACCTTAAAACCAAACAACTCATCATATCATTTCACGTGGCGTTTGATGAGGGAACATTCCCCTTCACTAATACCATTAAACCTCCACCCACTTATGACTTCCTGACCAACTTCCCACACATCTACTTGCATCATGTTACTCACACTACACCACCAGACCAAACTCGCCGCCCACATTTACATCCCAACCGACCCTAAACCCACCGCCCATATTCAAGCCAACCTATGCACAACCATCCCCACCATCGGCCCAAAACATACCACCGGCCCATTTTCCTAACTCGCCCATTCCTACAGCAGCCCACACCAACCAACCGGCCCACACCACCCCACCGCCCCACACTGTAGCCCACGACCCTACACATGCGTCACCCACAAATTAGCCCACCGATATTCTGCTTGACCTAACACCCCTACCACCTACTTCCACACCATCCGACACATCACAATCATAACCCTACAACGCCACCACTCACACCATGCGCACACACGTTATGGATGGCATTGTGAAACCGCAAAAATGACACAACCTTAATGTGTCAACTGTCAACCATCGAACCCATCCCCCCAAAATCCCACCGATGCCTTGTCCAATCCGGTTTGGTATAAAGAAATGACCGAAAAATACCATGCACTTATTAAGAATGAGACGTGAAAATTAACAATGAGGTTGCCAGATATGAACATTATAAGGAGTATGTGGTTGTTCAAACATAAGTTTAAATCAGATGGGTCTTTGGAACCGTACAAGGCGTGATTAGTTTGTGATGGTCGCCTTCAGCAGGTAGGTGTTGGGTGTCGAATCCAGCAAATAAATAAATAATAAACCTACTAGTATGAGTGAAAGTAAGGTTCGTGTTCTCAGGGATACAGATCAACTGATTATACCAAAAACGTTTTTCGTACAAATACTAATATTATAAAAAAAGGGGGGAGGGGGTTTTTGGTGTATTTTAAGTTAACGAAAATAAAATTAAAATTAATAAGACAAGCGACTAAAAAAATGTTAATTAAATTGTGAAATAAATTCAGATATTAAAGCTAATTCCAACACTAAGGCAGTTTCTTAATTTGACCCGGACTTATGATCATTAACAATTATGGTGCAATGATCCTTTAATTAAACGGTTTGTATCAACACTAGACGTCACGCCGTTCGGACATCCACTCTATCTAATGTCTAACCAAACGCCGTTCCTTGATTAGAGCCAACCGCTACTCCAAGCTCACGCCGTTCGGATCTTAGCGTGCGGGTTGCAATGATAGAAGTATCGATTATAACCAAACACTCGCGCCGTTCGGAGTGCTTAATTATATTGTTTAATTCTATAACAAATTTAAATTCATTGACAAACCTAAACCGTTATTTGTTCTTTTTATCAAATATATAAAACCGGTTAAAATTTCATAAATTGATGAACTCTATTAGAATGATTAACAAAGTGGCCAATTTTATCAACCAACTAATATATTACCTAGTGGTATAAAATTAAGAACCAGCTAAACAAACCATTCAAGAATTGGATCTCATAAGAGTTTCACATAAGTTTACAAATCAAAATTAAAAAAACATACCAAAGTGCCGGAATTAAAAAGGTTCTAGCCAGACATGGCGGCTAGATTAATCCAAACAAAGATAATACGAAACATAAAAATTAAAGCTTAAGATACAAGAAAATAGAAATTGTCTTTTATGCCCAAAAGAAACTCCAAGTTTCTTTTCTTGCGCCCTGTTCGATGCACTCCAGCCAACGTCCAGATATATCCTCAATGATATCCCCTTCCAAGATAAAATAATGTTCTCTAATTTTTTTCCTTGGTAACTTCGAATCCTCTCCCCCAAGAAGCTCAAACTTTGTTGTCATCTACTATTTTTTTTTTTTTAATTCCTTCAATTAGTAACTTTCCAATTCGGCCCCCTCTAGTTCTTTCCTTGCTACTCGCGGTCTAAACTTCTTTTCAAGAACGCCAAGTCCAAGTAAGTTGTGCACTCGCCTCGTCAATGCTCTTGTCAATTCTCCACACCTACAAAATCAACCAAAAACAAGCCAAACTAGATTCCATTCCACCGAAACATGCATTTAACGAAATTGATGCAATATGTACAACCTAAATGCATAAAAACGCTAAAACTAGCTACTAAAAAGAGTATAAAATATGCCTAAAAATGCAACTAACAGTAGGTGTTGATTGTGGTGACACGTTTAGTCCGGTTGTTAAACCAGGAACCACATGTACGGTACTCTCTATTGCACTGTCTCAATCTTGGCAAATACATCAGTTGGACATTACGAATACTTTTCTACATGGTCACTTAAAGAAGACTATTTATATGTATCAACCGATGGGGTTCAGGGACAAAAGTTTTCGGATCATGTTTGTCGTCCCAAGAAGTCGTTATATGGTTTAAAACAGGCACTACAGGCATGGTATCAAAGATTCACCGACTTTATTCTTACTCTAGGCTTCACTCAGAGTAAATGTGATGCCTCCTTATTTACTTTTCATAGGGGTTCACAGGTTGCTTATCTTCTTTATATGTGGATGACATCGTGCTAGTTACTTCTTCTGACACACTACGCACAACTCTCATGTCCCACTTTGCAAACGAATTTGCCATGAAAGACCTCGGACCTCTCAGGTTCTTCCTTGGCATCTCTGTTAAGCGTCACAAGAACACTTTGTTAATAATTATGCCAATTCCGCCTAAAAATCTCTTCAGGTGATCAAGAGGGCCCCTTTTTCAGTAGATGAGATTAGGATGAAAGGTATTATCTCAATAATGCTTTTCTTTGGCTTGCTTTTCAAAATTGCATTTTGGCCTGCGGTAATGGAATCGGTATTTTCAAAAAAATAAATTTCTATGAAAGCAAGAGATGGAAAGTTTTGTTCTAAATTCTGCCTTATTCCATGAGATCTAGAAGCACTTCTGCAACTTTATCTCTCTCCATTTCCCTCATTTTTTTTGACTTCTTTCAAAGGGGAATGAAGACCTTCCTTAGAAGTTGTCGCTCGATCGAAAGGATATAATACATACAAAACCTTAACTTTGCGGACATTCCGAGGTATACATAGGAAATTATTGAACGACCAGGTATGACATCTTGCAATCCTGTACACACCCTAGTTGACATGCATGCTAAACTCAGCTCCAGTGCCGGTACTGATTTCCACGACCCAACTTTATACCATAGCCTTGCGGGTGCCTTACAATACCTGAAATTCACTAGGCCGGACATTAGCTATGCTGTCCAACAATTCTGTATCAACATGCATGCTTCAAAAACGGATCACTGGAATGCCCTCAAACGTATTATTCGTTACATCCAAGGTACTACTTCCTTTGGTCTTACACTTGGATCATCTACATCTCCACAATTGATTGCCTACACAAAGGCAGATTGGGCAGGGTGCCCCGACGCCTGACGCTCCATTAGTGGTTATTGTGTCTACTATGGAGATAACCTTATCTGTTGGTCTTCAAAACGACAAGCTACGATTTCTCGTTCTAGTGCAGAGGCCGAATACCGCGGAGTTGCTAATATAGTCGTGGAGGTTTGTTGGCTACGCAACCTTCTCCTAGAGCTTCAATGTCCACTCTCCGTGGCCACTCTTGTGTATTGTCACAATGTGAGCGCCATCTACCTTTCGAGTTCTCAATGTTCCATCTAGATATCAGATTGTTAACATCTTCACCAAAGGCTTACCACGTATCCTCATTGAAGATTTTTGATCTAGTCTCAACCTTCGGTCACCTCTCGCTTCGACTGCGGGGGTGTAATAGATAACGTATTTATAGGTAGAATTGTGTATAATATCGTTTCTATATTATCGCTGTAATCTGTTGATGCATTTTATGTGTGACCGTTGCTGTTGAATAGACTAGGGTTGAGTCGTAGCCGAATATTGTGTGTATGTATGGTAATACATGAGATTGTGGTGATCCATAAGGGCATTTATGGATTTGATGCATTTAATACATCGACCAGACGAATAAGTATTTGTTTATACGAATGAGAAACAAACTTTCTAATTCATGCTTTGTTTGGTACGAATGGCCTCATTTGTGCTTTCGATGGTATGAATGAGGATTTCTTCTAGCGGTGTATAAATAGCAATCTCATGTTTAGAATTGATAAAGATAGAGAGTTATGCTTTGAGAGTTCACTAGGGGAGATTATGCCTGATCTCCCCTGGCCCCAAGATAGATGTTTAGCTTACTGATGACAGTGTCTTTAACCATTTCTGATATAATACGAATATGTGTTGACGTGGTTATCATCTATTTCTATTTCGTCTCCGATTTCCGTCTAAAACCGACCTTTAATTAGTTAAACGATCCTGTAAACGGTTCGAAACCGTTTTCACATAATCATCCCCAAAATTATGGGATTTTAATTATCTATATTATCTTATTAAGGAAGAGTGACGGCTAGGATAGTAATTTTCATTTCCGTACAACTTAAGAAGCAACATGCACAAGTGATTTATGCTTACATAATAAGGGTATAGTTGGAACTTTGTGGAACATTAAGACACTTAAGAGGGTAATATAGACATTTCACCATACTCCTCCTTTACAATATCAAAACAATTTTACAAACCTACCCTTCTTCTATCTCTGCCAACTTACATAGCAACATGTTTCATCAACCGTTGTCATTAAGGCAGGGCAATGAATCGTTCATCATCATCAACCATTACATCCCCTCATTGCCCTCATCAATTGAATGTTTTAATTGCCCCGATTAGGGCTTTAATTCACCGCAAACAACAGGGCTCCACATTTATATTTGTGTATAGGTTACTCTTTTAACCTAATCGAAGTTGGTCTTCGCTCAGACAATAATCATTTCTTAGTCTCATACCTAATTATTAAATAGTATGTGTTTTTTTGTTTTCTGTTCATGTTTTCATTGTATTTGTGTTTACGGTTTGTTTCCTTTTTGTGGTTTCGCAGCTCAGGGGAGATATAAAGTCGCTACATCAACACACATACAATTGAGAACACAAACGAAAAAACATGACGACGAATTGGATTTTGTGGTATGGGAGCAAAAAGGGTTGTGCAAATTTTTCCTGATCTAAATTTTTTACATCCTTTTTTTTTTGTCATATTTCTTCCAAGATGTTCAATTCTTATCTTGATTTTTTGTTTTGTTTTCTAAAGTAATAATAATGTTTCAGTCAAGAATACCCATATGCAACTATTTGGTCGATCATGGAGAGGTGATGGGTTAATTGGAGCACGCCATTAGATGATGACAATTCAGTGATGATGGTGTTTGGGCGATGATGTTGGTAGGTGGTGGACAAAGCGAAGTCCCAGCAGCGGCGAATTTAGGGTTCTGTCACAAATCAGTCGGGCTGCGTTTAGGATTTTGGCAGATGAATCGTCTTGTCGATGACGGTGAAGGTACTCTCACCTGTTATCTTTGTTTTTGGATTTTGTTTGTGTTGTAATGTTTGTTGATTGCTCCTAAGTTATATTTGATTTTTTTTTCAGTTATAAAATTGATACTTTCAGTTATAAAATTGATATTCTGAATAAAAAACTGAGGTTGTATATAGATGGGTTATTAGTGTTGATGAAGGCAGTATTTGTGTTTTTAATTTTTATGATTCAGTGTTGTTTGCGCTTGATAGGCCTATTTATTAATCGTTAATTCATTGGATTATGTTTATGATGATGATGACTGGTGGTCCTTAGTGACATGAACCAACCTTAACCACAAATGAATTTTTATACTGCAGGTTACATACTCGTTTGTTGAAAGAAAAAAAAAGAGTGGTTAAGCATTTGTTTCAGTTCCTTAGTAAGCATTAGTTATGGTAATCAACTTTGGTCATCAGTTTAACAAAGTAGTTAATTTCTAATATGCGGTTCATGTAGTTAATTACAAATATGTGATTCGTGTACATTACTAATCTTTCACTGGTGTTTAGATATGCTCATGTGAGATCTATATTTCCGTTATGTTTGTACTAGGAGATTACGAGTATACGTTAGCATTCTTTAGTTGACTCTTTTTCTGTTGCTTATTTTCAACTAAATGACTCCTTTTAAACTTTATTATCCTTCAAGTTTGATCACTTTACAGGTAGTCATGGATACTATTAACAAAACGAAAGAAGCAGATTGGAGTTTGTTTTCAAGGTATTTACCAATTCAAACCTTTTATTTTCTTATTGTTTAATGCATCTTTCTATTGTAATTGTAAAACAATTATTCATAGCAATGTGGAATGTATCTGTGTGGATTTTCTCTTTAATTAGACGATGATGCAACGTAAAGGACCAGTTTTGTAACCGCTAAAAGTAAAAAAGTACCAGTTAATTAGGTTCACTTCATCAAAATTATCCTTCTATATATGCGTGAACTTGTGAATGTAGTGTATGTTACCTTATGGAGTGGATTCAGAATGCGTTCGAAAAGTGCATTAGCCTTGGACACTCAACAAAGAAGCCAAACAACACAATTGGGCAGTGTTTCCTTTTCAACACTTCTCATGTTAACCATATGGTAGGAATAACTTATATGTCTATATAAATGTACATGTTAATATTATCTCGTTAATCTGCAATCTAACCGTTATATATAAGCTAGAGAAATACAATCCTCACCTCATAGCGCAGGTTACTCACATATTTATGTTTTATTATGTTTTAAATGCAACATAAAAGGTGGATCTTGATTCTGGAAAATCAGCGAATGTACAACAATGTTGGTGCAAATCTAAACGACTTAAAATAAATAAAATTAATGGTTTTCCATGTATACATAATTTGCAGGCTATGGCACTAAAAAGGAGCAACCTCTATTTACAAGTTGATTGATTGTAATTGTTTCTGTTTTCATTTGGTTTTTTAGTTTCATTGTATTTGAAAAGATGTTAGTTTTGTTTTTTATGGCATTAATTTGAAAGGCGTCGCCTTCTTGTGGTAGTAATTGGATCTCCAAGACAACTAATAATGATAGCATTGTAAGTTGTTCGATCCCCTTTTGTTTTTTAGATCCATTTTAGTTACTTAGTGCGACAATTTCTGTAATAGTCTATGTCGCGGGGTATGGCAGGGTAGGTAGTGGGTCAAAACGGGTGATCTTGCAAGTAGTGTCTGCTCTATTAAGAGTGACCATTCAGAAACCAACACACGTGAAAGCATCTTTTTCAATATTTTATTGATATTTTGTTGGAATAAAAGATTAAATTTTGATTGATAATTTGCCAAATTCATTTTTTAAACTGGAATTCTCAGGGGCCCATAGGTGCCTTGGTGGTGATGCTCATGGAGCTTATGGTAGTTATTCTCCAGAATGTAGTGGTAGTTTTGGATAAGTATGTGTTATGGGTAATTATGTACATTGCAATATGCTAACAGATTTTTCTAAAGATTTAGGTCATTGATTGTATTAAAGTAGGAATTAAACATGTATTGTGTGCTTCAATATTGATTTATTTCATGTTTTCTTTTGCGTTTTAACTACTGTTACCCAAAGTTATTGTACATTTGAGGTATTTTGTGTTCTGTGAGATGATATTTTGACTTAGTGACTAGGATTGTGTAATTGGAAAATAGTTTTGATATTGTGTTGAGTTGATATGCCGTCAACGAGGGGTTATTTATTCTATGCCCTTTGGGACGTTTAGGAGATTGATTATGGGAATCAAGAATGATCATGGTCATAATCAGATTCATTTGATGGATGTTAATGGCGATTCGAGTTCTGAATTCCATTGTGAACTCGGATCGTTTGAGCACCAAGTGTTCATGCAGTTTCGGACGCTGTCTATTGTTTCGGCCTATGAACTTTTGTTGCTGAATTGGGTTACCAAGTTGTTGGATGCTTTTACTGTTTGTCAAGAAGATTTTAAGGGTATTTTGTTAAAACACGAGTTGATTTTTTTGAAACCGCTTTTGGGTAGGTTCGCGACGGAGTTCTTTGATAGGAGTATTCGGGCGCTTGATATTTGTGATGCTGTTCGTGATGGGATTAAAAAGATTCGTCTTTGGCATAGACATTTGGAGATTGTTTTGAGTGCTTTTAATTCGAGCCGAAGAATCTGATGGTGGAAGGGCAGTTTAGGAGGGCAAGGTAGGAGTTGACTGATTTAGCTATTATCATGCTTGATGATAATAAAGAAACCAGTCTTTTGGGAGGATGAATAAAGAAAAAGATAGTCAACATAAGGCAGGACACTCGCGGTCTCTTTCTTGGAGTGTACCAAATTCATGGTCATCAAGCAAATAGCTTCAATTGATTGCTAACTGGTTAATCCCGCCTAAGTCACATGAAATTTCAGCCACTAATAGCTTGGCTATTGTTGTATACACAATCTGTTTTGTCCTTATGTTTGTGTTATAGGGCTCTGGTGGCTGCAATCTCCCATCAAGATCGAAACCTTCAAGTTAATCTCTGTACCAAGACATTGGTAATGGATTTGGTTGACTCAGAGTTAAAATGAATTTTTAATATAAGGGCTACTTTTTTTTAGAAGTGGCATTAACAACGATAAATTTAGAAGTATGTAGTAAATGAAATTTAAGTTTATTGTTTTTAGCTTATGTGTGTATACATTAATTTATGAGAACTTTGTCTTATTAATTTTTGTGTACACATTTGATATTAGATTAAGTTGAGGTCAAATTACATAAGTTGTCCTTTTAATTAATGAAATTACAATGTACATGTTTTTTATGCAAACGAACCAAACGAACAAGAACAAGGCCTTGTTCGTGTTCGTTCGTTAAGGAAATTATTTGTTCACGAACAGTTCATGAACACTTACCGAACGAAATTTTTTGTTCAATTTCGTTTGTTAAGGAAACACTCGTGTTCGTGTTCGTTTGTTAATTTTTTTCATGAACGCACACGAACACAAACAGACATATATTAACTTTCGAATAAGATCGAATTTACATACCTTAAGACATTAATTAGATCCACTCAAAGTATAACCTAATCATCCAAATATGTGGAGGGTGTCGGCGCTGGAACGTGGAAACATATACTTAGCAGTGAGCGTGGATACTAAAAGTAGGGTTATTGATATCATATAGCCATATATTTACCTTACATAAATTATTTATTTGGCTATTTATTTGGGTAAAATAAATAAAAATAAAAGAATATAAAAAATTATAGAAACTAAAAACCTTATTAAGCTATCGAACACAAACGAACATAAACGAACACGTTACCGAACGTTCACGAACATAAGCGAACGACACAGCCTTTGTTTATGTTCTTTCGTTTAATTAAACGAACGAAATTTTTTGTTCGTGTTCGTTAAATTCATATGATGGTTATATTCACTTAATAACTAAAAAAAATAAACATAATATATATTAAAAAAATAAGGAAAATGAATTATGCCTACATACAAGTCACACGTGTTATGAGTTAACAAAAAAATTAACTAGGTTAGGTCAGACGAACACCACCTGATAAGAAACAATAACATAAAGAACATCCAGTGTAATTTCGCTAATTCAAAGACATCACTTGCAATCTGACTCAAACTTAAAGAACGTAAAATGCAATTTACTCTTAATATTATTCCTCTAAAACAAACATGTCTATTAAATCCTACTAATATTAAGAATAGATTCAATCTAACAGTTGAAACATTAAGGTTTAAAGCAGTCAAAGACTTATAACCAATATATCAACTAAAGTATTCATGGCTAATTCATAAATTCGTCAAAAAAATATTGCTTTTAATAAGTACTCATGGCTAATTCATAAATTCGACAAAAAAATATTGCTTTTAATGACATAATCATCCATAATCTATAATACATTATTAAGCATTTTAGATTGACACAATTGTAATTTTATACAACTTTTAATACGACTTATAAAAATTAGGATAAATTTGCTACTCGTCATATTTTTTTTTTTCATCTCTACACCTCCTTCAATGTAATAAGTTAAAATAAGGTAATAAAGAAAATAAACATGGATATTGGAAATGTCTTAAATGTAAATTAAAGTTTTTTTTTATCTAACAAATTTAATAACATCATTTTCAATTGTTTAACCAGCCAACTTATTTGATTATCAACTTTCATAGCATATGCTATGAACTTATGATATTTGTTGATTACGCATATATCAAGACATAAAATTTAGAATATGGTTTTAGAATTCGATACAAAAGCCAAAATATTCAATCATTGTCTTAAGATCACAAATAAAGTAGCCTAAACACATACTGAAATACATACATGTAAATAAATGGTTCCCATACGTAAGTTTTTTTATTTATATGACCAATAGATTATGATTTTTTTGATCTTTTAATCGGTTAATCCAATAGGTTATATGTAGATCCATTTTTTTTTAACAAACAGAACGTAACTTTATTATAAAATCACCACATTACAGAATCCGTTCAGAGTCCCATTAAACCAGAGACTACCTAGGCACACAGATTAAAACACCTCTAAACATCGCTCAACTCCTATCACACCCCAACACGTTGTAATCTTATATCACTCGGGACACCCGCCGCAACGCGCGGGCATTCCTACTAGTCTATATAATAGAAAACCTACCAAGGAAGAGGATCAAGGATCCCATTGTTTCAAAAACTACTCCTGATGTTTATAACATGATTAAGATTAATTTTGTAGAATTATACAAAAGAATGTGTTTCTAAGCACTAACTATTGATTGCAACTAATTATAATCACCAATAAAAATGATTTGGATTAAAAATAGGCTTTAATTTCAAAAATTGTGATTTCTTTTTTTTTTTAAATGGTGATTTTAGGTTTGAATGGACCAAAAATTTAGGATTAGTGAAATGTTTCATCAAATTGGTCAATAATGATCAAACATGCTCACCTACTTAATTTCACATTTATAAAGTGGTTTGGGAGAAGGAAAAATTCATTTTGGTAGTATAATAAATAGGTTGGTTGATGATGAAAATATATAAATTGTTTCATTAAATTTCAAATCCACAATAAGTGTGAGTTGGTGACTAAATTTACATAATAGATGAATTTTGATCATAATATTTGATACGATCATGTTAGAGATAGATCTGGTCATCGGGTTACACCATTTTAGTTTGTGCTTCAAGTAACATATAAAATTTTAAATGAATGTATTCAAGATAAACCAAAACATGATATTAGGTTCTAAAACTATTGTGTTTAGGGTGAATACATAATAAATCTTTCCTAAACGAGGTATACACCAACGGCCAACCATTATTCATTTTAAGGACAAATAATTTTCATTGCCCATTTTATTAAATCAATGCAAAATGACCTATTTCCGTACTTGATTATATAACCAAGTTACAAGTTATTGCTGATTGTTTGTGTCTAACCAGATACTAGTTCCGATCCATTTGTGCTAGATATCGTATGATAGCTTCTCTATGGGAACCTACAAGTATGTTGATATCGAAGATTAATTTTCATAAATCGGCTTTGAGGACCACGATCTTCAGAAAAAGTAGGGTCGACTATGTCACTGCCCGTTATACGATATGGTTTAACACGAAGTTAAAGGTGTTGGCGTTAGGGGTAAATGGATTTAGGTGATGTGAAACGTTATTAACATGAATAAAACGTGGCTAAACAGTTTCTATCAACTTAAATTGCTTCTTCACGCATGTCACATTTAACTTATCGTGTTCAATAGGTCAATAGATCTAAAGGACACTTTTATGACCTGTTTATCAAGCTAAAATAGTTGTATAGTTTCTTAAATGATTTAAATAAACGTGGATTATAATTTTGGTAGCTTTCATTCTATCATGTTCATTGTGTAGTATCTTTACTAACCGTGTATAATCAATAATGGAACATTTCAAATTTTCAATATATGTTCAAAAGTGTTGTGTCATTGGGTTTATTCAAATGCTTATATTTAAACATGTTAAACATGTGTTGTTTAACACGCTTATTAAACATTCCTATGTTAGTGTGTATAATAAATGATAGCTTACGCGTATTAAACATATGGTTTTGAGCACGACACATTTGTTAACACCTAGTGGGAATGCCGTGCGTTACCGCGGGTATGTATGTTTTATTATCGCACGTAGCACGACGGGTTTCGTGTTAGTTATTTTTAAAACCAATTTTTTGTTAGGCTGAGGGGTGTGGTTCCCTCTTCCTCCTTGTCCACATCAACACCACGTCATTTCTACATTAAAGAAAAGTTTCAATTTAACAAACAAAATACAAACTAAAAGCATAAAAACAAACTAAAAAAATACAAAATAAGAAAACCACCACTCGTCATTAACGAAATCGACACGGAAATTGTTTCAAATGTGGTCGACACAATAAAATAATGTAATATACCCTCACAGTCTCATTTTAGTGCGGCGCTCCTTATTCTTGATACCGAAGTTCCTTCCTCGTCTCTGTCTTCATCATATCAATTCTGCAACCACGGTTGATGCGATCATAACATCCCACAATTTTGTTTACATGCCAAATGGCCTATTATTCAACATAAAAGATATTTAGAAAAGTCTAACAGTTGAATTTTACACCAAAATTAAAACATATTCCAAAATCCACATAAATTTCATATTCCAATTGTACTTAAATCGAACTCTTAGTTATCACGTACAAAACAAGTATATTACAATTAAGCTAAACATATGAATCGAGTTAATTAAAATTAAAGTTAAAGTCAAACCATTACCTCCGCGATAACCTCCTTAGCTTCGTACAAAAATTCAGATACTCCATGCGAGACATGCCTTGAAATAGGTTGCTATGAATTCCACAGACCAGTTAGAAATAAAGTGAACTTAGGTACATAAGAAAAATTAAAATTTCCTATATAAAACAATAGAATTACCTATATGTAACTTGTTTCTAGCCATCAATAAAATGCTCAATCAAAATACTAACAGCCTTTATTTAATTTCTTCAACAATACACGACCAATGGGCTGAAACAAAAAAATTAATAATAAAGAGAAGACAATGCTATATGAAGATTCGAATATGTATGTAGGATTGTCTTCGATGGTTATTGAACCAACGAAGTGACCAATTTATAACTCTGAACAGAAGCCTTTTAGAAATAGTAACACATTGGTGATGGTGAATGATGAAGTGTACAAAATGAGTAATCATGGATTATACTTAGAAATGTGATATATTAACTATAAACTCAAATGAGTATACTTGTTATCTGCTAGTACAACTATAGTAACCAAAGTCGATAGTAAAAAAATGCAGATAACCAACCTGAGTATGAGTATATTGCCTAAGAAAATTACAGAAATTAAAAATACAAGAGGATTGAGGGGTATAAATGGGGGATTCAATGCTAACCTCTAGGGTTTCATTCAATCAATCACATTCAAATGAATGGGGGTTACGAATGATTCATGATCTGGTTCAATTGATTGGGTGTTACCGTTACGGTTTCAAGGATTTCGAGGAGATAAGATGCAACTTAAACCAAAATTATGTAAAGCACACCACACTTGTGTATATATTAACTCAAAGATGAGATAAAAGTTAATGGAAAATGGTTGGTACAAACATCTTAATGCATTATGGTACAAGCATCTTAATGCATTCAAGGGTAATTTGGGGAAGATTTACATGACATTTGAAGGTTAAAGCATATGACTTTTCAAAAGCCATCTTAAGTTTGCCAATATGGACACATTTAGCCATTACTCATCCTTTATAAGATGCAACTTAAACCAAAATTATGTAAAGCACACCACACTTGTGTATATATTAACTCAAAGATGAGATAAAAGTTAATGGAAAATAGTTGGTACAAGCATCTTAATGCATTATGATACAAGCATCTTAATGCATTTAAGGGTAATTTGGGGAAGATTTACATGACATTTGAAGGTTAAAGCATATGACTTTTTAAGTGTCATCTTAAGTTTGCCAATATGTCCCTGATGCCATCTGCTTCAGGGACATTCTACCAACTAACTACAATTTCAGCCAAGTGCAACTTGTTTGATTGCAAACCAAGTGCATATAGTTTTATGTAACTACAATTCCAGCTAAGTATAGCTCGACTCATTACAAATAAAATGCAAACAATTTTACATAGTGAAAAGCACCTGCAATACAAAGATTTGTCGGCTCTTCGAGTCTCCAATCTAACATGCAGCGAAAAACTCTTGATTTGGCCTCTCCAACCTTATGTAAATTGAGCAAAAAAAGTTTTAGAAGTATACCAGGGATATTATAGGCCATAATCAGTGAACACATGCATCATGATCTAAGGAAGTCATACATAAAAAAGAGAACACTAACATGCTTTTCACCTTTAAAGCTTTTAAAATGTCCACCAACATGAAATTAAATCCTTTCTCCGCCAAACATCGCACATACAAAACCAAAACGCCCAAATAATTCATGTTATTATAAAGGCCAAATGATCTAAATTATTGTAGTTATAAAGGCCAAATGAAATTGTTATAACATACAAAGACTGATAAAAAGAATAAACAAAAAGCAAGGTGAAACTAACAAAGAATATACAGAAAATACCTTTTTTTGTCATTTTTTTTATTTAAGTTACTCTTTAGTGCTTTATGTTAAAGTATATGCTAGAATCACTTATACCAACAACTTATCAAAATTAAGAACCAATTTAATGATTAGAGACGGGAGAATATAGAGGTGGCCAAATAGTAGATCAAGGGTAATTTAGGGAAGATTTACATGACATTTGAAGGTTAAAGCATATGACTTTTCAAAAGCCATCTTAAGTTTGCCAATATGGACACATTTAGCCATTACTCCTCCTTTATAAGATGCAACTCAAACCAAAATTATGTAAAGCACACCACACTCGTGTATATATTAACTCAAAGATGAGATAAAAGTTAATGGAAAATGGTTGGTACAAGCATCTTAATGCACTATGGTACAAGCATCTTAATGCATTCAAGGGTAATTTGGGGAAGATTTACATGACATTTGAAGGTTAAAGCATATGACTTTTCAAATGCCATCTTAAGTTTGCCAATATGGACACATTTAGCATTACTCCTCCTTTATAATGTACAAGCATCTTAATGCATTCAAGGGTAATTTGGGGAAGATTTACATGACATTTGAAGGTTAAATCATATGACTTTTCAAATGCTATCTTAAGTTTGCCAATATGGACACATTTAGCCATTACTCCTCCTTTATAATGTAGTAGAGATAGAGATTAAAAAAAGGGCTTTGAGGATTGATATTCTCATATATTTGGTTACGAGAGATTAAGAGGATAACTAATTGTTAACCATATGCACTATTCACGGTTGATGAGTCGACTTGTTATATAACTGCATACTTTTATGTGAATTTATTATTCTCAAAATATTTGAACCTGAACTCTTGGTCCTCATCCTGTTAGGCTGTTAGCCACCATCATCGGCCCAACTTTTGCTAACCCACCCGACTTAGTTGGCCCATAGATCAGAATTAGGCATTGTAATCAACTAGGTAGCGGTGCCCGTACATTGTGACGGGTCCATGAGAATTCTATCGAAATTAGTTCGATTCATTATGCTACCAGCATGGTACCGTCACTTGAAATAATAATCGAAAGAGAAATAAATTCTAATATGCCCAAAAGGATATTGATATGAGTTTTAAATCGATTGTAACGTGTAAGTTCTAAACTTTTTATTTACTTAAGGTATAAAAATAAATATTCTCAGTTCTTTATCTAATTTATTAACCAATGCTGCGTTATATTATTTCTTTGTTTGATTCGACATTTGTTATTTTGTTTTTTATTCTTTTTAAATATATACCATCCTGCATAATTTTATGGAGTGATGCTTAAAGAAAATTATATCGCGACCCCTAATTGAAAAATGAGTTCCTTCACTTCATGTTAAACAACTAATATAAATTTAATTAAGCTCACAATTTAACAACTAACATTTAAGCCATTTTTTGAGGATTGACGTACTTTTTTATGCATATGAAATATAATATAAGTTTTATCTTTTTTTTTTCATTATGTGACCCAAATAGACCCGACCTAGTTGGACAGAAAAAAATCATTTATATAGATAACAACCAATCACATGAAAAGTTTGATGGGTCTGCCATTGTCTCCGAGTGTTAGAACCATATTTTTGTAGCCCACTACATCATATATGTCTCAAATCGTTGGTTCGGAGTTTAGCAACTCGAGAGGCTTGTAACATTTACAGAAAAGAAATATTTTTAGTTACCAAAATCTTTGAAAGTTCCAAATAAAATTTATCCACGCCCATTCTTCTCAAATTCAAAAGTATGGCATATATATGTGATCTACTCATAGACATATATATTTGATTTTTTTTGTTTATCCAAGTGTAAGCTTAAGGGTTTGTATGATTATTTATTTACATGATGATTGAGTCATATACCCAATACTTTTAAATCCACACCTATAATTTGTCTATTATGAGAAGGCTATAGACCTTTCCGTTAGTAGTTACTCATTCAGCATTCAGCATAGTTATTTATTTCTTGGAGTTAAGACATAAAATTTTTATTTCTATATAAAATATTTTTATGTATAATATTTGCATGCTGATCTATGTAATAGTTTTATTAGATTCATTTATCTTTGTAAGTATCAAGTAATGTAATGTAATTTTGCATATGTTAGTATTTTATACTGTCAACTGAAATGAACGTATAGAAACTTATATGCGCCACTTTATATAACAAATTTGTATAAAACTGAATGTAATTTGTATATGGTAATACTTTATACAACACTTCATCTCTATTCTTTTTATGTATTATTGTAATTGTTTTCATGTAATGTTAATACAATATTTAAAATTATTATTTAAAAGAAGAACCGTGTTTTTTTTCGTCAGTTTTCCTGCTAAATGCATATGTATGGATGTGATATATTAGAAAATGTATCTATATTATATCCGTATTCGATGTAAATGGGTGTGCAACTCTGATATATTTATATGTATGTATTCGTGACATAAAAATAAACAATGGGCTTGTTTCACTTGCCCTTCAAAGACCCATTACACAAAAAGGTTCCAGCACATGAGACTCTTTATCTAACCCACCAGAACATTTAGGACCCGAAACCACATTGGTTTGCTAAGTTCAGTTCGTGGTTCTCAATATCATCAATAAAAAAGTATATGCTTCTAGAGGATCCGAGTCGGGTCAGGTTGAGTCGGTTTTAACCCTTTGCACAAACCTACTCCAATGTTACTGAATACATCTCATATGAATATTCACGTCCAACAGTGTGTAATGATTTCACGTCATAGAAATTTTATAGAAGAAAATTAAAAAAAAACTCAGTGTTAAGTGTTTGAATGTGATTGGATCAAAAATGTTGTGTGGCCCCATAGTACTACTATCCTTCATATCTGCCCCCACACTCATGAAGGAGGCCCTCACTAGCCAAAGAAATGGTGTTCCACGCCCTTTTACGCTGAGGTGACAAACGTTACAGATAACCAAACAAAATAAAAAGAAAATGTATACAAATAATATATGCCACTAAGTGCCTTATGGCCTAACCCAAACAGGACGTGTCCTATATATAATCATGTGATAGACACGTCAGCATAAGTCCCCAAGAAACACCTTACATCAAGTAAAAACAAATGACTCGATCTTATCCAAATTGGACGTAAGAATATAATGCAATGTCAAGCTTCAATAATTACCGTATTAGTGAAGAATTTTAATTAACAAACTCACAATTACATAGAATCTACGATATCAAACAACAAATTTATTTAAATTACCAAGAGAGACGAACATAAACCACACATTTTATTCACTAAATACATTAGAGCATTCACAACCCACCCATCAAACCTTCTCATATCTTTAAAATTTAAAAAAACCTACTAAAAACACACTACAACCCATCCATCATTTTATACCCCATCTTTATATTATGAAAATTTGTTACCCTAGCTTTTCATATATAAAAAGCTACTATTCATCATCCACCAAATTGTTGTGAGTGTATGAAAACGAGAAATATAATAAAATATGTGTTTGTGAGTAAGATAAAGATAAAAATGGTGGATGGGATGTGGGAAGTTTTTTAAAGTGAGAGATAAATTTTAAAAAGTACAATTTTTAGTTAAATTAAAGGGTAAAAAATAATGGATGGGATGTGAATGCTCTTACAAGGTGATATCTTATGGCGTTATCATTTTAAGACCAAACCAGTGTCACTTAATTTCTGATCGATCAACTTATCTATTTTCTCTATCATTTCATCTGTGAAGTAATTCTTCCAATCTCCATCTTTAGCTTTCCCAAAATAAAGTCGGTTTTCAATTGGAACATTTGTTTCTGGACGATGCTTTCCACTTTTGTTCACCTCTAAGTTGCTCAAATTCTCGAAACTACACAACTTTATTATGTTTTGAATCACACCCGCTTTCTCTTCTTCGCTCGAAAACGGATGCCCAACGAACTCCGCAAGCCTCTTCACATTGCTTGTAGTGTCTCTTTTCATATCTTCATACTTCAAGAAAAGAATTCTTTCAGGTCTTTCTTGGCTTGCTTTCCAGTATCCCAAGATATGATCCCAATACGGTCCACACCATGAAATGCCTCGATAGAACTCGTCAAATGCCAACTCAAATGGTGCATCTTTTATAGGTATGTTTAACCATTTGCAAAGAAAATTGTAGTAAGAAACTATGACATCTTTTATGTTACGGTATATGTAAACAATCTTGCAATCTGAAGCAATTATCGAATTCGGCAAAGCATCATAAGGAAGGTGTGTGGACACAAGAGGGAAGGATTTGTTCTTGTGGTTTTCTTCTATTTTTTCAAGGTCTTTCTCAAGGTAAGGGACACATTCATGAGGCATGGTTGTGAGCAAAGGACTTGAGGATTCGTTAAACTTTTCTCGTGTTACAACGGCAAAAGCCAAGGCTTTTAACCAAGTGGTGCCGGTTTTTGGGTGACTGCAGATAAATACATCACTTGGTTGAGCCTTGAAGCTTTCTTGAGCCAAAACTGCTCCTTCATGGAAATCTTGGATGTTCCAAAAGCCTTGATAATTGTGCATCGTCAACATGCCTTTGGACCAGCTACAAGTGTGTTGAGCAATTCTTTGGAACGTCTTTTCCATGGCCAAGAGGATACAAAAGATTTTTTTTACTAGTTTTGGTGTGGAAGATGTATTTTCTAATAGTTGTCAAATATAAATATTCGATGTTATCTCCAACATGACAACTTTTTATTTTCCAAAGGTGTCTCGTTTGTTTTTTATATAACTTTTCAATACAGGTATCAAACATGCATCGGTGTAGTTATGCAATGAACCAGAAGGTGCTGGTAATTATCCTTGGAAGGTAGTGTAAATTTTTCAAAACAGGTATCAAACATGCATTGGTGATCATTATGCAATGAACCAGAAAAATATTGATACATCATCATATTCAATATTAGGTACTTTTGAAAGTAACTAATTAATAGTGCTGTTCACGAGTCGAGCCGATCCGAACGAAGCCTTGCTCGTGCTTGGCTCGTTTACAAACCGAACCGAGCGGAGCGGCTCGTTTACAATCGAGTCGAAAACCGAACGAGCATTCTTCGAGCACAAATTTTCGAGCGAGCGCCGAGCGAGAATCGAGCGGAGAATAATATGGACGATTATAAAATTAGGATGTTTCCTTCGATGTTTTCATTGTCGGGTGACAACTAAGATTAAAATGTCCGATGATAACAATAATATTGAGATCCCAGTGTCCAAGGATGAGGCTTAGATTGAGGCTGGTGAGGTGATGAGCATACGTCAAACAACAGTTGTTGCATTGTGACGTATGTGTGATATCAAGCGACAACTAGCGATGAACGACTATTAACATAAAGAAGTCAAGAGTGTCACCTTATGACTTATTGTTTTACTATTAAATCTAGTGTTAGTTTTTTTATTGTGTTAAGTGGGCTGCTTATATTTTGTTTGCATATACTGAGTCAAATTCAGTAGAATCTTATATATAAATTAAGCCATAAATTTATATGTAAATTGTGTGTGTATTTATTATTAAATAAATAAAAATTTATTCGAGCCGAACCGAGCCGAGCGTACCTTTGCTCATGCTTGGCTCATTTACAAACCGAACTGAGCCGATCGGCTCATATACAACCGAGCGGAAGATCGAGCGAGCATTTTTTGAGCATTTTCCGAACGAGCGGCGAGCGATCCACGAGCGGCGAGCGATTTGAACAGCCCTACTAATTAATATATTGTGAATAAATTAAATCAACAAAAAGGAACTAGATTCATCAATATGAGAGAGACCAGCTAATTCTTTACGGTTATGATTAACATGATTCAACTATCTCAAAACAACACACAATTTACAATTGATCCGTTATATGCAAGACACATAGCTAGGTAGAATCTATACATCTAATAAAACAAACTCAATTAGGACACTTGTCCCTCCCACATTGCACCTTCAATTCTCTCTCCTCCCATATTGTGCCACATGGCACAATCATGGAATTTATAAAATTTTCTTTTTAAAAAAAATCAAAAATCATTAATTAAATCACATTAATAGCTTTCCTCCGTTAAAAAAAAACATTAATAGCTTTCCTATTTACTAATCACAAGTCAAACAATATTCAAAACAATATTCAACATTTAAGTTCACGATTAGTTTCTCTCTCTAAACCCTAACTCTCTCAATCGTTTTAGGCAACAAAGGGTTTTCTTGGAGAAGACAAGAATCTCAAGTGAAAACAATGGCTGAAGAAAGCACAGGAACCCCATCAAGAATCCAGGTATCCTCCACACCCTTTTACATATTAATCTCACTTTGTATATACTAAAAACTAACAGTGAGGATGAACTTTGCGTTACTTCTTTCCCCCTTTCCTTCCAAACCCTAACTCTATCACTTCATTCATTCTTAGGTTTCCACTCTGATCATACAAACTGACCGGCGAAGAACAAGACGTTGACGGGTTACGTTAATGGTGGAGATAGGTTTTGGAAGTCATGAAATCTTCTTATTCAATTATTCATTATTATTTAATCTAAACAATTTCCCTTCTGTTTTTATTTTTATTTTTTTGTTTTGTTGGTTTGTTGTTTTTGTTTTTGTTCGATAAATTAGTTGAATTAAACAAACAGATCAATTCATGGCTTCAGTTAACAAATAAGACCGATGACCATGTGGGGTTCAAGGTAAAATTTTAAACCTTTATTGGTTTTTTTTTTTTTTTTGCTATGTGATTATGTTATGATCTTATTTTTGATTGGTGTGTGGTGATTTATGGATTATTGATTGTCAAGGTTAGCATCTTCATCCGGTTTTGATTTACATATATGTTTTCTGTTTTGATTCATTATTATAATCATCCTTTAAATCTTTTTTTATTGAGTTGCTATCCGTCTTAGGTTTCGATCTCGGAACCGATTGTATATGGGTTTATATGCCTCAAGGCTCTATTGAAGAGATAGTTCTTCAACATGGAGATTATATTGACTCCATCAAGTTCCAAACCAACTGCAGTAAAGGTGAACCTCAAAGCTCTTTCATTGGTGACAAGCGTATTTGGACTACCAGCAAATTAACCAGGCAACTTATATTTACTGACTGTTGTTTGATGTCCATACACACATATCATAGCCACAACGACTTATATTCCCAACTTTGTTTTGCAGATTTCCATTGACTGCCCTAAGGAATATTTGATGTCAACAAGTGGGACACTTGGTAGTCAAGGCAGAAATGATGCTGTATGGCACTGATGATGGTACTGCTTTCTCATATGACGTCAAAGATGAGGTAATTTTAGGATTTCATAGGCGTGCAAGCGGTGATGACGTCACTGCGATTGGTGTTTTTGCAAAGCCCAAATCACTGCGATTGGTAATTTTAGTATTCATGTTAGCTTTCTGTATAGTTGTCATGTTAGGATGCCCGAGAGGGAAACTAACTGTCGGAAAATGGGAATGTTGATCACGCCTTCATTTCTTATTATATGTAGATGACATGCTAGGATTGGCGTATTATAGTTTATATAGTTTTATTTTCTATTTGGAGTCGTAGTTAAGTTATTTACATGTGTTAGAATTAATCTAGTTATATACAAACTCAACTTATCTTTTCCTATTGGTGAATCGGTGATAGAGTTTTAGTACCATTGCTCCGCATGCGTCCATGGATCGATGTAAGACCCTAACCCGAAATTATGCGGTTAACGACTAATATTAAGGGTTTTGACCTTACGTAAAACCACTCCCGATGAAAACTTTCAAAATTATGAGAACTTAAACCGTTACGTTCAATACATTTTTTTATTTCCATAGGTTTTACATTTTTAGCTATTAAAAATAAAGTAGGTTTCACAATTCTTAACGGGAGTATCTCGAATCTTTTGCGGAAGCCTGATGAGTGTTCGGGTGTGTTCGGTTCTTCTTGCGACT
Source organism: Ambrosia artemisiifolia (assembly GCA_032199755.1). Taxonomy (NCBI): domain Eukaryota; kingdom Viridiplantae; phylum Streptophyta; class Magnoliopsida; order Asterales; family Asteraceae; genus Ambrosia; species Ambrosia artemisiifolia. Next base: position 45,918,351 of record CM063523.1, read on the forward strand.
CGATCCTTCCTCCGGGATTTCCATCACATGTTTACCTAGCACTATTACACAAATAATGGTTAGTGGATACCAATAATGCATTTAATATAGAAGGAGTATCGTTACACATCAATACGGAACGATCTAGACCAAACGGCCAAAAAATAAATTTTTTAACAAATTGACTCAGAAGGCCTGAACGGCTATTCACCCAAAGTGAACGGTCGTTCACTAGGCCACGAACAGCAACAAGCTGATCAGAAGGTCTGTTCACCCTGAGTGAACGGTCGTTCACTGACCAAAGCCCTTTTTGACAATTCTAAAAACATAAGATTCATATTGTGATCCCAATGTTTTTAACCCATTAACTTGTTCGAAAGGCTGTAAGTCCTTATGGACTTAGTTTTCCATCAATTCCAGTATTTCCTCACCATTAGTGATTGTTAGGCGCATTAGCGCGCATAGGACATAATTATGTAAACGACTTACCGATTTGGCACCCACACTTCATGTGGGTGGTTTTCATACCCGTAATACTTCGCCTAAGGCATTTATTTAACTACTGACTTACCAGATAGCGTTGTTCAGTTCCAAACCTTGATAACTCTTGTCCAGGCATCATTCCCCCATTCCCAAATGTTCACCTGTGGATGACTTCCTCGACACACATTAGAATTTGGGATCTGAATGGTGACACATCACCATTTGACCCATTTATATATTTTGAAACTCAATGCTTGATATACAAGCGTTAAGTACTGGGTCCCAATGGTGAGAACATCGCCACTTGACTCGTTCATGAGTTGCTCACTTCGGATGCAACACTAACTTTGTTACTTACCATACACTATTTCTATTTTAGTCTAACATGAATAAACCCCCTTAAGGTGTTTTGCCTTGTTTCCATATATCGACTCTTTAATCGTCATAATCAAGTTATAGCCTAACTCTTCAAGATCTACCCCGTTTAATATATTTCCTTTCTTGGGTGCACATGTCACCTCATTAATTGTCATAAGGTAGTTTATACAAATTCATATGTTTAGACCCGCTTAGCGATTTTCACCACTCGGGGTCCTACCTTTCTCCCATAACTAAGTCTAAACGAACACGCAATGCATAAGTCATGATATTTAGTATAATAACGTAAGCAACACTTACCTTGTGTCCTTGCGAGCTTCATGCTTTAGCTTGTATTTGTTCGACCCGTTCCTTTCCAAGCTCCTACCTAGCTTGTCAGAGTTAAACTACCACATTGTATCCATAAGATGACTAGATTAGTCAACCATTAACATGACTATCACACCTTATGAATTCACACACACTTTTTCATCAAAGCATGCTATATAATAAACAACTAGTTTTTGTTTCATGAATATTTCCATTCACTAACCGTTTGACCCGTTAGTGAAGTTACTTATAAAAACTAGGTAATAAATGGTTTTGAACACTTTAAGTATATCACATAAGGTGCTATAAGTTCCTAAGAATCAACACTTCATGCCCAAAGCAAGTATGTATGTGATCTTATGACCCTTTTTGATTAATAACAACATTAATAATGTGCAGCGATTTTCTATACAGATGCTGTATTTGACCCTTTTGACCCATTTAAAATCCGAATTAGTTGAACATGTTCAAAGATGGATTATGCTTCGCTCAAAGACCTTTCCAGGCGTATAAAGAACACCTCCTAACGATTTTTCTATGATTTTATATGAATATTTTAAGATCAGGTCAGCAACTATATTATGTGCAGCGATTTCCTTTTCAGCTGCTGTAATTGACCATTTTGACCCATTTAAAGTCCGAATTAGTTGAACATGTTCAAATATTGATTGTGCTTCGTTCAAAGACCTTTCCAGACGTATAAAGAACACCTCCTAACGATTTTTCTATGATTTTATATGAATATTTTAAGATCAGGTCAGCAACTATATTTTTATTTTCACAGCTTTCAAAGCTTCTGCCCAGCTGTTCTAATTCACCTTTTCGACCCGTTTAACAGCTATATGAACTCCATATGATTGAACACAACAAGAATTTACTCGATAAGCTTTCCGAAAAGGTATAGAACACCCAAATCGGATAAACGGTTGATTTTATATGATTTTCCTTAAGATTGATCAAAATCTATATAAAAGCTACGAAAATCATGTTTAGGGTCCTTTCAAGTTCGACTTCCCTAGCTTTCATTCTTGACACCTATTTCATGATTATTACACCTAGGTGCGTTCATGGCATATGACACCATATGATTCATAAATGTTCATGTTTATGCATCACTAGCAAGCACACAAGTTTAACAAGTTTGGCACAATTGGTTTCTCTTTCAAGCATTTCATCAAACACTTTATATGCTTAAGTTTCCCAAAACTAAGATCATGGCTAATTATTATTCTACCTTTACCAAACATCAATTAACCACAATTTGGTTACTAGTAAGAACCAACAACATCATCTAGTGCAACTAAGAAAGTGCAATTAAACAAATCACCTCTAAACCATTAGGGATGATCAAACCTTACACATAATTCCTCAATTTCATGAACTTAACCTAATTGAGCCAAAACCCACTTTATGTTAAGTATGAACATAATCAATTACACATATAAAATGTGATTCATAACCAAATTAGATATGATTGAGGCTCCCTAAAGCTAGAGAAACCCCTAACAACAAGAAATCTCACGTTTTATGAAACCCAAGATTTTCATCAAAACCAAAAACGAATTATAACATCAAATTCTACCAAATAAAGGTACTTTGGGGTTTATTTGACCTTAGATGGTTCGTTTCCGGTTAATGCATCAATTTCCCCTTTGATTTGGCTTGGATTAGAGCTTATTCTTGAGATTATGATTAGTGTGTGTGTGTTTTGGTGTGAAGATTGATTTCTAGAACATGGAAATCGATTTCTTCTTCTTCTCTTTTTTTTTATTATTTGACCATTACAACTTTGGTCAATTGACACACTTAGTCCCTCAAGTTCCATTTCCATGTTTATTAGATTAAATGACTAACTAGGATAGTCTCTTGTATCTGGTTTTAACCCGATTTAGCTAATAAAAACTAACGGGTTTACATCCCTATTATAACAGAATCCCCGTTTTATCATCCATAAAATGTTCGTTTTACTATTTAATTCATTTCATTATTTGTTAATCGTGCCCAATAGCATAATTAAGCGAAGCTGGTTTTCAGGGTGTTACAATCGATATCTGGTTCTTATCTGTACATTACTACATATATGACAGGGTACACTTGCCCTATTGTGTGTGTTTTAATATTAAGGTCTAAACCATTTTTATAAATATTAAAGCAGAAACGTGTGTTAAAATCCATCGAAAAATATGTATAGTGTCGCACACGTCAAGTTTTCGGCGCCGTTGCTGGGTAAGCGACGAGCTTTAGGAACGAACCGAGTCAACCTTTTACTAGTGTACATACTTGTGAATACTTGTTTATACTTCGTTGATTTGTTATTTCATTCATTTATTTGCATATATGATTCTTTGAATGTTTATTTGATTTATCTGTCTGTTGATATTTTGGATTTATTTTAGATTGGTTTATAGGTTTGCATATAGATTCGTTCATTTATCTGCTTATAGGATTGTTTGATTTGATTATTCGTCATTAGGATGTTGATAGATTTAATTGATTGATTATTGGATTGATTGGTTTGTCTATGAATTTGATTTGTTCTTTATTTGACTGATTAGATTTATTTGTTCATATTTGGACTAATTATTAATTTCATTCTTTGTATTGTTTTAGGTTTAGTCTGTTTATTTCTGTTCATTCTATTGATTCTATTAGTTTTATTTGATTTTCTCGTATATTTATATTTTCGTATGAATTTATGGATTCTTTATTTTATTTATTTATTTTTTTCTGTCTTTTATCGCCTTTTGGGTTTGTCATCTATTCGCCTGCTGCAACTGTATCATTCTTATTTGCAGGTTGATGTCCACGAACCCCGGGCCTTCTGGTGATCTTTCTGAGGAGGAGCGAGGGCGTGTCTTGAGGAGAAACGAGAGAATTAGACTTCATAGGTCGCGTCTAGTGTCACACCCCAACCGATGGCGGAATACATCGGGGCGAGACTTGGGATAGATTGTTCAAAGACTTCATGACACTAGAATTTGTGACAATATAATTTAAAGGTAAAATTTCATTCATTGAATAAATATTGTCTAGAAGATAACCGAAATACAAATTGTTTCATGACAAGAGAACCACAACTTCAAACATAGAATTTAAACTAGCGTGAGTTTCTAGTCCAATCCTAAGTAGTTTTCTTGAATATCTTGCTTCAAACATTTCCTGCAACATGTATAAAGTATCCGTCAACACATAAAGCACCGGTGAGCATACTAGTTTTTAGTCTAAACATATAGTATAAGAAAAGTCTTACTCGAATCATCATGTTATAAGCATATGCATGTAGAACCATACAAAAGGCAACAACACTCGAATACACAATAGAATAATACTTACATGACCCATAAAGGGGGTGGTGTGTCTATCCTATAGCGCTATACATGTAAGGTGGGTTGTTTGCTAATAGAACAATTGTATGTTAGAATTTAGAATTCTAGCATGGCATAGCATACAATCATTTAGATTAAGCGTAGTAGTTTTTAGAGTATGAAATCATTTGAGTTTTGATAGGGATACATGTTGAGTCCAAAGAATAAAGAATAAAAAGGGGGACAAGTATGAACTCACCTTTGGGTGCGTTTAGCAAGGTTCCAAAAGAATGAGTCTTGGAAGATTAGTTCCTTAGCCTTGGTCAACTAGAATTAGAAAAAAGATAAAGGGTCTTAGATTTGAGTTTAGGTTATAGATTCACGAGAGTCAAGCAAGCCTTTTAGGCGAACCAAAACACAAACCACCATGAAGGTGATTCGGATGGTCATAAGAGTCAAGCAAGCCTTTTAGGCGAACCAAAACACAAACCACCATAGAGGTGATTCGGATGGTTATGAGAGTCAAGCATTGGTAAGGTAGGGATGTATCCACAAACCTTTCCGAGTTATTAGATTAGTAGAGTTTATATAATTTAGTATTTATATAATATAACTTAGGAAGTAGGGTATAGTGACTTAGTTTGGATGAGCCTTGGCATTCCTTTTGTCAACCACGAACCATAACACAAGTCTCTCCATCATTGAGTTGTTGGTGAACTTGGTTGGTATTATTAACAACCTAGTGCATAAAAGATAATAGAATGTGACCACATTTGAGGCCTCAAATTGGTGCCCTACTAATGTTTATTTGCCATGGCAAATAGGAGAGAGGTCCTAGAGGTTTCCTGAAAGGGTTTGAAGAAGAGGAGAGTGAAGAAAGTAGAAGAGAGGTTGAAGGTGAAGTGAGAAACTCACTTATTCTTGAGAGAATTCTTGAGAGGTTTGGAGATTTAGAGAGGATTTAGGATTGAGCAAGGGTTAGAATGGGTAGGAAGTGGTGTATTTATAGTTGGGGTGAAGGGGTTGGGTATTTAATAAATTAATTAGGGTGGTTAGAAGTTAATTAAGTGGGGATATAAAAAAAACTAAATAAATAATAAATAAAAGAAATGAACGGCACTTTTGATGTAGTCATTTTTTTTTCTTTTTTTTATCTTAAATTATTATTAAAAGTATATAGGTTTTATATAAAAAAATAAAATAAATATATATTAAGATCTTAACTAAATGAGTTTCTTGTAATAGTGCCTAAATCGAATAGGGTAAATTATAATGGCGCCTCGTTATGAATGGATAGGAGTAACATACAAGAAGCGAATAAGGGCGAACTTGAAATAGGTTAAGTATAGAATTTAGAATATATGCAAAACTAAAAATCACGCGATGTTACATAAAGTTTGCGTCACATAGAATTTATAGAATAACGAAATACATGAAGATTAAATGTAACTGACAAAATACTTTTCCATTGATCATAAGCTCGGGTTTACAAGGGTACAAAATGGAAAGATACAAGAATACAAGGACTAGAACAGAAAATACGAAAAGTACAAATGTTACAGTCTCCCCTACTTTAGGAAATTTCGTCTTGAAATTTATTCAAGTGGCTTGACTGAAAAGATGTGGGTACTTTTTCTTCATTTGCTCTTCATGTTCCCAAGTGAATTCGGGTCCATTCTTCGATTCCCAACGAACTTTGACTAGCGGGATACGTTTTCGTTTGAGTTGTTTGACTTCACGATCCGTTATTTCCACTGGTTTTTCGACAAAATGCATAGTCTCATCAATTCGTACGTCATCAAGCGGAATGTGTATGTTCCCTTCGGCTAGGCACTTCTTCAAATTTGAAATATGAAAGGTGGGATGGACATTGTTGAGTTCTTGGGGTAACTCGAGCTTGTAAGACACTTTCCCAATTCGCTCAACGATTTTGAATGGTCCAACATACCGTGGAGCTAACTTCCCTTTCTTTCCAAACTTGACTACTCCTTTCCAAGGAGACACTTTGAGGAGTACTTGATCACCAACATTGCATTCAATGTGCTTTCGCCGCTTGTCAGCATAGCTTTTCTGACGGCTTCGAGCAGCTAAGAGATTATCACGGATCTGGATGATTTTGTTGGTCGTTTCTTGGATGATTTCAGGACCGGTGATTTGTGCTTCACCAATCTCATGCCAACATATGGGAGAACGACACTTTCGGCCATAGAGAGCCTCGAATGGAGCCATTTGGATGCTGGTATGGTAACTATTATTGTACGAGAACTCGATTAATGGTAGATGTGCATCCCAATTTCCACCGAAATCGATTACACATGATCGAAGCATGTCTTCGAGGGTCTGGATTGTACGTTCAGTTTGACCATCAGATTGAGGATGAAAAGCTGTGCTAAGATTAAGTTGAGTTCCCATAGCAGCCTGAAATGTTTCCCAAAGACGGGAGGTGAATCGACCATCACGGTCTGAGATGATGTCAAGGGGGATACCATGACGACAAATGATTTCCTTGGTGTAGATATGGGCTAGCTTTTCAACTTTGAAATCTTCACGAATGGGAAGGAAGTGAGCCGACTTGGTTAAACGATCATGATCACCCATATGCTATCATGACCGGATGATGTTCGGGGGAGCTTGGTAATAAAATCCATAGCGATGCTTTCCCATTTCCATATGGGGACTTCGGGCTGTTCAAGCAAACCTGATGGACGTTGGTGCTCGGCTTTTAATTTGGAACAAGTGAGACATTTGGACAGAAAGAGAGAGATGTCCCTTTTCATACCGGGCCACCAATAATTGCGACGGAGATTTTGATACATTTTATCCGCACCGGGATGAATGGAATATCGTGATTTATGCGCCTCATTCATTATAAGTGTACGAAGGTCATCACGATTGGGAATCCAAATACGATCAAGATAATAAAGTATTCCATTTGCCTTGGATTCCAAGTGTAACTCAGCACCACAAGACATTTCTTCGTATAGAGTATTTTCATTGACCGAAGTATGCTGAGCGTCTCGAATATGGTTGAAGAGATCATTTTGAAACTGAGAGCTACGAAGACGATCGATTTCTCGAAGGTTACACAGAATTGCGTGACCCTTCCGACTAAAAGCATCGGCCACTACATTCGCTTTGCCAGGATGGTAGCGAATTTCGCAGTCGTAGTCGCTAATCAATTCGACCCATCGTCGTTGTCTCGTGTTAAGGTCTTTCTGGTTGAGGATGTGTTGGAGGCTTTTATGGTCGGTAAAGACAACACATTTGAAACCATAAAGGTAGTGTCTCCAGATTTTCAAGGCAAAAACAACGGCACCAAGTTCTAGATCATGAGTCGGGTAATTCTTTTTGTGGATCTTGAGTTGTCTCGATGCATAGGAGATGACTTTGTCTCGTTGCATAAGGACACAACCGAGACCTTGGTTCGATGCATCACAATAAACCACGAAATCATCATTACCTTCGGGAAGAGCTAGAATAGGAGCATCACAAAGCTTGGATTTGAGGGTTTCGAAGGCTTCTTCTTGTTTAGGACCCCAAATGAAAGGTTGAATCTTTTGTGTCAAGGTGGTAAGAGGTGTAGCAATTTTGGAAAAATTAGAGATGAACCGACGGTAGTAACCCGCCAATCCTAGAAAAGAACGAATTTCAGTAGGAGATTTTGGTGCAATCCAATTCTTCACAGCTTCAATTTTTGCAGGGTCAACATGAATACCTTTGTCATTCACAATGTGCCCAAGGAATTGAACTTCTTTTAACCAAAATTCACATTTAGAGAATTTGGCGTAAAGTCGTTCGGCACGTAAGAGCTCTAGAATTAAACGAAGGTGTCTTTTATGGTCGTCTTCGGATTTGGAATAGATTAGGATATCATCAATGAAGACGATCACAAGCGATCCAAATAAGGTCTACATACTCGATGCATTAAGTCCATGAACACGGTAGGAGCATTGGTTAAACCAAAGGCATCACCATGAACTCGTAGTGACCATATCTGGTGCAAAAGGCGGTCTTTGGAATATCTTCATCGTGGATTCGGAGTTGATGGTATCCCGAACGAAGATCGATCTTTGAGAAACAAGTAGCTCCTTGGAGCTGGTCAAAGAGGTCATCAATGCGTGGAAGAGGGTACCAGTTTTTGATAGTGAGTTTGTTAAGCTCACGATAGTCGATACACATATGAAAAGATCCGTCCTTCTTTTTCACGAATAGAACGGGAGCACCCCACGGAGAAGTACTCGGACGTATGAAGCCTTTTTCGAGTAATTCTTGGAGTTGACTAGCGAGTTCTTGCATCTCGGAAGGTGCAAGACGATATGGAGATTTTGCAACAGGTGTAGCACCGGGTATGAGGTCAATACGAAATTCAACAAAACGAGCGGGAGGAAGACCGGGTAGATCTTCGGGAAAGACTTCGGGAAAGTCACAAACGACAGGTATGTCTTCTATGCCTTTTCCCTTGTCTTTGGTTGTTACCACATGAGCCAAGAATGTAACGTATTCCTTTCGGAGATACTTTCGAGCCTTGGTACAAGACATGAGCTTAAGTCCTTTTGAGGGTTTCTCACCATAGATTTGTATGGTGTCACCACTAGGAAGCGGTATACGTATAAATTTTTCAAAACAAACAACTTCGGCACGGTGTTTTGCAAGCCAATCCATGCCTACTATGATGTCGAAGCTTCCCAAGTGCATCGGATTTAGATCTATGGGGAAATCATGATCGTTAAGAGTTAAGGTGCAGTTCTTGACAATGAAGTCGATAGAGACGGGTTCACCATTTACGACTTCGACAGTGAAGGGTTTCGATAACTTGGATCGTGCACATGCAACTAAAGGTTCGAATTCCAAAGAGACAAAACTCTTATCCGCACCAGTATCAAATAGTATAGAAGCATAAGACCCATTAACAAGGAATGTACCGTTCACCACATCGTTTTCATTTTGAGCTTGGGCCGCATTAAGGTTGAAGGCGCGATCCCTGGGTGGTTGCTTTAGGGCCGCTGCTTGAACTTGAGCTTGAGCCGGGTTATTGCGGGTACACTGAGGAGCAAAATGGCTAGGACCGCCACACTTAAAACACGCACGACCATTGCCGATGGCTATAGGAGTTTGGTTAGCGGCTCGGGGTTGGTTGGCGACCTGAGGTTGGTAGTTTTGGGTTCTAGGGACGAATTTGCAATCCTACACAGTGTGTCCATAGCGGTTACAATGGTTACAGAACCGGCAAGGTACAGTAGTTGGGTGATGGAAAGGGCATATGGTGCATTTTGGGTGTGGTCCGGTGTAAATTTTCTTGGCAGGAATTTGGTTAAGTGGAGTTGGTTCTTGAGCTTCGGTGGATGGAACTGTAACGACATAGTTTTGGTTCCGGGACTTACGTTTGCGGTTGTTGCTATGGGTTGATGGGGTTTTGGCTTCTTTTGGTTTGTCGGCGGGAATGGTGGTGGTTTGATTGACAGTTTTGGTGGTGGTGTTTGGCACCGTCAAGGTTCCATCTTTTACCTGGTTATCGGATATTTTGGAAGCTAAGCGAATGGCTTTTTCTAGGGTGGTAGGTTCGGCTCCTTCAACGATATCACGGACACTAGTTGGGAGGCCTTTGAGATATTTAGCGATGATTCTCTTGGTGGTGCTGAATTGGTGAGGTACAAGGACGAGAAGTTGCTTGAAACGGTTGTTATAGGAGGGGTTATCACATTGAGCCGAATCCGAGGGGGCATGTAAATGCCATTATGACGAGGAGTGGTATAACCACGGGACCTGACACATCGGCATCACCGCCCATCACTGAGACGGTCTAGACTGAGCCTTCTGATGAGGTGCACGCTAGGCGAGTCCCAACAAGTACAACACAGGTCGAGAAGCCAGTCACAGATTACACTCCTCCTGTTCCATACCCCGGCAGACTTAGGAAACAGAAGGTCGAGGCCCAATACGGGAAATTCCTTAAGCTGTTCAAACAGCTACACATAAACATCCCGTTTGTGAAAGCCTTGGCCCAGATGCCTAAGTATGCTAAATTTCTGAAGGACATCCTCACAAACAAGCAAAAACTTGAGGACATGTCCTGTGTTCTGTTGAACGAGAACTGCTCTGCAATTATGCAGAATAGACTGCCCATGAAGATGGGAGATCCTGGTAGCTTTACCATCCCTTGTCTGATAGGAAATATGATTGTCAGTAATGCACTTGCAGACTTGGGGGCCAGCATAAACCTTATGCCTTATACGGTTTTTGAGAAATTGGATCTGGGTGAACCTTCACCCACCAGGATGAGTATTCGCCTTGGTGATCGCTCGATCAAGTATCCACGGGGGTTTGTAGAAAATATGCTTGTCAAGATTGACAAATTTGTTTTCCCTGTGGACTTTGTTATCCTTCATATGGATGAGGACTCTAAAGTTCCTCTGATTCTCGGACGTCCTTTCCTTAACACGGCAAGGACGATTGTTGACGTGGCTGCGGGCTAGATCACACTCCGAGTCAATGATGAGCACGTGACTTTTGACATTCAGAGGTCGATGCGCCACCCCGAGAGCCAGGACGATACACTATACTATCTTGATATAGTAGACCAGTGTGTCAGCTCTCATGTCAGAGGTACTTGGGAGATGGATGTTTCGGACACACATCTGTTGTGTGGGAGCCTAGATGGCATTATGCAGGAGGGCCATAGAGATGAGCAGCCGGTCTATCAGATCGGTGATGATGGTTCCCAAAGTCCGGAGAGTTTTGTGGAAATTGAGCGAGAGGAAGAGGAGAAGGCGAAGCCATCTGTTGAGGACCCACCGTCTCTAGAGCTGAAAGAGCTCCCACCGCATCTCGAGTATGCATTTCTGGATAAGGAGGGGCGTCTACCGGTGATCATATCGTCTTCATTGTCTGTGGATGAAAAGAGCGAGTTGTTGAAGGGATTGAAACTTCATAAGCGGGCAATTGCCTGGAAGATTATGGACGTCAAGGGGATTAATCCCTTATTTTGCACTCACAAAATTCTGATGGAAGATGTCCATAAGCCTTGTGCGCAGTACCAAAGGCGTCTGAACCCAAACATGCAAGAAGTTGTTAAGTCCGAGGTCATTAAACTGCTTGATGCTGGATTGATATATCCGATCTCGGATTCTGTTTGGGTGAGTCCTGTACACGTTGTGCCCAAAAAGGTGGCATGACGGTGATTACAAATTATAGGAATGAATTGATTCCTACGAGGACCGTCACAGGGTGGAGAGTTTGCATTGACTACCGCAAGCTCAATGACGCCACCCACAAGGATCACTTCCCGCTTCCTTTCATCGATCAAATGTTGGAACGACTGTCGGGGAAGTTGTATTATTGTTGCCTTGATGATTTCTCTGGATACTTTCATATCCCTATCGATCCTGTGGACCAGGATAAGACGGCCTTCACATGCCCTTTTGGCACATTCGCCTACATGCGTATGCCATTTGGGCTGTGCAATGCGCCGGCGACCTTCCAGCGTTGCATGGTTGCCATTTTTCACGACATGATCGAGGACTCCATGGAGGTATTCATGGATGATTTTTCAGTCTTCGGGAGTTCTTTCGATCAGTGTTTAGAGAATCTGGAGCGGATGCTGCAGAGGTGTGAAGAGACCAGTCTTGTGCTCAACTGGGAGAAATGCCACTTCATGGTGAAGGAAGGAATAGTCCTTGGGCACAAGGTCTCACAAAGTGGGTTGGAGGTTGATCCTGCCAAAGTAGATATCATTTCTAGGCTCCCTCCGCCCTCCTCTGTCAAAGCGATCCGCAGTTTTTTGGGTCATGCGGGGTTCTACCGGCGATTCATCCAAGACTTTTCAAAAATCGCCCGTCCGATGACCCGTTTGTTGGAGAAGAACGCACCGTTTGTGTTTGGTGCAGAGTGTTTAAAGGCATTTTGCCTTCTTAAGCGTTTGCTTGTTGAGGCCCCTATATTGGTAGCACCCGACTGGGAGCTGCCATTCGAGATCATGTGCGACGCGAGTGACTTCGCGATAGGGGCGGTCTTGGGGCAGCGGAAGGACAAGCACTTCCACCCGATCTACTACGCTAGTAAGACTCTTCACGATGCTCAAGAGCATTATACCACGACTGAGAAGGAGCTTCTAGCTGTAATATTTGCATTCGACAAGTTTAGATCTTATTTAGTGATGTCGAAGACCATTGTCTATACGGATCATGCAGCGATCAAATACCTTTTTAGCAAACAGGACGCGAAACCGCGCCTGATTAGGTGGATCCTGTTGCTGCAGGAGTTCGATATAGAGATTTAGGACAAGAAGGGTGCCCTGAATGTTACTACTGATCATCTTTCTCGACTCGAGCATGCTGATGCCGAGCACTCTGCGTGGGAGATCGTAAATGACAATTTTCCCCACGAATTCCTGATGAGTGTCGAGTCGGTTGAGGATGAATCGCCTTGGTTTGCGGACTTTGCGAACTGCCTTGCGTGCAGGATCCTTATCAAAGGATTGTCGCACCAACAAAAGAGGAAGTTCTTCGCTGACCTTAAGCATTACTTCTGGGACGACCCGTTTTTGTTCCGGGTCGAGGCGAATCAGTTGATTCGCCGGTGTGTATTTGGGGTAGAGGCGGCACAGATATTGCGTGATTGTCACAAGGGGCCTACCGGAGGTCACCACAGAGCGAATTACACTGCCATAAAAGTGTTAGACTCCGGGTTTTATTGGCCCACACTCTTCTGTGACGCCCAGATATTGGTTGGTGCTTGTGATTCGTGCCAGAGGGCGACGAACATATCAGCACGCGTCCAAATGCCGCAAAACCCGATTCAAGTCTGTGAGGTCTTTGACATTTGGGGCATAGACTTCATGGGACCGTTCCCCTCCTCACGGGGTAATAGATACATACTCGTGGCGGTTGACTACGTGTCAAAGTGGGCTGAGGCGCAAGCCTTACCCACAAATGATGCCCGAGTAGTAGTGGTTTGTTAGAGGCTTGTTCTCGCGGTTTGGTGCCCCGAAGGCACTAATTAGTGACCGTGGCACGCATTTCTGCAATGCGCAGCTTGATAGCGCATTAGCACGTTATGGTGTTCACCACAGGTTATCCACCTCGTATCATCAACAGACAAGTGGACAGATGGAGGTCACTAACCGTGGACTGAAGCGAATCCTTGAGCGGTCAGTTAATCAAAACCGCAAGGATTGGGCGGACAAGCTGGATGACGCATTGTGGGCCTTCAGGATCGCATACAAGACGCCTATTGGGATGACTCCCTTTAGGCTTGTCTATGGCAAAGCGTGTCATCGCCCAGTCGAGTTAGAGCATAGGGCGTTTTGGGCTCTGAAAACAGCGAATCTGGATTTGAGGACCGGCGGTGAGACCCGTTTCTTGCAGATTCACGAGCTGGAGGAGCTTAGGCAGCAGGCCTATGAGAGCTCGATGTTGTACAAAGAGCGCACGAAGAGACTGCACGACAGTCGCCTGAAAAGCCAGAAAGATTTTCAGGTAGGCGATTTAGTCCTGCTTTACAATTCTCGTCTGCTTCTTTTCCCTGGAAAGTTAAAATCCCGATGGACAGGACCGTACACCGTAAAGGAAGTATATCCATACGGAACTGTCTCAATCGCAAATGCTGAGGGTTTGACTTTCAAAGTCAACGATCATCGATTAAAAGTCTACATTGACGGACCGGTTGACCAATCCGTAGAGGAAATCGATCTCTACGCCCCACACGCTTGATAAAGTGTGGGGAAGTGAGTCTAGCTAGAGACTCCATAATAAATATAGCACGGGGTGTATGGGCGCGCCAAATTGTATAAATGTTTATAACTTAGTTTAATTTTTAGTTAAGTTGTTTAATTTTAACTTGTTTTTGGTAGTTTGTTTTTTTAGGCTTTGCAGGTTTGATTCGCACCTTATGAAGATGTGGAAAGTCGCTTCACAACTGAGGTATTATACTAAGAAGCATCTTAAAACAGGTATGTTGGTTGTTTGGGTCAAAACGGACAAGTGCAGGCGCTTTTTGGTGAAAAAACTGCAACAAAAATACATGCGCAGACACAGTGAGCGGCCGCTTGGAGGCTCCGAGCGGCCCGCTCAAAACGCCCAGTGCAGGCGCTTTGGAGCGGCCGCTCGGAGGGAGCCAGCGACCGCTCGGAGGGGTCTGCTCGATTTTTTTCAAGGGTATAGTAGGTATTTGACTTTAAAATGCAAAAAAACTTAACCCTAAACACTTATGAACGGCCACTCATACCATGTTTGACCCAAAACATTTGATTTTGCTCTCAAGAACACACTCCAAACATAACCTCTCAATCCCACACCCAAATCTTCAAATTAAGGTATGAATCTTCCTCTTTCTTGTTATTTTCCTTGTTCTAGTGTAATATAGACTAGATTTATGTAATCTTTTCATGATTTTTAGGGTTATTTCATAATGTTTAACAAACCCTAATGTTCTTGAATGGATTGTTTGCTTTGTTAGTATAGATTAGTAGGTGATTATTGTTCAAATCTTTGAGTTTTTGGGTTTTCTTCATAATGTTTAATATAAATCCGAAAATTTCTAATGATTTGTGTGATTTTGTAGCCTATTATTTAGTGTAATCTAGTGTTAATGTAGTTTAATTTCATGTTAGGGATTGTATGTTAGTGTTAATCTTAGTGTAGATTAGATTTCTTGTTGAATTTTGGGGATCCTTCATAATTGTTCAAAAATCCCCAAATTCATCATGTCTAGGTTATATGATATTGTTTAATTATCTTAAGTTTTGGGGATTCTTCATAATGGTTTAACTAATCCCCAAATGTTAAGATTGTTAGTGTTTAGATTGTAGTTTAGAAGTGTGCTGTTCACGAACTTTGGGGCGTTCTTCATAACTAAACAAACGCGCCCCAAGTTCTAGGATTACTTCATAAGTGTTTGGTTTCTAAACACCTTGCGCTAAATGACTTGAACTTAAGAGGATTTTGCAAAACATAGCGTGTAGGTGTTAAAATTTTTCAAAAACGAAGTGCTTGAATGGCCGATTTTGGAGTGCATTTAGCTAAAACACTGAAAACCGGGCAAAAGCCAGTGCACAGGATCGAAAAACAGGGCTGCAAAATGAAATTTGGCGAGCAGTGAGCGACCGCTCCAACGCTATGAGCGGCTGCTCACAGAGTCTGTAACATTTTTTTTGTTTTTTGTTTGGCATGTTTTGGGTCCGGGTCCTATTCCTTCGATTATAACTGACATATTTAAGCATTTTGATGCAGATGGTGCACCGCTTTCTGAGATTTGACCCGACAGACCAGCGAGACCGCGGGGGTCTAGTGAGGTTTGAATAGCTATATGCGCGGAGGGAGATGATTGCCACTCCGCGTAGGATTTGTTTTGACACTCTAGCAGAGGTAAATCAAGAGGAGAGGTTGCGGGCATGGATGGACCAACCAATGGAGAACTTGCTTTCTAATAAAGAACCGGTCTTTATGGAGACAACTATCAAATTCTTCTCCACCTTGACCTATAGAAGACCAAGAAAGCACGATGATCCGGATTTTAAAGCTGATGGGATATGGGGGCTGCAGTTTCGCCTAGGTGGAATCTGGCGCGACATCGGAGTCGCACAGCTGGGCCACCACTTGGGAATATATTCTGAGGAAGGGATTTATGATGATAGCTTCAATGAAGCTATGTATAAGTTCCCAGAAGACAACGAACTGCGGAACGCTTTTTGGGGTCAACTGACGGGGCTTCCATAATACAACCCCAAGGTTCAAAAGTGACAAAAATTCGTGACTCCGGGTATTTCAGAAGGTTCTTTGTGTAGATGCGTTTTGCGACTAGTGATTGGATAATTAACATGTTTTAGTGTGCTGTTCTGGGCGAATGAAGAGTAAAATGGGCGAAGGAAGAGATAGAGGGGGCGAAGGTAGATTGGAGCTTCACAGAAGAACACATTCGACCACTACAGTGGGCGAATGTGGAAAGAACCCACATTCGACCAGGTGAAACGGGCGAATGTGCAGAGTCTATAAATAGGATTTGAGTTTTTGTAATGTTAACGGAGTCATTAGGTGTGTGTGTTTTGAGGAGAGGTTCCAGAATAGTTTGAGAGGTTCTGTATGTGTTCTAGATTAACCTAAAATCAATTGTAATCAAGTTTATGAATGTGTTAATCTATGAAAACGTTTGAAAATGACTTTGATTGTGTTTTGATTTGAGTTTATATCAGTTTGTTCAAAGCTAGGGTTTCCGCACCTGGTTTTGCAACTTGTATGATCATATAATCCTGTTTTCATGTCAAATCTTTCGCTCACAAAGTGGTATCAGAGCATAGAGGATCATACAACAACAAATTGATAAACTCAGAGCTGATTTGGACCTAATTTTGATCAATTCACATCTGTTTTTGATTAAAAATGGTTTTTGAGTGTTTTTGAAGGATTTAGAGTTGATTTTGTGGTTAAAATTCAAAATTCCAAGAATTAAAGTTGTTCCAAATCATCTCCGAATCAAAACCTGATTAAGATCATTCAAATCCACAAACTTTTGAAAATCAGAGATCAAAATAACCGTTTTTCAAAGTGTAACCGTTTTTCAAACTGATTATGGGCGAACCTGGAACCTGAGTGGTCGAGAGTGAGTCGTTTCGGACGAACCTGAGTATTTTTCGGTCGAACCTAGGAGTTTTTGGTCGAACCTGAAAAGTTTTAGTTGAAATTTTCACCTTCGGTTGATAATTTTCACCTTCGAGTGATCGGGCGGGCGAACGTAGGATTGAAACGGTCGAAAGTAGAGCATTTCGGTCGAAGGTGGAAAAGTGTTACTGTGGTTTTACATTCTGGTGAGATTTTACATTCGGGTATCATTGTTTGGTCGAATCTGCATCAAAAGGGTCGAACCTGAGAAGAAACGGGCGAACCTAGATTTTAGTTTTTGAAAATTTTTCTAAGTGTTGAATTTTCTCGAAGTTCGTGATCATGTGGAATTTTCAGACAACTCCGACTCAACCACAACAGCAAGTGATGGACCCATGGACGGTGGCAGCACAGAAGACGAGCACACAGTCTTCGCAGCCGATTAACTACATGACTCAAAGTGCACCTCCAGCACCACAATCTGACTACTGGGGAGTAGCAGCAGCGGTGGTAAACACTCAAACTACAAATGCTATTTCCACACTGATTAATGATTTGTCTTCAGGTAGCGGGAATCGGCCACCGAAGCTTATGGAGATTCAAGAATACAATCAGTGGCAAAAAAAGTTCAAGATACATTTGGAAGGCATGGGAGTGGAGGGTGCAGAGGCATGGAACATGATTGCTAAAGGTTACACAGCACCAGTCTTGGAGAATACAGGTGAACCAGTTCCATTGGAGAGCATGGCTGAGGATGAGAAAAAGAAGTTTGATGTGGAGAAGAAGGCGTTTTCCCAATTGACACAGGGAATCACAAACGATCTTTTGCATCAGTTTGGGACTTGCACAACATCTAAGGCACTATGGGAAGCACTTAAAAGGAGGCATGATGGTAATGAGAAGACTAGAGGTCTAAGGATGGAAGAATTGAGGAAGGAGTTTGAGAATTTTTCTTATATTGGAAATGAAACTTTAAAAGAATTAACTCCTCGTTATAGTCATTTGTTATCTGAATTGTCTAGTTATGGTATACAGATTCCTATGACAAAGCAGGTGGATAAGTTTGCAGAGGCGTTACCACCAAACTGGGATCAGCATGTTGAAGTTCTAAGGGAAAAGGATGCATACCAATTCTGGTCAATTCAAGAGTTCATAGAGAAGCTGGAAAACAAGGAATTGGAAGAGAAGAGGAAAGCAAGAAGATCACAGATCCCTCAGAATCCCAACTTGTACTTTGGAGGCACTTCAGTTCCAGCTAGTACCTCAAGTTCAGGAGGATTGGTGGCTCCACATGTTGCATGTATTTCCAATGTTATGGAAACACCAAAACCTACCATCAACTACCATCAACAAACATCCTTTTCACAACCATCAAACCAACCACCACAACAACAATACAACAATTCATACATTCCACCATTTTCCCCAATGCAACAAGCTGCTTTTTATACTGCTAGCCAATCTCAACAACCAATGAACCAAGTTCCTCAACCTAATCAACAACAACCTGTGGTTTTGGAGACATCTAACTTGGGAAATGTGACGGTTGAAGTTGCTCAACAACACATTGCACTAGTCTCTGCAATGGTTTCATCTTATAATGGCTTGGTTGCTAGTCAAATTGGAAACAACAATCTAACCAATGAAGACTATGCACAGATTGACAAGGAAGAGATGGAGCTAATTGATATCCAGTGGGCTTTTGCGAGTATCATGAGAAGAGCAACCGAGTTTATTAAGAAAACAGGTAGAACAGATTTGGGAACTTCTCCTAACACAACCTACGGGTTCAACAAGGAGAAGGTTACTTGTTTTAATTGTGGAGGAAAGGGTCATTTTAAAAGGGAATGCACCCAGCCACCAAAGCAGGGTAACAGAAACCCATTTAATGCAAGCTACCAGAACCGTCAGCAACAAAACCAAAACCAAGTTTCTTACCAAAACAACAACAACTACCAAAACCGTCAAAACAATTTCAATAACAACCAAAACAGACAACCAAACACATCAAACCAGACTCAAAATCAATCTCCTAATAACACTAACCGAACTGTCATACCAATCACTACACCTAATGAGACACATCAGAACACCAATCAGAATCAAGCATTGGTAACTCAACAAGATGAGAGGTTTGATTGGTCTTCCATGCAAATAGGAGTTGAGGAAATCACTCCAGGTGGTAATGTGGCTTGTGTTGCATATCAGGTTGATATCGAAGATTCGGTGAATGTTGATGAGAAGGTAGAAACTGAGTGTGAAAGTGATGAGTCTGAGGCTGAGATGGATGTGGAGACTGAGCCTGTGGAGGTTAATGCTGAGGTAGCGAATTCTGGAATGGTGATTAACACTGTTTCTGATGTTCCTGAGGAATGTGAATCGGTGTATTCTGACTCAGATAGTGAATCAGATACGGAAGCAAGTGTTAATTCTCTAGATGATGACATTGAGCAGTTGCTAGCAGAAGCGGATTTTCTGATGACGAGGAAGTCGTGCATTGCAGATGATGCTTTCACCAAGATTGACTATTCAAGATTCTTTGCTGGAAAAGAAGCTCATTTCGCATTGATGGCCATGACTGATCCGCCAAAATCTGTAAGTTCTGAGTGTAGTACTGATAATACAAGTGATAAATATTGTGGTACATGTGATAGATTGACTGAGGAGAATAAACAACTCCGAGTTCAACGTGATAGTGCTATCATGAACAGTCAATCTACTCGCAAAGAGTTGAATGCTTTTAACAAAGTGTTAGATGGCTACAAAAAGGACATTTCCGATTTGAAAAATACTTTATCTTTAAAACAATTGGCAATTAACAATTACATAAATGAAATTGAAAATACCAAGTTGGAAATGGCCGCCATCAAATGCTTTGCTGAAAAAGTAAACAAAAAGCTGGAAAGCTATAAGCATATTGCTTATGTGGTAGACCACATCATTGATGATAAAACCACCAATTACCGATCTGTGCCATCTACGGTTCTTTTTGAAAACCATAATTGTCATCAAGTGACACCGGAGAGCTCGGTAAAATCTGACTCATCGTCGGAAAATGAATCAAATACCTCGAGTATTGGTGACCCACATTCCGATGAGAGGCCGATTTTAGGTTTCAATGATGAGGGTGTTACTGCTGAGAGTGTAGATTCAGACTCAGAGAGTGATGATACTGGTTGTGTTCAAACTGTGAATGCATGTGAAATTCCAAAAGAAAATCACATCATTACAAATGAACCAGTTTCACCATCTCAGATTGTGGTTCCGATGAAAAATGCTCATCGTGAAAAGAAGTCTGAAAAGAATGTTGTTAAGAAGGATCTTGAGAAAAATGTGATCAAGAAAGATCTTGAAAAGAGTGTTAAGAATGAACCGTGTGACAAACCTGTCAAGGTGTTCTATCGGATGGAAGGATCCGATAAAATCATCTCTGACGAGGAATTTCCAATTAAAAATGCTAACTATGCTAAAATAGAAAAAATTTGGCAAGAAAGCACCATTTGGTTCCCAAAACATGAGAGAACAAATGAGATTCCACCAGCAATTTTAAAGAAATTGTATTTGGATGTTCCTCAAGAACCAAAGGTCCATGTCACAGAGTTCATTCGACCCAAAAATAGAGCTAATGGTTTTCATGAGCCTACTTACTCAAAAGGGCCACTCCCTGAGAGTTTAAGGAAGCAACAGTATAATGATCAATACCCTGTTAGATCATTTGCTCAACCAAATGCTCCGAATGTTTTTGAAGAGTACCGTGCATGTTTCAAATGTGGGGAACGAGGGCATTTACTTGCTCAGTGCCCATATGTGAGACACAAAAGGCACGAAGTTGAAGTAAAGAATTCCATGCGTAAACCGATTGATCATTATGTTCCACCACATAGGCGAGTTGTTCCTCAACAACAACAGTTTTTCAATCAAAACAAGTTTTATCAAATGAGGAACAATCGTCCAATTCAATATGATCAAAGGAATCGGATTGCAATGGAACACTCATGGAGAAATCCTGTGGTGAACGCAACAATTGATAGGCAAAAGGTTCCACCTAAACCGATTGTCAAGTCGAATGTTGGACCTAAGTCTGTTAAATCAGATAAGGTAACCAAGAAAGTTACATTTGGTAACAATGTTCAGAAACCAACTGAGAACCCAAAATCTCAGATTCGCATTTTGAAAAGGTCTGAACAATCTTGGACACCCAATGGTACTCCAGGAGCCTCTACTTCAAAAGTTGATAAGAAAAAGGAAACTGTTTTGAACAATCAGAAAAAGATTGATCAAAAAGTTGTTGAAAATGTTTGTGAAAATGTTTCTGTGAAAACCGATGTTCCAAGACCCAAGACTAAGGCTTGGGTCCCCCGAAAGAACTAAATGATTTACTTTTTGTGTGCAGGGAGCTTCAGCTGGCCCTATTAGCAGTCTTTGGATTGTTGATAGTGGAGCTTCAGGCCACATGACAGGGGATCTTGCGTTGCTGTTCGACGTGAAGAACATCAATGGAGGGTATGTCGCTTTTGCTGGAAACAAAGGTGGATATATAACGATGGAAGGAAGCGTGAGCAATGGGATAGTGAGCTTTGAGCGGATTTCGTATGTGAAGCAGATTGATTATAATCTGTTGAGTGTCAGTCAAATATGTGACAAGCAATTTACTGTGCATTTTGATGACAAATCCTGCTATATTCTGAAACCGGGCTTTACAATTCCGAAAGAGTGGATAATGTTGAAGGCACCTCGCGTCAACAATCTCTATATTCTTGATATGTCCAAGGCGATGACATCACAGGGGCAGATAACATGCTTTTTATCCAAGGCGACAGAGAAAGAATCGATAATGTGGCACCGAAGAATGGGGCACATTCATCTGAGGAAAATGAACCAACTTGTGAGAAATGGGCTTGTCGATGGAGTAAACGTGAAACATTTCCATCTGAATGACAAGTGCGTAAGTTGTAAGAAGGGGAAGCAACACAAACAGTCCCACAAAGTGAAGAAGGTTAATTCTGTAGAGATGCCACTTGAGCGATTGCACATGGATCTTTTCGGACCGGTCAAGCGTAAAAGTCATCTTGGGGAGTTATATTGTTTAGTTGTTACTGACGACTATTCAAGATTTTCATGGGTGATGTGTTTGCAAAATAAAAGTGACACCTTTAACAACTTAAAAGTTCTGTTCACTCGATCGGAGAATCTCTACAATGTGAAAATCAAGAGAATTCGGAGTGATAATGGGACGGAGTTCAAAAATGCCAAGATGGATGAACTTTGTGAAAGCAAAGGGATACATCATGAATATTCGGCTCCGTACACCCCACAACAGAACGGTGTTGCTGAACGAAAGAATAGGACTCTAATTGAAGCGGCTAGAACAATGCTCGCTGATTCAAATCTTCCGGTAATGTTCTGGAACGAGGCGATTTATGCAGCAAACTACACACTTAATCGGGTTCTAACAGTGAAGAAGTTTGGTAAAACATCTTATGAACTGTTACACCGAAGAAAGCCGAACTTAGAGTATCTAGAACCTTTTGGGGCGCCATGCACGATGTTGAATCCAAGCGAGAAGTTTAGTCCTAAAGCCGAGGAGGGATACTTTGTTGGATACGCAACCGCGCTCAAACGGGTATACAACAAGCGAACTCGTCGAGTGGAGGACTGGGCTAACGTGGAAGTTCAACGATATACTCAGAATTTGCAAGGCACGGGTCCTGATTGGATGTTTGATTACAAAGATTTCTTTGAATCATTCAATCTAGATAGCTTGGTTGAAGAAGCTGTTATCAGATTACTTTACGAGTGTGAAAACGCGGCGACTTCACCGTTGGTGCGTCCGATCACCGTGAACCCCCTACCAGCTTCTAATGATACCAATGCTCCTATACAAGAAGAAGAGGTGTTTCAAGAGGCTTCAACTTCATTAGATACTTCAGAATCAGAAGATGAACAATCTGAAGAAGCCATTCTTGAGCAGGCAGAAGAACAGGAGGCACCGCCAGTGAACCCAACTCCAACTCCAGATGTTGCTTCATCATCAAATACGGGTCATGATCTGGATACTGTAGAAAATTTAACTGCTCAGACGGAAGTTACTGTACCTGAATATCCGGAATCTCGGATCCATCGTATTCATCCGTTGGAGCAAGTTATTGGTGATCCTGGAAGCAGCGTTATGACCAGAGGGCAGCTAAAAAGTGTCAATTCACCAGAGAGTTTTGGTGCTTTAGCTCTATATGCCAAAATTCAACAATCTGGTAGTCAAAATGATTGGTCGTTTGCGTGTTATGTGTCGCAGGTAGAGCCAAGGACATACAAGGACGCTTTGAAGGAAGATGCCTGGGTTGAAGCTATGCAGGAGGAGTTATTACAATTCCAGAAATTGGGAGTTTGGACGCTCACAGATTTGCCGCCAGACAGGAAGAAAATAGGCACTAAATGGGTGTTTAAGTGCAAGAAGGATGATCGTGGGGTTATTGTTCGTAACAAAGCCAGATTGGTCGTGCAGGGTTTCCATCAAATCGAAGGAATTGATTATAACGAAATCTATGCACCGGTAGCACGAATTGAAGCTATTCGGATGTTCCTTGCGTTTGCTTCATACAAGAAATTCAAAGTCTATCAAATGGATGTTAAAAGCGCATTTCTGTACGGGAAAGTCAAGGAAGAGGTTTATGTCGGGCAGCCACCAGGCTTTGAGGACCCAATCCACCGGGATAAGGTCTACGTGCTGAACAAAGCTTTATATGGTTTGCACCAGGCTCCGAGGCAGTGGTACGAGGAGCTAAGTACATACCTCATCACCAAAGGATTTAAGCGCGGACTCGTCGATTGCACCCTCTTCACGAAGAAGACTGGGGATGACTTGCTTCTAGTACAGATTTACGTTGATGATATAATATTTGGTTCAACTAATGAGCTTTTATGCAGGGAGTTCGAAACTGTCATGCAGGAAAAGTTCGAGATGAGCGCAATGGGGGAGATGCAGTTTTTCCTAGGCTTGCAGGTGGACCAAAGACCCGACGGGATCTTCATTCACCAGACAAAATATGTCTCCGACATCTTGAGCCGGTTCCAGATGGAGGACTCTAAGCCGATGGATACCCCGATTCAACCCAATCACGGGATTGGAGTGGACGCTAAGGGGGAGCTGACTGACCCATTTACATACAGAGCAATCATCGGATCTCTGATGTATCTGACGGCGTCTCGACCAGATATTATGTACGCAACATATCTCTGTGCCCGCTATCAATCGAAGCCGAAACAAAGTCATCTGACGGCGGTCAAGCGTATCCTTAGATATCTGAAGGGTTGTCCCTCAAAAGGACTTTGGTACCCTAATGATGATAATTTTGATTTCATATCTTTTAGTGATGCAGATTGGGGCGGCTGTGACAAAGATAGCAAATCTACTACAACTGGTTGCCAGTTTTTAGGGAGCAGGTTAGTCACCTGGCAATGCAAGAAGCAGACTTCCATGGCGCTATCTACCTGTGAAGCCGAGTACATTGCAGCCTCGAGTTGCTGTTCGCAAGTGCTCTGGATCCAACAGCAGATGGTGGATTACGGCTTGCAGTTTCTTAAAACCCCTATATACTGTGACAACGAAG
The DNA here is from genome assembly GCA_032199755.1 of Ambrosia artemisiifolia. NCBI lineage: Eukaryota > Viridiplantae > Streptophyta > Magnoliopsida > Asterales > Asteraceae > Ambrosia > Ambrosia artemisiifolia. The sequence goes on from CM063523.1 coordinate 45,943,002, forward strand.
CCGCCATCGCATTAACTAAAAATACTGAAAATCATTCTAAGGCTAAACATATCCGGATCAAATATCATTTTATCCGTGATTGTTATGCTAAAGAATTGATAGATATGATCAAAATTCATACTTACTACCAACGTGCAGATTTGTTTACAAAAGCTTTTGACAGATCCCGCTTTGAATATCTTTTAAAAGTAAACAATATAAAGGAAAAACAGGACTAATCGGCACCTTGGTTTATCGCTTTTTAGTTTTAGTTTTTTAATATTTTGCTAATTGGGAATTTCTCTTTGCTAATTGGGAATTTCTCTTTACTATCGTAATCCTCAAAGAAGTTGATGCTTTCGAAGGGATTGTTTAATCCTCAAAGAAGTTGATGCTTTCGAGTGGATTGTTTCTTTCAAATTTTGTTTTTATTGTTTTTCAGAAAAATTAAAAACCCAAAAATATGTTCTTTATTTTAGGGGGAGTCATTTTATCAGAAAAACCAAAAACATTATAAAATTCAAAAAGACCTAAAAAATTAGAAAATCAAAAATGATTTCCTGGTAAAAAGAGGAAATGATAGTACATCAGTGGGGATCTGACACAGGCTAAAGAATTGTATAGTATAATGAGGCGTGTGTTGACTATGTGTGATATGCTGATAGGCTTCGTAGACTAAATATTGCGTGCATTAGTGATACAAACATAACGAACTACGCGTTCGTGGCTGAACACCTCATGGGCATATGGTCTTAGTACCGTAATTTCGTTTGATAGGATTGCCAAAATCTGAGGTTTCGGGTCGTTATGTTATGGTTATCCGGGATATTCTGATTAAACTTTTGTCGTATTGATTTACGGACCTAGTTTTCTCAGAATATTTGCTAAAAGAGCTTAATTGCCAAAACCGGAAGTTACCGAATTGAGGAACTTTATGTTTTAATTGATCATAGATCATTATTACATCGTATTGATCATCTGATGCAAATCAGTGATTAATATCAGCCTCAACCTAGTGTATACGCACATGTTACTCTGCTGCATTCAGTTGCTGACCTGTACACCTCTGTGCTATATACTTTGTAACTTTTACGGATAACTCTGGCATAATCACGCGTTACGATGAAGCTTTGTGCAATTACTTGATACGGGAGTATGTCGTGTGTGTGGGCACCACATCGTGTTAGTCTAATACACCTAATTCGTATCATTTTAAAGCATTGCGTAATTGTCTGCATGTGAGCTTTCGTGGACCACAATATCAGCAATTGCCGTGTCGCATACTGTTTCTAATGATAATATTAAACAAAAGGATCAACGCTGTGATCAGATTTCTCAGAAAACTGATATGATCCTCTTACCGGACATCACAAAATGTTTACTGCTTTCATTTACTTTGTTGCATTTTACCTTTATTGTCAAAAAGATACAAAATCCAAAAAGATTTTAGGTGTGTTTTGATAAAATTTCAGAAAAATCCAAAATTTTTGCATTTCTGTTTTATTTTTGATAATCGGGGATGCTTGATGGTCAATTTTTGAGATTTGACAACACCATCTGGGCTTTAAATCATTCAAAATGAGAAAATATGTGTTTTGGAAGCTTAACTGATTGAAAAATGTTGAACGGGATTCGAATTCGTGATTTGGCAAAATTTTCAGAATTTTCCATTTCACATTCGCCCCTTAAATGGGTCGAATGTGGAAAATTCTTCACCTTCGGGCTGTTCAAAACGGACGAATGTGGGTTGTTTATACACATTTCACATTCGGGTAGACAAGTTTTACATTCGGCCAATTCATTTTGGGCGAATGTGGACTATCCCCACATTCGACCAATAAAACGGACGAAGGTGGAACAGTTATATAAGCCACACACAGGTTCGAACCCTCATTCAGTTTTTCAAAATTTTCTTTCGGTTGAAGACACCTTGTTGCTTTAGTTTTTCTTGCTTGTGCGTTTGATTCCTCATTACTTCCTGATCATTTTGATACCAATTTTACAGGTAATGACGAAGAAACAAGACCAGAATCGTTCGTTTTATATACGGACCTAGGGTTTAGATTTCATGATCATAGAGTGCTTGTTAATGTTTACTTTTGATTTACATTCATTCCATATCAGTTTTAGGGGGAGAGGTGTGAAAGAATTAGGTTATTAACATTGGTTGATGTTTGATTGATCGATTGAAACAAAAATAACCCTAATTCTTAATAAAAACTGATATAGATTGAATTTTAGGGACAATTGGTTAGTCACGAGTGTTTATCGGCCATATTAGACCATGACTGAATCAAAACAAAGTGTTAAAAACAGATTTGCAAAATTTTTGAATTTTGGGGAAGAACACTTTTACCTTCGGCTGACCGAATGGGCGAAGGTGGAATTGTTTAGGGCGAATGTACACTAAAACGGACGAATGTAGATTTTTATTAAAAATTATTTACATTCGACCATAACTCTTTCACATTCGTACCTGAATAGTTACATTCGACCTGTTTAATTTGGGCGAATGTAGAAACTGTTTAAGTTTTAAAATTTTGAATTTTGTCGATTTTGTGTTTTAACGTTTGTTTCTGATTTTGATTGACAGATGGCTGATCAGACTGAGAATGTGGAGATTCCAGTTGAAACAGTTGTTCCAGATATAGTCCCAGAACCTGTTCAAGAAGGAGAATCGTCGAGTGGAAGCGATTGGCCGTTTGAGAAAACGCATAATTGTTGTGCCTACTTAGGAGACGTTGAGAAGAACGTTGAGTTTGCTGATATTATCAAGTTCATGAAGAGAAGCAGAGTTGTGTATGCTTTGGCAACTCCAACGATTATTTACAAAGACATCATTGAAGAATTCTACAAGAATGCCAAGTATGACTTTTGGGATAATCAGACAATCATAAAGAGCAAGATACAAGGAATGGAGATGTTCATTACAGAGTCTGATATCAGAGAAGCACTCCAGATCAAGTTTGAAGTGAGTGAAGATCCACGAGAACTATCATGGACTGAGCAGAAAGCTTGTTTCCTTAGAATGAAATACAAAGGACCTATTACTGATGGTTCAATGTACAAAGGGAAACTGAGCGTGCAGTTTAAATATTTTGCTCACGTCATTATTCATGTGTTTGGATGTGTTAGTGGAGGCTATGACGTGATGAGGAAGAGTTTGAGTTCATTAATGGTTGCGTTGACCCTCAACAAACCATTTAATGTATCTGGGATGATCTTTGATCACATGCTGGAGATGCTAAAAGGGTTAAAGATTAAGAAGTTCATGCTTTATCCAAGATTCTTGATGATGATTTTTGATCACAAGTACCCTGACTTGAAAAAGGATCCCACTCAGATAATCGGTCAAGATCATATGAATATTAGAACATTGGCAAGAATGAAAGGATACAAGGGTGTGCCTGATAATGAAAGACCACCGTACAGAAGGTTGTTTGGAGCCTTAGCTAGAGAGGATTACACTGATCCAGGAAAGAATACAGCTAGGCATCCTAATAGTGATTCTGATAACGATGATCCCTTGGTATATGCTGATGCTAGTACTAAGAGGAAGAGACAAGTAGTCAATCCTGGAGCCAAAGGGAAGGGCAAGGGAAAGACTGATCAGGGAAGCTCAAAGCAACAAGTTGTTAGAAAGAAATCAACTGCAAAGAAAGGTACTGGTTTGGTGGATGAAGAGTCAGTGGATTCAGAAGAGACTGAGGAGGATGAACAGTGGGATTCTGATGCTGAGAATGTTAGGGCCACCAAACGTAAGGCCACTATGGTTGGTGAGTCTGAATCATTAAACAGATCCATTGCAGAAGCTGAGAAGAGCAAGAAGTCTGTTGGTGCTGAAGATGTAGGTTTAGGTGTGGATATGGACGAGTTGAATGAAGGAGAAACTGTAGTAGTCAATTTGCCCAAGCCTAAACACAAAACCATGGCAAAGAAAACAAGTACAAAGCAGCTGAGAGAGAAAGAGTTAGCCCAACTCTTAAGAGGTAAAAGAGTTCCTGAAGCTGGAACGTCATCAAAGCAATCTTCACCGGTCACTAAGAAACAAAAGAAGACTAAAGAGGCAGCATCATTACCAGTTGATGAGTTCAATGTAGCACTGGATAATGTACTTGACATGTTTAGAAAGCCTCAGAAAGAGAAAGAAGTTGAAGTTGAGCCATCTAGATCCAAGTCTAAGAAGGTCACTGTGGATAATGATGTTATGAAACAGATGAACAAGAGGATGGATGATATGATGAAAATGATTGTGGCTCAGCAAGCAGAAATAGCCAAGTTCAAGCAGAATGAGGAAAAGATGCTTCAGATTGTAGTAGCTTCAAAGTCAAATCAGGATGAGATTGATGAGAAGGTTAAGAAGCTAGAAGCAAAGAACAAAAAGCTTGAAGGAAAATGTTCAAGAAACAAGAACAGGCTAAAGTTGATCAAAGAAGACAACAAAGAATTGAAAGCTGAGAATAAACGCCTGAGTGAGTTGATTGATAATCTGTACAATGTTGCACCCAAATTGAAGGAGGGTGAAGAAGATAAAGAAAAAGATGTAGAGCAAGTTGATTATGAACCATCTGAGTCAGATAAAGAGAAAGATGATGATGAGGATGATGAAGAATCGGAGAAGAGTGATGATGAGGATGATAATAATGATGATGATGATGATATTGAAGGATCAGGAAGTCAGAAAGAAGATGATAGTAGCAGTGATGATGATAATGATGGAGGAGATGATACTTCTAAGTTTACATTCGAAAAGAGACCACCTTCAAAGAAAAAGAAAGATACTGGAGAATCAAGTTCAAAGAAGAAAGGTGAGAATGTTGATTCAGATGAGAGTGTATTCTGGAATGAGAAGGTGAGGTCCTTGACTGATGATGCTAAACAAGTTTATAAGGATATGTTAGAAAGAAGAGAATGGACCATTGAGTTCACAGGTCGTTTTGCTGAAATATTCCAAACTGATGATATGAGATATGAATTGGAATATAACGATCCTGATCTAGAAGAAGGGGAAGTACCTGCATCTGTGGCAAAGGAAATTTTAGATGGACTTGCACAGAGGGTAGGGAAAACATTTGAGGAGTTTATTGTAGATGAGTCGATTCCACATATTCCTGAAAAGGATATTGGAAGTCACTCTGATGATAAGAATACTCCTGAATTTGAAGAAGTGGAGATTGAAGACATAACGCATGAGGAATACCCACAGTACTTCAGACAAACTGATGAAGATGTGGTATTTCCTGATTTTACTGAAATTCCAAACACTTCTGCGAAGAAGAAAGCTAAGCAGAGAAGTGCAGAATTTGTGGAGAAAATATTTGGTGCTGATAAGCCAGAATCTTCAAATAAATCTGATGAATTGAAGAGTTATTTGAAGAGACTGAAAGAAATGGATGAAAACCGACCGAAGCCTGAAGCTCAAGGAAACTTTTATAGATTTCATAATGCTAAGTTCAGAGGCAGAGCTCTCGGGTGGACATATTTAGGCAGGCTAAAGTGTCTAGCTGCCAAATGGGAATCAGGGATCTTGTACTTTTATAGATTCATTGACTTGCTAACTCTACCGTACTGGGCGGTTAGAGATTTATGCAGATTCCCTATGTCGGGTGCTTCAGTGAATAATACACATGTCGGTTGGTGCGCAGATAAGCTGGTTTGGGAAAGCAGGACGAAGTGGAATAGATTCAAGCCACAATATCCCCGAAGAAAAGTTCATAGGGATATTGATCCCAGAACCAAGCTGAAGCGGGTTACTTTGATATATAAAGCACCTGAAGTGATGAGAAAAATACCTTTGATGCCCATGCCACAACATTTCAGTGTTGATTTTATCTTCTGGTATTATGATTGGAGAAAGGCAGAGGCGGTGATAGTGTTGAGAGACGGGAAGGACAAATACAAGCATGTTCATGTATTTGATCCTATGTGGTTGATAAATTGCACTTTCGAAGACATCATCATGCTCTTTTACAATCCGATTCATCATGAGCCGAACGACGCTGATCAAGCAAAGAAATACACTCAAGTGGTTGGTGTTTGCTTTGCATATGATATTAATGCTGGTAGTAATTTGGATGGAAAACTTGGCAAAATGGTGAAGATGGCGAATGTATCAAAACCAGTGAAGAGAAAGTTAGAGCCTGAAATGACAAAAGAGCAGAAGAAACAGCTCAGAATCAAGCTGTTGAATAAAGCCATGGACGAAGACAGAAGAAGATCCAATCAATAGTCGAGGGGGAGTTTGTAGATGCGTTTTGCGACTAGTGATTGGATAATTAACATGTGTTAGTGTGCTGTTCTGGGCGAATGAAGAGTAAAATGGGCGAAGGAAGAGATAGAGGGGGCGAAGGTAGATTGGAGCTTCACAGAATAACACATTCGACCACTACAGTGGGCGAATGTGGAAGGAACCCACATTCGACCAGGTGAAACGGGCGAATGTGCAGAGTCTATAAATAGGATTTGAGTTTTTGTAATGTTAACGGAGTCATTAGGTGTGTGTGTTTTGAGGAGAGGTTCCAGAATAGTTTGAGAGGTTCTGTATGTGTTCTAGATTAACCTAAAATCAATTGTAATCAAGTTTATGAATGTGTTAATCTATGAAAACGTTTGAAAATGACTTTGATTGTGTTTTGATTTGAGTTTATATCAGTTTGTTCAAAGCTAGGGTTTCCGCACCTGGTTTTGCAACTTGTATGATCATATAATCCTGTTTTCATGTCAAATCTTTCGCTCACACTTTGTGGCACGGCGGCTGCGAAGAAGGAAAATTCCACCAACTGCCCCAAACCTGATTTATTATTTTAATACGCCCTGGTAAGTGATCAAAGGGTTAACCTGGCTGCATTAATGGCTTCTTTTCTTGGCACAGCAGCAGGGACAAAACCAGGAAGTATGATATATGGGGGAGAGTACGTGACTGCTCTTGAACGATCTATGGGTGTCCTCAGAGCAGCGAAGAACACCCTTACTCGGGTTCCAGGTGGTTCCCTTGTCAACATGGACGTGCTCAGACACATGGGGATCCTACATGAGTACGACAAAGGGACGTGCCGGTTGAAAGGGCACAATGATGAGATCTGGAACCCACTTCCACCTCAGCAGCAGCAGTCACCACAGCAGCAGGAGCCACCACAGCAGCAGCAGCCACCAGTGCAGCAGCCACTACTGCCTCACGAGCAGCAGTATGCGCCTCCTCAACACTTCTACTCAGAGTTCACCGCATTCAAGGATGAGACGCGGGAAAACTTTGGGTACATGTTCGAGAGCATGCACCACCTTTTCCAGGACTTGCGCGCGGTTCACCATCCCACATTGGCTAACAGCCACATCACTTCCAAGGTGGGCCGGGTGAAAAGCGCAGGAGAGGTGGCGATGGAGCGGGTTCGTCCGGGACCCATCATGAGGAGGATGATTGAGCAGTGAGCGGTGGTGCTAGTACTTGATCCGGTTATTTTATTTTTTGTTTTGTATTGTTATTCGGGTGCGAGCACCCAAGACATCTTTTTATTTCTTTCTGTATTCGTACTGTTTACTTTTCTGCATTTTCAATTTCAGTATTTTAGTTTATTTTATCTTATTTTGTGATGATTATGAATGGGTTTGACGAGTTTGTTGTGTCAAGAATGTTGGTTATGCAGGTAACTGGCAAGCACCGTTATCGATGCTCATGCCGTTTATTTACCCGGGCGTTTCTTCGACACGAGGGGAGTATTATTCTCCTTTTTCACACTATAGATAGCTAATTTATAAACGCTTTCTAATATCACATTGGGGACAATGTGAGTTTCAAATGTGGGGAGGGATTATATCTTGTTTGTCCTCTTGTATATATATATATATATATATATATATATATATATATAAACCTTTTAAAAATACATATATGTATATACTTACTTAGAAACATCAAGCCTAACTAATTTTTGATAAAGATAACTTGAGGCGCGACAAACAGATGAGATACGAGCATGTTTGATTCGTACACTTGCACCCATTTCCTTCCGGTTAAGTGAGCATTTGAGCCTTAGACTAGATTTTCATTGCTTTGACATGCTTGCGAGTGAGCCGGATGTTTTGTGCAATTTAGAACTTTTCTCTAGCATGCTTGTTTAGACCAGATTCGTGTGACATTGTATGAAAATCATTGAGGCATTTAGGATACCCTTTTGATTTAGCCTTTTCTTTTCATTCTATCTGTTTCCCTCACCCAAACATTATCCCCTAGTTAACCATGTTGAACCTATTCCCGTGTTTTTCTTATTTACCACACCATTTCGCCACTAAACCAAATTTAGCCTTTTTTTTTAAATCCTTTGTGTTAGAACTCCGTTTTGGTTACTGTTTAACTAGCTGTCTGTGTTGTAAATAGTTCATGTTCGGGTTTATATATGTAGAACCCGTCTGTTGATTATATTAGTTCTAATTATCAGTTACTTTCATTAAAAAAATCCAGAAAATTCCAAAAAAGTAGAACACCCTAAAATAGGGTGAGTTAGCAGTGGTCGAGCAGTTTTTAGAGCTTTAAAGTTAGAAATTGTATGTTTAGCTCGATTTGAATAAAATGCGGTTATGTTCGCGTATGTATTGCATAGTAGTTTTTGCTTCAGTTTAGTTAGACTTAACCGCCGAGTTTTAGCCATTTCGTCACTGTTTATATATCCATTCCACACCCTTACCCTTGCCTGACATTACAACCCTCATAAGACCTCTTGGTTTGTGCTTTTTCACACGTTAGTTGGTGAAGACTAGATCTTTTGACAAGCTTATGATATTGCACGATTCATTGTCTTGGCAATGGAGCGATTTACACATACACATTACACGTATGTATCATAAATAAAACCGAGTGTGTGTGAACATTGTGAGTCGTGTACGGGTTAGCGTGCTTTGTGGATTGAAAGTGAGTCATTGCTTTTCAGTTATCTTATCACCTGTTTATATCTTCTGTGGGCTTGATTATTATCGTCTGTACAGGTTATATTTTCTCTTTGTTGCCACTTGGCGAGTTTTTCGTTTATTTCTGTTTTGTTGTTTGTTTGAGGACAAACAAAGTTCAAGTGTGGGGAGGTTTGATATACGTTAATTTACACATATAAAAGTCCCCGTTTAACTCCCATTTTCAGACGTTTTTGGCCTTATACACATGATTTGGTACTTATTTGGGTATCTTTGCGATTTCATGTCTTAAACGATGTCCCGGAAGCATAACAGACGAAAAAACAGAGTTTTCAGCGCGCAAACAAGATCTCAGGACCTGTGAGCGGCCGCTCACACCTCTAGATTTTTCCAGAAACATTCTAGAAGCCCTACGTCAGCTTTGCCCACTTGTCTGTAAAGTGAGCGGGGGCTCCAAGCCTCCGAGCGGCCGCTCCAAGCCTCTGTTCTGCTATAAATTGCCCATTTCAGCCATTGATCGAGTGTTGGATCTTTGGGGAGCGTTTTCTGGCGATTTTCGGGGCATCCTTTAAGCTTTCTTAGATCCAAATCTGATTTTGTATGCCATTTTGATGTTGTTTTAGTTAATCGTACGCCTACGGGCAAGAACATTAGTATTAGTTAGTAGTTAAAACAATCGTTTGTATGAAATCAAGTTTTGTATGAATTTGGCTTTTTCATGTTTGAATCTTGATGATCATAGCGCAACCTTGTTTCATTGTTGTTAGATTTGTAGTTGTGTTTGGATGACTTTGATGATTGTCGAATGTGTTAGGCGGATTACTTATTGAAGAAACCGTCCGTTTAATCGTCCGATAGTAGACTAGTTAACTTGTTAATGAAGTTTACACCATGAAACTGTAACCGGGTATTGGCTTGGTTATAGTCACTCGGATAATGATTATTGATGTTTGCCTGCACGTAAAAGAGTCTAAAAAGCTTAATGGTGTTGTTACCAATCTTTGACACGGTTAATGATCTTTGTTAGTTATTTTGGTGAAAATGGCGATCTTAGTAGATTTGTATTCAAAGTTGGTAAAATGGAATAGGTTGTGAAATGCTCTACTTTATGCTAGTCTAGGTGGTCGTACTGTGTATTTGATATTGCTTTCCTTAACTAGTGCGGTTGAGGACTCCCGAAAGGTGATACTAACTTATCTTTAAAGATTCTCATGAGATCATATCAGCCGCGCGCTAATGAACAACTTGAAGTGGTTAACGTGTGTATTCGTGTTAGATTTCTGTATAGTTGTCATGTTAGGATACCCGAGAGGGAAACTAACTGTCGGAAAATGGGAATGTTGATCACGCCTTTATTTCTTATTATATGTAGATGACATGCTAGGATAGGCGTATTATAATTTATATAGTTTTATTTTTTATTTGGAGTCGTAGTTAAGTTATTTACATGTGTTAGAATTAATCTAGTTATAAACAAACTCAACTTATCTTTTCCTACTAGTGAATCGGGGATAGAGTTTTAGTACCATTGCTCTGCGTGCGTCCATGGATCGATATCGGGTTCTTATCTGTACATTACTACATATATGATAGGGTACACTTGCCCTATTGTGTGTGTTTTAATATTAAGGTCTAAACCATTTTTATAAATATTAAAGCAGAAACGTGTGTTAAAATCCATCGAAAAATATGTATAGTGTCGCACACGTCAAGTAGGATCCCCGAATCGCCCCCTGCAGTCACGTGTCGCCTTTTTGCGCGTTTAACCCTCCAAATCAGATCCGAATCATGTAGAAACACCCAATATCAAACCTAAATCATTATGAAACTCATTCCAAGTAAAACCCCCCAAATTATTATCGTTCTAGTAGCCCTAATTGTGAACATTTCCCTAAATAGCGTATTATCATGGAAACATCACATCAACACATGCAAAACTTACCCTAAACGGCAAATATCCAGATTTCATCACATAACAACGTTTTCCAACATAACCCTACTGTTCTAGCATCATCCTAGAGCAAACCCTAACCTTATACAAACAACAAAACACATCATATCATCCTTAATCCTTTAAAATCATTCAAACGGGTCAAAATACCTATTATCAATAATACACAACCATGAACCTCCAAACTCATCAATAATCATGCTAACAACCTATTTATCTTAGAAACATATCAAACATACAAGAATCCATACTTTTACAACATAAAAAATCTATCTTTGCATGATAATCATCACATAAAGTAAGTATGAAGGTTTAGGTTTATGTAGAAACTGTTTTTAATAAGTTTTTAAAGACACAAATACTTAGAAATCAGGTCTGGACCTTTAGGGAGCAAATCAATAACATTTACACAGGTTTGGGATGAAGAACACCCCTTGGTTTTGCAAGATAATGAGATGTAAAGCTTGGAAAGGTAGGTCCTTATGCAAAAACGTGTTCCGGGGGTGTTTATGGGTTGAGATAGGTTATGGGACTTTTAGGGTTGCACAAATGATGTTTTACAAGTCAAGGGTGGTATTTATAGGCGTTTCTAGTCGCCAGACACAGTACAGGCGATTACGCGCTGCAACATGCGATTAGGATACTCTACTCGCCTATAATACATGCGAGTACACCCTACTCGCATGTAATCACTAGCATGCAGTTTTGGGTTTTTGGCGTGTTAAACACTATATTAACACATATAAGCACGTATTCACATACCGACAAGTCACATAATGATTATAAACACATAATGCATGATAACTAACACGTTCACATTCGTTCACCAATTCCCGGGACTCAAGACTTGCGTGTGTGCGTTAAACCCGACGATTTTACGAATCACCAATCCTGGTACACATGGTTATGGACCAACACCTAATGATCCTTCGGACCATTGTAACGACTCCCGATGATTCCCCGAACCATCAACACGACTCAACTGACCCAGTTAAGTATAACATACACATGACTCGTTAAGGTAGACTTAGTTGACCAATGCTACTAACCTTAGTTTGCCGGGTGTCACAAAATATCAGCAACAACGTTAGCCACCCCGCGATATTCTGCTTCAGCACTCGATCTCGACACTGTACTCTGTCGCTTAGATGACCCGGAGATGAGATCATCCCCAAAATAAATGCAATACCGACTGGTTGAGCGACGTGTGTCACGACATCTCGCCCAATCTGCATTTGTATAGGCAATAAGAGATGGTTTGGAGGCGCCGCCTAGGTGAGACCGAATGCAGACGTGTGATCGCGTGTCAAGTGCTAGCCAAAAACTATTTTAAAAACAACTCCTTAGCTACAATGACTGCAGTATAGGGAGTAGGGTTGTCTAACCACGAGGAGTATGTGGTTAGTGTTAATAGCAATTTTATCAATTAAACTAATTAATTAGAAATAATATTTTATGAAGTAGAATGTTGTTGTGCTTGAAAAGTTGATTAAGTGATTCGAATAGAAAACAATAATAATAAAGAAGTAACTTCTTCTAAACTTCAGGTTCTAGATTTCACACGATTTTCATTTTATAGATTGGGAACCACATAGACATATATCTGGAAATTAGTTAATTAAGTGGTAGCACAAGTTCTTGTCATCAAACCCTATTAACTACCCAATTGAAAGTGTCAAGTCGACCCTCTTTATGTCACCCAACCCGCTACAAAGTTTTGTCATCAACCGAACAGGTTGTAAAGAAAGGACTCAAAACACAGTTCAACTGTTTAATTAACTAATGCTTCAATAATGTTTAAGATGTTTGTCATTACAAGCAAAAACAAAATCCAATACTGAAAATAAACATAAAAAGTGTAAAACCTATGGGAACCGTTCATTTAGAGGAAGTTACAAAAGATTTAGCTGATCATCTCTTTCGCGAACATGTCCCTCGGTTCTTCCTCTTAACCCTCGTGTGCTCTTTTCCTCGAATACCTCCAGCAGCCGTCCAAAAAAACCTTTGTACTCGTGCCCTTATTTTCTCTTTTTATATATGGGGAAAGTGAATATGGGGCTGTAACACATATAAGCTTAGATGTAAAACCCTTCAAAACTACGTCGTTTTGTTTGAATTAACATTAAAAATACGTGGTTTTGATTAATGAGATCAACCACACCCCTAATTGCACTCCAATGGAACTCGCGACATCCATATCTGTTGATATATTTTTTAAGGTTGATTGTTTATGCACTTCTTTTTTCAAACAAATAAATAAAGTTTGGTGCAAGATATGAGTTCTACTGAATTAACAATTGATGTTGCAATAATTCTCCTTTACAATAAAATATTTATTACATACTAAAAGTTAGAGACCCGTCCCCGAGTATTTATGTACCCTATCCGACCCATTAAAAAAATATGCCCCTGAGGCTTTAACGAATTAAATAATCTAAACTAAATCCAAATCCAAAGCTATAACAATTACTAAATTATTATAATTAACAATTAATATTAGGGCTCAATTACAGCTACTTCAACAAAACCTCCAATTATAAATTCATAAAAATTAGCTAATTAAGTAATTACACTCAATTTTAAGGCACAGCAAAACACCTAATTGCAATAATAGTTCATCAATCCGGCGACAAACATATAAAATACACAAAACCTAAGTACCTAGCAAAGTAAATATGCTACACCGAAAGTTATAAAAAAAACATAAAGGCGATTTGGATAAATTGAAAACCCCCTTGAGTTAATATTACACAAGGTAACATACATGTATTTAAGTGTTTTGAGCCAAAAAAAAATTAAAAAGCGCCGTCAGTTCGGTTATCGGTTCGGTTTTTTTACCGAACCGGTTGAAGCGTTTGTTGATAGTGTCGTTTGTTTTACTTATACGAAGCATCATTAGGTTATTATGCTGCTAATTTTGTAATGATTTTATTGATTTTATGCTATGAAAAAGCTAGTTTTATAGAGCGTTTTTTTGCCATGTGGTGTGAGTTCTTTTAGTTATGAATTAGGAACTGAATCTATCCCAATTAACATGTGCATGAGTGTGTATACTTTGTAGGTGTTAGATGAATGATGATGAACTTGTGTTTTCCTGATAACAGAATATTCTATCAAGATTTTGACCTGAAAAAAAGTCAAACCCAAAATAATTAACCTTTGATTTAGAAGGATTTATCAGAGAAGATTTTAAAAGTGTTATGGGCTTTGTTTGACTTAAATTAGGGGTTTTTTTATATAGGTATTTGATATTCATGTTCTTAACTAGTTTAAGAAGAAGATGTTATTGAATTAGGAACTGAATCTATCCCAATTAACTTGTGTTAGGGTTCAATTAACATGGTTAAATAGAAAATGTGTTTTTATTTCCTTGGTATATCTTTTGATTTTTCTCTAATAATATTTAACATTTTGTTTCTTGAATATATGTTATTCTGTGAGAAGGTTTGATTTTTTGTATTGTTGCTTAATGATGTGTCAGGGTTCAATTAACATGTGTTAGTGATGCTAACACATGTTTGTATTGGTTCCTACTGATGAACCTATCCCCCATTAACATGTGTTAGTGATTCTAACACATGTTAGTGTATGCCCAACTAACACCCAAATTGACCCGGTTAACATTTTGCTAGTCACAAATGTTTAATTATTAAATATAATCAATGTAGGAGGTTCTATGAACAACCACTGGACTTCAATCCGGCTACTCCGTACAAGGACCTACTAGAGATGGAGTGCTAAATAAACGAGGTGAAAGATAAGGAAAAGGTCGACACCAGAGGCTGTAATGGGTACTCTCTATTTTTATCATGGGATGGAATGAATGCTACATCTGTTTCATACGTTACTTCGGAAGCTATGGAAAGTTATATAAGATTTTTGTGTTAAAGATGGAGATGAGTATACAGAATGGAGCATATTTATTTATTTTTGTTATGATAGTTTTTCTTAGGATTTTTGGATTGTAATGATTTTATCAGTTTTTATATAACTGTTAATTTGTAATGACCATTGTTTAGGGCTGTCCAAAAAGCTCGTGGCTCGGAGCTCGCTCGGATTTAGCTCAAAAAAAACTCGCTCAATATGGCTCGGTTTAAAACTGAGCCGAGCCGGCTCGGATCGGTTAAAAAGTGAGCCTAGCTCGGCTCGGTTCGTAACGATCCGAGCTGGCTCGGTTTGGCTCGAATAATTCTAATTTTTAATGTATATTTTTTTATATACATATAATATATTACCAAAATGTAAAACAAGATGGAGAATATGCTACAAATTTAATATTTGGTAATAGTGGCATGGAGATTCTTTGCTTGGGATTGAAGTTATAGCTAATCAAGTTATTTAAATAAACTCAATACTACTTTTGATCCAAGTACTCAAATAAATTCGTATGTTGATGAACTTATATTGTATTCCGTTAAAATTTGAGACTTATTTTATACTTGTTTGAACTTGATTTTAGCGTGCAATGTATAAGTTTGAATTTATTTTAATTGTGTTATTTTTAACTATTGAATACTAGTTTAAACAATTGAAATTTGAAAGCCATTTTTCTTTTTTCTTTTTAAATTCGAGCCAAACCAAGCCGAGTCGGCTCGGTTTAAAACCAAGCCGAGCTCGAGCTTTGATTTTTAGCTCGGTTTCAAATCCGAGCCAAGCCGAGCTGGCTCGGTTTATAACCAAGCCGAGCACGAGCTTGGCCTGGCTCGGCTCGGTTCGGCTCATGAACAACACTACCATTGTTTATCATTTTTTATATAACTAAATGTGTATGAATCACTTTTCTTGCGTTATATGCTGATTTGTAATGTTTTGGGACATAGGGTCTGTTGCTGGGCATGCACACTACCACATGTTAGTGTGTGCCTGTAACACGTGTTAGTATAATTATTTGAGTTTAACTCATTTACTAATTCAATATATAACATGTGTTAAGTTTACCTTCTTTTCCAGTTGTTCAATAACTTTTTAAGTTTTTTATAATAAATTCAAATTTGGAGATCCATGTACTTTGTTTTTGTTACCACATATATACGTTAGTATGTTTCTAAAAGCCATACATATAGACATCCATGTAACATAAATTTTTAGGTCGTGTATCCGAAAAAAGACATATATACGTTAGTAGGTTTCTAAAAGACATACATATGGTTGTTAGGTAACTAAAACATGAGATCCTTATCAAACCAAACTTGTCCCACCTATCAAACCAAACTTGTCTCACATATATACGTTAGTAGGTTTCTAAAAGACATACATATGGTTGTTAGGTAACTAAAACATGATATCCTTATGAAACACATGTTACTAAAACATACACAAGTCATAATGCATATGTTAGCAAATACACAGGTCACAATGCATATGTTAGTAAAGGGGCAGGTGGGTGTAATCTCAATGCATATGTGATATTCAATACAAGTCACAATACATTTGTAAACATGTTGGGAAAAGACATGCATATGGTTGTTAGGTAACTAAAACATGAGAGCCTTATCAAATCAAACTTGTGCCACTAATCGGAAATGAAGTTTTCCCAAGCTACCAACACATGTTAGCAAACATACACATGTCACAATGCAAATGTTTCCAAAACACACATAAGTCACAATACATATGTTAACGGTTTGGGAAAAGTCATGCATATTTTATCAAATCTTGCACAAGACAATACACATATGTTAACAGTGTACTACTAGGTCACCTACCATAAGTTTGTGGTAAAAGTTTACTAATACATATGTCACCAAACTGTTAAACAAGACATGTAGCTTTTTCACGTCACTCTCTTTCTTTCACCAGTGTATGCCAAATTTACAATCAAACGATACATGCACCCCCATGAACTTCTCCATGTGTCACATTAAAAAAATACCACAGTCTGTCCCATTCCCTACTGTTGCCCAGTCAAGGTCCGCTTTCTGTATTGCCGTATCAGCTATTGCACCTGCCTTTGGGTGTTTGATCTCCTCCAGGTACTTCACGTTTATATGCTTCTGGATCATCAACAAATATACCAAATTTACCAATGCTTCTAAACAAAAGGTAACTGCATTCGTGGGTAGACGACATTAACATAAGCAATTAACATAAGTAAAGAATTTCGGTAGACGGTATTATTAAAAATAACACTTGCTTAGCAAGTGGGTCACCAGCCACCTCATCGCTAATACTCCCTTCATCGACCGGTTTGCCTCTTTCCCGCCTGTTAAACAAAAATACACCAGTATACAACGTATGATAATAGGCATTTTTGTGATGGAAATAGAATTCTGCTGGACAACTATATAACTTACAAATTATCCTCAGCTACTTGCTTCATCACATAGGCCCCATTCAACAAACATTATCAACATATGTAAGCTACAAATTAACACAGGCTAGCAAAATTATTAACACAAGTTAGCAAATTATTAACACATGTTAATTTGTAAGGGCTTTCAGTCTACCCACTATAACACCACACCAATCCATGGACACAAAATATCATCATCGCCCTATCATCATCTATGTAACACACAAAGTTTTATGAACACTAACAAAAAACCAATAACAACACTTTATGCATCAACTACTGTAACAACAATAACAAAAAATGGTCACCAATCTATTATCATACACATAACCACTGATTGTATGAACAATAACAAAACCGTCCTGTACCCTCTATAACAAAACCCAAAACTATGTAACACCCCTATAACAACAAAAAAACCACTGTTAACCCTTATAACAAAACCTTCACCCTGAAAGCAACATTATCCATTTAAAGTATCAAATTAATATACATTTAATCAGTTTTAGTTTTATGTACGAAGTTTTAGTTACAACTTACAATCATCCCACTGAAGTTTTTAGGTGTTCAATATACGAAGGCTAGGCACTTTCCCTATATAAACAAACGTAATCAGTTGGATTATTTATTTCTATTTTTTCCTAACCTTCTCGCTTTTAAACACGCTCTCCGTCATTTTCACAAAGCTAAAAAGCCAATATTATCTTACACACCACGTCACTTGCTCAACCTTCTTATTTTTGGTATGAGTTGTACCTTTGCTTAATAATTGCACTATACTTGGACAAGATCCATCACAAAGCCTTTATTTATTTCATTTGAGATATTCAAATTCGTAATTTTTTCAAGTATGTGGCATCGATGATCACGTGGTGTTCATAAAATTTAGCTATAAAGGTTTTAGAATATTTTTATGAGAATTATGAATACAGTATCAACTAATTTTCTTTTTTTATAGATTTAGCTACACGTTGATTATATTCGTCAATTTACAATTTAAAAAAAAGAGATATGTTTACTTCCTTAATGATAGAATATGAATAAGAAATTCCATTTGTTATTTCATTTTAACTTATGTCCTACTTGTCAAACAAAATTACACCAATCTTCCCTAAGTAACGACACTTTACTCTTATATTTTTATCAAATTAACGTACCAGTCTTTATGGACTCCACGACCTCTACCGAGTTTAGTAAACAACTTCTCATTTCTAGCTTTTTACAAAAACCACATGGTAGTGATATATATGAGATGTATCACCTTCTTCTACCCAAGGGAAAATGTCGGGTTTTCAAGAATCTTCATAACTTTTGCCACCGAGGCGACATGGGTATATATCATTTTACACCAAATCACCAATTATTGATCATCCACCACACTTCTTTTGCCGTACGACCGAGCACCAACAGATAATCCTACTTAACCCTCTTTTCTCCAATTCTACTTTCAATGTACGGAGTTTGTTACTTAGTATTGTTTAGGTTAACATAATAGACAAAATAGAAGCAAGACACAATAAAGGGATGGTGTTTCATCATGAAGATAATTCAAAATTAATAAATTCATAAAACAATATATTTATTCGCACAACAATAATAGTGAAAGTTAATAAATTAATATGACAATACATGAAAATAGTTAATAATTAAATCATGTGGACTTTGCATGAAAATAGTTAAAAGTTAATGCATGTGGACATTGCATGCATTATACAAAATGGTTTATAGTGTTTGGATGGTTTTCTGTTTATATATCATGACACTGACATCACATCAAATTGGTTTCAAAATTTGTATTTTCATTTTAAACAAGCATGTAAGTAACAAGTGTTTTTATTTACTCTTTTATATGCAATAAAATTGACAAGAAAACTACACCTGAAGTGTTTTTTTTGTATCGACAAAAATAAAAGTTATTACTGAATTTATTGCTACTTTTCTCCGTCACAAAACTTTTTTTCATCAAAAATATGCTTTATGAAAGCAAAACTAAAACATTTTAGTATACTGAAATACTAATTTGCAGTTTATATTTTAAACCACGTACCATATCATCTCATAAAAAAAATTCAAATTTGTTTTTTAACAAAGTTTAAACTTTAAATGTCTTTTGAGTGTAATGTGATATTGACGTGCTTGTCGTGGTACACGTTAAATTTCCCAATTACAACTAAGATAGTGGTAAGAAGGGTATCGAACACAGGGAGTTTGTGGAAAATGTGAGAATTAAAGTTTTGCAATTAAACTACTATTTAACAACTAAGAAAAATAAAGATCAAAGATTGTTTGTTGGTTTGGATTTAGATTTAAGAAAATTAAACTAAATTGCTGAATTGAAATAAGATTGTGTTTATCAAATTAAGAAAGCAATGACCATCCCTGGATCCATTTCCCTTGAATCTTTATGCCAAAAGTCTAACTAGAAAGAGTTACATAGACATAACTCGTATTTGAACAAGTGTTGTGATAAAAGGGAACAAAGTACTCGGATTATAACAATGCGAGGTTGTTTCCCGATGACCAATTACTCAATTATCCAACCCAAATCCTTCCCGCAATATCCCGATTGTTAGCAACACCAAGAACATGCAATCAAGATGAGAAATTGATAAATTAAATAACTATTACAATCAAATGTTCAAACACCATAACAATTAAGCAAACATACCAAATTGTTATTCTAGAAATCACAAGACAAAAGCATAAAAAAGTTCAAAGGAAACTTCACCAAGGATGACCATCAAAGGTTTAGCCAAGCATTATCAAACAGGTCATCATCATCTTCAATCTATTGTTCATATGAATCAAAGATAATAACCTAATGATTAGAAATGTTCTTCAACCTTGTTCTAGCCCCAAAATCGCCTCTAGGATGCTTAGAACCGTTCCCAATTCGAAGTTAGTGAAAAGTCTTGCAATAACCACTCATTTAAAGGGGAAGTTACAAAAAACGTGCAGGGGCTACCGTTTAATACGGTGCCACCGTATTAAACGGTGGAATCAGAAAACTGATGGTGGATCTTTACTGGTCAACGGTGGAAAACAAATGCCCAGCAGCTACCGTATTAAACGGTGGCACCGTTTAATACGGTGGAGGCTTCAAAAAAATATTTTTTTCTTCTTTCCAATCCTCCTCGTCTTTGATCCGTTCCAACCCGTTCCAAAGCTCGGTTTTCTTCATTTTTAGCTCCTTTAAGCACCTACAACCAAAGCAACCGTAGTTATCCAATTCCAACCAATAACATGATAAAATGTGGGTAAAATAAGCGTTTTAACCATATAAAGGGTTGTTCCTTGAACCACCCGTCACATCCCCACACTTACCCATTGCTTGTCCCAAGCAATCTACCACAAAACAATTCACAAATAAGCGATCATTTTCGAAGTCAAGATTAATGTGCAATCCTTGTACTAACCCATCCTCGACACCCCAATTCAACACACCCCTCACAATATCTCTCCTCTCGGTATCAAGCAAGTTCTAGCAAAGATAAGCTAGTCACACAAAAGGCAAACGGGTAGTCGCACAATCATAAGCTTGTACCTACATCAATTATCCTCCTAACATGGACACAAGTCTAGATCAAAGGGACTTACCGGTTGTAACTTGGCTAAGTGTAAGGTAGGGAATAGGATATATATAAGTAGCGCAAACTTTACCCGGTCTTTTATTACATAACAACACACGCGCACAAAGACACCACTATATACAAACACATCACATAATCTCACTTTCTTTTTCTTTTCTTCATTTTTTTTTCATTTCATTTTTTTTTTCAATACTTCTTTTCTCATTTTTTTTTCTTTTCTTTTTCTCTTTTCTTGCTAAACAAAGACATAAACATGCTAAACATACTACACTAATACTACTAACACAAAGCTAAACACAAAAGACCGGGTAAAGTTGGGTAAAATTTTTGGGAGCTAGTTCAAGGGTAGTCAAACAATAGGCTTCAAGGCTCAACAATGGCAACTAAATGTCCAAACCCCCGCCCCTCTCGCTACCATGCTCATATGTATAATGTATGAGGTCCAACCCCCCAAAACCCACACTCGCACTCTCATGACGAGGCTACCTAATGCCCTAATCATTTCTAAACCCATGTCCAATCAAAGATTCAAGTTGTATTTCAGCACAAGTTCTAATGCACTCCCACCCGTTGCCACTCTCTCAAAGAAGAACTTTATTTATTTACAAGTGTGGCTTCAACTCTCACCAAGAATAAGAAACGGGTAAAGGGTTGCCGGTGTGTCTAATAGGGTTAAAAATCAAGGTGTTCCAATTTTCACAACATTGCACTTGACCTCAAATTTTTTTTTTAAAAAAGCTCCAAAATTTTCCCCCATCCCCACACTTGGGATGCATTGTCCCAATGCATGGTTTTGGAAGGAATGATCGCAAATTTTCAACCAAAAGACCAATGCTTTTTAACTCCACCACAACCTTCTTTTTGGTATTTTTCATTTTTTTCCTTTTTTTTTTTTTGTTTTTTAAAAACACACCACCTATCTCATAACCCAAACATAAACATCAATCACATACACCACCCAACCTCCCAATCCCAAAACATCAAATCAATAAAAAAAAACTACAACTATGTACAAGAAAAAACAACCTGATCAGTAATAGCGCGGCTGAGGCGGCCCGAAGACAGACGTCAGCAAGTCGTTCCATTCTCCAAATCCAAACGCGCCACTATCACTTCCACCTTGGTCCGGAGCTTGTTGTTGTTGTTGCATCGGGTCCACCCATTGTGAATGATGAAGTGGTGGGGTAGGATAAGATATGCTTCCATCATAGGGCGGCAAAGAGCTATAGTCCACCGGTTGTGGATTTGCCACCACCGGCCTTCCTGCGTGCCAGTCATCATTCATCCTTCTATTCTGGTCATCTATGAAACGATTGTTGATCTCCACCTCATGGGAATATGCGTGTGCCCGGTTCCACATTTCTTGCCTATCAAACCCCGCCTTCATAGTTCTCTCCATGCTCGCGCTCATCATAGTTTGATGATCGAATAGGGTGCGCTCCGATCCCGACCAAGTATCAAATATCGAAGCTGGGGGACGTTGGTTCTCAATCACTTGTTTCATTGGTCCCCCAAAAGCCCAATTCTCCTCATACGACCTCTCAGTAAAATCATAAAAACTTCCACCATGCGCATGACCCGAACTTCCTTGACCCAAATCCATATGCCTACCCCGCGACTCTTCCACATAATCCTCGTCTTCACTTGGCGGCTCATCCTCACTTTCAGGTTCGTCTTGTTCTCCTGGCAAGAGCCTCCTAGCATCTACCTTCAATGCTCTCCACCTCTGACCCTCAGATTTCAGCTTGTGATACCTGTCTGACTCGGTGTATGTCCACCCTAGTCCCAATGTCTTCAACTCAAAGGATTTGTACCTTTTAAGTTTTCCAACATCATCAGCTGTAATGGCCTTTTGTTGCATCATTAGGGCAGTAATGAGTCGACAGTAAGGAATAATCCGCCTCCCGACCGAATTCCGACACATCCAAACATGATTTAAAATTAAGTACCGGAGTGGAAATTTTGGAGACCCCTTCATCAAGGAATAAAGGACTGGAATTTCTGGGAACCTCACCTCTTGCTTATCCGCCCTCCTTGGTATCACATTCATAATGATGATCGCTAATAACAACTTTGCTTCAATCTTCAAGTTTCTCCTATAGAAAGTGCCATGATATGTCCCCGGAATGAACAAAGCATCCAACATTTCGGTCCACTTCGGGTGCTTATCGGGCTTATACAACAAATCATCTAGATTAGGGAGCATGTACTTGTTAGATGACAAACTATCAAACTTTGCCAACCTTCGAATTATCTCCCAAGACATCTCCACCTCTACCCCGTTCACTTCACCAATTAGCTTCATCTTAGACGGTGAATCGTATCTTGGACATTTCAGTGTTGCCATCCACTCCTCAATCTCCTCCATATACAAGCATTTACTATTTCCATCATAACAATGCAATGCCGCCTCCCAACCCAAAGCCCGAAATCGATCAACCACATTAAATGGTGCAAATTGCACTTCTTTAACATCTCTCTCACAAATGAAAGCACCCCCTCTATCTTTCAGATTCTTCATTTGATCATGAAAAAGTATAGCTTGCCATTCTCTTGGTTTTTCGTTCAGAGGACCCGATTCCCACTTGGGTTTATCATGTATGCTTAGTTCCTCCATTGGTGTTGGTGTTTCCTCCTCAGAATCTTCATCTCTACCAACATATTTCCTTCTTTTATACTGTTTCTCTGCTTGCTTGCCCTTTGCCTTTGAAGATGAACTCGCCCCATGAGCCGCACCGGTTTTCACCATTTTCCTATCTCAAACAAACACAATCAAAACAAACAAACAAAATCAGTTTCATATGTTTAACACCTCCCCACACTTGCTTGTTATCATGGTAGTAGAGATTTGTGAACAAAAATACCGCTTTTGGTTTGATAAAAATTGGGCATGACGCCTCTACAATATTAGCATTACCAAAAGTTCACAATGTATATCTCAAAATTACTCTACTACCATATTATTACACAAAATAACAATATTTACACACTACATACTAACAAGCAAGTGGGTATGAACAAGTAAGAACAAGAACCTCTATTTTTCACAATGTAGCATCAAAATCAGTAAACTAGAACACATACCTTTGTTTAGAAGATGCCACAACACAAGAAAACAAGAAAACTTGAAAAACCCCAAATTTGCGACAATTAGGGTTCGGATTTTCGGCCCAAAGAAATGTTTTTCTTGCAGGTTTCTCCCTAGAATCGGACTTCTTGTGAAATTTTAGTCAAGATTGACTCAAAAATCACTTGATTTGGTTAAGAATTAAAGAAGTTATGAAAGATTTAAGATGAAGAAGAAGAAGATGTTCTTGAGGGTTTGAAAGAAGAAGAAGAAAAAGAATAAAGTGAAGTGTGTGTGTGTGAAAGAAAAGGAACGGTGGAATAAAAGAGAATTTTTTTTTTTTAACGTAACGTAAATTCAGATGCCCAGCTCCGACCGTTTAATACGGTGGACTTTTTGCCACTTTTAGCTGCCGTAAGGCAGTAGCCTTTCACCGTTGCCTTTTTTCCAACCCAGGTCCACCGTTTAATACGGTGCTACCGTTTAATACGGTGGCCACTGGGCAATTTTTTTTTTTTTAACAAAGAAAACCTTAATTGTTTTAACTAAAAACTAGTAATTTTAAAAACACAAAAAAACCTTAATTGTTTTAACTAAAAACTAGTAATTTTAAAAACACAAAAATTACCCTACCCCCTCGAAAATCCCGTGTTGTCCTCAACACAATGCTAGGACAAATTCGCGACCCAAACGTCCCCACACTTGTTTCAAACACGAGTCTCGAACACACACAAACAAAAAAAAAAAAATAGAATAAACACTAACTATTTACACTACCAAACCTGGGCCTCTCAAAGTTGTACATCCTCCACCGGGCGCAAGAGATAGCCCGCCTTATCGACCTCCAAAGCATTGATGTCGTTTCCATCCAAGTATGGCTTTAAACGATGCCCATTAACCGTGAAGATCTTGTTCGTTTGCTCTTCTTCTATGTCTACGTCGCCAAACTTGCCAACTCTTCGTATAACATACTGGCCCATCCATTTGCTCTTCAATTTACCCGCAAACATCTTTAGCCTTGAGTTGTACAACCAAACCTTTTGACCCACTTCAAAGGTTTTTCTTCTCAACTTCGCATCGTGTACCTTCTTGAGTTTGTCTTTATAGGCCGATGCACATTCATAAGCCTCATCTCGAATCTCTTCAACTTCATTCAATTGTAACTTTCTCAACTTCCCCGCTTCATCATAATCGGCATTAACCGTGGTAATTGCCCAATGTGCTCGATGTGCCAACTCCATTGGCAAGTGACAACCCTTCCCATACACCAATCGATAAGGGGTTGTGCCAATAGGAGTCTTGTAAGCCGTCCGGTACGCCCACAAAGCATCATCTAACTTCCCCGACCAATCTTTTCTATCAACACGTACCGTCTTCATTAGAATTTCCTTGATTTGACGATTAGATACTTCAACTTGTCCACTTGTTTGTGGATGGTACGGGGTGGCAATTCGATGATTTACTCCATATCTCTTCAAAAGTTTCCCAAAGTTGAAATTTTTAAAGTGTGATCCACCATCACTAATAATTACTCTTGGGATACCAAACCGGGCAAAAATGTTGGATTGAACAAACTTACACACCACCGAATGATCATTAGTCCTTGTAGCAATTGCTTCAATCCACTTTGACACATAATCAACCGCCACCAAGATATACAAAAACCCGTTTGAGTTAGGGAAAAGGACCCATGAAGTCGATGCCCCAAACATCGAAAATTTCAACAACCAAGATTGGTTGTAGGGGCATTTCATCCCTCTTTGAGATACTTCCCATCCTTTGGCAATTGACACAATTCCGGGCAAACTCGCAAGCATCTTTGAAAATTGTGGGCCAATAAAACCCACATGATAAAACCCGGTAACCGGTCTTGTGCCCACTAAAATGCCCTCCACAAGCGGATGAATGAGCATGAGTAAGAATTTCTTTTACTTCCGCTTCGGGCACACATCTTCGAATCACTTGATCGGGTCCAATCTTGAAAAGATCCGGTTCATCCCAAATGTATTGCTTCACTTGAACCATAAATTGTTGTCTTCTCTTCTTGGTCCAATGATCCGGAATGACCCCCTTGGCTAAGTAGTTGACATAGTGAGCAAACCACGGTGCATTAATAGTGGAAACCGACATCAATTGTTCATCGGGAAATCTTTCGTTTATCTCCCCAAAGTCATCATTTTTATCCACCGGAATTCGGGACAAATGATCCGCCACTACGTTTTCACTTCCTTTCTTGTCCCGAATTTCCAAATCAAACTCTTGCAACAAAAGAACCCATCGAATTAAGCGTGGCTTGGCATCTTTCTTCTCCATTAAATAACGAACCGCACTATGATCCGAATATACCACCACCTTGCTCCCCCAAATATATGAACGAAACTTATCCAAAGCATACACCACCGCAAGTAATTCTTTTTCGGTTGTGGTGTAATTGAGTTGCGCTTCGGATAAAGTTTTGCTTGCATAATATATCACCACCGGCTTCTTGTCAACTCTTTGACCCAAGACCGCTCCAATTGTTGTGTCGCTTGCATCACACATAATTTCAAATGGCTTCGACCAATCCGGCGGTTGCAAAATAGGAGCCTTCACCAAGTGTTCCTTCAAAACATTGAAAGCTTGCAAACATTCATTAGTAAAATCAAATGGAACATCCTTTAATAATAAATTACATAAAGGCTTTGTAATGACACTAAAACCTTTAATAAACCGTCTATAGAAACCGGCATGCCCCAAAAATGATCTTACCCCCTTGACATTTTTCGGTGGTGGCAATGATGAAATAACCCGAATTTTTGCCTTGTCCACCTCCATCCCTCTTTCCGAAATCACATGTCCTAACACAATCCCCTCTTGCACCATGAAATGGCTTTTCTCCCAACTTAGCACCAAATTTTTCTCAACACATCTTTTTAAAACTTTTTGTAATTCGTTGAGACAAGAATCAAAACTAGTGCCAAATATTGAGAAATCATCCATAAACACTTCTAGCGACTCTCCAACCATGTCCGAGAAAATACTCATCATACATCGTTGGAAGGTAGCCGGTGCATTGCACAAGCAAAATGGCATCCGCCTAAAGGCAAAAGTACCATATGGACAATTGAAGGTGGTCTTGTGTTGGTCATCCGGGTGAATTGCAATTTGATTGTAACCCGAATACCCATCTAAGAAACAATAGTACTTTTGACCCGAAAGTTTTTCAATAATTTGGTCAATAAAAGGAAGTGGGAAATGATCCTTAGAAGTGGCGGCATTCAATTTGCGGTAGTCAATGCACACTCGCCACCCGGTAACGGGTCGAGTTGCTATTTGTTCACCACTTTCATCCTTGACTACTTGAATGCCGGACTTCTTAGGTACCACTTGAGTAGGACTTACTCAAGAGCTATCCGAAATAGGATAAATAATTCCCGCATCTAACCACTTAATTACCTCCTTTTTCACTACCTCCCTTAGATTAGGATTTAATCTCCTTTGTGCTTCTCTTGTGGGCTTAGCATCTTCATTGGTGATAATCTTGTGCATCACAATGGATGGACTAATTCCTTTGAGATCGGCAATCGTCCACCCAATAGCCCCCTTGTTCTCTTTCAACACCTTCAACAATGCTTGCTCTTGAGCCATCTCCAAATTAGAGGCAATAATGACTGGTAAAGTGTCATCATCCCCTAGAAAAGCATACTTCAAGTGGCTTGGCAAGTCTTTGAGTTCCAACTTTGGTGGCACCTCCAATGATGGTTTAGTGCCCGAATCAATTTCCACCGGTAAGCTCTCAAATTGATGAGTCCATGGTGGCCTTCCTTCCTTCAATGCCATGGCATCTTGCTTCATCTCTTCAACCCGTATCGCACAAGCATGTACCTGTTCAGAAAAATCACACATACAAACATCCATGCTATCCTCTTCATATTCATGAGGGTTGCATCCATCAATCAAATCTGCCATGAAACACTCATCAACACCAATAGCATTAGAATTGTTAGTAAAAACATTCAAACGCATTTTCCGGTTTCCAAAAGTGATATCAACCGTGCCAAATCTACAATCAATCACCGCATGAGCGGTCTCAAAAATGGCCGACCCAAAATGACATTTTGTTGTTGTCTTGGGTCCGCGGTCGAATAGTCCAAAACTAAGAAATCAACCGGATAGTAAAACTCATCAATTTTCACAATAACATTTTTAACCATCCCTCGGGGCAACTTATGAGACAAATCGGCTAGAACAACCGTTGTCTCCACTCGTGCCAATGGACCAAAATCATATTGGTCATATAAGCCCCCCGGTAAAATGCTCACCCCGGCTCCAAGATCTAGCAATGCCTTTGCCATTTTAAAATTTCCAACTTGAATGTCTATCAAAGGCGTGCCCGGATCTTGGAGCTTAGGTGGAAGCTCCCCATTTAAAACCGCACTCACTTGATTAACATTAACATTATTACCTCTTGATGAGCCATGGGACGGATTTACCTTTGTGTCACTAGGAAGTTGACCTTTGCTTTTCTTCAATTCCGCCACATCGGTTGCTAGTTGGCCCATTTGGGTTGTCAATGCTTGAATGCTCTTGTCACGAACTTCATCTTTTTGAATTCGAGCTTCATCAAGTTGGTTCCTCTTTTGCATATCTTGTTGCATAGCTCTAAGCATATCCATGACTTCATTCCCACTTGATGAACTTTGACCCGAATTACCTTGACCCGTTGGTTGAAACTTTCCAAGATACCCTTGGTTACCTCCACCTCTATAATTGCCTTGATTGTATTGTTGACGAGGTGCAAAATTACCATGAGACTCTTGAAAGTTCGGGTTCAATTGATTAGAAGCATTCCCATATCGAAAGTTGGGATGATTTCGTAACCCGGGGTGGTAAGTGTTGGAGTTCATGTCATAATTTCTCCCACCCCCTTGAATAGCATTCACTTCTTCACTTGGTGCTTCTTGAGCACCCACTCCACAAACCTCCACCGTGTGGCCTATTTCTTGACAAGTGTTGCAAACATTATACAATTGATTGGTAGTTTGCACATTACCACCTTCTACCGCATGCACTTGTGGTCTTTGAAGCACATGTCTCGCCCTTCTTGAAGATTGAGCCTTCCTTTTTGAAGTCACCGCCATTTGCTCTAAATATGCCCAATCATCTTGTTCAAAATTTGTACCAAAAGTACCATTTGTGATGGACATAAGATCTCGTGCATCCTCCGGTATCAAACCTTCATGAAAAGCATTTAACAATTCCCATAGTTGGATACCATGGTGAGGGCAATTTCGTAACATCATGTTGAACCTCTCAAATGCTTCATGAAACATCTCTCCCACTTGTTGTTGAAAACTCCTCAAACTTCGTCTCGCATCATTAGTCTTTTGAGATGTATAGAACTCATCCAAGAAAATTTGTTGCATGTCGGCCCATGTGAAAATTGATGCGGATGGTAAAGTGTGGAACCATCTTTTTGCCTTGTCTTCTAATGAGAATTGAAAAAGAACCAACTTCACATCATCCGGAGTAAATCCTTGACCCCCAATAGTATTGCAAATAGAATCATAAGTCTCCAAATGAAAGTAAGGTTCTTCCGTTGCTAGACCCTTGAATTTTGGAAGACTTTGCAATGCGGTTGTTCGAACTTCAAAAGTTCTCCCATCCGTATGATAAGGAATCACTATTGGTGAAGGATTGTTAGTGATAATGGGTTTAAAATGGGCTT
This sequence comes from Ambrosia artemisiifolia, assembly GCA_032199755.1. Classification (NCBI taxonomy): domain Eukaryota; kingdom Viridiplantae; phylum Streptophyta; class Magnoliopsida; order Asterales; family Asteraceae; genus Ambrosia; species Ambrosia artemisiifolia. The sequence continues at coordinate 45,972,486 of CM063523.1, forward strand.
CAATTCCTCTAACGGCTTCCCGGTGAATTCTTCGAGGGGCACCCAATGGTGCTCTTGGTTGACCCATTTGTCCTTGCATAGGCCCTTGAGGTGCAAATTGTTGAGGATGTTGATATTGATGCATGGGCGGTTGTTGTTGCATTGGCCTTTGAAATTGATTTGGCCCATATGGAGGAGGTACTTGTTGCAATGGTGAAGGACGTGGAAATCGCGGCCCTGGTGGTCTTACATGTTGCACACCAACCGGTAAACTACCCGGATTTTGAAATTGAGATTGTTGAATGGGTTGACTTTGTTGACCCACTCCTCCTTGACTTCCAACATATCCTCCCTCATCCCCATAATAGAAACCCTCTTCGTTGTATCCACTATACTCTTCTTCATATACTTCATCATATCTACCCCCTTGAATTCCCGAGTATTGAAAACCCGAGTGGTTTGGTGGTTGGTAAGTAGAGGTATGAACAACGGTTGACCCATGTGGAATTTGATGATTTGAAGATGATTGACCCGTTGTTGGGAAGAAATGAGAGAATGGTGGAATTGTAGCGGATGGGCTAAGGGTGAAGGTTGATTGAACTTGGGTAGTGTTTGGTTGGGTGGTATGAGTTGGTGGGATTTCATGAGATAAAGTTACATTTGGTAAGGGTTGTGTGGAAGTTGGCATGAGTGAGGTGATCGGTTGACCCGTTGTGGGTGGTATTTGGTTCTCTTGCATGATGTTTCTTGGTATGATGGGTGAAGTAGGTGAACCAAGAACTCGGTTTTCACGGACTAGTACTCGGTTTCGCCTCAAAGTTCTTTCAATCTCCGGATCAAACAATAGTGGTGATGACTCGTGAGAGCTTCTAGTATGCATACACTTGAAGTACCTGCACACTAAACACAACCAGTGTAAACCTGAAAATAACAAACAAAACTATTAACTAACACACGTTGCGCACTACTCCCCGGCAACGGCGCCAAAATTTGACGTGCTTGTCGTGGTACACGTTAAATTTCCCAATTACAACTAAGATAGTGGTAAGAAGGGTATCGAACACAGGGAGTTTGTGGAAAATGTGAGAATTAAAGTTTTGCAATTAAACTACTATTTAACAACTAAGAAAAATAAAGATCAAAGATTGTTTGTTGGTTTGGATTTAGATTTAAGAAAATTAAACTAAATTGCTGAATTGAAATAAGATTGTGTTTATCAAATTAAGAAAGCAATGACCATCCCTGGATCCATTTCCCTTGAATCTTTATGCCAAAAGTCTAACTAGAAAGAGTTACATAGACATAACTCGTATTTGAACAAGTGTTGTGATAAAAGGGAACAAAGTACTCGGATTATAACAATGCGAGGTTGTTTCCCGATGACCAATTACTCAATTATCCAACCCAAATCCTTCCCGCAATATCCCGATTGTTAGCAACACCAAGAACATGCAATCAAGATGAGAAATTGATAAATTAAATAACTATTACAATCAAATGTTCAAACACCATAACAATTAAGCAAACATACCAAATTGTTATTCTAGAAATCACAAGACAAAAGCATAAAAAAGTTCAAAGGAAACTTCACCAAGGATGACCATCAAAGGTTTAGCCAAGCATTATCAAACGGGTCATCATCATCTTCAATCTATTGTTCATATGAATCAAAGATAATAACCTAATGATTAGAAATGTTCTTCAACCTTGTTCTAGCCCCAAAATCGCCTCTAGGATGCTTAGAACCGTTCCCAATTCGAAGTTAGTGAAAAGTCTTGCAATAACCACTCATTTAAAGGGGAAGTTACAAAAAACGTGCAGGGGCTACCGTTTAATACGGTGCCACCGTATTAAACGGTGGAATCAGAAAACTGATGGTGGATCTTTACTGGTCAACGGTGGAAAACAAATGCCCAGCAGCTACCGTATTAAACGGTGGCACCGTTTAATACGGTGGAGGCTTCAAAAAAATATTTTTTTCTTCTTTCCAATCCTCCTCGTCTTTGATCCGTTCCAACCCGTTCCAAAGCTCGGTTTTCTTCATTTTTAGCTCCTTTAAGCACCTACAACCAAAGCAACCGTAGTTATCCAATTCCAACCAATAACATGATAAAATGTGGGTAAAATAAGCGTTTTAACCATATAAAGGGTTGTTCCTTGAACCACCCGTCAGATATACATTATCTCGCAACTAGCCAAAACTTTTTTTGAAACTCGCCCGTCCCTAACGTGGGGAAACTGGACCAATTCAGATTGATCACCAAAAGGATACATCCATTCAAAAAAACTGTCCTTTCTACATGACCTTGTTTTAATTTGGTTTATCAATTAATGTCTACATAATCATATTTAATCTTTATGTGCTTTTCACCAACCCCACCACTTCATCAACACATCATATAATCCTAAAATTGTCACCGAAGAAAGATTTTTGGCAAGTTGATTGATTGTGTGATTGGTTATGATGGATTGAGAAGGTTTAGATCGATGATTTGCATTTGTTGGTTCCGTACTGGTTCAAATGAATCACATGTTAGACTTAATTACTTGATTTCCACACTTAACCTAAGTTTATTATTATTATTATTATTATTATTATTATTATTATTATTATTATTATTATTATTATTATTATAAGTTAGTTACGGTTATATAACCGCCATCCTAACCCACGTGTAGGTAAAGGGATAGACACACCCTTTCGCTTTGTATATAAACCCAAATTGTATAAACATTTCTCATTATGTAATGATCATCTTAGATTTTTAATCATTTTTCTCTCTAGCTAGGCTCTCTAACCGATCCTAGGACATCAATTGACATCAGAGCAAGGTTTCGTTTTTAATTATCTTCATTGCAACGTCCCAAAAACCTTATTGACTAATATGTTAATTAATAATGGAATAATGGAAATAAGTAATCCCAACTATTGATTATTGGCTAATAACAGTTCCAACTACGAAAATCATCAATATTGGTCTCAACTTTCGACATATTGAAAACCAACGGACCCAAACTAACGGAGGCTAACTCCGTTGGTGTGATGCTGACGTGGCATGCCACGTAGGATGCCACGTATGATCAATTTGCCACGTAGGATCATTTTGCCACGTAAAATCATCTTGCCACCTAAGCATGCCAAGTCAGCATCACACTAACGGAGTTAGCCTCCGTTAGTTTGGGTCCGTTGGTTTCCAATATGTCGAAAGTTGGGACCAATATTGGTGATTTTCGTAGTTGAGACTGTTATTGGCCAATAGTCAATATTTGGGATTATTTATTTCCATTTTTCCATTAATAATACCTTATAATGATTAATGTGGCTCTAGCTAGTGAAATCGAGCTAGCAGATATAAAACGGACAAATCATTGAACATAAATAACTAGTCCGGTTAATATGGTTACACAAAAAATTAGATGGAAATGTGTAAACTTAAAACATTAACTATTCAATAGTTGATTAAGTGAAAAGGTAAGAAGTTGAGGGGCATTTGATGCCAATATGCAAATGAAGGGGCTATTAGGGTGGGATAGGGATGAAACTCTCAAAACAAATGTGCAGAGCTTTCATCCCACCCCAACCCTAAGTTCATCTCCTCCTTCATCTCATTGAGACTAAATTTGAGGATTTATCCAAAGAATATTGTTGCATGTGGCTGGAAATCATTATCTGGAGGGTGATAAACACTAAGGTACTCTTTAATTTCAATTTGAGAAGTGTCATATAACCCTATGGTGAAGATACTTATAATGGGTTTGTAATTATTGTTTAAATTGTTGGTCTTTAGTTAATCTCTTACTGTTTTGAAATGATAATTTATAAAGAAACCTCTTGATTGAGTGGTTTTGCTTTGAAATATGTTGATTTACAAATATAGGAGAAGTGGATTTTGTGAAGTTAGGCAAAACTCATCACTCATGGCATAATTATTGATTGTCATACTTTAATTTACATAAGGTTATGTTAATATGTGACCAATTGATTGAAAACGGTTATGGTATATGTAAGGGGGGGGTATCTAGGGAGTCATCCATGGAATCGAATGAGGAAAATGGTGCACACTATAGGTTTGATGAAATACGTAGGTGAAACTAGGATCTTAGAAAAATATGTCTTTGATGTGCTTGTTAAATGGAATTTTGCACCCTCACGAGATTGTGCAAAATTAGAAGAATTGTGGATGAAACTAATGAATGTTAATCCATTAGGCAAAGAGGGTGACTCGTCAAGTGACCAAGGAAACAAGGAAGTCCGAGGCAAGGAGCAAGCCTGAAGGTATGTTTATCTTACGCATAGTAGTTATGGTTAAATAATAATATCCGTGAATTATGTGAGTTGAAATGAGAATAGAATGCCATAAATGGTTGATTGCAAGGTCTAAGAACTTGCAAGAAAACCATAAAGCTGAAAATGTGAAAATTGAATGGTTTCACATGAGAAAGTGATGTTCATAGGAATACCCAAAAGGCCGAAGGTTGAAAGCGTGACAAAGTCTGAGTTGACATACTCACACGCGCTACCAAAAGCTGAAAATCGTTGTTATATAGGAATTTGGGAACAACGTGCAAAACTAGTTAGAATGTTATCCGTAGATGGTTTGGGTAAGTTGATCCCATATTGGGAATTAGAACCCATAGCCTAAAATGATGTTCGGGTGATGGTATGATCATAGGAATATGTTATGCAGGTTATAAGGGGCAAATGGCTGCAAAAAGGTTGTGATTCGTAGCCTCACAACAACTGCAGGCCGTAGCCTACGGTTGAGGGCCGTAAGCTACGGCCATTAGCCTACCATCAAGTAGAAACCAACAACCATAATCTACAGCTGGTGAGCCATAGCTTACGACTAGGAGAACCAAACAAAAATATAACAGTCATAAGCTACGGCTGTTGAGCCGGAGCCATAGCTTACGGCGAAGAGAACCAAACAAAAATATAATAGTCGTAAGCTACGACTGTTGAGCCGTAGCTTACGGCGGTCAATCTTTCCCAACGTGTTGCTTCGTTTTTCATTCGTTTAATTTATTTTAGGCGTCGAATATTCCAAATGTCGAATAATAGGGTAATTATTGACTAATTTTTGTGGCATTTTTCCATGGGATAATCCCTTAAGTTGGACTATGGCTTGGAAGGGGAGGACGAGATATCAAGGAATCCGAACACTAATCTTTTGGACGCTTCTGCTTAACTTAAACATGTAATTTGATATGATATTGATGTCATACTTCTTGTAATGTCGTTAAAATAACTTTTGTGAACATGTCGTCTAGATGAACTTGTCTTGTTGAAACATAGTTTTTGTAAATTCATATTTTAGCTTTAAAAAGCTTAACTCGATATTGATCTAATTGATGTTAAAAACGGTAATTATGACTATGGGTCTTACATTCATCATCTTCATCGATCAAGAACAAACTGGACTTTCGTTCCCCTGTTCTTTATCTGTGAACAATCATCACATAGTATAAATATATTCTTTTAAGCTATTAAAAATATTTACTTTAAGGTAAGTATTTATAAAATACGTGGAAGCAAACCAAGTTATTGCTTTTGTGCCTTTTTTTTTTCAAAACCAAGGGATGGTTTTGTAAAATCGTCACACACACTTTACAATAGGATCCATTTTTTTTTGGTATTTAGGAAGCATACACTCTAGTCTACAACTATACATCACACATCAATAGGAGGTTATCACATATCCTAGAATGTGATGTCATACCTCCCGAATGTGATGTCACACGGCGTATAAAACTCAAAACCTTTTTTTGTCTCATTCATCATTATAGGGTGCACACACATTTTAAAAGAGTTAAGAGATTTAAAAAAGGGAAATTGAGAGGCTTGAGAAAGAATGTCTGGTGGCCGGCAAGAACTCCTAGTTCCTACGTCACAGGCGACGTTAAAAAAACATTAAATGTCATCATTCTCAGTGTCGGTTTCTCTTTCAAAATCTGACCTCCATCTTCAGTTGAGACGAAATTCAGTCAACTGATTTAAAAAAAGTAAAGAGGTCCACAACACCGCCATCGTCCCATCCCTGTCTCTGATTGTCTTCTTTTCTGACTCTCGATCTTCAAAAATCCAATAATTTTCTATGTTTCTCAACCAATAGTCTTACCAGATCCATCACTCTCCACCATCAATTTTGCATAATTTTTCAGTTCCATCACCGATTTGTGTCACGTAGGGATTCTTCTTTACTGGATTAACGCATTCCTAACACCACTGCCGCTAGACCACCATATTCAGTCAAACGGGAAGGGCAATTACTATAAGATTTGAAGATGGGAAAATCTGTCATTTGCTAAGCAGTTAATGCGGTGGGAAATCGAATATCGGTCAAGGTCCGATATTTGATATATAGGTTATTGTGGTGGGATATCGGCGGGATATCGGTAATTTTAATATCATGTAGAATTTTAATATTTATATATTAACATAATATAAAACCTAAACATAGTCATATATAATACTAAATTACTAATAGTAATATCAAAAGTGAAGACTCCAAAGTGTCAACATATGAAATTTTATCTATATATAACCTAAAACATAATAATATATAATACTTTCAAACTTGATGGTAGTCACAGACGAATGGTAGAAGAGGAAGGACGGACATATCTGTCCATTTTAGGGTTTTGGAAGTGTTTTTGGGTAGTTGGGCTCTTAATATTTATGGGCTTATTCCAAAAAAAATGATTATTATTGGCTTTTATTGTAATTTGGCCTATAAAAAAGCAAAACCTGGAAATGCGGCGCTATAACCGATATATGAGAATCAAAATATCGGTGGGATATCGGCAAATATCACCGATAATATCGGTACCGATATTTGCCACCGATATTTGACACCAAATATCGGTGAGGGTCCGATAACCGATATCCCACTGATATCCCACCGATATCCCACCGATATTGACTGCTTAGGTCATTTGACATAAGAAACAATTGAAAAAAAAATCAATTGTAGCACTAAAGTTACAACTTGATCTTTAATATATAGTAATATATTTTGTTGCATTGTGGTGAATGTAAATTGTTAAAAGAAAGAAAAGGTGTGCACATTGGAAATGAAAGGTTCCATCTTCCACACCCTCCAACATTTGTTAGCTAGCACCCACAATTTACAAACCAACAAAACCCAAACAAACCGTCAACTCAGTACCTCATCAGTTCTACAAATCTCCTTCAGAAACCTCTATTTTTTCCCCACAATGTACAAGGCTCACAAACCCCATTAAAAATTACTGTATATATGTGTATATTATGTGAGTGAGGGGACCTACAAATAAATCCTGATTAGGGTTTGACAGGCCGAACATGTACCAAACCGGGAAAGGCCTACAGTGTAATCAGACAAGTGCACCGGTCTAGAGACCATGCCACCTAGAAAGCGGGAGGGTAAAATGCCCACATTGTGTGTGCTTTTAGAACATCCATAGTACTCTACGCCAAACGACAAAGAGGAAGCCTATTCAATAACGAGTGGCAACACTTTTTGGGCATGGCGTCGATCTCACTCTCTTGGATCTGGATCACTACACATGTTATCGAGAAGTGAAATGTAAATTGTGATGATAGATTAATGCGTCTTTAAGTGATTAGGTTATATATTAATTAATAATTATAAAAGATATTAAACCAAAACATGCTTCCTCCCACCCGTTAATTCCCATTTTGTGACGGTGTTACACACCTCTCTGCCGGCAGTCCTGGCATACCAATTGCGCCTCCTAATCTTCCACAATACGTAGTCTTCTACATAAAGAAACTCTTTTACAAATATATATTAATCCTATAATAAAATATGTAAATATTTTTAAAATTAAGGACGGTTTTGTAATTTTCCATATCCTCTCGTGTGTATATACTAGTTTTATAGCTGCTGTGGCGGGAGCGACCATTTTTTTTTATTGTTTTATATCTAATTTTATAGCCATAAAGCTGGAGGGTACAGATGTACCAATCGGTTAACTGTTTTTTGTAGAAACCGATTTAAAAAAAAAAAAAATAGAAACCGGATTTTTATAACTGGTGCCGTTTTAAAACTGGTTTTTGTGTCGCAAACTCAAACCGTCCCAAGCCGTTTAGCACCGAGTTAAAAATCGGTTTTCAAAAACCGGTTTATTTGTAACAAATAAAAAAAGCAGTTAAAAAAACTAGAAACCATGCCATCTATAACTTATAATAAAAGAATTAAACTTTGATAATGTGACATTCAATGGAGGCCTCAATCCCTCCTTGAATGTGCCACATGGCATCATGTAAGATTTTTTAATTTTTGAGTTTTTTTAATAAATCTATATATATTATAATTATTTTAGTAAAAGATAAGAATTTAAAAACAAAATTAAATTCTCTCTAATGTTTTCTCCCATAACTTTTAAACGTTAATATCCTTTATGTACGAGATTTTTTAAAGAAAAAATTACACCAAATTAACGAGCGTTTTATTATCTTTCCAACGAGTACCATAGTGCTATATAAAAAAAGAGAAAAAAACAACTATTTTTGTGGGGTTTTGTTTTCAAATATATTTTAATTTACTAATAAATCACAAACGATAAACATAACTTAATAGACAGAGATTCTTTTTTTTTATATTTGAATATGATAACTTATGGCAGAAATTTGTTTAAAATAAATAATAATGATAATAATATTATTTTTATTAATCATTAATCATGTATTGGCAAAACATTAATTATGTTGTCATATTAAATATTTTATTATGTTATATTAGATATTTCAACCCCGGGACACTCGCGGGATAAAATCTATAATCTATAATCTATAATCTATAACTTATAATAAAAGAATTGAACTTTGATGATGTGGCAATTCAATGGAGGCCTCAACCCCTCCTTGAATGTGCCACATAACATCATGTATGATTTTTTAATTTTTGAGTTTTTTTAATAAATCTATATATATTATAATTATTTTAGGAAAAGATAAGAATTTAAAAACAAAATTAAATTCTCTCTAATGTTTTCTCCCATAACTTTTAAACGTTAATATCCTTTATATACGAGATTTTTTACAGAAAAAAATTACACCAAATTAACGAGCGTTTTATTATCTTTTCAACGAGTACCATAGTGCTATATAAAAAACGGAGAAAAAAAAACAACTATTTTTGTGGGGTTTTATTTTCAAATATATTTTACTTTACTTATAAATCACAAACGATAAACATAACTTAATAGATAGAGATTCTTTTTTTTTTATATTTGAATATGATAACTTATGGCAGAAATTTGTTTAAAATAAATAATACTCCCTCCGTCCCATTAGAAGTGTCTTAGTTTGAAAAACACAAAGTTTTAGGCACATTAAATGATTGCTTTTCTTGCTTGCAAAATGACAATAATACCCTTGTCATATGTGTGTCCATTATATTCTTTGTTTATTTTAGTTGTGTTTTTTAGGGTAAATTTGGAAGTTAGCTAATAATTTTTTAAAATGGACACATGAAATGGGACAAATAAAAAAGGGAATATAGACACTTCTAATGGGACGGAGGGAGTATTATTATTATTATTACTATTATTATTATTATTATTATTCATTAATCATGTATTGGCAAAGCATTAATTATGTTGTCATATTAGATATTAAATGTTATATTAGATATTTCAACCCCGGGACACTCCCGGGATAAAATCTATAATCTATAATCTATAATCTATAACTTATAATAAAAGAATTGAACTTTGATGATGTGGCATTCAATGGAAGCCTCAACCCCTCCTTGAATGTGCCACATAGCATCATGTAGGATTTTTTAATTTTTGAGTTTTTTTAATAAATCTATATATATTATAATTATTTTAGGAAAAGATAAGAATTTAAAAACAAAATTAAATTCTCTCTAATGTTTTCTCCCAAAACTTTTAAACGTTAATATCCTTTATATACGAGATTTTTTAAAGAAAAAAATTACACCAAATTAACGAGCGTTTTATTATCTTTCCAACGAGTACCATCGTGCTATATAAAAAACGTAGAAAAAAAAAACAACTATTTTTGTGGGGTTTTATTTTCAAATAAATTTTACTTTACTTATAAATCACAAACGATAAACATAACTTAATAGACAGAGATTCTTTTTTTTTATATTTGAATATGATAACTTATGGCAGAAATTTGTTTAAAATAAATATTATTATTATTATTATTATTCATTAATCATGTATTGGCAAAGCATTAATTATGTTGTCATATTAGATATTAAATGTTATATTAGATATTTCAACCCCGGGACACTCCCGGGATAAAATCTATAATCTATAATCTATAATCTATAACTTATAATAAAAGAATTGAACTTTGATGATGTGGCATTCAATGGAGGCCTCAACCCCTCCTTGAATGTGCCACATGGCATCATGTATGATTTTTTAATTTTTGAGTTTTTTTTAATAAATCTATATATATTATAATTATTTTAGGAAAAGATAAGAATTTAAAAACAAAATTAAATTCTCTCTAATGTTTTCTCCCATAACTTTTAAACGTTAGAATCCTTTATATACGAGATTTTTTAAAGAAAAAAATTACACCAAATTAACGAGCGTTTTATTATCTTTCCAACGAGTACCATAGTGCTATATAAAAAACGGAGAAAAAAAAACAACTATTTTTGTGGGGTTTTGTTTTCAAATATATTTTACTTTACTAATAAATCACAAATGATAAACATAACTTAATAGACATAGATTCTTTTTTTATATTTGAATATGTTAACTTATGGCATAAATTTATTTAAAATAAATAATAATAATAATAATAATAATAATAATAATAATAGTCATTAATCATGTATTGGCAAAACATTAATTATGTTGTCATATTAGATATTTTACTATGTTATATTAGATATTTTAACCCCGGGACACTCTCGGGATAAAATCTAGTATTATATAATTGCAAAGTGTCTGTCAAAGTTGTGTGTCCAAAGTGTAAAGCAATACTGTTCTTCTCTCCCTCTCTCTCTAAAAATCAAGCCATCACTACCTACCACTCCTCTCTCTTTCTGCAACTTCAACAAACAATAGAAACACCTTAGTAAATCTTGCTCCAACTGTTCTTCTCCGTTGGAGTTCGAACATCAAGTTGAAACCGTAGTTTCAGTCGTCGTCACCATCGTTCTCCTGCACCATCATTCTACCATCTACCTCACACTTAACTATACTAATTAATTAACATGAAGTTCTCTTCCCACCCTTCACTACAAACCCTAATTCTCACCCTTCTGTTCACCCTCTTATTCATCCACCACTCATCTTCCTCATCACCCAACCACCTCAAAAACAACATCTCCAAGTTTAATCCCAGTGAACCCCATCGAAACAACTTCACAGTCCACGACGGACCGGTTCTCACCGGCCCCATAACCCTACACATCATATGGTACTGTTCATGGAACCAAACCCAAAAATCAATCATCAGAAACTTCATCAACTCCATTTCTACATCACCACACCACTCACCCTCACCATCCGTCACCGACTGGTGGAATGCCGTCCGTCTCTACACGGACAAAACCGGTAAAAACATATCCTCAACCGTCCGCCTCGGTATCGAAAAAAACGACCGGTTTTTTTTCCCATGGAAAAACCCTATCCTATCACTCTATCCGATCTATCATCATGTCCGCTACAACCACCAAAACCAAACCATTACCTGTATCTAAAAACAATGGATCTGTATACCTTCTTCTCACTGCTTATGATGTATTAGTGGTTGATGCCGTTAATTGCGGCTTCCACAACTCTATGGGTTTGTTGCCGTATGCATGGGTCGGGTACCCCGGAAAAAAGAGTCTGGATCCTATTTGTTCGTACCCCTTTGTGGCACCCCGTTTTGTGCCGCATTTTAAACCGTTGAAATCGCCAAACGGTGATATAGGGGCTGATGCTATGGGTTAGTACACTAGCTGCACTGCTAGTGAATGTTGTGACGGATCCGTTTTTCAGTGGTTGGAATGATGATTATTATAGAAGCGATGAAGGTGTGATAGAGGTTGCTGACCCATGTTTCACGATTTATGGGAGTGGTGGTGGTGGAATGAAACCCGGACATGTATTCACTGATAAAGATGGTGCATCATATAATATGCATGGGATTAGTGGTAAGAGGTTTCTTGTCCAATGGGTTTGGAGCTTGGCTGTGGGTGATTGTTGGGGACCAAATGTGATAGGATGAAGAACACATTGAGGCTGTTAATGTCATGTTTTTCAGTTTATTAAGTTGAGTAGTTATGAACTAATGGTGGTGTAACTGGTTTATATTTATGAATTGCCGTTATTGATGATTATTTCACCAATAGATGATGGTGTATATTTCTTTTCGTACACTTAAAATTCTTTTGGTGTTAAATGAAGAAACAAAAGTAGTGTTCTTTAATTTATTTTTCTAACGGTAAAATTTATTTAAAAAAAAGGAAAAATAGAAAAGCAATTAGCTAATAACCGGGACCAAAAGCAATAACAAGTACAAAAGAGGGGGTTTTCACCCAATCAACCGAGTGCAAGTGGAATTTAGCGAACAAACATATTAATTACTCATAAGGATTTGGTTCAAATGAGAACCTTTCCCCAAATTGAGAACTGAGAGAACCATTCTGGGCCACACATTTCTCTAAGACAAATTTTTTTTTTTTTTTGCAAAAATCGCTGCTTTATATGTAAGGAAATTTTTTTTTTTATTTTTTTGGTATTTTTTTTTCAGTATACACATGTGTATAATTGCATTATACACATATGTATAATGCAATATACACATATGTATAACTGAAATATACACATATGTATAGCTGAAAAATGCTATATACACATATGTATAATTGACATATACACATATGTATAAATGAAAAAAAATTCAAAAAAAATAAAAAAAAAATTTTTCCTTGCATAAAAATGTGCGACTAAAGCAAAAAAAAAAATAAATAAATAATTTTTTTTTTTTGCCTTTATATGAAATGTGTGGCCCAGAATGGTTCTCTCAGTTCTCAAATAGGGGTTGATTCTCTTAGGATCCCTATCCTTACTCATAATAATAGACTAATAGTCAAAAAAGATTTCTCGATCTCCTGTTTTCATTTTGTCATTAATAATTTCATCATTTCAGCATAGTCATAAGATCCTTGCTCAACCTTTTTATTTTTGGTATAAGTTGTACCATCAGAAAGCCTTTATTATTGCGTTTGAGATATTCGTAGAGCATTCACAATAGAAGCTCCATAATAGTGTGAGGGGGGCCTCTATATTATATAGAGTGGGTATAAGTGGTTGTGAGTAGAGGAGAGAGAAAATATATAGATGAGACACTGTTCATCAGTAAATTTGGAGGAGATACTGTTCACCCTCCATAATTTTTTAATATTTTTAAAAGTGGTTGTGAGTAAAGGAGAGAGAAAAGGTAATGATAAAAGTATAAAATAAATATTATTAAATAGAAAAGGAGAGAAAAAGGTAGTGATTTTTAGTGTAATTATAGAGATGGAGATGAAGGATTTACTGTGAATGCTCGTAGTTTTGCAAGTATGTGGCATGATGATCACGTGGTGTTCAGAAATTTTTGCTTTAAAGACTTTAGAATATTTTTATGAGAATTATGGATATACGAAACACCAAGAAATTCCCTTTGTTATTTCATTTTAACATCTCTCCTACTTGTCAAACTAAATTACACCAAAGTAACAACATATAGAGTAATTACTCTTTTATTTTTACCAAATGAACGCACCGGTCTTTATGGACCCCACGATCTCTTTCGAGTTTAGTAAATAACTCTTCATTTCTAGCTTTTCACAAGAACTATATAGTAGCCATATATATATGAGATGTATCACCTTCTTCTACCGAAGCGAAAGTGTCGGGTTTTTAAGAATCTTCATAACCTTAGCCACCAAGGCAACTAGGGTATATATACCCCACCGCCTATAGGGTCATACGCGGCGCATACGCATGCAGTGTATAGGTCTGACAAGTAAACTACATGGGGCCACAACATTGTCATTGCCGGACCCTATACGTCGCGTATGACCCTATATATGGCGTATAGAAGGAGAGGGCGCGCAAATAAAAGTTGGGTGTGACAATACAAGGAGCCATCGTAAAACTGCTATCGCGTCAAATTGGTTTCAAATTTTTATTCAAATTAACTTTTGTAGGACCGACACGGATGATCCGAATATCATGGGTTTATGCGAGGCGCGAGTGCGGAATCCCCGAGTCTTTGTTTCAGTTTCAAATATAAACACACACACACACAAACACACACAACAAGTAGCCGAATATGATTTAAATGGTTATTCGATTATAAATCAGAGCACAAGTGATTACAATCCGTACACACCACCAACCACCTAAAACACACTCAAAATGGACAACTAGCTTTTAGGGTAAACAAGTTTGGTATTTATATTAGTTGCCATTCGCCCTTGGTCCTATGGGTGAATGGGTTCGGAGGACACGAGTGTGTAGGGCAAGTAGGTTAAACTAACTCGTCTGGAATACTACACGAATGGCTAAGCCATCCGTGCCTATGTAAGGTCACCCACCCCTGCATAATTACTAAAATGCCATTATACATAAAAATGAGTTATAAACAACTCATTTAACCTAGGCAACGAACGACCTATCACTAGCTGAGGACATACAAATAATGCACAAACAATCGCCCCCCTTGAACCTAGATAGTGATCTACAGGCTTAACCAATCACCTAAAATTGGGCCACACATGAAGTGTACAAACAAACTCCCCCTTGGACCTAGCTAGCGATATACGGTCTTCGAGTTTTCAAGTCTTCATATTTGGCATTCTTCAAATTGGGGATAACACCGTAGTGTGATAACCTTTAAAGACTTGAATCCTTTCTGATTTGAGCTTAGTTGTGGGTTCATAAGATCTCGTCTTAGTCTTCGATTGGCTTCGATAACATGGTAGGAATCAGGCAATCTATGTTGTATTACTTGAACGTTATGTGACAAAGACGGAGATCATTTCTGTTTTAATGGCTTCACTTTCATTTCTCAATTCAGTTCTTCTTCAGCTTGCATTGTTGGAGCTTTACCATGATCTAGTTACAATGAAGATGGATATCGGGTCTTGTTGTTCACAATGATTATGTTGTCCAGGTTGGGTCTTTTATCAGCTTCATGCTTTGTCGTTGTCACATGACGAGCATACTTGTTGTGTTTGATACTGCAAAAAAAAAAAAAAAAAAATTGATCAAAACATCACGAACTACAACTTGCGTCAAAAATAAAAACTAGACTCGATCAAAGTTCTCAAATTTTGAACTACTTGAAATCAATGAATCTTCGATCAATCATTAAACTTCCAAGAGTTGTCCATTGTGACCACTTGGAGAAATGTCTTAATCGCGTGTAAACTTTGGACGAAAGACCAGTTCTCCCCCTGAACGTTTGAAT
The DNA here is from genome assembly GCA_032199755.1 of Ambrosia artemisiifolia. NCBI lineage: Eukaryota > Viridiplantae > Streptophyta > Magnoliopsida > Asterales > Asteraceae > Ambrosia > Ambrosia artemisiifolia. The sequence goes on from CM063523.1 coordinate 45,987,913, forward strand.
ATTTTCAGTTTTCACTCTAAACTTTAAAACATATCTATTTTAACCCTTTAACTCATGAAAGTTACCCTTTGACCCTTGATTTTTTCAAAAAATTAATTTTTATTTGTGTTTCGGCTTCGGATCTAAGATTCAATTGAAGAATGTAGTATACCAACATCGGTCAATAAAAAATAATTTTAAAAATAAAAGGTTTTTTTTTGTTTAATTTACATATATCCAAGTACGATAAACAATAAATAAATATTCCCATGCATATTTTTGTGAGTTTCACCAGTAAGGGAATCTTATCTAAATAAGGACTAGCTAAACGATCCCTTTGTTTAGTTATAGAATAATTTATTAATATGCATTCTACAACAACTGCCAATTGTCCCCGTACAAACTACACATTCTTGTATCAAGGCATGCATAAAGTTTCTTCATAGCAGGTGTATAAGTTGTTGTCATCCATATTTACAAAGTACGAATGTGCATGAAAGAATACTAGTGAAATCCCGGCCAGGGTTAGGGCAAATACTGAAAATCAATAATATTATCATTATATATTTATATATTTTTTATTTTTATTGCAATTTTTTCATACTTAACTCAAAGGGTGTTGCAACCAAGTTGCCATTCCAAAGGGCAAGACCATGAGCTTCAGTATATATACTATTTTGATATTTGATTTTTGGTACGAGATAGCTAAAGGCGAGTTGACGGATTTACATTCGAGCGTCGGGGTTGACACTCCCTTCTCGCGGTTGTTCCAGATTGCTGGAGAGGATCGATATGTTCCGAGTGCGGACGGTTAAGTTTCTATCTTCTTTTACGTTCGAGCGTCGCCTGGAGGGTTATGTCGAGGACCCATATCATCCGTGGCATGAGATATCTTTTCGGATGACCGGTCAGTAGTCCTGGATGATCCTGGACCAATTCGCAGTGCATTCATGGTTGCATTCATGGTTGTACCTTCGATCAGGAGGAGATTGGTACAAATGTGTATACACAGGGGGGTCAAGGAGTTGGACAGGCAGACCCTGATCAGTTTTTGGAGGTTTATCGCACAGTCGCCCTTTGGCAAGTCTTGGGTGAAGGCTAGTGCTATCGTTGATCCTTTATACTGTTACCTACATCGAATCATAAACGCTGTCCATCGTTCCACACGACTTCAGCCGGGATAAGGTCAACCTGTCTGACCTTTTCTTTTTTGTATTTTTTACTACTAGGAAGGACGTGTGCGTCACATGAGTGTTTGGTGGAGTAATTCGCCACAACATATCATCGGCAAACTCGCGGCACCATGTTCGACGGGTGTTACGTCACCGTCATAGCGCGATCATTGGCCTCATTCCTGAGCCCAACTATCCTTGCGACTATATTGGCTCACGTCAATGTACGGAGCATGTGGCTCACTCGCACGTTTGCGACATCGGTCTTCGGTTTTGGACACGGGACCACCAAAATTTTGCTCAGAGTCATTGACGTTAACGGAGGACATCCCTATTTTCCCGGAGGTTGAGCCATGAGTACCAGCGCCTAGAGGTGCACAAACCGGGTTTTTTCAATACCCGGTTCCGGGTATGGAACCGGTTCCGGGTAGGGTCGGGTATCACATCTACCGGGTATTGAAAGAATCGGTTCCGGTTCCGGTTTTTTATATATAAATCTATACCCTATGCGTACCCGACGGGTAGGGTCGGTTCCGGTTCCGGGTAGTGTCGGTTCCGGTTTTTTTAATACCCGGTTTCGGGTTTTTTTTCCGGTTCCGGTTTCGGTTTTTTTGTGCACCTCTAGATAACAGTGAGACCTCAATATATAAAAGTTATTGTTTTGCCACTAACTTGACATAACATGGCTTATAAGCTTTTGGACGGATATTATTACCTTTTTTTACTATTGATTCTGTTATGATAACGAGTTTATTGATGCAAGAAAGTTTATGGTTACCAGACTGATCATAATAGCACCTTGAAGGACACCTGTTTCGCAAACTGCATTTTGAATCAGAGTATTGGTGGGGTTTCGGGAGTTTTAAAACACTAAAGTTCATATATATTATATATTAAAGGTTTGAAATACTACTAAATACTAATACAAGACATTTAAAAACATAGATAAACACATAGAAAACACATCTTCGCTTCGGACTTCGTTTAGTCTTCCTCTAGTGGGCTAGACATTCCCATTTCAATCTCATCCTCGTGTATTTCCATTTCAATGAAATTTTCTTCTTCAAGTGACGAAACATGTTGTATCCGCTCCGCTGCATCCAAATGGTCCTTCAAGCAAATGCACATTTCCACCGCTTCGGGAGTAAGCCTTGTTCGCCTCAACGAAATAATCCTTCCACTAACAGAAAAAGCGGACTCCGAAGCTACTGTAGATGCTTGAACAGTTAGTAAATCACGGGCCATAGCAGCTAGGATCGGAAATTGGGGTTCCTTTCCTTTCCACCAAGCCAAAATGTCAAAATTTTCAAATTCTTGTTCGGAGGTGACTGATTCTAAAAAATCCGTTGAAGTATACCTCCCATACTCGCCACTTGGGGTGTTACCGCGAGCTCGTTTAGCATTGTCACTTCTCAAAGTATTAAACAAACAAATGTTTAAATCTCTATTACGGCTACTACTACCACCACCAGTTGAAGCCACATTTTCAAAAGCTTGATGTATTTGTGAAGTTGTTTTACCATATTTTGATTGATAAAAATCAAACAACTTTTCAAAATAACTTCCAAACTTGCTAATTGCTTTTGAAACAAAAAGTGGATCATCTTCTTGCAAATCCAAAGCATGACATATTTTTTCAATCAAAGTTTCCACGCCTCCTTTATTTAGGCACGGGTTTAAAGCGGCCGAACAAGTAATAACGGGAGGCAAATGTTCAAAATATTTTTTAAACTTTTCTTTCATTGGCTTCATCATTTTTACAAATACCGGGCCTTTAGATTCCAAATCTTCTAGTTTCCTTGCCATTATAAAAAGTTGTTTAAGAACATGACAACTTGTGGGATAATAAACTCCGGATAAAAACGTGGTTGCACTTTTAAAAACCCCAAGCAAATCGGTTAAATTTTCAATAATTTGCCAACTAGATGGCGGGAATGGTGAAACCTCCATTTCGGTACCAAGCAAGTCATGAAATGCAATCAAGCTATCCTTTTGTTTTAAAGCGCTTTCAAACATATTGCAAGTCGAGTTCCAACGAGTTGGTACGTCCCAATTCGCACCTAAACAACGTGTACCTGACTCTTTACAATATTTTTTATATCTAACATATACTGCCTTGCTAGTGGAAAAAATATCTTGTAACATTTGTTTAAAATGTTTTCTTACATCTGCAATTTCATTTAGTCCATCTTGCACAACTAAATTGATAATATGTGCAACACAACGACTGTGGAAAAAAACACCGTCGCAAACTGGCTTAAATCTTAATTTTAGTTGTGCAACCGCGGCGGTGTTGTTGGAGGCATTGTCAAAAGATATAGAAAACAATTTGTCTTGCAATTTGAAGTTTCAATTACTTCTTTCAAAATGTGAAATAAATTGCTTGCGGTATGTGGATATGGAAACAACTCAAAAGCAATCGTACGCTTGTTCATCTGCCACGATTTGGGGTCCATCCAATGTGCCGTAACACAAAGGTATGATTCGGGTAACCCATGAGGAGCCGACCAAACATCGCAAGTCAAATTGACACCGGTTTGTAAAGTTTGAAAACCCAAAATTAAATTCTTTTTTGCCTTTCCCCACGCTTTTATACAATCACGTCGAAGGGTAGTGCGACTTACGTGATTATAACGCGGTTGTAGAGTTCTTTGGATGAGACGTGTCAATCTTGGGTTGTCAAAGTGGTCGAATGGCAACCCCTCTTGAATCACGAAGTGACCCATTTCTTCCCGGACTGCCTCAACTTCATAATGCCAAATAGTCCCGTCGCTTGACATTTGCGGTTGACCTCGATCCGGGTTGTTCTTCAACACTTTACAGTATGAATCCAAATGTTTCTTCAAAGTCGAGTTGGAATCCGAGTTCAACAAAGAACCACAATGAACACATCGAGCTTTGTTTGCGCCGAACGACATTTTACATAACTCAAAGTGAACCCCCCAAATAAGTGGGTTTCGATTTGTAGGAAGAATATCCAGAACGACTGGTTTGCTATCCATGTTAATGGAAGAAGATGCACATTCAGAAGCCATTTTTTGTTAATGTGTGCATGTGTTTTGCTGTGTGTAGTGTTTTGTGCCTTTCAAAAAAATGTGAATTGTTTGATGGTTGTGAATGATTTGGTTTGGTTGTTAACAAAAAAAAAAGAACGTTGCATGTATATAATGGATGGACAGAACATTGCATTTATAATGGCTAGACTCCTAGTCCAACAACCAAAGTTAAATTATATTAATGTTATATATTAATGTTACTCCAACAAAACTCCAACAACCAAAGACTTTAATGACTTATCACTTTATTTATTTGTCTTCGTAACTTTAAATGGTTTGTGTACAGAGATTTCAAAGAGGAGAAATAAATGAATTTAATTTGTTTCAACAACCTTAAACTAAATATAATATCATTGCATTGGGTCAAGAACCGGGTATTAGGAAAACCCGGTTTCGGGTATTAGGAAAACCGGTTCCGGGTATTCGGAAAACCCGGTTTCGGGTATTCAGAAAACCCGGTTCCGGGTACAAACCGGTTCCGGGTATTAAAAAAACCGGGTACAACCGGGTATAAATCGGGTCCGGTTCCGGGTACGGTTTTTTACATAGAAATTTATACCCTATGCGTACCCGACGGGTAGGGTCGGTTCCGGTTCCGGGTAGGGTCGGTTCCGGGTTTTTTCATACCCAGTTCCGGGTTTTTTTTTCCGGTTCCGGTTCCGGAACCGGTTTTTTTTGTGCACCTCTACCAGCGCCTCCCCACATGCATCCAGGATTACAGCAACAGGAGCAACCACTAGTCGATGATGAGCCCCCACCACCTCTGTCGCCGCTGCAGCAGCATTACCCATAACACGTATATGAGGTCCTGCCTCCTGATGTGTGGTTATTCGCTCGGGACTTTGATCACCGCCTCCCGTGTACCGAGTGTTCTATGGACTGGGTGGTGCAGACGTTGCGGGACTTACGAGAGGCTGCAGGGTTGTTTGTGTTACCACTTCCACAATCACCACCACCGCCAGTTGATGATCAATTATGTATCTTAGTTTGTATTAGACTTTCAGCTATATTTTATATTTCGTATATACAAACCGATTATTTTATATTCATGCAGCTGATCTTTTGTTTATATGATGTTTGTTTCAAATGCTTATAATCTTTTTGAATGTTTGTTGAATGTTTCGAGTGTTTAGAAAATGTTAAAATAATTGGGAAATCATGAAACAATTGGCTAAACCATATATATATATATATATATATACACACACATACACACAAACACACACACAAACACACACACACACACACAAACACACACAATCAATAATCAAAAACTTATTGTGTGATTTGGCATGTTTACACCAATATATTTTTTATACAAAAAAAAAGTTATAAATAAAAATTAAACAAACATAAAATCCACCAGTATAAAACTTACAAAAAAAACCACAAAAAAGTCACCCAAAAAAAACCCAACACCAATCCCAATGTCTATTGACCTTTTGTTAGTTTTTGTACTTCAAAGCGCCGCACTATGGCCATAGCGCGACGATTTGATGTCACGTAGGGGGTAAAGATAGATGGGTGGGGATGGAAATAGACCAAGCGTTAATATATAGAAGAGATAAAAACTGTTCTATTATATAATACAAAAAGGAAGAAAAAACCCTAGTCGACTATTCTCTCCAAGTTTTACGGAGATGCCAGGACAAGGAAGACGGGTACCGGACGTGTACTACGACGTTCCTATCAGAAGAGGAAATGGAGATCGACCTCCATAAGGATCCAAGAAGCAGGAGGTATTATCAAAGTTTTTCGTGTCAAATCTACCCCCGAGGTGTTTTTCGGCAGATTTAAAGGAACTATTCAAGGCTTTTGGTGTTTGGCTTCATCTCATTTTGTAATGTTAGGGATATTAGGAGATTTTATGGGGAGATGAAGGATGTATGCATGGGGTCATATAAGTTATTCATGGTTATGGTTAAGTTTGTGGATGGCGAGAGGAAGCAGGAACCTAAACTAATGTACAAGGAGAAGATGAAGGAAAATACTACTCATGCAAACCCTAATGTAGAGGGAGCAACGGATAGTACTCCTAATTCGGGATTAGACGGTGTTATAGGGAATGGCGAATTAGGAGGAAGGTCTTTTCGGGATACCGTTCTTAATAGGCAGGTTGAAGACAAACCTGGTGTTATTAATATTGATGATAATGTGGAGGCGTTTTCATATTGGAATGAATCGGCGACTATGGAAGGGTAATCGATTTCAAGACATTGACCGCACTAAAAGTTCTTCTTAAGGAGAAGGATCGGACATTGGTGGGCATCAAATACATTGGAGGATTCACAGTGTTATTGGTCTTCCATGAACCGAAAAATGTAAGCGGTTTATTGATAATGAGAACATGTATGAAAACTTGGTTTACCTCGTTAGAAAAATTAGGTGGTAAGAATGTGGCTTTTGAAAGGATAGTGTGGCTGAAAATTCAGGGTGTCCCGGTGCAATTATCTATTGATCCTGTGTTTAATGTAGTGGGTAGTCGATATGGGACGGTGGTTCAACCGCCTCATGTATCAGAAGAAAATAAAGACTTCTCATATGCGTTCAAGGCAGTACTATGTAAAACTTTTAAGAGGATTGAGGACCGAGTGGTGTTAAACTAGAGAGGTAATGCAATTTCAGTTTGGGTTGAAGAGGATGTGGAGGTGTGGATACTAGACTGTCTTGAAGAGTTCGATGATTTTGATAGATATGAGGATGATGGATTGGAAATTGATGACGATAAATACGCGGCGGTGATTATGATTTCTGGTGAAGATCCGATGCCGGAGGTGGATCCTGAATTGGAAACAGGCGAGATTGGTGCTACTGACTTGACCGATAATGTGGAAGGTAACTTAGAAGGAAACTGCGTGAATGAAGGAAGTCAATCTACATTTAATGTAGGGAATAATGGTGATAATGTTAAAGGTGGTAAGAATGGACTGTTGGGAGCACTTAATATTAAAGAAAATAAAAGATTGAATAGAAGGAAAAGGAGAAAAGTAAGTAAAAGACAGGGTAATAGGAAATCACTATCACCATTGGGCCAAGAAAGGCCTAAGAAGAGGCCCAAGGAGAGTTTTGATCTGTTTGATATTGACCGTTTCATTTATACGTTTTTTTTACCCCAGATTTGAACCGTAAGGTCTCCACGGAGGATAATTCAGGGAGGGACTTCAATAACCACAATTTAGAAACAAACGTGAACACTACTGTCCGAGATGATAATGTTATACAGGAGATCAATATAGAAGATGATGACACGGTGTTGTTGGGTAAATCATTGGGGGTATCTAATATAGAAAATTTTCAAGATCATGTACATGAGGTTATTATTAACGAAGGGTTTCAACTGGTGGATCAATGAATCTATTGTCATTGAATATTCTTGGGTTAGGAGTTCCGGGTAAAGCAAAGTGGGTTAGGGAAATTAAGTGCGAACAAGAGATTGGTGTCATTATGTTTCAAGAAACTCAACATGCTTCTTTAGAAGGGTTTCAACTGGAGTCATTCTGGGGTAATCAGGTTTTTGAGTTTGAATGGGTGGAGGCGATTGGACGTTCTGGTGGATTGATTACGGTATGGGATCCGAAGGTTTTTGAAAAGGTGTCGATTCAAAAAGGGAGGTATTTCTTGTTAATTTCTGGTTGTATTAGGGTAAGTGGTGTTATTATTAATTTGTTGAATGTGGAGTCGTCTCAGGAATGTGATTGGTGCGGCTAGTGGTATGTGGCTTGTAGTGGGAGATTTCAATTATGTGAGAAATGTTTCTGATAGGAAGAATTCAAAATTTGATGCTGTAGAAATGAGATAATTTAACGACTTCATTGGTGATACTAATTTGCATGAATATAGGCTTCGGGGTAGGAAGTATACTTTTGCGGCAGGAGAGAAAATGAGTCGTATAAACAAAGTCTTAGTGAGTTGGGATTTTTTGATTGAATGGCCTAATGCGGAGTATAGAGCTTTGCTGAGAGTGAAGTCAGATCATTGTCCTTTGATTTTAAAAGTTCATTCGAGGAATTTCGGTGCTAAGCCTTTTCGTTTCTTCAACTCTTGGATCTATAGATCTGATTTTGAATGTTTGATGAGGGATGCGTGTAAAGAGTTTGAAGGTATTGGAAGACCGGATCATCAAGTTTTAACTAAGTTCAGAAAACTTCGTCAGGTCATTCGAACTTGGATAAACGATAAAATGAAGGTTGAATTGGAAGAAGAAATGGGCTTAAAAAAGGAATTGGAGGACATGGATTCGGTTATGGAGGATAGAAGCCTGGGTTCTTGAAGAGACCAAGAGAGGACTAAAAGAGCTAGAGGAGTATAGATACAAGGACTTGAAACAACGAGCTGCAGACAAATGGGCTAAATATGGTGATGATAACACTCAGTACATCCATGGTTTGATAAACAAAAGGAGAATTAATAACCATATCCCAGATTTGTTGATTGGCGGAGAGTGGAAAACGAAACCGAATGATTTAAAAAAAAAGGTATTCAATTTTTTCATAGAAACATTTGATGAGAAAGATCCTGTTAGATCGATATTGTAATGTTTTGAGTGTAAGACACATAATGATGGGGATGTTGAGAAGCTTGTGGAATGTTTTTTCGAAAAAGGAGATTAGAGATGTTGTGTTTGAATGTGGAGATGATAAAGCTCCAGGGCTAGATGGTTTTAATTTTAGATTCATCAAGCATTTCTGGGATCTTTTTCTTATTACTTTATGAAGATTTTGCAACAATTTCATGTAATGGGGGATATTAGCAGGGGAGTGGGATCTTCTGTTATTACTCTGGTACCTAAGGTAGAGGACCCGACGTATCTGGGTGAGTATCGACCTATTAACCTCATTGGGGTTTTGAGTAAAGTTATTTAGGCTGAAACCGGTAATGGGAAAGCTTACTTCCGAAATGCAGTCAACGTTTATATCAGGTAAGTATATCTTAGATGGCCCCCTTATTACTAATGAAGTTATTGCCTGGGCTAGGAGGACGGGAAATGAGCTATTCTTGTTCAAGACAGACTTCGAAAAGGACTATGAAAATGTGCATTTGGAATTTTTATTGTCTGTTTTGAGGCAATATGGATTTCCGAGTATGTGGTATAAAGGGATTCAAGGTGTCCTACAATAGGCTAGATCTTCTGTGTTAGTTAACGGATCACCGATTTTTGAGTTCGATTGTCAGAAAGGCATTCGTCAAGGAGATCCATAATCACCTTTTCTTTTTATTTTTGTTATGGAGGCGTTTTAAGGTATGATGAAGAGGGCATGTAATATTAGAGCTTTTGATGGCGTAATCACCTTCTCTGTCTCATTTGTTGTTTGCTGATGATGCGATGATTATGGGTGAATTGTCTAATTTTAATTTTAATAATATGAAGCGTATTTTTGCGGATCTTTTATATGTGCTCTGGGCTGAAGATAAACTTACAAAAATCGATGCTTTATTGTATTGTAAAAGGATGCGAGGAGATGGGTCGTAAAGCTGAAAGTTTGGGGTGCAAATCAGGTGTAATTCCTTTTGTTTATTTGGGTATCCAAGTGGGAGCTAATATGAATAGAGTCGGAAATTGGGATCCAGTTATTGAGGCGTTTCAGGGAAGATTTGTGACACCCGGCAAACTTCGGTTATTAATTTTTGAAAACTCAGTAAGTCTACCTTAGCGAGTCGTGCATACATTACACATGACAAGGTCAGTCGAGTCGAGTCGTGCATCATTGGGGTTCTAACACACACAAGTCTCGAGTCCCGGGAATTGGTGAACGAGTGTGAACGTGTTTGTTTTCATGAATTATGTGTTTATAATCATTATGTGACTTGTCGGTATGTGAATACGTGCTTATATGTGTTAAAATAGTGTTTAACGCGCCAAAAATTGGAAGTAAGCTGCAGGGGGCGATTAGCCCCTATCAGGGGGCGATTAGGAGGCCTAATCGCCTGATAGGGGGCTACTCATGTGGAAAAGGGGGCGATTAGGCCTATCCATGTGGCCTAATCGCGTGTTACAAATTCCTACTCGCCTGTTGCAGCCCTGGCGACTAGAAACGCCTATAAATACCACCCTTGTGTTGCAAAACATCATTTTAGAAACCCTAGCACACCCCAAAGCCATAACACACTATACCCAACCTCTGTAACTCGTTTTTGATCAAAGAAACCACCTTTACAAGATCTTACACCTTTCTTTGCTAAAATCTAAGGTGTGTTCATCTTCTTAAACCTTGTTAATGATAAAGTTTTACTCCCTAGAGGTCCAGACCTGGTTTCTAAGTATTTGTGTCTTTGAAAACTTGTTAAAAACAGATTATAAACAAACCCACACCTTCATGCTTGTTCTATGTTATGTTATCATGCAAAGATGAGATTTTTTATATTAAAACGCGTTTGTTTCCATGTGTTTGATATGTTTCTGACTTAAATGAATCATTAGGATGATTGTCTATGAATTTGGGAGCATATAGTTGTGTTTTGATGATATTTGATATTTTGACCGGTTTGGGTGATTTTGGGAGACTTGGTGTGATTTAATATGTTTTGATGATTCTAGAGGATTAGGGTTTGCTCTGGGATGATACTAGAACAGTAGGAAAGGATTAGATGACGTTGTTATGTGATGAAATGTGAGTATTTGCTATTTAGGGTAAGTTTTACATGATGATGTGATGTTTACATGATGAATATGCTATTTTGGGAAAACGCTTGCATTCAGGACTGTTAGAATGATGATAACTTAGGGGTTTGGCTTGAAATATGTTTGTTAATGTGTTATGATTGATATTGGGTGTTTACACATGTTTCGGATCTGATTTGGAGGGTTAAACGCGCGAAAACCCGTTACACAACTGCAGCAGGCGATTAGGAATCCTAATCGCCTGATGCAGGGGCGAGTAGGGAAGGTTAGGGGGCGAGTAGACCCCTAATCGCCTGATATAAGGGGTGATTAGCCCTATCCATGCGGTATAGCATGTGATTAGCCCTATTCATGTGGTATGGCATGTGATTAGTCCTAATTGCCTGTTTGACCATCCTAATTGCTAGTTGACTTTCCTAATTGCCTGTTTGACCATCCTAATTGCTAGTTGACTTTCCTAATTGCATGTTTGACCATCCTAATTGCTAGTTGACTTTCCTAATTGCATGTTTAATGTCTAATCACGTGATTAGCTGATTTAAGCATAGTTTGACATCCCGAACATGAAATGACACCTAGGAACATGATAGGAACCCCGTGACACGTCTAATAACCTGGTAACCCGCGTGTGGACTCGTATATGCAAAGTATGAACTATATGTTGACTTTGGTGAACTGTTATGCGTATTAGGTGCATGTTTGCTTGTGATTGCATGATTTCTCACTCTTAGCTAACACGTGAATCGTCGGGTCACCAATGGGACGTCGGGTCTTGTACGTGTGGTCAAAGTAACAGTCAAACGTGTTTTCAAAACGTGCTTAGTCATGGTCTGGACAATCGGGGACTAGTTAGCCTTCGGGTTACTAGTCTAACTTTACACACACATCTTATAATAGGTCGCCACTAGTTGGGGCTATCATACACACATTGGTTTACTTGTTAACTGAAGATGCAACCTAAGGTGAGTTCACGACCCCTCTTTTATATGTTTTCTTTCGGGGGAGAAACATGCCACGCGATTTAACAAACTCAACGTTTTTGTATAAACATGTAACTCTTTTGGAAACGCCTTACTCGTTATGAACACGCAACTCTTTTAGGAAAGTAAATTGTTATAAACACGCAACTCTTTTGAAATGCAACTCTTATGAATACGTAACTCTTTCGGAACACAACACTTTTGATGACTACACGACGAAACACGGAAGTCCCTGGGGGAAACCATGAATGTGCTGGGCACAACGGGGAAATGTGGATAGATCTATTGGGCCTGACAAACCCCACCCGTCGGCTTGGAGCCGGGCGGGTGCATATTGTCTCTATTTTAGCAACACAAGCAACTCAAACACGGGCAGCAACACAAGAAACGCTGTCAGTAATGGTTTCAGCATCACAGTCGTGGTAGTAGTAGGAAACGCTTGTTTGTTTGTTTAACGCATCTCATGACATGGTATTTTGTGATCAACGCTCAACGCATGGAAACTAATTGTAAACTTAAACCTGTGAACTCACCAGCATTATATGTTAACACGTTTTTGGCATGATTTCTCAGGTCGCTAAGGTAGCAGCATCTCAGGGCTTAGGCGCACGCGTCTGCACGGCGTCTAGTTTAGGTTTCATGGTTTTGTTTATCCAACAAGTTTGGATACTTTTGGGTTTCGTTTTGTAAAACAATGCTTCCGTTGTTATGTCAAAATGGTTTGAACTTGTGTTTTGAATTTACTTATGTCTCATATAGTGTTGTTTATTGTGACCGTTGACTTGGATCCTGGTGTGTCACACGCCTCGCGGTAGAACTCCGCAGGTGGAAATTTGAGGGTGTGACAGATTGGTATCAGAGCCAATGGTTATAGTGAACTAGGACTGCATGTAGAGTCTAGACTATAGCCGAGTCTCACACACTAGACGGTCACATGGTACGAGTCGTTATAGTGGGTTACATACAGGCTTGTCGGGGTGCCTCTAAGTCATCAAACTCTTTGCGTTACATCATCCGCTCTCCTGTATGTTGGTTATTGACTCTAGACTTGTCGGGGTGCCTCTAAATCATCAAACTCTAGACTGGCCAGGCAGTGTTGAATATTGGAGCGGTTTGTATACTCTTGAGATCTGTCCAAGGCTCGGACATCTCCCCTTCGTACTCCAATAAACGCACTCGCCCATGAACTACCTTGGCATTTATGTCATTACGGTGTACGGCTAAGCGTCCGTGTCCGGTGACTTGAACTTTAAACTAGGAGGACACTAGGAGGACCATGTAGAGCGGTGTATCATTTCGGGTGCACACGAAATCATAAACCGAAATGCATGAAAGTCCTAGTGAGCTCTGGGTTTGAATGGACAGTTCTGGATTGGATCTAGCTTTAATTATGTGAACACTAGTGGTTGACACTAGCAGTAAATCTGAATTCCTCGTTCTTGTTGTCAGAATCATGTCTGGAGTTCATGGAGGACGTAGAGGTGGCCGTACTGGTGGACGTGATGGTGGCGGTGTTCGTGGAGGTGTGAACCTAACGCAGGAAGATCTGAACAACTTGCTGCAGGCTGCCTTTCAGGCAGGACACAATGCTCATGGCGGTGGTGTTGTTAATCCACCCCCAGTTATGTGCACGTACAAGATGTTTCGGGACTGTAAGCCCCATGACTTCTCTGGCACTGAGGGGGCTGTGGGCTTGCTCAAGTGGCTGGAGAAGGTGGAGTCGGTGTTCTTGATGTGTAACTGTCTTCCTGAGGATCGAGTTAAGTATGCGGCCGCGCTCTTCCAGGATGTTGCTTTGACCTGGTGGAACTCTACCACTCGGAACATGGGTTTGGGGGAAGCTTACGCCATGCCATGGGAGAACTTCGTTCAGCTCTTGAAGAGGGAGTACTGTCCTAGGGAAGAGATCCAGAAGTTGGAACATGAGGTTTGGAACCTCAAGATGGTTGGGTCAGAGATAGAGGAGTACACTGTGAGGCGTAATGAGTTGGCAGTGCTGTGTCCTGATTTGCATGCACCGGAGTATAGGAGGATCGAGCACTATGTTTCAGGACTAGTACCAGAGATAGCGGGGTTGGTGGCTGCGGGAAATCTTCCTACTTATGCAGAGGTGGTTCGATCGGCTCATCGGATGACTAATCTGAAGGTGAATGAGGGTATTTTACCTGCTCGTGGTTCGACTGTCAAGGCTCCAGAGAGCGGCAAGCGCAAGTGGGAAGGCTCGGGGAAGAGTTCAGCTCAAGAACAGCTGCAGCAGCAGACCAGGAAGCTAGGGGCGGTGGGGTCACCGTCGACTCAGAATCAAGGTGGATACACTGGAAAGAACCCTAAGTGCAACCAGTGTGGGTACCATCATGTTGGGAGCTGTGATACGTTTCGTTGTAATCATTGTCATCGCTATGGTCACCTGGCCAAGGATTGTAGGGCTAGCATTCAGCCAGGACAGGTTCAAGCAGTCGTCCCCACTCCTGCTCCTCGGGGAAATCAAGGGTGCTTCAATTGTGGTGAAACAGGGCATTTCAAGCGAAATTGCCCAAAGCTGAATCAGGGGGAGGCAAGTACAGCAAGGGATGGAGGAAACAACAAAGGCGGTGGTGTAGCTGCTCGTGCTTATGTTATTGGGGCTAGAGAGAACCAGGAGGATCCTGATACTGTTACCGGTGCGTTTTCTCTCTTATCTTTCGTTACTCTTTGGTTTTACCTTTATCAACATCGTTGTCCATTTTGTATCTTTGAGTGTTTTCTTTTTGGTGTTGGTCACCGCTTCGTATTCAGTGGGTTGATGGGGTCCTTGGGAGATGCTACTTGGACGGTATCGGTGGGTTAGTTATACCGATCATAGTAGTCTCCAGTGGGCCTTCGATCGGGGGGTCTCTAGTCTTGTATTCACGTTTGGGAAAGTGGTTTCCCGGTTATTACTGTCACGATTTGGTTCACGACCTTCATTTCGTTGCATTTTGGGAAACGTTACTTGGGCACACCGAGGTCGACTCTCATCACTGTTAAACCTGTGAACTCACCAGCATTATATGTTGACACGTTTTTGGCATGATTTCTCAGGTCGCTAAGGTAGCAGCATCTCAGGGCTTAGGCGCACGCGTCTGCACGGCGTCTAGTTTAGGTTTCATGGTTTTGTTTATCGAACAAGTTTGGATACTTTTGGGTTTCGTTTTGTAAAACAATGCTTCCGCTGTTATGTCAAAATGGTTTGAACTTGTGTTTTGAATTTACTTATGTCTCATATAGTGTTGTTTATTGTGACCGTTGACTTGGATCCTGGTGTGTCACACGCCTCGCGGTAGAACTCCGCAGGTGGAAATTTGAGGGTGTGACAAGATTATCCACATGTAAATGAAAAGTCTTATCTATTGGTGGTCGTGTGATGATTATCAAGTCCGTTTTTGAAAGTCTTCCAACGTACTACTTTTCGCTATATAGGGCCCCGATTATGGTCGTGAATAAATTGGGTAGTTTGATTAAGAAGTTTCTTTGGGGTGGGAGCGAGGAAGTGAATAAAGTTCACTGGGTCGCTTGGGATAGAGTGACTTGTTCTAGAAAGGAAGGTGGTATTGGTTTAAGTAAACTAGCGGTCTCAAATAATGCTCTTATTTTGAAATGGATATGGCGATATCATACAGAGAACGAAGCGTTGTGGAAAAAAATTATTGATGTTATACATGGGTCGATAAGGACATGGTATTCGGTCCAGGTTATGAAAACTATTACTGCAACTTGGTGTAAGATTGTTTCGTACTCGTATAAACTGAAGGTCGGACCGGATGGTATTGATGAAGTGATTAGAGTTAAAGTTGGTAATGATAGGTTGATATGCTTTTGGATTGACCCTTGCGTGAGTAACAAACCTCTAAAGGACATTTACCCGCGTCTCTTTAGGCTTGAAAAAGATAAAGGAATTAGGTTGCAGACAAGATGTGGAGCAGTAGGGTCGCTAGGGAGTTTCAAGTATATTGGGCTAGAGACTTTGATTCTGAAGAGGAAGTTCAGGAGTGGCAGGAGTGCAAAAACTAGATAAATGGCATCACAGAGTCCAGTGCAGAAGATGGTTGGGTTTGGAATGGAGGTTCGGATCTGTGTTTTTCAGTGGCGGCAGCAAAAAATTAGTTGACCAATAGTGGCGGATTGACGACGGAGTTTATCTATAGGTGGTGTAAATGGCTTCCTAGCAAGCTTAATATCTTTATGTGGAGGGTGGACATCCAAAGAATTCCTACAAAACTAGTGTCGAGTAAAAGAAATATTTTGGTGGATGATAAATTTTGCGTGTTCTGTGAAGATGGTGAAGAAAGTGCGGATCCTTTACTAGTGGCATGTAGCTTAGCAGCGGGAGTATGGAAAGGTATTTCTTCTTGGTGTGGTGTACCACCGATCAAGAAAACACCATCGACCCAGTCCCCTCCATCACCACCAGGTCCCTCCACTGTCAAAACCCATCACACCCGTCGAACCATCAGATCCAGCCACACACACCGGTCAAAACCCACCACAGCCAGATCCCTCCTTCGTCTTCCTCTTCATCGTCTTCCTGTGATTTTTAATGTGATTTTTTGTCTTGACCACAGCCCCCACCACCACCACCTGTAACCCCATATCCAACCTGTAAACCCAGATCCATCACCTGCAACCCCAGATCCTTCGTCTTCCTGTTCCAACCACGGCCCCCACCACCATTGACCACCTTCAACAACCCCCCGCCACCGTCAGCCACCATCTTAAAAAACCCTTGCCACCATCACCACCTTGAATGTTGTTCTTGGTTGGTGTTTTCCCTGTTTTTTAGAGAGAGAGAACGAGAGAGAAGAAGAGAGAGAGAACAGATCTCTGTATTATTATTATTATTTAAAGGTTAGTGGGGTTGGTTGGGTGTGGGGTGGGGTGTTATTATTACTAAAATACCGTAAACTAATTGTGTTCAAAAACTTTATTGCCCTTGATTAAAAAAATGCAAAAAAATACAAATCTGATGATGTGGCACTTGGTGATTGGTCCATTGGAGTTATCAAGTTCTCACAACTCGGGCGGGTTCTCAAATAATCCCATTCCTATATATATAATACAAAAAGGCTATTTAAATTATAAATAAAGTGTTGAGTATATATTAAAAAGAAAGTTTTCTATCAGTAAAAAAAGGACTAAAAGAATGTTTTCTATTAGTAGAAAAGGGGTCTAGGAACAAAAGTGTATCATTAATAAATTTTCAACTATAAATTCTTTTTATCACTAGCCTATCACTTTCCATTTGTTTTTTTAGTGGTACCACCTTCTATGTATAGGGTATGAATTTTCAACCCGATACGAAAAATGATACAAACCTAACACGAAATTTGCAGATTTAGATTTAATGGTATAAATACCTAATCATATACTAATATTTTTAACCCACATATTTTGTCAGAAGCAACCTCTCAATTTTTTTTCTCTCCTACAATTTTTTTCTCTAACTCAAATGGTTAAGAGACTTTAAATCGAAAAAAGAGAAATTGTGTAGAGATCAATATGGTAATATTGTGATATATATTTATACCACCTTATATAAGTCTAATCCTTGCAACATCTAATACGCAACACATTTGGTAAGTTAATCAAAACCAAATGACATATTGGGTACGTTTCTGTGCCCTAAAATAAACTCAAAACGAAACTAATCCATCCACGTCTCACTCCTTTATTGAAAACCCTAATGAACTATCGAATACAAACGACGTACATAAATGAAGACGTTGCCAAACATTCACGAACAGATTAGGAACGTGTCATCTGTTCAGGTTCATTCATTTAACTAAACTAACGATTTTTTTTTCGTTCCTTTATTATACAAATGAGTACAAACGATTCTCACCAAACAGTTTAAGACCCGTTTGTTAAACGTTGGGTTCATATGCAGCCCCACGGATTAAGGCAAGGTAAAAAATGTTGTTGGTCTGATAAGTAATATAAGAAATCTCGATTATTTAATAAAAGATGGAAGTGGTACAAATCAAATAAATAAAATAGTTGTTAAAAGGGAGGGGAGGGGGAAGGTAAAATATTTACCAAAAGGCCAAAAGTATATATCTTGTAAGATTTATTATTTTGAGACGTCTCATTCATTTGTGGTTAGACGTAAACATGTTCGTATCGTTCTATATTTCATCTTAATAGAGTATTGTTGTGGATTGTAGGATCGTCAACTGCTAGAAATAGCAAATGTGTGGAGATGGTATAGCTTTAAGAAAGAAGAAGGTGATGATCTTTTAATTTTTAAATACTAACTCAACATTACAAATCATCACTTAAGTATCAATTTGATGTTGTTTATGTTAATTTCGACTAAAATACCATCTAATAGTTAAAAAAAATTCTCCAAACTTGTTTGTAAGAGGATACAATTATTTAATTTGTTTGAAGGTGTTAAAAATTAAACCGCTCCTTATATAATTCTACATGATTGAACTAAATAAAAAGCGTCACGTTTATGCCAACACTAAGGACCAACTGGTCACAAGTTAGGAAAAAAATGATAAAGTTTGTTTCATGTAATGTATGATAAAGCATTTGTTAAAACAGAGTATTGTTGATCTCAAAGTTATGTATTATAACACAATTGTGTTGTATAACACAATTGCGTTGTATAACACAACATTGTTGATCTCAAAGTTATGTATGATAACACATTTGTATTCTATAACACAATATTGTTGATCTTAAAGTTAGACATCATTAACGGTGACCTACTTTATGAATTGTTTCAGTAATGAGATCGACGACTCTATGGAGATTGATCAGTACCTGACGAGTATTCGTTTAAACTACATGACTCTTAGCCAATCATTGACATCATACGTCTATGGAGTATGCAAGATAAGGAGTAAGGGTTAATTTTTTTACGTAAGTATCCGCACATTGAACCATTTGTAGGTTTTATTCTTGAGGGGTTCATATTGAAATATATTAAAGGAGAAGGGCCATTCTTGTGTCACCAATGCTTTTTTTGTCTATAAATGAAGACGTTAATTCATATTTCATATTTCATATTTCACATTTGTATCTCTCTATAGTTCGATTGATGGCCATGTCTACATATTCTTTTTTGTTCCTACTTATTATTGTAACGGCAGGTTTGTTATAGTTCAATTTATTTGGCACGATGGAATATATTACATCACATCCGGTTTTTAACTAATTTAAAATAGTATACAATATAGGTAGTTCATTATTTTTTATGTTTTTATAATAACATTTTGTATGTTTCTTTTTCAGTTGAACATTCACATGAAAAAGTATGTGAAGCATTGCTTAACACACATGAATGTAACCTTGAGGTTTGTGGAAAAGAATGTTCCGAGTTTTATAAAGGCGAGGCATCATGCGTGTATTCAGAACTTTTAACCGTTGAAATTTGCGTTTGCGATTACCCATGTAATTGATGAACCTATGGATACTTTCTAGTAATATATAAATTGATAAAATCTACTTTGAGATTATTAGTGTAATCTCACTTATCAAAAATATTGTTAAGGTCTCGGAAGAATGCATGTATGCAAGTCTTACCTTTTAAAAATATATAAGTTGGTTAATCTGCTTGGCTATTGTTGCTTTGATTCTTCATAGGAACTCACTTGCACAATTTACGTATCTTTAGTTTACTAACCGTGTTAATATATTTACTTTTGGTGACACTCAAAATCAAAATCTTCATTAAATCTCATAAAATCCAACAATTTGGGCTACATGACACCAATCACGTGTACTACTTAAAAAAGAGAGAGAGAGAAGACAATTGTAGGTATTTTTATGCTAAATTTAAAAGTTTAACAGGTGAAGTTACAAAGTCAACGACTATGAGCAAGCATAATGCATGTTTCAACATGGTTTATGTTTTTGTTTGTATTACTACATTCTGTGTCAAAATCGTTTCAGAACAATAAGAGGTACATAAAAAAAGAGAGAAATTATTCGTCTAGGGATGGAGATGAATGACAGGTTTTTATCTCACGGATAAAAACCTGTCCCATCTATCAGTCCAACCCGTCATCAAGTCCACGGTAATGGCAAAACAAATCACTAACCAGTTACCTATATCTCAAAACAATGAACTTTCGTACCTTCTTCTCAGTGACTTTTGCAAGGGAGTCTGGGGGTTCCACAACTTTACACACGGGTCCCTAGTAGGGACCATGCATGTTGTCGTACGTATGGGTCACTAGTTCAATGCAAAATCAGAAACATAGAGACTTAGACTACTAGGTGTGGGGGGCGGCATAGGGGAGGCAATGGAATGCCGGGCCTCGCTACACCACCCCCCTGGAGCGGTATAGGGGCACCAGCGGCATGAGAGGCATCTTGTTGCCGTTGGTACTGGTCCAACCTTATTGGAAATCGAGATTTATTAAAAAAAAAAAAAAAACCTCGTGGCGGGGCGGCAAAGATGCAATGGAGCAGCACCACACCTAGTAGTCTTAGGAATTTAATTTTTTTTTTCATTTATGTTAATTGGAGTGAACATTCCTCATAATAACGAAATCAATGTACTTTGAAACTTGTTTGTGAAAAGGTACCGTTTTTATTTTTTATAGGGAACCCGTAGAATGATTATAAAATTTGTTTTCTTTTGCAAACTTTAACTTTTAATGTGGTATTCAGATTTAACAAAGTTTAAAAACTTTAAATGCGGGTGAGTGCGATGTTATGTATTATCTCACAACTAGTCTTTGGCTTTATGAAATTAGACTCTCCCTATAAGGGGAAACTGGACAATGCAGATTGATTACCCAAAGGAAATGCCCATCCAAAAAACTGTCTTTTTCGTCCTTTTTTTGGTTTATCCTACATAATCATATTTAATCCTTTATGTCCTTGTCATCTATCCTAGCAGTTTCCTCACCACATCATTTAATCCCAAGACAAAAATTGTAACCGAAGTTATTTTGATTGGTTGTGTGATTCATATGATGGGTTGAGAAGGTTTATGCGATTTGCGTTTGTTGGTTCCACGAAGCTTGGTGGTTCAAATTAATCAAAAGAATGTAGATGGCGGTTGTCTAAAGATTATGGTTTAACCAAATAAAAAGGATTTAGGGTTTCAATTTGTTTTAACATGAAAATAACTAAATAAGTAACAAGCATAAATGGTGAAAACTTCAAGCTAATACACTTTCTCAAACACCTAAAGAAATTAAAAAAAAAAGTATTTATTACGTGTATTCACTTCAAACATATTTGAAGTTTGTTTTTTCAATATCATTTTTCAAGCTTTCTTAAACACCCAACAAAGTAAAATATGACTAGTGATAAATCATAAAGCTAGAGAGATTTAAATACGCTTTAAAATATCTGTAATGTCACTTACATTTATTTTGGTTGAAGGTGCATGAAGCGATATTAGACAGCCTACACATATGTCCATCTTTAAACATATATCATTAACCATATAAAAATAATTTATTAAAGCTATTTAATTTGTTAAATAACATTAGTGCTGAGATATTGTGTCAGATACGACCTATTAAAACACGAACATAAAACAAGTAAACACGACACGATAACTTAAGGTATCATTTTTTCCAAACACGAATATGATCCTGTTTATAACATGAACACAATAAAACATGACAGACGCGATAAAATAAGAACCTTTTTATAAACATTAACCCTGAAATCATATCCACAAACCTATGAATGATAGAATAAGCGACGTTTGGGTTGAGAAGGATTACGGGTGATGGGTGACAGGGGATAGGGACAAGATAGGTGACGACGACGGTGGATGGGGACAGTGGAGTTGAGAATGAAGAGGAGGGATAACTTGGCGGTGTATATGTCTTTACTCTGTAATTTGAATATTGCAAATTAGGGTTCCTTCATTTTTAGTCCACATGTGTATACTCCACCACATATATAACTTTTTTTAAATAAAATTATTAACATGTCTTAACATGGTGCTTAACGTGCTAACAGGTCTTTAACATATTTAGACACGAAATCTGTTCAGGCCTTATCGTATCGGCCTGTTAAAAACACGAAACATGTTAAGATCATGCAGGTTTATATCGTGTTATCGTGTTCATGTCTAAAATTGCCAACTCTAAATAAGATGTACTAAAGAATGATTAGTGGTGTCTAAGGTGTATTTAAGTTTTACCATCAGCGTTGGCAATCAGTTTTGCATTAATAAGTATCAAGGAAATAATGTATTCGTATAAACTAGCAGGATGTCAGCGTGATGCAGCGGGGAACACAAACAATTCTAAGGCTGTGCATGGTTCGTCAGTTCGGTTATTAGCATCAACGGAAACTAAAACCAAAGTCATCGGTTAATCAATTTTATTAATCAATTGGTTAATTGGTTCGATTTATATGGTTAGATTGTCGGTTTCTGGTTTGGTTTAGTTCATTTTGGTTAATAACAAAAACCATACTTTGGCTAAATTTTTTGCTTAGAAATACATGAAATAAAGGTATAATAAAAATACACGAAATAAAAGTATAAAAACTATAAAAGTATCAATATATGAATGATTCTGTTTCAGGTTTATTTCAGTGAACTAAGGGTACGAAAAAACGATAACCGATTTTCAGTATTCGGTTTTTGATTAATTTGATTCGGTTTTGTCTGTTTTTGGTTTGGTTTCGTTTAATGGTTCAGTTATTGATCACCCATAGAAATATATATTGTATATAATATATTTGATAGGGACATTTTAAGATACTAAAAAGTTAAGAGTTTTTAGAATGTAATGCATAACGTACAACCCTAAATTTAGGGTAAAATAGTCTTTCAAATACTAATTATGCTTTAATCTCTTCATCTTAATTATAGTTTAATTCCCTCAATTTTACTCAACTTTTGTTTATTTAAATGAAGTTAAAAAATTTTCTCTTATTTTAAGCCAACTACCCTCACGAATTGTAAACGACCATAAATTTTTCATAAGTTAATACTTTTTGTTAAAGAAACTGCATCATAAAACAAAACATTTTATTCGTTATTATTTGAGTATAGTATTGTTATTTTTTAATTAAAAAATTAGAGTATCACGTGATTAACAATATGTATGGGTGAACAATAACTAAACTTTTAACTAAAATTGAACATAAACATACAAAACTGACTGAAAACTAAACTAACCAAAAACTGAGTGAACTTAATATCGTTTTTTTTTGTAAACTAATTTAACCAAACCAAAACTGACCAATTCATATATAATCATATATGTTTAGCTTTAATGCATCATTTCATGTATTTCTACCTCCATTTCATGTCCTTCTAAGCAAAAATTTAAGCCATAGTTTGGTTTTGGTTATTAACCAATTAACCGTTTGGTTAATAAGATCTACTAACCGATAATGTTGAATGTTTTGGTTGAGGCTAATAACTGAACTGAACCGAACCCAACCATGCACCATTAGAAGAGTTTGTGTTCCCTGTTGCTTCGCGTGGGAACGCTGCTATGAATATACGAATGGATCAGTTTCAGTTTGACTAATTTCGTTTAACTAAGGGTACAAAAAACTTTAACTGATTTTAAGTTAACTCAGGTTTTGGTTAATTCAGTTTTGTTTATTTTTTGGATCGGCTTCGGTTAACGGTTTAGTTATTGCTCACTCCTAGATATTGTTAATCACGTAGCACATAAAATTTTTTAAATAAAAAATACCAATACTATACTCAAATTAAAGATAACAAAATGCTCATTTTTATGATATATTTGTTTTTCTAAAAAGAATCAACGTATGAAAAAATTATTACTATTTAGAAATATGGGGCAGTTTGCTTAAAATAAGGGAAACAAGTTTAACTATAATTTAAATAAGTAAAAGTTGAGGGAATTAAAGTGTAATTAAGATGAGATATTAAAATGTAAACATGTTAATTTACCTCAGTTTAGGGTTGTACATTTTGCATTAATGAAAAAAATGCTCTTAACTTTTAGTTATCTTAAAATACCCTTCACTCATGCATTATATATAGTATAGATATAGGCTTTATAAGTAAGTACGTCAAAAGATATAAATTACGTCAAATCAAATTTATAAGTAAGTACGTTAAAAGATAAACCCAGAAAATAAATTCGTAATATGCCCAAAAGGATAGCGATATGTTACATCGATCGAAAAAAAAAACCAATACCAGCAATAGCTTTGATAAATATTATTTGTGACAGGTATTGTTCGTCGCGATACCGATATCGTTCCAACACTTGCTATAGCTTACGATATATTTATCCTAATGTTTTTAGGTTAGAGTGTGCTAAAATGGAGTTGTGTGGTTGATAGATTCTCTTTTCAAGATGGCATGGATGTTTTAAAGTGGAATTCGCAACGTGATCCGAGGACTCAAGAGGAATTTTCGAAGCTATTTGATCTTCTTGCAATCTTACATGATTTTCAATGGTCCAATGGTGTATATAAGTGGAAATGGAAATGTGATAGTACAGGTATATTCACAGTTGCAGTGGCGAAGCGGCTTATTATTGTTAGTCGGGTGTTTGATTCGGTGTATAACATGCAGTGGGATGGATGGTTCCCCCTTAAATGTAACATTCTGGCATGGCGTGTGGAACAAGATAGAATTCCAACTCGATCCGCACTTAATAGGAGAGGCATGGGTATTGTAGATCATGTATGTCCACTATGTGAGTCGGAGCAAGAGATGGCACTTCATATTTTCACGGCTTGCCTTTTTTTCTACCGAGGTGTGGGTTAGGATTGCGGGGTGGTGTCGATTGGAACCTATATTTGCTTTTAATGTTTGAGATCAGGGCCGGCCCAATAAGGATGCAGGGAGGACCTATGGCCCGGGCCCAAGTTCTAAGAGGGCACATTTTTTTTCAAGCACTTTTAGGTATGGTAGGTCCATTAACTAATAGCCCAATTAATTACCTATTGTGTAGGAGCCCATTAAGGTTAAAAAAAAAGAACAAACAATTGCCGCCGACCCCACTCTGACACAGCACTGCAACAACGAACAGCTTTTGTTTGCTCCTCAATTTGCGTAAATCGTAAGTGTTTTATATTTATATTTTTTGAGTTAATAGCCAAAATCGTCCCTGAGGTTTGTGTAACAACCGGCAAAAATAAGGTAATTCCGTACTGATTAATTAATATATGATTAACGTAATTAAATGCAATTATGTGTGATTTAATTAGCAAGGCCTTAGGGGATAGCAATTTCCAAATAATGCATAGGTGTGCATACGTTTAATGGTAAAACATGATTGGATCATGTGCGAATAAACTATCCGGTATGGACGTTGGCAATTACCCGGTAATAATTAAATAAACGAAACGAATCCCGGACACCCGGAATATAAAATGAAGGGTAGTTTCATAAAATATAATGCGTTTTGGAACCCCAAAACCATAAGTGGAAACGTCTCATACAATTCTCCCGGTAACGAATAAAGTGCGCGTACCGCACCCGATGCGCGCAAAACTCATAATTTCACCCGGTAAAAGCCTAAATAACCAATCAACACTTAAATTAGACTATATTTAAGGGTTATTAAAGGTATTTTTAATGTCCGAATAACGCGGGATTAAAACCCGAAAAATACCCGAACGACACCCGAACGACGGAGGATTAAACTTAACAAATATTGGGTAAATATTTGGAGTAGTGGACCCCACCTAGACCCACACAAGGGCCGGCCTAAAGGCCTTGTAAACCTTCCATAATTTGTTTGCAAGTAATCTTGATTATAACCTAAAGCCTAGTATGTAAAGCATGAAGGATAAAGTAAAGGTGTAAGACATTCAAGTACAAAGCATGCACATCCCTTGTCTTTTCTTTATAAAAATTTCGGCCCTTGGCCTTAATAATCCAAGACAAAAGCTAGTAATCATCACCTATGTACATACACATGCATGCAAGAAGATTTTATATAAAGATTTAGATAGATTACAAATATTTAGCAAGATTTGCAAGCAATCTTCCACATCCATACATACATACACGGCAATACACACACACACACATATCCTATCTTTCCAAAAATCCCAAGTACACAACTCAATCCTCCATGAGATTTCTTGAATCTTTGGAATGATTACATGTGGTAAGATTATATAAACATGTGTTAGAATACTTACACATTCAATCTTTCTCCTTCCTTTTCTTTTCTTGGAGCCGTGGACTTCCCCTCCCCATATACACTCTTCTTTTAAGTTTTTACATCTCCAAAATACTTAAAATCATCCATCATCCAAACCCCTTTTGTGTGTTTCAAGAGCTTGGAGCTAAACCACTAGGAAGAACACACTAAACCCCTCTCAAATCCAAGGTTTTTGTCTTCCCTAGCCTTGTGCTAGTAGTAAGCTTCTTAACCTTGTTTTTGATTATTATTATTCATGTATGTGTTCTTAGAAACAAGTTGTACATGAAGGGTTTAAAAGGTGGTTTGAACATAATCTTTAATAGGTTTTACTTGTGTAAAATAGATGATTAAAGATATGTAAATAGATCATGGAATTGTTGATGATAATGTATTAATCTTGAAAATATGTAAAGTTTACATTTAAAACTAAGTAGGATGATGTTTTGGTTAAAATTTTGGAATGAACTTGAATATGTTAAAAAGTAGTGTTAATCACCTTATTATGATCATCTAAGTTATAATATGTGGTAAAACATGTTAGAAGTTCATAAATGAAGAAAATGGAAAATCTAAGTTAGCTTACTTAGATGAATGATATTTTGATAAAAAGGACAAATACATAAAACACACATATAATTAGTCTTCCATATGGAATACAAGACTAACATAAGTGTTTTGATACAAAAATAACTTACCAATAAAAAGTTGAATCTTCAAAGTTTGCTAGTTTGAGTGAAAAATGTTAACTTTGAAAGTTAGAGTAGAAAAATGCAACTTTTGGAAGTTAAGGGACTAAAGTTGTAACTTTGAAAGTTAGAGGACTAAAATGAATATTTTAGAAACTATTAGTCCAAAAATACAAGTATGGAAAGTTTGGTGTCAAAAATGTAAGTAATAAAGTCTAAGGATGATTTTTGTAAATACTAGTAGAAATACTTGGGTATTTTGTTTAAAAGTGTATTTTTGAAAGTTATAAAAATATAAAGGGTTTTAACATAAGGATTTTTATAAAATAGAGATTTTATAAAAATATTAAACAAACTTGGAAGACTTATACAAAAATGAATACTTTTATATAAATGGGAATATAAAAGTGTTGGAAACATTTTTGTAGCTAAGTTAACAAGTTGGGTTAAAAATACATAAGTATTTTTAAACCATCCAAGTAACATGTGAAAATAGGAAGAAATATGGATAATATTTCTATAAAATACATGTTGGGAAAAACTTGGAAAAATTAACTAATCGAGTTAAGATATCGAACTAAAACGCGTTAACGAACCCTACACGGACAAATCATGAGAAAAATACCATTGCGGCAAGATAAGAAAAATATATATATTTTAAGAAGTAAAATATATATATACATTGGGTGAAAACTAATAAACACTTTCCTAAGTGTTGGAGGAATTATTCGTGGGAGAAACACATGACACAAACAAATAAGACGTTAAAACAAACGTATATACTTAACGAGAAAAATTACACATTTATATATATATGTACGCTCGTCTCGGCGAAGTTCTAGTATATCTACTTAATGGGAAAGTAGATATGTGGGAAGGAAAGCCGCGACGAGAAGACAAAGATATATATATATATGTATGCCGTACCAACGAAATCCTAGTATATTTATTTGAATGGGAAAATGAATATGCGGTATGGTAAGTGGAAATGGAACGTTAAGAATATGCAATCGAACGACAAGATCCTAGTATATTTGTTTAAATGGGAAAACAAATGTGCGGCAAAGTGAGTCGGGTCGAGTGTCGAAATATATATTATATCGAACGATACGATCTTAAGTATAATTATCTAAATGGGAAAATAATTATATGCTAAGTGACGTCGAGTCGATGATAATAAAATACAAGTTAAGGAAATATTAACAAAAGTAATATATGACTTGTAACACAAAGGGTAATGTAACGCCAACAAAACCTAGGATACGCGCTTAATTAAACGGGATTTGGAACAACTTGTGGTCGGGAGTTGGGTGTACAACTTGCCAAGGCACATGCACCATAGGAATAGTGACTTATACGTCTAGGACGTTTGTAGGTGCGAGACCACCCACTTGCTATCCACCCTTTTGAGCCAGACGCAGTTTCAGGTGAGTTTCACGGCCCCATTTTAAACTATTTTTACGTTTTCGGGGGAAAGATATGTTGGGGAAATGTTTGACGGGTTTATTACTTGAGGTGTGACCGCCACTCGGGGTTGAGTCCTCGCCTCTATAATCATTTATTCGGAGATTGAAACCGGAGGAATATGCGAATAGTACTATTGGTGCCTGACAAGGCCCACCCCTAATCGATAGCGTCGATTGTGCATTAGGTTATGCCTGGGGTGCAAATATTCTGAACTTAAGTCGTGGGAAACCGAGTAACGACTTGGAGCGGGGCATTTTATTTATATACGTCTTGGTTTGATTATAGTCTCAAGTAGATTTATAGGAATTTGCAACTCCTATACATTGTCATAACATGGTATTCCCAAGTATACAAGTTTTAGAAACTGAAAACCTGTGAACTCACCAATATATTTATATTGACGAAACTTTTAAACATATCTTTCAGGTAACTAGACGAAGAAGGATCAGGCAAGCTGGGTCGGAGAATCTCCCAATGCGGCGTTATACATTTTGCAGGGTTTCACCTTTATTTCCCAAAGCTTGGGATATATTTGAGAAACCTTGATGCTACTTTAAAAACAATTTACTTTTGTGTAATGTTTTGGAACAAGTAATGACGCCTTAATAAATGACCCATTTTCTTAAATTACTTATGTTTAGCGATAACCTTGACTTTATGCTTTTGAACCGTCGCGCCACGTGTTTCCGCCGTTGTCGTGGTGTGACAGAACGTGGTATCAGAGCCAAGGTTATAGCGAACTAGAGTATTTTCTTTAAAAACTAGACTATAACCGGATTTGGTTCTAAAGATAAAGTTTTCAAAAGAAAAATATAGAAAGACACTAAAGTAATTTTTCAAGAAAGCATTGGGCATGAGGAGATTCCGACCAAGCCAGCCATGGGTATTGTTATGCTTTAACATGAAAATTAGAAGTTAGGAAGGTTACTATGAAGTACGCCATAACTGTCTAATTTAAATAATTCATATATATTAGTACGGTTCTTTTGCCAGGAATGTCGAATGCAGGAAGTATCGCGCCGAGCTACGACAGTAGCTTGCAGATCATCCCAGCACCACCACCAGAGCCAGTAGAGTTGGTAGTGCTCTCCTCGGGAGATGAGGACGTAGAGATGGGCGTCGCCGCCGACGGAGCAGGCGACGATAGCTCAGATGAGTCAGACCCCAGCGAGGACCCCCACTGGGCACCGGCCGTGAGTGACGCGCCACTGCCCATTGTACCGGCCGCACCTTTGGCCGTACACCCCATTCGAGCCATCAGGGACTTCCCTGACGGCTGTGGCGGTCCGTCGCGACCAGTTCCAGCCCAGTCGGATGCGGCAGAGTCTCCATTCGACCGACAGGCTCACGTGGAGCACGAGCCAGCACCCTTACCCCACATCCACGTACCTGCAGGCATGAGACTTCTGCCAGTCGCCCGTGGTCAGAACGGGTGGATATCCGATGATTCCGATGACGAGTCTGTAGGTTCGGTGGAGCACATGTTGGTGCCCGAGATTCCGGTTGATCAGGAGGAGCCAGTGGCTCCAATGCTAGAGGACGCCCCAGCCGACCCCGTAGCCCCACCAGCACCACTCGAGCCCATACCCCAGGAGGAGCCAGCCCCAGCAGCATTTATCCTTGAGGGTAGTCCCGCCCGTAGCTCTGAGCTACGTAGGGCAGGCATGGAGGCATTCGCCACTGCGAGCCCTCCCACATCCCCTGTAGTGGTGTCCACCCCAGAGTGGGCCACTATCTCTGAGCCTCTCGTGACCCCTTTAGCCGAGCCTATGCCACCACCCCCAGTAGCCATGACCTTACCCATCCCCACCATTCCCAGCATGACACCTGCACCGTACCCTCTGGGTGCAGGGGACCCTTATATGATGCCACCCCACTTTTCCATCAGGCCACCAGGTTTCACCCCATTACTGCCACACATACCGATACCCGCCCCCTTCGGGCCATTCCCATCCACACACCCAGATATACCCGGACCATCCCAGCCACCTAGGATGACACCCCTATCTGGACCAGCATGGACCTCTGCCATCACACTAGAGCGAGACTTTCAGACCCTCGCCAACACGGTGCAGCGCACCGTGAACCAGGTAGAGCAGCAGACACGATTGATGTGGACGCGGATGATCGATGCCCGTGATGCCTTAGCGTATTACGCGGAGGAGTTGTTGCGCATGGATGCGCAGTGTGGGATTACTGGAGATGCACATTTGGCACATCGACAGTTCTTATATGAGCGCATCACGGAGATTAGCATGACTATCAGTATGCATGCACCGCAGTATCAGTTCCCTCCGCCACCGCCACAGTAGGGATACATCAGGGACGCACGGAAGAATCACCAGCTTATGTACATAGTAGCAGCAGTATGGTAGTATAGCACGGGTTATGACACTCGTTTGCATTTTGCCTAGCCGTACGGGTACGACGGCATATGATATGATGTTTTATTTATTTCAAAAACAATGTATTGTATGAGGGATGTATTCCCCCTTTTGGTTATTATGAACAAGCATTGTACTGGTACTATTGAAATTAATGAAAAATCTTATTATTATGATGGTGAAATATGTTGTTGTCTATTGCTTACTCCATATATTGTTATTCGTGTGATTGCGTGGTGATGTTGTGTTGATTACTATGTATTCTGTATGATGTGTTGGTATGTTGTGTGATGACATGGTGATTGGTTATTTGTGTTCAGATTCTGGTTTGTTATTTATATATTGTATAAATGTTTGCCAAATTAACCTTTGATAATTATTATTGAAGAAAATGGCACCAGCTACCAGAAGCAACAGCGGTACAGACGGGCTGCCTACTACACCCGCTGAACTCGAGACACTGATCTCAGAGCGCATAGCCCGCGCCATCGCCGAACATGACGCCGCTCGCTCTGAGCACTCGCATGACAGGACAGGGAGCGATCGACGAGAAACCTCCCCCAATGGTAAGAGGTTTAAGAATAAATGAAAAAGTGATGAGAGAGTATTTCGAAACTCCTGTCCCATAATAACACACTACATTACTATTACAGGAACAGCCTCAGGAACACGCGGCTGCACTTTCAAGGCTTTCCTGGACTGTAAGCCGATTAACTTCAACGGCACCGAGGGATCCATAGGCCTTGTCAAGTGGTTCGAAAAGACCGAGGCAGTTATCCGCATCAGTGGGTGCACCCCTCGAGAGTCCGTCATGTACGCCACCAACCTGTTTTTGGATCAGGCACTCACTTGGTGGAATGACCAAGTACAATCGTTAGGAGATGATACTGCATACTCACTATCATGGGCGGCACTAAAAGAACTCATGATTGCCGAATACCGCCCGGCAAGTGAGGTACAGAAGCTGGAAACTGAATTCTGGAACCACACTATGATAGGAGCAGATGTTACTGGGTACACGACCCGATTTCATGATCTCGCTCGATTGGTACCTCGTTTGGTTACACCAGAAGCTAACAAGATAGAGCGCTACTTGTTCGGGTTAGCACCGCAGATACGCAGTATGGTCACCTCTTCCAAGCCCGCGACCATGCGCGAGGCAATTGATCTTGCACTAAGCCTCACCGAGGATGCTATTCGAATGGGTACCTTGATCCGACAGGTTTCGGGACTGAAAATTTCTGAAGCAAGCAGTGTGGAAGGTAAGAATCAGGGAACAAGTTCAGCTGTGGTGACGAATGAACAGGGAAAACCAAGGTTTGGGAAACGGAAGCGGGAGGAAGGAAAGAAGGATGGAGCATCGGGTAGCTCCAACAAGAAGGGGAAAGGGTATGTCGCCACAGGGCGTGGGAACGGTGGAAAACAGGGCAATCGGGGGAGAAATAATGGGATGACTTGTGGAAAGTGCCACCGCACAGGGCACAAGACTGAAGACTGTCGATCCGGAGCACCGAAGAATGGAGGGGCTAGACCATGCTTTGCATGCGGGTCACTGGACCATTGGAAAAAGGATTGCCCCAAGGTCAACAACCAAGCCCGCGGGTGGGCATTTGTGATTGGAGCCGGTGATGCACGACAGGACCCCAATGTGGTCACTGGTACGTTTCCTCTTAATGGTCATTATGCCTCTGTATTATTTGATACCGGTGCAGACTTTAGCTTCGTATCCATTGAGTTTAAAAGACTACTTGGGTTAAAAACTAGTAAATTAGATACACCCTACTCCATAGAACTGGCTAATGGTAAAACTATTGAAACGAGAGAAGTAGCGAGGGATTGTAAATTAGAACTCCGTGGGCACGAGTTAGGGATTGACCTTTTACCAGTCGTATTGGGAAGTTTTGACATAGTTGTTGGCATGGACTGGTTGTCCGCGCACCATGCCGTCGTGGTTTGCAACGATAAAATCATTCAAGTACCTCTCGCAAGCGGTGAAACTCTCTCAATTCAAGGGGAAAGACACGGGACGCCGCTAAGGATTATTTCAAGCATGAAGGCTCGTAAGTGTCTAAGAAAAGGGCTTGTCGCATTCTTGGCACACGTAGTGGACAAGAAGGCCGACGAGCGAAAGTTGGAAGACATTCCAGTAGCTAGAGATTTTCCGGATGTATTCCCAGAAGATTTGCCGGGGTTGCCACCACCTCGACAAGTCGAGTTCCGCATCGACCTCGTTCCTGGAGCTGCTCCCGTGGCGCGATCGCCATACCGCTTAGCTCCATCGGAGATGCAAGAACTATCCAGCCAGCTGCAAGAATTGTTAGACAAGGGCTTTATAAGACCGAGTTTCTCACCTTGGGGAGCTCCCGTCTTATTTGTGAAGAAGAAGGATGGCACATTTCGCATGTGCATCGACTATCGAGAGCTGAACAAGCTAACCATCAAGAATCGCTATCCTCTCCCCAGGATCGACGATTTATTTGATCAGCTCCAAGGTTCCAGCTATTACTCCAAGATCGATTTGAGGTCAGGCTATCACCAGTTGCGTATACAAGAAGAAGATATACCAAAAACGGCCTTCAGAACCCGGTATGGACACTATGAATTTTTGGTAATGCCGTTCGGCTTGACCAACGCACCAGCGGTGTTCATGGACCTAATGAACCGCGTGTGTAAGCCATACCTGGATAAATTCGTCATTGTCTTCATTGACGATATTTTGATCTATTCACGCACGAAAGAAGACCACGAGAATCACCTTCGATTAATCCTTGAAGTATTACGCAAAGAGAAGCTATATGCTAAGTTTTCAAAGTGCGATTTTTGGATTCGAGAAGTCCACTTCCTAGGTCACGTGGTGAATGAGAAGGGCATACATGTCGATCCAGCCAAGATCGAGGCAATTAAAAATTGGGAAGCCCCTCGAACTCCTACCGAAGTACGACAATTTCTTGGCCTTGCGGGTTATTACAGAAGGTTCATCGAGGACTTTTCTAAGATAGCACAAGCTTTAACCATGTTAACCCAAAAGGATAAGAAGTTCGAGTGGACGGAAAAGCAAGAGACAGCGTTCCAATTACTAAAAGACAAGTTATGTGGCGCTCCGATACTATCGCTCCCCGATGGTACGGAAGACTTTGTGGTTTACTGTGACGCCTCGCATCAAGGCTTAGGATGCGTATTAATGCAACGGGAAAAAGTGATAGCATATGCTTCCAGGCAACTAAAAATCCATGAGAAGAACTACACTACACATGATTTGGAATTAGGTGCAGTGGTATTCGCCCTCAAGATATGGAGGCACTACTTATATGGAACCAAGTGCACGATTTTCACTGATCATAAGAGTTTGCAACACATCTTTGATCAGAAGGATTTGAATATGCGACAACGGCGATGGGTTGAATTATTAAACGATTACGATTGTGAGATAAAGTACCATCCCGGTAAGGCGAACGTCGTGGCTGACGCCTTAAGTCGCAAGGAACGGGTTAAGCCGTTGCGTGTTCGAGCTTTGGGTTTGACTATCCACACGAATCTGACTGAACGAATTCGTGAAGCTCAAGTCAACGCCCTTAAACCCGAGAATGTCAAGGGTGAAAGACTACGAAAGATGGTTGATTCACTAGAAGCAAAGGCAGACCAGACCCTGTATTTCATGAATAGAATCTGGGTTCCAGTATACGGGGGATTGCGTGAACTAGTATTGGCCGAAGCTCACAGTTCTAGATATTCGGTTCACCCTGGTGCAGACAAGATGTTCCACGATTTGAAAGGATTTTATTGGTGGCCAAACTTCAAGAGAGATATAGCGGCTTATGTTGCACGATGCTTGACTTGTGCAAAGGTCAAAGCAGAGCATCAAAGACCATCCGGCTTGCTCCAGCAACCGGAAATACCTGAATGGAAATGGGAACGAATTACCATGGATTTCATTTCTGAGTTGCCCAGGACGACGAGCGGCCATAATAAGATTTGGGTAATTGTTGATCGATTGACAAAATCCGCACACTTCCTTCCGATCCGCGAAACGGATGGAATGGAAAAATTGACCCGCTTGTATATCAAGGAAATAGTGTCTAAACATGGTGTGCCTATATCTATCATCTCCGATCGAGATGGTCGCTTCACCTCAAGATTTTGGGGAAGTTTGAATGATGCCCTGGGTACTCGCCTTGACATGAGTACCGCATATCATCCCCAAACCGATGGTCAAAGTGAACGGACCATCCAGACTCTAGAAGATATGTTGCGGGCATGTGCGGTTGATTTTGGCGGAAATTGGGATACACACTTGCCATTGGCAGAGTTTTCTTATAACAACAGTTATCATACGAGCATTCAAGCTGCACCGTTTGAAGCTCTGTATGGACGCAAGTGTCGATCTCCGCTATGTTGGGCGGAAGTTGGAGAAAAACAACTCACCGGACCCGAAATTGTTCAAGAGACAACGGACAAGATCTTTTTGATAAAGGAACGCCTCAAAGCGGCCCGTGACCGCCAGAAAAGCTATGCTGATATGAGGCGAAAGCCTTTAGAGTTTCAAGTCGGAGACAGGGTCCTACTAAAAGTGTCACCTTGGAAAGGTGTCGCGCGCTTTGGGAAGCGCGGAAAACTGAACCCGCGATACGTAGGACCATTTGAAATCTTGTCCAGGGTAGGCCCGGTGGCATACAAACTCAAGTTGCCTCAAGAGCTCAGTGGAGTACACGACACATTCCACGTGTCAAACTTGAAGAAGTGTTTATCCGACGAAACTCTCATCATCCCTGCTGAAGACATCCAGATTGACGACAAGTTACATTTTGTTGAAGAACCAATCGAGGTAACTGATTGGAAGGTCCAAAAACTAAGGCGCAGCAAGATCAGATTGGTCAAAGTGCGCTGGAATGCCAAGCGTGGACCGGAGTTCACGTGGGAAAGGCTGGACCGAATGAAGCAAAAGTATCCCGCCCTATTCGAGAAGACACCTATACCGGAGAGCTCGAAGTGAATTCCGGGACGGAATTCTCTTAACGGGGGGAGAATGTAACAACCGGCAAAAATAAGGTAATTCCGTACTGATTAATTAATATATGATTAACGTAATTAAATGCAATTATGTGTGATTTAATTAGCAAGGCCTTAGGGGATAGCAATTTCCAAATAATGCATAGGTGTGCATACGTTTAATGGTAAAACATGATTGGATCATGTGCGAATAAACTATCCGGTATGGACGTTGGCAATTACCCGGTAATAATTAAATAAACGAAACGAATCCCGGACACCCGGAATATAAAATGAAGGGTAGTTTCATAAAATATAATGCGTTTTGGAACCCCAAAACCATAAGTGGAAACGTCTCATACAATTCTCCCGGTAACGAATAAAGTGCGCGTACCGCACCCGATGCGCGCAAAACTCATAATTTCACCCGGTAAAAGCCTAAATAACCAATCAACACTTAAATTAGACTATATTTAAGGGTTATTAAAGGTATTTTTAATGTCCGAATAACGCGGGATTAAAACCCGAAAAATACCCGAACGACACCCGAACGACGGAGGATTAAACTTAACAAATATTGGGTAAATATTTGGAGTAGTGGACCCCACCTAGACCCACACAAGGGCCGGCCTAAAGGCCTTGTAAACCTTCCATAATTTGTTTGCAAGTAATCTTGATTATAACCTAAAGCCTAGTATGTAAAGCATGAAGGATAAAGTAAAGGTGTAAGACATTCAAGTACAAAGCATGCACATCCCTTGTCTTTTCTTTATAAAAATTTCGGCCCTTGGCCTTAATAATCCAAGACAAAAGCTAGTAATCATCACCTATGTACATACACATGCATGCAAGAAGATTTTATATAAAGATTTAGATAGATTACAAATATTTAGCAAGATTTGCAAGCAATCTTCCACATCCATACATACATACATACACGGCAATACACACACACACACATATCCTATCTTTCCAAAAATCCCAAGTACACAACTCAATCCTCCATGAGATTTCTTGAATCTTTGGAATGATTACATGTGGTAAGATTATATAAACATGTGTTAGAATACTTACACATTCAATCTTTCTCCTTCCTTTTCTTTTCTTGGAGCCGTGGACTTCCCCTCCCCATATACACTCTTCTTTTAAGTTTTTACATCTCCAAAATACTTAAAATCATCCATCATCCAAACCCCTTTTGTGTGTTTCAAGAGCTTGGAGCTAAACCACTAGGAAGAACACACTAAACCCCTCTCAAATCCAAGGTTTTTGTCTTCCCTAGCCTTGTGCTAGTAGTAAGCTTCTTAACCTTGTTTTTGATTATTATTATTCATGTATGTGTTCTTAGAAACAAGTTGTACATGAAGGGTTTAAAAGGTGGTTTGAACATAATCTTTAATAGGTTTTACTTGTGTAAAATAGATGATTAAAGATATGTAAATAGATCATGGAATTGTTGATGATAATGTATTAATCTTGAAAATATGTAAAGTTTACATTTAAAACTAAGTAGGATGATGTTTTGGTTAAAATTTTGGAATGAACTTGAATATGTTAAAAAGTAGTGTTAATCACCTTATTATGATCATCTAAGTTATAATATGTGGTAAAACATGTTAGAAGTTCATAAATGAAGAAAATGGAAAATCTAAGTTAGCTTACTTAGATGAATGATATTTTGATAAAAAGGACAAATACATAAAACACACATATAATTAGTCTTCCATATGGAATACAAGACTAACATAAGTGTTTTGATACAAAAATAACTTACCAATAAAAAGTTGAATCTTCAAAGTTTGCTAGTTTGAGTGAAAAATGTTAACTTTGAAAGTTAGAGTAGAAAAATGCAACTTTTGGAAGTTAAGGGACTAAAGTTGTAACTTTGAAAGTTAGAGGACTAAAATGAATATTTTAGAAACTATTAGTCCAAAAATACAAGTATGGAAAGTTTGGTGTCAAAAATGTAAGTAATAAAGTCTAAGGATGATTTTTGTAAATACTAGTAGAAATACTTGGGTATTTTGTTTAAAAGTGTATTTTTGAAAGTTATAAAAATATAAAGGGTTTTAACATAAGGATTTTTATAAAATAGAGATTTTATAAAAATATTAAACAAACTTGGAAGACTTATACAAAAATGAATACTTTTATATAAATGGGAATATAAAAGTGTTGGAAACATTTTTGTAGCTAAGTTAACAAGTTGGGTTAAAAATACATAAGTATTTTTAAACCATCCAAGTAACATGTGAAAATAGGAAGAAATATGGATAATATTTCTATAAAATACATGTTGGGAAAAACTTGGAAAAATTAACTAATCGAGTTAAGATATCGAACTAAAACGCGTTAACGAACCCTACACGGACAAATCATGAGAAAAATACCATTGCGGCAAGATAAGAAAAATATATATATTTTAAGAAGTAAAATATATATATATACATTGGGTGAAAACTAATAAACACTTTCCTAAGTGTTGGAGGAATTATTCGTGGGAGAAACACATGACACAAACAAATAAGACGTTAAAACAAACGTATATACTTAACGAGAAAAATTACACATTTATATATATATGTACGCTCGTCTCGGCGAAGTTCTAGTATATCTACTTAATGGGAAAGTAGATATGTGGGACGGAAAGCCGCGACGAGAAGACAAAGATATATATATATATGTGTATGCCGTACCAACGAAATCCTAGTATATTTATTTGAATGGGAAAATGAATATGCGGTATGGTAAGTGGAAATGGAACGTTAAGAATATGCAATCGAACGACAAGATCCTAGTATATTTGTTTAAATGGGAAAACAAATGTGCGGCAAAGTGAGTCGGGTCGAGTGTCGAAATATATATTATATCGAACGATACGATCTTAAGTATAATTATCTAAATGGGAAAATAATTATATGCTAAGTGACGTCGAGTCGATGATAATAAAATACAAGTTAAGGAAATATTAACAAAAGTAATATATGACTTGTAACACAAAGGGTAATGTAACGCCAACAAAACCTAGGATACGCGCTTAATTAAACGGGATTTGGAACAACTTGTGGTCGGGAGTTGGGTGTACAACTTGCCAAGGCACATGCACCATAGGAATAGTGACTTATACGTCTAGGACGTTTGTAGGTGCGAGACCACCCACTTGCTATCCACCCTTTTGAGCCAGACGCAGTTTCAGGTGAGTTTCACGGCCCCATTTTAAACTATTTTTACGTTTTCGGGGGAAAGATATGTTGGGGAAATGTTTGACGGGTTTATTACTTGAGGTGTGACCGCCACTCGGGGTTGAGTCCTCGCCTCTATAATCATTTATTCGGAGATTGAAACCGGAGGAATATGCGAATAGTACTATTGGTGCCTGACAAGGCCCACCCCTAATCGATAGCGTCGATTGTGCATTAGGTTATGCCTGGGGTGCAAATATTCTGAACTTAAGTCGTGGGAAACCGAGTAACGACTTGGAGCGGGGCATTTTATTTATATACGTCTTGGTTTGATTATAGTCTCAAGTAGATTTATAGGAATTTGCAACTCCTATACATTGTCATAACATGGTATTCCCAAGTATACAAGTTTTAGAAACTGAAAACCTGTGAACTCACCAATATATTTATATTGACGAAACTTTTAAACATATCTTTCAGGTAACTAGACGAAGAAGGATCAGGCAAGCTGGGTCGGAGAATCTCCCAATGCGGCGTTATACATTTTGCAGGGTTTCACCTTTATTTCCCAAAGCTTGGGATATATTTGAGAAACCTTGATGCTACTTTAAAAACAATTTACTTTTGTGTAATGTTTTGGAACAAGTAATGACGCCTTAATAAATGACCCATTTTCTTAAATTACTTATGTTTAGCGATAACCTTGACTTTATGCTTTTGAACCGTCGCGCCACGTGTTTCCGCCGTTGTCGTGGTGTGACAGTTTGGTCACTTTTGCCACTTCAGTCCAAAATCCAAACCTTTTATATCTGGGTCCTCAGTTTTTTTTTTTTTTTTTGCCAAATTTGTCCCAAAAAAAGGTTTGGGTTTTGCTAAATTTGTCCCTAAGTTTTGGTCACTTTTGCCACTTCAGTCCACAACTTAAACGTTGTCAGGGACGAATTTGGCAAGAAAAATAAAACTTAAGGACCCAGATGTAAAAGGTTTGGGTTTTGGACTGAAGTGGCAAAAGTGACCAAACCTCAGAGACAATTTTGGCTATTAACTCTATTTTTTTTAACATGTTTTATATTTATATGATGGACCCAATTAATTATTACATGCTTCTTTGTGTGCTTTTGTAAATATATGGTGCACCGAAATTTTAAGATTTTATTTGGATGTTTCTCATACTAGATTTAATTCTAGGATACCATGTCAAGTTGTATTGAATATTATCATTTTAATATGTAATTGGTTAATGGGTAATTGACTAATTATTAATGGTTAGAACTTAGAAATTTAGATTTAAGGTTTTGTTAAATTAACCTAATGCTCTAATAATCTTAATTGTTAATTGTTAGAATTGTTAATTGTCAAAAGTATGGCTCCTAAACAAGCATCCGGTAGTCAAAAGCGTAAAAAGAGAAAGCGAGCTGAAGCAATGGCCAAATCTCTAACCGGTTCAATTCAAAAGCTATGGGCTAAAAAGAATGTTAAAGAGCATGATGAAGTCGAAGTAGAAGAGGAAGAAGAACAGGTTGAAGAGCAAGAGCAAGAGCGTGTGGAAATAGAACAAGAACATGATGAAGAACAAGAGCATGTGGAAGTAGAACCAAAAGAGCACGTAAACCATAATGTTGTTGATATATTTGATCCAAGAATGTGGGAAGGACTTAATTCTGACCAAATTAAACTTTTGGTTGAGAAAGGTCCTAAAAGAGATACTAATGTTGTAGTTGGTCCCTACGATAAAGATGGTAGACGATTTTCCGCGGATATATATACGAGAACTTTATCAAATTTGGAGAAATGTGACAAAGAATGGCTAGTATACTCGAAAGAGGTAAACAAGCTATTTTGTTTCTGTTGCAAAGTGTTTAGAACGGGGATGCCAAAAGGTGGATTGGAAGGTGTAGGTTTTGATGATTGGCACCATGCTACCCGTAGAGTCAGAGAACATGAGGTTTCCTTGGGTCATCTCACAAATATGCATAAGTGGTTTGTCACACCCTCAAATTTCCACCTGCGGAGTTCTACCGCGAGGCGTGTGACACACCAGGATCCAAGTCAACGGTCACAATAAACAACACTATATGAGACATAAGTAAATTCAAAACACAAGTTCAAACCATTTTGACATAACAGCGGAAGCATTGTTTTACAAAACGAAACCCAAAAGTATCCAAACTTGTTCGATAAACAAAACCATGAAACCTAAACTAGACGCCGTGCAGACGCGTGCGCCTAAGCCCTGAGATGCTGCTACCTTAGCGACCTAAGAAATCATGCCAAAAACATGTCAACATATAATGCTGGTGAGTTCACAGGTTTAAGTTTACAATTAGTTTCCATGCGTTGAGCGTTGATCACAAAATACCATGTCATGAGATGCGTTAAACAAACAAACAAGCGTTTCCTACTACTACCACGACTGTGATGCTGAAACCATTACTGACAGCATTTCTTGTGTTGCTGCCCGTGTTTGAGTTGCTTGTGTTGCTAAAATAGAGACAATATGCACCCGCCCGTCTCCAAGCCGACGGGTGGGGTTTGTCAGGCCCAATAGATCTATCCACAATTTCCCCCGTTGTGCCCAGCACATTCATGGTTTCCCCCAGGGACTTCCTTGTTTCATCGTGTAGTAATCAAAAGAGTTGCAATTCAAAAGAGTTGTGTGTTTATAACCGTTTAGTTTCCAAAAGAGTTGCATGTTCATAACGAGTAAAGCGTTTCCAAAAGAGTTACATGTTTATACAAAAACGTTGAGTTTGTTAAATCGCGTGGCATGTTTCTCCCCCGAAAGAAAACATATAAAAGAGGGGCCGTGAACTCACCTTAGGTTGCGTTCTTCTTAATAAACCACAGACAATGCAAATGACAGCCCTAGTATCGGCAACCTATCATTGAATGCATATGAGTACCCGAACTATTGACCCGCATGTCAAATAGTCCCCAAGTGTCCAGACCATGACCAAGTACGTTTTGAAAACACGTTGGACTGTTACTTTGACCCCACAGACAAGACCCGACATCCCATTGGTGACCCGACAACTCACGTGTTAGCTAAGAATGAGAAATCATGCAATCACAAGCAAACATGCACCTAATACGCATAACAGTTCACCAAAGTCAACATATAGTTCATATACTGCATATACGAGCCCACACGTGTTTTACCGGGTTATTAGACATGTCACGGGATTCCTATCATGTTCCTAGATGTCATTTCATGTTCGGGATGTCAAACTATGCTTAAATCAGCTAATCACGTGTTTAGACATTAAACATGCAATTAGGAAAGTCAACTAGCAATTAGGATGGTCAAACAGGCAATTAGGATGGTCAACTAGCAATTAGGATGGTCAACCAGGCAATTAGGATGGTCAACTAGCAATTAGGATGGTCAACCAGCAATTAGGATGGTCAACTAGCAATTAGGATGGTCAACCAGACAATTAGGAGGCTAATTGCCTGACACAGCAGGCGATTAGGGGCCTACTCGCCCCCAAATCCTCCCTACTCGCCCCTGCATCAGGCGATTAGGATGGTCATTCCTAATCGCCTGCTGCAGTTCTGTAACGGGTTTTCGCGCGTTTAACCCTCCAAATCAGATCCAAAACATGTGTAAACACCCAATATAAATCATAACACATTAACAAACATATTTCAAGCAAAACCCCTAAGTTATCATCATTCTAACAATCCCGAATGCGAGCGTTTTCCCAAAATAGCATATTCATCATGTAAACATCACATCATCATGTAATACTTACCCTAAATAGCAAATACTCAGATTTCATCACATAACAACGTCATCTAATCCTTTCCTACTGTTCTAGCATCATCCTAGAGCAAACCTTAATCCTCTAGAATCATCAAAACATATTAAATCACACTAAGTCTCCCAAAATCACCCAAACGGGTCAAAATATCAAATATCATCAAAACACAACAATATGCTCCCAAATTCATAGACAATCATTCTAATGATTCATTTAAGTCAGAAACATATCAAACACATAGAAACAAACACGTTTTAATATCAAAAATCTCATCTTTGCATGATAACATAACATAGAACAAGCATAAAGGTGTGGGTTTGTTTATAATCTGTTTTTAACAAGTTTTCAAAGACACAAATACTTAGAAACCAGGTCTGGACCTCTAGGGAGTAAAACTTTATCATTAACACGGTTTAGGAAGATGAACACACCTTAGATTTTAGCAAAGAAAGGTGTAAGATCTTGTAAAGGTGGTTTCTTGATCAAAAACGAGTTACAGAGGTTGGGTATAGTGTGTAATGGCTTTGGGGTGTGCTAGGGTTTCTAAAATGATGTTTTGCAACACAAGGGTGGTATTTATAGGCGTTTCTAGTCGTTCCAGAGGTTACAGGCGAGTAGGGACTGCAGGAGGCAATTAGAAGCTCCTAATCGCCCCCCTTCAGGCGAGTAGGCCTCTAATCGCCCCTAATAGGAGCCTACTCGCCTCTGCAACAGGCAATTAGGCCTCCTAATCGCCTGCTGCAGGGTGTTATGGGTTTTTGGCACGTTAAACACTATTTTAACACATATAAGCACGTATTCACATACCGACAAGTCACATAATGATTATAAACACACAATTCATGAAAACAAACACGTTCACACTCGTTCACCAATTCCCGGGACTCGAGACTTGTGTGTGTTAGAACCCCAATGATGCACGACTCGACTCGACTGACCTTGTCATGTGTAATGTATGCACGACTCGCTAAGGTAGACTTACTGAGTTTTCAAAAATAAATAACCGGAGTTTGCCGGGTGTCACATGGTTTGATATGCGAAGAAGATTGAAGTTGAACGAAACAATTGATAAAGTGCATTATGAGCAATTCAAGAAAGAAAGAGATTACTGGAAACAAGTCCTTTTGAGAATCATTGCACTAGTGAAGTTTCTTGCTAAACATAATTTAGCGTTTCGTGGAACAAATGAAAAGTTGTATCAAAAAGGTAATTTGTGTTTAATTTTTTTTTTGTTCCACTTCCACTTAATTGTTATAACGGATTCCACTTTTTATTTGTTGATTGTATTTAAAAGGTAATGGAAATTTCTTGGGTCTGGTTGAAATGTTGGAAGAGTTTGATCCGGTTATCAAGGAACATGTGCGACGGATCACAAGTGACAGGATTCATGTGCATTATCTGGGACACAAAATCCAAAACGAGATAATACTATTGCTTGCTGAAGAAATTAAAAAAGAAATCATCAAGAACATAAAGGATGCAAAGTACTACTCAATCATTCTTGATTGAACTCCTGACTCAAGCCACCAAGAACAGATGACTATAATAGTGAGATATTTAAAGTTCTCATCTAATTCTGTTACTGTCGAGGAATCATTTTTAGGGTTTTTGAATGCTAATGATACCACCGGGAAGGGACTATTTGATATTACTTTTGCAGAGATACAGTCTCTTGGTCTTAAAATTGATGATATGCGTGGTCAAGGCTACGACAATGGAGCAAACATGAAAGGGTCACACAAAGGAGTGCAAACGAGATTTTTAGAAGAAAACCCTAGAGCCTTTTACACTCCTTGTGGTTGCCATTCTCTTAACCTTACATTATGTGATATGGCTTATAGTTGTGTTAAAGGAAAGAGCTTTTTTGGACACATCCAACGCATATATACTATCTTTGCAAATTCTATTAATCGGTGGCAGATTTTGAAAGATAATCTTAAAGGTTGGAGTCTCAAATCATTGTCTCAAACTCGTTGGGAAAGTCGTTTTGAGAGTGTAAAGGCTATTAAATTGCAACTTGTCGATCTGCGAGAAGCTTTACTTGAGGTTGGAGAGACAGATAAAGATGCTGCAATTGCCGAGGAAGCAAAGTCATTAGCGGAACATCAATTTGGTGATTTTGAATTTTTGGTATCAATTGTCATATGGTATGAAGTATTAAACCAGGTAAATATAGTGAGCAAGAAGTTACAAGAAAAGGATATGCATCTCGATACTGCTATTAGAGAA
The DNA here is from genome assembly GCA_032199755.1 of Ambrosia artemisiifolia. Classification (NCBI taxonomy): domain Eukaryota; kingdom Viridiplantae; phylum Streptophyta; class Magnoliopsida; order Asterales; family Asteraceae; genus Ambrosia; species Ambrosia artemisiifolia. The sequence continues at coordinate 46,032,510 of CM063523.1, forward strand.
ATAAACAAATTGATTAAGTACTTCAAGGACTATAGAGACACTGGTTTTGCAAAAGAGATTGATGAAGCTACAAAGATTGCTAATGAAGTTACAAGAAAAGTGACCAAAATACACTTGTGCATCAAAACATAAATTTTATTCAGACGCTCCAGTTAATAAGTTATAGTTTCGTCACTGTTTATGTCCTTCAATGTTCATTCGAAAATTTACTTCAATATGATTATATCATCCAATTATCAATGGTTATAGTATAACTTGATTTAATCCAAATAACACCTATTTATATTATGACTTGACTTTTTATCTGGTTAACACTAATTTATATATTATGTCTTGATTTGTTATCCAAATATCATCATTAAGTGGATATATATGAATTGATTTTACCCGACCTATTTTGACCAACTTGTTTTGACCGCCTTTTAACACTACAAATTTGTGACCCCCGTCAAAAAAAATTCTGGATCCTTCACTGCTACCAATCATTGCCTCCACGGGCTGTGGAGGTCTCCACGGCCCATAGAAATCTGCTCTTTGCTTTTCATGAGTCATTGAGGCCTCCCCAGGACAAAGGGGGGGGGGGGGAATGTATGGATAAAAAACCCCTTGTGGAGATAACCGAAGCAATAGTCAATGTGTAACACCCCAAACTCTCGTTTCGCCTATTATGCCATTAGGCGTAATCGATAAAATAACAAAGCGGGTTTTATGGTGGGTGTTTAACCATAAAATAAAAACGAGACTAAAACTTGAGGGGCCTTAGTTTCCAATATGTTAAAGTGGGTTTTTATTAATAAAAATTAACTAAGAAAACACACACTTGTGTGTGTGTTGATCGATCTCAACATCAGGAGATCAAACTCCTTCACCAACCAAACCCTAAACACAAGAACAAGGTTAATCCAAGCCAAATCAAGGGGCTTTTCGATGCCTTAGCAAGAAACGGGTTATCTAGGGCCTAAAGAACATCAAGGTACCTTTTATTTGGTGGAAATTGATGTTAAATTCATTTATGATCATGGTGAAATTCTAGGTTTTGGTAAAAACGTGAATTTCTTAGTTTCTATGAGCTTCTATGTGTTAGTAGGCTTCAAGTAAGCTATAAAACGTGGTGAATCATAATATGTTGTTGATTCATGTGAAATCATGATTATGTATTATGAGTAAGTAGTGGGTTTTTACTCTAATCATGAACTACACTAGTATGTGGAATAATCTTGCAATTTCTATGTGATTAGTATCATGTATGTGTGCTAATTGTTGAAATGATCATGTGCCAATGGTTAGCTAAGCCATGGCGGAATCTAGAAAGTCTTGAACACCTAGAATTAACATGATGAAAATTGTGCATATGAGGTGTTTGATAAAATGCTTGAATGAGGAAATAAATGTGTAAACATGTATGAACATGAATACTTGAAATGTGAGGTTGAACTAGAGGTAAAATGAATACATGAATGCCATGGATAATGAAAGAAATCCATATAATGTATTCTAACAAAACAAGGTTTGACGTGTCCCTAAGTTAGGTACAAGAACTAGGGATGCAAACGGGTCAAACGGATGCAAGCTCAATGCGCATGGAAGCAAGAATGATATGAAGTAATTTTTACTTACACCAATATACTATAACATAGCTTAAATTGTTATAAACATTAGTTTTAAATCTTGAGTATGAGATAAAGATACACCCCAAGGGGTAGAATCTATTAAGTGGGTTGCCTTATGTGCACTCAATACAAAATGTGGTTTATGATCTTAATCGAGATAATGAGTTATGACCAAATGGAGAAATCCATCAAACGGGTCAACTAATAAAGATATGTGAGAAATGATGTTTTAATCCAAATTAAATCAATTGAATGGAGTCGTTAAGCATGATGTTAAATGGGTCAAGTTGGTGTCACTTGAACCATAGATAAAAACTTGGGTAACATAGCATTATGATCTATGAGTCTAAACGGGTCAAATGGTGATGTCCTCACCATGTGAGCCCAACACTTGATGCTTGTATTCCAAGCATTAAGATTCATAAAGTTAAACGGATCAAATGGCAAGTTATTGCCATTTGAGTTCCGAGAAATTAATGTTGTCTATTTAGAAAGCATACAGGTAAATGCAATTGCGCGTGCATTCTTGATGTTAAGAATCATGGAGGATAAACACAAGGTATGGATATGGGTCAAGGCCACCCGGTAAGTCCGTAGTCAAATAAACGCCTTCGGGCGAAGCAACATAGGTGATAAAGTACCCATGTGAAGTGTGGGTGCAAATCAAGTAAGTTATTTCCATAACTATGTCTAATGCGCGCTAATGCGCTTAGAATCTACTAAACAAGTGAAAACTTGAGAAAGGATAAAAATCTAAGTCCGGAAGGACTTAGAGGTTTTTAAACAAGTCATTGAGTCCAAAACAATGGGTTTGAATCAAGAAGTGTCGCCATGAATGGCTAAATCAAAAGATTTGGCTAGGAGGGGCATTTAGGGAATTTATAAAGATTTACTAAAGGATAAATCTAATAACGGAATCCTAATGAACAAATCGGACAAGCACTTTAGTTGATCACGTGTCTAATGGCTTGACAACATAAACTACACGCATTGCGCGTGGTCGAATGGTGTTTGGTTAAGTTTAATGTCTAAATGGGTCGATTTGGGTAAGAGTCGCCATAAACATTCAAAACTAAGAACCGGATCATGGCGACATAAACCGGACTATATTTTCAGTCAAACAAAGGTTTATTTAGTCGGCAAGTCAATACTTAGGCTTCGGGAATCATCAAATGCGGTTGCGACATGATTCCTATGCTTAAAAATCACCAAAAAACGATCAGAAGCTTTGCGCGGCCGCGCGCTTAAACCGACCGGCCGCGCGAATAGACCTGCATGTCAGCACGATCTTTAAAATTCCATATAAAATCGTAGAAAAATCATTAGGAGGTGTTCTTTATATCCTTGAAAGCTCTCGGAGCGTAGAACAATTCTCATTTGAAAGTCGAAGTCAGATTTTGGGTTTTAGAAAGGGTAAAAGCGATCCGAACAGCTGCTGCGCATAAGTTGCAGCAGTTTGTTCTCCTGATAAAGGGCCGTTTGGCCTGGTTCGTTCCGTTTCGACGTGTAACGACTATCGTACTAGTTAAATGTTTCATTTGACCACTCACTAACCATTGTTTGTGTAATGGTGCTAGGTAAACATGTGATGGAAGTCCCGGAGCAAGGATCAAGTCGCGAGAAGAACCAAACACGCCCGAACACTCATCAAGCTTCCGCAATAGAATTCAAGAGTCTTCCGTGAAATTGTGAAATCTCATCATATGTTGTAATAATTAAAATGTAGAAATCAAAAAGTTTGATCACAATAAATTCAAGCTTTTCTTAAATATCTAAGTTTTAATCGGGAGTGGTTTTAAGTAAGGTCAAAACCCGTAGGATTAGACGTTGATTGCGTGATTACGGGTTAGGGTCTTACACAATGAAGACAAAAGCAAGTTTGCAAGCTCGTTTGTGACGTAAGTGAGTTGGACGAAATGAGTAAACTTCATGCCACAATTCCCAGAGCCTAATGAAGCTTATCATAAAATAAACACTTGTAATAAGGACATGTGTAATAATTCTTAAACTTTTGTTAAGACTTACATAAATTTTCAAATAAACGGTTACCAAACATTTTGGTTGCATTTTACTAATTCTCCCATATATACCAATTTTCTTGAGATTGGTGATATGTGTGCTGTTGAAGAATTAACAAACATTAAATATTTTTGATCTGAAGATCCTAGTACTTGTGTGAAAATAGTCGTTGGTATGACGACGGTCATGACTCATGAATTTTTCCAGCCGTGTGTGTCGCGCGGACCCGGGTTTTTCGAGCTGCATTCGTGTCCGCAGATGCGGGCGTCGCGTTGGTTCAAGAATTTTTCCAGCCCGAACTCATTTTTTGCACCCCCCCTGCGCGCGGGTAGGAGCTAGAGGATAGTGTAACTTTAACAATTTAAATCTTCCACTCAAGCTTCTCCTTATAAAGCCTTCCAATTTCCATCTCCCCACCAATGTGGGACACAAATAACTCACATTCACTACTTCTATAAAATCCAACATGTGCTGGGAAATACGGGGCCCATGGTGATGGGACCCACATTGGACGGGTTATGTATGGTGGCGATGGTGCTGTATATAATGTGTACGGCATTCGAAGGAGGTTTTTAGTGCAGTGGATCTGGGATGGTGTTGGGAAATGTTGTGGCGGTCTCAATGGCAAGTGCGACTAAGTGGAAGTATATTAATTGGTTTGAAACTATGTTGTTATGTGTTGGTCATGATCTCTGTATGTTTCATGACTAGAACATTTTATTAATTTGATTTGAAACAAGTTATTCTTATGTTAATTAACTGTTTATGTTAAATAATTAGTCCAGTACTAGTGTAGCCTTATGGGTTTATGTCTTCTGTTAATTACTAGTTTTTGTTACGTGAAGTTGTTTTAGAACATGATAAGTAATTTGTTACACCACAAACCAAATATTATATTATATTATCTAAAATACAAATATTTATATACTACATGACATCTACATGGTTATAGGAAAAAAAAAAGATTCAAAACTGATATTATGAATGTGTTTCAGTTTTTTGTGTTTTTGTGATGATGTTGTCTTAGTTTGAAGTGGTTATGCTTATGGCGATCACTGGTTGGTATTTTTTTTTTTTTTTTGATGTTAATATTATTTGAAGTGTGCATATGGTTATGGGTTTATAATATGGCGATCAGTGTTTATTGTAATGATATTAATTAAATTTGAAGCGTGCTTATATGGTTATGGGTTTATCATAGCGATTGGTGTTTATTGTAGCTAGTGATGTTAATTTAATTTGAAGTGTGCTTATATATAGTAAGCTAGCACTAATGACGTTAGTTTTATTTTTTTTAACAGTAAGTGGTGCAACCGGTGGAGCTCCGGCTAACACCTTGGGCCAACCTGTACTGATTACCCATTCCACCTGGATTAATGGGTATCTCCCCAGATGGAACCTCCACATGTGGTAAATATGACTCCGACATGAATCGAACCCTCAACCTCCACATGACCTCCACTCTAGCTCCCCCAATTTTCATCAATTGAGCTAGGCTTCATTGGCCACGTTAGTTTTATTACGTATGTGTTTCAGTTTTTTTATATATTTTTTAGTAATTTAGTTTTCTAGAATATTTTAACTGTTCTCTAATCTTTAAAATTGGTTCACCCTATTAACTTGTAGAGCCGGTATTGTTTTTTTTTCTTTTTTAAAATTAACTTTCATTCAGCCAAAACGACTACCTATTCCAAGATGGAATAGAAAGCCGAAAACGAACAATACATTACATTAAATCGAAATTACACTATTTCTCCCAATCCACCAATTCCTGTCTCACCCTATTACTATACCATAGAAACCCCAAGGCTTTCACATCCGACACTATATCCGCTACTTTTGGGACTTTGTTGGAAAACATCATATCATTTCTTGCTTTCCATAACCCCCAATATGTTATTATAATCACAACTTGAACCGCTTTCTTCTTGAGCTCCGACTGAGCATACCGCTCAAATATTCGAACCAAATCATTCGTCAAAAATGCAAACAGTTGAGGAATACGGCACCACGTTGAGATACCATTCCTAACACCCACGGCAATACCACATTCCGTGAGTGTGACACCCGGCAAATTCAAGTTAACAACGTCGTCTAGATTAAAGTCTACCTTAGCGAGTCACGCGTATTCTGTACTTAACTGGGTTAGTTGAGTCGGATTATGGTTCGGGAACTATTATGTGAGTCTAGGGAATCATTAGATGTTGGCCTAGAGGATCGTTAGATGTCAGTCATTAACCAAGTGTACAAGGGGTGACGATTCGGAGAATCGTCAAAGCATAGGGTACATGCAAGTCTTGAGTCCCGGGGATTGGTGAACGAGTGTGAATGTGTTTATTTGCAAGTGTTATGTGTTTATAATCATTATGTGACTTGTCGGTATGTGAAAATGTGTTAACATATGTTAAAACGGGGTTTAACGCGCAAAATACTTGGAAACATACCCTGTAGGCGATTAGGGTGAGCTAATCACCTACAGGGTGGCGATTAGCAGCCTCCAGCTGGCGATTAGCAGCCTCAAGGTGGCGAGTAGGGGGCTAATCGCCTAAGGGGGTGGCGATTAGCAGCCCTAATCGCCTGCAACTGGACCATAATCGCCTGCAACGTGGGTTACGACTAAAAACGACTATAAATACAATATTTGACCTCCTAAACTTCATAACACTAACCCTAGTCGCCCCACAACTCATCCCAACACCCACACAACCTCTGGAACACGATTTTGGATCAAACAACTTGATTTCAAGCCTATTTCATCAATCAATCATAATCTAAGGTGTGGTTTTCATCCATGCAATCTTTTCTAACGTTTTTATTGAATCCCTAATGGTCCAGACCTGTTCATAAACACTTGTGCCTTCTGTAAATCGTTAATAATCATTGTTGTGTGGATTCTAGATGCTATGCATGTTGTATGTGTATGTTTTAATTAAAAGATAGGATTTTTATGATTCAAGAAGGATTATTAACATGATGTTAGGGTAGTTACTGATCTATACTGATGGTTTGGTATGTTAATCTGATTGATTGTTCATTAGGTTATGTTTATGCATGTTAATGTGATGATTACATGATATTTGTGGTATGTTTTGGAAACATGATTGCATCCAGGACTGCTAGAACAAGATTAAACGATGTATTTTGATCTAAACATGTTTGGGATACTTGTTTGATTGATATTGGAGGTTTACACACGTTCTAGGGTTGATTTGGAGTGTTAAACGCGCGAAAAACCAAAACGGGTGTGCAGGTGGCGATTAGCATGCATAATCGCCTAAGGGATAGGCGATTAGCAGGCTAATCGCCTACCATGAAAGGCTAATCGCCTACCCTTCAGGCAATTAGGGGCTAATCGCCTGCTATGTTGTGTTTTTGCATGCTGCATGACCCTAATCGCCTGATAAGTTCTGAAATGCATGTCACATGACCCTAATTGCATGCAAACTCAAAAATTTGCATGTCACATGACCCTAATCGCCTACACTGTAGGCGATTAGCATTCATAATTGCCTGTTGACCAACGTAATTGCTAGTTGACTTTTCCTAATCGCCTGTACTGCTGCTGTATGTATATTTTAGCATTCCGAGACCCGTTTTGACACCTAGGAACATGCTAGGAACCCCGTAACATGTCTGATAACTTGGTAACATGTGTTCGGGTCAACAATGTGTTAATGGAACTATGTGCTAGAACTTGATGGACTTTAACGTATGTTAAGTGTGATTGCATGATTGTGTGTTTGTGAATACTAGTGTAACACGGGAAACCTCGGGTCACCAATGGGATGTCGAGTCTTGTACGTTGGGTCGTGTTAACAGTAAACGTGTTGTCAAACAAACTTGGTTAGGGTCTGGACATCTAGGGACTAACTAACCTACGGGTTATTAGTCTAAGAACTTGTAACTGTCATATGTTAGGTCGCCGCTTTACGGGGCTAGCATAGCTTGTTGACTTATTCTGTTATCTGAAGTAACGCAACCTAAGGTGAGTTTACGGCCCCACTTTACTTGGTTTTCACTTTTTGGGGGAGAAAACATGTGTTAAACAACTATTTGGTAACAACTGTCATACTATGGGTTTTCAAACGGTTTACTATACGATCTTTGGAAGTCCCGGGGGGAACCATGAATGTGCTGGTTTGCACAACGGGGAAATGTGAATAGCGCTATTGGGAGTGACCAACCCCACCCGTCGGCATGGAGCGCCGGGCGGGTGCATATTGTCTCAAACAGGAACAGGTTTACTATTCGGGCACAACATCTGGTTTGCGAGTTAGTAATGGTTTTCCAATCGTAATAGTAATGGTACATGCGCCTAGCTAGCGTACTCGGTTTACAATTGTTATAGTATGGACAGGTTATACTTGGAACTTTGATTACAAACCTGTAAACTCACGAGCATTTTTGTGCTGACGTAAACTCTTACATGTTTTCTCAGGTCGCTAAGGTAGCAAACTCGAACTAGGGCGCACGCGTCTGCACGGCGTCTAGTTAGAGTTGCATGGTTTTGAACATTAAACATTTGCTTTTGTTTTGTTTATGTAACGACATTTAGCTTCCGCTGATGTTTGGGATTTTTAAACTATGTTTTTGAAATTCATTTAGTATTGTTTATTGTGATCATTGACTTGGATCCTGGTTTGTCATGCGCCTCGCGGTAAAACTCCGCAAGTGGATTTTGAGGGTGTGACAGATTGGTATCAGAGCCAATGGTTATAGTGAACTAGAACTGCATGTAGAGTCTAGTCTATAACTGAGTCGCACACACTAGATGATCACATGGTACTAAACTTTATACTGGGTTACTTATAGACTTGTCGGGGTGTCCCTAAATCATCTTACCCTTCTGTGTTACATCATCCATTCTCTTTTACTGGGTTACTTGCTTACTAGACAGTGAGGTACATTGGGGTTAACTGTATACTCTTGAGATTGGTCCAAGACTCGGACATCTCCCTTTCCTACCCCAATAGAAACCCTTGTCATGAACTACCGTAGTATTACGGTGTATAGCTAAGAGTCTATGTCCGGTGATTTGAACTTTGAACTAGGAGAACACTTGGAGGACCATGTAGAGCGGTTTATCATTTTGGGTGCACACAAAATCATAAACCGAAATGCATGAAAGCCCTAGTGAGCTCTGGGTTCGAATGGATAGTCCTGGGTTGGATCTAGCTTTGATCTTGTAAACGCTAGTGGTTATCATTTTGGGTGCACACTAAATTTTCTCGTCCTTTTTGCCAGAATCATGTCTGGAGCACGAGGAGGACGTGGAGGTGGCCGCAATGGTGGGCGTGGTAATGGTGGTCGTGGGGGTGTGAACCTCACGCAGGATGACTTGAATAACTTGCTGCAGGCTGCCTTCCAGCTAGGGCACAATGGCGGTAAGTTGACCTAACCACTTCTATCTCATCGGTGAACTTTGTTTACATTCCCTGTGGTTTTCTTACGTGTTTCTTTACAGGTGGTCATGTTAATCCACCACCACCACCCATGTGCACCTACAAAATGTTTCGGGACTGCAAGCCCCATGAGTTCTCGGGTACTGAGGGTGCAGTAGGTTTGCTCAGGTGGTTGGAGAAAGTGGAGTCTGTTTTCCTGATGTGTAACTGTCTCCCGGAGGATCGCGTCAAGTATTCTGCTGGGTTACTTCAGGATGTTGCGTTGACCTGGTGGAACGATATCACCCAGACTATGGGTATAGGGGAGGCTTATGCTATGCCTTGGGAGAACTTTGTGCAACTGCTGAAGAGGGAGTACTGTCCCAGGGAGGAGATTCAAAAACTGGAACACGAGGTGTGGAACCTCAAAATGTCTGGGTCGGAAATCGAGAAGTATACTGTGAGGCGGAACGAGTTGGCTGTACTTTGTCCTGATCTACATGTGCCGGAATATAGGAGGATTGAGCATTATATCTCGGGTCTTGTGCCAGAAATCGCAGGGTTGGTGGCTGCGGGGAATCTTCCTACCTACGCGGAGGTGGTCCGATCTGCTCATAGGATGACTAACTTGAAGGTGAGTGAGGGTATCTTGCCTGCCAAAGGTTCAACTGCTAAGGCTCCAGAGAGCAACAAGCGAAAGTGGGACAATGATGTGAAGAGTTCTACACCAGCACCAGCTCAACAGGGGAAAAGGTTTGATAGTGGGGGTTCGTCTTCATCGGGTTCTAAGCCAAGTGGTGGTTATGCGGGAAAGTTACCGAAATGCAATAAGTGTGGACGCCATCATCATGGGGGTTGTGACAATAATCGTTGCCATCGCTGCCAGAAGTTGGGGCATTTTGCCAAAGACTGTAGGGCGACTCTTTCATCGACTCAGGCCCCAACTACTACTCCGACTTCTACTACTCAGGGGACTGCGGGCAAACAGGGATGTTTTCACTGTGGGGAAACGGGGCATTACAAGAAAGAGTGTCCAAAGCTGAAACAGGGAGGGAACGGGAATGGTAATGGGAATGGAAATGGTAACAACGGGGGCGGAAACAGGAACGCACGTGCCTTCGTTATTGGGACTGCAGAGGCAAGACAGGACCCTGACACAGTCACTGGTACGTTTCTTCGCAACGATCGCTCTGTTAGTGTTTTATTTGATTCTGGTGCCGATAAGAGTTTCATATCTGTGGAAGTTAGTCGTTTGCTAGATGTAGTACCTGTTCCTCTAGAGGCTAAATATATTATAGAATTGGCTGACGGTAAGAAGATAGAAGCTACTTGCATTCTTCGGGAGTGTCGCATAGAGTTGTCGGGTTTGTCTTTTCCTATCGACCTTATGCCGGTACCTTTGGGTAGTTTTGATGTGGTTATAGGCATGGATTGGTTGTCTCTGTATCGCGCTGAGATCGTTTGTTACGACAAGGTCATCCGGATTCCTCTCCCTGATGGAGAATTTCTTTCTGTGTACGGGGACAAGAGCGGTGCTCCGCTAAGTCTCATCTCCAGCATGAAAGCCCTTAAGTATCTTCGGAAGGGTTATACGGCTGTCCTGGCACTTTTATCTGTTTCCACTACCAGCGAGAAGAAGATCGACGATATTCCAGTTGTGCGCGAGTTTTCTGATGTCTTTCCTGATGATTTATCTGGTCTTCCTCCCCATCGTCAGGTTGAGTTCGGTATTGATCTTGTACCTGGCGCTGCTCCTATTGCTCGGGCCCCCTACCGTCTTGCACCTCCTGAGATGCAAGAATTGTCTAACCAATTACAGGAACTCTTGGAGAAGGGTTTCATCAGACCTAGTTCTTCCCCTTGGGGAGCCCCGATTTTGTTTGTTAAGAAGAAGGATGGCAGTTTTCGACTGTGCGTGGATTATAGAGAGTTGAACAAGGTGACCATTAAGAATCGTTATCCTCTTCCTCGTATTGATGACCTATTTGACCAACTCCAGGGTTCTAGCTACTATTCCAAGATTGATCTAAGGTCCGGTTATCACCAGTTGCGCGTAAGGGAAGCTGATGTTGCTAAGACAGCCTTTCGTACACGTTATGGCCATTTCGAATTCTTGGTCATGCCTTTTGGTCTCACTAACGCACCGGCGGTTTTCATGGATTTGATGAACCGCGTTTGTAAACCGTATCTTGACAAGTTCGTTATCGTGTTTATCGATGACATTCTGATCTATTCCAAGAACGAGACCGAACATGGGGAACATCTACGGTTAGTTTTGGAACTCTTACGACGAGAACAACTGTACGCCAAGTTCTCGAAGTGCGATTTTTGGTTACGCGAAGTCCAATTCCTAGGGCATGTAGTCAATGAACTGGGAATCCATGTCGATCCAGCTAAGATCGAAGCGATCAAGGACTGGGAAGCACCGAAGACGCCAACTGAGGTGCGGCAATTCCTAGGCCTTGCGGGCTATTATCGTCGTTTCATTAAGGGGTTCTCGGAGATCGCTCAACCCCTCACCACTCTTACTCAGAAGGATAGAAAATTCGACTGGGGTGAACCACAGGAGTCCGCATTCCAAAAACTGAAGACTAAGCTTTGTTCTGCTCCTATCTTGTCCTTGCCTGAAGGCACTGAGGATTTCGTTGTTTACTGTGATGCTTCTATTCATGGTCTCGGTTGCGTGTTGATGCAACGCGAGAAGGTGATTGCGTACGCTTCTCGTCAACTCAAAGTGCACGAGAGGAACTACACTACCCATGATTTGGAATTGGGTGCGGTGGTGTTCGCGTTGAAAATTTGGAGGCATTACTTGTACGGTACCAAATGCACCATCTATACCGATCACAAGAGTCTCCAGCACATTTTTGACCAACAGCACCTGAACATACGACAGCGGCGTTGGGTTGAACTCCTGAACGACTATGACTGTGCCATTAAGTACCATCCTGGCAAGGCGAATGTTGTGGCAGACGCCTTGAGCAGGAAAGAATCGACAAACCCTCGTCGCGTCCGGGCGTTACAACTCACGATCCATTCCTCTCTGCCTGATCAACTCCGTTCTGCTCAGTTAGAAGCCTTGAAGGAGGAAAACCTTAAGGCTGAAACTATGCACGGTGCCGACAAACACCTCGAGCAAAGGCCTGATGGCCTGCGCTACTTCGCAGAACGCGTCTGGGTTCCTTTATTCGGGGGACTTCGGGAGCTGGTTCTTGATGAAGCTCACAAGTCTCGGTATTCCATTCATCCTGGTTCAGACAAGATGTACCAGGATCTAAAAATACTGTACTGGTGGCCAAACATGAGGGCGGATATAGCCTCATACGTGAGTAAGTGCTTGACCTGTGCTAAGGTCAAGGTAGAATACCAGAAACCGTCGGGTCTATTGCAACAACCTGAAATTCCAGAGTGGAAATGGGAACGGATTACGATGGACTTTGTCACACAGCTACCTAAGTCACCAAGTGGGAATGATAAGATATGGGTGATTGTCGACCGTTTGACGAAATCAGCCCATTTCCTTGCTATTAAGGAGACCGACACCATGGATCGGTTGGCTCGTTTATATCTGAAAGAAGTTGTCTCTAAGCACGGGGTACCAGTTTCTATTATCTCGGATCGTGATTCTCATTTTACTTCGCATTTCTGGAAGTCTTTGCATAAAGCTTTGGGTACCCAGTTAGACATGAGTACAGCTTACCATCCACAAACTGACGGTCAGAGTGAGCGTACAATTCAAACTCTAGAAGACATGCTGCGGGCATGTGTGATCGATTTTGGCAAAGGTTGGGAAGCTCACTTACCGTTAGTAGAATTCTCTTACAACAACAGTTACCACACGAGCATCAAGGCAGCTCCGTTCGAGGCATTATACGGACGGAAATGCCGGTCTCCTCTTTGTTGGGCTGAAGTGGGTGAGAGTCAACTCACTGGGCCTGAACTAGTGTACGAAACTTCTGAGAAAATCGTACAGATTCGTAACCGATTGGCAGCGGCACGGGACCGACAGAAGAGCTATGCTGATCATCGCCGTAAGCCATTGGAGTTTCAAGTTGGTGACAGGGTACTTCTAAAGGTTTCACCGTGGAAGGGCGTCATACGCTTTGGGAAGCGTGGCAAACTTAACCCGCGGTATGTCGGTCCATTTACGATCCTGGAACGGATCGGACCGGTGGCATATCGACTTGATTTACCGACGGAGCTCGGTAACGTACATAACGTCTTCCACGTATCTAACCTGAAGAAGTGTCTGACTGACGAGTCTCTCATTGTTCCACTAGAAGAGATCAAGGTTGATGATCGTCTTCGGATAGTGGAGGAACCTGTCGAGATCCTTGATTACAAGATTCGCAGTCTGCGTCACAGTAAGATTCGTATTGTTAAGGTTCGATGGAGTGAATCTCGGGGCGAGATTCCTTTTAACGTGGGGATGATGTGACAACTCGGGTAATTCTCTCTCTTGGTTTCTATTTTTGTCTGTTTCTTTTGTTCATACTCTTGGTACTTGCATAATTTTCGGGACGAAAATTCTTTTAACGTGGGGATGATGTGACACCCGGCAAATTCAAGTTAACAACGTCGTCTAGATTAAAGTCTACCTTAGCGAGTCACGCGTATTCTGTACTTAACTGGGTTAGTTGAGTCGGATTATGGTTCGGGAACTATTATGTGAGTCTAGGGAATCATTAGATGTTGGCCTAGAGGATCGTTAGATGTCAGTCATTAACCAAGTGTACAAGGGGTGACGATTCGGAGAATCGTCAAAGCATAGGGTACATGCAAGTCTCGAGTCCCGGGGATTGGTGAACGAGTGTGAATGTGTTTATTTGCAAGTGTTATGTGTTTATAATCATTATGTGACTTGTCGGTATGTGAAAATGTGTTAACATATGTTAAAACGGGGTTTAACGCGCAAAATACTTGGAAACATACCCTGTAGGCGATTAGGGTGAGCTAATCACCTACAGGGTGGCGATTAGCAGCCTCCAGGTGGCGATTAGCAGCCTCAAGGTGGCGAGTAGGGGGCTAATCGCCTAAGGGGGTGGCGATTAGCAGCCCTAATCGCCTGCAACTGGACCATAATCGCCTGCAACGTGGGTTACGACTAAAAACGACTATAAATACAATATTTGACCTCCTAAACTTCATAACACTAACCCTAGTCGCCCCACAACTCATCCCAACACCCACACAACCTCTGGAACACGATTTTGGATCAAACAACTTGATTTCAAGCCTATTTCATCAATCAATCATAATCTAAGGTGTGGTTTTCATCCATGCAATCTTTTCTAACGTTTTTATTGAATCCCTAATGGTCCAGACCTGTTCATAAACACTTGTGCCTTCTGTAAATCGTTAATAATCATTGTTGTGTGGATTCTAGATGCTATGCATGTTGTATGTGTATGTTTTAATTAAAAGATAGGATTTTTATGATTCAAGAAGGATTATTAACATGATGTTAGGGTAGTTACTGATCTATACTGATGGTTTGGTATGTTAATCTGATTGATTGTTCATTAGGTTATGTTTATGCATGTTAATGTGATGATTACATGATATTTGTGGTATGTTTTGGAAACATGATTGCATCCAGGACTGCTAGAACAAGATTAAACGATGTATTTTGATCTAAACATGTTTGGGATACTTGTTTGATTGATATTGGAGGTTTACACACGTTCTAGGGTTGATTTGGAGTGTTAAACGCGCGAAAAACCAAAACGGGTGTGCAGGTGGCGATTAGCATGCATAATCGCCTAAGGGATAGGCGATTAGCAGGCTAATCGCCTACCATGAAAGGCTAATCGCCTACCCTTCAGGCAATTAGGGGCTAATCGCCTGCTATGTTGTGTTTTTGCATGCTGCATGACCCTAATCGCCTGATAAGTTCTGAAATGCATGTCACATGACCCTAATTGCATGCAAACTCAAAAATTTGCATGTCACATGACCCTAATCGCCTACACTGTAGGCGATTAGCATTCATAATTGCCTGTTGACCAACGTAATTGCTAGTTGACTTTTCCTAATCGCCTGTACTGCTGCTGTATGTATATTTTAGCATTCCGAGACCCGTTTTGACACCTAGGAACATGCTAGGAACCCCGTAACATGTCTGATAACTTGGTAACATGTGTTCGGGTCAACAATGTGTTAATGGAACTATGTGCTAGAACTTGATGGACTTTAACGTATGTTAAGTGTGATTGCATGATTGTGTGTTTGTGAATACTAGTGTAACACGGGAAACCTCGGGTCACCAATGGGATGTCGAGTCTTGTACGTTGGGTCGTGTTAACAGTAAACGTGTTGTCAAACAAACTTGGTTAGGGTCTGGACATCTAGGGACTAACTAACCTACGGGTTATTAGTCTAAGAACTTGTAACTGTCATATGTTAGGTCGCCGCTTTACGGGGCTAGCATAGCTTGTTGACTTATTCTGTTATCTGAAGTAACGCAACCTAAGGTGAGTTTACGGCCCCACTTTACTTGGTTTTCACTTTTTGGGGGAGAAAACATGTGTTAAACAACTATTTGGTAACAACTGTCATACTATGGGTTTTCAAACGGTTTACTATACGATCTTTGGAAGTCCCGGGGGGAACCATGAATGTGCTGGTTTGCACAACGGGGAAATGTGAATAGCGCTATTGGGAGTGACCAACCCCACCCGTCGGCATGGAGCGCCGGGCGGGTGCATATTGTCTCAAACAGGAACAGGTTTACTTTTCGGGCACAACATCTGGTTTGCGAGTTAGTAATGGTTTTCCAATCGTAATAGTAATGGTACATGCGCCTAGCTAGCGTACTCGGTTTACAATTGTTATAGTATGGACAGGTTATACTTGGAACTTTGATTACAAACCTGTAAACTCACCAGCATTTTTGTGCTGACGTAAACTCTTACATGTTTTCTCAGGTCGCTAAGGTAGCAAACTGGAACTAGGGCGCACGCGTCTGCACGGCGTCTAGTTAGAGTTGCATGGTTTTGAACATTAAACATTTGCTTTTGTTTTGTTTATGTAACGACATTTAGCTTCCGCTGATGTTTGGGATTTTTAAACTATGTTTTTGAAATTCATTTAGTATTGTTTATTGTGATCATTGACTTGGATCCTGGTTTGTCATGCGCCTCGCGGTAAAACTCCGCAAGTGGATTTTGAGGGTGTGACAGTGAGAATGTGATCCGTTGAATCCAAACCTTCTCGACATAAGACACGCTCCTCGTCTTGATCAAAAATGTTCCTCGTCCTCAACGCCACCTTCATGGGAATACGGTCAAGAAACGCCATCCACATAAAAATGTTACATTTCGCTGGCAACCATTTACACCACTTGAGCTCGAACGGAACCGCTTCATTATTATGGCGTGCCATCCATCTTTTAGCTCCCGCAACCGTAAAAACACATTTGGCTTTGTCATTCATTCCCATTTATCTCTTCTATCAGTCAGGGAACAATCCCGTAACAAAGCTTCTAATTCCACCCGTTGGTCTAAGTCGTTCGGCTCTGAGGGAAGCTTCTTCCATTGCCATCCGTTCACCTCCACCTCCATTAACTGAAAGTCTATCAGCAACCAAACAGCTTTTATTAGCTTCTAGCATAAATAATCTAGGAAACTTATCTTTCAAGGCTTCCGGAAATATCCACGAATCGATCCAAAACCGAGTCTCCCTACCATTACCAATTCTTCCCCTAATCATACTATTAATGCCAACTCCTTCAATCTTCACCTTACAACACAAATTCACCAAATTCTTCCAAACTCCCGTAACATTGGAATTAATCGGAAGAATCCCCCATTTCCTATCCGATCCATGGATCGATTCAACAACCGATCTCCACAACGCGTCTTGTTCCGTAAAGAACCTCCAATACCATTTCAACAAAAGGGCTTTATTGTTATCTTCTAGTTTAGACAAACCCAAACCTCCTTGATATTTTTTCCGAGTCACTTTATCCCAAGCTACCCAACTTATTTTATTCACCTCATCCGAATCTCCCAACACAAATCTTCTCATAAGTTGTTCCAATCTTTGTATAACCTTGATCGGCGCTTTAAATAATGAAAAGTAGTAAGTAGGTAGACTATCCAACACGGATTTGATCATAGTAACACGACCACCTATAGACATACTATTAGCCTTCCACTTATTTTTATAAAAATCTATATATTCACATTGTTTATTTGCAACATAGGTCTTTATGATTTGACTAGACACCAAGGATTTACGGTATTCAATATGTTTTAAACTTGCGAAAACGACTATGAACTTCCTACAAACCGAAAAGAAATCTAAAAGTTATTTATATGAGACACACAAGCTATCTTTAGCTAGGAGGCTTTCTTTCCTTCTGCCCAAGCCCAGCTCCTCGAAAACGTTCTACTTAAATTTATTAAGGATATAGCTAGTAATTCTTCTAAGGCAAGATAAAACTCTTTTTATGACTAACTTTCTTAGCTAGAATAGTCATTGCCATTGCTCTCCTTGAATCGCTCGGATATCATACCTAGCCCCTTGTTCATAACCTACCCTAAAGCTCTCAAACGACTATTTTCACACAAGTACTAGGATCTTCAGATCAAATATATTTAACGTTTGTCAATTCTTCAACAATCAAATATAATTATGAGTGATAACTCACAAAGAAAATAGATTATAATATTCACTCACACACACACTAGATTAGGGCCAGGGGGACCGAGCAATATAACGGGAAGACAACTCAACACAGACACTAGTAAGGCAATTAAGCAATTAATTGTTAAATATTGTGAATATTCAAAGGTTTAATAAAAGTTTATTAATCTGCTTACGGTGGTGGAGGGGTGGAGGGGTGGAAAGGCTTGTACTCACTTTATCTGATGCAGGTTCGATTTCTATTCTCATCATTTATGGGTGTATATTTTGCCAAGTGATGGTTGAGCTTACCTTCCTCGGAGGGGTCAGGTTCGATTCTGATGGCCCCTGGTTTTCTACTACTATGCATTTACTTCAGAGAGGTTTGCCTCTTGTGGATGGTGCAACATCTGTCAAGTGGCAGGTGGCAGGAAATGTTCCGGGTGGAAACCTTTGTGCCCCTTATGCGCAGCCTCGACTCGTTTGTCGGCCGACCACTCTCGCGTCAACGTGGACCCGATTAAGACAACATAGTCTTACCATCGTAGAGTCGCTAGGGGATCCCCTTCTGGACGGTTGTGATGAACTCTGTCACAACATAGAAAATCACCTTCCAAAAAAAATAAAAGTTTATTAAATATAGTAAATAGGAAATCATATAAAATTAAAATGATTTGAAAATTAACTTAAATGAAGTATTTACAAAATTAGATTTCTATAAAAATTTTGTTATTAAGTGTGATAACTTCAAAAATGAAGTTGTACTCTAATTAATTTAGGAAAAATGGAAATAAATAATCCCAACTATTGACTATTGGCCAATAACAGTCCCAACTACGAAAATCACTAATATTGGTCCCAACTTTCAAAAAATTGGAATATAATGGACCGTCACTAACGGAAACTTAACACCGTTAACCCCTGCTTACGTGGCATGCTGAGGTGTTAAAAAAAAAAAAAACCCTGCACTTAACCTTCTTCCTCTTTCACCATCTTCTTCCTCATTCACCATAGCCACCATCTCTCTCTTTCTCTCCTCTCTCTTTCTCTCTCAGATCTGCAACCCATCATCTTTTCAAACCCACCACTAGAAATCCCCAAATTGAACTTGAGGATGTTGAAAACCCTAAATCCCCAAACTAATCTGCTCTCTCTCTCTCTCTCTACTCTCACTCCTCACGATTCTCTCTCTAGTGAGGAAGGAACAAAGTTTACGCCTACCAAGCAGACAAGTTTCTGCAGCCCAAAAGGATCCCGGAAGTATTACCCGATGGTGTCGAAACGATTGAAAACGACGTTCGATGAAGTACCCGAAACAATCTAAACTCGGGAATCTCATGAACATCTTTCGGTTACGTTGTGGTGATAATGAAAGTCGTTTTGAGCATGGTTGTTATTTGATCTAATGAAAGCATTGTTTCTTGTGTTTGTGAACTCTAATTTATATGTATATATATTTGACTGTTTGAGTAATTTGATTTAAACTTGTTATCATTGTTATGAACATATTGAAACACAGATATGAGCAATGTTATTATGGCCAATGGGTTGAGCTTGGTCGGGTAGCAGGTTGGAGTGGTTTTGGGTGGTGGTGGTGTTGATGATACGGTGGTGGTTGGTTACCAGGTTGTGGTAGGTGTTGGTGGTGGTGGTGGTGATGGTGGTGGGTTGGTTGTGGTGGTGAAGGGTGTAAAATGCAAGTTTGTTTTTTTATTTTTGTTTTTTTTACACCTAAGCATATATAGATTATATTAAAATAAGTTTTTTGCCACATAATCAAGTTTTTTAACACCTCAGCAAGCCACATAAGCAGGGGTTAACGGTGTTAAGCTTCCGTTAGTGACGGTCCATTATATTCCAATTTTTTGAAAGTTGGGACCAATATTAGTGATTTTTGTAGTTGGGACTGTTATTGGCCAATAGTCAATAGTTGGGATTATTTATTTTCATTTTTCCATTAATTTATAGTATTTACAATCAGTATTATTCAGAGGTTTTATATTTAATTTCATAATTAGCATGTGTGTAAAAACATAAAGAAACACCTAATACATTTAAAAATGGTTATGAACATCATATTATGACTAATAGGACCATTTGAACATGAAAAATATCTAAGAAGTTGTGTAGAAGTTAAAATCACAAAAATAAAGTTGTAAACTTTAAAAACACAAGTGTGAACAAATGGACTTCAAGCCTTAAACCAAACATGTTAGTAGACTTAAAATGACTATATTACACTAACCGAAGTGTTGGATGGTGAAAAGAACACTTATTGTAAACTTTGACATGTTAAAGTTTGCTAGTTTCGAGAGAAATTATCATTTTGTAAGTCTTGAGAATAATATGTAAATTTTGTAAAGTTAGAGGTTTGAAAAGTAACTTTAAAAAGTTCAAGGGTGTAGTATGTCACTTTGGAAAACTCATTTCTTAAAATGTGTCTTTGGAAAGTTAGGTGTTGATAATGAAAAATTATAACTTTCCAACGTTAAGAGAAATATTTACAAACCTACCAAAAATGTATTTTTGTATAAAATGTATTTTTTATAAATAGGATTTTATAAAAATAAAAATTACCAAACATGTTGGAATTAATAAAACAAAGGTTTTTATAACAAAAAAAATGGTAATTTAAAGACTTGGAAAAATTGTATAAAAACGAACACTTTTATTTCTATGGGAATGTAAAAGTGTTGGAGCGTTTTTGTGTTGTAAATAACCAAGTCTTGGTATATGAACATACAAAGTTATTTTATAAATTCCAAGTGAAACATGTTGTTTGGAATTTAAGAAAAATAACCAAATATATATTTGGATGTAAGAAAATGATATTACGACGACAAGTAATTATTCCTACAAAATATATATATGAACCAATTGTATTATTCGAGACGCCAGAATATATAAGTACAAATGATTGAATATGGACGTATTTATATTACAATGTGTTAACGGACAAAATGTGAAATGGACTGATAAGTATATATTGTATAACTTCCTACAAGATATGTATATATGTTATCACGTCAAATGTGGACATGAAAATACATATATTTTGGGACTAAAATATATAAGATTACTTGTGGGTGAAAAATGTGTAACACTTTCCTAAGTGTTGAAAATATTCGTGAGAGAATTAACGTTAAATAATCTTTAATGATTACACGTTTAAAACTAAGTTAAGCATGCAAACTTAACAAAGTAAAATATGTTGTCGAATCGGCAAGATGCTGATATATTTATTTAATGGGAAAATAAATATATGGTAAAGTGAGTCGAGTCGAGTCGAGTGTTGTAGATGAAATACCGATCGACAAGATCCTAGTATAATTATTTAATGGGAAAATAACTATACGGTAAAGTGAATCGAGTCGAGGATAATGTATCGTGAGTTAATTAATACGGAAATATAAATGTAACTTATAACTAGGGTAATCCATCACCAACAATCCTAGGACATATGTTTAAATTAAACGGGGAATTGTGTGCTAGGGGTTGGGCGTACAACTTGCAGGATAACACGCGCTATAGATTTAGTGACTTATACGCACTAGGACATTCGTAGGTACTTGACCTCGGACTTGCTATTCTCTGTTAGGTGATTGCACGTTGTACTTCAGGTGAGTTTCACGGCCCTTTTTTACTGTTTTGTTTTGGGGGAAAGATATGTTCATCAAATGTTATTACATGTCAAAATATTTTTAAATGTTAAAATGTGATAAGTGGCATGATGAGTACTTGAGTTTTGTTGTTTGTACACCACTCAGGGTGAGTCCTCGCTACTGTAACCAGTTACTCGTATGTTGTGTGTGTGTTGAAATCGAGAACCGAAGGAATATTTGGATAGTACTATTGGTGCCTGACAAGGCCCACCCCTAATCGATAGTGTCGATTATGCAACTGTGTATGCCAGGGGTGCACGTATTCTAAACTAAGTTGTTAATTTTTCCGAGAAACAACTTCTACTCGCGGGGCATTATTATTAGTCTTGGTTAGGTTATAAGCTTAAGGGATTGCTCGTCATCGTAGTTTTGTAGGAGCTAGCTACTCCTTACAAAGGCCACAGATTGTGTTTGTTCCGCACATGTTGTTAAAATGCTGTTGTTGTTGTTATGGAACTAAAACCTGTGAACTCACCAATATTTTATATATTGACGTCTTTTTAAACATATCTTTCAGGTAAATAAGTGTTGAATAGATATGAGGCTAGTGCAGTGGAATATGGGATGTCGGATACTTGTCGGGGTTTCACCAATATTTTCCATTGGGTTGGGACTTGGATGGAAAAACCCCACGTATGAACCTGTTGTTTGTTGTTTTGCAAAATGTTGTAATAAGGTAATCATTTCGACATTATAATAAAATAATCTTTTCTAATTAAATATGGTTTATGTTAATCTTGACTTTGATATGTTTTCGAGCGTTGCGCCACGTGTTTCCGCCGTTGGCGTGGTGTGACAATTATCTGCCAATAAGCGATAGTTGAGAGTATTAAAATTCATTTCTCCTTTTAATAAAAGGTTGAGTTGGGTTGTGAAAATAGATATTACAAAGTAGAGCATTCATGCTTTTAAATGGGTCTCCAACATTTTAATTCGACATTAAAGGAGGACTGAAACAAGGTGATCCATTGTAAATGTTCCACTTCATAGCTATGATAGTTTTAATGTTGTAATGTACTTTGAGGATTTCATGTCCATTGGCGATATGAATACCTTTGACTTTCTTAATCTCAACAAGATCCTTAAATGCTTTTCCCTGGCATCGGGCCTTAAAGTAAACTTCTTCAAAGATAAATTCTACGTTATGTCGGGTGTAGTGTTAATGTCTTAAATCTATGAATTTCGCACTCCTTGTCAAATATTTATTTGATTATGATGATGTTGATATTATAAAAACACTAATAAGAATGTGTTTAAAGAATGTGTTTACAAAGAACCTTGTAGGGAAACTTTCTTTATTTTTTTTTATTATTGGTGAAAGGGACGGTAAATCAGTAAACTCTATTAAAAATTACCAAAAGTAGGATTTTAACCTTTCCCAACCGGGTAGAGAGACAAACAAAAAACTAGCTCATTATCGAAACCAGTAAAACCGACCCAAACCGAAACCGGTACAAACATGTTTCACCTAAAAGTAGTACTACAAAACCCCAAATCAAAATCGTAAACCAGACTAAAACCGATGTTAAAATTGGCTGAATGAAGCCGGTTTTAGGAAAACAATGATTTTGACCATAAATACAAATAAGGGAAAATCACGATAATAACCATTGACCAAATGGCTTTTACCAAAATAGCCACCTCCTAGCTCTTGGAGGTGGCTTCCAGGTTCTAAAACCTCTCCAAGAGGCTTCCTATTCACACTTCCACCTCCATTTTTAAAACGGCCATAACTTTTTTATACGACATTATTTTTTAAAAAAAAATTACACCATAAAAACAAGCTTTTCATCCTCTTTCATTTCCATACCATATTGCTATACTTTAAAAAAAAAAAATTTGCTGGGTTGATAGTACTTACGTCTAAATATTTAAACACTTGCGTTTAAACATATCTGTATTTGCGTCTAAATCTTTAAACACTTGCGTTTAAACATATTTAATACTATATACTAATTAATTATTTTTACATGATCATATATAATATTATGTTCTATGTAGTGTATATTCTTTTATATTAAATGAAATTCAATATATTTGTATAAAGTATAAACGGAAGGCTCATTTAGGCGCGCAGCATAACCGTTCAGTATATGGAGCTTGGGTAGATGTGAGCTTTAAGCGGGTTTATCTAAAGTAGCTCATGAGTTGCCTGGCTGGTCTAAACCCTTTTATTTTTGAATCCTGAAGTTTTTAATTTCTTCATGCAGGAAATGAATACCCTTTACAGGTTCTGGTCGTATTTTCTTCGAGACCTGTTTGTTCCTTCAATGTATGACGAATTCAAGAAAATCGCGCTGGAAGATGAGCTCATGGTTACAATTATGGATTAGAGTGCCTTTTCAGATATTATAGGTACACAATGTTGCTAAGCTTAAAAAAATAACAAAAACAAATTTAGTACAGATATGTTTAAACGCAAGTGTTTAAACATTTAGACGCAAGTACAGATATGTTTAAACGCAAGTATTTAAACATTTAGACGCAAGTACTATCAACCCAGCAAAAAAATTTTTTTTTTTTAAGTATAGCAATATGGTATGGAAATGAAAGAGGATGAAAAGCTTGTTTTTATGGTGTAATTTTTTTTAAAAAAATAATGTCGTATAAAAAAGTTATGGCCGTTTTAAAAATGGAGGTGGAAGTGTGATTATTTTTTTATTATATTTATGGGAAGCCTCTTGGAGAGGTCTTAGAACCTGGAAGCCACATCCCAAAAGATGAGAGGATTTTGGGACACGTGGCCACGTGTTAGTGGCTCTTTTTTTCAAAGGTCATGGGAATCGGTTAAGGTGCCTCGGGAAAGGGGAACTGTCTCACAGAGACGGTTCCACTGGCTAGTTTGGTAAAAACCCAAAAGTCAAGGCTATTTTCGTGATTTTCCCTACAAATAATAGGATGTTTTCTTTGTATTGATTTTGAATTTCCTTGTTTAAAAAAAATCTAAAAGTTAATACAAATTGATTTTTATGTATCTTATATGATTTTAAAAAGTGCGTACATGAACTGGAATGTAACCAAAACTAAAATCGAAGCCGAACCAAAACTGGGTAAAACACCTATTCGCAACCAACTAAACCGTGACGAAATTGAACCAGTTTCAAACTGAAATCGGTTTCGCTTGGAGCTGGTTAGGGTAATAATCGGTTCTAAACCAAAACCAGCTTGTAAAAAAAATCGGAATATTCACCTCTAGCTCCTGGTCACCTGCCCCTTACGACTAACAAATTGGTTCATATAGACCAAGCTTTAGGCCCTATACAAGATGGCATAAAAACTTTGACATTACTTTTTTGAATCGTAATCATCCCAAAACCATCGACAAAATCCCACGAAATCTCAAATGGGGCATAATCTTGGCCATTTGAGAAACAAATCCACATCATAGTTAAATACTACATAAAATTTTTAATAAGAAAAACAAAATAAAAACACATGAGATCAACACTACATAGTTATTGATAAGTCCCAAAATTAGAGGGTATTATATACATGTTTTCACCTTATTATCATCTAAAATCAGGCTTTTATCTTGGTATTATCACGGTTTGTTTCCTTTTAATGATAATTGCACGTATTGAAGGTGAAAAGTGAAAAGAAGTGAAAACCGGCTTAAAAGACAAGGATTTGAAGACTTTTTGCAAGGTTCCAGATAAAGCACGACCGCGCTCTGTGTAGGCACGACACAGAGCGCGGCCGTGCCAACTGTTTCAGGTCAACAAATCAA
The DNA here is from genome assembly GCA_032199755.1 of Ambrosia artemisiifolia. Lineage (NCBI taxonomy): Eukaryota > Viridiplantae > Streptophyta > Magnoliopsida > Asterales > Asteraceae > Ambrosia > Ambrosia artemisiifolia. The sequence continues at coordinate 46,057,537 of CM063523.1, forward strand.
CATTTCCAAGTCAACAGAAGTTAAATCTGAAGATTTCAGATGTACCCGGGCGTGCTAGGAGGGTGTGCTTTACAACAGCGTGTTCTCCAAGGCTCAAACCGACAAAAGACTGACAAGACGGTTACAAATCTGCTGGAGCACGGGCGTGCCAAGAGAAGTTGCACGGGCGTGCCATCCCTAGTACAGACAATTCTCTAAGCCTCATTTTGAACATCCCATTTCACCCGAGTTTTACACACACTTCAGCCACCTCTAGGGTCTTGCAGGTGACCTTTAGAGCTTGGGATCACTCCATAAAAACTTGGTGAGAGAGAGTTGATAGAAAGATCACTAAAACTCATCCAAAACACCTTCTTTAATCCACCTACACTCACCACTATGTGTTATTCATGCACCCATGATAGTGTGATTGCTGTACAGCCAATGTCTGGCTAGCTAAAACAAGTGTTGTAAGGGTGAAGACTTATTTTGGTATGGATTATATAGTTTATGTTTGTTAAGTGGTATTGTGTTCTTGTTTGATTCTTTTCACTTAAACTTTGCTTGATGAATTAACTAACTAATTAACTCGTCTATGGTCTTGTAGCTGTTTTGGAAGGAAGTGGGAAGACTCATGAGTCTACCCGTGGTGTGTAACAACCCACGCACTTGTGAGCTAACCAATTCCCACGAGTAGTGATTAGTCCATTTGTGGGTAAAAATACATACACTTAGAGACTTAATCCTCTACTACCAAAATCTCACTTAGGGTCAGTACGGTCTATTTACTTGGTCCTAGTGATAAGTCGGATTTTAATCTTGCGACTTGGCTACATGGTCTATGTGTTAGCCTTGGCGCGGGTTAAGGTTTGATGACCCGTGTTAAAAGAAAACGCTCTTTATTTTCTTTTATCTGTATACTGCCACACAGTTATAGATAGACCATTCACTCTTTAAAAAGTTAAATTAATTCAAGTAAAAGTTGAACTTGTACCGGTTGGTCTTGACTCTTTTATGTTATCAAATGGCTTCTTGTCCGGTCATGCTCCGCCCACCGGCAAGTTGTCTATAAAAGTTTTAAGTGTCTAGATGTCATTATCGCAGTATTGGGAGGTGGATCATGAAGGGTTGGGTATACACAGTCTTGAGTCATCTATTTGTCAGTATTGAGAGGTGAGCTTACCGGTTCGGGAGACCCTCACTTAAAAACAAGAACACAGCTATGTCTTGCGATAACAGTCACATCTGGAGAATGCTGTAGCAACTCCAAGTTAAGCAAAAGTGCGCACTAGTTCACACCACTTTAATAAACTATTTACTATTAATCCATACCAAGGTAAAGTCGGATCCTGAAACAACACTTCGTGTTGGTATTGATTTTTATTTTGGTCACTCTCATTTTTCTTTCTTTTATTTTATCTTAGTTTTTATTAAAAGTAACTAGAAACTGAGTAGGGGAAGTCGTATCTTAGGGTTCGATACTCGGTACTTGTTATTACCTATACTACGCTCGATAGGTCCACTTACCTATTGTGTGGGTTTAGACTAGTTAGTAGATATCGTTTTATTTCTATAAATTTAAAACTTCGATAAGTGTTTTAAATTGAAGGTCACCTTTAATAACCCTTTTTCATCGGGTCTTCACATTTCCTTCGGGAAAGTGTTGACTGTAAAAAGAAAGTTTAAAAAGAGACCTAATTCACATGACATCAGTTATCAAAGCGCTGGGCGCATTTAAGATGCATAGACATTGACTGAGGTATAGACGCAAGCCGCAGAACAAGTGAGTGTATGAGAAAAAGAAATGCACTTTAATGAAAAAATAATAATAATATATTATGTATTAGAGTAATATTATCCTTCCAATAAAATAAACAAAAACTATTATACAACATTTAATATCTAAAAGTTCTAAAATAGTGAAGATTCAAAGGTAATTTCAACACTTGAAAGCTCTAAAAGTATAAACTGGATCATAAATTTAGATGAAATTTTTTATATCGGTATTATGAAAGCTTATATAGCAGAGACGATCAATAATTTTGCATTAATAATAAGAATAAAATAATAAATACCTATTGATCTTGTTGCCTATAAAAATATATAATCAAAATATAAGTAAAATCAAATTATAATTTTAATCGATACCATTGTAGGTATATAGTCAAATAATGTTGTACACGTATTAGAGCATGTGTAGCGGGGGGCTTTATGGGGAATAAAATATTAAAAAGTATTATGAGGGTCTCCATAGGGCTTTATGGGAAAACTAGTGGGAAACTCGCGCGTTGCGGCGGGACAGTTAAAACTTTAATGACTTGTTCGCCTATGCTTAATCGACTTGTAGATTATCACACGCAATTTTGTTTTAAACGAAGCTTACATTGAAACGTATATAAAAATAGAGTCAATAAAGGAACTTCTCTTTTCTCTTTCCTTTAAACACAAGATAATATTATCAATAGGATTTAAGAAAAAATATAAAAGCACATTATTTTATGAATAGTAAAACTTTACATTGTTTAGTAGGGTAAGCCAATTTAGCTCTCAATATACCAAATTATTTATGCAGTAGATATTTCCTAAAAGACTCAAATACCCAAAAGTTTAGTAACATTCTTGTGAATGAAAATAGATTTACTGAGTTTTATAAAGTACCTAATTGTATATAAAAGATTATAATAAAATATGTAGCATTATGAAAATTCTTTTTTACATGTTTTCTATTTAATATATTCATGTAGATTAAAGATGATGCTTTAAAGACAAATTTGCCCCTAAAATGTAGTTATTATGTACATTGTATGTTGTATCATATGCAAATGAACTTATACCTCTTAAATTTTAAGAAGTCATGCGCCATGCTGTGGGGGGAAACAATTTGCAATGTGATATCCGAATTCCTCCACTTTCATAGTCTTTGATAAATTAAAGGTAAAAAAAAGTTACCACATCCTAACAGAATCATACCATGGGTCTCCATTAAAAATATGCACTGCCCCAAAAATAATAACTAATGAGAAGTAGAATTAAAATTAAACATTAACAACAAAATAAACTATAAGTAGCATAAAGATTATCTAATCCATTAAACAAACAGTAACAATACCCTACCAAAGTCGAAATCAAAGATGAAGCTGAAGCCAGCGAGGATGATCAGATATTGATGATTGCCCATTACCCCAGTTGATGATTGTTAATTGATGTACGTTGTTTGAGAATCAAGAGTTGCTAAGAAGAAAAAAAACAAAGAAGTGTGTGTTTTTTGAAATGAGAGTGGTGGTGTGGGGTTTATAGTGGGTTTTAATGTTGAGTTTCTGGAGAGAAATTAGGAGGGTGGTAGAGGTGAGATGAGGAAGTATTAAATTGGAGAACATTAATGCTAAGATCTAAAATTTTACAGCCGAGGAGGAAGAAGCGCTTGAATTGCCCTATTGAATCACCATTAATGTCCTTTGTTAATAGCTTAAAGACTCGTTTACCCCCTAAATGGTTTTAATAATTGCATCAACAGGTTGTACTTTTAGCAATGAAACATGTAATTACTTTATAATATAGTACTAATTTAATATTTATGTTTAAACTAATTTCCTTAAACAATTTAATATGTATACACAAAGACAATTTTACCCATTAAATGACTTCAATAGGTATTGTATTATAAGCATCAAAGGTTGTACTTACTTAACTTTTGCCAGTATCCTTCCCTCATGCTTTATAATATACTCCCTCCGTCCCATTAGAAGTGTCTTAGTTTGAAAAACACAAAGTTTTAGGCACATTAAATAATTGCTTTTTTTGCTTGCCAAATGACAATAATACCCTTGTCATATGTGGGTCCATTATATTCTTTGTTTATTTTAGTTGTGTTTTTAAGGGTAAATTTGGAAGTTGGCTAATAATTTTTTAAAGTGGACACATGAAATGGGACAAATAAAAAAGGGAATATGGACACTTCTAATGGGACGGAGGGAGTAGTATAGATAGGTGTGTATTAGGAAAGAGCTCCATGGGGCTTCTTACAGATTAAAATATAATAATAATAATAATAATATAACTTTATCAACCACAACCCTTCATTATCACCATCCACCTCCTTCCCCAACATCCAACCTCCTTTTTGCATGCCATAACTCTCACCATGGAGATAAAGCTCAGCCCCATAACGCCTCCATAGCGCTGGCGGAGGCAGTGTTCCCGTCACTATAGAGGCCCATAACACCCTATAACGAAACGCTTTGACGTCCACTACGAGTGCACTTATAATATTATTTATCTTTTTAATCGCTACCAAATAATTAGCTGTTTTCATGTTTTCTATGCATGAATATGTTTCCAAAGCCTTATCAATGTCCACTTTAAACAAGGATACTGGTAATTCGCTTAGCCCACGAATGAATTTCGTTCAGGATCAATGGCCCATTTACAATATTAAGTCCACCGAGAAACGCTGAGTGACGGAGATAACGTTGTCCATGACTATGACCAGTCTTTTTTTCTTTTTTTTTTACAGCTAATTTTCTCCTCATTTTTACACCTCTTTTATTACACCATTTTTATTTTTGCCTTTTAGACTATCTCCATCGGCAACCATCATAACCCAACCTTTTATTAAAAAAATATTATCTCATTCTTTCACCTACACAACCCAACATTTTCAAATTTAACATCCATTCACAACCAAACATATCCTAAAAAAATTTTTTTTGAACATACTCGGTTTTTAATAAAATTTATATCAGGATGTTCAAAAAAAAGTTTAGAAGTACAGTGTATTTAATTTTATTTTTAACTTAAATATTATAAGTTATTTGAGTAAATTAGTTAGTGGGATGTTTAGTTTGCTTGCAACCATGGTTGCTCCACCGACCTGGTTGCCAAACTTAATATTTTTTTTTTAATTTTTTAGATGAATCATTCTTTTGTCTTCTTTTGCTTCATTGGCGATCACCCAACTTTTGATCACCAATGAGGATAGTTTTATAAGACTTGAACTCCCAACCTCTTCTTTACAACCCAACACCTTTACCACCACATCACAACGGTGGGTGGGGCAATGTGAGAATCTTTGAGGTTAATTTGAGATAGTCTTTTGAACAACGGCTATCAATGAGATTGGTCTAAATTCGTTGTGGGACTTTGGGTCTGGAATTTTTCGATATTGAGGAGACAATAGCAGCCCCGCTAGCATAAGGAACCGATCCGTGATGGTGGAATTCATTTACCACTGATATAAACAGTGGTTAAATGCCTAAATCTCCCCAAAAAAAAATTAACGAAGGCGAAACAGTTCCGGTGTGCACATCGTCATTTCGTGTTTATATTTTATTCATGTTGCTTCTTGTGGTTCAAGCCCCTCTCTACAAATACCCTGATAGGTTTTACAAAGAAAAACCTACAAAACTTCCAAGAAATCAAGAGGAGGAGAGATTCAAGCACAAAGCTTTGTTCATAATATTCTTGTTCATCCTCTCTGTAAAACTTACGATGCCTTTTAAAGGCTTACAAAAGGAAATAACTAACTTAGCCACTACTTCACTACTTGACATTAAAATAGATAAACACTAAATGAATTGAAAAATAGTAGGCAACGTGGGTATGGAGACTACATGTAACATGTGCGCGTATCCATTCCCGCTGCCTCAAAATGTTCTTGTCCTCAAGAACGGAATTAGTGCCACGGTGGTCGCCATTCGACTCTTCCGGTAGCATTTGGAGCGGTCTCAACGGGACGCCATGGTGGGCGCCATTCGGTTCTCTTGTCCACACTCCAAGAAGATTTGATGAAGAGCCACGGAGGCCGCCACTCTGTCACCTTGGTAGCATCCAACGAAGACTTAGCAAAGCACCATGGGTCCTTAGTGTTAGCCTTCTTAGCCACATCAAGGTTATGATTAGAAACATGGACCACGTATGCCTTGATTTTACCCTCTATTGCTTCACCCTTGGTTTTGTTCTCAAATGGCTTGTTAAGGACAGTAGGTTCCTTAGTAGAAAAAAAGCACCGTGAGTTTATCAAATTATTCTCGACAACACTTGCACAAGGTAGACCAATCAAATCAGGTTGTATTTGTAATTTTAAACAAATCGATGGTGGTTTTTGTTGTGTAGACGGAGGCGGTGAGGGTGCCCAATTCGAGGCGGTTTTTGGTGGTGGTGTCGTGTTTAGGACTGGTTGTGGTGGTGCGGAAACGGAAACCGATTTCAGCAACGAAGGCGGTTTCCATTCGAGGCGTACCACGGGAGTGAGCATGGTATCCGCGGTGCGCATGACACCCTTTTCAGCAAGTACGGGTGGAGGTGGTGTGGGTGATGCGACAATGGCGTTAGAAGCGGACTCAACGGATCGTGATGGTGGTTTGGGGCCTGATGCAGGAATGTTTTTTTGCGTCGAGGCCGGGGTGGCAGTTGAGGTTTGTTTTGGTGTCGGCTTGGTGGAAAGAACATCAGGAGGTTGGGGTTTGTATTGGGGTGGTGTAGATGACAAGGCTATTAATGGTGACGTGGAGTTTGGCTGTTGTGAAGGTGGTGGTCGAGCGGGAATTGAAGGTGGTGGTAGTCGATCGAATATGGTGTGAAGGATGCGGGTTTGTTCGATTAAGGTTTGGAGGTAGGTTTCCTGTTGGGCAATAAGTTGCCGGAGAAGATCGTTGATTATAGGGTCATTGAGTTCTTCCAAAGCCATGGAGGCTAAGTCTCAATGAAAGCACCAATTGATAGGTTTTACAAAGAAAAACCTACAAAACTTCCAAGAAATCAAGAGGAGGAGAGATTCAAGCACAAAGCTTTGTTCATAATATTCTTGTTCATCCTCTCTGTAAAACTTACGATGCCTTTTAAAGGCTTACAAAAGGAAATAACTAACTTAGCCACTACTCCACTACTTGACATTAAAATAGATAAACACTAAATGAATTAAAAAATAGTAGGCAACGTGGGTATGGAGACTACATGTAACATGTGCGCGTATCATACTCTCACTACACACACTAACAATTTGTGTTATGTATAATATGCAGAGAACGAAAAAGATAAAAAGCTTGAGAATATCTTGTTTTAGCTGCTCATCATTACTTACCCACAATCTATTCTTTCTTTTTAACAACTGATTATCCCAAGTGACATTAGGAATAGACTGACCACTTTTCAACTTCTATAACACCTTTTGTAAATGAGGGTCAGATTCCCAAGAAGCTTTAATTCTATTGAGCAACAAGGGATTGATAGTACTTATACCCATTTTAAACAAAGCTAAGCCGGAAACCGTTGACAACCCATCAGCCACAACATTCTCAACCCCTTGTTTATATAAAATCTCATAGGTGTAACCCATGAGCTTTGCTAGCCAAGTTTGTTCGAGGGGTGTAACAATCTTTTGAGACAAGAGGTATTTAAGGCTTCTATGGTATGTTTTAATCAAACTTATTGAATTCTCCATAACTATAAAACACATTTTTTTATAATGATGATAACTACCGTTTCTTTTTATAGGTTAAGATTACTGTACGCAAATTTAGTGATACATAGAATGGATGCCCAAGCATGTTTCTCATGCTGCATTTTATATTAAAAAATAAACTATTAGCAGTGATATAACTATATGTAAAATACAAGTTAATGAAACATCTCTCATACTTATTTGAAATGGCGATTATATTGTTCTTCATGTGACTGAAAAGATCGATAATAAGTTTTCGCTTCTGGCTTAAAAAATAAAACTAAAGATACAATTAGAACTAACCATTCGACTATTATAAAAGTCAACAGGTACATAAAACCAATATGGGTCATATGACACGTATCGTATCGTATTAGGGTTGATAATATAATTTTATGCTCTACATGACCTGTATCAACTTAAGCACATACCGGAGAGCATGAAGGTTGGCATAATTATATGTGCATGTAGGCGTGTTTTATGTCCATGTTTCTAAAAGGATTTCGACAAAGGAATGGACACAAACATGCACTAAACAGAATCTCTCAATCACACACATACGTACCTTTGTACCCATAGTTGTTATAAAGTACCTTTGTACCCATGGTTGCTCTAACAGCATCATCAACAAGCTCTTCAACACCGTTAAGCATCAAAACCTTTAGTATCAACTAGTGAGGATGCCCGCGCGTTGCTGCGGGTGCATTTATTTTGTTGCCTCATAGTTGTTGGGATTTGTAGTGTGTGGCGTTTGTGAATGATTATTTATGGTGACATGGGCGTTCATTAATTAGGTCTTGAGTGCCTTGAATAAATTTGTAAAAGTACACTCCATGTGATATTTCGACATGTATAACCTCTAGCAAGCGTTATTAGTTATGAAGAGTAGGTTATGAATACGAAGTGAAAATCCTTGATAAATCAATACTCACACCAATGCCCAACAAAAAAAAAAAAGCAACGCCCATGAAATGTTGTGATAATTTAAGGGACGTTAACTATAAGTAACCTTGTTGAGATTTGATTTTTATAAGGCGAATTTCATTCAAGACAGTACAAACAAAAAACACAGGCAACCACTATAGTTGATTTAAAAAAAAAACATATAATTAAAACATTATAAGTAATTGTTTTGAAAAATCATATAATGAAAATCCTAAAGCATGTGGGCAATAGCAGTACACAGCCAAGATACACAATTATGTAGAACCAAAATCTTATAACATGTGGTTTGATAGCATCTATTAATTTTTTAATAAACTCCAAAGCAAACATTTATCAAAATTTTGAATCACATCATGAACCAACAGAGACACATTTTAAGACTATCCAAATTAGCCATAGTAAGAACAAAAAAGAATCACACATAAACATAAATAGTAATTTTGATAGCTAATGTATATCCATCGTTGTAAGTTAAAATTAGTACAAATCCCTGTAGAACTCAAAAATCCAAAGAGGCTTTCTTTGTGTAAATGACCAAGCCTTCATGATTCTACCCCAACTTAAAACCTCACCTTTTATCTACACTGGCCAACATATAAGAATAGATCAGTAGAAATGGAACAATTTTTTTAATCATCAACATGGGACTTAATTGTATTAGCTGTTTGGTTATGATACATTTACAAAAGTAGACATTCCATATGTGTGTGTGTGTGTGATAAAAGTTAAACAGACGGTTCCAAATTCAAAACTGTTAATTTGTTAAACCATCAAACCGGCAAAACCAAACCATTTGGATTTCAATTCGTACAACAGGCTAACTTGCTTTGGTTTGAAAGGTCCAATCAGTTCCAACAATTTATGAACACCCCTAGTTAATAAAGTGTCAAAATAAGTAAACAGAAAAAAGTCAAACCTTGGTCGATCATAATCCCTAACACGGTCTCCGGACCGTGACCGTGATCTATGACGCCTCCTTGAATCACGGTCCCTTTCTCTATCACGATCATAGCGGTCATAACCACGACCACGTTCATGATGCGTATCACAATCTCTGCTCATACGGTCACTATCACGTGTACGGTCACGATCACGGCTACTGGCCTGGTCTCAGCTACCCTCTCGTTCAGGATCCTTGCTTCGTTCTTTTGATCTAAGCAAAAACTTAAAGATTTATCAACATATATATAAAAAACATGTGTTCCATTTACTTATGAATGGTTGATTCATGTTATACTTCATGTCAACACTTCAATGTGTCAACAAAACTAAAAAAAGTTGGCTTAGAAACCAATCAAACATATTGAACTTCATCCAAGTATTCAACTTTCCATTAAAGTCAACGATTTATTAAAGCTACATTATAGGCCATCCACTTATTTTTCATAGGGCATTTGGGTGAGTGTACAACCTACTCCTACTAATTTAACACAAATAATGATAAATAAAAACACTATGATGTCAATCCCATGATCAATTGTGTGCAATATATTCCATTGGGAAAAATAACTGTTGAATTCTATGGTTAGAAAAATCAACCAAAAAGTTTTTAATCTAGAAAAACAACAAATTTCAAGATGAGATCAATTGAAAAAGGATATGGAAGAGACTAACATATATCAGACATGAGTGCTTCAGCCGCTTCAAGTGCTTTTTGTGCTTCATCCAACATTCCTTGCTCCCCTAGAAAATGAAAGCATTAATTACAAAGCTTATTAATCAAATATAAAAAACTGATGCAATCATACAAATACATGGTTATAAGATTCAACTTACCAAGCTCTTCTGTTTTTTCAGCTTCTCATTAATCAACTCTTGAGTGCGAGGCTGCGAGCATCAGGAACAGGAACAGGCACAGGAAATGGCGCCAATGATGTAGGATTTGGAAGAGGTAAAGGTAAAAAAGCTCGATCTTTGTTAAATGCATCTAATAAGAGTATTGACCGGTAATAAAAGCAAAAGCACTCAGAATAAAATTCAAAGAAAGGCAACTAAAGGGCAGAAATTCAGCCTAGCTCTACAATCTAGTAGATGCCTAGCATCAAGTTCAAGCTACACAAAAGTAACTTGGTTAAGTTTATTTCTACAGATTTTTTTTTCTCATGGACTCATGGTTTAAGCCTATTCAACATATGCAAGGAGATGATGGTGCAAAAAAACCGGTTCTGCACCCGCAAATGTATAAAACCAAGAACAACCACTCCATTCTTCTTAGCGAGACTCACTAAAGCAATCTACAGACCACCAAAAACTACCATTTAGTGAATATTAGCTAGTAACACAACTTTACAAGAACATATCGAGTAAAGTAACCAACCTGGAGGTGTTTAACATGTGAAACAATTGTATCAATACCATCACGACACCACAACCAAAAATATGTCGAAACTTCATTGTTTCAACTCCTAAAACACAACACTTATTTTGATGATTTTGAGGGTATGCACAGAGTGGTTCAATTCGGTTATGAGCCATAACCAAATTTATTGGTTTGGTCCAACTTTGAGCGGCCTGTGTTACAACTTAATTTACACACATGAATTAGACAAAATAAAGATCAGATTAACCCTTACCACAACTCAATATGTGATGTTAGAATGAATTAGCCAAAACAACAATAAAAGTAAAAGTACTACCCATAACTAAACAGTTGCGTGAATGAAGGTTACAATCAAAACAACTAAAAGACCCAAAAGAACAAAAGTAAATCCCATGAAGATAGAATTAGGGGTAAAATTAGAGTTACCTTTATTTTGAGATATAGAGAGATATAAAGAAAGTCAGCCAATTAAGTTCCTTGTCATCATAATCTTCTCTGGTCGACACCACCGACAACCCCGGCAGCAGCCTGGGAACCTCAAAACCATCGTAGTCGCCTAGTCGGTGTCGAACTTCATGGTATCCACTGCTAAACGCTCCCTAACATAATCGATGAACATAAATTTAAAACTAAAGTGAAGATAACTTAGATCACGATACTGAAAGAGCACCAAGTGCGTGCCCCGCGTGTTGCGGCGGTGTGGGATCCAAAAACGACACCCAAATGTACAACTTACAAAATACATCAGTATGTTGATAATGTTGAATAAGCCTATTGGCTTCTTTGATACCACTCAAAGTTGCGCCATTAGTTATTGAGTAATGAGTTGTCTGTTTGTGAATCACTTGTTGACCGGAAAATGTTTTGTTTGGCAATGGCTCAACCACTATATTCATGTCAGAAATACTTGACCCGTTTGCAATATAATTGCCCACCCCCACATCCAAATCCCAACCACTCTGTTTTATTTCGTGATTTCAGTTTTCTACTAAGATTCAAGATAAGTCTAATTCAATAACAATAAGTCTAAGTAGTAATAATAACTCAAAATCAGTAACATGTCGATTATGAAAACAATAAAATAGTTCTAAAACAGTCTAAAGGCAAGAATGCTACCTCCACTGAATTAGTAAAAACTACCTGAAAATGTATTACTAAATGAGTTGAACTTTTCTCATTGGCTAAGTTGCTGAAACAAACACACCAAAGCAAAACTCTAAAATCATGGACAAAAAAGAAGGGGATGGTGCAACCAGTTTGTAGCAATTATTAGACAAGCTCAACAACTTCTTTGGTAATGAAGCATAATAAAAGACCAAGCATTTTCACCTACTGCGTATGAAGCATACATAAAAGTTTAGTATATTTATATTGATTATATTCTAACTAATCATAGTTATATATTCCATCGGAAAAGTTAATTATATATCCCACATGCTTATTGGTTCCCACAAGATATTGGTTAACCTACCCAATGACCCATTTGACAATGCTGCGCATATAGGTAAAACAGGCAGATCTCAAAAATCCAAAGCTTCTAAAAGTGCTCGGGTGGGATCAAAGTTGATTGTTATAATTTTATCAAGCATGCCTAGAAACCATGTTTTATTAAAATCAGTCACCAATACAAAACCATCTTCGTAAATTTGATAACTGTGTGCATGAAGTATACTAAAACAAAAGTCAAATTACAATGTTTTAAGGAGTCGATCATTACCTTAACTTTTCATCCAAGTATGTTATATATAGTTGGCACAACCACTTTCAGGAGCTTTATCTGCAAATCAACACAAATCTTCTTTAAACATCACTCAATTTACAACGAAATTAACAGATTTTGCAATTAAAACTTCAGTAACATGATCAAAATTCATAATTTGATTTAGTAATCAACCGTGTATCACAATGTAAAATTCGTAATTAGAGTTAAAAGGGAAAAATGCTTTACCACTCGTGTCTCCTCGATTCGTAATCTCTTTGATGCTTTACAATCTGACAAATGGAAGTGAGGATATATTAGGTTAGCAGAAGGTGTTGATACTGAATAGGGAGGGGATTTTAAAGAATATGATGCGTGGGTAACCGACGACGCTTTATTTCTTCAATTAATGACTGATAATTGTTCATGCTTCATGACCGGAGATTTACACCATGAAGTCGAAAGCACGTCTAATAAGAAGAGCAACAGACGCATCTTACGCCCTTTCGTAACTGAAGTCTTCAAGTTGTTTGAGCAAAAAGGGAAATTCAATTAGGTTACGAATTGAAAGAAACGAATGAGGTAACCGTTGTGTGTGTGATGGTTATGTCGATTCAGAGTATCAAGAATTGAATGGGAGTAAGGGTTATTACCGGGAAGCTAAAGGTAACATTAAATTGGCAGGAGTTAGGAAGAGAGTGGGCGAACAATTTTATACTTTTAACTAAAATGTGAATACAAATTTACTAATATACCCTTCTAAGTGTCTTAATGTTCCACAAAGTTCCAATTATACCCTTATTATGTAAGCATAAATCACTTGTGCATGTTTGCTTCTTAAGTTGTACGGAAATGAAAATTACTATCCTAGCCGTCACTCTTCCTTAATAAGATAATATAGATATAGATAAACCATGCAAGATAATTAAAGATTGGTGATTTAAAGACTACTTGGGATTATACGGAGGATCAATTGTAGAAGCCAACACTCAGGTGATTATGTTCCAAATTATCTTATTTTAACCTCAATCTTGCGTATACTAAAAACATAAGTGATTATGCTACAAGTAACCTTAGATTTGAAAAATCTCACAAAAAGCTTTTAACCTTATAAGAAGTAGCCATAAACAATTACATCTTAATAACATAAATGCACCCAACTATACCACCTTAGGGTATTTACCACCAATTTAAAAAGAAATATCAAAATCCCATCTCCAAATACGACAAAGATTTATGAGTTTCAAGAGAAAATTACAAAGAAATGAATGAACCACTTGATAAATAACCAGAACCAATTCAAGTTTAAAATTTAAATAAAGTAATCGAAAAGCAACTCTATTTTCTAGTTAAATTTATATATAAAAAAAAGAGATCCAAATTACTTTCGTGCCCATTGAAGGGCTTGGGCAGCGGATGTCGGCAATCGAATACAGGGCTATTCTCAAATACCGGCTCATGATACCTCTGTTCCCCTCGGATGAACCATGCCCCATTTGCAAAAAAGCATGTCTGGATAAATTTGGCGAGCATGCGCTCCACTGCAAGGAATTGCCGGGGTTCAAGTACCGCCATGATTTGGTCAGAGATGTTCTATGGGATGTGCTTCTAAGTGCGGGAGTCTCAGCCAAGAAAGAAGCACCAGTCAATTTTCTGACTGAACCCACGAGAGGGGAGATCTACCTTGCGTCATGCGCAAGGTTGTAGAACTCGCTAGGCGCTAGTCGGCCGGTGGGGTACCGACTAGAGATTAACCGGGATTAATCAGGATTAATCGGGATTAATCAGATTAGATTTATATATGTATTTTTCCAAATTTATACATATATAATGTTAATTTTATACCTTATATCTATAAAATTTGAAGTTTAGGGGCCAAATATAAACTAGTGAATATGGATGGGGGTTAAATATTAAAATACCTAATCTTAAATAATCATAATCACCTTCATCGTTCACCATACCCCGTTTTTTCCTCCCATTCCTTCTTTCATTGTACGGAACCATCAGACGCAACTAGGGTTTTTGGAGTTTCATCGATTTTGGTTCTAAATGATGGATTGTCATCCAATTTTGAGCTAAGAACTTATTTGATTTGATCGATTTGCTCCATATTTGACCCGTTCGAATTCATTTTTGACCAAATTTTGAGTTTTTTAGGTCCGACAAGGACCAATTTGGTCAGACTAATCGGTGATTAATCGCGATTTTTACAACACTGGACCACCACCGATTAATTTAGTGATGAGCCCAAAATTAATCAGTAAAATGGGGACTAGCGATTAATCACCGATTAATCGATAATTAATCGGGATTTTTACAACCTTGGTCATGCGGATGTTCTTGTGTTTGGATGGGTTGGGGGCAAACATGCTTGTGTTGACTTGACAGGGGTGTCCCCCTTGGTAGGTTTGCGAGACAGCGGTTTTGTACCGGGGTAGGCAGTTTTGAGGGCAGAAGCTAAGAAGGTCGCTAAGCACGAAGCAGCCTGTTTAGAGAATCAACATGTCTTCCTGCCATTTGCTTTTGACACATTTGGATCCCTGGCCCCGGAGGCAGTACGGTTTTTGAAACGAGTGCAGAAGGTGGTCCACAGTGACTCGCAGAGCCCTAAGAACCAAGGGTTTGTGTTTAGCACGATAGGCTTTGCGATTCAAAAGGGGATATTGGCGCAACTTGTTGCCCGCTTACCCACCATCTAAATGTAACTTGTTTTGACAAATAATAGTTAAGAGTATCTTTCATTTGACAATAACACATACTTGCGATAATCAAGCTTACCCTTAGAATCTCTACTCAAATTGAAGAAAAAACAAAGCCAAGCTCCAAAAATTAGGCATGGAGAAGAGATTTTGATATCTACGTTTTATAGCCTTTGCAAACAAAATCAACCTCTCGGAAAACCAACCAGAGAAAAAGAATATGGTGAAATAGAGAAGAGGAACGTGAAAAGCAAAACATGTCAAAGATAGGAATAAACGAGGAGCATTACATGGGTCACTAGAATCTACAAAAAATGAACAGAGTCTTGAACCTAAACATATACCTATAACCCACAAACCTGGAGAACACCGAAGAAGAGGAATGTGAAAGGAAGAATATGAAATGCGATTAAGATTTTTTTGAGAGAGAGGGTTAACAAAGCAAGTGAGTTTGAATTTTGAAATTTCCTCTAGTAGCCCGCCTGTTTTAACTTCAATGTGTGGGTGTGGCTTCAAAGCTTAATTGATTGTACCAAATGCATAAATAGTTGTACATGTTGAAATTTTAAGATATTTGGTAAAATTACCATCTTGCCCATCCTATATGGTTATTAATATAGTAAGATGTGAGCATGAAAAGCTTATATAGCCATACATAAAAGAGAACGTGAGAAATATTAATAACAATAAAATACTAAATCCAACTAAAGAACTGGTAACCACTAACGTCTCTTTCTTCCAACGTACATATGCTAGGAAGTCAGTCAACCACAACCCACTTCTTTGTTATTCAACTCCTACACATCCTACTTTTCGGGTCAACCAGGACCAAGTAAGATGATCCATAACCATCACTCATGACACGTGACCCGCGACCCGTAAACGACCATTAACCCAACGACTTCTTTTCTTGGGAATATAATTATGTAGCTCGAGCAAGATTTGGTGTGTTAAGTCTGTGTGTTGACGTCTAGTGCTGTTACCCAAGTGTTGCAAGGTCTCATACGCGTTACTTTGGAAAGGAATGAAAAACGCTGATTTGGATTGTCACACCCTTACTGTTTTGGGATCGTAAAAGGGGTGTACGGTCAGAATAATATGTAGCATAAATTGTTTTGTTAATCTATTTCAGCAAAAGGATGTTTTGAATATTGGCTTGTTGGCTGTTGCAGTAATAAGTGCAGCTTTGGATACGGGAGGGGTCTCGATTGTACAAGCGAGGACGCAAGTTTTTAGTTTCTTTGTCATGAACCAGTGCTAGGCATCTGTCCGCCACTTGTTACCTGTGTGTTTGATGTGTGGGGGCAAATGAGATCCCAGATGCTCGATTGGAAAGGCTACTATACTATACATTTTGACTTAACTCTACTCTCGTAGCACTAGACTCACTATAATAGTCCTTCCGGCTGCTCTTGCTGAAATCATTACTCTTCATTCTCCTGTGCTCTAGCAATTGCGCTCCCTATACTACTACCATGTAGTTAGATAGGGACAATCAATCCGGGAATCTAGGAATGAATGTGGATCCCTATCAATATCAAAATGAAGAAACTAGAATGAAATAGATTACCTTTCGCTAACTCAATAGATGTATCTGGTCTGATACGGTATAGTATAGTACAGTACAATACGAGACAATGGAATGCAATGGGATGGATGGTAGAGGGCTACTTGCGCCCAAAAGCGATTATTCACTTGTCCCTTTGTCCATAGGGACCTCATGGCATACAACCGAACAAGTCTATAGTGTTGTAACTATTAAGTGCCGTAACACTGCTAGTGTTTGCATCACGTTAGAGTCACATGTGGGTGAACCATAGAGCAAGACGCCACCATTTGGTTTGGAATTTTGATGTTTTTTTTACACTTCCTTTGTAATTTTTATCACGGGTGCACGGGTTAAGAAAAGGTTTAAGTGACGGTCTATCTCCTTGTATATTAGCGTCTTGTTAGTATCACAGTATGTAAATATTTGTTGATGGAATAAAAGTCTTTACCGTTAAAAAAATGCATGAATATTATATTTCTTTTTAACTTAATTTAGTACTGTAGTTTTTAGATTCGATTAGTCATATGATTACATATTTGGAGGGGTCAAGTTCGATTCTGATGGCCCCCCGGTTTTCTACTACCGTGCATTTACTCCTAAGAGGCTTGCCTTTTGTGGAGGGTGCAACATCTGTCAAGTGGCAGGTGGCGGGAAATTTTCCGGGTGGAAGCCTTAATGCCCCTTATGCGCAGCCTCGACTCGCTTGTGGGCCGGCCACTCTCGCGTCAGCATGGACCCAGTTAAGACAACATAGTCTGACCATTTTAGAGTGGTTAGGGGATCCCCTTCTGGAAGGTTGTGGTGAGCTCTGCCACAACATAGAAAATCACCTTCCAAAAAAAATATGATTACATATTTATAGCAAAAATTTAACTTCTTGTAACTTATTAAATTAATGCAAGAAATCAAGTAGTCTTGTATATTTTGTTTACAAAAGCTGTCAAAGTAATGATCTTTTTCTGATGTACTTATTTTTAAAAATAACTAGCGGGGTGCCCGCACGATGCAGCGGGAAACACAACATTTAGGTCGGTAATCTAGGGATGCATAGGATGATTCGGTTTGAACTTGAGCTATAACTCTACGCTTTGATGCGGTCGTGCCTCTTTTAAATGAATATTATTAGTTCATAGTAACACAAGGTCAAATTGCATCAAATGAATAACGTTGAACTATTTAGTTGACCAATACAACAGTTTACTACAAATTTTATCATATTTTCATTGTACGTCTATAGCTACAAAAGAGAAAACGAGAAAGATCTTGTTCTCTGCTAAGTATGTCATATCTACTTTTATCATATTTTATTTCAAAAGCACCTAATGAATATAGGGAAAAAAAACACTTGATGAATATCTTATTAAGAAAAACAAAGGATTATTGAAGAGAAACAAAAACTTACAATTTCAAAAGCACCTGATGAATATAGGGAATAAAACATGCATTCCACAATTTAAAATTACCTTGCAATAGTATAGTTGACTAAGAACAAAATCCTAAAAGTATAATCAGCTCATAATCGCCTAAATAAAACCAACATTTAAAATCCTAATCAAACCACTCAATCCAACAATCAAAATAAGTTAAAACAACATTCATAAATGAATTATTTTCAAAACTCACCTAAAATAGAGATGCAAGAATTAAACATATAACCTGATCGGCACCTTTCGTGTTCTAACTTACACAACAACATATGAAAGAGTTGATGTTGAGTGAAATGGTGAAATTCATTTACTAATATAGTAATGATAGGAGCTTCAATTTCAATCAATTAGATTTATGGCATATTGATTGAAATAAGACCTTTGGTGTGCTTTGGCTGTTTTATCGATTGAGTGTTAAGCGTCTTAAAATTAAGTTACAGTAGGAGCTTCAATTTCAATCAATTGGATTTATGGCATATTGATTGAAATAAGACATTTGGTGTGATTTGGTTGTTTTATCGACTGAGTGTTAAACATCTTAAAATTAAGTTGATAGTTGGATCAATTTAGTATTACATACGTAAAAATATTATTTTATCCCTTACTAACTTCGTTAGGGTATTGTATCATATGCATTATATGGTGTAATTACTTAAATTTTGTTGGAATCCTTCCTAATGCTTTTTAATATAGTACTAGGTGAAATCCCGTGTGAAAACACATGAAGATTATTCCAACTAAAAGCTGGAAATCAATTCATTGATAGTTTTGCATTTGCCTTTGGTAATCACTGATGAATAATACTCCGTAGCTGAATGTGAAACACTTATGAATCCGTAACTATTGATGAATGAAACAACTGATAATTTTCCACTTGTGAAACAAGTAACAGATGATTAAACAAACTTCCGATGACAGCAGTAGTTTGCATGCAACAACAATTCTCATCAGAAGTTTGTTTTGGAGCATATGTTCATTCAACAGTTTCCTTCAAACAGATGTGGATATAGAGAAAATAAACAGCCTTTATGAAGGTCTGTTTAATAAACACCAAATCAAGAAGTAAATTAAACTTCTACAATCAAAATTGTCAATTACACTAAACAAGAAAATATAAACAAAGCAACTACTCAAAATCATAATATTCAGAATTACCACATAAATAATCAAAAAGTTAATATAGTTAACTTAAAAACTACAATCATACACCACCAATATGCAAACATTATATCAACATCAAAATATTACCACTGCCTACTAAAAGATCAATGTTTAGTTATGACCAAAATTCCTTCTGATTCATCAAACTTGAAATTACACCAGTCACCGCTTTTCAAACCTTTGGATTTTATAAAGTTTATCCATCCACTAACAACAAACCTATGAAGTGAGAGTACAAGAATATTAGTTATATTATTAAAATAAAATGCATTTTTAATTCCTAAAATTTATGTACATACCTTTTGGAATTCATATATTGTTCAACACAAAGTTTACACTCATTTACTTCACCACCATTCACTTGAACCAAAATTTTATCTGACAGCGTAAAGTTAGCTAACTTAGCTATTGTAGAACGAAGCCACCGAAAATTGGATGTATATTGAAAACATTAGTACTTAATTAAGTTTAGTACCATAATGAAAAATATAAAACTTCAAAAGTAAAACAATAGTAGTTAATTTGAGTAAAGTAATATATAACTTACATAATATTTAGTAATGAAAGCATCATACTCATAAACTTCAAAATTAATATTCCCATCTAAATCATTTACCTATCCAACTATTTAAAGCAAAAAAAAATTAGTACATAACATTAGATATAATGTAATACTAATTGAATATAAATTCTTATATTATTATATACAAAACATATAAACGGTTTTTAACCTGCATATCAAGCTGACCATCATCAGAAATATCAATACCTTCAACTGGTTGTTCAATTTGAAGATTTTGACGAAAAAAAGTAGCACAGTTGTTTAAAAAAATCGTAATTTCAAATGTGCACAGGTCTTTCATCTCAAGAAACAGAAAATCGAAAACATTCAACTTAAGATCTTTAACTACATTCATCCACCCACGATACAAATATTACTGTTTCTCCAAAGAAATCTTCTTTAAACGCCATGAAAGATCACCAAAATTAATAGTAGTAAACGCTCAGTAACTTTATCACGAAGATACACAAAAGAAAAGGTATCAGGTACTCTCTACAGGTAAGTATTTTGTTTCAATTCTATATGTTGTGATCTTTTTCCAGAAATAAAATGCGATATTCAGTCACTGTTTATAAGAATACCTTTAAGGTAGCGTTTGGTATGATAGAATGGACCATTACGGGGTAATGATAATTAGCGTGTTTGATTGGTTAAAGGAATGGAATCACCCATTCCACAAGGCATTCCATTCCATCAAAACCATTCCATTCACCCCCTATGATTTTTTTTCATTCCATCCCTCATTCACCTTTTACTAACACCACCATAACCCACCAATCACCACCACCATCTACCACCATTGTCACCACCCACCACCGCTGTCACCACCCACCACCGTCGCCCACCACCCACCGCCGTCGCCCACCACTGCTACCACCACCCACCACATTCATCGTCGCCACCCACTACCTTCACCCACCCACCACCGCCGCCACTCACCCACCGCCGCCATCCAACACCACCCAACACCGCCCACCATAGACAGCCACCGCTGCTATCACCACCCACCACTATTGTCACTGCCACCCACTACCTTCACCCACCCACCACCGCTGCCACCCACCACTGTCACCCACCCACCATCACCGCCATCCACCTCCACCCATCGCCATTTTCGCTACCACCCATCACCACCGTCGCCACCCACCACCACGCTACTGCCACACACCATCATATACCATCACGCCACCAACCACCACCCACCACTGCCACTACTGACCATCGTCGCCCACCCACCATCACAACCATCTACCTCCACCTTTCACCATCGCCACCACTTTTTTTCCGCCACCCACCACCACCGCTACCGCCACATATCACCACCCACCATCACCGCCACTGACCACCACCCACCACAACCACTCACCACCGATTTTATTCCTTTGTCTTTTCCTGCCAATCCAACAACACAATTTCATTCCCACATGGCAACCAAATAAGACATGGAATGGTAATGATCCATTCCATTACCTTGTCCATCCCATTACCTCATTCATTCTATTCCCTCATTCATTCCATTACCCCATACCAAAATGGACCCTAAGCCTAAAGTGGCTTAACTAGATTTTTGTAAATATACATATCACACTGATTTAACTAGAAAATGTCAAATGTTTTACCTTCTTGGCAATTCTATGTAAATAATTTCTTGATGAGGCCTATTTGGATATTACTAATGTCTGTAATGAAAGGGATATTTATTGAGGAGAATCTGCAACATTAAAATTTTCCTTCAAAAATTACTATTTGTTAATCCTTATAGTAATTTTGTATTTTTATATTTTACTAAAATACTCTAGTGTAAAGAATAATGGTCTAAGTAGAGAAGAGAAAGTCAGCCTAATTTTGGTTTCAGATTTGGCATCTCTTTTACAAAATCTAACTACAATGGAGTAGAAGGCCCAAGTAGTGGTTGTATGAAAGCAGTTGACACCTGGATGCATGCATTTTTGAAATGTTAGAATTTGCATTATGGTTTCATAACTTAAATCTTATTTGAGATACCCAGTAAATCAATTCCTTTTAGTGCTCAATTAATGTGTTTGGTTGGTATAATCATCGATAGAATTGGAATGGAAAATATGTAAAATGACATGAATTCCTAGATGTATGACAACATTCCCTCTCACCTTTGAATGATTTTAAATCCCAAGAATTGGAGGATTTCAAATGATTTTAATTCAATTCCAATCGTTTCTTTTTTTTTAAACGAACACGATATGGAATTGAATCAAATTCCAATTCCATTCGAATTCCATTCATTTCCTATTAAACGAACGCTACCTTAGTGGAAAGCGAGGAACGAGAAGACCTTTGAGAACAAAGAGGTGAAGATTTTTGACGTTATTGCGGATATCAAGATCCTCGGGTTTCTTTGGTACAAACACAGAATTAAAAAAGACGTAGTGGATTGGGATAGATGGAATAGATTTGAAATAATGTAATTCGTTTTTCTTGTATTGTGGTTTTCGGCCCCTGTCTCTGCCTTGGAGATAGTGTGTCATTCGGTGGTTTAATAAAAGTTATCTTTCAAAAAAAAAACTAATCATATTTATTATATAAAAGTCAGCACTTTCTCATTTGTAAAACTTGCTTCAATAAGTTTCAAAGTTAGAAGTAGAAAGCAAAAATCAGCAAACACGTTCACGTTCTCATGTTTTAGTAGTTGAGAATTATTGTTTTCCAGTGCTTTGTACTTCTATCTTTGCATTCAACATAGGTTCACCGAGGTGGTTGTCACACCCTCAAATTTCCACAAGCGGAGTTCTACCGCGAGGCGTGTGACACACCAAGATCCAAGTCAACGGTCATAATAAACGACGTCTAAATGTAAAAAACATACGTAAATAAAATCATGCATAAGATTTAAAACCAACATTTGAAAGTGCGGAATCATTTAAAGTTTACAAGTCATGAGTAAATAAAGACATGAGTTCAAAAGTTTAACATCAAAACATACATGCATAAATGATCCTAGACGCGAGTACGACTCCAGTGCGACTCCGTGCGCCTAGCTGACAGCTGCTACCTTAGCGACCTGAGAAAACATGCTAAAAGAGTCAACATATAATGCTGGTGAGTTCACATGTTTTATTTAAACATTTAAAACAATCCCTGAAAACCTTTACCGTTGCTGTTACTACTATGCTTGTGTGAACGCTAGCTAGGCGTTATGTAATATTACTACTACGGGTGAAACCACTGCTGACTGTGTTGTTACTGCGTAACTGTGTAACCCTTAATTCCGGACTACCGTCATCACCGGTAGGCCCTGTGTGTTTAGAGACAATATGCACCCGCCCGGCCTCCAGCCGTCGAGTGGGGTTTGTCAGTTCTCAATAGCGCTATCCACATTTCCCCGCCATATACCCATGTTAGTGGTTTCTAAGGGAATTTAGATGAACCGTATAATAATAAGATGTGAGCCATAGTATAACATGAAAATGTGTGATAAAAGAGTTTGAGCATGTTTCTCCCCAGAAAACGAAAACAGTAAAGTGTGGGGCCGTGAACTCACCTTAGGTTGCGTCTTCCGTTTATGAGTATACCGTTATGTGTATAATAGCCCCAACTAGTGGCGACCTATCATAGGATGTGTGTAAAGTTAGACTAATAACCCGTTGGGTTCATTAGTCCCTAATGTCCAGTCCATGACCATTATATGTTTGAAAATGCGTTTGACTGACAACCAGACTACATGAGACAAGACTCGACATCCCACTGGTGACCCGACATCCCACGTGTTCATCTCATACACTAAAACATACAATTCATGCAACCAATACTTAACACGTGTTAAAGTTCAACAAGTCTAACATATAGTTCAAATAGCGCACAAATAAGTCCGAGCACGTGTTACTATGTTACTAGGCATGATACGGGGTTTCTAGCATGTTCCTAGGTGTCAAATCGGGTCTCGGAATGTCAAAATACATTTACAACAGCAGCACATGCGATTAGGAAAAGTCAACTAGTGATTAGGAAGGTCAACTGGCGATTAGCATTGTAAATTCTAGGTGGGAGGGCGATTAGGCTCCCTAATCGCCTATAGATCAGGTGATTGGGGGCCAATCGCCTATGATATAGGCGACTGAGAATTCCTAATCGCCTATGCTGTTCTGTTCCGCCTTTTTCGCGCGTTTAACCCTCCAAATCAGATCCGGAACGTGTGGAAACACAAAATATC
Source organism: Ambrosia artemisiifolia (assembly GCA_032199755.1). Classification (NCBI taxonomy): domain Eukaryota; kingdom Viridiplantae; phylum Streptophyta; class Magnoliopsida; order Asterales; family Asteraceae; genus Ambrosia; species Ambrosia artemisiifolia. The sequence continues at coordinate 46,081,505 of CM063523.1, forward strand.
AATCATAAAATATTAACAAACATATGTCAAGCAAAACCCCTAAGTTATTATCATTCTAACACTACCGAATGCACGTGTTTTCCTAAAATAGCATACTTATCATGTAAACATCGCATCAACATGCAAAAACTTGCCCTAAATAGCAAATATCCAGATTTCATCACGTAACAACGTTGTCCGATACTATCTCACTGTTCTAGCATCATCCTAAAGCAAACCCTAACATCATATAGTCAACAAAACACATCATATCATCCTTAATCATTCAAAACCATTCAAATGGGTCAAAATACCAAACATCAACAATACACAACCATGGACCTCCAAACTCCTAAGTTAACATTATCATAATCCATTTAAGTCAGAAACACATTCATAACACAAGAATAACCATGTTTTAATCATAAAAAAAATCCTACCTTTATACAAATACAACACATATAACATGCATAAAGGTTTGGGTTTGTTTAAAAACGGTTTTTAATAGGTTTTCAAAGACATAATAGTTTAGAAATCAGGTCTGGACCTTTAGGGAACAAAACATAATCATATAAAGGTTTGGGGATGAAGAACACACCTTAGATTTATAGGAAAATGATGTGTAAAGCTTGGAAATGTGTGTTTTGATGCAAAAACGTGTTCCAGAGGGTGTTTGTGAGTTGGGATAGGTTATGGGACGGCTAGGGTTGCACAAATGATGCTTTACAAGTCAAGGGTGGTATTTATAGGCGTTTCTAGTCGTCACATACAGGTCAGGCGATTACGCAGAGGTTACAGGCAATTAGGGCTGCTAATCGCTAGTAACCACTAGCGAGTAGCCCCCAATTGCCCCTAATGTCTTCCTACTCGCCCCCTTAATGGCGATTAGGGCTGTCCCTGATGGCCTAATCGCCTATAGCTCATGTGTCTGGGTTTTTGGCGCGTTAAACCCTATTTTAACATATATAAACACGTTTTCACATACCGACAAGTCACATAAAGATTATAGACACATATTTCATGAAAACAAACACGTTCACACCCGTTCACCAATTCCCGGGACTCGAGACCTGTGTGTGTTAAAACCCTAATGATCCTCTGAATCATTGATCCCTCGACAAATACTTAACGCGACTTGACTCGACTGACCCTGTCATGTGTAATGTATGCACGACCCGCTAAGGTAGACTTACTGAGTTTTCAAAAAGTTAATAACCAGAGTTTGCCGGGTGTCACAGTGGTCCATGAGGATACTGACCTGCTATGCCTTCAAGAACAATCTAGACGGTATGGTGTAGGTTTATGGGACATGGTTAGTTTACTATTACTGAAGTCAACTTCTTAATATTTTTCTATTCCACATCACATGGTAAATCAGAATATGCCGAATATTTGGCTTAAATTTTATATATATGGAATGTATGTCATGGCCTCTATGGAAATGAAAATTGATTATAGTTTGTGACTTATTGGATTTGCAAGAACATGTATTTAGTGTGACTTATTTGAATTTTATATTGCACCAACTGTTAATAAGTTATATTGTCGTCTAAACTCATTATATGTTGTCACTAACTTGATTATATGTGGCCGTTTTGTTTTAGTCTTCGAATCTGTTAAGGCTGCTACCACGAACCTCCCTCCATCTGCTGTTGGTGATCCCAACAATTTTGATACCATGGGCCTCCGAATCAATGGATCGCTTCCAAAGAAAAATATTTTCAAGCCAATCTACTTGAATCACTTAAGAATCTGAAAAAACCAAGCAACAAGTAAGGATATAGATAATTACCCGTATGTGTTACATGTTGACCCGCGTACTCATATGGATGTTCATTTTGTTTGTTTGGAATTGGATGATAAATTTGAGTTAGGGTGTGTAGTTTCCAGTGGAATTGGATGCTTGTTAGAATATAATCTTGATTAATTAAACATACGTTAATATTGGTCTATACATATGTTAATATTATGTCCTAAGTTTAAAAAATAAAGAAATGTGAACCGATGTGTCACATTCAGTTAGGAACGGTTAAGTTAGTTCATGAATGGTTGTGTTGTATAGTCACACCGATTCATATATATATAGGGTCAAACATATCATTTGTAAAGTATATGTTTGTTATGTTATATTAACTAACTTAAAAAATCCCCTCTATCCTTTCCCTCCAAAATCTCTCTATAACCGAAACATATTTACAAAACCTGTGTGCATACTATGAATTCAAACATGGCATCAGAGCCAAGATCCAAGACCTGTGGAATTTTCGGTGTTGTTGATAAAGAAGAAGATGTTCGTTGTAAAGGGAAAGATGACGGTTACAAGAAGAACCCGTTAATCCCTAGTGTTTATTTTGATCATGATGATCATACATGGAAGGCCAAGAAAGAAGGCAGTGAATACGAGGACTATGATAATCCTCTTAACATCAAGTGTTCAACATTTAACATCGGATCATCATTTAAGAATGAGAAAGGCGATGAATCAAGGAAGAAGAGGGCCCAAAGAGAGTTTAACCATCAAACAAGTAAGAAAGAATCTGTTTACGAATACCCTTAAGGGATGTGTTGTAGTCTATGCAAAGAACCTTTTCATTACCGAAAGAATTGCCCCAAGAAAATGGGAAAAACGAAATTTATGATAAAAGGAACAGACGAGAAGGGTTGGAATGAAATTTGGTATGCAAGTTTAACAAGGAGATAACATGGTTGTGGTAACAAAGAATTATGCATGTACCTAACCAATTCATTTGGTATCGAGGGAAGTCCCGAAGGATATAGGAAGGAGTATTTTTCGTGGAAGAGGAAGTGTGTTAATAACGAGTGGAGGGAAAATAAACCGGATAAAATCCGTGTACTATGTCCCAACATTGAGAAAGAATATCTTAAGTATCGAAAAGTTAACACAAGAAGGCTTCGAAGTAGAGTTTGATGGATACATTTGTCACATTTCTAAGCCATTAATTCAGAAACCAAAAGAAGTACGGAAAGTGAAGATGATTACATGTCGAAAGTGTCAATGGGAAGACCACTTCACTTTTAAATGTCCCTTAAGCATTCAAGAATTCTACAGTCCTACAGAAGGCGCAAATAAGGCGCAAAACTTGCAAGGAAAAGATATTATTCAAGAAGAAACTCATTCGGTTCATGTGACAAATGAATATAAAGAGAGAGCAATGTTATTTAAACATTTTGAAGACTTCTCTATAATGAAAGACAAGAAAGAAGCCGAACCCTTCATGGAGAAAGGACCGATCATGTACCCCTCAAAAGATTCATGATTGCAACATTGTATTGTGTTTATGGATTTAATCCATATTTCCACTATGGTTCAAAGATACAAGATAAATTTTGAAGCCGAATTCGAAAGCATTGTAGAATGGTTCATGAAGGATTTCATGAAAATAAGGATTCATGCCCCTATGCCACCACTAGATTGCAAAGGTTATCCGATTAGTATATGTGAACTCTATATGACCGTGCAAATTTGGTGGGTATCAAAAGGTAACCGAAGATGAAAATTGGGTTGTCATAGCATTGGTATTAGGATATGGGTTTGGAATGTCAAAGTTGACCTATGAAGACGAAATCGTCAATACTCTAAGGAAGATGTATATTAGGTATTTGTAGATACTAGAATGGTATCATCTCATGTACAAAGGTCGGGAACTCACCGTAGAAGTAGGAGAACCAAATGAAGGCAATCGAGGAAAGATGAAGGAGGAATGGAGAGACGAAGATCTACCTCCAAAGAAACGCTCTAGATCATCGAGTGAAGAAGATTAATGAATCAATATTAGCACGGAAAATGTTAGAATATAATATTGATTAATTAAACATACGTTAATATCGGCCTATACATATGTTAATAATACTATGTCCTAAGTTTAAAAAATAAAGAAATGTGAACCAATGTGTCACATTCAGTTAGGAACAATTATGTTAGTTCATGAACGGTTGTGTTGTATAGTCACACCGATTCATATTATATATATAGGGTCAAACATATCATTTATAAAGTGTGTGTTTGTTATGTTATATTAACTAACTTACAAAATTCCCTCTTGCAAAACTTGTGTGCATACTACGAATTCAAACAATGCTTTATTTGTTTTATCAGGATTGAAACCTCCACATGGCGGCTTTATTTGACATGTGTAGATTACATTTACAACATAATAGGGTTTTTATTTATTACTATAGAAGCATTAATAACCCAAATTAGATCATTGCCCGATACTATATAGATTGGTACTCATTACGGTCTAATATTGAAAGTATTATATTGAGATTTAGTTCCTTTTGGCAAAGCTTATGTGGCTTTGTTGTTGATGTTTTTGCTGCCGTTGATCCGATATTATGCGGTATAAGATGCATATGAGTCGCGAATGACATTAATGCCCCTAAGAATATCTATTATTTACCTTTCAACAGATAGTATCAAAGTCTTACGATTAACATTTACTATTTCCTTATCAAGATGATTTGCACTAATAAAAATAACATACTCCATAAGAATTGTTTTCTCTTTGTAAAGGGGTAACTCAGCTCGTTAACAAATAAATGGTTTGTTTGGGTTGTGTTGTATTATTGATTTGAACTTAATTGAACTTGTTAGTACGGACAACATATTTAGCCAACCATGCCTTTAACGTTGTGCATCATTGACATGTGTCCCAAGTGTTCGATGATCATTCAACAAGCAGGTATGTGCTTCATTTAACAAAACTAACTATTTGCATCTAATATTATATAATGTATTTGCAGACTATGATGTACACAACCAATCTCGTTCTGATGTGGTTATGATTTCGGTTCAATTGCCAATTTCAAATAAGATGATTTTAAAGACTAGAGTTATTACCTAAAGTAGGAAGTGATTTATAGAAAGAGGAACCGTTGTAGCTGTAGTACATGTGAGATGCACACTGTTTGTGGTGATTGCATATGTCTCTGGATCAACCTCAATGCTTGGTAAGGCATCATTTAGTTTTACGTTGAGTTTTGTGAGATTGTTACATTTTTTATATTTTCTCTTTTTTATTGAATCCACCAATTGGTCTTTATAATATTGTAGTAATATTAGGATATTATATATAAAAAAAATTTATGATGTCAATTTTTTAGAGAATGAAACATATGCAACTCTTGGGCTACCGGTTTGTATAATGATCATCCACTTGATAGTACACAACATGTATGCATAAGTAGAAATTTTCTCAAAACATGTTACTGTGTATGTACATCTACATGTATATGTGTTGATTATGTAAATGAAACTTATGTTTAGGTTTGTATGTATGTAAATTATGAATACTTGTTTTAGTTTGTATGCAATCTGTATATATGTAGAATAGCATTTGTCATAGGTATATACATAGTTATTTAGTCGAAATGTAACAATCTGCAATCTGCAATGGGTCGAAATGCATCAAAAGGAGGTTGCACTTATCAAATGGGTCAATATAAATCTGAATGGAGAGTTGCATACAAGATCAACAAGAACCGGATTAAATGAAGTGCAAGACAGCAGCAAAACAGAAGACAGACGACATGATTCAAGGTTACAAAATGCTGAAAAGGACTATTATACCCTTGACGGGTATTTTAGTTCTTTGGCGCCTAAAATATGTCAACCGGTGGGAAAACATAACTGACACAAAACTGTTAGAAGACACGTCGATTCATGTTATATATATATATATATATATATATATATGATTCATATGCATCATTTGTTAGTTACCAAGATTGTTCCAAAAGTTCAATCCACAAAATTCGTTTCTGTCCAAACACTTGTTGATTGTTATCCTTGTGAATCATAGTTTCCTTTGTTATTTGTTCTTTGGTCAAACATGGAGAGACGTATGGTATGTAAGTCCGAATATTCATAACCATGTTTTTAGGAAATGTTGATCATTTTCTGAAAATAAGAAAGTCATTCGGTGTAGAAAGTTATTTAAAAACCAATTAGTGTTTGTAAGGGGAGTAGGAATGATAAACATTTCAGTTGATGATCATTCATTGATTATACCCAATGTTTGTTATACTACGGATATAGAGGAAAACATATTAAGTCTATCACAATTGAAACTACAAGGTTTTATTGTAATGATGGAAGGGAATACACGTTATGTGCAAAATATGTATAAGAAAGAAGGCATACAATTCAAAAACATGAAAAAGAATAGAGATTCCAAAGAGTATATGTTAATCGAATTAGAAGAAGAAAATTATGAACATGAAAGGAAAAAAAAAAAGAATATTTGAATCAATATTTTGAAGAATTAGATATTGATTCTGAAAGAAACTTGAAGAAAATGGAGGATATTGTTCATAATATTAACATAGATTCTATTGATAAGTGTATGGAGTTCTTAGACATCATAGAGAATCTTGAATATCCTTGGGCACATAGAGAAATATTAAAGGATCCTTTCTTAAGAATGATAGATTGGTTTTTAAATTTTTATCTAAAAGTTGAAAGTCGACCAATTCCATCAAGAGTTGAGAATGGAAAGAAGGTGGAATTATATGATTTATATGTGATAGTCAAGAAGGAGGGGGGACACCAAAGAGTTTCGAAGTATAATATATGGGTTGTTATAGCGAAAGTATTAGGCCTAGAATATGAAGACAAGGACATGGTAAGAATACTTTATGCACAATATCTAGATGTCCTAGAATGGCAATATCGTGTGAATATGATAGCAAGGAAATCGACTGAAAAAGGAGTGTCAAAACCGAGTGAAAGTTGCAGCAGTGGACAGACAAGTGATCTGCCGAAAATGATAACAATGCTGAATTAGAATTCCAACTCCATTGCAGAGGATTATGCGCTTTACATGGGTGGGGATTGGATCACAGCAAAGAAACTAATGAAGAAAAGAAAATACGACTTCTCAAGAGTTGAAAAGGCACTTCAAGAAGCAATTGAAACTCTACCCAAGAACACGAAGAGCACAAGTTTAATTTATGGGCGAGTGTTGATTATGTAAATAAAACTTATGTTTATATTTGTATGTATGTAAATTATGAATACTTGTTTTAGTTTGTATGCAATCTGTATATATGAAGAATAACATTAGTCATAGGTATATAGATTGTTATTTAGTCGAAATGTAACAATCTGCATGTGGGTCGAAATGGATCAAAAGGTGGCTGCACTTATCAAATGGGTCAATATGAATCTGAATGGAGGGTTGCATACAAGATCAACAATATGTTAGAAAACTTACATTGTGATTGCCTCAACGCCTCTTGTACATGAAGCTCGCGTGTTTCCGAGTCTCTGTACTTGCTGCAATAAGCTATAACAGGAAAAACGAAATCATAGAAGTGAACCGGGCTTGTGTTTGACACAATTCCCTTAAACAGATTCTTCGTCTGTTCCCAGGGTACACCGGTTCGAAACAGTGATGGTGCACTGCCGGACTATCCCACTTGCCTGAAAAATAATCGAACTTGGTTGCTACTGCTATGTATTCGAGTTGTGTTTCTAGTGTATGTGTGTTTCAAGAGTTTCTTCACGTATATTTCTCATGTCTCAAAATGAGGTACAAAGACTCATATGTATACATGAACTATGGCTAGTGAAAAGTCTCACATAATTAATTAGTGTAGATGCGTTTTGCGACTAGTGATTGGATAGTTAACATGTGTTAAATACGCTGATTGGGCGAATGTAGAAAGAACTGGGCGAAGGTGAAGAAACAGTGGGCGAAGGTAGAATACTATGGACGATTCTGGAATGGAACAAGACTGAAGGTACACATTCGACCATGTAAATGGGCGAATGTGGAAAAGCCTCACATTCGACCATTCAAAGTGGGCGAATGTGCAGTGCCTATATATAGATTTTGTGATTTTGTAAGTTTAAGCGAGTCATTAGGTGTGTGTGTTTTCAGGTGTTGTTCCAGAGAGGTTTGAGATAGTGTGTGTGTGATCTAGATTAACTGTTTTGAGATTGTAATCAAGTTTATGAATGAGTTAATCTATGAAAAGTATTGAAAATGACTTTGATTGTGTTTTGATTTGAGTTTATATCAGTTTGTTCAAAGCTAGGGTTTCCGCACCTGGTTTTGTAACTTGTATGATCATATAATCCTGTTTTAGTGTCAAATAACATCCCCTACAAAGTGGTATCAGAGCATAGAGGATCATACAACAACAAATTGATAAACTCAGAGCTGATTTGGACATTATTTTGATCAATTCACATCTGTTTTTGCATAAAAATGGTTTTTGTGTGTTTTTGAAAGATTTAGAGTTGATTTTGTGGTTAAAATTCAAAATTCCAAGAATTCCAAATCATCTCCGAAGCAAAACCTGATCAAGATCATTCAAATTCACAAACTTTTGAAAATCAGAGATCAAAATAACCGTTTTTCAAAGTGTAACCGTTTTTCAAACATGAAAATGGGCGAACCTGGATCAGTATGGTCGAACGTGTAGTGTTTTGGGCGAACCTGAGTGTATTTTTGGGCGAACCTAAGAGTTTTTGGGCGAACCTAGAATTTTTCTGTTGAATTTTTCACATTCGGGTCACATTTTTCACATTCGAGTGATCGGGGGTACGAACCTGGAAATCAAACGGGCGAACCTGAAACTTTTTGGGCGAACGTGAAAAGTGTTAGTGTGTTTTTACTTTCTGGTGAGATTTTACATTCGGGAGAGTATCTCTGGGGGAACCTACTTCAGAAAGGGACGAACCTAAGTCATTTTGGGCGAACCTACAGTTAGTTTTTGGAAAATTTTCTAAGTGTTGAATTTTTCGAAGTTCGTGATAATGTGGAATTTTCCGACTACTCCGACACCAGCAACTACACAACCACAACAGCAGGTGATGGACCCATGGACAGTGGCAGCACAGAAGATGAGCACACAGTCTTCACAGCCGGTTAACTACATGACTCAAAGTGCACCTCCAGCACCACAGTCTGACTACTGGGGAGTAGCAGCAGCGGTGGTAAACACTCAAACGACAAATGCTATTTCCACACTGATTAATGATTTGTCTTCAGGTAGCGGGAATCGGCCACCGAAGCTTATGGAGATTCAAGAATACAATCAGTGGCAGAAAAAGTTCAAGATACATTTGGAAGGCATGGGAGTGGAATGTGCTGAAGCATGGAACATGATTGCTAAAGGTTACACACCACCAGTTTTGGAGAACACAGGTGAACCAGTGCCATTGGAGAGCATGGCTGAGGATGAGAAAAAGAAGTTTGCTGTGGAGAAAAAGGCGTTTTCCCAATTGACACAGGCAATCACAAATGATCTTTTGCATCAGTTTGGGACTTGCACAACATCTAAGGCACTATGGGAAGCACTTAATAGAAGGCATGATGGAAATGAGAAGACTAGAGGTCTAAGGATGGAAGAACTGAGAAAGGAGTTTGAGAATTTTTCTTATATTGGAAATGAAACTTTGAAAGAACTAACTCCCAGATATAGTCATTTGTTATCTGAATTGTCTAGTTATGGTATACAGATTCCTATGGCAAAGCAGGTGGATAAGTTTGCAGAGGCATTACCACCAAACTGGGATCAGCATGTGGAAGTCCTGAAGGAGAAGGATGCTTATCAATACTGGTCTATTCAAGAGTTCATTGAGAAGCTGGAAAACAAAGAATTGGAGGAGAAGAGGAAAGCTAGAAGAGCACAGATTCCTCAGAATCCCAACTTGTACTTTGGAGGATCTCCAGTTCCAGCTAGTACATCAAGCTCAGGAGGGCTAGTAGCACCACATGTTGCATGTATATCCAATGTTATGGAATCACCTACCATGAACTACCATCAACAAACATCATCCTTTTCACAACCATCAAACCCACTACCACACCAACAATACAACAATTCATACATTCCACCATTCTCCCCAATGCAACAAGCAGCTTTCTACACTGCTAGCCAATCTCAACAACCAATGAATCAACAAACGGTGGTTTTGGAGACATCTAACTTGGGTAATGTGACAGTTGAAGTTGCTCAGCAACATATTGCATTAGTCTCTGCAATGGTCTCATCCTACAATGGATTAGTTGCTAGTCAAATTGGGAATAACAACTTGACCAATGAAGATTACGCACAGATTGACAAGGAAGAGATGGAACTCATTGATATCCAATGGGCCTTTGCGAGCATAATGAGAAGAGCAACAGAATTTATCGAGAAGACAGGTAGAACTGATTTGGGAACTTCTCCTAACACAACCTACGGTTTCAACAAGGAGAAAGTTACTTGTTTTAACTGTGGAGGGAAAGGTCACTTTAAAAGAGAATGCACCCAGCCACCAAAACAAGGCAATAGGAACCCATTCAATGCCAGATACCAGAATCGTCAACAACAAAACCAAAATCAAGTTTCTTACCAAAACAACAATAACTACCAAAACCGTCAAAACAACTATAATAACAACCAAAACAGACAACCAAACACACCAAACCAGACACAAAACCAATCACCAAACAATGCTAACCGAACAGTCATACCAATAACTACACCAAATGAGACACATCAGAATACCAATCAAGCATTGGTGACTCAACAAGATGAGAGGTTTGACTGGTCGAGTATGCAGATAGGTGTTGAAGAAATTACTACTGGGGGCAATGTGGCTTGTGTTGCATATCAGGTTGATATTGAAGATTCAGTGACGATGGATGAGAAGGTAGAAACTGAGGTTGAAAGTGACGAGTCTGAGGCTGAGATGGATGTGGAGTGTGAACCTGTTGAGGTTAACGTTGAGGTTAAAGCTGAAGAGACAAATTCTGGAGTTGTGATTGATACTGTTTCTGATGTTCCTGTGGAGTGTGAATCGGTTTATTCTGATTCAGACAGTGAATCGGATACGGAAGCAAGTGTTGATTCTCTAGATGATGACATCGATCAGTTGCTAGCAGAAGCGGATTTTCTGATGACAAGGAAGTCGTGCATTGCAGATGATGCTTTCACAAAGATTGACTATTCCAGATTCTTTGCAGGAAAGGAAGCTCATTTCGCATTGATGGCCATGACTGATCCGCCAAAACCTGTAACTTCTGAATGTAGCACTGATGTTACAAGTGATAAATATTGTGGTACATGTGATAGATTGACTGAGGAGAATAAACAACTCCGTGTTCAACGTGATAGTGCTATCATGAACAGTCAATCTACTCGCAAAGAGTTGAATGCTTTTAACAAAGTATTAGATGGCTACAAAAGGGACATTTCCGACTTGAAAAACACTTTGTCTTTAAAACAATTGGCAATTAACAACTATATTAATGAAATTGAAAATACCAAGTTGGAAATGGCCGCCATCAAATGCTTTGCTGAGAAAGTAAACAAAAAGCTGGAAAGTTATAAGCATATTGCTTATGTGGTAGACCATATCATTGATGATCAAACCACCAATTACCGGTCTGTACCATCTCCGGTTCTCTTTGAAAACAATAATTGTCACCAAGTGACACCGGAGAGTTCGGTAAAATCTGACTCAGCATCGGAAAATGAATCTAATACTTCGAGTATTGGTGATCCAAATTCCGATGTTAGACCGATTTTGGGTATCAATGATGAGGGTGTTACTGCTGAGAGTGTGGATTCAGACACTGAGAGTGATGACACTGGTTGTAATCGAACTGTTAATGCATGTGAGATTCCAAAAGAAAATCACATCATTACAAATGAACCAGTTTCACCATCTCAGATTGTGATTCCGATGGCAAATGCTCATCGTGAAAAGAAGTCTGAAAAGAATGTTGTGAAGAAAGATCTTGAGAAAAATGTGGTTAAGAAAGATCTTGAAAAGAGTGCTAAGAACGAACAATGTGACAAACCTGTCAAAGTGTTCTATCGGATGGAAGGATCCGATAAGATCATTTCTGACGAGGACTTTCCAATAAAAAATGCCAATTATGCTAAAATTGACAAAATTTGGCAAGAAAGCACTATTTGGTTCCCAAAACATGAGAGAACAAATGAGATTCCACCAGCTTTATTAAAGAAATTGTTTTTGGATGTTCCTCAAGAACCAAAGGTCCATGTCACAGAGTTTGTTCGACCCAAAAACAGAGCTAATGGTTTTAATGAGCCTACTTACTCAAAAGGGCCACTCCCTGAGAGTTTAAGGAAGCAACAGTACAATGATCAATATCCTGTTAGATCATTTGCTCAACCAAATGCTCCGAATGTTTTTGAAGAGTACCGTGCGTGCTTTAAATGTGGGGAACGAGGGCATTTACTTGCTCAGTGCCCATATGTAAGGCATAAAAGGCACGAAGTTGAAGTGAGGAATTCTATGCGAAAACCGATTGATCATTATGTGCCACCACATAGGAGAGTTGTTCCTCAGCAACCACAACCGTTTTATAAACAAAACAATTTCCAACAAATGAGGAACACTCGTCCAATGCAATATGATCGAAGGAATCGGATTGCTATGGAACAATCATGGAGGAAACCTGTGGTGAACACAACAGTTGATAGGCAAAAGGTTCCACCAAAACCGATTGTCAAATCAAATGTTGGACCTAAGTCTGTTAAATCAGATAAGGTTACCAAGAGAGTTACATTTGCTAACAATGTTCAGAAACCGACTGAGAACCCAAAGTCTCAGATTCGTATCTTGAAAAGGTCTGAACAATCTTGGACACCCAATGGTACTCCAGGAGCCTCTACTTCAAGAGTTAATGAGAAAAAGGAAACTGTTTTGAACAATCAGAAAAAGATTGATCAAAAAGTTGTTCAAAATGCTTGTAAAAATGTTACTTTGAAACCTGATGTTCAAAGACCCAAGACTCAGGCTTGGGTCCCCCGAAAGAACTAATTGATTTACTTTTTGTGTGCAGGGAGCTTCAGCTGGCCCTATTAGCAGTCTTTGGATTGTTGATAGTGGAGCTTCAGGCCACATGACAGGGGATCTTGCGTTGCTGTTCGACGTGAAGAACATCAATGGAGGGTATGTAGCTTTCGCGGGAAATAAAGGAGGATATATCACAATGGAAGGAAGTGTGAGCAATGGGATAGTGAGTTTCGAGCGGATTTCGTATGTGAAACAGATCGATTATAATCTGTTGAGTGTCAGTCAAATATGTGATAAGCAATTTACTGTGCATTTTGATGACAAATCCTGCTATATTCTGAAACCGGGCTTTACAATTCCTAAAGAGTGGATAATGTTGAAGGCACCTCGCGTCAACAATCTATACATTCTTGATATGTCCAAGGCGATGACATCACAAGGGCAAATAACCTGCTTTTTATCAAAAGCGACAGAGAAAGAATCGATAATGTGGCACCGAAGAATGGGGCACATTCATCTGAGGAAAATGAATCAACTTGTGAGAAATGGACTTGTCGATGGAGTAAACATGAAACATTTCCATCTGAATGACAAGTGTGTGAGTTGTAAAAAGGGGAAGCAACACAAACAGTCCCACAAAGTGAAAAAGGTTAACTCTGTTGAGATGCCACTTGAGCGACTGCACATGGATCTTTTCGGACCGGTCAAGCGCAAAAGTCATCTTGGAGAGCTTTATTGTTTAGTCGTCACAGACGATTACTCAAGATTTTCATGGGTAATGTGTTTGCAGTATAAAAGCGACACCTTTAACAACCTTAAAGTTCTGTTCACTCGATTGGAGAATCTCTACAATGTGAAAATTAAGAGAATTCGGAGTGACAATGGGACGGAGTTCAAAAATGCCAAGATGGATGAACTTTGTGAAAGCAAAGGGATACATCATGAATATTCGGCTCCGTACACCCCACAACAGAACGGTGTTGCTGAACGAAAGAATAGGACTCTAATTGAAGCGGCTAGAACAATGCTTGCTGATTCAAATCTTCCAGTAATGTTCTGGAACGAGGCGATTTATGCAGCAAATTACACACTAAATCGGGTTCTGACAGTGAAGAAGTTTGGTAAAACATCTTATGAGCTGTTACACCGAAGAAAGCCGAACTTAGAGTATCTAGAACCTTTTGGGGCGCCATGCACTATGTTGAATCCAAGCGAGAAGTTTAGTCCTAAAGCCGAGGAGGGTTATTTTGTTGGATATGCAACCCCGCTCAAACGGGTATACAACAAGCAAACTCGTCGAGTGGAAGACTGGGCTAACGTGGAAGTTCAACGATATACTCAAAATATTCAAGGCACGGGTCCTGATTGGATGTTTGATTACAAAGACTTCTTTGAATCATTCAATCTAGATAGCTTGGTTGAAGAAGCTGTTATTCGATTACTTTATGAGTGTGAAAATGCAACAACTTCACCGTTGGTGCGTCCGATCACTGTGAACCCCCTACCAGCTTCTAATGATACCAATGCTCCTATACAAGAGGAAGAAGTGTTTCAAGAGGCTTCAACTTCATTAGACACTTCAGAATCTGAAGATGAACAATTTGAAGAAGCTATTCTTGAACAAGCTGAAGAACCAGAGGCACCGCCAGTGAACCCAACTCCAACTTCAGATGTGGCTTCATCATCAAATACGGGTCATGATCTGGATGCTGTAGAGAACTTGACTGTTCAGACGGGAGTGCAAGTACCTGATTATCCGGAATCTCGGATACATCGTATTCACCCGCTGGAGCAAGTTATCGGTGATCCTGGAAGCAGTGTTATGACCAGAGGGCAGCTTAAAAGCGTTAATTCGCCAGAGAGTTTTGGTGCTTTAGCTTTATATGCCAAAATTCAACAATCTGGTAGTCAAAATGATTGGTCGTTTGCGTGTTATGTGTCGCAGGTAGAGCCAAGGACATACAAGGACGCTTTGAAGGATGATGCCTGGGTGGAAGCTATGCAGGAGGAGTTATTACAATTCCAGAAATTGGGAGTTTGGACGCTCACGGATTTGCCACCGGATAGAAAGAAGATAGGCACTAAATGGGTGTTTAAGTGCAAGAAGGATGATCGTGGGGTTATTGTTCGTAACAAAGCCAGATTGGTCGTGCAGGGTTTCCATCAAATCGAAGGAATTGATTATAACGAAATCTATGCACCGGTAGCACGAATCGAAGCTATTCGGATGTTCCTTGCGTTTGCTTCTTACAAGAAATTCAAAGTTTATCAAATGGACGTTAAAAGCGCATTTCTGTACGGGAAAGTCAAAGAAGAGGTTTTTGTCGGGCAGCCACCAGGCTTTGAAGACCCAATCCACCGGGATAAGGTCTACGTGCTAAACAAGGCTTTATATGGCTTGCACCAGGCTCCGAGACAGTGGTACGAGGAGCTAAGTACATACCTCATCTCCAAAGGATTTAAGCGCGGCCTCGTCGATTGTACCCTCTTTACGAAAAAGACGGGAGATGATTTGCTTCTAGTACAGATATACGTTGATGATATAATATTTGGTTCAACTAACGAGCTTTTATGCAGAGAGTTCGAAACTGTCATGCAGGAAAAGTTCGAGATGAGCGCAATGGGGGAGATGCAGTTTTTCCTAGGCTTGCAGGTGGACCAAAGACCCGACGGGATCTTCATTCACCAGACGAAATATGTCTCCGACATCTTGAGCCGGTTCCAGATGGAGGACTCAAAGCCGATGGATACCCCGATTCAACCCAATCACGGGATTGGAGTGGACGCTAAGGGGGAGCTGACGGACCCATTTACATACAGAGCAATCATCGGATCTCTGATGTATTTGACGGCGTCTCGACCAGATATTATGTATGCAACGTGTCTCTGTGCCCGTTATCAATCGAAGCCGAAACAAAGTCATCTGACGGCGGTCAAGCGTATCCTTAGATATCTGAAGGGTTGTCCGTCAAAAGGACTTTGGTACCCTAATGATGATAATTTTGATTTTATCGCTTTTAGTGATGCAGATTGGGGCGGCTGTGACAAAGATAGCAAATCTACTACAGCCGGTTGCCAGTTTTTAGGGAGCAGGTTAATCACCTGGCAATGCAAGAAACAGACTTCCGTGGCTCTATCTACCTGTGAAGCCGAGTACATTGCAGCCTCGAGTTGCTGTTCGCAAGTACTCTGGATTCAACAACAGATGGTGGATTACGGTTTGCAGTTTCTTAAAACCCCTATACACTGTGACAACGAAGCCGCAATTGCATTAACCAAAAATACTGAAAATCATTCTAAAGCGAAACATATCCGGATCAAATATCATTTTATCCGTGATTGTTACGCTAAGGAATTGATCGATATGATCAAAATTCATACTGACTACCAACGTGCAGATTTGTTTACAAAAGCTTTTGACCGATCACGCTTTGAATATCTTTTAAAAGTAAACAATATAAAGGAAAAACAGGACTAATCGGCACCTCGGTTTATCACTTTTTAGTTTTTAGTTTTTATTTTTTAATTGGGAATTTCTCTTTGCTAATTGGGAATTTCTCTTTACTATCGTAATCCTCAAAGAAGTTGATGCTTTCGAGGGGATTGTTTAATCCTCAAAGAAGTTGATGCTTTCGAGTGGATTGTTTCTTTCAAATTTTTGTTTTTATTGTTTTGTTTGAAAAATTAAAACCCAAAAATATGTTCTTTATTTTAGGGGGAGCCATTTTATCAGAAAAACCAAAAACATTATAAAATTCACAAAGTCTAAAAATTAGAAAATCAAAAATGATTTCCTGGTAAACAGAGGAAATGATAGTACATCAGTGGGAATCTGACACAGGCTAAAGAATTGTATAGTATATGAGGCGTGTGTTGACTACGTGTGATATGCTGATAGGCTTCGTAGACTAAATATTGCGTGCATTAGTGATACAAACATAACGAACTACGCGTTCGTGGCTGAACACCTCATGGGCATATGGTCTTAGTACCGTAATTTCGTTTGATAGGATTGCCAAAATCTGTGGTTTCGGGTCGTTATGTTATGGTTATCCGGGATATTCTGATAAACTTTTGTCGTATTGATTTACGGACCTAGTTTTATCAGAATATTTGCTAAAAGAGCTTAATTGCCAAACCCGGAAGTTACCGAATTGAGGAACTTTATGTTTTAATTGATCATAGATCATTATTACATCGTATTGATCATCTGATGCAAATCAGTGATTAATATCAGCCTCAACCTAGTGTATACGCACATGTTACTCTGCTGCATTCAATTGCTGACCTGTACACCTCTGTGCTATATACTTTGTAACTTTTACGGATAACTCTGGCATAATCACGCGTTACGATGAAGCTTTGTGCAATTACTTGATACGGGAGTATGTCGTGTGTGTGGGCACCACATCGTGTTAGTCTAATACACTTAACTCGTATCATTTTAAAGCATTGCGTAATTGTCTGCATGTGAGCTTACGTGGACCACAATATCAGCAATTGCCGTGTCACATACTGTTTCTAATGATAATATTAAACAAATAGATCAACGTTGTGATCAGATTTCTCAGAAAACTGATATGATCCTCTGACCGGAATTCACAAAATGTTTACTGTTTTCATTTACTTTGATGCATTTTATTTTGTTGCAATTTACTTTTATTGTCAAAAAGATACAAAATCCAAAAAGATTTTAGGTGTGTTTTGATAAAATTTCAGAAAAATCCAAAATTTCTGTATTTCTGCTTTATTTTTGATAACCGGGGATGCTTGATAGTCAATTTCTGAGATTTGACAACACCATCTGGGCTTTGTATCATTCTAAAAGTGAAAATTTGTGTTTTGGAAGCTTAACGGATTGAAAAATGTTGAACGGGATTCGAATTCGTGATTTGGCAAAATTTTCAGAATTTTCCATTTTACATTCGCCCCTTAGTTGGGTCGAATGTGGAAAATTCTCACCTTCGGACTGTTTGTAAATGGGCGAATGTGGTGTTTTAAATCAAAATCCACCTTCGGGTAAACCCATTTTTACCTTCGTGCCATTCAGTTGGGGCGAAGGTGGAAAGTTTTTACATTCGTCCATGAGCAACGGGCGAAGGTAGCGGCCTATATAAAGCCTAAAGCAGGTTCGACCCCTCATTCAAATTTTTCAAAATTTTCATCAACCACCAGACCTTGTTGCTTTGTTGATTTTTCCTTGTGCATTTTGTTCCTGAAGTATTACTGATCATTTCCATATAAAATTTACAGGTATTGATGCAGTAACAAGATCAGAATCATGTGTTTTATCGTCGGACCTAGGGTTTTAGGGTTCATGGATTTTCAGTGTTTGTTAATGCTTAATTTTGTTAGAAATTCATTCCATAACAGTTTTAGGGGGAGAAGTATTACAGAATTAGGTTATTAACATCATTTAAGGATTGTTTGATCGATTGAACATACTAGAACCCTAATTCTTTATAAAAACTGATATAAAATGAATTTTAGGGACAATTGATGGTTTGCGAGTGTATATCGGCCATGTTAGACCATGTCTGAATCAAAATCAAGGGTTAAAAACATGTTTGAAAAATTTTTAAATTTTGGGGAAAATAAGTTTTTACATTCGGGCCAACGAACGGGCGAATGTGAAACTTGTGTGGGCGAATGTACCTCAAAATGGACGAATGTGATATTGTACTTAAAACTATTCCACATTCGGCCAACAGATTTTACATTCGGCCAAAATGAACTACATTCGACCAGATTATTTTGGGCGAATGTGGAATTCTTAAAAACCTAAAATTTTGAATTTTGGCTGAGGAACAAGAGAATATTGAGATTCCTGTTGAGAATGTTGTTCCTGATATTGTCCCAGAACCTGTTCAGGAAGGTGAATCATCAAGTGGAAGTAAATGGCCGTTCGAGAAGAATCATAACTGTTGTGCTTATCTGGGTGAAGTAGAGAAGAACGTGGAGTTTGCTGATATTATCAAGTTCATGAAAAGAAGCAGAGTAGTTTATGCTTTGGCCACTCCAACGATCATTTACAAAGACATCATTGAAGATTTCTACAACAACGCTAAGTATGATTACTTTGATAATCAGACGATCATAAAGAGCAAGATTCAAGGAATGGAGATGTTTATTACTGAATCTGACATCAGAGAAGCTCTCCAGATCAAGTTTGAAGTTAGTGAAGATCCAAGAGAACTCTCATGGACTGAGCAGAAAGCATGTTTTCTTAGAATGAAATACAAAGGACCTATCACTGATGGTTCGATGTACAAAGGGAAACTGAACGTGCAGTTTAAGTATTTTGCTCATGTCATCATACATGTATTTGGATGCGTTAGTGGAGGTTATGACGTAATGAGGAAGAGTTTGAGCTCATTAATGGTTGCGTTGACTCTCAACAAACCATTTAATGTTGCTGGGATGATATTGGACCATATGTTGGAGATGCTGAAAGGGTTGAAGGTTAAGAAGTTCATGCTTTATCCTAGATTTCTGATGATGATTTTTGATCACAAGTATCCAAATCTGAAGAAAGATCCTACACAGATACTTGCTATGGACCACATGAACATTAGAACCTTGGTGAGAATGAAGGGTTATAAGGGTGTGCCAGACAACGAGAGGCCACCATACAGAAGGTTGTTTGGAGCCTTGGCTAGAGAGGATTACATGGATCCTGGAAAGAATACAGCAAGGCATCCTGATAGTGATTCTGACAATGATGATCCTTTAGTATACGCTGATGCAAATACAAAAAGGAAAAGGCAAGTAGTCAATCCTGGAGCCAAAGGGAAGGGCAAAGGAAAGACAGATCAGGGAAGTTCAAAGCAACAAACTGTGAGAAAGAAATCTACTGCTAAGAAAGGTACAAGTTTGGTGGATGAAGAGTCTGTAGATTCTGAAGAGACAAAGGTTGAAGAACAATGGGATTCGGATGCTGAGAATGTCCTGACCACCAAACGTAAGGCCACTATGGTTGGTGAGTCTGAATCATTGAACAGATCGATTGCTGAAGCTAAGAAGAGCAAGCAAGCTGTTAGTGCTGAAGATGATGTGTTAGGTGTGAACATGGATGAGTTGAATGAAGGTGAAACTGTAGTTGTGAACTTGCCCAAACCTAAACACAAAACCATGGCTAAGAAAACCAGTACCAAGCAACTCAGAGAAAAGGAGTTAAACCAACTTTTGAGAGGAAAGAGATTACCTGAAGCTGGAACGTCATCAAAACAATCTTCACCAGCCACAAAGAAGCAAAAGACTAAAGAGGCAACAACATTACCAGTGGATGA
Source organism: Ambrosia artemisiifolia (assembly GCA_032199755.1). Taxonomy (NCBI): domain Eukaryota; kingdom Viridiplantae; phylum Streptophyta; class Magnoliopsida; order Asterales; family Asteraceae; genus Ambrosia; species Ambrosia artemisiifolia. The sequence goes on from CM063523.1 coordinate 46,101,560, forward strand.
GTTCAATGTTGCACTGGATAATGTACTTAACTTGTTCACAAAGCCTCAGAAAGAGAAAGAAGCTGAAGTTGAGCCATCAAGATCAAAGTCCAAGTCTAAGAAAGTCACTGTGGATGACGAAGTTATGAAGCAAGTGAATAAGAAGATGGACAACATGATGAAGATGATTGTGGCTCAGCAAGCTGAAATAGCCAAATTCAAGCAGAATGAAGAAAAGATGCTTCAGATTGTTGTAGCTTCTAAGTCTAATCAGGATGAAATTGATGAGAAGGTTAAGAAGCTAGAAGCAAAGAATAAGAAGCTTGAAGGAAAGTGTTTGAGGAACAAAAACAGATTCAAGGCTATTAAAGAGGATAACATAGAGTTGAAGGCTGAGAACAAACGCCTTAGTGAGCTGATAGACAACTTGTACAATGTTGCACCCAAGTTGAAGGAGGGTGAGGAAGACAAAGAGAAAGAAGTTGAACAGGTTGATTTTGAACCATCTGAATCTGACAAAGAGGAAGATGATGATGAGGATGATGAAAAATCGGAAAAGAGTGATGATGAGGATGATAATAATGATGATGATGATGATGCTGAGGGTTCTGGAAGTCAGAAGGAGGATGAGAGTAGCAGTGATGATGATAATGATGGAGGAGATGATACATCGAAGTTTTCATTTGAAAAGAGACCACCTTCAAAGAAGAAGAAAGACACTGGTGAATCAAGTTCGAAGAAGAAAAAGGGTGAGAATGTTGATTCGGATGAAACTGTATTCTGGAATGAGAAGGTGAGGTCATTGTCTGATGATGCTAAACAAGTCTATAAGGACATGTTAGTTAGAAGAGAATGGACGATTGAGTTTACAGGTCGTTTTGCTGAAATATTCCAAACTGATGATATGAGATATGAATTGGAATATAACGATCCTGATTTAGAAGAAGGGGAAGTACCTGCATCTGTGGCAAAGGAGATTTTGGATGGGCTTGCACAGAGAGTAGGGAAAACATTTGAAGAGTTCATTGTTGATGAGTCGATTTCACATATTCCTGAAAAGGATATTGGAAGTCACTCTGATGATAAAGATACCCCTGAGTTTGAAGAAGTTGAAATAGAAGATATAACACATGAGGAATACCCACAGTATTTTAGACAAACTGATGAAGATGTGGTGTTTCCTGATTTTACTGAGATTCCTAATACTTCTGCGAAGAAAAAGGCTAAGCAGAGAAGTGCTGAGTTTGTGGAGAAGGTATTTGGAGCTGATAAGCCAGAATCTTCAAATAAGTCTGATGAATTGAAGAATTATTTGAAGAAGTTAAGATTGATGGATGAGAACCAACCGAAGCCTGAAGCTCAAGGAAACTTTTACAGATTTCATAATGCTAAGTTCAGAGGCAGAGCTCTCGGGTGGACATACTTAGGCAGGCTGAAGTGTCTAGCTGCCAAGTGGGAATCAGGGATCTTGTACTTTTACAGATTCATTGATTTGCTGACTCTACCGTACTGGGCGGTTAGAGATTTATGCAGATTCCCAATGTCAGGTGCTTCAGTGAATAATACTCATGTCGGTTGGTGCGCAGACAAGCTGGTTTGGGAAAGCAGAACTAGATGGAACAGATTTAAACCACAATATCCCTGGAGGAAAGTTCACAGGGATATTGATCCCAGAACCAAGCTGAAGAGGGTTACCTTGATTTATAAGGCACCTGAAGTGATGAGAAAGATACCTTTGATGCCCATGCCACAACATTTCAGTGCCGACTTCATTTTCTGGTATTATGATTGGAGAAAAGCAGAAGCGGTGATTGTGTTGAGAGATGGAAAGGATAAATACAAGCATGTGCATGTATTTGATCCGATGTGGTTGATAAATTGCACTTTCGAAGACATCATCATGCTCTTTTATAATCCGATTCATCATGAGCCGAACGATGCAGATCAAGCAAAGAAATACACACAAGTTGTTGGTGTTTGCTTTGCATATGACATAAATGCTGGTAGTAGTTTGGAGGGTAAACTTGGCAAGATGGTGAAGATGGCGAACGTGTCAAAACCAGTGAAGAGAAGATTAGAGCCTGAGATGACGAAAGAACAGAAGAAACAGCTCAGAATCAAGTTGCTGAACAAAGCCATGGACGAAGACAGAAGACGATCCAATCAATAGTCGAGGGGGAGTTTGTAGATGCGTTTTGCGACTAGTGATTGGATAGTTAACATGTGTTAAATAGGCTGATTGGGCGAATGTAGAAAGAACTGGGCGAAGGTGAAGAAACAGTGGGCGAAGGTAGAATACTATGGACGAATCTGGAATGGAACAAGACTGAAGGTACACATTCGACCATGTAAATGGGCGAATGTGGAAAAGCCTCACATTCGACCATTCAAAGTGGGCGAATGTGCAGTGCCTATATATAGATTTTGTGATTTTGTAAGTTTAAGCGAGTCATTAGGTGTGTGTGTTTTCAGGGGTTGTTCCAGAGAGGTTTGAGATAGTGTGTGTGTGATCTAGATTAACTGTTTTGAGATTGTAATCAAGTTTATGAATGAGTTAATCTATGAAAAGTATTGAAAATGACTTTGATTGTGTTTTGATTTGAGTTTATATCAGTTTGTTCAAAGCTAGGGTTTCCGCACCTGGTTTTGTAACTTGTATGATCATATAATCCTGTTTTAGTGTCAAATAACATCCCCTACAATTAGAGACTTAAATTTTATTTATTAGCCATAAAACTCTATTCAAGCCTCATAAAGTATCTTTATTTGTCTTGAATTAACCACATGAAGAATATAGTTAATAATTATAATTTCACTAAATTATAATTAAATCTACATTCACCTTATTTCCAACAATCCCCCACATGAATGGAGATTTATCAAAACACTCATATTTTGAACAAACCCCCACATGAATAGGAGTCATACTCAGAAACAACCTCATTCCGATTAAATTTCAACAGTTGAGTTTTGCATACGATATATAGGTAGGTGTGACCCTTTGAACCTTCGCTTATGAAACGCACTTAGCCCACTAGCTCTGAGTAGAACGCGATGTCTTTGAACTCGTCTGCCGTTTGTGTGGACGACAATACGCTTCACACAAGACTCTCCCTGACAACGTCAAGTCCTCATAGTTGTGTCCGTTATGGTCATGGACACGTGCCTGGTTCTGCGAGAGCTCTTAAGTATTGTGCCCCAACAATACCCTTCGAAGCGACCCCACTTCTCTCTCACATAGGTGATCTACTGGGACTGGTTACCTCAGTCAAATCATTAAAAGCCATAAGCTTAACCTCAACCTTGTCACTCTTAGGAATGGACTAGGAAACTTATCAAATCTTATACTCCCTTTTAAAACGTGGGGTTTTCACCAACTCTCCCCCACAGTGACCTTCGCCAGTTCATACAATTAGGTTGTCCTATTGAACTCAGATCTTGGGATCTCCAGTCAGCTGAGTTAGGTTTCCTTCGCATAAACTTAGCCTTTCATGGGCTTTAGTCCCATTCCCATTGACGACTTCTGAACTAACTCTCTGCTTAAGCCTTTTGTTAGCGGATCCGCGATGTTATCCTTTGACTTCACATTGTCAACAGTGATAACTCTTATAGAGATTAGTTGTCGTACCGTATTATGCCTACGTCTTATATACCTGTTCTTACTGATACACATTGTGATATGAGCTCTGCCAATTACCGATTGACTATCACAGCGTATGCATTAGGCCAATGCCGGCTTCGGCCACCTAGGTATATCCTTAACAAATTGACGTAGCCATTTTGCCAATTCATCTTCTAAAGCGATGAATTTTGATTCCATCATGGATCTAGCAATAACAATTTGCTTAGATGATTTCCATGTTATCGCAATACCTCCAAGTGTGAACAAATACCCACTCGTTGCCTTGGAATCACTCGTGTAAGATATCCAATTCGCATCATAATAACCTTCAACAACTGCTGGATATCTTTTATATTGCAGCCCGTAGTTTCGTATGTATCCTAATTACCAAAGCACCTGTGTCACATAATTCCAATGAATTGAACCTAGGTTGCTCGTGTATCTACTTAGCTTGCTTGCTAAGTCTGGTCTGATACAACTCATCAGATACATCAGGCTGCCAATAATTCTTGAGTACTCTAATTGGTTAACAGGCTCACCTCGATTCTTAGCTAGACATTGACTCGTGTCAATGAAATTTCTAGCCACATTAGAGTCATTTCCATTGAACTTCTCAAGAATTTTGTCCACATAATAGGACTGACTTATAACAAGTCTGTTCTAGGTTCGTGTGATTTGTACTTCCCAAAATCACATCCATTTATATCAATCCTTCTATTTTCAAATACAAGTCACCTTGATGTGCTATGTATGGTCTATAAATATAAACTAAACTAGACACCTAGTAATATAAAACAGACTCAACTAAACTAGACCACACGACAGGCAAGTGTACCTATCAATGCAGTACAGACTAAGTAAGTCCGAGTATCGAACCCACAGGACACAACTAGAAAACAAAACTAGACTCGACTAAGACTTAAAATAAATGGTTTAAAATGGTTTTTGTTTTTTTTTTTAATAAATAAAATAAATAAAGTAAATAAAATAAGATAAACAGACAGCAATGATAACTGAGGAAAATATCAGGATAGGAAGGCAACTACCTAGGTCAAGAATCCTACATGCAAACTTACAACTCTCGGTAATGGAAAACTGAATGGATACCAGATTCTAAAAATAACTTAAGAAACTCTAAGACGTGCTAGATCTCCTCCCGGTCTCACCAACACACCATAAAGAATCCTAGAATAAAACACTGGTTATCTAGCTCGGATCACCTCCCGGTCTCACCTCACTAAGAATGTAAAGGTACTCTAATGACTCGATCACCTCCCGGTCTCTCTAATCACAATACACCAGAAGATGTAAAGGAGTAATCTAATTGGGTTAACTATGACTTGGAATTGCAAGAAACTAAAGACAACTAGGATAGGCTCACCTCCCGGTCTCACCCAAAACCTAACACCTAAAGCTCTAGACAACCCAACATTCCATCACCTCCCGGTCTCAAGAATGGAAGAATACAAAAGTCCTCTAAATTCTCTAATCAAGTTCCTATGGCTTTCGGTACCAAAACCATAAACTAAGCTACAAGCACAAAGCAGGTAACCCTAATAAACATCCAAACATGAAAGACATTCACTAAGACGTTTATGGAACTATCAAAAATAATAAATTAGACTTAAGCACGCACACACATCATAATAAACACCAACTAAATCGTTACCAAAACATTAACCAATCAAATAAATCCAAAACCAAGAACTATAAAATTAACATGTACTCATCATACAACCTAGGTAGTGGTTCAAAGTTTAACTACTCATAATAATGAAAAACAATAAAAACAAAGGTTCAAAAACATGCAAAGTCATGGTCTCAATATTCATAAACACAAAGTAAATAACTATAAAAACTAAAACTTTTAATGATCAAACCCGTAGCTTTACTCTTGAACCCGAGCCTTCCGCCCCTTCAATTATCCTCTAAAGAACGATTAGGAGCGCTGCCGTTCGCTGCGTCCCTTTTTCTCTTTGGCGGCTGTCAATCCTCTCGTTCGAATAATAATATCTTCAATGTATGTCCCCCTCCTTAATTCTTCTTTCGGTGGATTTTTTTTTGGACTTGGGCCATGAGAGCCCAAGTTTTATTTTTTTTCTTTTAGTTCCAACTCACGTTTGAATTATTATATTATTATTATTATTATAGATAGTATTATACTCCGTGCTCTAAACTCGGGTGTTCTTGACTTGACCAAAATTCCTCGTTTAGGCTCCAACGTCCATGACCACCTTCTCTCAACTGTTCATGTCACGATTAAAATCCTTTCGTTTTGAGCTCATTTTTCACGAACACCTATAAAATAATAAAATAAATAAATACATAATAAAAATGACACAAAACAAATAAAAACTTGACCAAATAATATACAAAATACATAGGAAAAGAGATGTGTTTTGCAACACATCACACCTCCACACTTATGTGTTTACTGGATAACTACCAAATGGGGTGATGAAAGTTTCTTCCTTTCATATGTAGTTTGAAAACTTCTCAAATGCCATTTTTACATCCTTACGGATTGTTTCTTAAATGGCTCTTCCCCCCACATTGCTTGCACTTTGATTGAGTTTGAGTAATATCACTCATGATGACATTAGACACCCGTGATAAGATAACGACTATCTATATCTTTGTGTTTATTGAGGTCATCCATTATATTACTCAACCCATATTTCTCACACAAACCGTTTTCTGAGCTATATAAGTTTTCCTCATATTCAGCTAAATAGTATCATAACCAATAAACTATTTATTCGGTCCTTTTAAGTCATCCTTTTTAATAAATTATATATTTGCTTTTACAAAATTCATTCTTATGTCGTCACATATGTTTGAATGTTCAAAGTTAATTTATTCTCCGTGGAGCATCTAAATTAACAAGTATTAGTCTAGCATGCTTTAGACTACGAATACTTAGCATGTGAACAGAAGATGCCTCATTCTGATTCTTCACAGCCTTAAGAGATAACTCACTATCTCTTCCTAACATTCACGTCTTAGTTTAGACACAAAATGAGATTTTGTTTACCATTCCAAAACCTTGGTTTAAAGAATGCTTCAAAATCATAATTAATTCCATCCATTAGGATCAAAACTCGTTTGCCTTTAATCTCCAAGGCTTCACCATTGACTCTTTAGGACTTAAACATAAGTCTTAATATAAGTCACTTTGATGAACATATTCATCATCAACAAGTCAATTAGATTGACACTCGACGACATGACATTCACATATGCCTAAGTGATATGTATATATTTTGTTGATATTATTTATTAGGTGACTCTCCCAAAATATATCACGAATCCTCCATATAGTTCAACCAACATTGATGGTTTGTAGAGACTCTACACGTCAATATTCTAAGTCTTTTATAATAAATCTCACAATATTTCTCAAAGACTTATGAATAATAACATATATTCCTGTCATATGTTATAGTCATCAAAACTACATCTGTGCATTTCTACGTAAATGCTTTCAACATTAGATGACATATCTCGTTTTCGTGCATTTAACTTCAATACACTTGCCCCGTTGATCATGATTATCTCAATGGGGATGGATGAAGAGTTTTTTCTTCTTAGTCACTTAATTAGAAACTTAAGACTCTAATTAAGACTCTAATAAAACCTCATCAAATGGCATTAAGAACTATACTCAAGAGTTTCACCATGTGAAATAAAACCTCATCAAATGGCATTAAAAAATCTACTCAAGAGTTTCAATTATACACTTAATTTAGTCTTAAAACTATAATATAGTGTCATAAATAAATTAACTCTACTAAAGAGTTTTTCTTCAATTCACCACATGAAGAGTTTTACCAATAAATAATTATAATTTACCAAATTATAATTTCAATATAATCCAAAATATATATAACATATTACATATATCTTTAACCGGATTCATATAAGGATATATAAACATCAAATCTCAAAGTGTTAATCTCTTTAACACTTTATCGTTCGCCGAAATAATAGCAATTATATCGTCTCGTGGTATGTTTCGAGGTACTCCTTCAATACACTGTTCAAAACAACAACGTTGTTTATACTTAACTACTCACAAGTAGTCGAACAAGTAAATATGTCCAAAACAATATAAGTTGTTTTACACTAAATAGTCTCTCTAGAATATTATATGGTTCAAGTCATCATACTTCTCATAAAAGTATCAAACCATATATAATTTGCAAAACACATGTTTTATTCAGACAAAACATTTTTGCTTTCACAAGTATTTTTTATAAACTATACATATTTATGTTTTGATTACACATCAAAACCATAAACTCTAATATAGTTTTATTATTTAAACCATTCCTAACTCACTTGTTAGAGTATATGGTTTTCATGACTAACCATTTCTAATTTGTTCATTAGAAACTATACGTGTATCATATAAACATATACGGTTTAAAAATTAACCATTTCTAACATACTTGTTAGAATGCAAACGATTACACGTTTCATCATATAGATTTTGGTTATATCAAATAAACCTTTTTCTAACACACCCGTTAGAAATAAACAATTACCAAAATCATTTTAAAGGTCATTGGTTTATATTCTCAACCATTTCTAACCTGCCTGTTAGAAATACACGATTATGACAATCGTTTTAGACCTTGTTGGTTTATATAAAATAAACCGTTTCTAACACCCTCGTTAGAAAATTAAACCATTTACATAAATGTTATTAACTTTGGATTTTACAAAATATACCCGTTTCAAACTCACTCGTTAGAAACCGTCAAATTTAACCAAACTGGTTTAATGTTGGAAAAAGTTGAAACACCCAATTCTCCATAAACCCATGAGTTGAAACACCCCATTAAAACCTTTAAGAATATTTGACCCATCTTAATGATATTCTTATTATTTTTAAGTTTCAACTTTGGACTTTTAATTAGTATTCTTACTAAAACCTTCAATAAAACAAAATAAGTTTATAACTTTTTTATTTTCACAAAATTTTCAAAATACAAATTTCCAACACTTTTGTGTATCTTGTACAATAATCTTTTCTAACACACTTGTTAGAAAATATAAACATCAAATTTTGTCTTTACAAAATCATCAATCTCTAACACGCCCGTTAGAGAAATCAATATATAAGTTTACAAATTAAACTTACTATTTTCTAAATAATAATTTCTAATACGCTTTATTAGAAATGTTTCATGACACGTTATTCTTTCAACGTCGTCGATTCTAACACGCTTGTTAGAAATACATGTTTCAAACCTTATATTTTGAAACCCTTTATTTCCAATACTCTTATTAGAAATGTTTCATGACACGTTATTCTTTCAACGTCGTCGATTCTAACACGCTTGTTAGAAATACATGTTTCAAAACCTTATATTTTGAAACCCTTTATTTTCCAATACTCTTATTAGAAAATGTATACATTTCAAATACTTTGAAATTATCTTTCTAATACGCTTACTAGAAAGAAAAGATGATCAACCAAGTTTACATGGGTTTTCAACTAATATGTCTTTTCTAATACTATCATTAGAAATTCAAAAAAAAATGTTTAAACACATATTAGAAATGTTTCATAGTCCGGTTTATCTAAATATAACTCAAAACCCATGAATCCGAAAATTAAATCAAAAATTCGTTTTGTAGAAACAATCTTTCGGATTAAAGATTGCATTCTCATCATGGATGTAATCCAATTCGATGTACCAAAGAAAACATGTAAAAACTTTCGCGAACCCAAATTCCTTAGGAAGAACATGAAAGTTTGTTTACTAATCTGTTTAAGTTTGTTAGAAAACTTACATTGTGATTGCCTCAACGCCTCTTGTACATGAAGCTCGCGTGTTTCCGAGTCTCTGTACTTGCTGCAATAAGCTATAACAGGAAAAACGAAATCATAGAAGTGAACCGGGCTTGTGTTTGACACAATTCCCTTAAACAGATTCTTCGTCTGTTCCCAGGGTACACCGGTTCGAAACAGTGATGGTGCACTGCCGGACTATCCCACTTGCCTGAAAAATAATCGAACTTGGTTGCTACTGCTATGTATTCGAGTTGTGTTTCTAGTGTATGTGTGTTTCAAGAGTTTCTTCACGTATATTTCTCATGTCTCAAAATGAGGTACAAAGACTCATATGTATATATGAACTATGGCTAGTGAAAAGTCTCACATAATTAGAGACTTAAATTTTATTTATTAGCCATAAAACTCTATTCAAGCCTCATAAAGTATCTTTATTTGTCTTGAATTAACCACATGAAGAATATAGTTAATAATTATAATTTCACTAAATTATAATTAAATCTACATTCACCTTATTTCCAACACAATAACCGGATTAAATGAAGTGCAAGACAGCAGCAAAATAGAAGAGACATGATTCAAGGCTACAAAATGCTGAAAATGACTATTATACCCATGACGGTTATTTTTTGTTATTTGGCGCCTAAAATATGTCAACAGATGGGAAAACATAACAGACACAAACCTTTTAGAAGACACATCAATTAATGTTATATATATATATATATATATATATATATATATATATATATATATATATATAGGACTCATATGCATCATTTGTTAGCTACCAAGATTGTTCCAAAAGTTCAATCCATAAAATTCATTTCTGTTCAAACATTTGTCGATTATTATCGTTGTTAATCGTAGTTTCCTTTGTTATTTGTTCTTTGATCAAACATTGTTTGAGTGAGTTTGTTTATTTCCGCTGGTTTCATTGTTTTAAGTCCAACAATATGTGGGGTAAGTTCAAATATGAACCACTAAAGTTATGGTAACCATATGAACCATGTTATTCACTTGTGAGCATTTAGTAATCCTTCAGTAGATGTAGAAATTGAAAAATAAAGATAAAAACGCCACAAAAATAATTAAAAAAAAATATACGCTTTTAGTGCCAACTATTGGTTCAAAAATGCTTTCTCTTCCACCACATCTGCAACAACTCATGGGCATTCACACAAGTTTAATATAGTGTGAACTAACCCTTATGATAGAATAAGATATAAAGTTGAACATTAAAAAGAGGAGAAAACAAGGTGTTATGGTTGATCAGGTTGTATTATACTCTAGAAGTTAAGATAAATAATGTTCAAATTTCATAAAAAGTAAGTTATTGTCAAATAACTTGAACATGTGCAGGTTGTTTTTACTTGGCAAGCTTCACTTGCAGGCACTGTTGTTAAACCCAGACCGGCCGGTCGAACCGGGGAACCGTGGCTTCATCCGGTCCGGTATGGGGTATGGGACCGTCTTTGCACTTGACCGGCCGGTTGGACCAGGGGCCGGGGTTCGGACCGGAGATTCGGTGGTCAAACCGGTGGCGTTGTGATGTGTTGCAAACACATCTCTTTTCCTATGTATTTTGTATATTATTTGGTCAGGTTTTTATTAGTTTAGTGTCATTTTTATTATGTATTTATTATTTTAATTATTTTATAGGTATTCGTGGAAAATGAGCTCAAAACGAAAGAATTTTAATCGAGACACGAACACACTTGAGGGCAGGTGGTCATAGACGTTGGAGCTTAAACGAGGAACTTTGGTCGAGCCAAGAACACCCAAGTCATAATAATAATAATAATAATAATAATAATAATAATAATAATAATAATAATAATAATAATAATAATAATAATAATAATAATAATAATAATAATAATAATAATAATAATTTGATATGTTTTGATGAATGTTGGTTAAACATGGTATGTTTATTTATATATATGTAAATGTTGGTTAATTATTTTTGTTATTATTTAGTTTGGTTATCCGTGCGCGGAGTAAACGAACAGCGAAAAAAATAAAATAAAATAAAGACCTTTAGCGGCAACACCCGTCGCCGCTAAAAGTCTTGCCCAGATTAAACCAGAAACTGCCACGTGGCAAAAAAATAAATTTAAAAGATAATGCCACGTGGATAAATAGCTTTAGCGGGGACACCTTTAGCGGCAACTAGAGCAACAGCGACAGACAAAAGGTGGCAAGACCATTAGCGGCAGCCGTCGCCGCTAAAAGTCTTGCCGCCGCTAAAGGTATACCTTTAGCGGCGACACCCGGTCCCATTCCTTGTAGTGTAATAGTAACCTAACGAAGTTGAATAGTAACTCCGTTAAGCTAAATAGCAACTTAACTGAGTTAAATAGTAACATAACGAAGTTGAATAATAACTCCGTTAGTACTATTCACGAAAGTTTGAAAACTAATATATAGACAATAATAATAAACCAAATTTGACTTGGGCTTGTGGCCCAAGCCAAAACAAATTCACTGAGAAGAAATCCTAGGCATATTATTTACGAAAGAACATATTATTACTTTAGAAGAACAGCCGCCAAGAGAAGAGCATCAACAGCGAATCTAAAAAAACAGAGAGGAAGTGAAGGGGAGGAAGGCACAGGTTCAGAATTGAAGCTACGGGTTTAATCACTAAAAGTTTTAGTTTTAATATTTATTTAATTTGTGTTCATGATTATCGAGACCATGATTAATTTTTATGTTGAACCTTTGTTTCTATTCTTTTTCATTACTATGAGTAGCTAAATCTTGAACCACTACCTAGGTTGTATGATGAATACATGTTAAATTTATAGTTCTCGGTTTTTGGATTTATTTTTGAATGGTTAATGTTTTGGTAAGGATTTAGTTGGTGTTAATTATGATGTGTGTGCGTACTTAAGTCTAATGTATTATTTTTGATAGTTCCATAAACGTCTTAGTGAATGTCTTTCATGTTTGGATGTTTATTAGGGTTATCTGCTTGGTGCTTGTAGCTTAATTTATGATTTTGGTACCGAAAGCCATAGGAACTTGATTAGAGAATTTAGAGGACTTTTGTATTCTTCCATTCTTGACACCGGGAGGTGATGGAATGTTGGGTTGTCTAGAGCTTTAGGTGTTAGGTTTCGGGTGAGACCGGGAGGTGATCCTATCCTAGTTGTCTTTAGTTTCTTCCAATTCCAAATCATAGTTAACCCAATTAGATTACTCCTTTACATCTTCAGGTGTATTGTGATTAGAGAGACCGGGAGGTGATCGAGTCATTTGAGTACCTTTACATTCTTAGTAAGGTGAGACCGGGAGGTGATCCGAGCTAGATAGCCAGTGTTCTATTCCTTGGGATTCTTTGGGGTGTGTTGGTGAGACCGGGAGGAGATCTAGCACGTCTTAGGGTTTCTTGAGTTATGTTTAGAATCTGGTAGCCATTCAGTTTTTCATTACCGAGAGTTATGAGTTTGCGTGTAGGATTCTTGACCTATGTAGTTGTCTTCCTATCCCGATATTTTTCTCAATTATCCTTGCTGTCAGTTTATCTTATTTATTTACTTTATTTATTTTATTTAATTATTAAAAAACCAAAAACCATTTTAAAAATCATTTAGTTTAAGTCTTAGTCGAGTCTAGTTTTGTTTTCTAGTTGTGTCCTGTGGGTTCGATACACGGACTTACTTAGTCTGTACTGCATTGATAGGTACACTTGCTTGCCGTGTGGTCTAATTTAGTTGAGTCTGTTTTATATTACTAGGTGTTTAGGTTAGTTTATTATTTTTAGACCATACATAGCACATCACGTTGCTTAATGAGATGGAGATTAGACCGGATATGAGCAGGAATCTAGTGTGATAAACCGTCGGATATGAACCAGATACAAACACCGTTTAGTTTTTCTCGTTGGTAGCAGATTTCTTCGCCGGATCTGTAGCCCGCTGGTATTTGTATGTCGGCCATTGATTCACATGTCATGTTTAGGTGTGTCTCATTAAATTAACTAATCAAATATATAGAAAAGGGTGAGGCTAACGTAAAAAGCTTGTTATTGTAAAAAGTGTAAAAACAATATGGAGCGTAGAATTAAATTTTATAATCAGGGGCACGATGGTAATTTCTTAGCATCATTAAAGTTTCACCCCCATTTTTAAAATTGCTATAACTTTTTCATACGACATTGTTTTAAAAAAAAAAAAACTATACCATAAAATCAAGCTTTTCATCCTCTTTCACTTCCATACCATATTGCTATACTTTTTTTTATTTTTTTTTTTTTGCTGGGTTGATAACTTGCGTTTTATTGAGGGTATACTTGCGTTTTAGAAACGACCTGGTAAAACGACCTGATTAAACGCAAGTTGTACATGCTAAAAACACAAGTTATACCTGATAAAATATATGCAAGTTATACCTGATAAAAAAATGCAAGTTATATATGATAAAAACGCAAGTTGTATCATGATAAAACTTCTATCTGAAACACGAATGTGGGCAAGAACATGACCCCAATCATTCCTCGAATCATCACGTCTACATCGGCGCAACGAACTCCTCAACAACATTCTTGATCAAAATAGACTCATAACCAACACATTCACTTAAAATACCCACCCCATTACCTTTGGAACTACTGCTGCTAAACCTTTCCCTATACCCATTTGTTTATTCATCATATCCAAATGCACTAAAAGAGAACAAGAACAATAACCGCACAAAATACATGTAAAAAGTAGCATACCACATAAGGAAAACGATGAACACGATAGTGTCCTTGAGAACAATAATAGCAGATGTCAAGTTGTAACTTGCGTTTCTAAAACGCAAGTACATCCTCAATAAAACGCAAATTATCAACCTAGCAAAAAAAATTAAAAAAAAAAGTATATAGCAATAGGGTATGCAAATGAAAGAGGATAAAAAGCTTGTTTTTATGGTATATTTAAAAAAAATGTCGTATGAAAAAGTTATGGAAGTTAAAAAAAATGGGGGTGGAACTAAACAGTTGTGGGTTATACCTATTTTGCCCTCCTCCTTTTTTAGAAACTCAACATATATTTTTCCTTTTTTAATCTCATCCATTGATTTATTTTGATCAAAAACCCAAAATACTTTTATAATTTGTACGTTACACTACTTTTTTTACATATACTTTCTCTATATACCATTAGAAAGGCAATAGTGTAATATCCAAGCTAAAATCATGTAGGACAATATCCATGAACATTGCATAATAAATATTATATAAATATCATGTAGTACAGTATCCTAGCTAAAATCAAGTTGTTAAGACAACGACTAAACCATAAAATAGTACAATTCTCATATAATTATTTATACATTTGTTGTTTCTGAAGAGTGAAGACCATGTGAAAATTCATGCATGTGTCACTTTGATATATCATTATATAGAAACATATAAATCTAGACAGGTGAGGGGTGTCAATGGAGGGGGCCAACATATAATCGCAAAATGGGTGCCATATTAGCAAATGTACAGCTTATCAATTTTATGTAAGAATCAAAGGTACACCTTTCAAAAATTTAGATGAGTAGGTTTTGTTACAAGTCACCAATAATAGAAAGGGGAGCGAGGAACATGATGTGTTTGGAAAACAGTGTTTTTAAAAAATGGTGTTCTCACCACTAGGCATCTCTCCCCAACCGGTACTAGGACCAACACTAGGCGGTAAATCATTTGTTACAGATTAAATATGGTGGTGTCCGGGTTCAACACTATAGACTCCAGGAAAACTTTGTCTTACATCTTTCTAAAATGGTTCTCACTTTCTTAAGCAAGTAAAGATGGGTACGTGTCTTTAATAGAAAATTTAGATATCCAAAACATAATTGTGTTTATCTATGTATGTTATGTGTGTACGTATATATGGATATAATAAAATTTTAAATTCCTTTTTCTTTAAAGAGAAGATAGCAATAACCAAGCTTTTGTAGCACTAAAATTAAATTTGAAGCCTAGTGAAAATGGAAGCATAGTAAACTAAGCGAGGGATATATACAACGCCTAGATTCATGTGATCCCACAACGATTTTAAGTTTAGATGGCATCAACGTCTCACACGTAAATAATTATAATGATACAACAAGCTTCTTAGGCTATTTAGTATGGATCGGTGAGCTGAGGTGGCGTTCGGCCCCCTTAGTTGGGGCGTAACACAAACAGTAAAGAGTAAAGACTCCACATCCTCACCGAGCTCAATTTTGGTTGACTGCTCAAATTTGACCGTTTCAAACTATCACTTTTTTAAAAAAAAATTAATTAATATTTACAACCTATATTAATTAACCAAACAATTTACGGTTCTCTCCAAACAGTTTACTATTCTTTCAAAACAATACACAAACTTCGCAAACAATTATCAATTCTCTCCAACAGTTTACAATTCATATTAATTACAATTGTAGGACCGATTTCTTGTTCGCATCCTAGGACAAGAATTGAATACTAGTGCAAAACGAAAATGCATGGACAAGTAAAAAAGAAAATCAAAGAGTATACTGAAATTAATATGTAAGCCAAGGGTGTTGTTTGTTAAATGTCATAACGATAAGAGACTATATGTGTAATTAGGTATTTAGGTTCCTTATAAATTTAGCTCTCATCATTTGCAATACTACCGGCCACATGGACAAGTAAAAAAGAAAATCAAAGAAAAAAATTACACCAGATTAACAAATGTTTTATTATCTTTCCAACGAGTATCATAGTGCTATATAAAAAAACGGAGAAAAAAACGACCAAATTAACGAGCGTTTTATTATAAGGAAGCTAATTACACAAATAGTCTCTTAGCGTTGCGACATGTATCAAACAACACCCTTGGGTTATATATTAATTTCTCACTCTTTGATTTTCATTTTATGCATTATTCATTCAGCTTCAAAATCTAGATATAATAAAAGTAGGATTATGTTAGGCGGTGAAATACATTGTTAAAGATAATCATCTCTTTTTGTTATTTCTATATTTTAATTTTTGTTGCATATTACTTGTCTAAAATTGAATATCATACACTAGCTGATTACCCCGGGAATGTCCTGGGGTTGAAAAATTTAATAAAACTTAATAAAAAATGATAAAAGTAGAAAACATACCAATCGTAAACTCAGTTATACGGATCATTAATTCCCATTTGCATTCATTGACCTGAACCTTGAAGCAAATGTGACGATTTATACCTCACTTAAGCATGACCCTACTTAAGCATGCATATTATGTCAGTGAAGACTTGGTGTGAAACCTTGGCCTTCCTAAACTAAATCCTCTTAGCGGTAGCAAAAAATGCCTCCTTTACTCAAGGTTAGTGATAAGTAACTTCGGTTTTTTTTTTTCATACTCCTGTAGTTGTTGAAGATTACAGATAAGGTTTTGACATTTTTGAAGTTTTCATCGTTTTGGTCTTACATTAAAGTACTTGGTTATATGATTTTATTAATACATATATTGAATTACAAACGTTACATATTTAATTAAAGTAAAAATCTCAACTAATAAATCTATTAGTGTACACGTAATTATCTGTTATTAAGGGTATATATAACAATTGTTAAAGTACTTAGTGCTTTGTTTTAAATCTATCAGTGACATCGTATGTTTTTATTTGTCAAAGCAAATATTATAATATTTGTGCATTAGATTATTGGTATAAACTTTACCTCCTGATCAAAGGTAGAAAGCTAACGGAATGTTCACCTCTATTTATAATATTCATTTAATAAATGCTTGTTATATAAATTGGAATATAAATTTTTTTATTTAAATTTGATGATATCCATATCTTCTTTTATTTATTTTTAAAAACAATAATTTAAAAAATTTCTAAATATATATATATATATATATTAATATAATATGGAAGGTAAATATGTTTATTTTATTTTAAAGATAGCCATATCTTAATAAAGTATTTGAATTTATAATAATAATATATTCAAAATATAAGTAGATTTGGTTTCAATTTTAATGTATACTCTTAATTTTTTTTTTCATTTAATGTTTTTTATTAAAACAAAATACGAAAGTTACATCACAATGTATACTTAAAAATTAAAAAAATAACTAAAAAGAAAACACCTCATCGTGTCACGTGACACATTCAAGGGGGGTTGAGGCCTCAATTGAATGTTACATCATTTAAATTCAATTATTTTATATATATTTATAGATTATAGATTATAGAATGGAAGATTCATTTGAACGGTCAATTGGTAGATTTTTCGAAAGTGCTCTCAAAGTTATGATAAAAGGAAAAAAGGTAAGTAATAACAAGCAGAGTGTCCCTGTAAACACACCACATTACGTGCTCTTTAATTTTGGTAGGTTGTACTAACACTCATTGTGTACCATTTGGCTTCATGCTTTGACAAGAACTCACACAAACTATTTCTTTAATTTTGGTAGGTTGTACTAACACTCATTGTGTACCATTTGGCTTCACGATTTGACAAGAACTCACACCAACTATGTTTATCAGCCTGTCTATGTCCACCCCTTGTCGGTTTTTACCCTACGTGGGGTCAAAACCCCGAGCTATGGTCATAGCTCGGGTTTTGAAGTACAATGCTGACACAGTCAGCTCAAGCCTTGGGGTTGGGTTTTTTTTGGATTATTGGTGGAGTTTTGGCGGGGTCAAATAGTCGAACTATGGCCACAGTTAGGTGTTTTGGGGTTTTTTTTAAATAATAATAATTTGTTTTAATTGATTTTAAATTGTATTAGTTCATTTTTAAATTTTTTTAATTCATTTTTAAGTGTTTTAACTGATTTTCAATTAAAAAAAATTGTTTGACGCATTTTGGTTGGTTTAATTGCTTGTTGTTAGTTTTCAGTATAAACTTCCGAGTATGAACAACTTTCATAATTCAATGTACGTAATACATGAACTATACAGTCAATACCATGATTTATCAAAATACAAATTTTATATTTTGAATTAATGTCCTGGAGTTCCGGACGACGTTTGACGCGCTTTGATTGGTTTAATCGCTCATTGTTAGTTTTCAGATAAAACATCCGAGTATGAACAACTTTCATAATTTAATGTACGTAATACATAAACTATACAATCAATACCATGTTTTATCAAAATACAAATTTTACATTTCTATTCAATATCCTAGACTTCCGGAATAACAATGAAGTAACCATATTGTCACGATAACAAATGTGAGACTTAATATCAATTGTAACCCTTTAATTTAAGGTTTCCGATTAATATAAGTATATGAAAAATGAGCCCTTAACCATAAATAACAAAATAATGAAATCAATAAACTAAGCATTTTGATTAATAAAAAATTTCACAATACCGTGACAATCAGATAGGGTGTGATGATTTTACTTCAAGGTTTCTTAAACTGGTATCAGCATAATTAATTTATGTTAGGTTCAAATCAATATTATTAGATCTTAAAATGTTAGCCTTCTGTGAATGTATTTTTCATCCAAGCCAACTCATTTAAATAGTTTTTGTACGTTGGAATGATTTGTCAGTGTAGGATTGTTTATTCACTTCATTTGTATTTAACTTCTCTAGTTATCAAAGATTTTAACTAATTAAATATGTTTACAAAAACAAATATTAATCGTAGCTATGAAGAGTATGGTTAATATATCTCATGTTTTTAACGTCGTAAATAATCCTAAACTATGTACTAACAACAAACAACAAAAACCTTGACTCAAATTGCTCAAACATGGTCCAAAGCACCCAGCTTGGCCATAACTTGTCGCTTTGGGTTCAGGTGCTTCACTTTATTTGACAACCTAGTACGATGTCAGCTTTATGGGTGATTGATGTGACCAAAGCACCGAGCTATGGTCATAGCTCAACGCTTTTGTGTGTGTGTGGGGGGGGGGGGGGTAAATATCAAGTTCCTTTATATTATAGCATAGGTTAGTGGTACATTTTGGGACACCAAATTAGTAATTTTGCGCTTTGTGAGTTGTACCCATGACAAAGGCACTATAACCCTAGTTCCTACTATTATACAATGTTTACATAATTGAACCGGACATTAAACAGAACGTCTTACTGGTTTACTGGTTTGACCAGTCAAACATGTTGAACCAGATGAAATGAGATAAATATAGTATAAATAAATAGAAAATAATGACGGTGTGAAATTGTTCCAATTTCGTATTTAAATTCAATTCTATACAATTATAATGTTCCATAAACGTTTTTGTTGTGAAAAGGGTCGGAACCGACCTAACCCAACACGAACTCACGAGAACCGTATACCCTTTTATTGGTGAAATTAAAAACCAAGAACCAAACCTTAGAAGGTATG
The DNA here is from genome assembly GCA_032199755.1 of Ambrosia artemisiifolia. Classification (NCBI taxonomy): domain Eukaryota; kingdom Viridiplantae; phylum Streptophyta; class Magnoliopsida; order Asterales; family Asteraceae; genus Ambrosia; species Ambrosia artemisiifolia. The sequence goes on from CM063523.1 coordinate 46,121,263, forward strand.
TTGTTTTAGGCCTAATGGTTCTCAATGGTCGGGTAAAAGGGTCTAATTGGCCAGAACCTTCTTATATATTAGGCCTTTGAAAGGTTATTATATCTTCCTATTCTTTTATCATGATTGTCAAAGAATTCCTTCATATGGTTCCAAGAATAGCCCATAAGCTTCCTTTTTAGGTCACCTTTTCGTTTCGAAGCTTGTGTTTTTGTAACCGTTTTTCCATTCTCATCACTTTAAATATTATAGGAATCCATTATGTATATAGGAATCCATTATGTATATAATAAGACAATACCTTACTTTATGGTGTATTGCTTTTATTTTGTCACAAATACATATATATATATATATATATATATATATATATATATATATATATATATATATATATACATCAAAGCATAATACATAAATATTTACTTCTACCATATAATAAATGTATTATGTAATATATCATATAGATAATATTTCATGAAAAATACATTGTTATATACTTATTTTAAAATAATATTTTATTAACATTACATGAAATCGATTATAGTAACACGTACGAAAGAATAGCGAATAGACCAAAGTAGACTGTTGTTTTATTTATTTTTTATACATTCTCGTGGGTCGGGTCTAAAGTTCTCATGGGTCCGAACCGCGAAACGCTCAACCGTATTCTAAAGTAAATTGATTATGTTTTCAAGGTTAAATTTATATTTATATGTATAACAAAATTTGAACTCCCTATTCATGTTTTTGTCTTTTATGAGTTTGTCATGTAGGGAGCGTTTTTTTTTTTCACTTTTATTTGTAGTGAGTTTGTGTGCGTTTTGCGTCAATTTGAGCTATAAGTTTGTATTTGCCATTGTATTGCCTATGTTTTACGTCACCTGGCATTTAAATTCCTGCTTTTGTTTCATGCCTTTTCCCATGTTTGTCGTCATTTGCTTACTACTTAGTACACTTTATAAGTCTCTCGTTACAGTGATATACATTTGCGTTTTTTATTTATGATTTTCTCCGTTTTGGTTGTCATTTGCTTACTCCTTAGCACATTTTTATTAGGACCCCCACATCCGCACACGGGGGAACGTCGCCACCGCATGGTTGCTTGATTATCGGAGGAACGTTGAAGGGCTGTAAGATCGGTTATCGATGGTGGTTTCTTGATGACGGCAGCTGATAATGGGAGAATAGGGGTGAAGCTTAATAGGTTTATATATATATATATATATATATATATATATATATATATATATATATATATATTTGGAGAGTAGTGTTTCAGCGCTAAATCCCGTGTTGCAAAGCGATCACTGCCCAGGATCGAGTCCCATAGGAACCACACGGGTTTCTCCTTTCAAACCCAACGGTTATTTTTTCGGTAGAACGTGGGAATCGAACCTGAGATCAAACCCGGGGAAAAACTCTTCAAGAAGGTAAAACTTCTCACCTCAAACCAGCTAGGCTAGCTGGGCTGGAGATCATTGGCTATTAGGTTTATATATTATATTGAAAAAGTTGAAATTCTACCCATTTAAGGAAATATTGTTTTCAAAATACCCATATAGGTAAATACTTTTTGTATCTACACCTATCTGGGAAAAAAAACTCGAGAGAAATATGGAATTTTATTTAGGTTTTTGAAATTTTGACCCTAAAGCATGACACACTTATTTTCCTTATGTCACGTTTATTTAGTGAACTGAGAGTTGCGAGTACTTAGGTAGTACTAAACATGATTAATTATAAATTAAATAACAGAATGGGTTTGGGTTAAGATGAATTTGGGTTATGATGAGCAAATTAGAAAAAAAAAGGTAAGGATGGGTATGGGTTAGGATGAGTTCAGGTCAGAATGGGTTCGGACCGGATTGTGTCTGTTAACGAACAAAATTGTTTCGTCCTCACATAATCGTTAAACCATACAGACCGTTTTGATTCCACCGGACCGTTTTGACTAAACTGAACCCGTTAACGACTAGGACACTTTCGATCCTGCCCTTAAAAGTCTCAGGCCGTTTAGACCCAAACTGAATCGTTTCGTACCAAAAAGGCCTGTTAACGACCTGACTGGCCTGATAATGATTGGGTCATTCTGACCTGAGATGCCCGTTAACGACACGGACCGCTACGATCCAGACCGTGCCCGATAACAACCTGGACCATTTCTTCCACACCGACCATTTCTTCGTTACTTGGACCTTCTTTACACGCCATGTGAAGAAAATAAAATAATGATTTAATTATTCAACTTATATGTATCCAATATCTAGATATACCCTTTTAGATACGCGTAGATATTTTTTATGCCACAACATTTACTAAGAACATATATATCTAATATTTACACATATCGTACATTTTTAAAAAAGTGTATGTATTTATTTAGCGTGTTATTTAAACTAAAATTATTATTTTTATATGTAACCAATATCTACAGGTGTTGTACATTTTAAGCATGTGGAGCTATATATTTTTCCACGTTATTATCAAAAACTAAAATTAAAATTTATATAATTGATTTATCTACATATTTGTTTAAGTATATTATGTGTTGTTAAACATAATCATTACCGTCACATATATTAGTTCTTTACATATTTGTAGATAATTTACCTACACATAACAAATTTATACCATATATGTAGGTAGTATAACATTTAATTGATGTAAATTTGGGGGGAAATTTTCCCACCAACTCCAATGTGTAGGTAAAACATATTACCAACATATATTAAGTGTTAGTTGTTATTTAACGTAAATCGTCAACAATTACCCACACATGTACAAAAATGTGTAGATATTTACCCACAAATTTACATGTGTGGGTAAGTTATCTGTAGGTAAACACCCCAAATTCTTGTAGTGATCAGCACCGGTACATTTATACATTTTATGGTTTTCAATCGATATTAAACATGTGCCGAGTGTTGGTAACATGCTGATATATTGCAATGAATTGAATATACTTATTAAAAGCTCGCCGTGAAGCGCCGGAGGAATCCCACTAGTTTTGATACAATTAATGAGGGATTACATGTGCTCCAACTCAATTTTTGAGAGGGGTTTATTGTAAATATGAGTTAAACCCAAATAATATAGGTGGAAAAAATATAGCAGCCACAACACTCATGTCTTACCGGTGAGCAAAGATAGGTTTTGGAAGAAAACCTCCTTTTTCACTCTTAAATTACACATTCTAATTCTTTAGTTGATATGCTTCTACTTTGAAAGGAAATATTTTACTTTGAACTTACCTTTATCAACTTTGAATCTGCCAACCGAAGTATTATTTAAACATAAAAACTTGAAAGGAGCTCCACCGGTCCGACTTCTTCTGTAAAGCGAATCTCTGGTACAACCGTCGACCACCTGTTCGGCCGGCTACCTGCTGAAGCGGTCTAACACCATGAGTCATGACGCGGACCATCGAAGCCAGCGGTTGGCCGGTCGAATCGGTCTGGTCCGGGTTTCAAGAGAAGACGCGTTCGAGTTTACTTAATCTATGGTATGAGTAGGCTACAAGTCCTTTCGGTATTCAACGGTATGTGGCATGATTGTATGTCATTTACATATCTAATGAAATTAACATCGGTATTCAACAAAATAATCTCAAACAAATTTTGCCAATTTATTTATTATAAAGAAGAATCATAAGTTCATCAACATTGGTGATGATTGCATAGACAAAAGTAATGGCCTAGACGTGGAGAAAATAGGCATGTTCCCGTGCCTTTATAATCATTATAGCATTGTTTGCCACAAGTCTCTAGGGTACAATTATCGTGGTCTAACACTACGTGGCAATCTTTTCCATGCACATATTGAGCTCCAGCTGAAAGACATATAAATATTTAGACCAACTATATTATCATCTTTTATTAGTTCAACAGTCAATCTTCAAATGAAGATAACAATTTTATAATGAAATTATAAAAGGAACTAACTAACCTGTGATTAAAATAATTAGCAGCAACATGCGTGAGTATGTAATTGCCATTTGGATTTGTCAGAGATCAAAACTTCAGGTTCTTAGCTGGGAAAAATGGAAGGAGTTTGATGTAATGGAGTTGTTGTAGTCCCTGTTTTGTCTCCTTGTTTTGCAAGCTGCTTGCTAGTGTCTTTCTATATATATAGAGAATTAGTGACGTTCAAAAAAAAAAAAATATTGCCATGTCTATTCTCTAAACGTGGGTTTTGAGAAAACTTTTCTTTGATGATTGTTAATCACGTTGCCATTCTTAAATAGGCAAATATATCTCGTATTTTTTTATTATTTTTTTTTCAACGGTTAATGTAATTTTTGTTTTTTTAACGACAAATTTCAACTCCTTATAATACTTGAACTCAGGACCCCAAAGGCAACGGTTAATGTAACTACCCATTACATTTTACACCAATATTATTTTAATACTCCATTTCTCAAGTATGAAACTTGAGACCTTGCCTTTAAAAGGCTTGTGCTTTTACCAAGTAGACTACCACACGTTTTCAGTATTTAATAATTTTCGTTTTTCAATTCGGAAAACAGGGAAACAACAATTAATGAATTCATTTATTGCAAAGAATAAAATGCAAATTAATTAAACATTTCTTAATGTAGATAAATAATTATACTTTTATCAAATTAAATTTGAAACTTTGGAACAAAAATAAAATTATTTTGTTGTAACGGCTGTATTAAGTGACAGCGTTCGATACGCTTTACCTACGCCAAAGGAGCATTCAAGTAAAGTAGGAATCTGAGACTCTCGTGATTCCAAACAATCTTCTCCCCTCTCCAAAGAGGGCAGCAATAGAGACTGGGGATCAAACCTCGACGGCATGAGAAGGTTTTTCATTATTCTTATCACAAACATGGTTCGAAATTTTACCTCTCACTAGCGTCAACCCTAATAGCATTTGCCAGTTGAGCCAAAGATCATTTTATATAAATACTTAAATGAATTCTATCATGGTTAGTCCTGAGAATTTAGATGTCCTGACTGAACCATAGAAAAATGTGCTCCTTAGACTTATAAGTTTTATGTTTTTGAACCGAAGAGTCCAAATAACATTGTTAGTTTCATTAAGTATATCGACTATCCAATTATTATCGACTATTCATTGTTTAGGTTTATTAAGTAAAAATAAATATGAATGGCTTTTAAGCCGTGAAAACTGGCAAAAAAAAAAGGACACGGAATATATAATGAAGATAGGGAATGAGCGGTACATACATGGCCACGTGTTTGCTTGTGACCACATCAAAAAAACACCAACCCATGTTAAAATGTACCTAATCAACACGTGTGATAAAAACAAAATAAAAGAAATTATTATTTACAATAATCAGCGATAAAAACAAAATAAAAGAAATTCTCTTATATATCAACTAGCTGATTACCCCGGGAGGGTCCCGGGGTTGCTAAATCTAATTTTACGTGATAACCTATTACAAATGGCTCAAGTTAACTAACTACAAAATCTTCTAATCATTGCATGTTCATAGTATTCTAATCAGTAATAACTCATATTCCCCACAAAATCTAATTTTACGTGATAACATGAACATTTTGTGTATTTTTTTCCTGTATGAACGAAACCCCACAAAAAATAGTAGATTTTTTCTCCGTTTTTATATAGCACTATGGTACTCGTTGGAAAGATAATAAAACGCTCGTTAATTTGGTGTAATTTTTTTCTTTAAAAAATCCCGTATATAAAAGATATAAACGTTTAAAAGTTATGAGAGGAAATATGAGAGAGAAAATTTTAAATTTATTTTTAAATTCTTTTTTCCTAAAATAACTCAATTTAATTAAAAAAGAAAACAATTCAAAAACACAAAAAACTCTCCATTATGATGCCACGTGGCACAAGGTTGGGACCTCCATTGCACGCCACGTCAGCAAAAGTCTTTTCTTTTATATATATATATAGATTTAAAGACACTTCAACAGTGACTTGCTTTTATTGGCTAGGAAATACGGTGCCCAATAGGTGGATGCCAAGTGGCATCCACTACTTATCTTTTTTTTTTGTTTTATTAGGCAATACTTAAATGATATATAATATTAAACAAAAAGAATAAATTAATTGTTTGGTAGACTAGCTGGTTGATGTGCTTCACCTTTAGAGCATGCTAGCAGCTTCGATTCCTGCATTGTGCTTATTTTAGGCACCATTTTTTTTGTGGGCAAAATGAATATTTTTGTGTCAAACCTTTGTTTTTAAAGTCTAAGTGGGTTAGATATTAGTTTGTTTATATTGAATACTTATTTTGCTTAACCTCCATTTTTTCTGTATTTTTATTGTTGCAACGAGTAACGAAACGGAACAAAAGTAGATCACCATAACGTTGTGCGAAAAAGTTACCGCCCGCAGCAGAGCGCGGGCTAATCACCCACCTAGTTATTATTACTCAAGTACTAACTTGGGTTAACTTTTGCTCATTTTGAAAAAATATTACCCCAAGTAGGGATAATGCAGTATAGAGTAGGTGGCACAAGCGTATTAATGTGTATATTAAAAAAGAAAAGGAAAACAATAAAATAGTACTTCAAATATTACAAAAAGTTATTATGAGACCCACTGTACTTGGTAGTGTGATAAAGTACGAGACAAAAAAATAACCCCCCACATCGTGTTATGTTCAAAAGACTTGTGCATGCGCTAAACTAACAACGCGGGTGACACATTCAACAACCAATCAATGTTTGACATGTGGATGAGGGGTGGGGCAAAGTTTAAAATTAGGGGCGTTATATATAGGTTAATGATGCATTGAAGATAATCTTAACATAGAGAACACATATAAATCGTATTCGAAATATTTATTAAAATACCTAGCAACAAGCTAAACGAGAGAACCGTGTAATCCAGTTCAGGTATAATCTTGTACAAATGAAATTGAATTTAGATAAAAAAAAAACCGGATACACTTATTAGTAGCGAATCTAGGAAATTTTGCTAACGACGTCACTGTCTTCAATTGTTTCGATTTCATAGAACCGTACATAAAAAAATCAGGATGGGTGTAACTGCTCAAGTCGGGGTAAGATTTATCACATAATAAAAATATGATATTAAACTAAAAAAACTTCCTCGTTAAAAAATAAAAAAAAAAACGCAATATAAATTCGATAATCTTTTTACAAATTAAAAGAGTACTAATAGTTGTTACCTACAAGTGATCAACAGATGGAACCCTTTTATACCACACTTCATATGGAGTTTTACATACGACTTATGTACATATTAATGTTTTTAAACGTTTTTAACATATATTCGATAGTTATCCGTTTTATCCATTTTGTAACCTATAGGTCCTTTTTCCAATCGATTTTTTTTTCTTTACATTTGGTATAGACGCATTTTGTTTTTAAACGCTTTACATATGACTTATATATGTGTTACCATTATTTAAATGTTTTTTCCAACATATATTCGATAATTATCCGTTTAGTAATATTTAACAAGTTTAATAAAATTGTACATAACAAACCAAATCACACCTAACCAAACGTACTAAACTTAATAATGCACAACCAAAATATAAATACCCATTAAGAAGTCGGGTTTGTCCATAACAAAATAAACAAAAAGTATAACCGCACCATACAATACGAACTAAAAAAATCCAATCAACCAACCAAACCAAACCTCACATGCATCCGAATACTCTGGTGGCCGTGCTACATCTGGCACCCAGTGGACAACGTGTCTGTACATCATGTTCATCTCCCGAGCACCCGGATATCCGAAATCCGGATACGGATTGTCGGATATTTCGGATTTGAATTTGGATTCAGATGTTTTTAAACACCCCTACTAACAATTGACTCATTACTTAGTTTATCAAATGTTGATACAATGTAGTTAAGTGTTGAAAAACAGAGTATCAGAGTTTCAATATTGTAAAGACCAGAAGTTGTAAGTTCTGTTTATTTTCATACCTCCTTATGTAGATATTCAAGCAGTTATGATATAAATATGCTACCTTTCATTGTTTAATCTACAATCGTTTCAATCGTTTTGTTTTCCTTCCCCTTTTTGAGACCAAATTTTCTAAGCTTCTGTTGGTTAGCAGATCTGATTGGCAATCCACGATAATTAGTGATGGAACACGGGCCATACATCAGTCAACAATTCCCAAATGCACATATATGAGAAAAAACTCAGAAAGTCAAGGGCCCTTCAAGAGTGGAGGCCCAAAGCAAGAGCTTCACGTTACTCTCTCAGGAGTCGGGCCTAGTGAAGCCGGTATTTGTACTCTGAATTAGGTTGTGTGAAGTAAGAGGGTTCACCTTCTTTGACGCACTCATGAAACAACTAAATGGTGAGACTTTGTTCAAAACAACTAACTCAAATCTTAAATAGATTATTTCCTCGTTCAAATCAGACAGCAATCCCCTATTAAGAGTACGAACAAAGAAAGACACATCCTCCTGGTTGTCACCATCAACACTATACCCGAAATAGCTTTCTGACTCGTATGAATAGTTAATATAGTCGTCGAAAATGTTGCTTGTGTTCCAAGACATCGTTATATGTTAAATTTGGTGATGAAATGATGAGATTCGAATGAAATGGTTTGGGTGTGATTAATTTGTGTAGAACAAACGAGAAATTCATACATTCAAATACTACATTTAAACACTACATATAGCCATATACTATAGGTACGATGTCAAATACCATAAAATCTGGCTTTTGACCAATAAAGACATGTCATTGGCCTTCTATTCGCTGCGTATAGCCCTATACACGACATATAGAGAGCCAATAATTGACATTTATTGAGAATGTAAACCCACACCATGTTTAGTGCTATATGTGATGTAAATAATGGTGTGCAAGCAATTTTGTGAGAGTGTAAGGTATACTACTCTAAAATGAAAAATTCTTAATGTATATAAGTTGATGTGACGTTGCTTAATTGACATCACTTTTAGTCACAGTACAATCTAAATCAATCTTCTACAAAAACTTTTTTCATAGATAAGTACTAGTTTGTAACTACACGTCTTTCCATTTCTCTTGATACAATAATTTATAAAGATCCAAAAAAGAAATTGTCTCCCACATGATCTAAAGGTAATCGTATTTGTATTTGTATTCTAGCTTCTAGATGTATTGCACTATTGTCATTTTTTATGTTTTCTAAAGGTATGTCTACCGTATAAATATATTTTTTTAAGTATATGTGTACCATAGAATTATTATGCTTTATGAGTCATGATTTTTGATAATGCAGAACATGTCGTCTCATTTCCAATATATATAGTACATAGTACAACATGTGCTTTACATAATGAAAGAAATAATAATAATAATAATAATAATAATAATAATAATAATAATAATAATAATAATAATAATAATAATAATAATCATAAATGTAGGTGGTGGGGAGGATGATAAAGAAAGTGGAAAGCAGGCAATGATATTATTTTGTTGGTGATTGATAAAATATAATATTGAGTGATTGATTGATTGATTGATTGATTAAAAGGTCATATGTTACTGAAGCACTTGGACTAGCTTAAGAAACCGGTTTTATGACATTTACTTGAAAGCGAAAACAATAGTGATGATGACGTATTTGGATATATGATAAATAATAAAAGACCATCGAACAATTCACTCAGACACGGACATGAAGCATAGTTTTGGTATGTGTTCGCATGAAATATAGAACAATGGCCACGACATCTAAAATTAATGGAGGGTGGATATTTATTAGAATTCAGAGACAAATGGTAAGAGATTATGTCATTAACACGTTCGCCACTTTATACACCTATATGAGACACTAGAGTTTAGAATGAACTATGAGACAACCATTAACCAATTGAGTTACGATTACTGTTACTATAGCAATGTTTGTAGCACAATGGCTAAACAACCTTTCTTCATATAATACGTATCATTATACAATATGTAGAATCCCCATCGCACGTTGCGGCTCACGCGTTTAGAAGATATGTTGCCTGTTGTGATCAACCGCGCGTCGCAACTTGCGCGGGAGCAATGCTAGTAATAATAAATACAAGATGTGGACTAACTGATTCGTCGATTCCTGGGTGGTAGAATGCATTGATAATAGTGGGCATGTTTGGTTTCATCCAAATTTCTTTAACCACATGTGGGAAAGAAAGAAAGAAAGAAAGAAAGAAATAATTAGTTAAAAGGCAATGGGGAAGAAGATGAATGTATACGTGACGAAAATGTTTTCTGACTTAATGTCAAAAACTTAACTGGGTTAAGTCGTTGGACTGTTTTGGCCTATTTTCTCAAAAGTTAGGGACTAGGACTGTTCAAGTAATTTTTAAAAGATTGGGCTGGAGTGACAATTTTCCCAAACCACAGGTAAGGTTTTGGTAATTTTATTTGATAAAAAAAAATTCGTGAAGTGGTGTGCCCATTTATATACCTCGAAAAAACTATAGTAGTTTGTAACCACTGAGATGTCTCATACGTCTCCGTGACGTCTCTGATGGAATGAGACGACTTGAAGTCGGATCCCACTTCCCATTTCCCGAGACGTCTCAGACATCTTCGTGACGTCTTAGACGTGACGTTTGACCCGGTCTGATCGGTGTAGATGTGTACAATTTTCCACCAGTCGGAGACGGTTGGCGAGGAGCGGCGGTTGGGGGCCGAAAAGGAGTTTATAAACTCCCTTATGAGGCGTTTGTGTGCAGGTTTCCACCTTCCGTACCATATGATATGTATGGTGATATTGGGGCTGATCACTGGACCCATATGGTACATGACGTTTCCATCTGATACTAAGTCTGCTGGTTTGGTCATGTTCGGGTGCATTGCGATGGTTTGAGAGACCACCAACAATGAGAGTATCATTAGAAAGAGAGTGCCATTTGATCGATTAGGATATTGAGAGTGAATGTATTCGCTTGGATGTGCAAACGAGAGTCTCTTATCTTCTTTATTTATAGACCATTTACGGTTGCTAATATCTTTACTTATTCAACAAACAAAACACCCCATGTGCATTCATTATTTAGAGCCATCATTTGCCAACAACAATAATTCGTTCTGTTGTTTCAGTGTTTCTTGTGAAATCAAATGCCTAGTTAATTTGTAAATTGTGTAAATACGTTGCACTGTATTCACACAATGACCTTAACATTATGCTATTTTGTAACATTGGTGATAGACAAAAGTGTTGAAATGATGACATTCCACTTACAATATGGTAACAAATTACGATTATAGCAAGGCAGTACCACAAACCATGTTATGTGGTCATATGGTAAAAGATTATTTCGAAAGGCAGAAAAGAACACCTCCATATGGACATATGGTAGCTAGTGAGCTAAATGGCATCATTTCATATGCATTAATCACAGACTATTATTGGGATTGTTTTTTAAGGATTTTGAAGGTCCAATAAATAACGTTATCTCTTCCGTTATGCTTGTTCACTTTCCATAAACACATTAACGTATATATTATCGAATGGTTTTTAGTTATCACTTGTTAGGCTTAAACATATAAAGTCAAAACATATTTTCCCAATAGGCTTTATGTTTCTTGGAGTTTATACCTTATGCGACACTAGGCTATTAGCTATACTAGTGGGAATGCCCGCGCGTTGCTGCGGGTGTCCCGACTGACATTAAATTTAATTATGATGCCTATTATGGACTTAAAACTCTTTCGGATGTTTAACATTTTATTCCATTCAGTAAAGTTGTAGCCATGGTTCGCATGCAACCTTATACTCATTTAAAGTCATAAAGTTTCTTGATTCTACCGTATAGCTTATCTAAAAAATAGGCAAGTATATTAAAGTTATCAAAAACTTAGATCATACACTGTTATTATCAAGTTGAAAACAGTTTTGTACACTAAAAACACTGTTATTTTCAAGAAAAAGAAAGGTAATTCTCAAGTTAAAATCACCTCCATGTAAATGCTTGTATCATATTGGCTTTTCAATGCATATTCATTAAAAACTGATGCCATGGATGGTACAGTAACCTGTGTATTCCCCTTTTCAAGTTAGTTGAATTATACAAACTCTATTGAGTATTAAAACTTTCAATGTAAAAAAATGCATATGCTTGGAATAAAAGCTTAAACCAATTTACCTAGATTCCAATGTATTTTAGACGGAGATATTTCCATCATCCTCGCCACCAGCATTTTAGACAAAGAATGTTTGCCAAAGAATCTACCAAAACCATCAACTTCATTCCTTGTCTATTGGTTTAGTTAATAGTATTTTCCATACCGAAAAGATTTGTGACAACACATTAGCATTAGTTGTACGTATTATTTACCAAAATATTATTAGTAGTGAGTTACAAAAGAGAATGTTTCTTGACCCATATCTTCTAAATTTCAAGTCAAAATGGTGATAGTGATACTGAAGTGGCACAAAGCCATGAGGTTGCTAGAGGATACAACAATCTGGAACCAACTGCTTTGGATTTCTTTATTCAAACTATTGGCAAGCAATTGTAACATTTTTCCTAATTGAATACTAGTGGGAATGCCCGCACGTTGTTGCGGGTGTTTATTTAAACCATCCAGGTGGGCTAGTATTGTCATGTCGCCTTGTTGGAATGAGAACATGATGTTAGTTAGAGGCCCATAATCACCGGCTTGAAAGTCCAAGGGATAAACGAAGCAAAACGAGCAACTCGTCAATGATGTTTTTTTTTATTACTTGGAATTGATGAGCGGGAACAATAATATCTTTCAAACCAGTGTGTTGCGAGACCTGTAAATATGCCAAAAACAATCACCTCAACACCTAAGTTGGACATTATTTACTACAGGCGTATAGTTGCCAAAGAAAGTGGAAGGTGCGGAAAACACGTTGGCATGATAAGACCATGTGTGGTGGGAGGGGGAAAAATTTAAGGCCATCCTTCCTGATTGGTCCATGTGACAGCTGAGTCAGCATGTGGAGCTTTAAAATGAAATGGGGTGTAGTGGGGGGAGAAAAATTCAACGCCCATTTTTTAACCCGTTGAAACAATATTCAAACAAAGGGGTGACGTGGCAACATACTATTTGGGGGAAGAATTTGCATTCCGGCGCTAAAAATAAAACGCCCCAACCATTTTTTAACAATTCGCACCCCCCTACGTAATGGTGTAGGGGGCACAAAAATGAAGATAACGCTCAACATAGCGCTCCATTACCGTCGGACTAATAACTAATGTAACTTACACGTAAATTAGAACATGCTGAATTAGTTAAAGGGATGACCACTTAAGTAGTTAACTTTATAAAAGTCATGCATAAATAAAAACATAAGTCTAATAGTTTGACAATCCCAAAAGATGCATATGCGACCCTAGACGCGAGACGACTCCAGTGCGACTCCGTGCGCCTATCTGACAGCTGCTACCTTAGCGACCTGAGAAAACATGCTAAAAGAGTCAACATATAATGCTAGTGAGTTCACAGGTTTTATTTAAACGTTTAAAGTGATCCTTCGAAAACCGTTACCATCACTATTACTACTATGCTTGTGAGAACGCTAGCTAGGCGCAGAATAAGATACTCATACGGGTGAAACCATTGCTGACTATGCCATTTACTGACCCTTATTTCCTATGGGCTACCGTCATCACCGGTAGACCTTGTTTTATTAGAGACAATATGCACCCGCCCGGCCTCCAGCCGTCGAGTGGGGCTTGTCAGTTCCCAATAGCGCTATCCACGTTTCCCCGCCATATTCCCATGTTAGTGGTTTCTAAGGGACTTTTTGATGAACCGTATAGTAATAAGATGTAAGCCATAGTATAACATGAAAATAAGTCATAAAAGAGTTTTAAGCATGTTTCTCCCCCGAAAGCAAAACCGTAAAATGTGGGGCCGTGAACTCACCTTAGGTTGCGTCTTCCGTTAATGAGTAAACCGTTTATGTGATATGAGTAAACCGTTTGTAAGATATGATAGCCCCAACTAGTGGCGACCTATCATAAGATATGTGTTAAGTTAGACTAATAACCCGCAGGGTTCATTAGTCCCTAAGTCCAGTCCATGACCATGATGTGTTTGAAAAACGTGTTTGACCGACAACCAGACTACGTAAGACAAGACTCGACATTCCGTTGGTGACCCGACATTCCACGTGTTCATCTCACACACAAGCATATACAAAACATGCAACTTAGTATTTAACATGTGTTAAAGTTCAGCGAGTCTAACACATAGGTCAAATAACGCACAAATAAGTCCAAACACGTGTTACTACGTTACTAGACATGTCACGGGGTTCCTAGCATGTTCCTAGGTGTCAAATCGGGTTTCGGAATATCAAAATACACTTATAACAGCAATACACGCGATTAGGAACTTAGCATGCAATTAGGAAAAGTCAACTGGTGATTGGGAATGGTCAACAGGCGATTGTGATGCTAATCGCCTACCTTAGCATGCGATTGAGAGGCTAATCGCCTGCTAAGAGGCCTAATCGCCTGCCACATCAGGCGATTAGGATGGCTAATCGCCTGCAGCTGCTGCGCGACGCAATTTCGCGCGTTTAACCCTCCAAATCAGATCCGGAACACGTGTAAACACCCAAAATCAATCCTAACACATTAACAAACATATTTCAAGCAAAACCCCTAAGTTTTCATCATTCTAACAGTCCCGAATGCGAGCATTTTCCCAAAATAGCAAACTTAACATGTAAACATCCCATCAACATGCAAGAACTTGCCCTAAATAGCAAATATCCAGATTTCATCACATAACCACGTTTTCCGATAGTATCCCACTGCTCTAGTATCATCCTAAAGCAAACCCTAACATCATACAATCAACAACACACCTCATAGCATCCTTAATACTTCAAAATCATTCAAATGGGTTGTTGGGACAAAGAGGATTGACGAAACCACCTTTTGATAACCTTAGTCTTTTCCATATCTGCCTAAGTATAGAACTGCTAAAGAACAAAAAGAAGAAGTGCTGAAGAACAAACACAAAGTACTGAAGAGTAAACTCATCAGAAGTTCTGAAGTCTAACCAGACATTTCACTGAAGAACTGCTGAAGACAAACTGCTCATCAGCAGTTTGTCACTCATCAGCACTTTCACTCAGAAGCTTCTAACCGACTGAAGATCAGCAGTTTGATTATTATATAGTTTTGTTAAAGTCTTGATTTCAAGTTTCAATGTACAGACTGTAGTAACCTTATCTTAGCATAATATCTTTGTTAAATATCTTAGATTACTTCAGACTACAGTTTAGTACATTAGTCTATAAATAGATGAGTTTGTTCATCTATTTTGATATGTGATTTTGTGTAATATCTTTGAACTTATATTGAAATCCTTCGGGCTTTAAACTTATAATTTCCACTTCACAACTGAGAAACATAAACTGCTATTACTGTTTTATACTTAGAATATTTATTGTTTCTCATTTATTGTTCAGTCAAGAGGGAGTAATAACTCCTCATCAAAGTGATCTTTTAGACCTTTGAACACTTGTATTTCCGCTGCTTAATAACTCATATATAAATCTGATAAACACATAAGTGTTCATAAAAACAGCCACTGATCCAACAATTGGTATCAGAGCATCTGGTTAATCTGATCAAAATCAATCTAACAAATTGAGATTCAGACACAGGCTCAATATTGATATTCAATAAAAAGGATAAAAGGCTCACTTTTTAAATCCATCACTTTAAGAAAGTATTGACAAATTCAAACTTCTTAAAAATGGATCCCTACAATACTGGATCTGCCAACAAACCTCCTATGTTAGTCAGAAATGAATATAACATATGGTCTAAGAGGTTGGCACATACTATTTCACAAACAAACACTGGCTGTTGGAGGTCTGTAGTTTTTGGACCTCACAAACCAGTTGTTACTGATCCAGAGGGTAAGACTGAAAGACCAAAGGACCCAAAAGAATACACGGAGGAAGATTTCCTAAAGTTTGAGCTTGATGCAAAAGCTTTCTCCATGTTGGCTATGGCTCTCCCAAACGAAATTTATGCTGGCCTTTTACATTGTGAAAGTGCCAAAGAGCTGTGGGACTGCCTAAAAGAGCAGTTTGCAGGAACTGCTGAGGTGATAGCCAACATCAGAGAAATATTGGCTCAACAATATGAAACTTTTACTCACATAGAGGGTGAAACTTTAACTCAACAATTTGAAAGATTTTCTTCACTCATCTCTGAGTTAAAAATAAACAATCAGACCTATACAACTGAGTCTATGTTACATAGATTTTTAAGGTCTTTACCTTCAAAATGGGAAACTTACTCTATAGTCCTCAGAACCAGTTCAGATTTTAACACCTTGAACCTAACTAGGTTACATGGTAAATTATTAACTTTTGAAAGAGAAATTAATCAAAAGAAAAAGTTGCAAGAATCTGGTAAAACTGCTGATGACTATACTCCGGGTAGCACAGCCTTATTAGGACATGACTCACCATCCTGTTCTAATAATTTTGGTTCTTTTGACCACATTGACATAACAGCTGGGATCTCATCAGATGGATCTTTCCCAGCTTATGACAATGAAGAACTAAGTCAAACTGCTGACAACATGTGTTTTATCATGGATGATTTAAAATATTTTAGCAGTGATGACTTAGAAGAAATGGAAATATTGCACCAACTGGCCTTGTTAAGCTTAAAAACTAACAAATTTTATAAAAGGTCAGGAAGGAAATTTCCAGGACTAAACAATTCAACAAAAGTTGGTTTTGACAAATCTAAATTGAGATGTCATAAGTGTCAGAAGTTGGGACACTTTGCTAGAGAGTGTAGAAGCTCTAGCTACAACCAACCAATGTCCTCTGGAAATCAATATATCCCCTCATATAATAGGAATAATGGAACTAATGGGAGTGCTCATTTTGTACAGGCACAAGCTCCAAATGTCCAATATGTGCCACAAGTACAATATGTACAAATGCCTGCTCAACAACAACAGCAGCTCATGCCTCCATTTCCAACTGCTCAACTTCCTGCACAAACTCAACAACCCCCTCAGCAACAAAGCTTATTCACCTCAGGGTATGTTGACTGGAGCAGTCTTCCTTATGACACATCAGAATGCAGTCAGGATGCAGACAATAAGGTCTATGATGTCAACTGGGGAGAACCTGCTAATGGCAGAAAGAACTTTGCCTTAATGGCCTTTGAAGGATACTCTTCAAATTCTGCTCTCACACAGGTATCACAACAATCTCTGTTAAAGCTTTGCACTAAATCTTGCAAAGAATCATTTGCTTTAATTAGAGAAACTAATGTGCATTTACAAGGCAAATCCAATGACATGGAAAGAAAATACACACAAATGAAGTGTGATTTGGAAAGAAAAATTATGTTGAAAAACAAAGAAATTTCCAAACTGAATGATAAATCCATTGAAACAGAAGCACAAATTAAAACTATGATAGACAGCCTAGGAAAAGTCAGACAAGAGCTTGCTGACACCAAGGTTGATTGTGAAAAATGGGTTGAGTCTTGTAAAGGGTATCAAATGTTACTTAACAAACAAACTGCAGCCAATGTTAAGTTTGGCATTGGTTATACCCACACTGAATCACCAACAGATTTCACCCACAAAACTGATAATGATGGGAAGAAATTGATTCAAACTTCTGATATGGAGGAATGCACATCCTACCATCAGAACTTCCTCAAAAAGGGAAGTCCTGCAGAAGTTAAAACTACTGACAATAAGCCATCAGCAGTTTCAACTACATCCGGAGTTGAGACCCTGAAAACTGCTGATGACCTATTTCAAAAATCAGATTTTGTCAGTAAATTGCCTTCCAGTTCTCTTGATCTATCTAAAAGGAAAGAGAAGGCAAAAGCATGTGAAATATGTGGTCTGTTTAATCACATAACTGAACTTTGCAGATTTAGAAAGGTAAATCAGTTAAATAAACAAAGAAATCAACTGATTGTGGGAAAACAGATAAAACAAGATTATCAAAATACCTTTTTTCCCAACAAACAACAATCAAACAAAACCCTTTCTAAGAAGAAGCCTTTATCTCAACAAAGGTCATCTTCTCAAAGTTCAATTTCAGAAGTTTCACCTAACTCATCAGCAGTTTCACAAACTGCTGAAGTTAAAGATTTGATAAACCTGGTTAAACTTCTGATGACCAAAGTTGATGGTGGAAACCAAAATGAACCCACCATTGTTCTTAATGACAAATCCATTGCCAAAAAGACATGGATTACTAAAAATGGTCCACAACAAGCTGCACCTGTTCTCAAGAGCAAACCCAAAGCCAAACTTGCTTGGGTTGCCAAAACTAACTAATTTGCTATCTTGTGCAGAGAGTCTCCAGAGGTTTGAACAGCATATGGTATGTGGATAGTGGAGGCTCAATGCACATGACTGGATGCAGATACCTGATAAACAATTTTATCAGTCAAAGAGAAGGATCTGTGTCCTTTGGGAACAATGCCAAGGGATATGTGCTAGGATATGGCAATGTATCCTCAGGCAAAATGCAGTTTGACAAGGTCAATCTGGTTGAAAACCTTGAGTACAACTTGCTGAGTGTCTCTCAAATGTGTGACAAAGGATATTCTTCCTTTTTCACAAAGACAGCATGCAAGATCATATCACCAGAAGGCCAGAAGTTGATAGAGAAGATCATTGAAGATCATACTTTGCTGATTGCCAAAAGATGTGGCAATGTCTATGCAGTGGACATTGAAAAAGACAAAGTATTGAACAAGACTGCCTGTTTCTTCTCAAAGGCATCAACTTCAGAAAATGATCTCTGGCATAGGAGACTTGGCCATGTGAACTTTAAAACCATCAATAAAGTCACAAAAATGGGCTTGGTCAGAGGTCTACCTTTGAAGGAATATCAGTGCAAAGAACACTGTGTTTCCTGTCTTAAAGGTAAACAGCATAAGTCCTCCTATAAGTCTATTGAAGAATCAAAAACAACTGCATGTCTTCAACTACTCCATATGGACTTATTTGGACCAGTCAAGATTATGAGCCTTGGTAAGAAGAAGTACTGCTTGGTCATCATTGATGACTACTCAAGATTCACATGGGTCTTCTTCTTATATTCCAAGGATGA
This sequence comes from Ambrosia artemisiifolia, assembly GCA_032199755.1. Lineage (NCBI taxonomy): Eukaryota > Viridiplantae > Streptophyta > Magnoliopsida > Asterales > Asteraceae > Ambrosia > Ambrosia artemisiifolia. The sequence continues at coordinate 46,140,308 of CM063523.1, forward strand.
GGCAGCTGAGATCATCAAGTTCTTTATTCTACAAGTAGAGAAGCAATACTCTTTATCTGTCAAAGTCATCAGGAGTGACAATGGGACAGAGTTCAGGAACAAAACTCTGGATGAATTCTGTCTGTCTAAAGGGATTGTTAGACAGTTCAGCATTCCCAGAACTCCTGAACAAAATGGTGTGGTAGAAAGAAAGAACAAAACATTAATTGAAGCAGCCAGAACAATGTTAGCTGATTCAGGCCTACCTTTGTATTTTTGGGCTGAAGCAGTCAACACTGCATGTTATGTTCAGAATAGAGTTCTTATCAACAAGAGACATACCAAGACTGCCTATGAAATTCTTCATGGCATTAAGCCCCTTATCTCCTTCTTCAGGGCTTTTGGATGTCAATGTTTTATCCTCAACATCAAAGACTCTATCTCTAAGTTTGCTGCAAAAGTTGACACATGTTATTTTCTTGGTTATTCTCCTTTGAGAAAAGCTTACAAAGTTTTCAATTCAAGAACCAGGATACTAGAAGAAACACTGAATGTCAAGTTCAATGAATCAAAACACACTCTTATTCCAGCAAATCCTGCTGAATTATTTGATCTTGACAGTTTTCATTTCGGACCTGAAAAGACTGTTGAATCATCCAAACCTCCTCAAAATGGTTTTCAAGGATTTGAAGATGATAGTCCTGCACCATGGACTCCAAACACAGTCAGAAGATCAACTATTAAACCTTCAGAAGTTTCAATAGCTTCAACTTCAGGAACTACTGATGAACATTTTGAAACTACTGATTCAGCTGAACCTAAAACTCCTGAAGTTCAAATAACAGCTGAACCAGATATTATCAATCTCAGTGGTTTATTTGAAGAACCTGTAGAGCCATCATCCAGTACAGGTTTACAACAACTGATTGAACACAAGGATCATCCATTGGATCAAATCATGGGTGATATTGCATCAGGGGTACTTACAAGAAACCAGCTTTCCAACTTTTGCTTATTCTCAGCATTCATCTCTCAGTTGGAACCAAAGAAGTATCAAGAAGCCCTCAAAGACAACAATTGGATGCAAGCAATGCAAGAAGAATTGCTTCAATTCAAGAAACAACAGGTTTGGGAAATCTGTCCCTTACCTGAAAACAAGCAACCAATTGGAACAAGATGGGTCTTCAGAAACAAATCAGATGAGGCTGGTATGATCATCAAGAACAAAGCAAGACTAGTGGTACAAGGTTATTCACAAGAGGAAGGAATTGATTATGATGAAACCTTTGCACCAGTTGCAAGACTTGAAGCTATCAGGTTATTTTTAGCTTATGCAATTTCCAACAATATTAAAGTTTATCAAATGGATGTCAAAAGTGCATTTTTGTATGGAAAAATAAAAGAGGAAGTGTATGTCTGTCAACCTCCAGGGTTTGAGGATCCTTCTCACCCTGATTGGGTTTACAGACTTGACAAAGCTCTTTATGGGCTAAAACAGGCTCCAAGAGCCTGGTATGAAACACTTTCAAACGTTTTGCTTAAGAATCACTTCTCAAGGGGATCCATTGATAAAACTCTTTTCATAAAACATGTTGGAAATCATGTCTTACTTGTTCAAATATATGTTGATGATATCATTTTTGGTTCAACAAATTCAAAACTGTGTGAAGAATTTAAGAAACTCATGCAATCAAAATTTGAAATGAGTACAATGGGAGAATTGCAGTACTTTTTGGGACTGCAAATCAAACAACAGTCAAATGGAACATTTATACATCAATCAAAATATGTTAAAGAATTATTGAACAAATTTTCTTTACAAGACTGTAAAACATGTTCCACTCCCATGACACCAATCACACAAGTTGAACCAGATGATCAAGGGAAACACATTGATCAAACCATGTATAGATGTATGATAGGTTCTCTTTTATATCTAACTGCTTCTAGACCAGATATCATGTTTTCAACTTGTGTCTGTGCTAGATACCAATCTGCACCAAGAGAATCTCATCTAATTGCAGTCAAAAGAATCTTCAGATATCTGAAAGGAACTCCTACTTTAGGGATTTGGTATCCTGCTTCAAGCAATACCAAGTTAACTGCTTTTTCAGATAGTGACTATGCAGGCTGCAAAATGTCAAGAAAATCAACATCTGGTGGTTGTCAATTCTTAGGAAACTGTCTGGTGTCCTGGCAATCAAAGAAACAAACATCTGTGGCAACTTCAACAGCTGAAGCTGAATACATTGCTGCTGCAAGCTGTACTTCACAGATACAATGGCTCCAATATCAACTGCTTGATTATGGAATCAAAGAGACCAAGACCCCACTTTTAGTAGACAGCAAATCTGCCATTAGCATCATTCAAAATCCTGTTCAGTTTTCAAAGACTAAACACATTGAAATCAGGTATCATTTCATAAGAGATTGCTATGAAAAAGGCAAGATTGAGGTGAAGCATGTCACAACAGCCAATCAAATAGCTGACATTTTCACCAAACCCCTTGATTCAACAACTTTTCAGAGGTTAGTATCCATGCTAGGGATGTTAAACTTAGAAGAAAGTCTGTAAGTGTTTCACTTTTTAATTCTGCACATATTTTATTTTTCACTTACATACTTATCTGTCACAAACCTCTGAAGACCAAAAATTTGAGAAAAGAGAAAGTTCTGATGAACAAATTTTGAAAACTACTGATAAACATCAAAATGGGATATTTTCAAAATGGATATAACTACTGATGAAAATCAGAAGTTAGAAAAGTGTTTTAAAGTCATCTGCATCAGCAGTTGAAACTGCTGATGAGATAACTAAAACCACTGATGAAGAAACCTTTCTTCTTCAGCAGTTTGACTAAAAGGGTAAAACAGACTTTTCACTCGTCAGAAGTTAGACCTAGTCGGTTAAAAACTTCTGATAAATACCCGTTCCAACACTTATCCATTCAAAAAGCAAAATTCCCTCTTTCTCTCTCAAATTCAAAGCAAAACCCCTTCTCTAACCTAAAAATCACTGTTCGATCAAAAACATCCATGGCTCTCGTGTTAAAACAGGGACACAACCAAAGAGGCTACTTTGTTAAAGATGAAGCCTGGTCCCAGTATGATGAGATACTTGATCTCATCATGAAATCCCAATATTATGATGCTTTCACCATTGATCCACCCATTCATGAAGAAACTCTTAATGAGTTCTGGGCAAATTCAGAGACGGTGAAGGTGAATAATGAAGTAATTTCCCTCAAATCTTCCATAAAAGGGAAACTGATGGCCATCTCACCAGAAACACTAAGCATCAGACTTGGTTTGAAGGATTCTGAGGCACCTGAGCATATTCCAACCTCAGATATTCATCTGACCATGACAGAGTGTGGCTATCAAGGTACTTTGGCACAAGCAACAGTTTACAAAAAATATTTTGACCCACAATATAAACTGTTATTTCATTATATTATTATGTGTCTTAGTCCAAAAACTGGGTCAATAGATCAGATGCCTTCAACCTTTCAACCTATTTTTCATTCCATCATAAATGAAACTTCTTTCAAGGCATCAAAACTGTTTTTCAATGAACTGGTTTTACATCATGAAAATGATAAAAAGAAATTTTTGTTGTATCCAAGGTTTGTTATGCAGTGCATAATAAAAGAACTTGGAGAGGGAGTACTTGAGGGAGAAGCAACAACTTTAAACCCTTTAACTTCTCAAGTATTCTCTAGGCACAACAAACCAGCACTTTTGCTAGAAGATGACCAAGGGGAAGAACAACCCATCCCCAAGGAACCCACATCTTCCAAACCTAAAAAGAAAACTAAAAAGCCTAAACAACAAAAACCAAAAACAACCAAGTCACTGAAAAAGAAAGTTCAGGAAGTGGAGAAACCTGAAACTACTGATGTGCAATCTGCACTTGAAAAGGAAGTGGCTGAAACATCCTCTCAGCACACTCATTCTCCACCACCCAAAAGAAAACCTGTCACAGTTATATTTAAAAGAAAAAGATTTAAGAAACAAATAACTGTTGACTCTGCTTTTGAAACTGCTGAAACCATTCCTGAACCCACCCAAACACCTGAGCACCAACCCATCACAACTACTGAACCTGAACCCTCACATACAACCATAGAAATTGCCCAACTTCTCTCAGGACTTAAAGGAACCCATTCACCACATGTCACTCCCCTTACAACACATCAAATTGGGGAGATACCTTCAGAAGTTGACATGAATGTGGATCCCTTTAGCCCAACACAGAGAGATGAGGATGAACAAGAGTTTGTAAGCCCAAACTTGCAAACTTTTGATACTTTTGAGGCTGCTACTACTCACTTATCACCCAGTGGTGAACCTGAGGACAGTAGTAACATAGCTAAGACCTCAAACTTGGCAACTACTGATGAAGGCCTAAGGCCAGAGGTAGGAAAACCTCAGAACCAAGACAAAGAGGTTCATGAGACTACTGGTTTGGGTCCAGCTCATGATATAACTGATCCTGCCCTCTCTGAGGACACTATCAGGGATTCAGATGATTCCATTAAGTTGGTTGATGAATCAAAAATTCCACAAACTGAATTGACGGTTGACATTGAAGGTCCTGCATCTAAGGTCTCCAAGCTCAAGAAGCTGGTCACCAAAGATCAGGTTAAAGACCAGTTAGCCCAAAAATCCCCAAAACTGGCATCTTCAGAGCAATCTGAAGATCACCCAAAAAGCACCCCTTCACCAAAACAACCTACCCAATTCACTGGGCTCACAAGCATAGATCTGAACCAACTATGCAGCCCAGATGGTCCCCTGTACCAGGCACTCAAACAAATCATAACTGATCAACTCAAACCCTTCACAACTGCTTGGGAGTTAAAAGCTAACAATCAGTTTGGGTTGATCAACTCGAGACTTGCAGAGTTGAACAAGAAGATGGATGAAACACAAGATCAACTGGCAAGGTTGTCTGCTGCAACATCTCATTCCATTAGGCTTCCAGAAGTGGATGAAGCCAAAAAGGGGGAGATGATTAAGGAACCAACAGATGCTACACAAAGACAAACTCCTGATCAAGAAGCTGATAGACCAACACAAAGACCAGGAAAAGAAGTAGCACCAGAGTTCAAGTTATCTAAGGCATCAGAGGGAACTGCTGATTACATTTCTCAAACTACTGAAGACAATCCTTCAGCAGTTGTGACTCCAATTACCACATCAGCAGTTCTACCTCCTAAACCATCATTAGAAGTTCCTAAGGCAACTGAAAAAGAACCTGCTCCCACTCCTTTGCCTACAACAACTTCCACAGCTGTCTTAAACCCTACTCCCATCAGCATGTCAAAAGATTTATTGGAGAAGAGTTTAAAAGAAGCTGCTAAAAAGGCAAAAGAAGACAGAGTATGGAACAGCCTAGAAACTAGAGAAGACTTGAGCTTTGAAGAAAAACTGATCAAGTACCAAGAGAAACTTGATGAGCTTGAGGCTGAAGAGAGAGCACTTGAAGCTGCTGCTGAAGAAGACAAAAGAGCACAGCTTATAGCATTCATTACAAAGAACTCCAAATCAAAGCAAGTGGCCCTCAAGAAACTCTCAACACAAGAACTGACCAGAAGAGCACAGATGCTATCTGATAGAATAGCAACTGAAAATGAGAGGAAAGCCAAAAGAGCTGAAGTGATTGAAGAGTTAGTGGCAAATGGCTATGGTTCAAAAGCCTCAATCAGCAAATGGAAAGAACAAACTTTGTATGAGGCTTACAAGAAATTCAAAGCAAAGAAAGTTGCTGAACCAGAAAGATTTGAAAGCCAAGAAGTCCAAACAACTTCTATTGTCAAAAGACCATCTGGTACATTAAGAAGGCCAGCCACCAAAAGAAAAGCAGATGGAGATCCCATTGTCAAGACTGACTTCAAAATGATTCTGCTAGAAGGAGATCAGCTTGTACATGGTGATTTTGATGTTGAAGAGAAACCCATCTTGACCCAATTCAGAGACAAGGCTACCTATGCTTATCAGTTACAACAATCCATCCAAGAGAAAACACATACAAGGGTTGTTACAGAGCATCACCTGCCCAACATGCCAATCCAAGGTGCTGCTGTATTACAAGGAAGTCAAGAGTCTCACCTGAGAGTCACTGAAATAGAAGACATTCCTCAATCAGGTCAACCTAAGGAAACAGGCTTGGTTTCCTATGCCTCTGACTTTGACAGGTCAAAGGTAAACATTGTAAAATGGTCATTTACTGAATCCAACTCAGTACTTGTGACCAGGAGAGACCGTTCAAGTAAGGTCTATAGAAACTCAAAGGAGTTGAGTGTTTTATCGTCCAAAGACCTTCTCACCATTCAACATTTAACACCTGAACTTGGTCCTCTTACTGAGCAACAAAGATGTACTCTTACCACCTGGATGACAGCAGAGATCTGGAGGATGCTAGAAGAGAGAAAAGGACAACAATAAAGGATAGATAAGGTTTTGGCTTCATCAATCCAGGGGGAGATTGTTGGGACAAAGAGGATTGACGAAACCACCTTTTGATAACCTTAGTCTTTTCCATATCTGCCTAAGTATAGAACTGCTGAAGAACAAAAAGAAGAAGTGCTGAAGAACAAACACAAAGTACTGAAGAGTAAACTCATCAGAAGTTCTGAAGTCTAACCAGACATTTCACTGAAGAACTGCTGAAGACAAACTGCTCATCAGCAGTTTGTCACTCATCAGCACTTTCACTCAGAAGCTTCTAACCGACTGAAGATCAGCAGTTTGATTATTATATAGTTTTGTTAAAGTCTTGATTTCAAGTTTCAATGTACAGACTGTAGTAACCTTATCTTAGCATAATATCTTTGTTAAATATCTTAGATTACTTCAGACTACAGTTTAGTACATTAGTCTATAAATAGATGAGTTTGTTCATCTATTTTGATATGTGATTTTGTGTAATATCTTTGAACTTATATTGAAATCCTTCGGGCTTTAAACTTATAATTTCCACTTCACATCTGAGAAACATAAACTGCTATTACTGTTTTATACTTAGAATATTTATTGTTTCTCATTTATTGTTCAGTCAAGAGGGAGTAATAACTCCTCATCAAAGTGATCTTTTAGACCTTTGAACACTTGTATTTCCGCTGCTTAATAACTCATATATAAATCTGATAAACACATAAGTGTTCATAAAAACAACCACTGATCCAACATGGGTCAAAACATCAAACATTAACAATACACAACCAAAACCATCCAAACTCCTAGGACATCATCATACTAACTCATAACAGCCATAGACACCTTAATAACACAAGAACAATCATGTTTCAATCATAAAAATCCTACCTTTAAACACAAATAACACATATAACACGCATAAAGGTTTGGGTTTGTTTAAAAACGGTTTTTAATGGATTTTCAAAGACAAAAACATTTATAAGTCAGGTCTGGACTTTTAGGGAACAAAATATAATCATTTAAAGGTTTGGGTTTGAAGAACACACCTTGGATTTAAGAGAAAATGATGGATAAAGTTGGAAATGGTTGTTTTGATGTAAAAACGAGTTCCAGAGGGTGTTTGTGAGTTGGGATATGTTATGAGACGGCTAGGGTTGCACAAATGGTGTTTTAGAGGTCAAGGGCTCCTAATCGCCTGACACTACATGCGATTAGGGCCTAATCGCCCCCTAAGGCATGTGATTAGGCCTAATCGCCTGATACTACATGCGATTAGGGCCTAATCGCCCCCTAAGTCATATGATTAGGCCTAATCGCCTGATACTACATGCGATTAGGGCTAATCACCCCCTATCAGCATGCAATTAGGGCTAATCACCCCCTATCAGCATGCAATTAGGGCTAATCACCCCCTAAGGCATGCAATTAGGGCTAATCATCCCCTAATATCATGCAATTACGCGTAATCACCTATAATGTCATGCAATCGCGTGTAATCACCGTTTTAACATACGTAAACACGTATACTCATACCGACAAGTCACATAATGATTATAAACACATAATACATGAAAACAAACACGTTCACACTCGTTCACCAATTCCCGGGACTCGAGACTTGCGTGTGTTAAAACCCCAATGATGCACGACTCGACTCGATGGACCCTATCATGTGTAATGTATGCGCGACTCGCTAAGGTAGACTTACTGAGTTTTCAAAACGTTAATTACCGGAGTTTGCCGGGTGTCACACGTTCATTGGTTGAGATCAATGAATCAATTCCTCTGATTGGAGATGAAAGTTGTTGAACGGTTAAAATGGATGTAAGGCTAGCGGTGTAACTTGAGTTGACAATCAGAACTACAAAAGCCAGATACAAGGACTAAGCACAAATGAGAAATCAAAATAACTTTAAATTGGACAAAGTGATTTGAAAGGTGAAATAATTAAATCAATTAATTACTAATTGATAAACTACCACCAGAGCATAGCCACAACCAAAGGATTAGGAGATGAACACTTCCAGATAACCCATCTTCTAAAACCCTACATCCGCTGTCGTCTCAACTCACGGCTTCCACCTCCTTTGGATGTCGATGATGGTGTGTCTCCTCCGTCTTGCGACTGCCATCGTCACCAGATCAGAGGGTCGCCGGAAATCAGCAGACCACTCCTCATTCTCTCTCTTAATAGATGTGTGAGGGGTGTGTGAATGAATATCTTAGGGAATCACACCTGCATATTAAAACAAATAGAAACCCCCCAAATCGCAGCAAGTCTGTGAAGAAAGATTGGCATTAAAAGCATAAACAAGAAAAATGTAAGAAAATATATAAGCACCTGCAGGCTTTAGATACTTCTTCAAATCCATTACAACACCTCTCTTCTGGATAAAAACTAAAAACATCTTGATCATGTGTATATGCTGCCATTTAAAACACAAAAAGTTTTAGATTTTCAGAATCCATATTAATGTTGGTATCCTTATAAAGAGCACATATTGGCTTACAAAACCATACCATCTCCAAATCCATAGCAGGGGATCAAATTAACGAATATGGTTCTCATCAAACGTTTATATGCAATTTGCTAATAATTGTTATAAACATCAGCCAATTATAAATTAAGCTACGCAACCTGCACAAAATCTTCAAGAAGGGATGAAATTTTGGATCATCCATCTCATAGTCATAGAGGTCATGTAGCAATGGAGTCATAAGTAGCAAATATATCTGCATATGAAGATAAAGATTTCATCAAACTTCAATGATACACATTTGAATTAGCAATTTGTGGCCCCCTTCATAGATGCTAATAAGTTCCAGCCAATAGCGCATTGGAATTATTAAGTGGCATCAACAAGCTAGATTAAAAGGTATAAAATCAACTAAAAGAATAGTAGAACTGTTCCACAGTAAATAAGCACCAGTCGTGCTGCCAAATACAAACAAAATCATGCTAAGGCCGTTTAAAACCATTGAAGCCAAAACAACATGCTTAACTTGTATTAGTATATAGAGAAGAAAAGGCAAAAAAAACATCATAATATGAAAACGTAACGTAAAGAACCAAGTCACTGAAAAAGAAAGTTCAGGAAGTGGAGAAACCTGAAACTACTGATGTGCAATCTGCACTTGAAAAGGAAGTGGCTGAAACATCCTCTCAGCACACTCCTTCTCCACCACCCAAAAGAAAACCTGTCACAGTTATATTTAAAAGAAAAAGATTTAAGAAACAAATAACTGTTGACTCTGCTTTTGAAACTGCTGAAACCACTCCTGAACCCACCCAAACACCTGAGCACCAACCCATCACAACTACTGAACCTGAACCCTCACATACAACCATAGAAATTGCCCAACTTCTCTCAGGACTTAAAGGAACCCATTCACCACATGTCACTCCCCTTACAACACATCAAATTGGGGAGATACCTTCAGAAGTTGACATGAATGTGGATCCCTTTAGCCCAACACAGAGAGATGAGGATGAACAAGAGTTTGTAAGCCCAAACTTGCAAACTTTTGATACTTTTGAGGCTGCTACTACTCACTTATCACCCAGTGGTGAACCTGAGGACAGTAGTAACATAGCTAAGACCTCAAACTTGGCAACTACTGATGAAGGCCTAAGGCCAGAGGTAGGAAAACCTCAGAACCAAGACAAAGAGGTTCATGAGACTACTGGTTTGGGTCCAGCTCATGATATAACTGATCCTGCCCTCTCTGAGGACACTATCAGGGATTCAGATGATTCCATTAAGTTGGTTGATGAATCAAAAATTCCACAAACTGAATTGACGGTTGACATTGAAGGTCCTGCATCTAAGGTCTCCAAGCTCAAGAAGCTGGTCACCAAAGATCAGGTTAAAGACCAGTTAGCCCAAAAATCCCCAAAACTGGCATCTTCAGAGCAATCTGAAGATCACCCAAAAAGCACCCCTTCACCAAAACAACCTACCCAATTCACTGGGCTCACAAGCATAGATCTGAACCAACTATGCAGCCCAGATGGTCCCCTGTACCAGGCACTCAAACAAATCATAACTGATCAACTCAAACCCTTCACAACTGCTTGGGAGTTAAAAGCTAACAATCAGTTTGGGTTGATCAACTCGAGACTTGCAGAGTTGAACAAGAAGATGGATGAAACACAAGATCAACTGGCAAGGTTGTCTGCTGCAACATCTCATTCCATTAGGCTTCCAGAAGTGGATGAAGCCAAAAAGGGGGAGATGATTAAGGAACCAACAGATGCTACACAAAGACAAACTCCTGATCAAGAAGCTGATAGACCAACACAAAGACCAGGAAAAGAAGTAGCACCAGAGTTCAAGTTATCTAAGGCATCAGAGGGAACTGCTGATTACATTTCTCAAACTACTGAAGACAATCCTTCAGCAGTTGTGACTCCAATTACCACATCAGCAGTTCTACCTCCTAAACCATCATTAGAAGTTCCTAAGGCAACTGAAAAAGAACCTGCTCCCACTCCTTTGCCTACAACAACTTCCACAGCTGTCTTAAACCCTACTCCCATCAGCATGTCAAAAGATTTATTGGAGAAGAGTTTAAAAGAAGCTGCTAAAAAGGCAAAAGAAGACAGAGTATGGAACAACCTAGAAACTAGAGAAGACTTGAGCTTTGAAGAAAAACTGATCAAGTACCAAGAGAAACTTGATGAGCTTGAGGCTGAAGAGAGAGCACTTGAAGCTGCTGCTGAAGAAGACAAAAGAGCACAGCTTATAGCATTCATTACAAAGAACTCCAAATCAAAGCAAGTGGCCCTCAAGAAACTCTCAACACAAGAACTGACCAGAAGAGCACAGATGCTATCTGATAGAATAGCAACTGAAAATGAGAGGAAAGCCAAAAGAGCTGAAGTGATTGAAGAGTTAGTGGCAAATGGCTATGGTTCAAAAGCCTCAATCAGCAAATGGAAAGAACAAACTTTGTATGAGGCTTACAAGAAATTCAAAGCAAAGAAAGTTGCTGAACCAGAAAGATTTGAAAGCCAAGAAGTCCAAACAACTTCTATTGTCAAAAGACCATCTGGTACATTAAGAAGGCCAGCCACCAAAAGAAAAGCAGATGGAGATCCCATTGTCAAGACTGACTTCAAAATGATTCTGCTAGAAGGAGATCAGCTTGTACATGGTGATTTTGATGTTGAAGAGAAACCCATCTTGACCCAATTCAGAGACAAGGCTACCTATGCTTATCAGTTACAACAATCCATCCAAGAGAAAACACATACAAGGGTTGTTACAGAGCATCACCTGCCCAACATGCCAATCCAAGGTGCTGCTGAATTACAAGGAAGTCAAGAGTCTCACCTGAGAGTCACTGAAATAGAAGACATTCCTCAATCAGGTCAACCTAAGGAAACAGGCTTGGTTTCCTATGCCTCTGACTTTGACAGGTCAAAGGTAAACATTGTAAAATGGTCATTTACTGAATCCAACTCAGTACTTGTGACCAGGAGAGACCGTTCAAGTAAGGTCTATAGAAACTCAAAGGAGTTGTGTGATACCCCGCAATTTTAGGTTAATACTTTAACTAAACTCTAGTTAACTTATACATAGATTTGTAGCATTTTACTTAACTAGAGTTAGTTAACTGAGTCACACAATACACGGTTATAGGTGACCAACTGCATACACGAGTCTTGAACCCTGAACGTTGGTGAAACAATAAACCAATAATTGTAGAATAACTCGTTTGATATTAATTGCAATTATATGTTTATGTAAAATTTATTTGTGAACTTGTGTGACGTTACATGTTATAATGCGAAAACATGGTACCAAGCTTGTAAACGACACTTGACAGACTAAGGATTATGTATAAGTTATAAAATATTGGGTTAAATATTTTATACATTTACTATATTTTATATATAAACTATTACGCGATATTATTTTGAAGTAAACGAAACTAATTTTTGTACGCGAGTATGCGAGACAGGATCCGTAACCAACTCTAGTAGGACCGGGTGTCATACACTAATTATAAAATATTTGAGTTAAATATTTTATAGATTAATTATTATATATATATATATATTATTTTAAAAAAAACGTAAACTTTGTGTTGACCAAGTCAACACACCAAAAATATGTAAATGAATTATGTTTGCTGTTCAATGAAACGTAAAAAAAAAGAAAAGAAAGGGCATCTTTTAAGGTCAAACATTCATAAGGAATAAAGTGATGATATATTATTTTACTATCATGTGACGACAAAAAAAAAATTTAAGACTCTTGTTTGTAACCTTCTGGCGAGAACCAATAAACATAAGCTACACGCGTGGATCAGCCAGGTCTCTCTTGGGCTGGTCACATGGAACGGTTAGCACAGGCCCAAATGCCGTTCATAGGTCAATATTGATGGAGTATTATAAAAATACGTTTTTAATCAATTTTTAACATTATAACTCAACCCTAATCAGCCCCCACCACCTAATTACGAAAATTAAACCCCTACCCTTTGCCATTAACGTATTTTAAAGATCCTAGAAGCTAAAGAAGGTTTAGGATCAAGAAGATTAAAAGCTTAAGGTATATACCAAACCCTACATGTGTTTTAATCTCTTTTTCTATGTTTAATTATGGTTTTAACAACAAAACATGTTTGTCCAGATCTGATGTGAAGTTTTAAAATCACAAAACTTCGGTTTTTATAAAGATTAACATGGTAGGTTAACAAGAGAATGTGGTATTATGTTGTACATTGCATGGTTATGATTATTAAGCAAGTAGGGTGTATAAAAGATAATATTCATGATGAATCTTGTCGTGTGAGATCTGATTTACATGCTAGGAGTATTTTAATACATGTTTATGATGATATTAGGCGATATTATGGATCTAGGGTTCGTTAATATTGAGTTACATGCATGATTAAAACTGGACAGATTCATAGTGTCGACTTGTATGTGATATATCTCGATCTTAAATTGTTTGTTTTAATTGTTATTTGGTTCTAGAATGTAACTCGTGATCTTAGGTTTTCAGAATGTATAAGTTTGTGTGATTTGGTTACCGTTTGATGTGTTTTTGGAATTTTATTTGAATAAAGGTCTAAACTGATTTTCGGATTAAAAACTTGGGCCAACTTTAAACGGATGTAGCTCGAGTTTCATAAAGAGTTAGGTTGCGAAATTTGACCAGTAGGTTAATATAAGAATAACTCGGCTTTTCCAAGTGAATTCATCCCGTTTGGATGAATACACGATTTTTGGGATTTTTTCTCGTAAACTGACCTTATGTGAATGTTTTCAGAACCTAGCTGTAGTAAATGATTTTTCATAATTTTTCAACGAGGTTTTGACATGAAACAAAAATAGTGAAACGACGAATGGACTCCTAGTAATATTCAGTAAAATTTTGGGAGTCTAATATGTTGTGTAAGTATTTTTCATAAAATCGTTTTTACAGCGCTTAATCTGTCCTAAAAACCCAGATTATGACATATGTGTATAAGTGCTTGTTTGAAGGCTTGTATGACTTAATTGTGACTTGAGCTTGTATGTACACTTGTAAGAGATGTATATGACGTGTATAACTGATATTAAACATAATGTTCACCAACGGGTTCATAGGGTTACTATTGCATGTAGTTACATTAGGTGTCACTTAAACGTTTTCACATCATTGGGTGTCTTGGACAAACGGGTCTTGTTGTGTGTTGTGTATGCACATGTACTTACGTAGTGACACATATAATAGGGAGTCGGTAGCACGCTCCTATTACGTTTGGATTTGGATAGCTTTTGCAACAACCTAAGGTGAGTTTCACTACTCTTTTCTCAAAAGCATGCGTCTCGGGTTGAGACAACGTAATTAACTTTTTCTAGTCCGGGTTGGGACTACTACTTTCTTGTCCGGTTTGGGACTACTTACACATCCCGGTTTGGGATGCTATGGATCCTTGTGTGGGTCGGTTTTTGCTAGTTCGCAAACTGTGTCCCTGATGAACTAAACCAACTCTATCATCTGTAAGTCCTTCACATACCGAATGAGTTGCCGGGTTATGGCAAGCGGGTTATTAGTTGATAGCGCTATTAGGTCTGACAAACCTCACACCGGCTCGGGGAGTGCGGGAGTGAACTATAACTTAACAGATTTTATCATTGTTGATAGGCAATGATGTAAGGCATGCGGCTCACATTTGTGGCTACACGTACATCAGCAGTTCGGTATATCGGTGTTAGTTATCATGAATGGGTTAGCTACCCTTGACATGCGATGAACTAGTGTTTACACGGTTCTTGGAACCAACTCAATTACTTGTTTACATGGTTTTGGAAACCAGCGCAGTTACATACTCATTTACTTTACTTAGTGAACTCACCAACATTGTTTGTTGACCCACGATTTACATGCTTTTGCAGGTAGTTAGCTTCCGGTGCCAGGATTAGAAAGCACTGCACACTTCACTGCATTTGGGGTCTTGGGCATACACCTAAATTACATATTATGCTTTTACATTTTCTTTCATATGATTTTAATTTTGGGCGCGTTGTTTTGCGCATGGTTCTAAAAGATTTAAATTTGGTTTACGCTTCCGCAGTTTAACTAAACTTGATTTTTGAAAACGAACTAAATGGTTTGGGCATTTAGAGTTCGTTCATATGACTTATGGCTATGGGATCCTGGTATGTCATGCGCCTCGCGGTATAAACCCCGCAGTGGAAATTTGAGGGTGTGACAGATTGGTATCAGAGCCATTGGTTATAGTGAACTAGGACTGCATGTTGAGTCTAGTCTATAATCATCATAGCATAAGTACACTCACAACTTAAGTGCACAACTAGCTTTTAGCTACATATATCTACAACACATGATTTCGGAAGATATGTTATCTTCTAGTTCTAGACCTAATTCTGAACACGTCAATGGTGGGAACCCAGGGTTACACCAGGTGGCGCATTACTGGGAGTAGTATCCCAACAAACCTCGTGGATGAGGAAACAACAATTGTACAGGGGAGAAAGCCCTTGCGAGCGTTGTAGCGCACGTACACAGGAAGGCTGCACGATGCGCATGACGTGATACCATTAAACTGAATCAAATTCAAATACTGAGACTTATCCTTTTTCACTGAGCAAGTAGACAATTAGTTTCCGTTCCTTGTTACTTGATCTTTCTTACTTCCATTTGAAATTCAAACGGAACTGGGTTACACATATAGAACTTATTTCTTACTTTAGTACCTTACACCTAGTATGAACGGGCGGACGTATGACTGCATATCCCTGTTACTCATAAGTATATGGTAGATTCATGGGAACACATCAGATTGGGGCTTGTTACACACACTCTTGGGGAGTTACGAAGGTCTGCGATGCAGTGCAACATCTCAAAGGAAGACAAAATCTACTAGTGACTGACAGTCACGATTGGAGGAACGAATGGTGTTGTTGACCATTGAGCTGACTTACACAGGACCGGAGAAGGAGACTGTACGTGATGAGAACCATATAACATTGACATCGCGAAAGAGGAAGGATAAGGGATGGAAGGGGAACCTGAGCAGGACGAGCACATGGGAAGAGAGGATGAATGATCTACTATCTAAGACAGAGCGTGGCGACGATTGGCTCTTACCTTTTCTTACCTATCTTTTCTTTCTTTTTCCTTTACTATCTTAGATAAGACTGAGTTCTTATGATCAACAAATAGGGTGGTTGAAACGCTCACATCTTTCCAAGCTAGTAAAGATCCATCTTGCTAAATCAATCGTTTCCCTGACTTCCACATTTGAACTTTCTTATTCCTTGAACGCACATGCCACAACAACAACCTACCATCATATTTTCAAGCCTGTTATTGGTCGTAAACCTCGATAACACTAACGGAACTGAAGGAGACCGTCTGATTGCTTCGATAGTATAAGTCATTTCCATGCGCGTTTGCCCCGGGAAGGATGGGGTAATGTATGCTACATGCACATTCGATGAGTTACAGATATTTGGATGGAGAACATAACACCCTGTGATGGAATCTAGAAATTTGACGGATGGGTCTGAGATCGACGTCTACACTACCAAGCTACAAGAGTAGATACTTTGTGCTCAAATCTAATTAACCAACTTTACCAGCGGATCGAATTTCATACCAAAAGGGTGGGTCCCTCATATTCATGGCTTGGCCACTGCAGCTCACCTACCCAGAATCTAGCAAATCTTTCACCTGGCTCGCAAACTCATTGATGACACTGTTGAGCATGGTACTTTTCCGAAGCATGGAGCTTCATCTTCTACTTTTGGCGGTAGCAAGAGAACGTGGGATAGTGTGAGGTACAAGTCCTTCAACAAACAACAACCACAACGGTAGCAACAACAATGGGGCTCGTGGAATTGCAATTGTGATTGGCTCTGGGGAAGCTAGGACTGATAACAATGTCGTGACGGGTACGACACTCTTGCTTCTATTTTATATGATACTGGTGCGGATTATAGTTTTGTGTCATCAAAACTTAGCAAACAACTAGGGATGGTTCCTACTCTTCTTGATACCCCGTACACCATAGAGCTAGCTGATGGGAAGCCTGTTGAGGTAACCCACACCCATTGTGATTGTAAGCTCGAGTTGGATGGGCAATCGTTTGCCATCAACATTTTACCTATCACCCTTGGAAGCTTTGATCTCGTGGTTGGCATGGACTGGTTGTCCAAGCATCCCGCTGAAATTCTCTGTCGGGAGAAGATTGTTCGTATCCCTCTCCCAGGTGGAGAACTTTTATCTATACAGGGTGATCATGGTGGTGCCATGGTGGGCATCATCTTCTCTTGAGAGCCCAGAAGTGTATTCGTAAGGGCTATCCAGCCATTTTGGCTAACATATCTGACACTGGAGTTGAAACTGAAACTAAGATTGAGGACATCCCAGTAGTCCGAGATTTCCCAGATGTCTTTCCAGAGGAACTACCTAGACTTCCGCCTGTTTGTCAAATGGAGTTTCAAATTGACCTTGTACGTGGAGCAGCTCCAGTTGCACGCGCACCATACCGCCTAGCACTAGGCGAATTTCAAGAACTGTCTACCCAACTCCAAGAGCTATTGGATAGGGGTTTTATTAGACCTAGTTCTTCTCCATGAGGAGCTCCAGTTCTGTTTGATGAGAAGAAGGATGGGAGTTTCCGCATGTGTATCGGAAGTTGAACAAAGTAACGGTTGAGAACCGCTACCCTTTGCCTCGTATTGATGACTTGTTCGACCAGCTTCAAGGGTCGAGTTTCTATTCTAAGATTGACTTGAGGTCAGGATACCATCAACTGAGAGTCCGAGAGAAGGATGTGGCGAAGACAGCCTTTCAAACTCGTTATGGACATTATGAGTTTTTGGTGATGCCATTTGGGCTAACCAATGCACCGGCTGTGTTCATGGATCTAATGAACCACGTGTGCAAGCCTTATTTGGACAAATTCGTCATAGTGTTTATAGATGACATACTGATTTATTCCAAGAGCAGGGAAGAGCACGAGCAACACCTGCAGCTGATCTTGGAACTCTTAAGAAATGAGCAGTTGTATGCAAAATTTTCTAAATGTGACTTTTGGATTCGAGAAGTCCAATTTCTTGGACATGTGGTTAACAAGGCAGGAATACATGTCGATCCCGCCAAGATTGATGCTATTAAAAAGTGGGAGGCTTCAAAACTCCCACAGAGGTGCGCCAGTTTCTTGGTCTTGCGGGATATTATCGTAGATTCATTGAGGGATTCTCTTAGATCGCTCAACCCTGCACTTCTTTGATGCAAAATGGTAATACTTATAAGTGGGGAGATGCCCAAGAATTTGCTTTTCAACTGTTAAAGGCAAAGCTTTGTAGTGCACCGATCCTATCACTACCTAAGGGTACAGACGACTTTGTGGTGTACTGTGATGCGTTTATCCAAAGTTGAGGGTGTGTGCTGATGCAGCGTGATAAGGTGATCGCGTACGCTTCACGTCAATTGAAAGTTCATGAGAAAAATTACACCACCCATGACTTGGAACTAGGAGCAGTGATTTTTGCCCTGAAGATTTGGAGACATTATCTTTATGGAATGAAGTGTACGACCTTTACAGATCATAAGAGCCTCCAACACATATTCGATCAGAAGGAGCTGAACATGCGACAGCGTCGATGGGTTGAGCTTCTGAATGATTACGGCTGTGCCATTAGATATCATCCATGGAAAGCTAACGTAGTAGCGGATGCCCTTAGTCATAAGGAAACGAAACCCAAACGGGTGCGAGCTTTACAACCCATTATTCATCCTAATCTTCTTGATAACATACGTGAAGCCCAGAGCGAGGCTTTGAAAGAAGTAAACATCGGGCTCGAGACATTGCATGGTGCTGATAAGCACCTGGAACTAAGGACAGATGGTCTTCAGTACTTCATGAATCGAGTTTGGATTCCACGTTCTGGGGATCTCAGACAACTCGTGCTTGACGAAGCCTACACCTCTCGTTATTCGGTACATCCTAGTTCGGATAAGATGTACCAAGATCTCAAAACTGTTTACTGGTGGCCAAACATGAAAGCTGAGATAGCCACTTATGTCAGTAAGTGCTTGACATGTGCCAAGGTTAAGATTGAGTATCAAAAACCTTCAAGCCTACTTCAGCAACCGGAAATTCCCATGTGGAAATGGGATGGGATTTCCATGGACTTCATTGCCAAACTTCCTAAGACATCCAGCGGGCACGATATGATTTGGGTCATTGTCGACCGTTTGACCAAATCAGCGCATTTCTTGGCAATTAAGGAGACAGGCAAGTTGGAACGTCTAGCTGCCCTATATATTAAGGAAGTTGTTTCTAGGCATGGGGTGCCTACTTCTATTATATCTGATCGCGACTCGCAATTTACTTCTCGTTTTTGGACTACTCTCCAAGATGCATTGGGGACTCGCTTAGAAATGAGCACAGCCTATCACCTACAGATGGATGGACAAAGTGAACGTACCATCTAAACATTGAAATATCTGCTACGAGTGTGTGTGGTGGACTTTGGCAACAGTTGGGATAAGCACTTGCCTTTAATCAAATTCTCTTATAACAACAGATACCACACTTCTATTCAGTGTGCGCCTTTTGAGGCACTATATGGATGCAAGTGTAGGTCTCCCATCTGCTGGACTGAAGTTGGGGATAGCCAGCTGACAGGTCCCGAACTCGTGCACGAAACTTCTGAGAAGAAAGTGCAAATCCGAAACTGGATGGCTGCTGTTCGTGATCGACAGAAAAGCTATGTTAATACAACACTGGTAGTGCCACTGGAGGAGATCCAGGTGGACGACCAGCTACGGTTTGTGGAAGAACTGGTGGAGATTCTTGAGCAGGGCGTCAAGAAACTCAGACAAAGCACCATACTTATTGTTAAGGTGCGATGGAATTCCCATCTAGGACCAAAATATACGTGGGAACGCAGGGATCAAATGCGGCTCAAATACCCACATCTTTTTACTGAACCTGAACTTGTACATAGACCAAACTCTAAACATGAAGCGGTACACTTGGTTGAATTTCGGGTCGAAATTCCTTTCAACTTGGGGATGATGTGACATCCGGGAACTTTACACACACTTTTACGCTTGCTTCATGGTTTGCTTGCTGAATTTCGAGACGAAATTCTTTTCAACTTGGGGATGATGTGATACCCCGCAATTTTAGGTTAATACTTTAACTAAACTCTAGTTAACTTATACATAGATTTGTAGCATTTTACTTAACTAGAGTTAGTTAACTGAGTCACACAATACACGGTTATAGGTGACCAACTGCATACACGAGTCTTGAACCCTGAACGTTGGTGAAACAATAAACCAATAATTGTAGAATAACTCGTTTGATATTAATTGCAATTATATGTTTATGTAAAATTTATTTGTGAACTTGTGTGACGTTACATGTTATAATGCGAAAACATGGTACCAAGCTTATAAACGACACTTGACAGACTAAGGATTATGTATAAGTTATAAAATATTGGGTTAAATATTTTATACATTTACTATATTTTATATATAAACTATTACGCGATATTATTTTGAAGTAAACGAAACTAATTTTTGTACGCGAGTATGCGAGACAGGATCCGTAACCAACTCTAGTAGGACCGGGTGTCATACACTAATTATAAAATATTTGAGTTAAATATTTTATAGATTAATTATTATATATATATATATATTATTTTAAAAAAAACGTAAACTTTGTGTTGACCAAGTCAACACACCAAAAATATGTAAATGAATTATGTTTGCTGTTCAATGAAACGTAAAAAAAAAAGAAAAGAAAGGGCATCTTTTAAGGTCAAACATTCATAAGGAATAAAGTGATGATATATTATTTTACTATCATGTGACGACAAAAAAAAAATTTAAGACTCTTGTTTGTAACCTTCTGGCGAGAACCAATAAACATAAGCTACACGCGTGGATCAGCCAGGTCTCTCTTGGGCTGGTCACATGGAACGGTTAGCACAGGCCCAAATGCCGTTCATAGGTCAATATTGATGGAGTATTATAAAAATACGTTTTTAATCAATTTTTAACATTATAACTCAACCCTAATCAGCCCCCACCACCTAATTACGAAAATTAAACCCCTACCCTTTGCCATTAACGTATTTTAAAGATCCTAGAAGCTAAAGAAGGTTTAGGATCAAGAAGATTAAAAGCTTAAGGTATATACCAAACCCTACATGTGTTTTAATCTCTTTTTCTATGTTTAATTATGGTTTTAACAACAAAACATGTTTGTCCAGATCTGATGTGAAGTTTTAAAATCACAAAACTTCGGTTTTTATAAAGATTAACATGGTAGGTTAACAAGAGAATGTGGTATTATGTTGTACATTGCATGGTTATGATTATTAAGCAAGTAGGGTGTATAAAAGATAATATTCATGATGAATCTTGTCGTGTGAGATCTGATTTACATGCTAGGAGTATTTTAATACATGTTTATGATGATATTAGGCGATATTATGGATCTAGGGTTCGTTAATATTGAGTTACATGCATGATTAAAACTGGACAGATTCATAGTGTCGACTTGTATGTGATATATCTCGATCTTAAATTGTTTGTTTTAATTGTTATTTGGTTCTAGAATGTAACTCGTGATCTTAGGTTTTCAGAATGTATAAGTTTGTGTGATTTGGTTACCGTTTGATGTGTTTTTGGAATTTTATTTGAATAAAGGTCTAAACTGATTTTCGGATTAAAAACTTGGGCCAACTTTAAACGGATGTAGCTCGAGTTTCATAAAGAGTTAGGTTGCGAAATTTGACCAGTAGGTTAATATAAGAATAACTCGGCTTTTCCAAGTGAATTCATCCCGTTTGGATGAATACACGATTTTTGGGATTTTTTCTCGTAAACTGACCTTATGTGAATGTTTTCAGAACCTAGCTGTAGTAAATGATTTTTCATAATTTTTCAACGAGGTTTTGACATGAAACAAAAATAGTGAAACGACGAATGGACTCCTAGTAATATTCAGTAAAATTTTGGGAGTCTAATATGTTGTGTAAGTATTTTTCATAAAATCGTTTTTACAGCGCTTAATCTGTCCTAAAAACCCAGATTATGACATATGTGTATAAGTGCTTGTTTGAAGGCTTGTATGACTTAATTGTGACTTGAGCTTGTATGTACACTTGTAAGAGATGTATATGACGTGTATAACTGATATTAAACATAATGTTCACCAACGGGTTCATAGGGTTACTATTGCATGTAGTTACATTAGGTGTCACTTAAACGTTTTCACATCATTGGGTGTCTTGGACAAACGGGTTTTGTTGTGTGTTGTGTATGCACATGTACTTACGTAGTGACACATATAATAGGGAGTCGGTAGCACGCTCCTATTACGTTTGGATTTGGATAGCTTTTGCAACAACCTAAGGTGAGTTTCACTACTCTTTTCTCAAAAGCATGCGTCTCGGGTTGAGACAACGTAATTAACTTTTTCTAGTCCGGGTTGGGACTACTACTTTCTTGTCCGGTTTGGGACTACTTACACATCCCGGTTTGGGATGCTATGGATCCTTGTGTGGGTCGGTTTTTGCTAGTTCGCAAACTGTGTCCCTGATGAACTAAACCAACTCTATCATCTGTAAGTCCTTCACATACCGAATGAGTTGCCGGGTTATGGCAAGCGGGTTATTAGTTGATAGCGCTATTAGGTCTGACAAACCTCACACCGGCTCGGGGAGTGCGGGAGTGAACTATAACTTAACAGATTTTATCATTGTTGATAGGCAATGATGTAAGGCATGCGGCTCACATTTGTGGCTACACGTACATCAGCAGTTCGGTATATCGGTGTTAGTTATCATGAATGGGTTAGCTACCCTTGACATGCGATGAACTAGTGTTTACACGGTTCTTGGAACCAACTCAATTACTTGTTTACATGGTTTTGGAAACCAGCGCAGTTACATACTCATTTACTTTACTTAGTGAACTCACCAACATTGTTTGTTGACCCACGATTTACATGCTTTTGCAGGTAGTTAGCTTCCGGTGCCAGGATTAGAAAGCACTGCACACTTCACTGCATTTGGGGTCTTGGGCATACACCTAAATTACATATTATGCTTTTACATTTTCTTTCATATGATTTTAATTTTGGGCGCGTTGTTTTGCGCATGGTTCTAAAAGATTTAAATTTGGTTTACGCTTCCGCAGTTTAACTAAACTTGATTTTTGAAAACGAACTAAATGGTTTGGGCATTTAGAGTTCGTTCATATGACTTATGGCTATGGGATCCTGGTATGTCATGCGCCTCGCGGTATAAACCCCGCAGTGGAAATTTGAGGGTGTGACAAGTTGAGTGTTTTATCGTCCAAAGACCTTCTCACCATTCAACATTTAACACCTGAACTTGGTCCTCTTACTGAGCAACAAAGATGTACTCTTACCACCTGGATGACAGCAGAGATCTGGAGGATGCTAGAAGAGAGAAAAGGACAACAATAAAGGATAGATAAGGTTTTGGCTTCATCAATCCAGGGGGAGATTGTTGGGACAAAGAGGATTGACGAAACCACCTTTTGATAACCTTAGTCTTTTCCATATCTGCCTAAGTATAGAACTGCTGAAGAACAAAAAGAAGAAGTGCTGAAGAACAAACACAAAGTACTGAAGAGTAAACTCATCAGAAGTTCTGAAGTCTAACCAGACATTTCACTGAAGAACTGCTGAAGACAAACTGCTCATCAGCAGTTTGTCACTCATCAGCACTTTCACTCAGAAGCTTCTAACCGACTGAAGATCAGCAGTTTGATTATTATATAGTTTTGTTAAAGTCTTGATTTCAAGTTTCAATGTACAGACTGTAGTAACCTTATCTTAGCATAATATCTTTGTTAAATATCTTAGATTACTTCAGACTACAGTTTAGTACATTAGTCTATAAATAGATGAGTTTGTTCATCTATTTTGATATGTGATTTTGTGTAATATCTTTGAACTTATATTGAAATCCTTCGGGCTTTAAACTTATAATTTCCACTTCACATCTGAGAAACATAAACTGCTATTACTGTTTTATACTTAGAATATTTATTGTTTCTCATTTATTGTTCAGTCAAGAGGGAGTAATAACTCCTCATCAAAGTGATCTTTTAGACCTTTGAACACTTGTATTTCCGCTGCTTAATAACTCATATATAAATCTGATAAACACATAAGTGTTCATAAAAACAGCCACTGATCCAACATGGGTCAAAACATCAAACATTAACAATACACAACCAAAACCATCCAAACTCCTAGGACATCATCATACTAACTCATAACAGCCATAGACACCTTAATAACACAAGAACAATCATGTTTCAATCATAAAAATCCTACCTTTAAACACAAATAACACATATAACACGCATAAAGGTTTGGGTTTGTTTAAAAACGGTTTTTAATGGATTTTCAAAGACAAAAACATTTATAAGTCAGGTCTGGACTTTTAGGGAACAAAATATAATCATTTAAAGGTTTGGGTTTGAAGAACACACCTTGGATTTAAGAGAAAATGATGGATAAAGTTGGAAATGGTTGTTTTGATGTAAAAACGAGTTCCAGAGGGTGTTTGTGAGTTGGGATATGTTATGAGACGGCTAGGGTTGCACAAATGGTGTTTTAGAGGTCAAGGGCTCCTAATCGCCTGACACTACATGCGATTAGGGCCTAATCGCCCCCTAAGGCATGTGATTAGGCCTAATCGCCTGATACTACATGCGATTAGGGCCTAATCGCCCCCTAAGTCATATGATTAGGCCTAATCGCCTGATACTACATGCGATTAGGGCTAATCACCCCCTATCAGCATGCAATTAGGGCTAATCACCCCCTATCAGCATGCAATTAGGGCTAATCACCCCCTAAGGCATGCAATTAGGGCTAATCATCCCCTAATATCATGCAATTACACGTAATCACCTATAATGTCATGCAATCGCGTGTAATCACCGTTTTAACATACGTAAACACGTATACTCATACCGACAAGTCACATAATGATTATAAACACATAATACATGAAAACAAACACGTTCACACTCGTTCACCAATTCCCGGGACTCGAGACTTGCGTGTGTTAAAACCCCAATGATGCACGACTCGACTCGATGGACCCTATCATGTGTAATGTATGCGCGACTCGCTAAGGTAGACTTACTGAGTTTTCAAAACGTTAATTACCGGAGTTTGCCGGGTGTCACACGTTCATTGGTTGAGATCAATGAATCAATTCCTCTGATTGGAGATGAAAGTTGTTGAACGGTTAAAATGGATGTAAGGCTAGCGGTGTAACTTGAGTTGACAATCAGAACTACAAAAGCCAGATACAAGGACTAAGCACAAATGAGAAATCAAAATAACTTTAAATTGGACAAAGTGATTTGAAAGGTGAAATAATTAAATCAATTAATTACTAATTGATAAACTACCACCAGAGCATAGCCACAACCAAAGGATTAGGAGATGAACACTTCCAGATAACCCATCTTTCAAAACCCTACATCCGCTGTCGTCTCAACTCACGGCTTCCACCTCCTTTGGATGTCGATGATGGTGTGTCTCCTCCGTCTTGCGACTGCCATCGTCACCAGATCAGAGGGTCGCCGGAAATCGGCAGACCACTCCTCATTCTCTCTCTTAATAGATGTGTGAGGGGTGTGTGAATGAATATCTTAGGGAATCACACCTGCATATTAAAACAAATAGAAACCCCCCAAATCGCAGCAAGTCTGTGAAGAAAGATTGGCATTAAAAGCATAAACAAGAAAAATGTAAGAAAATATATAAGCACCTGCAGGCTTTAGATACTTCTTCAAATCCATTACAACACCTCTCTTCTGGATAAAAACTAAAAACATCTTGATCATGTGTATATGCTGCCATTTAAAACACAAAAAGTTTTAGATTTTCAGAATCCATATTAATGTTGGTATCCTTATAAAGAGCACATATTGGCTTACAAAACCATACCATCTCCAAATCCATAGCAGGGGATCAAATTAACGAATATGGTTCTCATCAAACGTTTATATGCAATTTGCTAATAATTGTTATAAACATCAGCCAATTATAAATTAAGCTACGCAACCTGCACAAAATCTTCAAGAAGGGATGAAATTTTGGATCATCCATCTCATAGTCATAGAGGTCATGTAGCAATGGAGTCATAAGTAGCAAATATATCTGCATATGAAGATAAAGATTTCATCAAACTTCAATGATACACATTTGAATTAGCAATTTGTGGCCCCCTTCATAGATGCTAATAAGTTCCAGCCAATAGCGCATTGGAATTATTAAGTGGCATCAACAAGCTAGATTAAAAGGTATAAAATCAACTAAAAGAATAGTAGAACTGTTCCACAGTAAATAAGCACCAGTCGTGCTGCCAAATACAAACAAAATCATGCTAAGGCCGTTTAAAACCATTGAAGCCAAAACAACATGCTTAACTTGTATTAGTATATAGAGAAGAAAAGGCAAAAAAAAAACATCATAATATGAAAACTTAACGTAAAGTATATGAAAGAATTAGCCATTTGGACAAATGGTGCCACGTATGAAAGTCATTTTCACATACGAATTCCAATGGTTTATCCAAGATTTCCGGTTCTTAGCGTAGTGTTTACTTTTGCATTTTTGTCAATTTATTTGGTGTAAGTAGGAGCCTCGCATCAAGTTTTTGCACTACGCCTCCAATCTTAGAAGCAACATATCTTTGAATAGAAACAACTTTAGGAGCTAGTTCCTTTGCAGCAAGGACACCAAAAAACAAATATTAGGGCCTTCAAACATTAGACCAAACAGTCCGCGTTCAAATGCCTCTAAGATACTGTATCATATCCCGCTAGTTTATTGGATGTGTTTATTTGTTACAAAGATATCTAAAGAATAAAGTATAACAGTAAATAAGACATTTAACCAAACCTTTTGTAAAAATCATTTATGTGCAAAAGGTTATAATTTTTAAGTTGAGTCCGCTGATGTTGCTTGTAACCGCAACCGAAACCCAAGCCACCACTTTATGTGCGGTTGTTCTACACTGAGAACCACCACCACTCTTCGGCCTTCGAACCAAGTACAACTCCACCGTCTTAACCCTAGAGAATAAATTTCATTGACTTATTTGTGAGTTAAGAACTAAATCAAGATTTTTTATATATAAAAAAAATGATGCTTAGGAACTGTTGAAATTCACCAATCATGGAATCAATCTCTAAATCAAGATTTTTTATAAAAGCAATTCAAATGAAAATTTTAAAGAAAACTTACATTGTCACCAAGTGTTGTCAAGTATCCATATCATATCCACCATTAGAGGTCTCGTAATCCATCCCCAACAAAAAATTTCTGGTTTTGGAACCTACAACACCATCAACACAAATACTAATTTCTAATAATATTAAAAAAAGGTCTAAATAAGGGGGACATAAAAACCTACCATTTGATTTAGCATGTGCAAGAAGCCGAGAAGGAACATGCATTGCGAACGAACAGAGGGTGGACGGAAGTTGATCGGAATCCTTTCGGAAACCTAGAATCCACCTTGTCTTATTTCTGATGATGAAAATGTATATTGTGTACTTCTTAATATGGGTAGGATGGAGACGAACAGGGGATTGAGATGACGAATTTGAGGGAACAACTCTGTGTGTGATATAGTATATATTAGACCTGGCAATTTCAACCCATTTGGTTGAGTTTGGGTTATTTTGGGTTTAAAATTTGACTTTGTGGGTTGAAATGGGTTTAGTATAATTTTCAAGGGGGTTAGGATGGGTAATTTTAATTGTAGGATATAAGTAAGTGGGTCAGGATGGGTAAATTAAAAAAAAAAAATGGGTCAGGATGGGTATTTTTAGATAACCATATACAAATCTGAATTAAAACTCACCCAACACCAAAAGCGTTAATGCCTCATAAAAATAAATGTCATTAAAAACAAAAAAAAATACATCTTTTGCATTTGTTGATAACCCCGGTCGGTTCGAAACCGTTCGGGTCGTTAACGAGACCGATCTCATCGAAATGGTTCGAGTCGTTAGCGGGCTTGAACGAGTCGAAACAATCTGAGTTGTTGACCGGCCAGTTCGGGTCGAAATGGTCTGGTCGTTGGCGGGCCCGGTCGGGTCGAAACAGTCTGGGTCACTACAGACGGGTCAGGTTGAAACGGTCTGGGTCGTTACCGGGCCCATCGGGTAGAAACGGCCCGGGTCACTACCAGGCCGTTCGGGTCGAAACGGTCCGGGTCACTACCGGACGGGTCAGGTTGAAACGGTCTGGGTCGTTAACGGGCCCGGTCGGGTAGAAACGGTTCGGGTCGCCACAGGGCCCGGTCCGGTAGAAACGGTCCGGGTCGCTACCGGGCCCGACTGGGTCGAAACAGTCCGGGTCGCTACGGGACGGGTCAGGTTGAAATGGTTAGGGTCGTTACCGGGCCCGCTCGGGTCGAAACGGTCCAGGTCGCTACCGGGCCCGGTCCGGTCTAAACAGTCCTGGTCGCTACCGGGCCCGGTCCGGTCGAAATGGTCCGGGTCACTACGGGACGAGTCAGGTTGAAACGGTCTGGGTCGTTACCGAGCCCGATCGGGTCAAAACGATCGGGTCGCTACCGGGCCCGGCTGGAACGAAACAGTCCGGGTCGCTACAGGACGGTTCAGGTTGAAATGGTTTCGGTCGTTACCGGGCCCGGTCGGGTTGAAACGGTCCGGGTCGCTACCGGGCCCGTTCGGGTCGAAACGATCTGGGTCACTACGAAACGGGTCAAGTTGAAACAGTCTCGGTCGTTACCGGGCCCGTTCGGGTAAAAACGGTCCGGGTCGCCACAGGGCCCGGTCCGGTCGAAACAGTCCGGTTCACTACGGGACGAGTCAGGTTGAAACAGTCCGGGTCGTTACCGGGCCCGGTCGGGTAGAAACGGTCCGGGTCGCTACCGGGCCCGGTTTGGTCGAAACAGTCCGGGTCGCTACAGGACGGGTCAGGTTGAAATGGTTTGGGTCACTACGGGACGAGTCAGGTTGAAACGGTCTGGGTCGTTACCGGGCCCGATCGGGTCAAAACGGTCCGGGTCGCTACCCGGCCCGGCTGGAACGAAACAGTCCGGGTCGCTACGGGACGGGTCAGGCTGAAATGGTCTGGGTCGTTTCCGGGCCCGGTCTGGTCGAAACAGTCCGTGTCGCTACCGGGCCCGGCTGGGTCGAAACGGTCCGGGTCGCTACCGGGCCCGGACGGTTCGAAATGGTTCGAGTCACTAACGGGCGCGGTCGTTGACAAGCCAGATCGGGTCGAAATGGTCTGGATCGCAAATGGGACCTGCCGGGTCGAAGCGATTTCGGTCACTAACGTGCCTGGCCGGGTCGAAACGGTCCTGGTCGCTAACGGATACGGTCAGGTCGAAACGGTTCGGGTCGCTAACGGGTCCGGTCGGGTCGAAATAGTCCGGGTCGTTAACGGCCACGGTCCAGATCGATATCGGGTCAGTCGAGTCGAAACAGTCCGGGTTGTTAACTGGCCCGGTTCGAAATGAAATATTTCGGATCCCTTAAGATTTTATTTTTGGTTTTTATTTTAAATTTTTTTTTACTTTTTAAATTTTTAAACTTTTTATTGTTATTTTAATCTATTTTGATGTGAGCTTATCTTAATCCAAACCATCCAGGCCCAAACCCATCCAGACCCAACCCATCCTAACTTATTTTTTTAATTTACCCATCCTAACCCATACCCATCCTAACCCAAACCCATCCTAACCCAACACCCAAACCAACCCAACCTACCCATTTTGCCACCTCTAGTATATATTTAGGACTGTTTCAAGAAGATGAAAGGAAGGTGAAAGGGGAGGGGTAGGAAGGGAATCACATTTTACTTCTCAGCTAAAAACAAAATATAAAATTACATAAATAACCTTCTAGGTGTCTTAATGTTCCTCTTGGTGACTAATTTACTCCTATCAATTAAGCTTTATTAAGTTGTACTTGTAGCTACAAAACTTATGCCCATGTCAAAATTCCAATATGGTACATCACTCATCCTTTATAATACATAATACAAATACATATAATACATTATAAAGAGGGAGCAATGGGCAAAGATGTCCAGCTTGACAAAGTTAAGATGGCATCTCAAAAGCCACATGCTTTAAACCTCTAATGTCATGTAATACTTTCCCAAATTACCCTTCTTGTGCTTTTGGTTGTTGTACATATCATCACTCATCACCCCATATCATCAGAACTCACCATCGTTCTATTACTCACCATAACTCACCATAATCAGTACTCACCATAACTCACCATAATCACTAATAATATCCCATAACTCACCATAATCACTAATAATATCCCATAACTCACCTCTTCACCTCTTTTCAGTTTCCTTTTCATCTATTTATGGAGAATTTTAAACCATTTCTAAGCCCCATTTCACGAATTGGACGAACCGGCATCAGGTACCCTCAATCAATTGAATGTTAGTGATTACGCGAATTTTTTGTTGTTGCCTGAATTTGTTTGTAGTCCGAATTAAGGATTAGGGTTCGGATTGGGAGTTGGATATGAAAACTAACTTTTCAATAGAAGCTTTCTTTGTAGTATTAAAGCAACTGTATCTTGTGATGATAAAACTATCATCATCAATGGCAGAAGAAGACTTCTTATGTCTGGTTCTATTCATTAACCCACGAAGCACCCCTTAGGTATCTATCTATCTCACTCTCTTAGTTAAATATATTATTGTTATTATTATTATTATTATTATTATTATTATTATTCATTTGGGTTTAGTTGGTATAAATGGTATTGATTATTAATTTTGCCCTTTAAAAGTTGATAATTTTCTGGTTTTGTTTACTGTTAGTAAAGATTCTTGAATGACCAATTTTCTGTGTTATGAGTCTTTGTGGTTGAAAAGTTTGGTTTTCTCTCATATGGTTTTCTATAAATTTGAATGCTTTTGGTGTTTGGATCTTTGATACTCTCAAGTACTGTTAAATTTCATGCCTTTTCTTTTCACGTGGGTTTCTCTCTCTTTTTTTTGGTCCTACTTAATAAATAATACGGAGTAACATATTTTGATTATACTAAAATGTGGTTCCTTGTGTGTGCAGATGTGGCCTGACCTCATAAAGAAAGCTAAGGATAGAGGCTTAGAGGTCATACAAATTGATGTATTTTGGAATGGGCATGAACCATCTCCTGGGAAGGTATCAATTTATTAAATCAGTTGCCACATTTCAGTATTCATTTTATGTCTTTTAGTACTCGTATTTGTGTTTTGCTAGAAGATTCATACTGGGAATTCAGAGAGGGTTTCCTTAAGCATCTTCACCTCTCGACACACGTTTTCTTACCGAATCGCCTCAAGGCGCGCATCGGCCGTTTATTTAAACCATGTATATACCCCAATGTACAATATGAAAAAAAACTAGAAAAAATACCTAACGCTTTTACTATTTCGTGTTGAGAAGTTGAATCATTGGCTTCTGTGACACTTTCTAAGAATAGATGACAATTCAGAAATCAAAGAAGGAGGGACAGACAGTGCTATCACACACACATAACCAACGATTTAGGAGGACACGTGTAGTTAAATCCGTTTGACGTGCTCCTGTTGCTAGATCCTTTTTGTTTGACGCAGTCGAGATAAAAGCAACCCATGTTGACCTGTTTATAAGTAAATGGTTTTAAATTTCACATATGCTTATGATCTTCCACTTATAAAGATTTCATTCAACTGGTTGGAACAATTTGCTTAGCGTTTTGTGATTATTATTGAGGTGGAGGATTTGTGCTTAGCCCTGTGAATCAAGTAAAAGAATATGTTGTTAAACACATGCTTTTTGTTGATTGGAAGTTATAGAAATCCTTTTTTCCAAAAACATCTACACAATCCTTGACAATTTGAATGCTTGGTAGTATGCCGCAGAGCTCCTGGTTAAAAAGAACAGCAAGTTGTTGCGAATTGAAGACCATAAAGGTGAACAACCATTGCATAAAGCTTACAAAAATATACATGCTCATACCATTGAATATATGTTGAAAGCAGTCAACGATGATGGCAAAACTGAGTTGAAAGCGAAAACAATTCACCATGGTGGCGACCTTCTTGTTAATTATATATATGCAAAACAATAAAGTAGACAATATTTAACATAAATACCAGGGAAAAAAGATACTGACATTACTTCAAAAAGTCACATTTTGTTGTTTAATACTTGTAGCTTTAGCATTAGAGTTGGTCCAAAAGTTTCCTACGTATGCTTCAAAAAGTGACGACGTCCTCATGGCTGTAGCTAAAACATTCCCAAGTGAGATTGATTCAGATAGAGAATTAGTTCTCTATCCTTTATGTTCTGCCCATTTTAATCACATTGGGTAAACACAACAAATAATTATGTTTATATAATTGAACTAAAAGTGAGCTAGATTTTTCTAATAATGATTTTTTTTGTACCTGTGCAGGACTAACTCATGTTGTACAAAAGGTGATATTTTTGGTGTTGAGTGTTTCTACCATATTGCTTATGATGTTTCTGATGTTGAAGTTGTTGTTTAATATGTCGGGTAAGAATATGAAGCTAATTTACTCCTTGCTAAATTTGGGTTAAAAAATTAACCTTCTTAAAAAATTGATAATCTTTTAACTAATTTTTTTCTTGGATGAAGCAAAAAAGAAGGAACGGCACGCAGCAAAAAAGGTTCTACGACTTGTATGTGATGAAATAGGCAAGTTAGACTACTCGGGTACCCATCACCCTTATTATACTCGACCAATTCTTGAAGTTGCATGTCTTCATCACTGTTTTGCAGCTTGGCATTGATATAGGCTCATTGACAGTGGGTAGAGGCGTGGTTGGTCTTGTTCTTGGTTACCTAAACAATTTGGTTATAGAAATGGCATTCTTGAAACAGGTGCATGTGACATCCATCACCTTTAAATCACCACCATACCAGCTACATACGCGGCCAGTCAAATAATCTTGAACCGTGCCGTCATTTTAGCTGGCTGGTTATAGCGCCGGCCGATTGAACCGGCGAACCGAACTGGTGGTTGGACCAAATTTTCAAAATTTATTAAGATATTTTAAAATGTTTTTCCTTTTAAAGGAGTAAAACCTCACTTACTATACATATTAAACTCTAGAGTCCAGTTTCCATGTTTTGTCTATTCCAGGCTATATATATATATATATGTATATATATATATATCAAAGGCTTTTAGCATTCCCTAACTAAAATACGTGGAAGTTGCAACATGCAGTAAAAAACATAAATACCCGCGGCAACGCGCGGGCATTCCCACTAGTGTATTATAGGTTATAGATTATAGATTAGTTACATTGTGTGTTGGACTCATATTTAAATGTTTGGTTGTTGCTAGTTGAACCTGTTATAGTAAAATTTAATTAACCCATCAAATAGATATTTCCAACTTTTCGCCCTACACAGTTCCTTGATATAACATTTCATGGTTGTACAGTGTGGCTTTTGAGCAATAAAGACCTGTCATTGGCCTTCTATTCACTGCGTATAGCCCAATGCCCGACATATAGAGAGCCAATAATTGACATTTATTGAGAATGTAAACCCACACCATGTTTAGTGCTATATGTGATGTAAATAATGGTGTGCAAACAATTTTAGGACAGTGTAAAGTATACTACTCTAAAATGAAAAATTCTTAATGTACATAAGTTGATGTGACGTTACTTGACATCACTTTTTATCACAGTACAATCTTAATCAATCTTTGACAAAAACTTTTTTCACAGATAAGTATTAGTTTGTAACTACACGTCTTTTCATTTCTCTTGATACAATAATTTATAAAGATCCAAAAAGAAATTGTCTCTCACATGATCTAAAGGTAATTGTATTTGTATTCTAGCTTCTAGATGTATTGCACTGTTGCAATTAGTTATATTGTGTGTTGGACTCATATTTAAATGTTTGGTTGTTGCTAGTTGGACCTGTTATAGTAAAATTTAATTAACCCATCAAATAAATATTTCCAACTTTTCGCCCTACACAGTTCCTTGATATAACATTTCATGGTTGTACAGCGTGGCTTTTGTGGATCTGTGAATGATGGAATGAGTAAATGAGTTTTGAAATAACTTTTTACATTATTGCCCTTTTGTAGTTTTGTTTTGGTGGTCTCTTTCTCATAAAACCCCATTTAATCTTAGCTTTTAATTAGAGTGGATCTATGGATGAAAATGGTTCTTAGTGTTCTCATAAATTTCCTTGTTCTCAAGATAACCCTCCCATATATATATATATATATATATATATACACATACTAGTTTATCCCTCGGGTGCTTCCTGAGATATACAAATTTAATATGAAGTGATAAAATGTGTATACCATAAAAAGATTATGGTGTTTTTCCAAAAAACAAAATTGTAATCAAACTCAATAACTCATAAAACCTACTTCTAATTATACGTGTGCACATCTTGCTCGAGTGAAGTCTCTATATAACTTTGAGACTTCCTCGAGACATTCTAAAGGTGTGATGTGAACCTGGAAAAAAACAACCAAATTGGTATCAAATGATATGTCATATTGATGATTAATTTAAGAGGCGTGCATGATGGGTGATTAATTATCACTTATCAGCTAGAGATTTACCTAGTGTCTAAGAATCATATGCTAAATCCAACTGGCTTAGCAACCTTTGTAATTAATGTTCTTAGCAACACCAATCAGAATACAAAAAAAAAAAGATTTTTACCAAACTGACTGCATTTGTTAACATATTTGTAGTTAGCGGGTTCTTGTAGGGGTGTTCATCGGTTCGGTTTATTTGGTTTATTCGATTCGGTTTATTCGGTTTTCAAAATTTTGTACCTCAAACCAAAAACCAAACCAAACCAAATTAGGAATATGAAAACCAAACCAAATTCAACCAAATTGAATTCGGTTCGGATTCGGTTTAAAACCAAACAAACCAAATTCAACCAAACAAACCAAATTGAAACGAAGTTTTTTTTCTCTAACTTATATACCTATATGTTTCAAAATCCGAAAAGAAATTTTGCAATAAATATAAACCAAAAATCAAACCACGCAAACAGAAACATAATAAAAATTAGAAATAGTAAAATGAACCCTAGTTTACTAGTTTATACTCAGATTATTACCTCTATAAATTGGTGGGCTTTATTTATTTTGGGTTGGGTTTAATATTTTGGGCTTATATATTATATATGAGTTATTAAATATTATTATTTATTTAATAATTAATTATTTTACCGGTTTATTCGGTTATCCAAATAAACCAATTAAAAAAAATGTAGAACCAAAAACCAAACCAAACACCGAATAAGCAATTCGGTTTCGGTTAAAACCAAACCAAACACCAAATTCGTTGTTCGGATTGGTTTTTTCGGTTACGGTTACGGTTCGGTTTTCGGTTTTTATTTGGTTTGCGGTTTTTCTGAACACCCCTAGGTTCTTGTATGTAGTAGTAGGTTCAAAGGCGCGCGCGTGTGTGTGTTTGTATATATATATATATATATACACTATCTTAACATAAATAGTTATTTGCCAAGATATGAATAATGAATTACCTGAAAAGTAAAGTTGTACTAATTTTGACGTTATTTTACTAATTTCGTGAAAATAGCGTTACAAACGATGGACGGTTAATCATGCATCATGTGGTTGCGTTGATAGCCAAAAGACAAGGGGGTACATGCATCAATCGGGTTTGTCCCGATTGCTAAGCATTATGTGCCTTATGTCCAAGGCTTGATACAAAACCACTATCGAGCCGGGGGTCTCACTAGAAGCAGCCTCTCTATTCCCACGGGGTAGAGGTAAGGTTGTCTGCATCTTACCCTCCTCAGACCCTACCTTAGCTTTTGCTATTAATAGGATTAACTGAGTATAATGATGATGGTGATGATGATGATATGCATGAGGTATACATATAAAAGATTAGTAAATGGACAGGGAACACATAGTGGAGTAGTGGGATGGTCATATAGCACACAATTTAGGACCTACGTCAATGTTTATCATTGTTGCTAGTACTACTAATATTGTTATTGCTACTACTACTATTAGAGGGGGGTGGCGTGAAAACACTTCCACCCCCACCTACACTACCCCCAAGTTCATGTGAAAAGTGGCATTGCCCCATGGGGCGTGGGGGGGGGGGGGGGGAATATGGCGTGGGGCTCTTGATGGTGCAAGATGATTGGCTGCTTTTTTTAATAAAAAAAAAAGAATAATAATAATAATAATAAAATAATAATAACAACAATCCCCCCCCCCCCCCGTTCCACTCCCCATAATTTTCACTCTTAAAAAATAGACACTACCCCTTCCCCCATTGTCTTAGTATCCTAAATCATCTTATCTTCAAGAGCCTTACGAGTAACATCAACCAAATATCTAAATCCCATCTTATCTTCAAAAACCTGACGAGTAACATCAACCAAATATCTAACCATTCAATTAATAAAAACTCATGATTTTCAAATACTAAGTTGTCTTTGTGGATGAAGTTAAGGAATTGATATGAGTAACAAGCTATGTCTAATCATCTTTGTTGGGTTTACCGGGTATAGGGAAATGACACCCTGGTGAAATTATATTAATTTACAAAACTTGCAAAGAGATAAGAAAGAAGCTGCTCATTTCAGGGCATGTGTCCCCAAATAAAAGCAACACTTCTCAATTTTTTTAACCCTAAATTGTTTCATTTCTTAAAGTTGCCAAGTTACATCAAAATAGAAGGTAGACAGGCAACAAGCTGCGTCGTCACCCCTTTTTGAATCACGAACCCTAATCTACCAAATACAAACCCCTACCCCTGGAACCTGTTAGATCCTGGTCAAGAAACGAATAGCTTCTGGTGCCAGGGAGTTGAAGGCATCAAAGGCCAAGGGGACAAAGACATGTTGGTTCTTTGCACAGGCTTTAGCGCGCTTATCCACTTTCTTTGATTCCGTCTTTCTTGATGTTTATCCAGCTACAAACCCGTTTTCTCTTTACTAGCAAAAGGAGATAACCCGTGAGGTCCACACAAGCATGTTCCCCCTAGCCCAACCAAAGACGAGCAGATCCGCTAGTCGCATAGTAGATCTCCCTTCTGTAGGGTCCGTGAGAAAATTCAGAGGGGCCTCCTTCTTGGCAGAAATCACAGCTCTTCTCAAGATGTCCCACAAAACTTCTCTTACCCAATCATGCCGGTATTTGAAACCGGGAAGCTCTTTGCAATGAACTGTGTGCTCCCAATATTTATCTATACATGCTTTACGACAGATCGAGCATGTTTCATCTTCCGAATACATAGAGATCATCAACTAGTATGTGAGGATAAATCTGTACTCTACTGCAGACATGAATTGGCCCAAGCCTTCAATCGGGATAACGGTTAAAAATTCCTGAGCCTGGGACCTTTCAGGCATTCAATCACCGCCTTCTGGCCGGGGGACAAATCAAACACTTCTCCTATGCTCTGAGCGATTTTGCTAAACAGAGTATTTGCCAAAGTTTTTTGTGGTTTTGAGGGGTAGAAAAACTGCCAATCTCAAAGTCCGGGAGATAGACACTTAAGCGTTCAAGTGCTTGCTCATAGTCTGGGTCAAGCCCGACGACCCCACTGTTCCGAAGGATATGATCCTGTAGTTTCCAAGACTAGGCTCTAGATGCCATAAAGGCATAAACCCCAACCTCTTGAGCTGAAAGGAGGCCCAAACCACCTAGTCGCATCGGCAGTGATGCCTATCGCCACTGGAGGTCACCAAAGAAGGGGCCACCACACAAAAATATGTATTCAATAGCCTCCCGGGGGCCATCATCGAAATGAGATACGGCATCCACCGTCAAATGGGGCTGACAAGTCCGCAACCCAAAAAGTAACTTAGCGAACCCCACGCATGACCTAAGTAGGAGAAGTTCACTTTGGCGATCCCTAAGGCAAGGCATGAGTTTCATAAGGTCAATTGCACCCGAGGCCCGCCTCCCTGCCAACTCCCCAATAAAGTTAGGGTCTTGGCTAACGGCCCCACCAAGGAGCTTAACCCCCTTCTCTGGTCTACCAATTCCTTTCGAGAAAAGCCCATCTTGAACTTTCAGCCCGTCACACGTCAACCACAAGACCTCTGTTTTCTTAATATTGAGATGAAGCCCTAGAGATGGCCCCTCCGTGTTGATGATGTCTAGAGCCTTAGCAACCTCAGATGCCTTGCCTATAATCGTTCCATCATCCAAATACTAAGCATGAAATGGGAGGTTACAGTAATCCTGAACCCGTAGAATAAGGGGGTGTAATTCAAGAGCAAAGAGAAGGGGCCCCAAAGGATCTCCTTGATGTACACCGATATTACTCCCAATACAATAATTACCCACGTACAACCTGGCAGGGTGGGCGTAAAGGAACTGGACCCAGCGATAGATAGACGGGAAATGCTGGTGGATCTCTTGGAGAAAGGTTGTATGGTCGACTGTGTTGAAGGCGTTGGAGAAGTCCACCGTAAGTAGAGCCAAGGAACCATTTGCATGAAAGGAGTTGAGGAACCTATTTACACTGTGAAGCACGGCCTCTGCCCCATTCGGTGTTCCCACTCCAAATTGAAAGTCCCCTAGGTACTGGGCCATGTCTTTTCCAACCTTCTTCATCGCCACCTTAGAAACCAACCTTCGCCAAATCCCCCCCCCCCCCCCCCAGTAATAGGCCGAATTCAATTATCGGGCTTCAATAAGGAGGTAAGGGGAGCGGAGGCAACAAACTCAGTGAGCACCTTAGGACATAACCCCCAAGCCATAAGTTGACGACTTTAGTAATGGCCGTGAGCAAACCCGAGGAAGTCATCGAGCCCTCACCACCAATAGCATCCAACAGATGTTGGGCCCGTATCCCGTCCCTACCACAAGACGTCCCTTTAGGGAATGATCGGATACATTTGAGCACACAATCTCCATCTACCGAGAGAGTGGGTTGGGCAATATGGTTGGAAGACAGGGATGGAGGCGGCACCATCGGGTGTTTAGCAATAAGGGCCTTCATGGTCTGTTCACTTAGGGGGCAAGTCCACTAGAGCATAGAACCTTAACTGCAACCGTGAAAATGCCCATCCTTGACTTTTTGAAGATATTGCTTAATATTAGGGTCCATTTCCTTGTCTTCTTTCGTTCTGGATTCACCCCTAGGAACCACAACTTCCCCTCGTTATCCAAGAGAAAAGAGACCAAATCTGCAAATCCAGACCCATCTTTCCACACTGCAAGTGCTTTCAAGATGTTACTACACTACAGAGATTTCCTATTTCCCGATCTTCGTTCTTTCCTGGAGGACCGTCTGACCACCCGCAGGGTACAACGTGGTAGCAATAGCAGTTGGACCCAATTGTCAACCGAGCCTGGTGGGGACGCCACCACCTTGCGTAAGGCACATGTTAAAACCTGACCGAACGCCAAACAACAACTAGGGGGGATGCTTTTAAACAGTTTGAATAGGGAGGGAAAAACACCCTTGAGGAAGACAACATCCCCAACCATCCTTGCAGGATGACATGGGTTTTGTCGACTACCACTTGGCCTGGTTTCCGGATCCCAACAATGAAATCTTCAACATCCCTCGAGACCATGGAGAATGATACAACCCCATCATCATGCTTGCACCACTACTGATAACATGTATCACCATGCACCTCCCACATAACCATTTATTTCCTGTCCTAAGAACTTCCCCAACATAAAAAAAAGGTCTGAGTCCTTGGAGATAGCCTCCTTCAAAGTTAGCCTCCGGTTTTCTATCTTGAGGTGGTTGCTTTGTATGTGTTCAAGTAAGCGGAAAAACCCACATGACCCAGGTTTACCATCTTTACATTCGTGAAAATGTTTAAAGGGGCAGGTACTTATAAACCACTAACAGAGCCCTGCTCAGGACCTCATGACTTGACGTTCCGACCTCTCCTCGTTGGAGCCATGCACGTATGTTAACCGCCAAGGAAGAAAAAACACAAAAATTTGAAACCCGAACTCGAGATGAGTTGGGGGGGGGGTAAGAAACCAATAACCAAAAACCCTTTACAAGATGAGAAGGTTCAAGGGTAGCAACCACAACTTGCCCACCCTCAAATGACTTAACTATTATATTTTGCTTAGGCCAAGTTTTTATGAAAACCAATACAACTAAAAAATATAACAAGGCCGATACAAAAAATGTGATGCACTTATCTATCCAAAATGGTATGTGGTATACGATCCAAATATAACTGAAGATTTCATCCAAAAGTCCACCAACATGAAATTGCCCATTAATGAAAACCAAGCAGTTCTTAAATTGCGACCTATTATAGTTCTGGCCCAAATGCAATTCACAAATTATCACAAATAAAAACCAGGGAGAAACATTTAACTTGTGGATTCCTTATGGGCTTATGGGCCTTCATCCTTATTCCCACAATCGTCATTTTCCCTGGCCCAAACCTTAATATTACAAGATGGCATAGTCTAATAGCTCTCATGTATAGGCAACAACACAACCCAATGACCCATTGGCTCATACTGGACAGAAACCAATTCTAGAACTGCAATACCGATCCATGATCCAACAACAATAAGGTTGGATGGAGTGGTTTGGAGCCTCTAGGGTTCCATTGCGCCACATCAGCGCCACGTTTGTGCCACGTAGACAGAGCTCCATTCAATAACTAACAGGAAATGGAATAACACCCCTTTAATTAAAAAAAACAAAAAAATGGAAAAAAAAATAATTGATTGATGTAAAGGGGGCCCATCAGATCAGCAATTAATGATCCTTTTTGTGACCACAATTGGTACATGCCCCCACCCTACAATGGCGCCTAGAAAATAAGGAAGGGGCGTCATTTTTGTTGAAATGGCTAAGGTGGAGGGCAATAACGCCCTTACACTGTGTAGTCTAATGGTTTTTCCTCTTGGGCCTTGCAACATAATTAGTGTCCATTAAACTCGGTATTTTTTTGGTTCTCCCAAACCATTTTTTATGGCTACATTGACAACGGAACTTAGGGGATGACTACTTTGAAGCTATGGCTTTAGGCCCCCAATTTAATAAGGGCCCTAAATTTTAAAAGATTTTAATTACATATATCCCTTATTTTCAACTATAATTACATACATACCCAACCCAAAATTTAAATTACATATATGATATACCCCCTACAAAACTTCAAAAATTACATATATACCCATTCTATTAAAAATACATTGGAAAATAACTGTGTTACCCCAAATCTTTTACTAAACTATATTCACAACAAGTCATACAATACGTTCCATGCTTCCTACAACTTATATCTCATACGATCTTACCAACTTAGTAAGTTATTAACACCAAAAACATGTAACATGCAAAATGTTTCCATGCATCTTACAACTTGATTTCACCGAAACGAGTGTTCTAACACTCTTGCATAATCATTACTCAGCCATAATATCATTATATTCATCATAACATGTAATGATATGAGGTGCTTATTAATAGAATGAGTACGTATATTTGATATTTTTAGTTTTTTGGGAAAGGGATATATGTAAATAAAATTTTGACTTGGGTATATATGTAATTATGAAGTTTGGAGGGGGATATATGTAATTGCCCCTTTTTATATATATATGTAGGGTTAGGATCAAATACACAAGACACTTTTTCTAGGAAGGGTGAGAAGGATTGTGATCCATTGATCATATATTTGAAGGGTTAAGATTAGTTTGTTTGAAAATAATAAATAATAAATTAGAGGAAGGGCATAAAAGGAAAACCACATTTGTTGACTTTCTTTCTCCACATGCAATCCACATGTCAATTCCCCCCATCATTTTAAAACGTCTATAACTTTTTTGTACGATATTTTTTTCAAAAAAATTTCACCATATTAACGAGCGTTTTTTTATCTTTAATATGAGTACCACATTGCTACATTAAAATTAAAAAAAAATCGTGTTAAGTGGGTTTTCTTCTCCGTTGTGTCTTCTACTCGTTCATTGTGTTATAGTATGCACATGTGCTTTATAAAGATGTTATTTATTTTTTTTTAGTCTACACATGATTTAACTTTGTCCATTGTGTTTTTAGTATGCTTTTCATTGTGTTTTACGCAAATGAGTTTTGTATTTATGTGTACATTGTGTTTTATTATGTTGTTTATTGTGTTTAAGTCTATTTTTCATTGTGGTTTAGTCTTTTGCTCATTGTGTCTTTAGTATGTCGTCCATTGTGTTTTATTAGACTGTTCATTGTGTTTTATACCCTATTGTTCATTGCATATTTAATTGGTACTCATTGTGTTTTACGTTATCTCCATTGTGTCTTACGCAACTGGGTTTTCAACTTTTTTTTTCAAAAGTATTCATTTTGTTTTAGTCTTCTATTCATTGTGTCCTTATTATGTCATCCATTGTGTTTTACACAACTGGGTTTTTGACCTTTTTTTGAAAAGTATTCATTGTGTTTTAGTCTTCTGTTCATTGTGTCTTTAGTATGTCATCCATTGTGTCTTACGCAACTAGGTTTTCAACTTTTTTTTTCAAAAGTATTCATTGTGTTTTAGTTTTTTATTCATTGTGTCTTTAGTATGTCGTCCATTGTGTTTTATTAGATTGTTGATTATGTTTTATACCCTATATTTAATTGGTGCTCATTGTGTTTTACACTCCATTGTGTCTTACGCAAGTGGGTTTTTGACTTTTTTTTTCGAAAGTATAACAATATGATACTCATATTAAAGATAAAAAGACGCTCGATTTTATGGTATAATTTTTTTTAAAAAACGATGACGTATAAAAAAGTTATGGACATTTAAAAATGAAGGTGGAAATGGCATGTGACTTGCATGTTCATATTTTTTTGACCAAATTACCCCTCCCACTTGTTTAATCCTTTGACACATGTCATTTTTTAGTGGCTTCTCACCCTTCTCATTTTTTGTAGACTTTGTAGAATAACCCAACCCTATATATG
The DNA here is from genome assembly GCA_032199755.1 of Ambrosia artemisiifolia. Classification (NCBI taxonomy): domain Eukaryota; kingdom Viridiplantae; phylum Streptophyta; class Magnoliopsida; order Asterales; family Asteraceae; genus Ambrosia; species Ambrosia artemisiifolia. Next base: position 46,183,221 of record CM063523.1, read on the forward strand.
TATACTATTTGTTTGTAAACAAGATTAATCTATATCTATATCTATACTACATTATAAAGGGGGGGACATTGGCAAATATGTCCAAATTGTCCAAAATTAAGATGGTATATCAAGGTTTTTTTTTTTACAAAACGGCTATTCCAAATGATGTGGCTCTTGCTAACACGTCCTCGCTAATGTTAAATCAAGAGGTAACCAAAGCTATGTCTTCGTTTTCATCCAAGATCTTCTTGCTATTTTTTAAGAAATAAAGATAATGTGTTAAAATTGGATTTGAGAGTGTAACGTGGTGTAAATATTGTAGATTGTATGTGTGTGTATATGTGGTAATAATATATAATTCAAGTTATAGATTATACTATATACTAAATCACAACTGAATTTCGATTTGAGAGTGCAACAGCCACTTTTGAGGTTTCCAATTTTTCCCACAAAACTTCTTCGCTTTCGATTTGGCCACGGCTTACCGTCCAAACCGCCCATAAACAGCCGGCCCAACCGCCCAGAAACCTACCACAAACCGCCTAGAAATCCTTACAAACCACCCAGAAATCCTTACAAACCGCCCAAATAAAGTCCTCCCAAACCCAAGAGGAAAACTGGTGCAGCAGAGAATCGAAAGCGTGACATGTTCGCTAAATTGGAAGCCGCCAACCGGCTTAGCTGGTGTCGACAAACAATTAGAAAGAAAGAGAGGAAGGCAGAGTTGGGGGGAGAGAGAAGTAACCAGCAACACTCCGGCAAAACTAATTCAGTGCGTGAGTCGTTGAGACAATGGTTCGACACCGGGGCGACAACCTGCATAAATTGTAAGTAAAGGTCAAACGATAACGATGGCCGCGCAACCGGTGTGCACACCACCACACTCCAACGCGGAAAGAGACAAGCGACTCTGACGTTGTTGTGACCAAGAGGACGGCGCCGGGTGACGGCGATCGTTTAGCAGTGCAAGATCGAAGGTGGCTTTTAGTATCCGGCGCAAAGCGCCGAGGATTCCACAAGTTATTAACTAACAAGTCTCATTTTATTGCACACGTGTTGAGCCGCATCGGGGTTTTGGCCCAAACCAATTTGGGTTGGGTCAAAGAAAGTCAACTGTGGTATTTGTGAAACATGTTTGGGTTCTAACCAGGTGTATAAGGAGGGAAATCAGGTTTGGCGGTTGGATTCGGGCTCAAACCGGTTTCAAGGTATAGGGTTACAACTCGATTACAACCTTATCGTTTGGAACATGTCTAAACTGGGTTCTCTCAACCTAATTTGAAAATTATATTTGGTTCGCGTTCAAGACTAGATTATGTTTCCAAACCGTTTTTTTACACACCTCCCCATCTCGCTTAATACAAATCCAACAATCAAAGAACCACCAAAAGTGAACTCGGGGTCAACGATAAGAGGTGCGCAAACCAGTTGTTTTTCCTAACCGGTTTAGGTAACCTAACCACAGGTTATTTTCTTATTTTAGCTTTAACCAATTATTACTTTAACTAATTCGGTTATTCAATTTAAGCGGTTCAGTTAATAATCATTTTTTTGTTAGTTAACTGATTTTTTTCCTTTTTTTTATATATACTTTTTTTGGTTTTTTTTCCCAAGGTAAATGGTATATTGGTTACAAACTGGTTACAAAAAAAACGGTTACTTCTAAAAAATCTTGAACCAGGTACCAACATACGGTTAAAAAACCACTAATTGATTATTTCTCGACCAATTATTAACCGGATACAGTTTCAATTTATAATCAACTACAGTTATAAAACCGTTTATATTGTGTGAGCAACCCAAATTTTGGCCTCCCTGACAAGAATCAAAGACTTGGGATGGCAATAGATCAAGTATTGGTGAACACATACTTATACTCAGTTATAAAATCATGTCCATACCTGGCCTAATACCCGTCGCGTAATTCCCTATCGAGTATCGGGTATACCCGTTAGTTTGTTAAAAGACACCCATTAGGATTTCTAATTTTTTTACTATTATAATTGTTATTTATATAACTATTACAAACCAAAATATTATACATATATATAACTTTTATCATAAATAAATAATAACTTTTTAACGCTTATATAATTTCATGTATACATGAGAGTGAATTGTGTTTGTTTTGTGATTGATAAATTTAGTTTCGTTTAAATAATTTAATCTAGAAAGTCATAATCTACCTGAAAATCCACTATTTTCATCAACCCACGACTAAGAGCCGCTACGCTTGCAACCGATGTTGTCGTACCAGGTAGCACACTCTAATCATGTAGGTGACAAATGACAAATTCGAGGTATAATCAAGTACCAACAACACCCATAAACAAAAACATCATCAACAACTGAACAACAAACATGCCTCCACGTATGGGTCCAAAAACCCCCAAAACACAAACTATCTTAAAACATCACAGGTCGCCATAAACGAAACGCAAAAAAACAAAAATGCAAACAAACCTACAAACTTCGATGCAGTGGTACAACAACTTTAAAGTCGAGAAAGCCTTTCAATCACCATAGCAAAGCACATGCACCGACCACACCACAAAACCCAAAAGAAAATCGAACAAAACCCTCTAAAACAACATCCTACAGCCGTCGCAGACGACCGATAAAACACTAACACAACAAAAAACGATATCGTTAGAGAGAGAACTAACACATTATCTACCATTAGAAAGATAAGCTAACACTCTCCCCCTAAAAGCACCATGTCTCACTATCTCTCTGTTCCTGTCACCGGCCGCCAAAGACTCCTAAAACAAAAGGGAGACAACCACCAGGATTGCCGTAGATAAGGCGGTGCTTTTTTAGACTGAAATAGGATAGGACGGTGGAAAGCAGGCGACAGGAAAGGGAGACGAAAAGGAAAACCCACCAGCCATACAACCCACAAATCACATCATACAATCCCCACAGCGTAGAACACCAACAATGCACCGCGTACAACCGCGCAATGCACAAACGAACACTCTTGCCATAAAAACACCATCTCTCACTGTCACTCTGCTCCCGTCGCCGGCAGCCAAAGGCGACCGGAATAAAAAGGAGACAACCATCATGGTTACCCTCAGATAAGACGGTGCTATTTAGAGAGAGAAACATGAGAGGACGGTGAAAAGCAGACAACAGGAGAGGGAGAGAGAGAGAGAGAGAAACGAATAGGAAAAGTAGGTATAAAAACCCACTAGGCATACAACACATAATGAACCAACTAAATAAATCGCTACAATAAAAAAGTAAAAAAACAAAATTATGGATATATAATTTAGGTAAACGGATATGTAGTTTCGGGTAATTGGGTCGGGTATCACATAATCTCATACCCGTCCTAAAAACGCGAAAAATTCTAAACTATTCTCATATCCGGCCCAAACCTATCAGGTTTCAGGTATACCCGCCCATGAGTTTTTTTTTGGTCTCCCTACCAGAGACATGAGTCATGGGCCCGAATACAGTAGTTTTATAAAACACCTCTAGTTTTACAAATGATTTAAAAACGTTTCACAAAACTCGTTCTTTTTTATTAAACGGGAACATAAAAAATAAAGTAATCAATCAACAAACTATTTCTTGGTGTCTTTATTTTTTGGATTTTTCCTTATAGCTTACTTTTGTGTCCATAAGTAGGAAATGAAGAGATTATTACTAAACCAAAAAATAAAGGTGGGTTGGGGTTCCGAGGTTACTCGATGTCAATCAAGCGCTTTTATTTAAATGGTCTTGGAGATTCAAAACGGAAGACAATAGCTTATGAAAGAATATTATTATGGTTTGTCACGGGTCAAGTTGACCTTGGGCTATGCTTCCTTGTAGTGCCTCGGCTAGTGGGTGTTGGAAACAAATAGTGAAACTATGAGAACTAAAACTTCCAAATGGTTCGTCTTACAACTCCTATTTTAGTGGTATGATCGGTGATGGCTCCACGGTGAATTTTTGGGGTGATATTTGGTTAGGTGAAGAACCACTTCGGATTACATATCCTCACTTGTTTAGACTCGAGAGGCGTAAATGGGTCAAGGTTTCAGAGAGGTTACAAGTTGTTAACAATGATAAGTCTTTGACATGGGAATGGAAATCGGCGCCTTCTTCTTATGCAGAGTTGACTGAATTATTCAACCTGCTTGAAGACATTCATGAGCTAAACTGGAAAGGTGGCCGAGATGTTTGGAAGTGGAAGGCTGGGAAAGATGGTTTATTCTCAGTGGCGTCCGCTAAACAAGTGATATCCGATCATGTTTCAGCTTATAATAGTCCTAAAATCAAGTGGAAATGTTGGGTCCCCTTAAAATGCAAGATTATGGTTTGGAGGGCTGTTCGTAATCGGTTGCCTACCATCACTGAGTTGATTAAACGTGGCGTTACTGTGCAGCAAACTTCCTGTGCTTTGTGTCTTTCGAAGCAGAAAATAGCCAACCATCTCTTCACGGGGTGTCCGTGTTCTTTTGAGGTATGGAATAGGGTGGAATCTTGGTGTCACTTGCAGCCTTCGATAGTCTTTGATGTTCAAGACATCCTTCTTATGGCGGAAAACAATTCCTTGTCGAAGGACGCGAGACATATCTTTCGCGGCATCGTTTACACTATTTTGTGGGTTTTATGGAATGAGCGTAATGCTCGTGTTTTCTCGAATAAGCTCCGAAGACCGGTTGAGATTGTTCAGATTGTGAAGGCGACTTCGTATTTTTGGATTCGTAATCAATCTAGGTGGAAAGTTATTGAGTGGCTTAATTAGTGTAATTATCCTTTGGATTTGATGTAATTGGTTTTGCTCGGGGGTCCTCGCTTTGAGGACCGCTTGGTGTGTTTTTAATGAAGTTTTCCTAAAAAAAAGTAGGAAATGAATAAAAATCATAAATTCAATTATCTTTAATGTTCCCTTCACTTAAATAGATTGCGTATATGTAATTGGTTTCGTCAAATTTAAGAATGCACTCCCCTCTTTTTCTTGTTACACACACTTTCCAAAAATATTAGTTTTGAAGTTGTCAAATTTCACCCATATAAAAAATTCTTATTTTTAGTAGAGGTGGGCTAAATGCACTTCCCTCTTTTACTTGTTACACACCCTTTCCAAAAATATTAGTTTTGAAGTTGTAAAATTTCACCCATATAAAAATTCTTATTTTTAGTTTTATACATAAATAATGGTGTACATTTAACTTGTACAACGTTGGAAAAGACTTGGTTATATGACTTAATTAACTTTTTTTTAATATTTAATTTTTTTGGATAAGACTTAATTATGTAATTTAAATAGTTATTTTAAATATTTAATTACTTAAATATATGTAGTTTAAAAGATATTAAGTAGATGCATTTTAATTAAAATAGAAATAAAAGATACTCGTAAGAATGTTTAAACTAGGCTCACCAAAATAGAAATAAAAACTCGAACTAAGCGGTAATAATAACGTTATAAATCCGTCATCACATAACCAATTTTGGTTATCAACCTCTGTATTATTTATGCTTTTAATATGTTTGACAAAAGGTAATAATGTGATCTATAATAATTGATTTGGAAGCTCTACTGGTACACAGTATATACTTAATTAGTGATAAATTCAAAATTTTAGAGACAGTCTATACATAAATAATTGATACAAATCCAATTTGTATAAAATTTTGGATAAGTTTTGATTATATAATTAAAAGAGAATTACACAAATTGTCCTTTGATTATTAGTGAAATTGCATCCTATGTCCTTTATGCTAATTTTTCATTCCTTATGTCCTTTCTTTTCTAACTTTGCTACACCCTATGTCCTTTAGTCTAACTTCTGTTAAAAAAGTCAGTTAACTCACTCATGTGCCCCTCACGTGAGGGGCAAATGTGTCAATTCACTCTCAATGTCTTCTCTCCCCTGTCAATTTTATATCAGTCACTCATAAATTAGGGTTTCACAATTCGAATATCAGAAGGGAATAACCACTACCCTCAGCAACATCTTCCCCAACCATCACCCCTGTTTCGTCAACCCTAAACCTACTACCACCAACCTAACACCACACCATAACCACTGTTAGAGCCGCTACTACCCACCACCACTACCACCATCGTCTGACCCACCACCACAAATATAACCCATTTACGACCCCAAATTAGATAGAGGGAGAAAGAATTTTGGACAGAAGAGAGAGAATTGCAAAATCCAATGGTGATGCAGTGGTGCACGGTGATTTTGTTGCATCATCTTATAAAAACACGGTGATTTTTCCTTTTTTTTTCTGGTTCAAAAAAAAATCTTATAAAAACAAGGGATGGGTACATGGTAGATTAGGATGATGAGCATACAGAGTGTGAATCTGGGTTGGATTGATCGACTTAGTGGATAAAGTGATTTGTGCTTTGTGATGCCATTGTTGTTGTTATTGTTATCGCACTTTTTTATGATTTTAGGATATTTAATGAGAAAGGAAGAAGATGAATGTGAATTGACACATTTGCCCCTCACGTGAGGGGCACATAGGTGAGTTAACTGACTTTTTTAACAGAAGTTGGACTAAAGGACATAGGGTGTAACAAAGTTAGAAAAGAAATGACATAAGGAGTGAAAAATTAGCATAAAGGACATATGATGCAATTTCACTAATAATTAAAGGACAATTTGTGTAATTCTCTCTATAATTAATTATCTTTTTTGATTTGTTTAAAACTTAAAGTAGATGCAATTTGAAAAAGTACAAAATAAAAGGTTTAATTGTATTTATTTAAAAACTTTATGGGGAAGTGTAACCAGTAAGAATTAAAGAATGGGGAATGCATTTAGCAACACCCTTTAAGAAAACGTACTTATAGTTAAATGTCTTAAAAGGTGGAAAAAACAAATTTAAGGAGGAAACATGTCGAATATATTGCTGGATGTACATGACAAGCATGTTGTTCACTTGTTCCCAATATCTTGACGGTTACAATGGTATCGTGAAGGTTACACTTGTTCTTATATAGGCATAACTTTATTGTTTGTTTGTTCTCTAGTTTTTAGTCATTGCGTCGTAATAAGTATCATGTGTAATTATTATAGAAGTAATTTATTATTATAGTCGTTATTACAAATAATTAACATGTATGTTGTACACTCACTTTTAATAAATTAGCATGATGCGCGCGTTGCGACGGGGCTGCACCCGTAAACTTTTATTACATATATAATAATTTTAAACTAAAAGTCATCATGTATTCTTGTGTGACAATTATTTTGGTGGAAGTCATTTGATATTGAAAACACAAATAAAAAATAAAAATTGATGCGGGAGAATACTGAAAACTTGAATCAGAAGACAAGATTTCAGTCTCTGAATAAAAAAGTAGCTAAATACTCTAAATGAACCCATAAAAAAATAAAGAATGGTGTGTGGGATGGGTTTGCCATCCCGTAGTACTAATTGGTCGATTTTGTGGCATATTCCTGAATATGCTCCAAACGTATATATGCCATTTCTCATGTTGGCGATTGTTTCGTCTAATGAGACACCCATAGGTGTGAAGGAGAAGTTTGTGTTGTATGCGCGGATCAAAGAAACCATGACATTTGATCAAAGAAACCATGAGGTTGCTCTTGATTAACACAACATTTGTCTGATTGTAATTTTTAACCGTAAACTTTTATTACATATACAATAACTTTTAAACTAAAAGTCATCATGTATTCTTGTTTGATAATTATTTTGGTTTTGTTAATGACCGAGTCAGTCACAAATGAAACGATGCCTATCCCTTTTATTTGAGTTTGAATATGTTAGTCAAATATTTATGTATTATTTTTAGTATAAGTTAATAATTTATTTAATTGTTGTACTTTTAAACTAAAAGTAATCATGTATTCTTGTTTGACAATTATTTTGGTTTTCCTAATGACCTAGTCAGTCACGAATAGGACGATGCCTATTTTTTTATTTGAGTTTGAATATGTTAGTCAAATTTTTATGTATTATTTTTAGTATAAGTTAATAAGTTTTTTACAAGCTTTTATAAAATACTATTGCATTATAAATATAAATGCTAGATGTAATAACACTACATTATTGTTTGTCATTTATTACACTACACTATTAAATGTTAAAATGTTTTTTTTTTTTTTTGAAAAGAGAACTTCATTAAAACACCTCGAAGAGTCCTCAAAGCAAGGACCTACGAGGGAGCAAACGCCAAACCAACTACATCAACCCAAAGGGCAAGTACACCAATTTTTCCATTCGATAGATTTACATCTAGTCCTATGACGAAACCAAAAAAACGACGTAGCTTTGACCACTTCCACAACTTCGACAGGCCTCCGAGCTTTGTTGGTGAAAATCCGATTGTTTCTTTCATTCCACAGCGTCCACATCGTCGTGTAAACTAAGCCGAGAAGAATGAATCTCTTATCTTTGTGCCGAGTATGATTCTTCACCGCTTTCACTATGTCTGTGGTCTCTAACATGTACCCATGCGCCATACGACACCAGGATTCGATACGGAACCAAACCTCTTGGGTGAAGGAACATGCCGTGAACATATGTAATACAGTTTCCGAAGAATCATGACAAAGGCTGCAGTCCGATTGATGTATCAACACACCTCTTTTGAGAAGCTCCGCCACTGTAGGAAGACGATCTCTAAAAAGTCTCCATACCATGATCTTGCATTTGAGGGGTACCCAACTCTTCCAACTAAACAATGAGCCATCTTGATCACCATCTCTTTTTGATAAAACCCTTCTAGCGGATGCAACAGTGAAGACTCCATCTTTTTCTGCTTTCCATTTCCAAGTGTCCCTTTCACCTTTCCAACAATATTCATAGATATCATTGAGAAGGTTGAAAAGTTCAGCCAATTCAACATCGGAAGCAGGGGCAATCCTCCATTCCCACTGCATATTCTTTGAACCATTAATCCATATTATACGTTGTGCTACCATCGCCCACTTGTTTCTTTCTAACCGAAATAGACTAGGATACACCAACCGGAGTGGAACATTTGCAAGCCAAGGATCATTCCAAAAATGAATTGATTTCCCATCGCCTATTTCTCCAACAAAGTAAGAGTTAAGCGGAAACCCATTTGGGTCTTTCTTATCTCCTATTTTAACAATACTTTTCCAACACCCGTTTAAAGATGAATTACAAGGGAGCATCGCCCACGGTCTCCCCGACCCGTGACATCCTTTAATTATAGCTTTCCACATAGAAGCATCCTCTTGTTTAAATCTCCAAGTCCACTTAGGAAGTAAAGCTTCATTCACGTCTTGTAACTTGGATACTCCCAAACCCCCCATGTGTTTCGGCTTAGTTACTATCTCCCAAGCTACCCAATGAATCTTCCTTTCTACACTCGCACCCGACCAAAGGAATTTCCTCATTATGGCCTCGATAGAGTCAATAACCGCCTTAGGAGCTTTGTAAATAGAGAAATAATAAATCGGTAAACTTTGTAGCACCGACTTAATAAGAATTAGGCGCCCACCAATGGATAAAGTTTTTGCCTTCCATGAAGAGAGACGATTTCTAATAACTTTCACCACCGGTTCCCAATTACTTATACGAGACATTTTCGCTCCCACTTGAATGCCGAGGTACTTAAATGGGATAACACCACGCTTACAACCCAATAACTCTATCATGTTGTCTACCTCACAATCCTCCACCCCTACCCCGAAAATATTGGACTTGTGTATGTTTATGCGAAGGCCCGAGCATAGATAAAAAATCCGAAGCACTCTAGCTATGTTTCGTATATTTTCACTAGTCCACTCCCCCAGAATGAGAGCGTCATCCGCATAAAAGAGGTGAGTTAATTCCCCCTCTCCCTCGGCAAAACGGACCCCCTTAAAAATTCCGATCTCTTGCGCTTTGTTTAACATCCACGATAAAGCTTCCATCACCACCAAAAATAAGAAGGGAGAAAGAGGGTCTCCTTGACGAAGACCCTTTTCGCACTTAAAATCGAAGGTGGGAGACCCATTTACTAAAACCGCGGCTCTAGCGGAAGAACAAATACCCTTGATCCATTTACACCAGTCCGAACGAAAACCCATTTGAGCTAAAATGGAAACCAAAAAATTCCAATTTACGTTATCATACGCCTTTTCAAAATCCAATTTAAGGAGGAAAGCTTTTTTACGTCTTTTTTGCAAACATCCTAATACTTCATTGACCATAAGCGGGCCGTCGAGAATAGATCTTTTCGCTAAAAAAGCCGATTGATTTTCCGAAATAACTTGGCCTAGCACTTTTTTTATCCGATTAGCAAGTACTTTAGAAATTACCTTACTCACCATCCCGATAAGAGTAATAGGCCTGTAATCACGTAAACCCAAAGGAGACTTGACTTTCGGGATTAAAGTGATGAAAAAAGAGCCGCACCCTGGAGAGATCGCACCCGAAGCATGGAAATCAGCCATTATATTAAACAGATCGTCCTCAAATAGATTCCAAAACCGCTTAACATAGCGAAAATTGAAGCTGTCCGGACCCGGCGCCTTATTCGAACCACACTCAAATACCGCCTTTTTAATCTCTTCTCTGGAAAACACATCGATCAAATCCAAACTGTCTTGCTCCTTAAGTTTCTTCAAACCTGTGCACAACATCAAGGGACGAACAGGAACGGCCTCTTTGAAGTGATTCTGAAAGTGTTTTAATACCTCTCTTTTCACAATCGTCGGTTTGGTCACCCACTCGCCGTTTATCATAAGACCCGGAATGAAGTTTGTTGCTTTCCTCCCGTTAACCACATTGTGAAAAAATCTCGAGTTTTCATCACCCATCGTCGCCCACTTGACACGAGACTTTTGTCTAATGTCTCGAGTCTTGTGGTGATCGATCTCGTCTAAAGCCAGCTTACATTCAGTCCAGACCCCACAGGTCTACTTCGTCTAGATCTTGACTTTCCATTTGCACCTCGAGATCGTCCTTTTCTTTCCTCAAGCGGGCCTCGTCTGCTTGTGTAGTCCCAAAATACTAGATCTTAAGTGTGCACAAGATTGTTATCAACTAGAAACACCTATTTGTTAGGTGTTTTAGTTGATTAATCAAGACAAGCAAAGAACTAGATGAAGATTGTAAGAACCGACACACAAGAAACATAAAAAGATAATTCCATTAAAGATTCAGCAGTGAACAACCATGGATATTACAATAAGTTCGCACCTTTACTTGTGCTCTCAAAAGATAATAACAAAAACCCTAACCCTAGCTGCAGACTTGATGTTCTATATATAGGCAAGCCTGATGGGCCTGCGCACTTAAGCTAAGTGCGCAGAGCCCGTCTCTTTAGTACGCAGTCTAGGGTTATAACACTACAACTTTACTATAATTACATACCAGACCCTCCAACTATAACAACCAACTAAACATACTCAAACCTGGTAACTGTGGTCTCATTTTAACCCAACAATACTCCCCCTAGACCACAGCTACCAGTTCTACAAACTCAGTCTATCTCCACATCACTTGACTCCCCCTCTTCTCTTGCTTGGTGTGCCGGGAGTGCTTGAACTATGCTTTCTTCAACAGTTGGCTCTTCAATACGTGGTTCTTCAGCATGTGATTCTTCAGCTTGTGGTTCCTGGATGAATAACTCAGCGAGATCTACAGTTGCTGGATCTGGCTGAGTTTCTGGGGCTGAACTTGAAGATACTGGTGGGGCTTGAGTAGGCTCAATCTCAGGATCAGCTGTTGCTGCAGAAGTCTGTCTTTGTACCTCTGGAATGACTTTAGCTTCTGATATCTTCGCAGCAGCAGCGGCAGCAGCGGCAACTTTGTCTCTGTCATCTTTAGCTTTATCAGCTGCGTTGATCCTAGCCACTAAATCGATCAGTTCTTGCTTTCGTTTCAAAGCTCGTTCCACAGCCCTTCTGAACAGAATAGCCTCTTCAAATAGCACGTTACCAGCACCCACATTGATCTGGTTTCCAAAAAGAGTAGTCAAATCAGAGGGATTGAGAGCAAACACGTCTACGGGGTCAAGAATTCTCAACGCCTCTGAATCGTCTTTTAGTTTGATGACAGCTTCACCAGTCAAGCTATCATAAAACCACTTCTTGAACTCTGTCAGAATCACAGGAAGCTCTGGACGAATAGGAACCCTAGTGACGACCTGGGGTGGGTCGATCACGTAGGTAATCATTCCCCGTCCGGTAGCTGGATCTATTCTTTTCTTGGACATTCTTCTTCGCGGCTTCTGTGGTTTCCAGTTCTTGAAGTCAGACGCACACTCGTTTTCTATAAATACAGAAACTATGTCAGCTGTGGAGTCTTGAGAGCGGTTGAGGAATGGTGTTCTGCACATTTCCCTAATATCCCATCTTGGAAGAGTTTTCAGATTCGGTCTACCCTTGAAGTACTGAATTACACCTCCTCTTCGTTTCACAAAGAACAATCTTTTAAACCCATCGTAACCCCAACAGATGATTCTTTCCTGGTGAGATTCTCGAGTGTGGTGGATGTTCTGGTGTAAAGCAGGAATGGTGATTGGTCTTCTTGGAAACCAGCTTGATCTCTCAGGGTCCAATCTGTACCCATCATCCATCTCATAGACTGTGTTTTCTCCCGTACCCATTTCTACAAACGTTTCCGGCATTTCATCTTCACTGATTTCATCAACATCACTTTCTTCAGCCTTTCTTTCCTTCTCTTTCTCTTCTTCCATGAACTTTCCAAAATCGAACGCTTCATCAAAAGTCATTCTTGGAGCATCTGTACCCTGATTCTTTAAATCTTGAAGCATATCAAACATCTTCATTTGCACCTCTGTCTGAAACTTGATCAGATAACGCTGATCCTTAACTACCTTTTCAAGACTTCTATTTTTGTGCTTCAATTTCTTCAGCTTCTTCCTCAATTCCTGATTGTTGTAGATCTGGTTCTTCAACGTGCAAATTTCCTTTGCTGCATTCTTTCCCACTTCCTTAGACAGTGTCTCATATAATTCTTGATGCACGGGTTTTCGACGCTGTGCACTAGGAACAGATGAGGATGGTACAGACTGTTTCTTCACTGGAGGTTTGGGAATAGGAGGTCTTTCAGTGGAAGGCCCAGGCCTGGCAGTGGAGGGACCTGGCCTGTCAGTGGAAGGCCCTGGTTGACCCTCCACACCAAACATGGATTCCAAAATCTCTTCATTTTCCAGATCCTCTTCTGTCATAACCCGTGGCCTTTCAGACTCAGGCAACTGTTCTCTCCTTCTTTTTCTCTCTGCCTTTGCTAGTTCAGCATTTTGTCTGGCAGCTTCAGCCATCTCAAGTTCCTCAGGAGTCAGTGATTCTCTCCCTTGCTGCAATAAACCAGTAGGCCTGTTTCTTTTAGTTGGCCTTTGAGGAACAGGATCAGATGCCACCCTCTTTCCAACAGTTCTTTCTCTGGCAACTTCTTCTGCAGTAGGCTGAGGTACTGTAGTAGCAGGTTCAGAAGGAGCAGGTTCAGAAGAAGCAGGCTCAGAAGATTCGGGTCCGGTTGTAGTTGGTTGTCGAGCTCTAACAGCAGCTTGTTTTCTTCTCTTGATCTCATTGTATAGCTTCATTATAACAGGATAACGTTGAGCAGCATACATACTTTCAAGCAGGGGTTCCCAGTCAGCTGTGTTGCACTCAGTGAAGAATCGTGCACCTTTGGCGAAATTGTATTTATCACCAAGGGGCAGATCCTCATGTTGTGAGTTGATCATCATCTGAACGAATCTGGGATACATCGTCCACTTTTTCTTTTCAGCTTCAGCATTCTTCACCATACAATCAAACACCAATCCAGACAGATTGAATGGTTCATTCTTGCAGACTTTAATCATAGCAGTTGCCCAGTCAGGACTGAGTGCATTGTAGCCACCTTTTCTGTGACACAGAGACATAAGAAATATATGACAAATAAGCTTCCAATCTCTGGTTAGCTGGCTCTTCTTGATATCACCCCTTGTGTCAAAATCTCCTTTGTATCCAAAATTCTTGAACTCTTGATGAATTTCAGCTTTTGGTAGAGATCTAACAGTTGCTTGCCGATCTTGAAATCTCAGAACACTTCGTACTGTATCTTCTGTAATGACCACTGCCTTGTTCCTCACTGTAGCTTTAATCCTCTTGACGCGTGCCACGACCTCTACTTTAGCAGATCGCCAGAAATCTTCAATGTGCGAGCTGTAGACTTGTACGTTCTGCTCTACAGCATATCCAATTCTGCTTCTTCTGATCCAAGCGACAACGTCTCGAAACTTTGTATCATCAGTCTCAAGATTCATCGGTTGGTTGTGCATTCCTCTTGGATCCCATTCAAGAGCCATCTGTGTGGGACACATGCACGAAAAGTAAGTTAGAACTTTGGATTTTGAATTGACTAATGACAGACATCTTCATTTACTTTGACGGACGACGTACGTAGACTAGGTTTAATTTTAAGTTGGTTTCACGTGTGTGATTCATTTTATGGATTAGATTTTCTAGTGTATATGATATGTTTCGTCTTTCATTTTAATAGTCATTTGAGTCCAGTTATGGTTTACGGATAAATGAGTCAAGATACGTAGTCCGGTCAAATATCATGAACAGACAAGTCAATGGTCATACTTTTGGTCCATCATTAAGTCCACACAATCCTTAAGTGCGCAGCCCGAGTCAGGTGTGCATCTAAGTGCTCAGCCTTGACTGAGTACTTGTTGCTGGTACGCAGTCAGTTGGCCTTTTTTAACACGAGAATATCAAGTACGCAGTCAATTGACTCGGGCATGGTAACGGCTTGGGTGAATCATCAAGTCTGCGTACTAGTCTAGTACGCAGACACTTAAACTTTCGTTTAAGATTTTAAGTCCACACAAATGGTACGCAGTCATTTAGGGTTTCTTAATCTTGTATCATATGATGCAAGTATGCACTCTATGATACAAGTGCGCAGTTCTTCAAGAAATTAAGTGCGCATTTTATAAAAGTCCCCAAATCTTCAACGATTATGCTCAGATCTGGATTCAAGGCCTGTTAACACACGAAGATCTGGTCAGAACAAACGATTTACCTTAGAACAGACTCACAAACAGGCAATAAAGGATATAGAATGGATCAAAAAGGTGTTATGTAGCGGTGGGTGACGGTGGTTTAATGGTGGTTTTGAAGAACACGGCGGCGGAGAGTGAAGATTAGGGTTTGTAAATTTTTGGATAAAAAAGTTAAATCTAATATTTACTGCAGTATTTATAGGTGAAAGAAGTTTGGGCCGCGTACTTAACTTAAGTTCGCAAGGCCCAAAAGCCCATTTAAGTACGCATGCCCATTAATAAGAAAATAAGCTTTTAATCAAGGATCTGGGTTTAGAGATCAACCGTTTCTCACCTATTGCATCAAGATCATACCAGTCATACCTGCCAGACCACATTTCAACTTTCCGTTGTATAGCTGCAGCTCAAGAAAAACTGTCTGTATATTTGTCCACTTAAATCCATGCCTCTCGTCTTTCAACATACTTTATGTGATGATCTTTATCATGTTTTGGTAATATTGACGAAGAGTTAATGGACCCCACTTGTGCTAGGTGTAAGCCTACCAATCCTCAAGGTTTATTGAGATATAATGATGAGAGCTTCAGGTCTATGTTTCCATAAGCAGAGAAGATGATCATTATGTCAATCAGATGATGAGAGCTTCAGGTCTATGTTCCCATAAGCAGAGAAGATGATCATCTGATTGCTTTGTGAGCTATCTATAGGTTTGCACGTCACTAACATCGCGTGTCTTTTGTTGCTCATTTTGATTTAATAGCCCCGCTTTGGTAGCTTGCACTCTTAGGTGTCTTTTGATTACTTATGCACAAAATTTTCTGTGTCTTTTGATCTCTCAACCTGTGTATGACCGGACTCAGCTTGTGCAGACCTAAAACACAGTGGGAATCCAGCTTTTCGTGTAGATCTTTTCAGTTTGTCATCTTTAGCAGTTTACTCAATTCCAGGCTGAATCTACCGACATGTCGTTGCTTGAAGCCACAACGTCCTCTGGGTCCTATTCACATGCTGACAAATATGATTAGTCCCTATCATTTCTTGATTGTTTTGAAAAAGTTTTTAAACTTGCAATTTTAGGGATCTACCGGTTTATTTCTCCCCCAAAAATCTTTATTTTATTTTAAACATAAGATTTTTCTATAGTTTATTTACAAGGTTTTTTTTTTTTTTTTTTTTTTTTTTTTAAATCATTCAAAGTTGATCATCTCTAACCAAGTTACCAACTGACGAAAACGGGTTTTGTCGAAAGCTTTTGTAAAGATATCTGCCTTTTGATCAGCAGTATCTATAGGCAACACCTGTATGTACCCTTTGTCGTGCGCATCGCGAATTGAATGAATCCGAATTTCAATATGTTTAGTTTTCGAATGATCAATTGGATTCTTCACGATGTCACGACAAGCATCATTATCAATGTAGATTGGGGTTCTCATGATATTCAAACCGTAATCCAACAGCTGATTTTGAATCCACAACACTTGACAGCAACAACTGGATGCGGCTGTGTACTCAGCTTGAGCGGTAGATATAGACACGGTGGTCTGCTTCTTGCTCTGCCATGACACGAGCCTGTTTCCCAGAAATTGACAGCCACCAGAGACAGACTTTCGATCAATCCTGCAACCTGCATGATCACTATCAGAGTATGCAATTAAGTCAAAATTGTCACTCTTAGGATACCATAAACCAAGTTTTGGTGTTCCTTTGAGGTAGCGGAAGATTCTTTTTACTGCAGTTTCATGAGATTGCTTTGGATTTGACTGAAAGCGAGCACAGCATCCAACTGCCCACATGATGTCCGGTCTGCTGGCTGTGAGATACATCAAGGATCCAATCATAGAACGGTAAGTGTGCGGGTTCACAGACGGTCCTTCAAGATCTGGTACAAGCGTTGTTTGAGCTGCAAAAGGAGTGTTGGACGGTTTGCAATCCGACAGGTTATACTTTGCCAGAATGTCTCTTGTGTATTTTTCTTGATGAATGAGAATACCGTCTTCTTTCTGTTGGACTTCGAGACCTAAGAAAAATGATAGTTCTCCCATCATGCTCATTTCAAATTGAGACTTCATAATGCTTTCAAATTCCCTGCACAAATTTTCGTCAGTTGAACCAAAGATAATATCATCAACATATATCTGAACAAGGATAGAATGTTTGTTGACTTCTTTGGTGAACAGGGTCATGTCGATCTTCCCTCTCGTGTATCCATTTTGTAACAGATATGAAGACAAGGTCTCATACCAAGCTCTAGGAGCTTGATGAAGACCGTAGAGAGCCTTGTCCAACTTGTAGTATCTGTTTGGATGATGACGGTCTTCGAATCCTGGCGGTTGGCACACATAGACTTCTTCTTTGATCTTCCCATATAGGAAAGCGCTCTTCACGTCCATCTGAAAAACTTTAAAATTTCGATATGAAGCATATGCCAAGAAGATGCGTATGGCTTCAAGTCGAGCGACTGGAGCGAAGACTTCCTCATAATCAATCCCCTCCTGCTGACGAAATCCTTGAACAACCAGACGAGCTTTGTTCTTGATTACCACGCCACGTTCATCCATTTTGTTGCGAAAAACCCATATCGTCACAATAGGATATTTTCCCTCAGGCAGATCTACGAGCTCCCACACTTTGAGTTTTCTGAACTGAAATAGTTCTTCCTGCATGGCCTCTACCCAGCTTGCATCTCTAACTGCATCTTCAATGCTGAAAGGTACTGTTTGAGATAAGAATGCTGAGAGAGCGGTGTTGAGCTTGTCTGTCTGATTTCTTGTAAGAACACCCTCACTGATTGGTCCAATGACATTTTCAATTGGATGATTCTTAGAAGATTTGAATCCCATGTTGTCTTCTTCTTGCACTTGTGGAGGAAGGTTTGAAAGATGATCTCCAGGTGCAGAAGAGCTGGATGGTTCATTTACAGACTGCTGATTTGATTGTGTTCCTTCAGCATTTGACGTGCTTTCAGGAATGTTAGAGGTTTCAGCAGTAGTATCACCATTATTGAGCTGAGGAACAATTGGATCAGCAACAAGAGGAGAGAAACGGGTGGTAAATGGTGCAACTTCATCATCAGAAGAGTAGAGAATATTTCCAAAGGGAGATGAACTTGTAGCTTGATTTTCAGGAGCTTGATCTGCAGGAACTTGCTGTTCAGGAATGACAAAGTGATTGAACACAACATCCACATCAAAGAACCAGTCAGGACCGGTTCCAACATTAGTAGAGTTGGATTCTTGCCAGTCAACATAAAAGGATTCCAGAACCATCTTGGTACGTTTGTTGTATACTCGATAAGCCTTTTGACTAGACGAGTATCCAACAAAGAAACATTCGTCTCCAACAGCATCAAACTTCATGATATTCTCATAGTTGTTCAGAAGAGTGCAGGAACATCCAAACGGCCTGAAATAATCAATGAGAGGTTTTCTTTTGAAAAGCAATTCATAAGCTATTTTCCCACGAGGCTTGACAATCAAGACCCTGTTAAGAACATAACAGGCGGTATTCACAGCTTCTGCCCAGAAGATGATCGGTAACTTAGAGTCAATGAGCATGGTTCTGGCAGCTTCAATAAGTGTACGATTCTTCCTTTCAGCCACTCCATTTTGCTGAGGAGTCCTTGTAGCGCTGTATTGGAGATGAATTCCTTTCCCGCTGCAGAACGTCACAAAACTTTGGTTCTTGAATTCTGTTCCATGATCACTTCGGATTGATTTTACTTTTAATTTGATTATATTCTCGATCAAAGGAACGAACAGCATCAAGGTCTCAGCAGCCTCACTCTTGAATTCCAAGAAGTACACCCATGTGAAGCGAGAGAAGTCATCTGTAATCACCAAACAGTAAGACTTTTTACCCAAGCTTTTTACACTGATAGGACCAAAGAGATCCATATGTAATAATTGAAGTGGAGAGTCAATTGAGTTCACTGTTTTGGACTTATGCGATTTCTTATGTTGTTTACCTTTAGCACATGCTAAACATTTTTCAGAAAAAGGAAATTCCTTAGAAGGAAGACCTCTGACTAGATTTAGTTTAGAAAGTTTGTTTATATTTTTAAAGTTAACATGACCTAATCGCCTGTGCCATAACAGTGACTCTGACTCGGATGCCTTTGACAGTAGACAAGTCATTGGTTGTTCAGACTTGGCATCCCTCATGTTTATCACATAAGTGTTATTTTGTCTGGGGGCTTTCAGCATGATCATGTCAGTGGGTGGTTTAAATCCTGGCTTCAGGAAGATGCATTCCATGTCGTTGAACAACACTGAGATTCCTTTGTCACAGACTTGTGATACACTCAATAGATTGTAGCACAGCTCTGGAACATAGTTGACGTCCTCAAGTGTCAGTGCGTCAGAGACTACATCTCCTATGCCAACGATCTTTCCACCCTTTTCATTCCCAGCGAACGCTACAAACTCTCCATCGATGAACCGATAGTTCTTGAGGAGTTCTTTCAGTCCCGTCATGTGTCTTGAAGCGCCGCTGTCGACATGCCATAGATATCTCATAAGAGCTATTAGCCATTTTTGTAATTTATTCTGCACAGTCAAAAACAAAAGAGAAACAAAGCTAAACTAAAGAAAATCTATGTACAGTGATGACTCTGCCTGACAATTAAGTGACTTTGGGAATCCAAGTCTGTTTAATCTTTGATCTGTCATGATTTTCTCCCAAAATTGACTCTTGTTTCTTCCAGATTTGTGTATTTTTAACAAAACTTTTTACGGTTTCTTGAAGATTTTTTATTTGATCCGAAAAAGAGTTTTGTGTTTTGACATATTTTTGTGGTTTAGGTTTTATATGACAGTTTTTGACCACGTGACCCTCTTTTCCACATCTGAAGCATTTTGAATGCTTAGGCTTGATCTTAGGAGAAGATCTGGATGATGATGGTTGTGATGTTCTTTTCTTGAGCTTGTCTGATCTGGAGCTTTCGCTTGAGCTTGATTCTTCCCTGTTGCTGCTTGATTCTTCATTGGTGTCCAGATTATTTAAGCTGGAGCTGCTCTCTGTATCACTTAGTGATTCTTCAGAACTTGAGGTACCTGTTTCACTTTGTGATTCTTCAGAACCTGATACATCTGTGGATGAGGGGATAAATTCTGGGATTTCCTCAGTGAGAAATTTCCCAAACCTGTTACGCTTAAGTTCTGGCACAAACACAGATGGTTTGAGCACATGATTTTCATCAGAGAATGCAGCATTAAGATCAACACACACAGGCATAACATTTTCAACACAAACATTAGATCGTTTGATAGGAGGCTTCCTATCATCGGGAGCCACAGCCCCTTTTAAATCAAGTTTAGAAATACAGTCATCCATCCTAGTTAAACTATTACAATCATCCATCCTAGGCAAACTATTACAGTCATCCGATTTAGTTAAAGTTTTACAGTCATCCAAAATAGAATTGTTTTTTGACTTTTCATTGTTCCAGATGAACCAATTCACTGTTGAGTAATTGGCACCCGGATGTCCTAAACCCACTGTCTGGCCACCACAACTTTCATCATCCTCCACCTGAGCCTGTTGGGTCACATCTGCATCGCTTTTACTTATGTTAGCATTTGACTCAGACTCATCACATTTATTTTCAAAAAGGTCATTTTTTGGATGAGGTGATGGAATGGGTATGTATTCACTTCGGCTCAAGGGCAAGAATAGAGATCTTTCGATTCCATTCTTATCCTTATACCCAATTCCATCCTTTACTAATGATTGTCTTCCACAATCGATTATATCAGCATGAGCCTGTTTGCTCACATTCCATTTATCCACAACAATTTGAAGACGAGTTGTCTCATTTCTAGATTTCTCTAGTTTTGAGGTTAAATCATTTATCAGAAAATCTTTCTTAAGCACAAATTCTTTTAAAGTTTGCATTTCAGCTAGAGTTGCATTTAACTTTCGCTGATATGCCCACTCATTTTCTTTCATTTCAGAATTGATTTTACGAATATCATCCATTTCTCTTAAAACTCGTCTGTTGTGTGATAAACAGTATGCGACAGCTGTAGCACACCTAGGTGAGCACAGTTTAGATTTAATTTCTAGAGGAATATTTACCATGTCTCTCTCCTCAGCTTTCTTGGAAGAACTTTTCACCTCTTCAGCGACTTTCTCTGATGAAGTCTTCTCAGCTATCAGTGCCTCCTCCCTTTTCTGATCATTCACCTTCTCATCAATTAACACACTCTTCAGTCTGGCATTCTTCTGCATTTCTCCCTTCAGAACTTCTGCAGATGACCCTTCAACAGAATTCACACCGTTAGAAGATTTGGTGCAAATTGTCGCCATCAGGGCTTTGTTAACTTCAACTTCTGCAGCAGCTGCCTCTTCTCCCCTCGAAATCTTCAACAACCAAAGCCTTCTGTGGTTCCTTATCGTTTCCTTCATTTCCATCGGTTATGGCTACCAACCTCTTCGCAGGCTTGATTTCAGCTTGGTTCAATGTGGGGCATTCATACTTGAAATGCCCGAGCACCTTGCAGTTGTAACACCTGATCTTTGACTTGTCAAACCCAGCCTTTCCCATTCCCACTCTTCTACCGGTTCTGTCTTGGAAACGCTTAACTTGTAGAGTGATCATTGCCATCTGCCACTTGAGATCCATTTCTTCCATGTCATCTGGGTCAACCTGGTACATATCCTCTGGGGACATCATCTCATTCTTGATCTCTCCTGTTTTCAAAGCTTCAAAACTGCTCATAAAGGAGTTGAAGAGTTCCACATGTTCAGCAGCCAGCTTGGCAGCCTGTGGAGTTAGTGTCTTTGCCGCCTTTTCAGAGTACATTGGAGCTTTGCCAGAACTTGAACTACCAATTCCCGTAGAATCCACATAAGAATGCAACGAACTTGAACTCATATCACCAATTGGAGTCATTAAGGCCAGATTCTTCATAGCACTGCTGGGAGTCACCTTCGGGACAGTCTGATTCATTTCTCTCTTTGTGATATCCATTTCAAACGATTTCAGAGTGTTTATAAGATCAGCCAAAGTAGACTGAGCATCCAAGTAGTCCTTTTTGATCAGCATACATTGGACACTCCACTCCTTTGGGAGAGAATCGAGTAGTTTCTTGATGGAATTGCGGTTGTTTACAGGAATACCAGCTTTCTTCATCTTAGTCAACAGATTCATGAACCTGTCAATGTGTGACGACAGACTCTCACCACGGATACTTCCAAACATGTCGTATTCCTTTTGAATCATGTCCTGTTTGTTTTGCCTCATCTCTGCATTTCCTTCATAATACTCACTCAAAGCAAACCACAGATCATGCGCTGATCCGTACTCTTCAAACATATTGTATACATCGTTTGACAGAGCCATGGTGAGAGCACCATAGGCTTTGTGATCTCGCTGCATCAGTTGTTTGTCGAGATCAGTGTATGTAGTGGGATCAGTGTTGAACACTTCTCCTGCATCAGTGGTCCTTGTGGGAATGTGAGGTCCGAGCTGGACTGAGTTCCATTGGGTGTGATCGTTAACGAAATAGAAAGCTTTCATTCTGTTTTTCCATGTACCATAGTCTTCAACACCCATCAACTTGGGAATACGTGTTATAGTGCCGGTTTCAAGTTCAGCTTGGGTTATGGGGTTAACTTGGAATGAGTTGTTACCAGACATAATTTAATATTGCTTTTAGATTGATTTTAGAGTTTTGATTAATTAGTTCAGCAAGTTACAGTCCAAAGTCCTTGAAATAAAAAAAACAGTCCACAAGTTCGCAGCAGTCAAGTACGCAGCAGCAAGTTCGCAGTTCCTTAGACACCTGAAACAGTAACAAACAACATATGATAAGTTCTTGATCTCCTGTAAGTGCGCAGTCCCTGTAGCACACACTTCAGGCTTAAGTTCGCAGGTCAGCCAAGTCAGAGCAGCACAAGTGCTCAGTCTTTGACTGATCAGCCTGCGTACTAGTATAAGTACACAGACACTTAAACTCTCGTTTAAGATTTTAGTCCGCAGAAACCCTAGCCAAGTGCTCAGAAATTGCACCTCTTTCAGCAAGTGCGCACCCTAACTAGAAGTTCCTGATAAGTATGCAGAAACCCTAGTTGTGGTACCAGGAGAGAGAAAGCTGTAAAGCCTTGTGTAAATTTAAGTGCTCACACAGACACAAGTGCACACACTTTTAGACAAGTGCGCAGATGTTCCTGTAGTAAGTGCACACCTTGAAATGTCAAGTATGCAACTTATGAGCTAAGTACTCAACTCTTGAAACAAGTACTCAGAAGTAAGAAACAAGTACTCAGTTTTATGAGCTAAGTTCGCATATTTAGTACGCAAACACGGCTGTAAGAATTTAAATCATATCAGAAACATGTCCAAGAGATTTTCAATTGATCTGAAGTTCTTGAATGATGTTTCTACTGAAAATAACACCTTTTAAACACCTTAGAAACACTTGTTCACGAGATTTTAAGGCAAAACAAGTGAAAATACTCAAAGTGTGATAAACACTAAAATTTTTTTGAAAAACTTGATAGCAAAAACTAACAAGGAGGGTTTTGATATCTTTAGATAGATACAATCTCGAGCACTTAGGCTCTGATACCAAATTGTAGTCCCAAAATACTAGATCTTAAGTGTGCACAAGATTGTTATCAACTAGAAACACCTATTTGTTAGGTGTTTTAGTTGATTAATCAAGACAAGCAAAGAACTAGATGAAGATTGTAAGAACCGACACACAAGAAACATAAAAAGATAATTCCATTAAAGATTCAGCAGTGAACAACCATGGATATTACAATAAGTTCGCACCTTTACTTGTGCTCTCAAAAGATAATAACAAAAACCCTAACCCTAGCTGCAGACTTGATGTTCTATATATAGGCAAGCCTGATGGGCATGCGCACTTAAGCTAAGTGCGCAGAGCCCGTCTCTTTAGTACGCAGTCTAGGGTTATAACACTACAACTTTACTATAATTACATACCAGACCCTCCAACTATAACAACCAACTAAACATACTCAAACCTGGTAACTGTGGTCTCATTTTAACCCAACAGCTTGTTCCACTAAACTGTATTTACGATACCATTCTTTTAGTGCCGATCGGAGCTTTTTAAGTTTGAGGAGCAGATTAGTTTCTGGGCTACCATTGTCTATCCAACGAGTCCAAACCGTATTAATAGTCACTACACAACCAGGGCGATCTAACCAAGAGTCAAACATCCGGAATGGTTTAGGACCGAAGTTAGTGTCTATAACCGAAAAAATCAAAGGCGAGTGATCTGAAAACTCTCTTTTAAGAGCTCGGACGCAACCATTCGGCCATCGGTTAAAAACATTTGCGCACACCAAAATTCTATCGATTCTGCTGTAACACCCCGAACTCTTGTTTCGCCTAAATACGCCATTAGGCGTAATTGATAAAGTATCGAAAGCGAATTTAGCGGTTGATGTTTTAGTCAACGGATAAAAACGAGACTAAAACCCACTACAAGATACTAATCTAGTAAATGTTATAATCTAAAAGCAAACCGAGACTAAAACTTGAGGGACCATTGTTGCCAAATGACAAAGTGAGTTTTATTAATAATAATAAAACAATAAAAACACACACAAAGTGTGTGTGTGTCGTATGATGATCAGGAGATCATCTTCTCCAACAACCAAAACCCTAAACACTCAAATTCAAGCTCAATCCAAGCCAAAATCAAGGGGCTTTCAGTGCATGAGCAAGAAACGGTTCATATGGGTCCTAAACTACAACAAGGTACCTTTAATTCGTGTTGAATTTGATGTTAAACTCGTTTTTTATTTGGGTCAAAATCTAGGATTTTGGCAAAACGTGAATTTATGAGTTGTTAGAGGTTTCTCTAGCTTTAGGGAGCCTCAATTAGGTATAATTCGGTTATGAATCACATTCTACATGTGCATTTGATTTTGACCATATGATTATGTGAATATGTAAGATTTGGGGTTTAACCTCTAGGTTGAATCAACTTATATCTAGTAATCTTTGTGACTCTTAGGAGTTGTTAATATGAGAAATTTAGGCAAAATGGTCTAAATAATGTATTATGATGATGATTAGACAAATGGTTATGTTTTGGCTAATCTTGAGCTTTAAAACTAAACAAATTGGTGGGTGCACACCAAGTGTTCGATTAAATGCCAAGTTGGTGAACACTAGTGAAACTATGAAGTTAGAATCATGTAAGAGCTATCAATCGTATGTGATATTGGTTTGTAATAAGCCAAGTTAATCGGATATTCTATATAAGAAAATGGCTATGGATTTAGCTATAAATGGGTAATGAATACATGATTTATGGATAGTGAATTAAATCCATGTTATGTATTCTAATAATCAAGTTTGACATATCCCTAAGTAGGTACAAGAACTAGGGATGCAAACGGGTCAAACGGATGCAAGCAATGCGTATGGAAGCAAGAACGGATATGAGGTAAGTTTTACTTACACCAATGTACTATAACATAGCTTAATTGTTATAAATATTAGTTTTAAATCTTGAGTGCGAGATAAAAATAAACCCTAAGGGGTAGAATCTATTAAGTGGGTCGCCATATGTGCACTCAATACAAAATGTGGTTTATGACCTTAATCAAGATAATGAGCTATGACCAAATGGAGAAATCCATCAAACGGGTCAACTAATAAAGATATGTGAGAAATGATCTTTTAATCCAATTAAATCAATTTAGTGAAGTTGTTAAGCATGTTGTTAAATGGGTCAAGTTTGTGACACTTGAACCATATATAAAAACTTGGATAACTTAGTATTATGAACGACGTGTCTAAACGGATCAAATGGTGATATCCTCACCATGTGAGTCCAATACTTGATGCTTGTATTTCAAGCAATAGATTCATGAGGTTAAACGGATCAAATGGCAAGGTATTACCATTTGAGTTTCGAGGAATTAATGTGTATATTTAGAAAGCACGCAGGTAGATGCATTTGCGCATGCACGCTTGATGCTAAGAATCGGGGAGGATACGCACAAGGTATGAGAATGGGTCAACGCCACCCGGTAAGTCCGTAGTCGAATAAACGCCTTCGGGCGAATCAACATAGGTGATAAAAGTACTCACATGAGGTGTGGGTGCCAATCGAGTAAGTTATTTTCATAACTATGTCTAATGTGCGCAAACGCGCTTAGAATCTACTAAACAAGTGAAAACTTGATAAAGGATGAAAATCTAAGTCCGGAAGGACTTAGAGGTTTTTAAACAAGTCAATGAGTCAAAAACATTGGAACTAGAATAAGAAGTTTCGCCACGAATGGCTAAATTGATAGATTTGACCATGAAGGGCATTTTGGGAATTTAAAAGGTTTCTAAATGATGAATTTAAGAAACTAAATCATAACGAAACAAATCGGACAAACGCTTTGGTTAATCAAGTGTCTAATGACTTGACAATTTAGACGGTAGGCATTTGGTATGGTCAAATAGAGCCTTGTTTGATGCAAGGCCTTAACGGGTCGATTTGGGTAAAAATCGACATAAATACCTAAGACTATGAACCGGGTCATAAAATCATGAACCGGCCATTAATATCAGTCTAACAGAGGGTTATATAGTCGGCAAGTCAATGCTTAGGCTTCGGGAATCATCAAATGCGGTTGCGACATGATTCCCATGCTTAAAAGTCACCAAACAAACATCAGAGGCTTCGCGCGGCCGCTCACAGGGACCGCGCGGCCGCTCACAGCGCCCAGCGAATTGATAAAAATGATCAGAAGCTTCGCGCGGCCGCGCGATAAAAGCGACCGGCCGCGCGGAGAGAACAGCCAGACAACGCGATCTTTAAAATTCAATATAAAATCGTAGAAAAATCGTTAGGAGGTGTTCTTTATATGCCTGGAAAGCTCTCAGAGCGTAGAACAACTCTTATTTGAAAGTCGAATTCAGATTTTGGGTTTTAAAAAGGGTAAAATCTATCCGAACAGCTGCTGCGCAAAAGTTGCAGCAGTTTGTTCTCCTGATAAAGGGTCGTTTGGCCTGGTTCGTTCCGTTTCGACGTGTAACGACTATCATACTAGTTTAAATGAATCATTGATAACTCACTAACCATTCTTTGTGTAATGGTGCTAGGTAAACAAGGGATGGAAGTTCTGTAGCAAGGATCAAGTCGCGAAAAGAGCCGAACACACCCGATCACTCATCAAGCTTCCGCAATAGAATTCAAAGAACTCCCGTTAAAACTCAAAATAGTAGTCTATGTTTTAGCTATAAAAGTGTAAAAATTTGTGGGAATCAAATGTGTGTTTGATCTTAATGGTTTGAGTTTATAATAAATATCAAAGTTTTAATCGGGAGTGGTTCAAGTAAGGCCAAAACCCGCATGATTAGGCGTTGATCGCGTGATTACGGGTTAGGGTGTTACAAGTGGTATCAGAGCCATAGGTTTGAGGGATCCGAGTGTCGGGAAGGATACTTGGACTCAAACCGTGCGCTCAAAGTGTTGAAGGGTGTTCGGTTCGAGACTTGATCGAGGAATCCGGTAAGTAATACCTGTAATAAACATCCGTTTTGATCGGAAATTGTTATAGGTAATTAATAGTGATATCGTGTAGATACACGCTATCACAAAAGCTTGATAAGGAAATGGTTAGGTACTCATGGGGCCTATCCAAAAGATTGATTCGGGCAACGAAAATCTCGCATTACATGAATTCTAACATCACTATTGTAGTGATGCGTACTAACATTGAAATGTCATGTTACTAATTAATTGAAATTATAAATGTGACAGGGATGATAACATTTTATTTGATCGGGAGAGGATCAAATGATACACCAAACGAGGTTGTAGAGGGTTCGGGAGCACGGCTGATAGCATGCTCACTAAGAACCAAGTCAAGTAACGACTCGGGCTAATGGATCAGTAACGAAAGGGAACACGGGAGCAAGTATCAAACAGGTACATGCTCGAAATCATAGTAGGTGCATTAGTATGAAATTATCACCTGAAGAGTGGTAATTGCATACGCAAACAATAAGCAAATGTGAAAGGTGCATAGTTCACGATAATGAACGATCAATGCACAAACTTAACTTGAACATCGAGACCGGGTTGGGGGTAATCATCCCAAACTAATGTCTAGAAATGCGTTGTAATCATTCCAATGAGTGCGATCACACAAAGCTTATTAAATTGAAAACACATCGCTTTTCTTAATGAATAAAGGTAAAAACCTAACATTGAATAATTTATCAAGGAAGGGTTTTACCAAGTAAGATAAGAGGCATAAGCATGAGCTGAAAATTTGCTTGCATAGGGTGTGATGCCTTAATTATAATAAGTCCAAGTGTACCATATGCGAATTACTTACCCTGGCCAGGTAAGTGTTAAACATATGATACCATGGGTTTCTTATGATTAATACATATACAACCTATGTAACAAAGGCTTAGTAAGTGTGAGGTGCCGGGGGGATTTTGGACGTAGTCCACTGTCTAACACGGCAGGGATGCGATCCATGCAAGACCTTGAGCGAGGCACCAGCTGGAATATGCTGGGCTAGCAAAGAGGACAACAAACTGGAGCGTTTGGATGTAGGCCACTGTCTAACACGGCAGGGATGCGATCCATGCAAGACCTTGAGCGAGGCACCAGCTGGAATACGCTGGGCTAGCAAAGAGGACAACAAACTGGAGCGTTTGGATGTAGGCCACTGTCTAACACGGCAGGGATGCGATCCATGCAAGACCTTGAGCGAGGCACCAGCTGGAATACGCTGGGCTAGCAAAGAGGACAACAAACTGGAGCGTTTGGATGTAGTCCACTGTCTAACACGGCAGGGATGCGAACCGTGCAAGACCTTGAGCGAGGCACCAGCTTATACGTTGGGCTAGCAAAACGGGCAATATACGATACAAGTTATCCTGGGTTGATACAAAGATTGACTTGAACCTTAATCAAGGTTTAGTCATAAAGAGATTCAGTTTGGAAATAGACTTGAACCATAATCAAGGTTGAGTCATAAATAGATTTAGCTTGAAAACCGACTTAGACCTTAATCAAGGTTAAGTCATAATTAAACTCGGACTTTTATAGAAGGTTAAATTCGTAAAGAGGGACTTGAACCTTAATCAAGGGTTGAGTCAAAATCACATTCGGGTAAGTCGTGAATCTCCGGATTATGACATAAACAGCGGGATTGGGCCGTGATAAATCAGTAATTCTTTCAACCCTCGGGTTAAGGATGAAAAAGGGTGTAAACTGCAAAAACATTAGATTGTATCGTTGGTACAATTTAAAGCAAATTATGATAATCGGATTGTGTAGTTATTACAATCTAATGCAAACCGTGATAATAAGAGATTAGTCGATACAATACGTTGTAATGACGAATCAACACCAGGCTTTATAAAAAAAAGGAAACCGACCTCAATTTATATTGAGATCGGTAATTAGAAAGAGGACTTTTAGAAACTAAGCGTTCTAAATATATATAAACGATTTGAAATCTAAAATTCAAAAGTCTTTAAACGGGTCGGTTGGGGCGATGACCACCAATCGAGTTAGCAAACGGGAACTTGGGTAAACCAAATAAATGGCAAATTCTTAAAATAGGGATTAGCCAAACAAAGGAAAATGTTAGTGTAAAGCAAGGTTTGTTTATAACATTATAGCAAACCAAGAAGAAACGAGGGTTGGATTCGGGGATGAATCCAAGAAGCTAGAAAACGGCTATGTTAAAAAGCCGGGTTAGTCTTGGAAACCAAGACAAATTACTTGTTAGAAATAGACGCATAGACATGTATGCATATGCATGCTACAATCGAGTATTGCAGTAGATACCCTAAGGTGCATGATAGAATGGTCCCTTAAACCATTACATCATTCGAGATAATAGTAGACGGGGATAGTCTACGGATCTAAGGAAGGCCTATGAGGAACTTAAGTATCTAAAATGCTTGGTAGGGGTATGTATGCAGATATTGCCCCTAGTTAATCGAAAGAATAGAGTAACTAGAGTCACATTATGAAAGCTAAGGCTTTCATATAATAATCGAAAGGTTAGAAAGCCGAGTAAAGGGATGATAGCCCTAGGTATGTAATACTAATTAGTGATAAGGCTTTAAAATGACAAAACAGCGAGTGGTCCTAAAATTTGGTTTGGGGATAAACTAAAATTCCTCATGATAACCAAAACAACTACAAGGGAAAGGTTTCGGGGACGAAACCTCTTTAAGGGGGGTAGAGTTGTAACACCCCGAACTCTTGTTTCGCCTAAATACGCCATTAGGCGTAATTGATAAAGTATCGAAAGCGAATTTAGCGGTTGATGTTTTAGTCAACGGATAAAAACGAGACTAAAACCCACTACAAGATACTAATCTAGTAAATGTTATAATCTAAAAGCAAACCGAGACTAAAACTTGAGGGACCATTGTTGCCAAATGACAAAGTGAGTTTTATTAATAATAATAAAACAATAAAAACACACACAAAGTGTGTGTGTGTCGTATGATGATCAGGAGATCATCTTCTCCAACAACCAAAACCCTAAACACTCAAATTCAAGCTCAATCCAAGCCAAAATCAAGGGGCTTTCAGTGCATGAGCAAGAAACGGTTCATATGGGTCCTAAACTACAACAAGGTACCTTTAATTCGTGTTGAATTTGATGTTAAACTCGTTTTTTATTTGGGTCAAAATCTAGGATTTTGGCAAAACGTGAATTTATGAGTTGTTAGAGGTTTCTCTAGCTTTAGGGAGCCTCAATTAGGTATAATTCGGTTATGAATCACATTCTACATGTGCATTTGATTTTGACCATATGATTATGTGAATATGTAAGATTTGGGGTTTAACCTCTAGGTTGAATCAACTTATATCTAGTAATCTTTGTGACTCTTAGGAGTTGTTAATATGAGAAATTTAGGCAAAATGGTCTAAATAATGTATTATGATGATGATTAGACAAATGGTTATGTTTTGGCTAATCTTGAGCTTTAAAACTAAACAAATTGGTGGGTGCACACCAAGTGTTCGATTAAATGCCAAGTTGGTGAACACTAGTGAAACTATGAAGTTAGAATCATGTAAGAGCTATCAATCGTATGTGATATTGGTTTGTAATAAGCCAAGTTAATCGGATATTCTATATAAGAAAATGGCTATGGATTTAGCTATAAATGGGTAATGAATACATGATTTATGGATAGTGAATTAAATCCATGTTATGTATTCTAATAATCAAGTTTGACATATCCCTAAGTAGGTACAAGAACTAGGGATGCAAACGGGTCAAACGGATGCAAGCAATGCGTATGGAAGCAAGAACGGATATGAGGTAAGTTTTACTTACACCAATGTACTATAACATAGCTTAATTGTTATAAATATTAGTTTTAAATCTTGAGTGCGAGATAAAAATAAACCCTAAGGGGTAGAATCTATTAAGTGGGTCGCCATATGTGCACTCAATACAAAATGTGGTTTATGACCTTAATCAAGATAATGAGCTATGACCAAATGGAGAAATCCATCAAACGGGTCAACTAATAAAGATATGTGAGAAATGATCTTTTAATCCAATTAAATCAATTTAGTGAAGTTGTTAAGCATGTTGTTAAATGGGTCAAGTTTGTGACACTTGAACCATATATAAAAACTTGGATAACTTAGTATTATGAACGACGTGTCTAAACGGATCAAATGGTGATATCCTCACCATGTGAGTCCAATACTTGATGCTTGTATTTCAAGCAATAGATTCATGAGGTTAAACGGATCAAATGGCAAGGTATTACCATTTGAGTTTCGAGGAATTAATGTGTATATTTAGAAAGCACGCAGGTAGATGCATTTGCGCATGCACGCTTGATGCTAAGAATCGGGGAGGATACGCACAAGGTATGAGAATGGGTCAACGCCACCCGGTAAGTCCGTAGTCGAATAAACGCCTTCGGGCGAATCAACATAGGTGATAAAAGTACTCACATGAGGTGTGGGTGCCAATCGAGTAAGTTATTTTCATAACTATGTCTAATGTGCGCAAACGCGCTTAGAATCTACTAAACAAGTGAAAACTTGATAAAGGATGAAAATCTAAGTCCGGAAGGACTTAGAGGTTTTTAAACAAGTCAATGAGTCAAAAACATTGGAACTAGAATAAGAAGTTTCGCCACGAATGGCTAAATTGATAGATTTGACCATGAAGGGCATTTTGGGAATTTAAAAGGTTTCTAAATGATGAATTTAAGAAACTAAATCATAACGAAACAAATCGGACAAACGCTTTGGTTAATCAAGTGTCTAATGACTTGACAATTTAGACGGTAGGCATTTGGTATGGTCAAATAGAGCCTTGTTTGATGCAAGGCCTTAACGGGTCGATTTGGGTAAAAATCGACATAAATACCTAAGACTATGAACCGGGTCATAAAATCATGAACCGGCCATTAATATCAGTCTAACAGAGGGTTATATAGTCGGCAAGTCAATGCTTAGGCTTCGGGAATCATCAAATGCGGTTGCGACATGATTCCCATGCTTAAAAGTCACCAAACAAACATCAGAGGCTTCGCGCGGCCGCTCACAGGGACCGCGCGGCCGCTCACAGCGCCCAGCGAATTGATAAAAATGATCAGAAGCTTCGCGCGGCCGCGCGATAAAAGCGACCGGCCGCGCGGAGAGAACAGCCAGACAACGCGATCTTTAAAATTCAATATAAAATCGTAGAAAAATCGTTAGGAGGTGTTCTTTATATGCCTGGAAAGCTCTCAGAGCGTAGAACAACTCTTATTTGAAAGTCGAATTCAGATTTTGGGTTTTAAAAAGGGTAAAATCTATCCGAACAGCTGCTGCGCAAAAGTTGCAGCAGTTTGTTCTCCTGATAAAGGGTCGTTTGGCCTGGTTCGTTCCGTTTCGACGTGTAACGACTATCATACTAGTTTAAATGAATCATTGATAACTCACTAACCATTCTTTGTGTAATGGTGCTAGGTAAACAAGGGATGGAAGTTCTGTAGCAAGGATCAAGTCGCGAAAAGAGCCGAACACACCCGATCACTCATCAAGCTTCCGCAATAGAATTCAAAGAACTCCCGTTAAAACTCAAAATAGTAGTCTATGTTTTAGCTATAAAAGTGTAAAAATTTGTGGGAATCAAATGTGTGTTTGATCTTAATGGTTTGAGTTTATAATAAATATCAAAGTTTTAATCGGGAGTGGTTTAAGTAAGGCCAAAACCCGCATGATTAGGCGTTGATCGCGTGATTACGGGTTAGGGTGTTACATCTGCTCCAAGTACAAGAACCCTTCTTATAAGACATATAAGTGTATTTCATCCCTTTTAAATTGTACTCTCGCAAACCCGCTTCATCAATAAAGTTGTTAAAGTCTTTCGAACTAGCCAAGTCAAACTTAGAGTTTTTCCTTTCATCCCGATCCCAAACGACATTATAATCGCCCATCATGATCCACCACCCATCAAAAGATTGCATAATATTATAAAGTTACATCCACAACCCTCGTTTTTCCACATTCGTTTGCGGGGCATAAACATTAACAATGTTTAATTTGATAGATCCAGCCAAAACCGATCCCGCAACGTGTAAGAAATTGTTATCTTTATTAACCAACTCTTTCACGAAAATTTTTGGATCCCAAATGCTAATCAAACCTCCCGAATTACCAATGGAATTCACATAATGAAACTCATACCCCGCACCACCCCAAAAATTCGCCACCGTATTCGAGTGAATGTTACCTGTCATTGTTTCTTGCATTCCAATAAAACCAATACCATGCTCGTTTTTTATTTTCTTAATCCATCCCGGTTTACCACCAACCCCAATCCCTCGGATGTTAATGGATAGACAATTCATTTGTTACCTTCTTGTACTCCTTCAAAAGACAACGATTGAACAATTAAGTCCGTGGCATTTCCCAACTCAGCTCCAAGTTGTTCCCCCATAATAATTGTCGTGGAAACCTCCTCTGCATGTGTTAAAAAGTCACCTGGGTTGGAGTTCAGGTCCAGGCGTCTTGTATTAACGTCTTCTTCAGCATCGTCTTCGTAATTCTGGTGGGCCGGCCCAATATCCTCCCTCTGATCCAAAAGAACTGCAGTGCCATCCCCTTTGGGCTTCTTTCCCACTTTAGTTTTTTTCTAAGCTGCTTGAGTAGGCTAGGTTGGGCTTGTTAATTGAGCCCAACAAAGATTTTTTCTTTCTTTTATGGACTACATTCCCTTGCCCAATAATATCAACGTTGGGATTTTCAAATTCCTTATCAAAATTAAAACTCCTAGCAGGTACAAATGTTAAAATGTAGAGAGATAATATTGTAAGTGGAAAATCATTTATGCATTAACACTAAATACAAAAACAATGTTTTTATGTGTCTTAAAATTAAATGAAATTACTATCTTACCTACCCAGAATCTATTATATAGTAAGTAGTATAGATAACCAACAATTAATAAATAATGGACAATAATTGAAATATGATGTAACTAACCATATGAGTATTATATTGGGGGCTAAAAAGTGCCAACCACCGTATTTCTGCTCGGGTTTGGATGATCAAAGGCCAAAGGTCTAACCTGTGATCTAGCCGTCTGAAAAAAAATGATCAAATTCTTTGATTTTATTAAATATAGAGTTTGATTATGTTGAAAATAGTCGAAAGCCTGAGAATCATGATAAGCAACAAAAATATGTATCACTTGTATTAATGAATGGGTAAATGTGTTAAATGGAATGTAAAATCTAGACAACGTCGTAACATAAATCTGACACACTGTTATGGTGGGTAAACATAAAGCGCACTGGATGGGGGTGAGGTTAAACTATATTATTTTATTTTAATTTTTTTAAAAAAAAATATATAACAATTTTATACTCAAATTAAAGAGGAAAAATGTTCGGTTTTATAGTATATTTCTAGAAAAATAATAAACTACATACATGTTACATTATTCATATATCGGGACTAGATAAAAGTTATAACTCATAACTAATTAACTATAACTGGATTCTATTTAACAAATATTGAAATAACTATAAACTTTAACCGACTGCACATGTAACTAAATCGTTAAATTTAGTTTTAAATTCTCGAATTATAAAACTCAAAAAAAGGGTTTATGGATTTACTTACTGAAAATGTTGTATATTTTCATATATATGATTTATTCATTTAACCCTTTTGTGTTAATAAGTACTATTTATATACAATAGTACATATATACAAAAAAGTACAATAGTACATATATACAAAAAAGTTAGCATCCACTAACCAGCAAATGTTTGCTATTCTGCATTTCATAATTACAATAAGCTAAAAGAATTAATATTAAACTCAATAATGAGAGATGAATTAGAATTAGAAATGGATTTAAAGCACAACAATGGGTGTGGCTCGTGTGAACCGTGATGAAATGCATTCAGCCCCAACTTCTCAATAGTGGAGTGGTGCCTAAATGTGTGAGGGGTGGCTTGGTAAACGCAATATTTGAAATTTGGATACACATGACAAATAGTAATGTGTAAAATGTGCCTGACAATAACATATAAACATTTGAAAAAAGATAAAAAAGAAACGTTTAATGTTTTCAAAACTGGATCGGTTGTTAAACATACATCATATATGACTTACTGGTTCAATTGGTTTAACAAAAGTAGGTGACAACCGATCGGTTGTTCAATCGGTTGTTGAACATACATTCATAAACCCTGGTGTTCGTCTAATTAACTATAACTGGTCTTTCTTCAACTATTTGCTTAGGATAACAAAAGTATGTGACAACACCTAGTGTTCGTCTAATTTGACCATTTTTGCCTTTATGTTCATGATTTTGTCCGGTTCAAACCTGGGTAATTTCTTGAGTGGGTTAACCGGTGAGATCATTTGGTCCTGTTGTCAAAATACCGATAGTAATAAGCCATGTTTTAAGCATTAATTTTCTTAAACGAATTCGTAAGTTGATAAGTTAAAAGAAGACTCGTGACAAATATTGAAAGTAACATAAATGAAATGAAATGAAAGGGAACATGACCTTTTATGCAAGTTGACATGTTATGTTGAGGTACCGAATTAGTTTAGTTGGTTAGGCATTTGGAGGGATGAAAAGGACCGTGTTTGATGAAACTCCACATCCCCCAGAAGGTGTCAATCGTTGACCAATTTATAACAATCTTTTTAGTTTTCTTTCTACTTGTCCAATCATGTTATTTGTTTGAGTTCTATTATTAAGATTCCATCTAGTTCTAAATGATTACATTTTATTCTTTATCAGTCCTAATTATATATAACATCATTTTGCAACTTGCGGTTGTCTCACAGAAAGTACTGTACAAATCTCAACGGTGAACAACTTCCCACGTTGCTGCTTCTTTTATACGCGTCATCATCTCTGACGTTTCACTTTTTTGACAGTTGATGCTTAACGGTTTGCGTGGTTCTTACCGGCTCAGTCGGTTCCCGGTTTACTCCTGTTTGATTTGTCTTTCATCAGCACCACTAGGCTCAACGGCCAGGATTAAAAGGCCAAAACGCTCAGATAACCACCTCAAACCGCCCAGAAAACACCCAGATTTTGCCCTCCGACGGTGAGGCTCGCTATCTCCGGCCAGTCGACCACCACAAGAAGACAAAGACAGTTACACAGATCCCCCTGACCGGCGGTATGGTGCTTCTTCACAAGGTTTTACCTCCGGTGACAAGATCTAGGGACACGGATATGGTTTTGATGACTGACGAAGACTGGCGGTGATGGTATGGATGTTACGGAGCAGAGTCGATGCTTTTCTAGACCCGTGACGGCGGCGATTTGGTCTGGATTTACAAAAATGACGATGGGGAGTGGCGGATCTGGAGTCACGATGTTCGTCGTTGTTGTCTTTTCCGGTGGTGTCGTTTTATAGAGAGAGAAAACGTTGTAGAAAGGTAGGGGGAAAGAGACAATACAAGTGAAAGTGTTGATTGTTGTGGTGGCTGATACGATTGTAGGTGATGGTGTAATGGTGGTGTTGGGTTGTTGTGAAGGTAAATGTTTTGTAGCATAGACTCAGGGAAACCAGATGATGTAAGGGGTGAGAGATTAGACAAAACAATGGACTCCACTTCAAAAACCATCTACCACCATGTGTACACGCAACCTGTTCCCATTTTTCATTTATTTTACTCTATTATATTATACTCTTTTAAATTCCTAATCTTTGTTGATATCAAACGTATGATACAATTTTTTTTAAGGGGGACGGGGTACTCCACTAAAAAAAATTCGTTTAACTGATTTCTACCAATCTTGCATTGCCATATCATTTCATTGATTCACTTCATTGAAATAGTTTTTTTTAGGCAACACTCCACTAGAAATAAAATTGAGAAAAAGACAAAAGGGGGAGAGACAAACCATGGGTACCAGCCCGTTAACTAGAACCAGGATTTGGTTCATGGGACCACTACCAGCATGGGTGGCGACGGTGTTACCGTGCTGGTAGTGGGGTACCCGTGACCAATTCTGGTAGTGCCCCGTCCCCCCTAATATCATTCATAACCATACCATAGAGGGTGGTCGCCACTGTTTGGTGATGGTATTGATGGTTGCGAATGATTAGCGGGAGTTTTTTCAACGGTTGCAATAGTGGTTGACAGTGTAGTTACAATATTGTGGCTGTAACGTTGTTCATGTGTTTCGTCGTCGGCTAATATTCATTTTTCATGATTTTAGCGCAAATAATGCAGTATACAGTTTACAAAAATGAAACATATAGTACACGGTTTTTATGAGGTAGGTGGTTTAGATAAATAGTTTATTCACTCTACCTAAACATTGTTAAAGTATCGGTTGTAACTAAGTTGAAGTAATAAGAAAACTACAATTAACAAATTAGCAACACGTCGAGGCCGCTTTGCTAACGTATAACAAGGTCAGGTCACCGTCCCGTCAGCGTCACCGTTTCCGTCTTCCGTCAGCGTCACCGTTTGTTTAAAACTATGTTTGCGCAGCGAAGCGCGCTCGGGTATGATGCTAGTTTGATTTATTTTAAAGATATCTATGTTGGTAAAAAGTCAGCCTTTTCACAGTAAATTAGTAAATATATTATAAGTTGTAAAAGTTACCAACAATTGTGCTATTAGAAGAGATTGTCGTAGAAATATACGTAAATATAATTCGTTTATCCCCACTTTTTGGTGGAGTGGTATGTGGCTGGGAGGACCAGGTGCTCCATGGGTATCATGAATTCGTCATACAGGGACTCTCAAGGGAGCCAGTGACGACTTTGTTGGCATTTAAAAAAAATATAATTCTTGTGAAGTAAGTATATATAAATAGAGGGGAATTGGATTTTAATAACTCAAACTATTCGAAATTGGCCACTGGCACCCCCAACTAAAAAATTGACTTATTGGAATCTAGCACCCAACTAACTGACGCCGTTAGTTGGGTTGCTGACATGGCATGCTGACGTGTCAATCCACATGTGTATTTAATACAAAAAAAAAATTCCACCTCATCATCCAAGTGTGCATTTCACTAAAAAAAAAACCAGATCTGTTATTGTAACCCACCTTCATTACAAACCCATCTCCTTCACCAACCACACCATCTCCTTCACAACCACCATCCCTGCACCATCTCCTTCACCCACCACATGCGACCACTGACCCAACCCCGTCCACCTTGTTGTGCCTCTTGGTGGTTTCAGGCTGTGGCTACCACCGCTCTCCGTCGGTTTATCTTCTAAACCA
Organism: Ambrosia artemisiifolia; assembly: GCA_032199755.1. NCBI lineage: Eukaryota > Viridiplantae > Streptophyta > Magnoliopsida > Asterales > Asteraceae > Ambrosia > Ambrosia artemisiifolia. The sequence continues at coordinate 46,221,876 of CM063523.1, forward strand.
ACCCATCTTCTTACAATTAAATACTTCAATAATAATAATCCAAGAAACAATAGTGTGCAGATTAGTTCCCAATATCCAAAGGCCCATCTTTGGTCTCTGCATTGAACGACGTATCGACGGAATGGACCTCATCTCTGGTCACTACTCTGCCGTCGTCACTTCTCCTCACCACCACCACCACCATGGAGTGACCAATGGACGCACGGCTCTCGATTTCATAGGTCTCGATTTTTGGGTGTTCATATCAGATCTATATATCTGTTCTTTCCGACGATTGATAAATCTTGGTTCTTGGTTCGAGAGGTACGGTGGTTGTTGGTTGTAGAGGAGAGGTTATCAGATTTTATTTAGGGTTCATCCAATTTGAAAATTAGGGTTAGATTAATGTTCAGAGAAAAGAGATGAGTAGATGATGATGATGTGGATTTATTTTTTTATTTTAGGATTTTTGTTTAGGGTTATAATACTATTATATTTGTTTTACAAATTACGTGTTACGCATCGCTATACCTAACTGGTACGACTTCCAAAGCATGTGTCACGCCTACTTTAACATTAGTATCTGATCATTAATCCGTTCTCGCCGGTTAAACCATTAACGGAACCCTCACGTCGACGAACATCTCTTCCGTTCTATTAAAGGTTCCCTTCTTTCTTCTCCACCCTTCTCCGGTGATTCATTCCGTTTTACCTCCGGTGATTGGCAACCCATCTTTCTTCTCCGGCGATTCATTCATCTCCGTCGACTGTTCCAACATCCCTCCACCCTTCTTTCTTCTCCGGCGATTCATTCGTCTCCGTCTCCGGTGACTGTCGACCCCTGTTCTAACATCCCTCCACCCCTCCGGTCGCCTTCCTCCACCCCTCCGGTCACCTTCCTCACCACCCTCACCTCTCCTCCGGTCACCCTCACCCTCCTACCTTCCAACGGTCCAATTTCAAAACCACTCGGCCTATTCCACGTTCGTCCCTTTTTCCATAGCCGTTATACCTACGTTCGACCTTTTATTCCATATTCGACCTGCCGTTTCTTCCTTCTTTCGTCCGTTTATTCCACTTTCGAGCTTCACGTTCGCCCTTTTCCTTTCTTTGTTCGACCTGTTTTTCACTTCCGTCACTTGTTTCCTTTCTTCGGGACCTGCTTCCTTTGTTTTATTATAATAATATTCATAATAATAATAAGTAATATATAATAATAAGAATAGTAGTAGTAGTAGTAATAATAATAATAATAATAATAATAATAATAATAATAATAATAATAATAATAATAATGGGGTAAGGATTTAGGTGGGGTTTCGTTTAGAGGGCGGGCAACCTGTGGTTGCTAACCTCACCGCCCTGTAAAGGGTTTTTGCTCGCCGTTTCCTTTGCCCCCCAACTCATCTCGAGTTCGGCGGTTTCATTTCGCACATGGCCCCTGCCATAAGGGCCCGGAACGCCAAGTCGCAAAGTTCTGCGCAGGGCTCTGTTAGTGGTCTGAGGGCCTGCCCCTTTAAACTTTTTCACGATTGTAAAGATGGCAAACCGGGGCATGACGGATTTCTGCGCCTTCTTGGACACATCCAAAGCACCCACCTCAACACAGAAAACCGAAGGCTATCTCTGAAGGAGGCTATCTCGAAGGATCGGGACCTTTTTTTAGATGTCGGGGAAGTTCTCAGGGAAGGAAATAAATCGTTATGTGGGAGGTGCATGGTGATACATGCTCTCAGTAGGGGATGCAAGCATGACGATGAGGTTGTATCGTTCGCCGTGGTCTCCGACGATGTCGAAGATTTCATTATTGGGATACGGAAACCATGTCCAACGGCAGACGACGCAAACCAACGTCACCCAACCGGGATGGTTGGGGATGTTGCCATCCTCGAGCGTGTCTTTTCCCTCCCTATTCAGACTGTTAAAAGCATCCCCCTAGTTGTCGTCTGATGTTTGCTCAAGCGTTAACAGGTGCTTTACGCAAAGTAGTGGCGTCGCCAGGCTCGGTTGACAATTGGGTCCAATTGTTATTGCTTCCACGGTTAACCCTGAGGGTGGTCAGACCGTCCTCCAGGCAAGAGCGAAGATCAGGGAACAGGAAATCTCTGCAGTGTAGTAGCATCATGCAAGCGCTTGGAGAATGGAAAGATGGGTCTGGGTTTGCGGTCTTGGTTTCTTCTCTTTTGGATAGCGTGGGGGAGGTCTCGGTATCTAGGGGAGAAGCCAAAATGGGAGAGGACAATGCAAGCGAACCTAATATAAAACAATGTCTTCGAAAAGTCAGGGATGGTCATTTCACGGCGGCGGTAAAGGTGTTGTGCTCTAGTGGAGTCGCCCCTCTATGTGAATCGACCATGAAGGCCCTCATTGATAAACACCCAGTGGTGCCGCCTCCATCCTTTCCTTCTAACCCTATCGCCCAACCCGCTCTATCAGTAGATGAGGGTTGTGTGCTTAAATGTATCCGATCTTTCCCTAAAGGGACATCTTGTGGTAGGGACGGGATACGTGCCCAACACCTGTTGGATGCTATTGGGGGCGAAGGCTCAGTGACTTCCTCGGGTTTGCTCGCGGCCATCACTGAAGTTGTCAACCTATGGCTTAGGGGGGCCTGCCCTAAGACGCTTGCCGAGTTCATTGCATCGGCCCCCCTCACCCCCTTATTGAAGCCCGATAATGGAATTCGGCCTATTGCTGTGGGGGGCATTTGGCGAAGGCTAGTTTCTAAGGTGGCAATGAAGAAGGTTGGGAAAGACATTGCCCAGTACCTGGGGGACTTTCAATTTGGAGTAGGGGTACCAAATGGGGCAGAGGCGGTGCTTCACAGTGCCAACAGGTTCCTCAACTCTTTTCATGCGGATGGGTCTCTGGCTATGCTTACAGTAGACTTCTCCAATGCCTTCAACATGGTCGACCGTACAGTTTTTCTCCAAGAGGTTCACCAGCGATGCCCGTCCATATATCCGTGGGTCCAGTTCCTTTATGCCCAACCGGCTAGGCTGTATGTGGGCAATGATTGTATTGGGGCTACCACCGGAGTGCAGCAAGGAGATCCTTTGGGGCCCCTTCTCTTTGCCCTTGCCTAACACCCCCTTATCACGCGGATTCAGGAACACTGTAACCTACCGTTTCATGCCTGGTATTTGGATGATGGGACGCTTATAGGCAACGCAGTGGAGGTTGCTAAGGCTTTAGACATTATCAACGTGCATGGGCCATCTCTGGGGCTTCATCTCAATATTAAGAAAACAGAGGTCTTTTGGCCGACGTGTGACGGGTTGAAAAGTCAGGACGGGCTTTTCCCGACAGGGATTGGTAGACCTGAGAAAGGGGTTAAACTCCTTGGTGGGGCTGTTAGCCGAGATCCTACCTTTATTGGGGAGTTGGCAAGGCGGCGGGCTACGAGTGCGGTTGCCCTTATGAAACTACTGCCTCGCCTTAGAGATCCCCAAAGTGAACTCCTGCTGCTCAGGTCATGCATGGGGGTCGCTAAGCTACTTTTTGGGTTACGAACTTGTCAACCCCACTTCATGGTGGATGCGGTATCCGTTTTCGATGATGGTCTCCGTGAAGCTATCGAAGATATAGTTTTGTGTGGCGACCCCTTCTTCGGGGACCTCCAGTGGCGCTTGGCATCCTTGCCGATGCGTTTAGGTGGTTTGGGCCTCCTTTCAGCTCGAGATGTTGGGGTCTATGCCTTTGTGGCGTCCAGAGCTCAGTCTTGGGAACTTCAGGATCATATCCTCCGAAACAGTGAGGTCATTGGACTAGACCCAGACTATCAACAGGCGCTCGAACGCTTAAATGTCTATCTCCCGGACTTCGATATTGGCGGTTTGTCTAACAAGGACACCGCCCCCTCAAAGCCACAAAAAACTTTGGCGAATGCTCTTTTTAGCAAAACTGCTCAGAGCCTGGGAGAAGTTTTTGAGTTGTCCTCTCGCCAGAAGGCGGTGATTGAATGCCTAAAGGGCCCTCATGCTCAGGATTTTTTGACCGTTATCCCGATTGAGGGTTTGGGTCAATGCATGTCTGCAGTAGAGTACAGGGCTATACTCAAGTACCGATTGATGATCCCTATGTACCCGGAAGATGAAACATGCCCCATCTGCCGTAAAACTTGCATGGATAAATACGGGGAGCATGCAATTCATTGCAAGGAGCTTCCTGGTTTCAAATATCGGCATGACTGGGTGAGGGACGTTTTGTGGGATATCCTGAGAAGAGTTGGGATCTCTGCCAAAAAGGAGGCCCCTGTAAACTTCATCACAGATCCCATGGAAGGGAGATCCACCCTGCGACCCGCAGATCTGCTTGTCTTTGGTTGGGAGAGGGGGAAACATGCCTGTGTGGACCTCACGGGGGTATCTCCGCTGGTTGGGTTAAGGGAAACAGGGTTCGTAGCTGGGCAAGCATCAAGAAAGGCGGAATCAAAGAAAGTAGATAAACACGCTAAAGCTTGTGCAGATAACCAACATGTCTTTATCCCTCTGGCCTTCGACACCTTTGGCTCCCTGGCGCCAGAAGCTATTCGTTTCTTGACCAGGGTCCAACGGGTCGTCCACAGCAATGTTTCATCCCCAGGGGGCAAGGATTTGTCTTTAGTAGACTAGGGTTTGCAATTCAGAAAGGGGTGGCGGCGCAGCTTGTTGCCCGTCTACCTTCTATTATGATGTAACTTTCGTTTTTTGTGTTAATGAGAAATGAATTTTATCTAAATTTTTGTTTCAATGGGTATTAACACATCAGCATGTGACTGGTTTAAATGAGGGCCCCACCATAATGCCACGTCAGCAACCCAACTAACGGCGTCAGTTAGTTGGGTGCTAGATTCCAATAAGTCAATAGTTCAGGTTATATATGACCAATTTTTTAGTTGGGCGTGCCAGTGGCAAATTTCGAATAGTTTGGGTTATTAAAATCCAATTCCCCTATAAATAGAGGGATTTTTGAAATATATATATGCGACACATACTAATGATCTACAGACCAATTGGTTTGTGGGGAGGTGAGAAGGTTTTCCCTTTGGGTTCCTGCCTTGAGGTTCTGAGTTCGAGCCTGGCTATGGGCAATATTTTATTCTCCCTTACAGAGGTAGAGGCAAGGCTCTGCCAATGCGTACTCCCCCTCATTCGAACTCGAGTGGCTACTCCCATTAAAAAGGGTTGAAGTAGTTAGTGGGTTTCCAGTTAATCTATACCTTTCAAAAAACAAAAAAAAATTGAGATACATAAAACGCTTTCTTTAACCTTTTTTCTTTCCTCTCGTTACATATGCTACAAGTGCTTACGCATTCTACTAATTCTGTACTTTAGCTTGAAAAATAGAAAGTACTAATAAATAAATTATGTCAAACCATAATCAGACTCCAAACTATCGGCATCAAGCCACATAGCCATTACACCAATGTACCAAGGGGGTCATCATATAGGGAGGCCTTAACCACCTATAACACCCTTGAACAACTTATGAGAAGGGTCCACATGTGCATCAACCAATCATTTTACTATGTTTTTTCTTTATTGTATAGGTTATAAACCTGTGTATAATACGAGTGTTAAATTATAAATTAAATTGTTACTAATAAACGAAAAAAGAAAATAAATAGTTGAGAAAAAAATAAACAAGAGAGAAAATGAAAAGTTGAGAGAACTACACAATTAGTCCTTGTAGTTTACCATTAGTTTCACATTTGAGTATTAAGGTTTAAAAGTTTCATGTTAAGGTGTTAAGTTTAGTTTTTGTAACATAATATGGTATTAACAATAACGGGGGTTAATATTTAACTGAGTTTATCATCACGTGACAAATGGTAAACCACAAGGACCAAAGGTGAAACTTAAGTGGGACCCACCACCAATCTCAAAGGTGAAAATAATGGTAAACCACAAGGACTAATTGTGTAGTTCTCTCTAATATTTAAAAACTTTAGTGAGACCCACCACCCACCTCGTTCTTCACCTTCATCCACCACCATCTCCACCTTTCACTACCACCATCTCCCCCACCTTTCACCCAAATACATATTATTCTTTGCTTGTTTGCAAGGGAAAACGCACAACAAAAGTTCATTATTAGATTAGTGTGTGTTTGGAGATACCATTCATTAAATTAAATCCTAACCCATCATTCTTTGTCATCTCTTTGATCACCCACTTCCCTTGTTTCCTCTCTGTCTTCTGTAATCCACCATTTTTGTTATCCTCTGTTTTGTTCATTTCTTCATTCGTGACATTCGTTTTTTTGTCTAAACATCGTTGGATCTTGTTTTTTTACAGATTTGATGTAGGTTATGCTTACTCATTCGATTGATTAAATCTTTTTAAACTTTTATCTCTGTACTGATTAAACTAACCATTTTTTTCATGTCCTCCGTTTTGTTCTGTTTCACTCTGCTTTCTCATGTTATTGACTTTTGACCAATTTTTTAGAAGATTTGATGTAGGTTTTGTTTATTGAATCATGTGACTGAATCTTTTTGAGCTTTTGTTCATATTTGTGATTAAATTAAACATTTTTTTTCCTTGTGCTCTGTTCTACTTTGTTTTTTTATGTTCTTAAACTTTAACTTTTATTTAAAGATTTGATATGAGTATTGTTCATTTAACAAACTGATTAACAATTTACGCTAATTTTGTGTTTAATTACACTAATGAGGTGACAGGTTGGTTATGGTGAAGGTGGAGGAGATGGTGGTTGATTGTGGTAGTGAAAGGTGAAGATAGTGGTGGGTGAAGGTGAAGAAGGAGGTGGGTGGTTGGTCCCACTAAAGTTTTTAAATATTATAGAGAGCTACACAATTAGTCCTTGTGGTTTACCATTAGTTTCACCTTTAAGGTTGGTGATGGGCCCACTTAAGTTTCACATTTGGTCCTTGTGGTTTATCATTTGTCACGTGAGGGTAAACTCAGTTAAATATTAACCCCCGTTAGTGTTAATACCTTATTATGTTACAAAAACTAAACTTAACACCTTAACATGAAACTTTTAAACCTTAATACTCAAAGGTGAAACTAAGGGTAAACCACAAGGACTAATTGTGTAGTTCTCTCATGAAAAGTTATAATTTAATGTTTTTACTAATATGAGAGAAAAATAAAAAAATGATTTTAAGTAATATGAGAGAGAAACATTAAAATTATGATATACCACTTTATTTAATACTATATTATATCCTGGAAGATTTCTGGGATTATTTAATGCGAATTTTAATGCACATGTGTAGTAAATGTCCGGTTAGCTTTAGGGTTTAGTTTTTGGGTTTAGTTAAGCTTTTAGGGTTAGTTTTTTTTATAACTTCATACACCTTAAAGTTCATAGGACCAAAAGAGATTTTTTTGAGGCCCTGATACTTAGCCTAGTATTAAATAGACCGGGTATTCACCTTATCAATATATCAAATCAATGATGGGGTTTGTTTGGCACCTAACTAGGCACCTAAATCAGACCAAACCCTTGTCAGGCTATTGTTCTCTTCTTCCCTCAAACTTATGGAGTAAGACATCAATTTCTCAATAAGATCACTTTTTTTTATTACATGATGCACTCCCCTGAAAAACATCGGCGTGCGTGTAAACGAGGTGCTTTACCAACTGAGCTAAAGCCCTTAGTGCTTGTAATACATATTTTATTATGTAGATAATTTCTTGTCAAGATGAATATTCTCAAGATGACTATTCCATGATCCAAGATCGTATTGATCGGTATTGCTTCTAAGTAATATGATATTTATAATCCATTGACCGGAGGCGTCCCTTTTGGTTTTCTTTGTTAAGATAAATGACTTACATAACTCAGCGGTTAGAGTATTGCTTTCATACGACAGGAGTCATTGGTTCAAATCCAATAGTAGGTAGAACTTATTAGATACCGCGGAACGAATTCAAATAGGTGTTCATGAACAGAAACAAACACAAACGGACATATATTAACTTTCGAATAAGACATTAGTTAAATCCACACAAAATATAACTTAATTATCCAGACATACTTAGTACTTAACATTAATATTGGTAAACATAATAAAGTAGTGTATATTGGATGTGGATGGTAGAGGGCATCGAAAGTGAAGGGCATCAGCACTAGAACGTGAAAATATAATGAACTTGGATACTCAAAGTATGTTTATTAATCTCATGTAATCATATATTTACTTCACAAATATTATTTATTTGGATAAAATAAATAAAATTATATAAGAATAAAAAATATAAAAATTAAAAACCCTAATAAACTATCAACACAAACGAACACGTTACCGAATGTTCACGAACATAAACAAACGAACGCAGCCTCTGTTCATGTTCATTCGTTTAACTAACCGAAAGAATTTTTTTGTTCGTGTTCGTTCATTTATTCAACGAACGAACACAATCAAACTTCTCGCAAAACGGTTTATAAATTTTCGCTGAAAGTTCAGTTTGTTTGAGTGCAAATTTTTAACTCAAGAAAGAAACAATATATGCGTTGGTCCAACTAATCGTCCCACCAGTCATAACCTGACCCCATCCAGCCTAAAACACAACTCAGTTTAAATTCTCATCAAATCCTTCCCAAAATATTAGCATATGTTCTTGGTCTGAATAATTCCTCAAATCCGGCAACACCAATCGGAAATCAACACCACCGGCAACCGCCTCTGACCACCGAACACCGCCGATCGCCACCATAATCGTTGACTTTTTTTTCAGACGATAAGTTCAAGAACAGACGAAGAATCTGTTTTGTCAATGTTTTTCCTTTACTTTTCTTAACACTTGTTATTAGTACGTTCCCTTTATTTCTTCTCCTTATTTTGTTACTTTACTTTTGTTATACCGTACTGATCTTGCAGCTAATCGTTTTGTGTTTAAGAACATGTAATTGTCTTTTTGTTTAGTTTTTTTGGCTAATGGGTATTGGTAGATTTGTTGTGTTTTTGGGACTGAAACATTATTGTGAGTTTTTTTTTTTTTTTTTTTTTTTTTTTGTTGTGAGTGCATTATTATGAGGTTTTTTTTTGTGTTTTTTGGATTGAAACATTATTATGAGCTTTTTTTTGTTGGATTTGAGTGAATTCTAGTTTTGTGCGTAATTCGAACTGTTAATTCGTTAATTAGAGTTCATATTAACAGGCAATGAATTGTTAATTAGGTTTTGTTTGTGGATTTGAAAATTGTATTATGTGTTTATATTAATTGGATGGATAAATGAACTTATTTTTTGATTGGAACTCGAGAATCGCTTTAAATGGTCACTAATTGATCAATACTAAATGGTTCAGTGATGTGGAAATAATAATAATGTGCTGAAAATGATGTAGTAATTTTTGTGTTTTGTAGAGGTGAGTTTTTACAATGAAAAATGTTGGCGATAATGAGGCGGATGTGGAGAGTGGAAGGTTTGATAAAGATAGAGAAAGGAGTTCAAAAACAAGTAGGATAAAAGTCAGCAATCAGGCGCTGTTATCGGGCCTTGCTTATTGTCTTTCATCATGTAGCATGATCTTGGTCAACAAGTATGTCCTCTCTAGCTATGATTTTAATGCTGGGATATCTTTGATGCTCTACCAGGTCTACTTCATCTGTTTTTTCTTTCAAGTGATTGGATTATTATTATTATTATTATTATTATAACACTAGTGTTTAAATTTTGTCATATTTTGCTGACAAATCGTTTTGTTTATGTTGGCAGAACTTTGTGTCAGTATTGATAGTGTCTAGTTTGAGCATACTTGGCGTAATATCAACAGAACCACTTACATGGAGATTGATTAAAGTTTGGTTGCCTGTGAACTTTATATTTGTTGGGATGTTAGTTACAAGCATGTTTAGGTATGAGTTTCGTTTAAAATTTTCTTTTACCACTTTATTTTTATTATGCTAAACTTATCTGAATAAGTTTTTACTGCTTTTTTTTTTTACAAACATGTGACTGATAAATTAGCCATGTTGTTTGCAGTCTGAGGTACATTAATGTTGCCATGGTCACAGTGTTGAAGAATTTTACCAATGTGATAACTGCAGTCGGTGAAATGTATTTGTTTAACAAGCACCATGATAACAGAGTGTGGGCATCACTTTTCTTGATGGTATGTAAACTTTGATTTAATGATACAAATTATTATCGTGTGCCCTTTACGTTTCCATAATTTAACTTATCAAGAATGAATGGTGAAATAGATAAAATAAACGATGTGAATTTGTTTTTATCTATGCAGATCATATCAGCAATCTCAGGAGGGATAACAGATCTTTCATTTAATGCTGTTGGATACACATGGCAGATTATAAATTGCTTTCTGACAGCATCATATTCTGTGAGTAACCCATATTCTTATCTCGGCTTTTCTTAGCTATGGAGTTCATGATTGTTTGGCTTCCTCTTTATAAGATATTATGACTGTCTTATATATCCTATGATTTTTTATAATATACTTTGCAAGGATTACCAAATAACAATATGCAGATGTTGATGATTTTTGGTTATGAAAATTACTGTGTTGCAGTTAACACTTCGTCGGGTGATGGATACAGCCAAACAAGTCACAAAATCTGGTAACTTGAATGAGTTTTCCATGGTTTTACTTAACAACACATTGTCCTTGCCTTTGGGACTTCTGTTGATCTTTGTATTCAATGAGGTGGATTATCTCTATAGCACGTGAGTTTGTTTTTCCCTGCACTTGCATAAACATAGATGAACTTGCTATCTAACTAGTAAAATGGGTGGGTCAAATCCGGTTCATGTCAATGTGTTGGGTTGACTTAGAAAACTAGTGTGTAAAATAGGATACAGAATTTGATATTATTTCAATAATTATCTCTATTTTTTTGAATAAATTAATATAGGTTGAACCCATTTTACCTGTTTCCTTTTGAGCTACCTTTTTTAATCTTACCCATTACAGTTAAAAAATAACCCAAACTGACCCATTCATAAGTAAACGGGTCAAAATTGCCACCTCTATTAATCCTATGTATTGCTACCCATGAAATTTTCTCCGCATATTGGTATATTGCAACATTTGACTTTGCGTAAAGATCAAGAAAAATGTTTTGTTTGTTTATGAAGCATATAAAATACCCGTTTATAATCACAGATGAAGAAATCTTTTGGACCAAATCAATTCCATTTATTGGTTATTTGTGAATTGTACTGATGTGGCAGACCACTTTTGAGGATGCCTTCATTCTGGGTTGTGATGACGTTTAGTGGATTTCTTGGGTTAGCAATTAGCTTCACTTCTATGTGGTTTCTTCATCAAACAGGGGCAACTACATACAGGCAAGTCAATCCTTTCTTACCGTTTCTTCTTATTCTTTGGTAGTAAATCTCAACAGTAGGAAGGAGTGGCTTTGGGTTACATGTTATTTCTGACGATTCAATGGGTTAAATAGTAAACGGGTCAAACGGGTTGAAAGTCAGCTCAAAGTGTATTTTTAATGCATCAAACCTACATAGAATTTTTCATAAAAGTTCAGATTATTATTGAAACAATATTATAGTTTATACTCGTATTTGGCACACTAATTCTATAGGAATTTTTATTTTTGATTGGAAGGTCTTTGCTGTCCTAGTCAACCCAACTTGTGAAAACTTGCAAATAAAAAAAATCCTGTTTGACCTGTTATCCAACCCGTCCAACCTGCCCTTACAAAAAAAAATGTAATATATTCATGATGCTTATGGAGATCATGCAATCTGCAGTCTGGTGGGATCACTGAATAAGATTCCGCTCTCAGTTGCTGGAATTGTTTTATTTCACGTTCCTACTAGTTTGGAGAACTCTGCCAGCATTCTATTTGGTCAGTCATTTTCCCTACTTGTATAATCATATCATAGTTAGAACTTAGAACACAACCAACCTTAAACATCTGTTTTTGTTTTGGTTTTAGGTTTAATAGCAGGCGTGTTCTTTGCCCGAGCCAAGATCAAGGATAGAACACAATCTTGAAAAACAAAAACGAAGATCATTAAGCATGATTCATGATCAGTTTGGAGAAGTCGATATATTTGAAGTTTGTCATTCTTGTTTTTATACGGAGATATGTTCTCGTGTTCTAGGCAATTTTGTACTTTGAAACAATATTGGAGGTGATTTTTGTTAAAGTAGTATATTTGTAGAAAACTATCCAGGTGCTTTGAAAGTTGGTATAGAAAGCTCAACACGTTATAACAACATTTCTTTGACGAATTATTTTTATAGAAAGCTCAAAAACCTTATAAGGCATAAGGTTAATGCTCGCACCCAAATCTGCCAGTGCATTACTGACAGACATGTTCCCTATCAGACAAGGAATGGTGAAACTATCTGGATCTCCCATCTTCATGGGCAGTCTATTCTGCAGGATTGCAGAGCAGTTTTCATTTAAGAGCACACAGGACAGGTCCTCAAGTTTTTGCTTGTTTGTGAGGATGTCCTTCAGAAATTTAGCATACTTTGGCATCTGGGCCAAGGCTTCCACAAATGGGATGTTTATGTATAGCTGTTTGAACAACTCAAGGAATTTCCCGTATTGGGCCTCGTCTTTCTGCTTCCTAAGTCTGCTAGGGTATGGAACAGGAGGAGTGTAATCTGTGACTGGCTTTGGTAACTGTGCTGTACTTGCTGGGACTCGCCTAGCGTGCACCTCGTCCGAAGACTCAGTCTGGACCGTCTCAGTGACCGGTGGTGAGCCCGATGTGTCAGGTCCCGTGGTTTTACCACTCCTCGTCGTGATGGCATTTACATGCCCCCTCGGATTCGGCTCAGTGTTGCCCGGGAGACCACCCTGCTGTCTCTCAGACATCATCTTCGCCATCTGGCCTACCTGATTCTCTATGGCATGCATCGACGCATTTTGGCCCCTCATCTCACCCTCGTAATTCGTAAAGCGCTCCTCATGCTGCTGGTAGCGCTGTTCAGCGATCTGATTGGTATTAGAGGTGTTGGTAAGGAGCTGAGACATCATTTCCTCCAGCTTAGACATACCATGAGGGGGGGCGTGCTGCTGGGAGCTGCTCCCGGCGCCCTGGTTCTGGTATTGGTTCGGTCTCTGCTGGGACGATTGACCACGAGACTGGTAAGGCTGTTGGTTGGACTGGTAGGGCTGTTGGTTGGACTAGTAAGGCTGTTGGGACTGTTGTGGTGCGGGGGCCCTCTGCTGATATCCGAGCGGGTTCTGGTTAGAGGAACCAGATCTCCACCCGAAGTTCGGGTGATTTCTCCAACCCGGATTATAAGTGTTACTGTAGGGGTTATTCTGGGGTCTCGTCTGATTACCCATATAGTCCACTTCCTCGTGGCCTGTATACATCACCCCTGAGCACACGAGCCAGGCTCGTGAGATACCCCGAACTGCTCACACAAACAATCGGACTGCGCTACGTGTTGCTGAGAGTTATCGAATCTCGTAGCCAGAGCCGCTATCTGCGCCGAAATCGCCGTATAGTTATCCACGGCATGCACACCAGCCTTGGCAGATGAAGATCTAGATCTATCACTCTGTCGGGATTTAGATTTTTGGGACGCCTTCTCAATAATGCTCCACGCTTCCCTAGGAGACTTTGTTCCGATGTCTCCCCCAGCGTATACATCAAGGCGTTCCTGAGACGCATACCCGAGTCCCTGATAAAAAGTTTGCACCAAATGCCTTTTCGAAAGCTCATGGTGCGGGCAACTCAAGAGTATGTCTTTAAACCTTTCCCAGGCTGTGTACAATGATTCATCGTCATCCTGACGAAAAGTCATGATGCGATTCCTCAGTTTTTGTGTCTTTTCAGGAGGAAAATACTGCTGCATGAATTGTTGTGACAACTCTGCCCAAGTCGTGATCGACCCTGCGGGTTGTGACAGAAGCCAAGTCCGGGCTTTGTCCCGCAATGAGAATGGGAAGAGTCTCAAACGTATAGCATCATCGGAGATGCCTTGCATCTTAAAGGTGGCTAAAACCTCTAAGAATGCAGCAATATGTCGGCCTGGATCCTCGTGTTCCAGTCCACCGAATTGCACCGAGTTTTGTATCATATTCACGATACTAGATTTGATTTCAAAATGGTCCGCCAAAATAGCCGGACGGACAATACTCGGCGCGAGTCCATCTCCTCCTGGACGACCACTATCATTCAGCGGAATGTCGTCATCCGCCATGATAATGTCACTGAGGGCGTCCGACCCGTCGTCGTCGGCCAGATCGTGCCTCGCCTCTTCAACTGGGACCTCAACTCTAGGGGCAGAAATAAGAATATCAGAAACAAGACGTAATTTATGAAGTCTAATCCGCTCGCTTCTCCTCAAGACACGCCTCCGCACCTCGTCAGAAAGATCACCAGAAGGCCCGGGGTTCGTGGACAACCTGCAAATAAGAATGATACAATTGCAGCAGACGAATATATGACAAACCCAAAAGGCGATAAAAGACAGAAAAAAATAAATAAATAAAATAAAGAATCCATAAATTCATACGAAAATAACGGAAAGCTATAAACTCGAGAAAATAAAATAAAAACTAATAGAGTCAATAAAATGAACAGAAATAAGCAGACTAAGCCTAAAACTATAAAACGAATGAAATTAATAATTAGTCCAAATACGAACAAATAAATCTAATCAATCAAATAACGAACTAATTAAATTCATAGACAAACCAATCAATCCAATAATCAATCAATTAAATCTATCAACATCCTAATGAACGAATAATCAAATCAAATGATCCTATAAGCAGATAAATGAACGAATCTATATACTAACCTATAAACCAACCTAGAATCAATCCAAAATATCAACAGACAGATAAATCAAATAAGCATTCAAAGAATCATATATGCAATTAAATGAATGAAATAACAAATCAAAGAAGTATAAACAAGTATTCACAAGTATGTACACTGGTAAAAAGTTGACTCGGTTCGTTCCTAAAGCTCGTCGCGTCCCCGGCAACGGCGCCAAAAACTTGACGTGTGCGGATATACACATAATTTTGCACTAATTTTAACACACGTTTCTGCTTTAATATTTATAAAAATGGTTTCGACCTTAATATTAAAACACACACAATAGGGCAAGTGTATCCTGTCATATATGTAGTAAGTACAGATAAGAACCAAGTATCGATCCATGGACGCGCGCGGAGCAATTGTACTAAAACTCATACACCAAAAAAACATAACACATTTGAATCTCACCTAAAAATAAATGCCTATCACGAAAGGATTTAAATTAATATACCTCGCCAGAATTATCCTCTGCATTCTCATTTCCGTCAACCAACTCTCCGATTATAACAGGATCATCACAAATCTTGGCCATAGTGTACACATGGTAGTCATTTGTAAAATTGTAATCAGAAACGCCATTCTTGAAAGCAAATTTCTTTTCAACCATTCAAGACAACTCATGCGAAAAACTTTTTGTGTCATTTTGCTTCAATTGCCTTTCTCTAACATCACATGCAGCAGCTCCAATAATCCTCATACATCTTTACCAAACATAACAAACGATACATTACCACTTTCATCTTGAACCCTGATACGCACCTTAAACCTGAAACAAATACAAACATAGTTTATCTCATAAGTTGTTTTGAAAAGTAACTCCCTCCTTACTTTTCAAAAGCTACTTATTCAAGTTATAAAAACACATAAGTTGAAGTTAATTTCCCAAACACTCAATTTAACTTATCAACTTTTACAAAAAGTAATAAGTTATAAGTAGGTAAAAATAAGGAGAGCAAAACATGCCCTATATTTCAAGATTTCACACAGATCTGAGCAGCCCTTCTTCTCGTAATCTTCCGGCCGATTGAAGGTATCAAAGACTACAATTTTGAATTCGTTTTTTTGCTTCTTTCCTTTCTTAAGTTTTAGTTTCTGAATTGTGCAGGGTATGGTTTCATTGTCGCATCATTCTGTCCAGGTAATCGAATTAGCAAGGTATTATTGCATTCTGTAGTTGTGCCGTATGCTTGAAGGGTGTTATGTTGTAGATTAGTTGTGCTCTTTGCTTTAGGGTATTTTGATTTTGTTTAACTTATTAGTTATTACCATGATTTCTTCCTCTCTGTTGTTTATATGAGTAGAGTTGAACTTAAGGGGTGTTGTTAGTTGCAATCATTGAGTTGAAAAAAATTTGTTATTTGGCATTGCATCTGCAACAGAAAGAATTTTAGGGATGTGTTGTTAGTTGCAATCATTGAGTTGAAAAAAAGAAGTTGTAATACTTCTGAAAACATATTTGGTTATAGCAAAATCGCAACTTATTATAGAAAACAAGGTTTAGCTGGTTCGAAACCGGTTTCAAAGTATAAGGTTACAACCCAATTTCAAGTTTCCAACCGTACAGGTTGGTAGGGAAAATTCAGTCGGCTCGGGTTCCCAGCCCGCTATGTTCAATGGTTAGGCCTAACAACTAAAGGGACCAAATAACTAAAAGGTCATTTGTAATTTCGCATTAACATGTGGCCCATTGAGACGTTTTCCAGGTACCCGAAGTTGTTAAGAGCTTGGTTTACTTTCTCCATTATATGGATTTTCACAGCCTTATAATAACTGCTTCCAATTTCCAAATCAGAAGTTAGGTTCATACTCAAAACTTAGGTCAATTAAAAATTTTAGCTGGTAAAATTTTGTAAAAAATGGGTGCGTTGGAATTCGATTCAGGCCAGTGTTAAGGTACCCTTTTGGTCATAATATGATTCAATAAATGCTAGATAGATGCAAACTAGATGATGCCCCAAATTTCTTGCAGCATAATTTGCTACAATTATGTATTTTAGTTTTGTAAGACAAAATGGTAATAACCCAAAAAGTAAAAAAAAAAAACTTAGTAAAAAAGATGACTTACCTTAATCTTAAGGTTGGTTTTAGGTGCATCAGTGCATTCAAGTCGAACCTCATAGACCATCAGCTGATAATTCTTTCTATACTGTTTCAACTGCATAATTCAAATGGATCACGAAATTAATGTTTTGTCTCAGTACTATATAGCAAATTTATCATATACTCTTTGACCAGAGTCCCAAAGAAAATATGACCTTTAAGGGCGTGAGGCCATTTGGATCAAATGCCGGTTTGACCCGTTATCTGCCTGTCCCACCCATTTTTACCAGGCTTTAGCATTACGAAAACTTAAGAAAGTTACATGCTTTTGTTAAACACAGCCAAAAATGCCAAGTGTAAACTAGAAGGAAGTTCACCTTTGTAGCATGGATTAATTTATAAAACATTAAAGAAAAAGGATTAAAGATATTGTTATATGTAATTAATATGAATCGTGATGTCGGTAATATATTTGTTTGATTTATAGGAAGTCAATGAAAACAGTTTGTCCATATTAGGATATTTAGACTCATTCTTTGAATTTGAAGGCTTCAACTTCACACATGCAATTGAGGTGTGACTTGGTCTCTAATATCCTCCATCAGAAGTCAAAACTTTTGGTCTAAAACTTTTGCATCTTGAAATACAGTTAGGATCAGATATGATCACTAAAACTAACTATTTCATTTAAAGAGGCAACAAATGGGCAGGTTGTATAAGATGGTTAGAAGGTCGGATTGTAACCATAAACAATTTTTGTTGAATCTTTTTATTATTTTTTGAAAAGATATTAGGGCTAGACCGGCCAGTAATGATAACAAATATAGATTATTTAATAAAAGTTTCACATTTTTTAATAAACTGATTCAGGTCCTATGCATTAATGATACACATTGAAAAACCTTTACTTCACCTGTTTGACCTGTTAGATTTCGATAACAACCCTTATACCTGTTGGGCCTGTTTCCTAATAACTTTTTGTTAACTTGAATGCACTGATTCTCCTAAAACCATAGAAGTTTAAGTTGTTACCTAACTTACCCCATCCCCTAGGTATCAATAAGCAATCAGGTGATGGGCGAACCTCATTTTTTCGATTCCAGAGGCTGTACATCAGGATTTAACTTAAACAGGCTGATGTAGGGGTGTGCCAGAGGCTTTTGGATATTTTGATTTTGTTTAACTGATTAGCACGATTAGTCTCGCTGCCTCTGTCTTTAATCGTTGAGTTTTTCTGCTTTTGTTTTTGTCCCTTTGTGTTCAAACTCTTCTACTCATGTGTTCTTCTTCCCTTGTGTTTTTGGTAAGGGTGTTGATAGAGTTTTCCTTTTTTTTTTTTTTTTAAATCCATAGTTAATGGTTTTTGGTAAGATAACAGAGGTAATAAGAGGTTTTAACGCTCGGAATTTCCAGATTTTAGTCGATTAGGTGATGGATTCTTTTAGTTCTTTTGCTTATGTGGAATGCCTAAGAAGGCGAACGTCCCAATGAAGAGAATAAATCGTATGCATCTATTTTGGTATAGAACTTTTAGGAAGATTTGTCATGAAGGATGATGAAATGAGTATGTTATGTGTAAAAGCATGAATGTATGAATGAAGCAACGTTAAATAAAAAGGCGTACATAGGATATCCTGTGTGTTTGTAAAGCCGTGGATGTAAACATGTTTCCCATACTAAATGACAATATATTCGTATTAGGGAAGGAACCCGTAGATATCTTTGGGATAAGCAACTAACTACTATAATCATCTCCCATATCATATGGTTTCTAAACATTAATGCTATTATTTGTCAATTTAATACATGGCAATTTCATGATGTTAAAGAAACAAAAAAAAAAAAAAGCTACTGCCTACTATTATAACTTGATCTATTTGGGAATGTTTATAAATGTTTAGATCTCATTTGATGCTCATACTGTATATATATGTATATATATATATATGGGAGTCAATGTCTTGAATGTTGTAAGTTATAACTAGATTTAGGTTTTTAAGTTTAGTGTACGCATTCCTTGAATGTCTTCTGGTAGAAAACTTTGGATTTTTTGTTTCTCATGCAATTTCCTTTGAAGTAAGGTTTGTGCATGTTGTTCATCTCCAAAGTCTTATGCAAGATTTTTTGTTTTTGTTTTGGAAGAGATGCAGGCTACAAGTCAAGGAAAACCAATCACTAGAATGCCGCTTAACGTCATACGTAACCTCTTTTGTGAACCATGGTTCTTCGTAACGCTGATCCGCTAACCAAGACCACTTTTATGTAGCATGCTATTTTGAGAAGTTCATGGTTCTTCGTAATGCTTACCAAGACTTCTTTTATGTAGCATACTATTTTGAGACGTTCATCCAACCTCTTTTGTGAAGCATGCTATGTTAACTTCCCTTTTGTAAAGCTAGCTTATGACACATAATCCAACATGTTAATGTTAACTATCATAGTATAACTTTGCTTTTGTAAACCTATTTTAGTGCGTGTATTCAAGAAGGTTAATGTTAACTATCAAGGCATATGATCGAATCCTATAGGGCTAAATCACAAACACTAGATTCCCCCTCCGCAACGCGCGGGGGCGCAGTCTAGTTGTTACTAATTTGAAGTTCAATTGATTGAAACTTGGATGAAAGTCAAAGATGTAGTAAATTGTCTTAAGAAAATTGATATATAATACGCATATATTCATAATCCAAGTTATGGGAAAAAGATAAATTCTTAAATTTTTTTTTAGATGTTTGCAAATGCAAATAAAAAAAATTAGAAAAATAATTGGGTTTATTGTATTTATTTAAAAACTTTTGGTGGGAGTGCAATAAGTAAAAATAAAAGAAAGTGAAGTGCATTTAACAACCCTCTAATGTAAGATAAATAGTATCCAAATAACATTAAATCAAAAAGTCATTCTACTATTAAAAAACATATGTGTGATAAATAGTACACCAGTGCGCCTTAACATTTGTTGTCATATGATAATGAGTTGTTTTAGGTTACGGAATACATATGAATAATCATAACAAGTTGTTTTGACATAAAAAAAATTAAGACAAGTGAGATGATTAATACGGAGTAGTCTATAAATGCAACACTCATGATGATTCATGTGTACTCTTCTTTGGTACACCCTGATGGCTGAAAATTGATTTCCTTAAACCCATTAGACTCTAGAAACGAAATGGGAAAGCTAATATCCAACCCACCGGTGAAGTGGTAAAAGAAGCTGGGAGTTCAAATTTAATGGATTGTAAAAAAGAGGTATAATAAAAAGAGTGTAAAAAATAAGGGAAGAAATTAACAGTTCAATATATATATATATATATATATATATATAAGTATATGGAGGAAACCCTCCTTATTTGGTAAACTCTGGAAACTCTGACTTCCTAACATTCTTTTTTTTTTGAAAAAAATAGGGTATGTAATATACATTTTTTTAAGCATTTTGAGCCAAAAAAATCGAAAAAAACGCCGAACGGTTTTTTTTTTAAATAAAAAACGTCTACTGTTTACATATAGTTAACACCTGTTATTAGCGCTTAACATGTGTTAGTCAAAATTCTATTTTATTTTTTTAAAAAAAACTACTCGGCGCTTTTTTATTTTTTTTTGGCCCAAAATGCTTAAAATCATGTATATTACTTGCCCTATTTTTTTCAAAAAAAAAAAAAAAAAATATTGGGAAGTCAGAGTTTCCAGAGTTTACCAAATAAGGAGGGTTTTCTCTAGAACCATTCCCTATATATATTTTTATATATATATATATATATATATATATATATATATATATATATATAGGTAGAGGATCCTGTAGGAAAATTGATATGTGTGAGAAGCGTGAGAAGGATTAAGAATTGACATGTAGCCATCATGTTTTTGATTTTGGAATGATGTTTTGGGTTGTTTTGGCTTGAAAAACACTTAACACAACAATATACAACAATTTAAAACACAATCCAATGTATTATAGGCATTAAATTTAAATTAGAGATAAAACACCCTAGTAATTACTTAAAACACTATGCTTAAATGGTTTTGACATAGTGTTTTAAGTTTTAAGCATAAAATACATTATTTTCGATTATTAATTGTTATGTTTGTTGTTTTTTCAAGCAAAACAATCCAAAACATCATGAATACATCCAAAAAATGATGCATACATATCAATTTTTAATCTTTCCTACACTTCTCACACAAACCAATTTTCCTACAGGAACCCTACCCTATATATATATATATATATATATATATATATATATATATATAGGGAAAGTATAGGGAGGAAACTCTCCAAAATGGAAAAACCCCAAGAAACCCAACACTTGGTCCACAATGTGCCACCTCACCCATCCCACTATCAATACATATTATATGTTCAAGGGTTGTTTGGTCTTTTTACTTTTCCCTCCTCTCTCTCTATTATTATGATCAAACCTCTCTCTCTCTATTATTATGATCAAACTTCATCTTTCTCCTTTAATCACCATTTGAATCACACCTTCATATTTCATCTCTCTCTCTATTATTATTATTAATAAGCTTAATTAAATCACTACCTTACTAAATGCGATGGACTTTAATATAGAATCTTCAGGTCATTCAATGTCCGATGATACTGAATCAGAAGGTATGTTTCGATTTTTGGATAAAACAAACATTCTTTACTCTTTTTTTGTGTTAGGTTTGAGTTTTTTTTTTCTCACAGTAGATCCATGCATATATATATATATATATATATATATATATATATATATATATATATATATATAT
Organism: Ambrosia artemisiifolia; assembly: GCA_032199755.1. Lineage (NCBI taxonomy): Eukaryota > Viridiplantae > Streptophyta > Magnoliopsida > Asterales > Asteraceae > Ambrosia > Ambrosia artemisiifolia. Next base: position 46,243,395 of record CM063523.1, read on the forward strand.
ATGTTATGTTAGGTCACATCAGGTTGTTGGTCTTTTCCATAAATCTTTTTTAAAATTTGTTGTTGTGTTATTTTGTTGTGTTTTTATAAGGGGAGGTCATATACAAGCATGGAGTTTCACCGGATAAAAGGTGTGGTGGTGTTTTTATCGGGGTTCCAACTGATGCAGGGGAAGGATCGTCTTCTGGCTCCCCCTTGTTTAGCCCAGTTAACCAGCAAGCTTCTGATCATGGTGTTAATGAAGGTTTGTGTACCTTCTTAAATGTTTTTTTTACCTGGATGCATGTTTTGAATACAGTGTATTCAACATGGTGTTGATAATGGGTTTTCAAGATGATTTGTTTTTGTAGCTGATTTTGATTTAATTTGGACAATCGTGTTAAAATGTAGGTCGTGTAGAAGCATCCCAGCATTATGTGATTGCAACTCCTAACGGTACCCAATATTGGATACCTAACGTCAGCCCGAGGTTCATACCTGTACACAACAAAACTTTTTCAACTTTCGAAGATGCATTGGCGATGTACAAGGAATATGCTGATCAAGGTGGATTTTGTGTTAAGAAGGGCCAAACTAAGAGGTGGATGGGCATTGCAACGCACAAGTACTTACGTTGTGCAAAGTATAGGACACCTAAGTTGAAGAGAACCTTCGACACGTTAGATGAATCGTCGGTGAGGCCACGCAGCAGTTCATTCACACTCTCCAACTGCAAGGCTCATTTGTTACTTGCAATCAGTGATGAAGGCTCTTGTTATACGATTAGGGGTTTCAATGATATTCATAACCACGCGCTGCGTGATTCACATAACCGTGATCTCGCAAAGGTTTCAAGGAAACTATCATATTCCATTAAACAATTTATCCACAACATGAGCCTGAATCGGATAGGTCCTGTCAAAGCACATAGGTTTTTAGTGTCGCTTAAAGGTGGGCACCATAATGTCAACGGCACTGTCGCAGATTTCAAGAACTTCAGCCAACATTTAAGAATCTTTATTGGCGACCGTGACTCCACGCTTTTCCTGGAACGTTTGCGTGAGCGCTTTGACAATCTGCCTGACTTCTACTTTGATTTTGTTGTTAAAGAGGGGAAACTACATTCCGTGTTTTGGGCGGATGAGATATCCAAACTTAATTACAAAACTTTCGGGGACGTCGTTGCGCTTGATGCAACTTACCACACAAACAAGTAAGGGTTTTTTCCAACTTATACACGTCAACTTCTTTAGTTTGTTTAACATATTGTTTGGTTCCAATATATTATTAAGGTATGAGACATCAGCCATAACCCACATTACCTCGGCTGCTGGACAACATTATTTAACATACCTGTTTTGGCACTGCTAACACATGTACAAGTAATGGCTGACACACGTTTTCCACCTAATAACATGTGTATTCATCTGCCTAATATTTTCTTACACAGCATATATGTTATTTTTTCCTGATGCCTAATTTTTTTGTTCTGCCCATGTAGGTACAACATGATTTTTATCCCGTTTACCGGTGTCGACCATCATAAGCAATGTGTTACGTTTGGGGCGGGGTTGATAACAAACGAAACAATTGAATCATATGTTTGGCTGTGTCAGTCCTTTTTAAAAGCACACGGTTCTCAGCCCGCACTAGTGCTAAGTGACCAGGACCCGGCGATGTTGCAAGCCATACCCCAAGTTTTTACGGAGTCTCGTCACAGACTATGCATGTGGCATATAATGAAGAAACTGCCGTTAAAGGTTTGTAATTCGGTGCCGTGCCTCCCCCCCTGTGTGCGCAAAAAAAAAATGCACGTTATTCCATATAAGATGAATATCAGCCTAACCACTTTCTCATTGCAAATTTCAGGTATCCGGTGACCTTCTGAATAAGTCAAATTTCCGTGCCTGTATCCACCGATTGGTCTGGAACATCTATATCAAACCATCGACGTTTGAGACACGATGGCAGGAGCTTCTCGACACATTTGAAGTAGCCGATAATCAGTGGTTGCAGGACATGTTTGCACTTAAAGAGTTATGGATTCCAGCTTACTTCAGGGAGGTTCCAATGTGCTGCCTAATGAAAACAACATCAAGGAGCGAGAGTTCTAACGCAGCTTTCAAGGTGAATTCTACGAGCGCCAACACGCTTGTGCAGTTTATGCTATGCTTTGAGTCAAGGGTTGATAGCCAACGTTATCGCCAGAGGGTGGCTCAGTACAAGACTTCATCTACTGTTTTTGTTGGTACCACGGAGTTACCCATCGAGCAGCATGCTTTCAGTTTGTATACGCATAACTTGTTTAAAGAGGTCCACAAGGAGATCACGAAGGGCAAATTTTCTTGCTACATTTCCAACACCACCCCGCAAGAGGATGTCTTTGTTTTTGATGTCACACACATGGATCGTCGTCGTGATGTTACTAATGTGTATCAGGTAAGACATGTTAGTATTATGTGAATGCGAAGGTTTACGAACCTCCCTCATTTAGTTTTTATTACACTGTTTTTGGACTGTACTAACACATGTATTTTTTCAACTTCTGCAGGTTAGGTTCGATCCATCAGACCACACAGCTGAATGTTCCTGCCGGGGTTCCATATGCATTGGCTATTTGTGTCGTCACGTTTTCTGTGTTTACATGGTGAAAAAGGTTGACCGTATCCCTACGAAATACGTTGCTGAGAGGTGGTTGCGTGACGTGCTTCCAAAGAAAGTTTTCTCCGTTTCTAGCCGCTATGGTGTTGATTGCCACCCAGAATCGATACTCAGGAATGAAATCCTTGAACTAGTGGCCGAATGCGTGGATGTTGCAAGGAGTGATGAGAAGTCACTTAGTGACTTAGCTGAGCAGCTTCGAATGATGAAGCTTAACTTGCTAACAAAAGAGCCAATCTCACCACATGAACTGGAGACAGATGAAGCTGTTGTCGAAGATATAATTGGTCAATCCATTGAGTGTGAAGTGGCTGTTGCTAACCCGGACGTTGTCCGGAATAAGGGCTGTGGCAAAACTAGGCGTATTAGCGGTCCTGGTGAGAAGGCGTCAAAGAAACCACCGAAGATGCAAAAGGCCCCCCGTCTCTGCGCCAAGTGCAAGAAGTACGTGACTGATCACGACTCAAGAAACTGTGAGAAGGTCGCCGCGATGAAGCAGGCCAAGGAAGCACGTAACTCGGCTGTTGCACCACCGTAGTTTTTATAAAGTCACGCATTACGCCGGTAGGTATGTATATAAATAAGTTGCACTTTTTGAACTGTGTTACGTACTTGGTAACATGTCCTGTTTTGTGCTTCAACTACCTGTTATGGACGTAACACAGTTATTGTTGCAACTACCTGCATGATTAGGCGGTGCGTAGAATTTCTAGGGGTGTTTATGTTTTTAATGTTTTATGTGTATGTGGTTTGTTTTTGAAAGGACGTGGATGCAGACTTTTTATGAAGTAGTTTATGTTATGACATGCCACTTACTTATACCCTTATGTTTTTCGTTTTTTTTTATCTTATTAGCGTGACGTAAAATGACACAGATGTAAATACAGTGTACAGAACTGTACAGAACTAACAACTACTTGTTAGGAACATCTAAAATAAACTGCACAAAATACAAAAACAGTGTACAACAATAACACGTGTTATTACATTTTATGAATACATGTGTCAGTGACTGTCCTAACACAAGTACTTGATTTGCTAACATGTGCTAACTTGAATGCTTTTTTTCATAACATGTTTTAGTAATTGGTGATCTGGCACAAGTTATTTTGTGTGCTAACATGTGCAGGCACACAATAACACCTGTTAGTTATTTTTGTGTGATGTGCAGGCACAACACTAACTTGTGTAAGCCGACATAACATGTGTTAGTCATTTTTGTGTGCTAACATGTGCAGGCACACAATAACTTGTGTAAGCTTTACATAACACCTGTTAGTTATTTTTGTGTGATGTGCAGGCACAACACTAACTTGTGTAAGCCTACATAACATGTGTTAGTTATTTTTGTGTGCTAACATGTGCAGGTCACAATAACTTGTGTAAGCTTTACATAACACGTGTTAGTTATTTTTGTGTGCTAACATGTGCAGGCTCAACATAACTTGTGTAAGCCTTACATAACATACATGTGTTAGTTATTTTGTGCCAAACCACAAGTACGGGTTAAGCCAGTCACTAACACATGACATGTGTTAGTAGTGTCAAGCTTACATGACATGTGTTAGATAACAATAAGTTGTGCCAAGCTTTCATGACATGTGTTAGTTAATTGGCCCATGTGGTAACATGTGTTAGTGATGGGGGTGTTTTAACACATGCCCAATGCTGATATGTGTAATACATGTAACTAACACATGCATAGTCAACACAACTTACACATGTTAACGGGGGTGATGCTTATCATGTGTTAGTAAGTTTTGTCCTTTTTTCATAACCACAAGTACGGGTTAAGCCAGTCACTAACACATGATATGTGTTAGTAGTGTCAAGCTTACATGACATGTGTTAGATAACAATAACTTGTGTCAAGCTTTCATGACATGTGTTAGTTAATTGGCTCATGTGGTAACATGTGTTAGTTATGGGGTGTTTTACACATGCCCAATGCTGATATGTGTAATACATGTAACTAACACATGCATAGTCAACACAAATTACACATGTTAACGGGGTGATGCTTATCATGTGTTAGTAAGTTTTCTCCTTTTTCATAACCACTGTTAAAAAAATCATAGAGCACGCTCACAACAGGTCACCAGTAATGGTTATGCGCGTTTAATCATGTCCATATCTAAGAAGGATTACTTCATAAACACCACGATATCATACATTAAAACATACTAAACTTTTACACAGGGGGTAGATCTAAAGATCCTACATTACGTTATTTATTAAAAACATGCGCGGCTAACCAAAAGACAATAACAGCCCACGCTAACACCTACATTCAAACCACACACCCCTACTCCCTTATCATGGATAAAACTTGCCATACTCGTCTTCAAAGCTAAACTCGGAGGGTGAAGTAGTCTCCTCGCCTTCCCACGGGTTATGGCTAGCCCACTTTGCAAGTGTTTTTGGTGAGTTCGGGCACAAAGGACACCCACAATACTCATGGTCACCGTCTATGCCGGGGCACACATAATCCGAGGCACACCCTTTGCAAGTGCAAGGTGCGCCTGGCACAACCGAGCTCACGCTATCGGGTGAGCCTTCAACCGCCATCATCACATCATCAGAATTTTCTTGGGCTTCATCACACCCGGTGCCCTTTTTGGCTTGCTTCGGATCTATGCCATCTTCTTGAGTAGGGTACTCGATAATAGCCTTTCCAACATCACGCATGCCAACATCTTTGGGTGAGCTTTCCTTTTCTTCTTCAAGTTTTTGACGTTTTGGAGGTGGGGTGCATGATGGAGATGCCATCACGTAGTTTTGTGTGTGGATGATTTATCTTAGAGGTGTGTATGAATGTGTTGAAACTTGTTTGTATTAATAGAAGGGTGGTAGAGAGGGTAGGTAAAAAAAATTAAGGCATATTAATAAGGTGATAGGTGTAATCTAATTATTATAATTTTTTCAATGCAAGTTGATGTCAATTTTAAAATAAGGTTATTATGTGGTAGAAAAAGAACAAGCTTTATGTCAAATCAAAAGCTAAAAAGTTGATAGATGTCATAGATGTCATAATTTATTTTTAAGTCCACTCTTTTTGTGTACTTGTAATAGTACAATAACTATTCACTATTAGTTTATTTACTTTAGGTTTTTTTAGAACTTTTCCATTTTATATTTTTTTTACTAATATGGTAATAACTTGTAAGGCTTTTTGGTAATAAGGGAAAACATGCCATGCCTACAAGGCCATCACTAATACTACTTATATTACATACGTTAGTCACACATACATCAGCCAATGTCTACTTAAACCTGGTGCTAGTTTACCAAAATAAAGTTTTGGTTTGGGCCTTAATTAAAACTACATGTCTTAAAGCGGCAAACAACAACCATCAAAATAAACCACCACATGCCAACCATCCCAAGCCTGCCATCTACAGCTTCCTCAACGCGTGCTTCGTAACCTTCTCCTTCATGGTATTAATTGGAGAGCAGAGGATGTGGGCTGCGAACTTTTTGCGTAGCCTGTTCAACTCACCTTCTTTTTTCCTCCACTGTGAACTGAGGTCGCACTCAAACGGCACATGCATCTCCATGAACCTCTCCATATGTCGCATCAGAAAAACGCCGCAGTCCGTTCCATTCCCTGCTGTCCCCCAAGCCACATCAAGCCTCTGTATTGCTGCAGCCTCAATCGCTTTTGCCTTTGGGTGCTGAATCTCCATCAGGAAGTGTACAAACATGTGTTTCTGCAGTTTTTTTACACATGTTAGTACCATGCATAAACTATAATATTCAAGACAGAAGTAGATAACTTACGTATTTATATGGCACATCCTTCTTGTGGAAGTCGCTGCTGTCTCGGAACCCACGGCGGCCTCTCTTCTTATCATTGTCAATAAGAAGTATCGCGACATTGCGCAACTCAAAAACCAACAAGTAGAAATGCCCTCTCTCAAGCACAGGGAACTGGATGATCTCATATTTTCTGAAGTCGGTGATCTTTTGGTAACTTGGCATAGCGGCATACATGCCGGATGCAAACTTTTCCTGCCTTGTTTGGGGATCACAACTCTTATCGTTTAGCATCCATGGAATCTGTTTTATCAATAATGCATAATCCGTTAGGGCAATATTCGCATCATAACACAACATGCAAACTAATAGTCACTAGTAATTACCACAACTTTGGTTCCTATAAACAGGCGAAGGTAAGCGTCATCTGACTTTAAAGTTTCTTCATAATTGAGGACCTCAGCCCAACAATCAATTAATTATGTCGTCACCTACCCACTCCCCTGGCTTCAACGACTTTAACAAACCCCGCGTGGCTTCGACATTAGAACTACTTCTAAACAACACCTCCCTACATATGTTTAATATGGAATTAACATTTCTGATAGAAATATACATAAAAAAGCAGCATGTGCGCAACTTACTTAGACAGCGTATGAGGATCGTCATCAACCATTTCACTGGGTTGTTTGCCTCCCCCAGCCCTGCATCACAACAAACAATCGATTATGCTTTCAATGTTATTAATCAGGATAGGATCACTATAGTAGTAGAAGCGTTAACTTACAGATCTGCTGCAACTTTCCTCCTCGCAAAACTGCCATGCAGCTGATGCATCAAAGTTTCATCTTTGCATATGTACTCCCACATATCTTCGTCATTTTTGGTCAAACCCTCCAGCAGGTTTACACCACGTATGATGAAGGGCGATTTGTGGACGTACGTCACGCTTCTTTCCCGAAGTGGATTTCTCTTTGTCTTATCCAATTCTGCAATCATTTTCTTCCTTTCTGCCAATGTTAGATTGTCTTCATCCTGAAGTTCCGACCCCCCAACGCCATATTCCTTGTATGCTCCACTATTGGCGTCATAGGAACTGATAGGGGAAACCATTGGGAAAGGCAAGGGTGTTTCCACAGCTTTCTTAGACGATGTGCACACTGTTTTTTTATTAAATAAGTATAGCGTTTTTAGTTACACATTCAACAAACAAATAACCTAATGATATGCGCCTAGGGAATTTTTTTTTCAATTCTAATTGTATTTGACCATTTGTCTAAATGTGGCTGTTATGAAACAATCAGACCAACATACGAAACATATTAGCGTACCGTGTAGGGGAACATTCATAGATTAACCACTTTTCTCATTGCTGGTTCGTTGGGCATCCCGTTCCAATTGCGTCAGGCCAACACTAAAACTTGGCATATCGTAGTCGACAACCGACGCAGTTTGTTTTGGTGTCACCTGTCCTGATTGCCCGACCGATGGTCCAACATCATCATGCCCACCTGGATTAGGCGCCGTGTCATCCGCTATCGCGTATGGCGCCCACCATAGGACTTCCGCACCCTTATCTGCTTTGGCATCAACTGGACCGCACGTCGTCTGCTTGTTGGTATGTTCGGGGTTTGCAGCAGCACTAATATCAGACCGACAACTTTCTGGGTCTGCAGCGGCCTTCTCAACTGTGGGATTGCCTATTCACGTGTCAAAAAAAACGCATTTTGTGGACATTACCATGTAAAAAATAAACAACCAATCCCAACTCGTGCTAGTGACTACCAATAACACACGTTAGCACATGGTTCAGGGCAGAACTTACTTTTTGGAGAATCTGTTTGCATATCTTCTATGACCGGGCCTGCGGTATGTCCCTTTGACAAGCTTCCGTCTTTGTCTGTCTCAATAACACATGTCTCCTGCTTCGTATTTAGGACATCTTCACCAGCATTGACATCAGATGGACTAGCAACCGGGTCAGCAGCGGCCTTCTCATCTGTAGGATTGCCTATTCACGTGTCAAAAATAAAACACATTTTTTCGGACATTAACATGTAAAAGATAAACACCCAATCCTAATTCATGCTAGTCACTACCAGTAACACATGTTAGCACATGGTTGGGGGCAGAACTTACTTTTTGGAGAATCTGTTTGCATATCTTCTATGACCGGGGTTGCGGTATATCCCGTTGACAAGCTTGCGTCTTTGTCGGTCTCAATAACACACGTCTCCTTCCTCGTATTTAGGACGTCTTCACCAGGGTTGACATCAGATGGACTAGCAACCGGGTCAGCAGGTGGCTTCTCATTTATTGGCTTGCCTATTTAAGAAAAAAAACAAACATCCCGTGCATTAACATCTAAATTTTTAAGAACAATTGGGAAAAGAACAAAGACAACATATTACAAACATGATCGAACAACTTACTTTCCGTCGACTCGGGTTGCACCTCTGCTGTTACCGGTGCCCCGTCATGTCCTATATTCAAGCCAACGTCCTTGTCAGTCTCTTGAACACTACTAGTGCCGACATCAACAACATCCTTCTCGTCTTCTATCAACTTGCCTACTTTAATAAAACCCAACAATTCATGTCAGGTAGCGTTATCTAACAATCCCTTTCTCGCCAACGTGTCACAAGGGCTAGTATTTTAACACATGTTAGCAACCACCTAAAATCCGTTTTTATAAACAAGCCAAAACTAACCTTGGATTTTGTCGCTTCCTTTCTCCAGCAAAGCAGCATCATTTAACCCTGATTTATAATCCATTTTACCCCTGGATTTCACACCTGCCCTCGACTTGCTCCTCGTCTTCCTAAAAACACCAGATTTCGGTTCATGTGAATGTACCGCTCCCGCATCCATGGCCACCTTATCACTGCTTGGTTCATCCACAACGGACCGTTCGCCTTCGACATGTGTCAGGGAGAAAAATTTTCAGTAACATGTGTATTTTTTGTTTAAAACAATTAAAGGGTGATACACAATTATACAAGAAACTTACCTTTGCTGCGTGCATCGACAATAGTTACCACATGGTCCACTTCCTTGCATGTCATTCCACCGGGCACTGTCATATCAATATCCAGATCTTTGTCAACCAACTTGCGCTTCTCAACTTCATGCAAGATCTTTCGGTATTGGCTGTCCACTGGACTAGCATCGCTAACGTCATCATTTCCCAACATGGTTTTCTTACGAGCCTGCATAGGTGTTGTTAACGGCGACTTCTGCGTCCCCATGCTTAAGTCATCTAGTCCAGCAGGAATTTCAGATTCTATTGTAGCACCTGTATTTGTTTTATGATGCAATGCACAGACATCAGACTATCTTATTTTATTGTCAATGTTAATAAAATCCACACTGGCTTACCAGGTTTGTCTGATGCAATCTCTTGAATGGCAGGAATATCTGATGCAACCTGTAGAACAACGTCCCCCTAAACTGTCTGAACGTCTGCTGCAACCGCTTTATCGCCATCTGTATATACCGGCATTTTTTCCAAATCCCCCAGTACGCCTTCGATGGTGCATGATATCGTATCACGAGCTCGAACTTCAGTATTCATCCACTTAGGTAACTCCGCCGCCACAGTCTCATACTTCGCTTTGACTGCAACCACATCTGCCCTATCTGGATGCTCATCATATAACTTGCCAAGTGACGACTCAATCCGTTTCTTTGTCTTCGTAACAAGATCTACTAACTTATGAACTGCCAAGACCTTTTCCTGTAAGGCAGGGGAAAGGGGGCGTAAATATCAAACTAAAGAATGATTTCCCTATTATTAATATCATACATAAAGTGTACTTTTTATGGAAACAAGGAGTAGAAAACCTGAATGCTTGGTTCGTCTGTTCCAGTCTTCACGTTTTCACATGCTGACAATCCCCTGAACTTACCTGTTCCAAATCCACCATTTTGTATATCTAACTTTTCCCTCTCTCTCAGCCGTTGGAAATTCCAAAATGTAATTGGATACACCGAATCATCAACGTCAATCCCTTTGCATGTAACGCAATCAACATACACAAGCTGCAGGTTGACATACGTTAGTCAAAACACAAGAACACATGATATAAATCACAATGCGTAAATTCAGGTAAAGGGATATTAATTGACAGAGTTACCGTCAGCAAAGCGAGGGGGCCAGCAAATGGTGTCTGTTGAGAATCTCTATTCCATCCATTTTTGCAAGTCCTCAACTTGTTAACTAAGATGCCACACCAATCCACCTTTGCAAAGTCCATAGTATCCCGTAGGTACTCAACTGTTGAATCCTTCAAACTACCTTGTTTGTGGCATTCAACCATCACCGCATAAAAGCACATCAGAAAATCTAGACGAAACTCAAAGCTATCAGCCCCTTCTGACTCATTCTGGATCATATCCACCATCTGTTTTGGTGTAACGTACTTGTTTTCCGGGTACCTCTTACGCCACTTTGCTACTCCTTCGTCATACTTTGGCAACCGGTCAAATGAATTGAATGGAACCCCTCCACGTGGAATGCCAAGTATCTTCTCAACTACTTTTTCATCTACAATAATTTTCCCACAAGGGAATGTCATCTCTAGCGTATCAGGGTTGAAATTATCAACCACATAATGGCCCAACTTGGCTGGTATACCGTCCATCTTAAAGTTTAGCAACTTCCCGAAACCCAATTCCTTAACAACCATTCGTTGTTCTTCACTTAACACTTCCACGCACCTAGCAAATTGAATAGGCGATGACCTAGTCCGTATTCCATTCCATTCATTCTTTTTTGACCTCTTGCGTTGTTTAACGGCTCCAACGCCATGCCTCTCCAAATGTTCAGCCCTTTTCCGCTTAACACCGATCCCTGACTGCGACTCCCTTTTTCCTGTTTTCTTTACAACTGGATTTGCGGAACTGTCAACTACCCTCGACCCAGACCGTGTTACCCTAACTGATCCGCTAATAGGATGTGGGTTGGTTGCCCTGGTCCTACCTGCCAGACGCAAACGACTCAGGCATGAATACACACGACAGGCGTGCCATAACACATGTTACCAGCATCATAAAACATGTTAATATATATAAAGCCAATGGTACCTTTATTGTTTTTCACAGGTGTGTTGCTGCTCACCACAATTACTGGATCTTTGCCTGCACACAAATAGGTGTCATAAGCAAATGTTGGACCACATTGGACCACATAATCAAATATATTCATATGCAAACAAACAAAACAAACCTTTATGCTTTCTGGATGTCCTACCACTGCCACCTTTAACCATATCAAAACACATAAGCCAACAAAACAGAACACATTTGATTAATATCTATACCATACATACTTAAAAAGTGAAAAAAAACAACAACAATATATTACCTTTCCTTTTCCTCTTTAATGCACTTAAAGGGGTGTCAGAATCATACTCTTACAAAATAGCAAACAAAGACAAATATCAGTGAATAACATTCCAAAATAGCAAATAAAAACAAATTCAAACATACTCTTTTATGCTCTTAAACTGTCTATTTGATCATGCCAATAAGGTTTTTCATACCTAATGTACGTCTAGTTTCTGTATGTGGAGTTTGAGACGGCCCTTGATCCTTTATAACAATCCTTTCATGTGTAGAGTCATCAGACACAACAACTACATTATGATCAGAACGTTTTTTATTCCTGAAAAAAAAACCATACACTGTTAGGGGTTTAAATCTAGAGAATATTATTTTATGACTAATTACTGTAATTAATATACACAAAACAAATTATATAACATCTACACTGACAAACCTAACAATCCTCACATAGCAATAACGATTTTACACACCTTTTTGATGATTTTTTTGTGGAGGTTTTCTTGCTTTTGCTTCGTCGTCGCCACCAGAGGGGAGAAAGGCTAAAGGATCTCATCTTCCTTTGTTGCTTCTGGATTTTTTGGGTTGTGAAAGGGTTGAAGAAACTGGTTTAAGAGAGAGAGAGGGAGTGGATCGTTGAGAGGGTGAGTGATTATTTGAATTTGTTTTGAAGAAAAGAGAGAGAGAGAGATGATAGGACTTGCATGTCAGTTATACAGACAATGAAATGGTTAATGACACTATTACCCTTGCTCTCATTTATAACCACATAATCCCTCAAGCTTTATATTATAATATAGGATTAAACAAGGGCCATTGATCAAACATGATCAATGGTCCTAATAGAGTTTCTAGGGTTTTTTCATTATTTGAGGTTTCCATATTATCCACACCCTATATATATATATATATATATATATTGTTACTAATTTGAAGTTCAATTGATTGAAACTTGGATGAAAGTCAAAGATGTAGTAGATTGTCTTAAGAAAATTGATATATAATACGCATATATTCATAATCCAAGTTATGGGAAAAAGATAAATTCTTAAATTTTTTGAGATGTTTGCAAATGCAATTATAAAAAATTAGAAAAATAATTGGGATTATTGTATTTATTTAAAAACTTTAGGTGGGTTGGCAATAAGTAAAAATAAAAGAAACTGAAGTGCATTTAACAACCCTCTAATGTAAGATAAATAGTATCCAAATAACATTAAATTAAAAAGTCATTCTACTATTAAAAAACAGATGTGTGATAAATAGTACACCAGTGGGCCTTAACATTTGTTGTCATATGATAATGAGTTGTTTTAGGTTACAGAGTACATATGAATAATCATAACAAGTTGTTTTGACATAAAAAAAATTAAGACAAGTGAGATGATATTAATACGGAGTAGTCTATAAATGCAACACTCATGATGATTCATGTGTACTCTTCTTTCGTACACCCTGATGGCTGAAAATTGATTTCCTTAAACCCCATAGACTCTAGAAACGAAATGGGAAAGCTAATATCCAACCCACCGGTGGAGTGGTAAAAGAAGCTGGGAGTTCAAATTTAATGGATTGTAAAAAAGAGGTATAATAAAAAGAGTGTAAAAAATAAGGGAAGAAATTAACAGTTCAATATATATATATATATATATATATATATATATATATATATATATATTTTTACTAATTTGAAGTTCAATTGATTGAAACTTGGATGAAAGTCAAAGATGTAGTAAATTGTCTTAAGAAAATTGATATATACTAGTAGTGTACCCGCGCGATGCGGCGGGGAACACCGCTACTTTTACGAGTATGCATGATTCGATTCAATTCAGTTATTAGCCTCAGCCAAAACCAAAGTCAATGGTTAAATAATCTTATTAAACGATCGGTTAATTGGTTCAATTTATTTGATTAGATTGTCATTTTTCAGTCCGATTAAAGAGTCTCAATTATAAAATTCGTTTTAGGCCCCTAAAATGGTCGAGTCGGCCCTGGTAAATCACATAATACATCAACTTTTTAAAACTAAAAAAAAATATTAGCATTACTACTCAAATTAAAGAGAATAAAATTCGTGTTTTTATGATAATTTTTTTAAAAAAATTAACGTATAAAAAATTATGGCTATTTAAAAATTGTGGGGGTAGTTTCTTTAAAACAAGGAAAACATGTAACTATTATTTTTCGTCTAATTCGGTTCGTTTTCTTTTCAATTATTACTTAAACCTATCATATCATTTTTTATATAAAAAACTACACCAATACTACACTCAAATTAAAAAGAATAAAATGCCCGTTTATATTGTGTAATGATATTAAGAAAATATTCACGCACGAAAAAGTTATGGACGTTTAAAAATAATGGGGGTAGTTGGTTAAATTAAGGGTGCAAAAGTGTAATTACTATTTAAATAAACAAAAGTTGAAGGAAGATGGATGGCACATGTGTAAGTATTTTTTTAAAAACATGTTTGCCTTAAAAAAGTAGTTAATATCTGCATTGTATTTTGTACTCTAATCAATATACTTGTAAAACTTGAATTTTAAGAGATCATAGAAAATGTATTATAATAAAGTTTAGATGATTTCAGTTCGCTTTAGTTTTTTTCCTTTGTTTTCGTTTCGTTTATTGCTTAACCCTAACATATAATTTTTTTAAAAATTAAAAAACTATAGCAATATTATACTCAAATTAAAGAGAATAAAAAGCTCTTTTATACGGTGTAATAATATTAAGAAAATATTATCGTCTGAAAAAGTTATGAACGTTTAAAAATCGTGGGAGTAGTTGGTTAAAACAAAGGTGCAAAATACTATTTAAATAAACAGAAATTGAGTAAAGTTGATGCGGCAAATATGTAAGTATTGTATAAAATTAAAATATAGTACAGATAGATAAGGGGAGAAACTGTAACTAGTAAGGGGTATATGTGCAAGTTATGTTTGAAAAGACATAAATACCCTTAAAAAGTAGTTACTACATGCATTATGGGTTGTACTTTAAGCATTTATAGTTGTATTGCTTAAAAATTAAGAGGTCCTTATGAAATGCTTTATAAGATAGTATAGATACGCATATATTCATAATCCAAGTTATGGGAAAAAGATAAATTCTTAAAATTTTTTTTGAGATGTTTGCAAATGCAATTATAAAAAATTAGAAAAATAATTGGGTTTATTGTATTTATTTAAAAATTTTAGGCGGGAGTGATATAAGTAAAAATAAAAGAAAGTGAAGTGCATTTAACAACCCTCTAATGTAAGATAAATAGTATCCAAATAACATTAAATCAAAAAGTCATTCTACTATTAAAAAACATATGTGTGATAAACAGTACACCAGTGGGCCATAACATTTGTTGTCATATGATAATGAGTTGTTTTAGGTTACAGAATACATATGAATAATCATAACAAGTTGTTTTGACATAAAAAAATTAAGACAAGTGAGATGATTAATGCGGAGTAGTCTATAAATGCAACACTCATGATGATTCATGTGTACTCTTCTTTGGTACACCCTGATGGCTGAAAATTGATTTCCTTAAACCCCATAGACGCTAGAAACGAAATGGGAAAGCTAATATCCAACCCACCGGTGAAGTGGTAAAAGAAGCCGGGAGTTCAAATTTAATGGATTGTAAAAAACAGGTATAATAAAAAGAGTGTAAAAAATAAGGGAAGAAATTAACAGTTCAATATATATATATATATATATATATATATATTGTTACTAGTTTGAAGTTCAATTGATTGAAACTTGGATGAAAGTCAAAGATGTAGTAAATTATCTTAAGAAAATTGATATATAATACGCATATATTCATAATCCAAGTTATGGGAAAAAGATAAATTCTTAAATTTTTTGAGATGTTTGCAAATGCAATTATAAAAAATTAGAAAAATAAATGGGTTTATTGTATTTATTTAAAAACTTTAGGAGAGAGTGCAATAAGTAAAAATAAAAGAAAGTGAAGTGCATTTAACAACCCTCTAATGTAAGATAAATAGTATCCAAATAACATTAAATCAAAAGGTCATTCTACTATTAAAAAACATATGTGTGACAAATAGTACACCAGTGGGCCTTAACATTTGTTGTCATATGATAATGAGTTGTTTTAGGTTACAGAATACATATGAATAATCATAACAAGTTGTTTTGACATAAAAAAAATTAAGACAAGTGAGATGATATTAATACGGAGTAGTCTATAAATGCAACACTCATGATGATTCATGTGTACTCTTCTTTGGTACACCCTCATGGATGAAAATTGATTTCCTTAAACCCCATAGACTCTAGAAACGAAATGGGAAAGCTAATATCCAACCCACCGGTGAAGTGGTAAAAGAAGCTGGGAGTTCAAATTTAACGGATTGTAAAAAAGAGGTATAATAAAAAGAGTGTAAAAAATAAGGGAAGAAATTAACAGTTCAATTGATTGAAACTTGGATGAAAGTCAAAGATGTAGTAAATTGTCTTAAGAAAATTGATATATAATACGCATATATTCATAATCCAAGTTATGGGAAAAAGATAAATTCTTAAATTTTTTTGAGATGTTTGCAAATGCAATTATAAAAAATTAGAAAAATAATTGGGTTTATTGTATTTATTTAAAGACTTTAGGTGGGAGTGCAATAAGTAAAAATAAAAGAAAGTGAAGTGCATTTAACAACCCTCTAATGTAAGATAAATAGTATCCAAATAACATTAAATCAAAAAGTCATTCTACTATTAAAAAACAGATGTGTGATAAATAGTACACCAGTGGGCCTTAACATTTGTTGTCATATGATAATGAGTTGTTTTAGGTTACAGAATACATATGAATAATCATAACAAGTTGTTTTGACATAAAAAAAATTAAGACAAGTGAGATGATTAATACGGAGTAGTCTATAAATGCAACACTCATGATGATTCATGTGTACTCTTCTTTGGTACCCCCTCATGGATGAAAATTGATTTCCTTAAACCCCATAGACTCTAGAAACGAAATGGGAAAGCTAATATCCAACCCACCGGTGAAGTGGTAAAAGAAGCTTGGAGTTCAAATTTAACGGATTGTAAAAAAGAGGTATAATAAAAAGAGTGTAAAAAATAAGGGAAGAAATTAACAGTTCAATATATATATATATTGTTACTAATTTGAAGTTCAATTGATTGAAACTTGGATGAAAGTCAAAGATGTAGTAAATTGTCTTAAGAAAATTGATATATAATACGCATATATTCATAATCCAAGTTATGGGAAAAAGATAAATTCTTAAATTTTTTTGAGATGTTTGCAAATGCAATTATAAAAAATTAGAAAAATAATTGGGTTTATTGTATTTATTTAAAGACTTTAGGTGGGAGTGCAATAAGTAAAAATAAAAGAAATTGAAGTGCATTTAACAACCCTCTAATGTAAGATAAATAGTATCCAAAATACATTAAATCAAAAAGTCATTCTACTATTAAAAAACAGATGTGTGATAAATAGTACACCAGTGGGCCTTTACATTTGTTGTCATATGATAATGAGTTGTTTTAGGTTACTGAATACATATGAATAATCTTAACAAGTTGTTTTGACATAAAAAAAATTAAGACACGTGAGATGATTAATACGGAGTAGTCTATAAATGCAACACTCATGATGATTCATGTGTACTCTTCTTTGGTACACCCTCATGGCTGAAAATTGATTTCCTTAAACCCCATAGACTCTAGAAACGAAATGGGAAAGCTAATATCCAACCCACCGGTGAAGTGGTAAAAGAAGCTGGGAGTTCAAATTTAACGGATTGTAAAAAAGAGGTATAATAAAAAGAGTGTAAAAAATAAGGGAAGAAATTAACAGTTCAATATATATATATATATATATATATATATATATATATTGTTACTAATTTGAAGTTCAATTGATTGAAACTTGGATGAAAGTCAAAGATGTAGTAAATTGTCATAAGAAAATTAATATATAATACGCATATATTCATAGTCCAAGTTATGGGAAAAAGATAAATTCTTAAATTTTTTTGAGATGTTTGCAAATGCAATTATAAAAAATTAGAAAAATAATTGGGTTTATTGTATTTATTTAAAGACTTTAGGTGGAAGTGCAATAAGTAAAAATAAAAGAAAGTGAAGTGCATTTAACAACCCTCTAATGTAAGATAAATAGTATCCAAATAACATTAAATCAAAAAGTCATTCTACTATTAAAAAACAGACGTGTGATAAATAGTACACCAGTGGGCCTTAACATTTGTTGTCATATGATAATGAGTTGTTTTAGGTTACAAAATACATATGAATAATCATAACAAGTTGGTTTTTTTTGAACGGCTATTGTGATGGCGGTGGAGCTCCGCTTACACCCCGGGCCATGCCTATACATGTAACCCGTCCACCCAGGATCGGGGTTCTCCCCCAGGTGAAATCCACAGTGGAAGGGAGAAACCGCACAAGGCAGGGATTGAACCCAAGACCTTGAGGGTGAAAACTCCCACCACACCTCCCCATAACCAATTGGGCTATGGCTCATTGGCATAACAAAAATTAAGACAAGTGAGATGATATTAATACAGAGTAGTCTATAAATGCAACACTCATGATGATTCATGTGTACTCTTCTTTCGTACACCCTGATGGCTGAAAATTGATTTCCTTAAACCCCATAGACTCTAGAAACGAAATGGGAAAGCTAATATCCAACCCACCGGTGGAGTGGTAAAAGAAGTTGGGAGTTCAAATTTAATGGATTGTAAAAAAGAGGTATAATAAAAAGAGTGTAAAAAATAATGGAAGAAATTAACAGTTCAACATATATATATATATATATTTTGTTACTAATTTGAAGTTCAATTGATTGAAACTTGGATGAAAGTCAAAGATGTAGTAAATTGTCTTAAGAAAATTGATATATAATACGCATATATTCATAATCCAAGTTATGGGAAAAAGATAAATTCTTAAATTTTTTTTTAGATGTTTGCAAATGCAAATAAAAAAAATTAGAAAAATAATTGGGTTTATCGTATTTATTTAAAAACTTTTGGTGGGAGTGCAATAAGAAAAAATAAAAGAAAGTGAAGTGCATTTAACAACCCTCTAATGTAAGATAAATAGTATCCAAATAACATTAAATCAAAAAGTCATTCTACTATTAAAAAACATATGTGTGATAAATAGTACACCAGTGGGCCTTAACATTTGTTGTCATATGATAATGAGTTGTTTTAGGTTACAGAATACATATGAATAATCATAACAAGTTGTTTTGACATAAAAAAAATTAAGACAACTGAGATGATTAATACGTAGTAGTCTATAAATGCAACACTCATGATGATTCATGTGTACTCTTCTTTCGTACACCCATATGGCTGAAAATTGATTTCCTAAAACCCCATAGACTCTAGAAACGAAATGGGAAAGCTAATATCCAACCCACCGGTGGAGTGGTAAAAGAAGCTGGGAGTTCAAATTTAATGGATTGTAAAAAAGAGGTATAATAAAAAGATTGTAAAAAATAAGGGAAGAAATTAACAGTTCAATATATACATATATATACATATATATATTTATTGTTACTAATTTGAAGTTCAATTGATTGAAACTTGGATGAAAGTCAAAGATGTAGTAAATTGTCTTAAGAAAATTGATATATTATACGCATATATTCATAATCCAAGTTATGGGAAAAAGATAAATTCTTAAATTTTTTTGAGATGTTTGCAAATGCAATTATAAAAAATTAGAAAAATAATTGGGTTTGTGGTATTTATTTAAAAACTTTAGGTGGGAGTGCAATAAGTAAAAATAAAAGAAAGTGAAGTGCATTTAATAACCCTCTAATGTAAGATAAATAGTATCCATATAACATTAAATCAAAAAGTCATTCTACTATTAAAAAACATATGTGTGATAAATAGTACACCAGTGGGCCTTAACATTTGTTGTCATATGATAATGAGTTGTTTTAGGTTACAGAATACATATGAATAATCATAACAAGTTGTTTTGACATAAAAAAAATTAAGACAAGTCAGATGATATTAATACGGAGTAGTCTATAAATGCAACACTCATGATGATTCGTGTGTACTCTTCTTTTTTACACCCTGATGGCTGAAAATTGATTTCCTTAAACCCCATAGACTCTAGAAACGAAATGGGAAAGCTAATATCCAACCCACCGGTGGAGTGGTAAAAGAAGCTGGGAGTTCAAATTTAATGGATTGTTAAAAGAGGTATAATAAAAAGAGTGTAAAAAATAAGGGAAGAAATTAACAGTTCAATATATACATATATATATATATATATATATATATATATATATATATTTATTGTTACTAATTTGAAGTTCAATTGATTGAAACTTGGATGAGAGTCAAAGATGTAGTAAATTGTCTTAAGAAAATTGATATATAATACGCATATATTCATAATCCAAGTTATGGGAAAAAGATAAATTCTTAAATTTTTTTGAGATGTTTGCAAATGCAATTATAAAAAATTAGAAAAATAATTGGGTTTGTGGTATTTATTTAAAAACTTTAGGTGGGAGTGCAATAAGTAAAAATAAAAGAAAGTGAAGTGCATTTAATAACCCTCTAATGTAAGATAAATAGTATCCATATAACATTAAATCAAAAAGTCATTCTACTATTAAAAAACATATGTGTGATAAATAGTACACCAGTGGGCCTTAACATTTGTTGTCATATGATAATGAGTTGTTTTAGGTTACAGAATACATATGAATAATCATAACAAGTTGTTTTGACATAAAAAAAATTAAGACAAGTGAGATGATATTAATACGGAGTAGTCTATAAATGCAACACTCATGATGATTGGTGTGTACTCTTCTTTCGTACACCCTGATGGCTGAAAATTGATTTCCTTAAACCCCATAGACTCTAGAAACGAAATGGGAAAGCTAATATCTAACCCACCGGTGGAGTGGTAAAAGAAGCTGGGAGTTCAAATTTAATGGATTGTTAAAAAGAGGTATAATAAAAAGAGTGTAAAAAATAAGGGAAGAAATTAACAGTTCAATATATATATATATATATATATTTATTGTTACTAATTTGAAGTTCAATTGATTGAAACTTGGATGAAAGTCAAAGATGTAGTAAATTGCCTTAAGAAAATTGATATATAATACGCATATATTCATAATCCAAGTTATGGGAAAAAGATAAATTCTTAAATTTTTTTGAGATGTTTGCAAATTCAATTATAAAAAATTAGAAAAATAATTGGGTTTGTGGTATTTATTTAAAAACTTTAGGTGGGAGTGCAATAAGTAAAAATAAAAGAAAGTGAAGTGCATTTAATAACCCTCTAATGTAAGATAAATAGTATCCATATAACATTAAATCAAAAAGTCATTCTACTATTAAAAAACATATGTGTGATAAATAGTACACCAGTGGGCCTTAACATTTGTTGTCATATGATAATGAGTTGTTTTAGGTTACAGAATACATATGAATAATCATAACAAGTTGTTTTGACATAAAAAAAATTAAGACAAGTGAGATGATATTAATACGGAGTAGTCTATAAATGCAACACTCATGATGATTCGTGTGTACTCTTCTTTCGTACACCCTGATGGCTGAAAATTGATTTCCTTAAACCCCATAGACTCTAGAAACGAAATGGGAAAGCTAATATCCAACCCACCGGTGGAGTGGTAAAAGAAGTTGGGAGTTCAAATTTAATGGATTGTAAAAAAGAGGTATAATAAAAAGAGTGTAAAAAAATAAGGGAAGAAATTAACAGTTCAATATGTGTGTGTATATATATATATATATATATATATATATATATATATATATTGTTACTAATTTGAAGTTCAATTGATTGAAACTTGGATGAAAGTCAAAGATGTAGTAAATTGTCTTAAGAAAATTGATATATAATACGCATATATTCATAATCCAGGTTATGGGAAAAAGATAAATTCTTAAATTTTTTTGATATGTTTGCAAATGCAATTATAAAAAATTAGAAAAATATTGGGTTTATTGTATTTATTTAAAAACTTTAGGTGGGAGTGCAATAAGTAAAAATAAAAGAAAGTGAAGTGCATTTAATAACCCTCTAATGTAAGATAAATAGTATCCAAATAACATTAAATCAAAAAGTCATTCTACTATTAAAAAACATATGTGTGATAAATAGTACACCAGTGGGCCTTAACATTTGTTGTCATATGATAATGAGTTGTTTTAGGTTACAGAATACATATGAATAATCATAACAAGTTGTTTTGACATAAAAAAAATTAAGACAAGTGAGATGATATTAATACGGAGTAGTCTATAAATGCAACACTCATGATGATTCGTGTGTACTCTTCTTTGGTACACCCTGATGGCAGAAAATTGATTTCCTTAAACCCCATAGACTCTAGAAACGAAATGGGAAAGCTAATATCCAACCCGCCGGTGGAGTGGTAAAAGAAGTTGGGAGTTCAAATTTAATGGATTGTAAAAAAGAGGTATAATAAAAAGAGTGTAAAAAAATAAGGGAAGAAATTAACAGTTCAATATGTTTGTGTATATATATATATATATATATATATATTGTTACTAATTTGAAGTTCAATTGATTGAAACTTGGATGAAAGTCAAAGATGTAGTAAATTGTCTTAAGAAAATTGATATATAATACGCATATATTCATAATCCAAGTTATGGGAAAAAGATAAATTCTTAAATTTTTTTGATATGTTTGCAAATGCAATTATAAAAAATTAGAAAAATATTGGGTTTATTGTATTTATTTAAAAACTTTAGGTGGGAGTGCAATAAGTAAAAATAAAAGAAAGTGAAGTGCATTTAATAACCCTCTAATGTAAGATAAATAGTATCCAAATAACATTAAATCAAAAAGTCATTCTACTATTAAAAAACATATGTGTGATAAATAGTACACCAGTGGGCCTTAACATTTGTTGTCATATGATAATGAGTTGTTTTAGGTTACAGAATATATATGAATAATCATAACAAGTTGTTTTGACATAAAAAAAATTAAGACAAGTGAGATGATATTAATACGGAGTAGTCTATAAATGCAACACTCATGATGATTGGTGTGTACTCTTCTTTCGTACACCCCGATGGCTGAAAATTGATTTCCTTAAACCCCATAGACTCTAGAAACGAAATGGGAAAGCTAATATCCAACCCACCGGTGTAGTGGTAAAAGAAGCTGGGAGTTCAAATTTAATGGATTGTAAAAAAGAGGTATAATAAAAAGAGTGTAAAAAATAAGGGAAGAAATTAACAGTTCAATATATATATATATACATATATCTATACTATATTAATAAGCATATAGGAAGGGCAACTTTGGTCATTTGCCACTTCTCTTAAATACAAGCTTTGAAAGCATGTTGTACAAGTATTAATGCACAAACCTCTTTAAGGCACTCCATGTGCCAACCCATCAGCCATCACCTAATTTTAATGCATTCTTAAATAGTGTTCTCTCATTGGTCAGAAACCCACAACAAGGATAGCAATCCATAAATTTATCACCTTCAACCACCATCAGATCAAACCTCAATCCAACGTCTCACCTCATCCTCCAAACACCAACAAGCACACAACCTTTACAATCCTATGCTTTCTCTCTCTAGGAAACACCCTTTTTCTGCCTTCAAAGTATCATAAAACATACACTTTTGATCTTTGGCTCCATGTTTCTTCTGTTTTGAAATTTGAAATTAAATTCCCTTCTCATAGTTATCTCTCACAATTTGTTCGTTTTGAAATATACATTCGTGTTATCTCTCATGAATTCTTTCACTTCAACTTGTTCAAGAAGAAACCCTAAATCTCAAATTTGCCCCATCTTGAAAGACCTCGGATCTGAAATCCTTGTTAGGTGCTTACACTCAAACGAACAAGAGGCTGAGAGGTTTCGGGTTTCTAATAATTGAAAGAAGGATGAACTGTTGCGACGGGCTGGTCCCCATCGGAGTTTCAAGGGTAACTTTAGTTTTGTTTTGCTTATCGCCTCGATAGAACATAATTTCTCAATTATTTTCATGGGTCAAAAACAGAACAAGACATCAATCTTTAAATTGGTAGATTTGGAGGTGGTCTCCTAGGAGCTGTTTCACCTAAGTTGGAAGGGTGGTTGTTTTGCTTTTTACTATTTTGTTGTTTTGCTTCCTTTGTTTTTGTTCTGTTGTGTACTCTACCAAATTCTTGCTGCTCTTATTTATTGAGTTTGGGGTGGTGGCAAAACAAAATTATTTGTTTGCCAATTTGAATCGTTGTTATTTATTTTATTATTACTTTTTTTTTTGTTGCTCATGCTATGGATGTTCTTATTGGATTTTATGCTCATGAAACTCTTTTGGGTTTCTATTGTATCTTGATTCATATCAGTTTTTTGGTTCTTGAAAATGTATGTTTCCGTTAAACCAGGTGGTTGGTGCTAAACCCAAAGCAATTTTGGCGAGAGAAAATAAGAAAGTAGCAGAGGTTTAGGGGCACTCTCAGAATCTCCACCTCTAGCTGAGCCAGTGCCTGAACCAGTTAAAGTGGAATTGCACGCTTCTGGTCCACCACTAGATCTATTGGTAATTTGGATAATAATTATTATTTTATGTTGGAAAACATTAATTTTTTAACTAGCCTATGTGAAGTAGCATTTAACTGAAGGGGTAATCTTTTATGTGTTTAAACGGGTCGGATAGGAAAGGGTAATCTTTTATGCGTCTTCAAAATAGTCCGGGCTGAAAGGGCAATAATTTATGTTTTCTCAAAACGGATTGGATAGGCCGAGGCAATTCTTTTGTGTGTGTCCCAATGCGTCGGATCAGTAGGGGTACTCTTTTATGTGTTCGTCGAATCAGGTGTAATATTTTATGTTTGTTCAAATGGGTAAAACTTGTAAAAAAAAATTTGTATAAAATTTGTAAGTTAAATAAAATCTGTTTAATCGCTTCATGTTAGAAACATTTTTATTTTTTTAATTGTGGATCAAATTTTTTTTATTACATTATTCATGTTTGTTGTAACATTTTCTTTTTTAAAAGCGGGTCAAATCGGGTTGGATTGGGCTGACATGCATGTTTATTATGAATTCAAGTTACCAAATCGACTTAAAATTACTAGAACTCTTAAACGGTTACTATCCAGACTGCACAAGGTTAAGACCGAACGAGAAAGCTAACTAGAGTACAGTAAAAGACATGTACCACAGATCGGATCATGAAGTCATCAGTTTGTGCTGGTCGGGCTAGAAAAAAAATTGGCCTGCAACTTTTATTATTTTAAGCCGCATAGTTTTGTTAGACTAGGCTGCAACTTTTGATCGATCTTAGGCTATACTGTTTTGTTACATTAGGTAATGAGGAAGTATACACAACATTGTTGCGAGGCTGGTAGACAAGTTTTAAATCTTTTTTCCTAAAATCTGAAGTTGCTAAATGCAAGTTGTTTGGCCACAATTCTTTGTGCAACTTCTGTGAATGACAGTAGATTAATAATTAAGCAGGTTCTAAGGAAGACTTTATCAATGGGATTCAAAAGGAGGTTATAATTCTCTTTTCTTTCATATCACCGGAAAATATTGATTAACTTACAAAGTGTTAAAGAACCTTCAATATTACATGAACTAAAAGAATGTTGTTTATTTAGAAGTAGCCATTTCCTGTATGATGCCAATGACCTATCATTGGATAGTGAAATTTTCATAGACCATGAAATAATAAACTAAAGTTGCTGGAATTTTACTTGGTTTGACTTCCAACCTTTTGACTTGTCTTGGTTTGACTTATACAACTTTAATACATCATAGATTAAAAATAACAAAGAAATTGGTTCTAATGTGATTACATCTCTCCAAATAACAAAGATACCAAACCCACAATGTGGACCGAGACTTGAAGTGGCTGGTAACTCAACTTCAAGATCTGAAAGTTATCATTGACTTGAAAGTTATTATGTAATGTTCTTGAATTTTGGTGGACCTGCACCCTATCGGCTTGTACAAGATTTGGCCTGTGCACCAGCCCGTTCATTCAAAAGGGCGGCTCATTCAAAAGCTATTACTTGGTTAGCATGTCAATATAAAATAATGTTAACAGTTTCATCCTTTGGGTAATAATTTAAAAAAAATTGTAAACTGTATTAAAGTTTGCAGTACTATTTATTGGCCGTATTTCATTGGGTAAAATTGGAACAGTAATTGGTTAGGCATATTATACAAACATTTTTATTGGAGTCGATGTTTAAACAAAGTTAGAAATTATGGATGTCGTCTGCTTCTACTAAATAAAATTTCAAGTGACTCGGATACATAATAGTAAGATGTCAAAAATTAGAAAAAGGTAATTTTATTCGGACACCTAACAGTAATAATAAAACACCCCCTCCCTCTCTATCTCTCTTTGTATATATGTATGTATATGTAGAGATATAGGGAGGGGAGGGTGTACCAATATTAACATCCTTAAAAAATGAAGAAACAAAACAAAGTAGGTAGACTTAATATACACCAACTTATCGGATATGTTGGAACCCTAACCCTTTTTTAGTCGAACCGTTGTTCATGACCTCTCCCAACACCACGACTTTGTTGTTTGCTGCCTAGGTTGCAAAGACTAGCTGACAACATCTTTGATTTGGTCACAAAACCGTAGCACTATCAACAGTACCACATGTTTTGTAGAAACCCGAACAAGCATGAATCTCAACAATGAAAACCCATGAACCAAAATAAAAAAAAGGATACAAAAACAAACAAAAATTGATGATGGATATGATTTTATGAAGACCATGTAGTTTAATGCAAACTTTTTTGCAAAATTTGGTTTTGGTTATTAACCCAAACTAATTGAACCGAACTAAAAAACTGATAATCTAACTAAATAAACCAAACCAATTAACCGATTTGTTAATATGTTAATAAGATAGATTAACCTGTAACTTTAGTTTCGGTTTCGGTTGAGACTAATAATCAAATTGAACCGAATCATGGACACCCTTAGAAATGCATGTGTTCCCCGCCGCATCGCGCGGGCACCATGCTAGTATATATATATATATATATATATATATATATATATATATTGTTACTAATTTGAAGTTCAATTGATTGAAACTTGGATGAAAGTCAAAGATGTAGTAAATTGTCTTAAGAAAATTGATATATAATACGCATATATTCATAATCCAAGTTATGGGAAAAAGATAAATTCTTAAATTTTTTTGAGATGTTTGCAAATGCAATTATAAAAAATTAGAAAAATAATTGGGTTTATTGTATTTATTTAAAAACTTTAGGTGGGAGTGCAATAAGTAAAAATAAAAGAAAGTGAAGTGCATTTAACAACCCTCTAATGTATGATAAATAGTATCCAAAGAACATTAAATCAAAAAGTCATTCTACTATTAAAAAACATATGTGTGATAAATAGTACACCAGTGTTGTCATATGATAATGAGTTGTTTTAGGTTACAGAATACATATGAATAATCATAACAAGTTGTTTTGACATAAAAAAAATTAAGACAAGTGAGATGATTAATGCGGAGTAGTCTATAAATGCAACACTCATGATGATTCATGTATACTCTTCTTTCGTACACCCTGATGGCTGAAAATTGATTTCCTTAAACCCCATAGACTCTAGAAACGAAATGGGAAAGATAATATCCAACCTAACGGTGGAGTGGTAAAAGAAGCTGGGAGTTCAAATTTAATGGATTGTAAAAAAGAGGTATAATAAAAAAAAGTGTAAAAAATAAGGGAAGAAATTAACAGTTCAATATATATAGGATTGAGATCAAATAGGAACCACTACCCTAGTTAGGAACCTTAGGAACCAATCTCAGCCATCCAACTTCAATCTTGATCATAAGGGTGAAAGTGTAAAATAAAAATCAAATCTTTTAATTATTTTAATCAAATAGTTTGTTTAACAATCAATTACATATTTACAAATACTCTCTCCTAATTAAAACCCTAATTCATATTTTTTATGCCCTTTCAAAAACCTCCCATCCCATAATCTTCTTCAATCTACGATCGTTCATATCAGCGCACTATGAGGTTTTTTTTTTCAACCACAACTTTGTCTTCGTTTCTTTTATTCACACCTTTGACTTCTTTTCTTTTCTATCATGTTTTAAAATTTAAATATTCCATACGTATCATTTTCCAACATTAAAAATTATAACTTTATAGTTTATATTATCCTACATAAAACGTATCGGTTATTAGGTTTTAATTTGTCGTTATTATTAATTTTGGTGACTAATCGAACCATAAAAAGAGTTTTGGTTTAAGTCATCGAAAATGTGTTCTGGTAGTATGATTTTAAATGAAAGAAAAAAAAACTGATATACATCAATGTATATCTGTGTCAACGATGATGATAAATGAAAAAACGAATATACATTGTATATACAGAGCTGTATTCAGTTTCATATAGCTTCCAGTCCAGATATACACCAATGTACATTTCGTTCATATACAAAAAGGAAGTAGTCTCAACATCTCTTATGGTGTACACTCATGTATTTAACTTACATTTCGACATAGATATACACCAAATGAATATAAACCAATATATATTTGTGTTGGTGATGATGATGATGAATGAAAGAAAAAAAAAACTGATATATATGTGTCGTTGATGATAATGAATGACCAAAAAAAGAAACTGATATAAATCAATGTATATCTGTGTTGGTGATGATTATGAATGAAAAACAAAAAATAAACTGACATACATGTGTGCATAACAATGTGAATCATATACTATTTAAAAAACGTATTTAAAAAAGAATTAAAAAACTATCTAATTGAAATTTAAAAAACAAAATAAAAAAAACGTATAATAAAATGAATTCAAAAACTAAATATATATAATTAACTAATTAACTTCCTATTTTGGTGGGTGGTGAAAAGTACAAAATTACCCTTAATCTAATTTAATTAATTAAATGAAGTTGCATTTAATTACAATCATGCCATTAGAGATCAATGGCTAAGATTGGTTCCTACTTAAGGTATGGTTCCTATTTGAACCCTACCCTATAAATATATATATATATATATATATATATATATATATATATATATATATATTGTTACTAGTTTGAAGTTCAATTGATTGAAACTTGGATGAAAGTCAAAGATGTAATAAATTGTCTTAAGAAAATTGATATATAATACGCATATATTCATAATCCATGTTATGGGAAAAAGATAAATTCTTAAATTTTTTTTGAGATGTTTGCAAATGCAATTATAAAAAATTAGAAAAATAATTGGGTTTATTGTATTTATTTAAAAACTTTAGGTGGGAGTGCAATAAGTAAAAATAAAAGAAAGTGAAGTGCATTTAACAACCCTCTAATGTAAGATAAATAGTATCCAAATAACATTAAATCAAAAAGTCATTCTACTATTAAAAAACATATGTGTGATAAATAGTACACCAGTGGGCCTTAACATTTGTTGTCATATGATAATGAGTTGTTTTAGGTTACAGAATACATATGAATAATCATAACAAGTTGTTTTGACATAAAAAAAATTAAGACAAGTGAGATGATTAATACGGAGTAGTCTATAAATGCAACCCTCATGATGATTCATGTGTACTCTTCTTTCGTACGCCCTGATAGCTGAAAATTGATTTTCTTAAACCCCATAGACTCTAGAAACGAAATGGGAAAGCTAATATCCAACCCACCGGTGGAGTGGTAAAAGAAGCTAGGAGTTCAAATTTAATTGATTGTAAAAAAGAGGTATAATAAAAAGTGTGTAAAAAATAAGGGAAGAAATTAACAGTTCAATATATATATATATATATATATATATATATATATATATATATATATAGGGAAGGGATAGTTTGAAAACTCACTTGAGTTGTGAGAACCATAGGAACTCTTTTGGACCCTTGATCAAACCAATCCAATGGTTGATATTTGATATTGAGTTTTTTTTGTCTTTTGTGTGATACATATTATTATTAGTTACAAAAATAATAAAAAGTTACAAACACCCTCTCTCTAAAAAAATTTAAAAACTTCAAAACCCCACTCTTTTGTCTCACAATCTTTTTGCATTCTGATTATATTTCTCCCAAAAAACCGTCGATCATCGAAAATAAAAACCACCTCCATCGTTGTTTTTGCCGTTCGAAAAATATAACCCCTCCATTAACAATCATCATTTGTTTGTCGGCCAATCTGAGGTAATTAGTTCCACCCTCTGTTTATAATTTGCGTTTGTTAACTCTGCTTGAATGTGGCGTAGGAATTGAACTTAGATTTTTGAGTGATTGAAGTTTATATCATCAACTATATGATTTACAGTATACGATAACTGAGTGTTAGTTTCATTTTGATAGATTATGTTTAACCTGATATAAGAAAAAAAACCCCTAAATTAGTATAACATTCATCGCATATGTTTTTTTGCATTAATAGATGCTAAATTATTAATTGTGGGCCTAGTGTTCGAATTTTACCCTAATTAGCATCTGTTAATTTTTTGCCTGTGTACTTGCCACTGTTTCTGTTTTATTTGCATTGGTGTAAAATTTCCCCTGTTTATAAATTATAAGCATAATTAGGAATGGATATTTTTACATTGGGGTAATTTTTGGTCCTGTTTTATGGTGGTTTTAACCTGGTATCAGGAGAAGAAAATATGGTGGCCGCTACCAGAAGTTCAAAACGAGAGCATGATGATCTATCGACCCTTGCAGACGTTGTTTGCCTAAGTTCGAGTAACAAAGGTATAAAAAGGGTTTGTTATAGATTGCACATAAAATTTTTCATGTTACGAAAAATTTTTGATTCCCCTGATTTGTTCATGTACAGTTGAAACGACGCCTGTGCGTACTCGCAAAAAACGGAGTAATGTATCCCTAGTTCAGCCCATATGTATAGGGTCGTCTACCGGGGGGGAGACTTCGTTGTTAGGGGGCATACGAAACAAAAAGAAGCGCACACGGGTTGATTCAGGCGTTGAATCGGATGATGATTATGTGTCTGACACGCCACTTCAACAGACAGACGTAAGTGCTCACCATCATCACAGGTGGGGGAGCTTGAAATCACGTTCATCTCCGAGGCAGCTTTTCTTGGGTATTTCAAGGCTTACTGCCAGGCAGCGCGAGGCCGTGTGTCAGATGGGCTTTGCCGAGTTGTTGGGTTTTGCTGTGGATGGGATCCCTATTAAGTTGGCTCACTATGTAGTAGATGCCTTCCACCCGGATAGAATGAGGCTGAAGTGTCGCCAACATGAAGTGAATATTGACGCAACTGTAGTGCAAAAGTTATTTGGTATACCATGTGGCGGCACTAAGTTCTCAAGTTTAACCGAACCACCTGAATGGCATCCAAAGTTGCGTGCCTGGCGCAATCGCTATCCACCAAACATTTATGTTTAAACGTCTTTGATTACGGAGAAGATACATGAAGATGCCTACGACGACATGTTCTTGTTCAAAGTTGACTTCATTATGCTGTTTGTAACCACGATGATCAGTTCTCATGGGAATGGCCTTTGCAGAGAGGAAATCCCAAAGTGTTTCACAAGTGAGACAATTTTTGAGAGTATCGATTGGTGCGAATTCCTGATCACTTCCCTACGAACGTGTAAGCAAAAGTGGAGACGAAGCGACCCAACATCTGCCTTCGCTGGTCCGTTAACTTTCTTGACGGTAAGCTTACCATTTAGCCTAAAAAATAATAGTGCGTTGTTTTATTATTTTATTAGTTGTTTTTTATTTACTCGGGGTACCTTTTTTTTTTGGAGGGGCAGCTACTATATGTGGATAGTGTAGAGCTTGTTGGTGGAATGAACACTCCAATTGGTGTTCGCGCAATGCATCACTGGTCGCAAGAGTTGCTAACCAGGCGCCATGATTATGAGATAAACCATGGTGGGTTCGGACTGGGTAGGTTAAAGGACGTCACCGTCGCTACAGTTGAAGCTGATGAGCTTGAGGTACATGAAGTGTTTTTCTTATGTTTTCTGTTGTATTTCACGTTTGTTGGTATTTTTTTTTAAAAAAACAGTATGTTTTGTTTTCTACCAGGGTGAGTTGCGCGCAGCACGTGCTGCTATGTCAGATTTGAAGGCGGCAAAATTGCGAGTGGCGTCAATGTTGTCTTCCTTGTGCTCGCGACATCCCAATAATACTAGCGTTGTCAGTTTAAAGGTTGAGTACGAGAAGGAGTTAGGCGTCAGGTGGGAATCGGTTTGTGGACCATCAACGCATTTTGCTACCCCGTCTAAGGTGATAGAAAAAGTGGTTACAGATTTGTCTAAGCAATACACGGATCCAGCACCGAATGATGAAGCGTTTACTTTTGAAGGTTAATAAACAACTGTTTATTTTTTTTCTCCCCTAAATGATCTGAATTTGTGTTTTGTTTTACCCAGGGGCACACGAGGAGTCGTCTGACTCAATCGAAAGACGTGTTCTACCGGGCGCTGTAGATGATAAGCACATTGTTGAACCTGGTGATTCATCAGATTCAAGTGCCGATGGTCATTGCTTATTTACCCGACATACCCCCATGGCTGCTGACAGTGCTCCATCGCCTGTCAATATGGGAAGTGTACCCATTGTCGAAGATGAAACTGCCCGTACCGGTACCCATTTTCTGACACTTTTGTGCTGATGTATAAAAACGCTGTATATATGTTATTCATTATTATTGATTATTATTACTGCTAAAATTTTCGTAGGTGTAAATGGAAAAGGCGTTGCATCGCCGGAGGCGTTGAAAAAGTGTGGCGCTGTTGGTTCTGAAGACCCATTGGTGGGTGATGTTGGTGGAAGTCCAGGAGTGGCTAAATCATTGGCAGCGGAGCTTGATGCGCACAGGAAGAGGTTTGGTCTTTCCACGATTTGGATCGGGTCTCATTGTATGTCCCTGCCCCTTTTGAAAAAAATAAAACTGTGATTCAGTGTGTTTGTGTGATTTTTACTCTTAAAAAACTTTTTAACCTTTGTTAACTTATGTTACAGGTCGTTGTTGACGATTTAAAACAGTGCCGGGCACCTCAAGTCATGTGCATGCGGGTTTGAGTCAGCCAACATTTAGCTTGGGCTTGACACAAGACATGCCACCTGCTGCAGAGCCCAATGTGAGTGGGCGTCAGAACAAAAGCTCAAGTCAACCAAGTTTCAGCCTTGGTCTCACGCAGGAAATCGCGACTGAACATGCTGTTAAGGATCCCATCCGTGTAGGTTGGTGTAAAGTTTAAACATTAAAGGGTACCTTTTTATGTTTTGTTTGTAATGTTTTTTTTTAATACTTCTTATTCTTTTGGTTTTTTGGTATTTTTTGTGTAGACGCGATTGAGTGCAGGGGTGTTTCGAGTCAACAGACTTTTAGCTTGGGCCTAACCCAAGATTCCGTAGATTTGTCGAAGATGGGTGGAGAAACAGCAGTGCGGGGGGTGGTGTTGCAGGAACAAAAGGATGGCCCAGTGACTTTAGAAAAGACCAATAGGGACAGCAAGGAAAAGGGTGAGTGTTGGAGCCTTTTTTTTAAGTGTTCCAATTTTGCCCTTCTGTACCAATGGTTTTAAGTGTTCCAATTTTGCCCTTCTGTACCAAAACAGATCCTGAATGCATCGCGACGTTGAAGACAAAACAGGTTTACCATGCCTCGGATAATTTGAAGACAACGCAGGTTCCAGTTGTACACCGGGGCGTGACTAAGAATATGGTGGCTAGGTTACCTGTTGTGTTGAATGATCGTGTAGAGCTAGCAACAACGAGTACACGGACGGAACTACTAGTGTGGGACTTCCTGTTCAGGACAAGTGAAAAAACAGAACTGATGGAGCAAGCAATTCGTGAGGCTAAGAAACAGTAAGCCCACAACCAAAAAAAAAAACTGTTTCTGTTCAGTTCATTTAAAAATTACATTTATTTTTTTGTGTGTTCTTTCGGTGGTTATTGTTGTAGGAAGGCCGCTATTGGAGGCGTTATAGATGAGGCAGACATCGACCCGACGGAGCATTACCCGTAAGTTTTTAATTTTATACAGCATAGGTTTTACACCAGTGTAAAAACACCCCCTAGTGTCTCCCGCCACCCGATGTTAATTTAGAGATTGCAGGTACGTCATGTTTGAGGACCGCTATGGTTTCCGAGCCGAGGCCCCGTTTCTGCAATCTTTGGCATTGGGCAGAAGGTTGTACGGATGTGTTGTAGATGCCTGGGTTGATGTCCTTAACAACGACCCGCTGTACCGTTCTGCAGGGGGGTTACAACGTTTGTTCCTTGCCACAAGCACAGTTGTGAGTACACAAAAAGGGTTTTCTTCCTTTTTTTTGTTCCTATTAATGTTGTTTAATTTTTTTTTAACTTTCTTATTTGTTTCCGCCGAATTTGACGTAAACACTTGGTGTGACGTAAACAGGTTGATTGGATGCTGGATGCAGATGGAGACGGAAACGCGCAGCGTGTAGCGGCTTTCAGAAGTGGTGTCTCGGGCGCGGTGCGTGGCAATCAGAGCCTAATGGATTTAAAGTCGTTTGACATGGTTTTTGTCCCCATCCTAGAAAAGGAGCACTACTACGTTGTTGTTTTCGACTTCAAACATGACGACATCTGCCTGCTGGATAACATTGCCCCCAAAAAGTCGCTAGTGGTGCTATCTGAGAGCAGCCTTTACGTGGTTAAGAGCACGCCATACAAAGTGGTAAAGAACACTATATAACCATTCTCCATTCTTTGTATTGTATTGTCCATATTTTGATCACGCAACTTATAGCGCTATAAACCCCAAATAAATGCAGAAACATATGTTCGTTGAGTACATAACGTTGGTGAACCACCTGAAGGCGACTGTGATGAGCGAATGCGCCGTGAGGCCAGTTGTTTTACCTTGGAAGACGTACAAGAACACCAGCGACCGTGGGGTATTTGTGATGCGGCACATGGAGAATTACTGCGGGGTGTCGGCACGTTTCAACTATGGGTTTAGCTTGAATGGTAAAAGGAAACAATCACAGGTGGACACTTTGCGGAAGAGATTCGCAGCGAGCATCCTGCTGTCGGGGGCAAACATCTACAAGGATCGGGTTTGGCGTGACGCGGTGAGCATCTAAGGCTACCATTCACGGTGTGTGTCTGCTGGATTGGGTTGCTCTTCTGTTGTTATTTCAACAAAACAATTATTATGTCCACTAGGTTAAGTGCTTTTGGGTGGGTTGAAAAGTAGACAGTAAATATTTATGGTATGCTGGAAATAGTAGACAGTATGTCGACATATTTTGGTGTGGTTATATGTCGTGCTACTAAAAATAGTTACTAAGTTTTAAGTAGTAGTTATTTTTCTTTTGGATATTTTTGCTGTGAACTGTTATAAATTGCTAGTTGGTTTACATAAATGCTAAAAATAGAAAAGTTATTGTCTGCAGTGAATGTTTACACCGGTGTAAATTCTTATAACAAAATTAATGACACATGCCAAAAAAAGAAGGTTAGATAACACATGCCAAAAAATGTTTTTTTCCCTGTCATACAATGTAAAATGTGTTTACACCCGTGTAAAAAAGGTAATAATGTAAAAAAAAAAATACATGGCCCACGTCATTTACATGGCCCCTTTATCTTGTGATATGTTTTAAAAAATACCATTCCATGACCCCAGTTGAGTTTGTTTTACACCGGTGTAAACCAGTTTCTTATTACATGGCCCACTTGTATTCCATTTAAAACTGGCCCACATTAAAAACCTGATGGTTTTACAACAGTGTAAAAAAAAGATTCCCCCATCACGTGATCTGAATAAAAATAACAGTCCACGTCATTAGATGGCCCAGTTATATTCCCATTCGTTTGTCTGTCTATATTTACACCGGTGTAAATAGTATGGTATGGCCCCACTTTATCTGGTGATTTTATTTAAAAAAACCATTAGACGGTTCACACTTGAACCCCCCTGTTTGGTTTTACAACAGTGTAAAAAAAAGACAACCCATGACGTGACTTGAATAACAAAAATGTCCACGTCATTAAGTGGCCCACTTATATTCCCATTCTTTTGTCTTTGTATTTTTACACCGGTGTAAATTGTATAAAAAATACATGGCCCCTTTATCTTATGATATTTTTTAAAAAATACCATTCCATGACCCCAGCTGAGTTTGTTTTACACCGGTGTAAACTAGTTTCTTATTACATACCCCACTTTTATTCCATTTTAAAACTGGCCCACATTAAAAACCTGATGGTTTTACAACAGTGTAAAAAAAAGATTCCCCCATCACGTGATCTGAATAAAAATAACAGTCCACGTCATCACGTGGCCCCACTAATATTCCCATTCTTTTTGTCTGTGTATTTTTACACCGGTGTAAATGCTGTGGGATGGCCCCCACTTTATCTTATGCTTTTCTTAAAAATACGTTTACATACCCAGCTGAGTTTGTTTTACACCAATGTAACCAGTGTTCTAGTTACATGGCCCACTTTAAAAACCCTGTACAGAAGGTATAGAATGATCCTATCTTTCTAACTTTACCCTGGTGTAAAAAGGTATATAGTAGCCTCTGTTCCCATGAACGACAAAAGTAGGTGTAAAAAAAGGAACAAATATAAAAGTTCTGTGGCTGTGCCCCCAATCAACATAAAAAAAAAGACACTTACTGTTTTTTTTTCAACCAATTAAATGATTGTTGCCACTCACCAAGTACACAATCTTTTGTGATTCCATGGGCCCACGTTTAAAATTTTTCCACTACTTATACCATGCTTTTGGTACCCAAAAAAACCGGAAAAGTCAGTTGCTAACAAAGATAGGCAAAACAAAATGGTTTCTTTGTTATATTTGTTTTTTTATATATTGTTTATATTTGTTCAGTTTTCCCTTTGGCTGATATTTGTTATTTTACTTGATGATGACTGTGCAGGCATGAGTGGCAATGAAGAGAGGCCTCATAAATTCCCACGTAATGACAGGAAAGGCAAACTAGTGCAAGTGTGGCATCGTTCGCAAATGGGGATACGCCCCGGGTCAACCACTCCACCGCCCCCGCCTATGTTGACTAATCCTGCACTGATGCAGCCTCCCCGCCAACATGTGTTGAGTAGTACTCCGCTGATACCGCCACCGCCCCCTTATAGAGGTAGGGCTGCGGTACGAGCTTATGACCGAGGCAAGTCCCTGGCGCATGATGCGTACGGAGCCAGGCCGTCATATTGTCCACTGCCGTTGCGCTCCATCCCCGCGGGTCACGGGGGATCTCAACCCCACGGTCGCTATGTCAGCCAGCAACCAACCTGGGCGGGGCGCGCTAACGAAGGTAACAGGCGGGGGGGGGGGGGGGGGACTGAAGTCAAATTGCTTGATATGGGATGGGGGTTACCATTGGGTGATGATGGGCAACCACTTGTGCCGGATACTAGTCCTAACGTTGGCGGGGGGTCAAGAAAGACCCGCCTTCGCAAAACCACAGGAGACTCCACATCAGGAACGGCAAAAGCCCCCATACCCGTGGACGACTACACAGACCTTGAAGACGACCTAGCTGGTTTTGACTGGCCCTCAGACGACGAAACTGACTCTGATGCAGTTATGTCGCCAAAAGGGCATTGGTAGAGAAGTACCTGGAGTTCGGCTTACATGCGGTCAAATGTATCTAAAAAATAATGTAGGTGTGATGGCGTGTCCTTGTTATGTTTAATGTTTCCAACTTGGGGCTGGAGCTTTTTACACAGGTGTAAAATGGTCCCCCACCCCTGTTCTGTTATGTTTAATGTTTTATTTCCCTATGTGGTATCCATGCATGTTTAAGGCTTTTACACTTGTATAAAAATGGGGCCTGGTCAACTGTGTTATCCATGCAAACCCAGAAAAATTTCCAAACAAGCCACAACAAACATATGCGCAAAAAAAACACCAGCTAAACAGAAAGAGATAAAAGCGATATATTTTATAAGTAAAACCAAACAGCACGACATAAACCTCCCACCACCCCACCCCACCCAATATTTGGGTTATTGTTTTTACATACATACGCCAAAAAAAAAGCATCCCGTGGAACTGCTACTAGGTAATTTAGATGGTTTTAATAAAATGCCCGTTCTGCACAAAACGACATAGCTCTGTGCGGAACAAACATTTACACCATGACCCAAAAAAAACCCGACGGCTCGGCAGTTTGTTACAGTTTCATATTGAATTTATAGTTAAACAGTTTTACCACAAAAAGATGCAGAATATCACGGGGCTGGGCGGCTGTTCATACACATCTAAGGCGCTGGTTCTTTGTTCTTCGTTGGGCAGTTCCTGGAATCATGGTCAGTCACAAATTCAAAGCATGTCTTGCACTGACGAGGGTGCTTCTTCTTCTTGTTTTCAGCCTTCTCGCCAGGTCCCACGAGTCGACGATTAGTGCCGCTGCCCTTGTTCCTTATACCCTGCGGATTGGTGCACGAGACTTCAACATCTTCTGGTACCCCCAACAGGTCAGCAATCACATTCACGTCCCCCCGTCTCCCCCTGAAGTTGCTCGCTGCTGCTCCTTAAAACATCATCCTTGATACACTTGAGTTGTTTTGAAAACATGGATAAACGATCAGGTGAAACGCTTAGTCGATCAACACATTGATTAAACATGTCAAGCAGCGCATTTCGCATAACAGCATTGTCGGTGTGGTCAACTCCATAGCGCGCGTCTACACTGAACACAGATTTTGGTAAGACGTCGGGCCTCCACCTGTCCATGATGTACTTCTCGGGGATTTCCTGAACTTTGGTGTATCTGAAAACACAGAAAATGTGCCTGCACAAGTATCCAATTCGGGTCCAGGAATTGCATGAGCATGTTACATCACTGTTGGAGTGGACCCTAACCTGTGTTCAAGAACAAAATATTTTAGACAAAAAAAAAATTAAAAAAAAAAAGACAAGAAAAACATCTAAAAATAATAAAACAGTTCGAGATAGTACCGTGTAGTCGTTAACCGGATCTGTGCGCTTGTCAAGGTGGGTTACAGTGTACACCTTTACCCCATCAACTTCATCTTGTTTGGTGATGAAACACCACAGCAACGACTTCTGAATTTCCTTTCGAACTTCATGGAATATTGTTTGGGAATAAATCATGGCGCATTGCTTTTCGATCGCCACGCCGGTCTTAAATTCAGGAAGGCGAAAGTCAGTTTGATGCTCCGCAACCCTTTGCCTGTATCTTTGAGAGTCCATCGTTGTATCAAAACACAACAAAAACTGCACAAGCGTATTCGCCCAGCTAGAATTAACTTTGAATGACGCGTTCGAGCTTTCACACCGGGATGTTGTCTTCATAAGGCACGACATTGGAATTTCACGAAAGTAGGCGGGTACCCACATCTCCCTGATATTAAACATGTCTCGCAGCCATTCATGATCTGCCAGGCCGTACTTGTCAAGCAACTTCTCCCACCGGCTTTCGAACTTGGACGGTTTTATGTACACATTCCAGACCAACTTATGGATTGCCGCCCGTACTTCTGAGTTATCATGTGCACCTCCTACAACCTGTTTTTTGAAAAAAAATAATCCAGTGGGCATGAGTTTTTGGTTTCTCAAAATAAAAAGTAACAAACAGCCATAAGAAGGCAACTCTTTGTACCTTCGCGGGCAATTTCTTCATAATGTGCCACATGCATAACCGATGCTTGGACTCGGTAAAAATAGCAGCCACAGCTTGCTTCATAGCTGGGTCCTGGTCCGTCAACACCAACTTTGGCTGCTTCCCATGCGCTCCGAGAAACGTGTTTAGCAGCCAGCAATACGACTCGATGGTCTC
The DNA here is from genome assembly GCA_032199755.1 of Ambrosia artemisiifolia. Classification (NCBI taxonomy): domain Eukaryota; kingdom Viridiplantae; phylum Streptophyta; class Magnoliopsida; order Asterales; family Asteraceae; genus Ambrosia; species Ambrosia artemisiifolia. Next base: position 46,282,962 of record CM063523.1, read on the forward strand.
ATTAAACAGCAAACCCGCACCAAAAGTAACACAGCGTTTGTTATTATCCACACTAGTAAAGGGGACGAATATCATATTGTACCTGGGCAAAAAGTAATAACGGGACTTAAAATTAAAACCATACTGAAAAAAACAACCCTCGTAAAAAAATAAAAAACGACACAGAAGTAACCACTTTACCTGTTTGTTTGGTAAGTCGCATCGAATGCAAGCACATCACCGAAAGCTTGGTAATTAATCTTTGATATCTCGTCTGCCCAGAAAACATATCTCGTCTCGCCGTTTACAAGGCTATACTTAAAAGAAAAATTTGGCAAATTCTTAACCCTATCGTTCAGCTTGTCAACCATCATCTGTGAATCCCTGTTCCCAATGAACATGCGGATACTCCTGGCGAAGTTCTTGTAATCAACCGGGGTGCCCTTCACATTGTGGTGTCCACCTTTTAAGCTGACTTGCATCTTGTGTGCTACTGAGGGCCCAACCTTGTTGAGGCTTACGCGGTGGATAAATTCCTTAGTAGCAAAATCCAACTTCCTTCCAATTTTGGTCAAATCTCTATTGTACGACGGGACCAACATGTGATTGTGGCTCTCTTCAAAATGATAAATCTCCCACAACAACGTAACGTTGCATAACTTCGCTCTCACACTGGCTTTGCAATCACACACCTGGAAAGTTGACTGCCTAATTTTTAACGAAGTTTCATCCAAGGAGTCGAATTTCCTTTTTGTTTGGGGTTTCCCTGACTTGGAACACAGAATGTAACTATGGGTGACAATGCCTTTAACCCTTTTTACAGTACCAATCCTAGTAGAAAAGCCACAATTCTCAGCATACGTCTCATACATTTGTACCACGTCTTGCCACTCCCTATACTTCGCTTTCATGTCCGACTTTATCGCCTCGTCTACAATTGGTTTCCAGTAACGAGTACCATTTGGGGTAAACCAATATGCGCAACCAGATCCTACAAAACAACAACAACAAGGGTCCACATAAAATTGTTATACTTCTACAGAAAAAGAAAACAAAAATATACCAACAACACTCATCTTATGTGACAAAAATAATAAAAACCCAGTTTACATAAACCTTCCCATGACACTAAATGAGCCATTTTTTTTGGGGACTTTACCCCAGTGTAAAATACAAACGTTCGCATGCATACCCCAAACAACTGAGCTATAAAACAAAACAGTTATCTTATATGAATAACAGAAACAAAACAAACATTATACATATAGGGGGGGAGACAAAATAAAAACACAAGAACACATATATCAAAATGACAAAAAAAAAAAAGCAAATCACAAAAAAAAACCAAACGATCATCTTATATGACAAAAAAAAAAAAAAAACCAGTGTAAATAAACAACCCCATGTCACTAAATGAGCCACTTTGGGGGGTTTACCCCAGTGTAAAATACAAACGTTAGGATGAGTACCCCAAACAACTGACCTATAAAACAAAGATTGGTCTTATATGAATAATGGCAACAACAAGCATTATACATACAGAAAAAAAGTGAAAAAAACATCAGAACACATGTATGAAAATCACAAAAAAAAAAAAAAACCAAAATCACACAAAATACTTATCCCTACTTACAAATTATTACAAAAATAAAAACAAAATCACAAAAAAACAAAAACCCCAACGAAAAAAAAGGAAAAAGGTATAACAAGGGGAAAATTACCATCTTCTTCAACGTGTGCCGGTTGGCTAATGGGGGATATGTTGACTTGTTCAGCAGACGAACTACCTTCTTCGAGTGAAAAAACCCCACCAATAGTTTCCTCCGACTCGACCACCCTTTTCCCCTTGTCAGGTACCGATCGCAAATTGCTCTCCAACGAACCATTCTCTGCTTCGGAGCTAGTTGGTGGACCTTCTGCAAGGAATCTAGCGACATCCTGTAGATCTTGTTCAGTGAAGAATTCAATACCGTTCGGACCATCATTTGGATCATCCATGCTCACGAGAAAAACAAAATGGTTAGGGTTTACTTGGTTATTTGGGGGTTGTGCCTGATCTGCATGTGTTGTGTGTGTTATTGAAGCTTTGTGTGTGAGTTTATATGTCCATTATTGATCTCATAGTAATATAATAATGGTGGGCGGGAAAAAAAACATAGGGATAATAAATTTGGCAGTGTGTGTGTAAGGTACTTATATTATTAATTAACAATTTGATGATTGTTAATGAGAGATAATAATCTCTAATGGACAATAATACCCATGATTATAATATACACAACCAGCCTATTTGTAGCTTTGTGATTGGCCTATACGAGTTCTCAAGTTCTCACAACTGGAGTGAGTTCTCAAATGATCCCAATCCTATATATATATATATATATATATATATATATTGTTACTAATTTGAAGTTCAATTGATTGAAACTTGGATGAAAGTCAAAGATGTAGTAAATTGTCTTAAGAAAATTGATATATAATACACATATATTCATAATCCAAGTTATGGGAAAAAGATAAATTCTTAAATTTTTTTTGAGATGTTTGCAAATGCAATTATAAAAAATTAGAAAAATAATTGGGTTTATTGTATTTATTTAAAAACTTTAGGTGGGAGTGCAATAAGTAAAAATAAAAGAAAGTGAAGTGCATTTAACAACCCTCTAATGGAAGATAAATAGTATCCAAATAACATTAAATCAAAAAGTCATTCTACTATTAAAAAACATATGTGTGATAAATAGTACACCAGTGGGCCTTAACATTTGTTGTCATATGATAATGAGTTGCTTTAGGTTACAGAATACATATCAGTAATCATAACAAGTTGTTTTGACATAAAAAAAATTAAGACAAGTGAGATGATTAATACGGAGTAGTCTATAAATGCAACACTCATGATAATTCATGTGTACTCTTCTTTCGTACACCCTGATGGCTGAAAATTGATTTCCTTAAACCCTATAGACTCTAGAAACGAAATGGTAAAGCTAATATCCAACCCACCGGTGGAGTGGTAAAAGAAGCTGGGAGTTCAAATTTAATGGATTGTAAAAAAGAGGTATAATAAAAAGAGTGTAAAAAATAAGGGAAGAAATTAACAGTTCAATATATATATATATATATATATATATAGGCTAAAGCTAAGGAGGAAACCCAAGAATTTGAAAAAACCCAAGCAAACCCAATAAGTGGTCCACATTCTTCCACATCACCCCTAAAGTTTAATATTTGTTTATTAAGGCAAGGTTATTTTAGTAATTTACCCCCTTTCACCACATATATATTGATTTCTTTCTCTCTCCCATTTCAAATTTTCATTTTTCCCTCCCCTGATCTTCTCCCTCGTCTGTGTTTTTTTTTTTTTGAAGATTCAACCACCAACACCATCATCTTCATATCTAACCTCCATAATCTTGATTTCCAAACTCGAACAATACCCTCGTAACGTCGTCAGCATCGTCAGCATCGTCGGAGAAGGCCACCGGAGAAGATAACCGGAGAAGACGACCGGAGAGAGTACCAGGTGTTTTTCAGTGCCTGAATCTTATTTCCATATTTTTATCTCCTTCCATGTTGCTTTTTATGTTTGATTTTTTTATTAAGTTGTAATCAAAATCTTTTGTTTGTTGAATTGTATTTCAGTGGTTGAATCTTATTTCCAACTGATTTCTTTATTTTTTTTTGTTGAATCACTTCTGTTTTTGATAGAAACACAATTGTGAATTTTTATTTTTTGAAAAATGCCCCCTGTTTTGTAAAATTTTTTTCTGATAAATTATAGAATTCAAGTCTAGACTTTTTTATTAATCTTTTTTTGTAATTGCTGATTATGGAACACCACCAATATAATATAAAGTCATTTTGGTTTTGAATTATTGTAAAATAATAGTACATTTTCTGAGTGTAATCGAATCCATCGAAGACATATCTTTGTATCTTTGTATAATCTTTGTGTTTAGCTAGACTGTTACGTGTGTACCATATCATACTCTGTTCTCTGTTCATTGCAGATTAGATAAATGTTTGTCTGTGTTTTTCCTGTTACACGTGTAATACCTGTGTGTTCTTGCATCATGCCTGTCTTTTTTTTTTTTTTTTTTTATCATGTATGAGTTTTTTTATTTTACGTATGTCTGATTTTCAGATATATTATAATAATCAACTTTAGCCTTTTTATTAATCTTTTTTTGTAATTGAAACTATTGAAAAAGAATTTTTTTTTTTTTTTGGATTATTGATTATGGAAAAATACTAATATACTATAAAGTAATTTAGGTTTATATCTCTTTGGACCCTATCATCTAGATTTTAGCGTTTCTTTATCGTCTATACTTTCTTATAATCTTTGTGTTTAGTTAGAATTTAGCTTAAGTTTTCGTTTCTTTATCGTCTATACTTTCTTATAATCTTTGTGTTTAGTTTGACTGTTACGTGTGTAGCATAACTTTTTTTCAAAAATATAATATGATTTCTGTGTTTTAGCATATCAAACTGTGTTTTCTGTTCACTGCAGATTAGATAAGTGTTGTTTTTTCAAACTCTGTTCATGTTACACATGTAGTAATCGTGTTTTTTTCTCATGTATGAGTTTTTTTTTAACTAATGACACAAAAAGGATAGAAACTTGTTAAATTCCCTCTTTTTGTTAAATTCTTTTTCAGGTATATTATAATCTAGATTTTAGCTTAAGTTTTGGTTTCTTTATCGCCTATACTTTCGTATAATCTTTGTGTTTAGTTAGAATTTAGCTTAACTTTTCGTTTCTTTATTGTCCATACTTTCTTATAATCTTTGTGTTTAGTTTGACTGTTACGTGTGTAGCATAACTTTTTTTCAAAAATATAATATCATTTCTGTGTCTTAGCATATCAAACTGTGTTTTCTGTATGAGTTTTTTTTTTCATTAAAGACACAAAAAGGATAGAAACTTGTTTCCAGAATGAATTTGCAGAACGTTGTGATATGTGTTTTCTGTTTTATTTTTTTTTTCCAGTGTGTTCTTCTGTTTTTAAGGTCGGGTGTTACGTGTGTAGCGTATCTGTTTTGTAGTCAAAGTTTGCTTTTTATACCAGCAAAAACTGGATGCTGGGTGCAGACTACAGATGGTTTTATGTGTTTCCAGAAAAAAACCTGTTACACATGTAACAATCGTGTTTTCCCACCTTTAGTTATACAGTATTTTTTTTTTTGCTTTTTGCATGTATTAGTTTTTTTTTACCTATATTTTGTTAACAGAAAATAGTTTTTTTTCCCTGTTTCATATTTCTAATGTCAACACTTACTCTTCTATAACATACGTTACAGGTTCTGTTTTTTGTCAAACCATGGATTCCAACCCCAACACTCCGCCTTCGGAGGTTTTTGAGGGCTGTCACCATCTTATCCCAATTGTACACGACCCACCTCAAAATGAACCAGACATTGCTCCTGTTGCAGCCGAACCTGAACCACCCCCACCGGTAGATTTGGTCATCCCTCCTGTTGCAGCCGAACATGACCCCGCCCCCCCCGTTGCCCCCGACATTCCGCCATTACAACCGGTTATACCCGTACTGCAGGCGGACGATTGGTTTGAAAGTGACGAGGATTTTGATTGGAATGCGGCCTTTGATTACGCCTTCCCCGATGAATATCCGCCACCAGAAGAGTACATGACACCGGAGGATGATGTGGATGATGTAAATCACACACCTGAATGGGCGGTTGGTTACGAATCAGACCCAGGGGCTGAATATGAAGAACCATATGAACCTAAACTTAACAAACCCGTGCTGCCGTTCACGTATCCGGGAGGTGAGCGTATTAGGGCTGAATGGGAGGGTATAGGTTATACTGAGGAACAGTGGGCTTTTTATGCAAAGTATGGTTATCGGATGCCGTCAGTTACTGTTGGTTGCAGTGCGGGATGTCGGGGTTATTGCATGCATGGGCGGGGTATGAATATTTAATTGTATGTTTTGTTGTTGATACAGTTTCATTGTAATATATTTATTGACTATTATCTTTTAGGCGGATGAACAATATGATGTATCGCTTTTTTTATTAGTATGTTTTTCTGCAAGTTTTTTGTAATGTAATACAATGTAGTACTACTTTAACAAAAATGATATCGGCTGTTGAATCTTAACATATGTTACCAACCCAGAACAGTTTCATTGTAATATAATTTCATGTTACAGGTTGAATCTTAAAAGTACTGAATATTAAAAGTACTGAATATCAAAAAATAACCATATGGACCTTTCGTTACGTATGCAACAACTCTGGTGCTGGTACAGTGAAACCAAAACAAAATGTTGTAATAAAAAAATTAACAGGTTAGGATTTTTCTAAATTCATATAAAACTATCGTAACGGATTTTACGTACGTAACAACACTGGTGCTGGAACAATTTCCATGAATATGTGAATCTGATTGATGAATAAAATATTCTTTTAATAAACTAAAATTCTGATTTTTGTCAACAAAAAAGTATGAGAGAGAATGTTGGAAAGAGAAGGTTGGTGTGAGAAAGAGAGAGTGAGAGGTATGATTGATTTGATGGAGAGAGAAGAGGGTGTAAATGACTCTTATACCCTTTTTTGTCATCTTCCAACTATATAATATTAACATTTAATCATGACCCTTGATCAAGTGGAATGGATGGTTTGGATGAAGTTTGCAAGGTTTTTTCAACTTTTTGTGGTTTCCATTTTAACCATCCCCTATATATATATATATATATATATTGTTACTAATTTGAAGTTCAATTTATTGAAACTTGGATGAAAGTCAAAGATGTAGTAAATTGTCTTAAGAAAATGGATATATAATACACATATATTCATAATCCAAGTTATGGGAAAAAGATAAATTCTGAATTTTTTTTTGAGATGTTTGCAAATGCAATTATAAAAAATTAGAAAACTAATTGGGTTTATTGTATTTATTTAAAAACTTTAGGTGGGAGTGCAATAAGTAAAAATAAAAGAAAGTGAAGTGCATTTAACAACCCTCTAATGTAAGATAAATAGTATCCAAATAACATTCAATCAAAAAGTCATTCTACTGTTAAAAAACATATGTGTGATAAATAGTACACCAGTGGGCCTTAACATTTGTTGTCATATGATAATGAGTTGTTTTAGGTTACAGAATACATATGAATAATCATAACAAGTTGTTTTGACATAAAAAAAATTAAGACAAGTGAGATGATTAATACGGAGTAGTCTATAAATGCAACACTCATGATGATTCATGTGTACTCTTCTTTGGTACACCCTGATGGCTGAAAATTGATTTCCTTAAACCCCATAGACTCTAGAAACCAAATGGGAAAGCTAATATCCAACCCACCGGTGGAGTGGTAAAAGAAGCTGGGAGTTCAAATTTAATGGATTGTAAAAAAAAAGGTATAATAAAAAGAGTGTAAAAAATAAGGGAAGAAATTAACAGTTCAATATATATATATATATATATATATATTGTTACTAATTTGAAGTTCAATTGATTGAAACTTGGATGAAAGTCAAAGATGTAGTAAATTGTCTTAAGAAAATTGATATATAATACGCATATATTCATAATCCAAGTTATGGGAAAAAGATAAATTCTTAAATTTTTTTTTGAGATGTTTGCAAATGCAATTATAAAAAATTAGAAAAATAATTGGATTTATTGTATTTATTTAAAAACTTTAGGTGAGAGTGCAATAAGTAAAAATAAAAGAAAGTGAAGTGCATTTAATAACCATCTAATGTAAGATAAATAGTATCCAAATAACATTAAATCAAAAAGCCATTCTACTATTAAAAAACATATGTGTGATAAATAGTACACCAGTGGGCCTTAACATTTGTTGTCATATGATAATGAGTTGTTTTAGGTTACAGAATACATATGAATAATCATAACAAGTTGTTTTGACAAAAAAATAATTAACACAAGTGAGATGATTAATACGGAGTAGTCTATAAATGCAACACTCATGATGATTCATGTGTACACTTCTTTGGTACACCCTGATGGCTGAAAATTGATTTCCTTAAACCCCATAGACTCTAGAAAAGAAATGGAAAAGCTAATCTGCAACCCACCGGTGAAGTGGTAAAAGAAGCTGGGAGTTCAAATTTAACGGATTGTAAAAAAGAGGTATAATAAAAAGAGTGTAAAAAATAAGGGAAGAAATTAACAGTTCAATATATATATATATATATATATTGTTACTAATTTGAAGTTCAATTGATTGAAACTTGGATGAAAGTCAAAGATGTAGTAAATTGTCTTAAGAAAATTGATATATAATACGCATATATTCATAATCCAAGTTATGGGAAAAAGATAAATTCTTAAATTTTTTTGAGATGTTTGCAAATGCAATTATAAAAAATTAGAAAAATAATTGGGTTTATTGTATTTATTTAAAAACTTTAGGTGGGAGTGCAATAAGTAAAAATAAAAGAAAGTGAAGTGCATTTAACAACCCTCTAATGTAAGATAAATAGTATCCAAATAACATTAAATCAAAAAGTCATTCTACTATTAAAAAACATATGTGTGATAAATAGTACACCAGTGGGCCATAACATTTGTTGTCATATGATAATGAGTTGTTTTAGGTTACAGAATACATATTAATAATCATAACAAGGTGTTTTGACATAAAAAAAATTAAGACTAGTGAGATGATATTAATACGGAATAGTCTATAAATGCAACACTTATGATGATTCATGTGTACTCTTCTTTCGTACACCCTGATGGCTGAAAATTGATTTCCTTAAACCCCATAGACTCTAGAAACGAAATGGGAAAGCTAATATCCAACCCACCGGTGAAGTGGTAAAAGAAGTGTTGGGACAAAGAGGATTGACGAAACCACCTTTTGATAACCTTAGTCTATTTCATATCTGCCTAAGTATAGAACTGCTGAAGAACAAAAAAAGAAGTACTGAAGAACAAACACCAAAGTACTGAAGAGTAAAACTCATCAGAAGTTCTGAAGTCTAACCAGACATTTCACTGAAGAACTACTGAAGACAAACTGCTCATCAGCAGTTTGTCACTCATCAGCACTTTGCATTAGAAGCTTCTAATCGACTGAAGATCAGCAGTTTCTACTTTTGATTATTATATAGTTTTGTTAAAGTCTTGATTACAAGTTTCGATGTAAAGACTTTAGTAACCTTATCTTTAGCCGAAATATCTTAGATTACTTCAGACAAAGGTTTAGTCCTTTGGTCTATAAATAGATGAGTTTGTTCATCTATTTTATATATGTGATTTTGTGTAAAATCTTTCAACTTATATTGAAATCCTTCGGCTTTAAACTTATAATTCCATTTCACATCTGAGAAACATAAATTGCTATTACTGCTTTATACTTAACTGTATTTATTGTTTCTCATTTATTGTTCAGTCAAGGGGGAGTAATAACTCCTCATCAAAGTGATCTTTTAGACCTTTGAACACTTGTATTTCCGCTGCTTAATAACTCATATACAAATCTGATAACACATAAGTGTTCATAAACATAGCCACTGATCCAACAATTGGTATCAGAGCTCTGGTTAATCTGATCAAAATCAATCTAACAAATTGAGATTCAGACACAGGCTCAATATTGATATTCAATAAAAAGGATAAAAGGCTCACTTTTTAATCCATCACTTTAAGGAAGTATTGACAAATCCAAACTTCTTAAAAATGGATCCCTACAATACTGGATCTGCCAACAAACCTGCTATGTTAGTCAGAAATGAATATAACATATGGTCAAAAAGGTTGGCACATACTATTTCACAAACAAACACCGGATGTTGGAGGTCTGTAGTTTTTGGACCTCACAAACCAGTTGTTAGTGATCCAGAGGGTAAGACTGAAAGACCAAAAGACCCAAAAGAATACACGGAGGAAGATTTCCAAAAATTTGAGCTTTATGCAAAAGCTTTCTCCATGTTGGCTATGGCTCTCCCAAATGAAATTTATGCTGGCCTTTTACACTGTGAAAGTGCCAAAGAGCTGTGGGATTGCCTAAAAGAGCAGTTTGCAGGAACTGCTGAGGTGATAGCCAACATCAGAGAAATATTGGCTCAACAATATGAAACTTTTACTTACATAGAAGGAGAAACTTTAACTCAACAGTTTGAAAGATTTTCTTCACTTATTTCTGAGTTAAAAATTAATAATCAGATCTATTCAAATGAATCTATGTTACATAGATTTTTAAGATCTCTGCCTTCTAAATGGGAAACTTACTCTATAGTCCTCAGAACAAGTTCAGATTTTAACACCTTAAACCTAACTAGGTTACATGGTAAATTGTTAACTTTTGAAAGAGAAATTAATCAAAAGAAAAAGTTGCAAGAATCTGGTAAAACTGCTGATGACTATACTCCGGGTAGCACAGCCTTATTAGGACAAGACTCACCATCCTGTTCTAATAATTTTGGTTCTTTTGACCAAATTGACATAACAGCTGGGATCTCATCAGATGGATCTTTCCCAGCTTATGACAATGAAGAACTGAGTCAAACTGCTGACAACATGTGTTTCATCATGGATGATTTAAAATATTTCAGCAGTGATGACTTGGAAGAAATGGAAATATTGCACCTACTGGCCCTGTTAAGCTTAAAAACTAACAAATTTTATAAAAGGTCAGGAAGGAAATTTCCAGGACTAAACAATTCAACAAAAGTTGGTCTTGACAAATCTAAACTGAGATGTCATAAGTGTCAAAAGTTGGGACACTTTGCTAGAGAGTGTAGAAGCTCTAGCTACAACCAACCAATGTCCTCTGGAAATCAATATAACCCCTCATATAATAGGAATAATGGAACTAATGGGAGTGCTCATTTTGTACAGGCACAAGCTCCACATGTTCAATATGTGCCACAAGTACAATATGTCCAGATGCCTGCTCAACAACAACAGCAGCTCATGCCTCCATTTCCAACTGCTCAACAACCTGCACAAACTCAACAACCCCCTCAGCAACAAAGCTTATTTACCTCAGGGTATGTTGACTGGAGCAGTCTTCCTTATGACACATCAGAATGAAGTCAGGATGCAGACAATAAGGTCTATGATGTCAACTGGGGAGAACCTGATAATGGCAGAAAGAACTTTGCCTTAATGGCTTTTGAAGGATACTCTTCAAATTCTGCTCTCACACAGGTATCACAACAATCTCTGTTAAAGCTTTGCACTAAATCTTGCAAAGAATCATTTGCTTTAATTAGAGAAACTAATGTGCATTTACAAGGCAAATCCATTGACATGGAAAGAAAATACACACAAATGAAGTGTGATTTGGAAAGAAAAATTGTTTTGAAAAACAAAGAAATTTCCAAACTGAATGATAAATCCATTGAAACAAAAGCACAAATTAAAACAATGATAGAAAGCCTAGGAAATGTCAGACAAGAGCTTGCTGACACCAAGGTTGATTGTGAAAAATGGGTTGAGTCTTGTAAAGGGTATCAAATGTTACTTAACAAACAAACTGCAGCCAATGTTAAGTTTGGCATTGGATATACCCACACTGAATCACCAACAGATTTCACCCACAAAACTGATAATGATGGGAAGAAATTGATTCAAACTTCTGATATGGAGGAATGCACATCCTACCATCAGAACTTCCTCAAAAAGGGAAGTACTGCAGAAGTTAAAACTACTGACAATAAGCCATCAGCAGTTTCAACTACATCAGGAGTTGAGACCGTGAAAACTGCTGATGACCTATTTCAAAAATCAGATTTTGTCAGTAAATTGCCTTCCAGCTCTCTTGATCTATCCAAAAGGAAAGAGAAGGCAAAAGCATGTGAAATATGTGGTCTGTTTAACCACATAACTGAACTTTGCAGATATAGAAAGGTAAATCAGTTAGATAAACAAAAACAACAACTGATTGTGGGAAAACAGATAAAACAAGATTATCAAAATACCTTTTTTTCCAATAAACAACAATCAAACAAAACCCTTTCTAAGAAGAGGCCTTTATCTCAACAAAGGTCATCTTCTCAAAGTTCAATTTCAGAAGTTTCACCTAACTCATCAGCAGATTCACAAACTGCTGAAGTTAAAGATTTGATAAACCTGGTTAAACTTCTGATGACCAAAGTTGATGGTGGAAACCAAAAAGAACCCACCATTGTTCTTAATGACAAATCCATTGCCAAAAAGACATGGATTTCTAAAAATGGTCCACAACAAGCTGCACCTGTTCTCAAGAGCAAACCCAAAGCCAAACTGGCTTGGGTTGCCAAATCTAACTAATTTGCTATCTTGTGCAGAGGGTCTCCAGAGGGTTGAACAGCATATGGTATGTGGATAGTGGAGGCTCAATGCACATGACTGGATGCAGATACCTGATAAACAATTTTATCAGCCAAAGAGAAGGATCTGTGTCCTTTGGGAACAATGCCAAGGGATATGTGCTAGGATATGGCAATGTATCCTCAGGCAGAATGCAGTTTGACAAGGTCAATCTGGTTGAAAACCTTGAGTACAACTTGCTGAGTGTCTCACAAATGTGTGACAAAGGATATTCTTCCTTTTTCACCAAGACAGCATGCAAGATCATATCACCAGAAGGCCAGAAGTTGATAGAGAAGATCATTGAAGATCATACTTTGCTGATTGCCAAAAGGTGTGGCAATGTCTATGCAGTGGACATTGAAAAAGACAAAGTATTGAACAAAACTGCCTGTTTCTTCTCAAAGGCATCAACTTCAGAAAATGATCTCTGGCATAGGAGACTTGGCCATGTGAACTTTAAAACCATCAATAAAGTCACAAAAATGGGCTTGGTCAGAGGTCTACCTTTGAAGGAATATCAGTGCAAAGAACACTGTGTTTCCTGTCTTAAAGGTAAACAGCATAAGTCCTCCTATAAGTCTATTGAAGAATCAAAAACAACTGCATGTCTTCAACTACTCCATATGGACTTATTTGGACCAGTCAAGATTATGAGCCTTGGTAAGAAGAAATACTGCTTGGTCATCATTGATGACTACTCAAGATTCACATGGGTCTTCTTCTTATATTCCAAGGATGAGGCAGCTGAAATCATCAAGTTCTTTATTCTACAAGTAGAGAAGCAATACTCTCTATCTGTCAAAGTCATCAGGAGTGACAATGGGACAGAGTTCAGGAACAAAACTCTGGATGAATTCTGTCTGTCTAAAGGGATTGTTAGACAGTTCAGCATTCCCAGAACTCCTGAACAAAATGGTGTGGTAGAAAGAAAGAACAGAACATTAATTGAAGCAGCCAGAATAATGTTAGCTGATTCAGGCCTACCTTTGTATTTTTGGGCTGAAGCAGTCAACACTGCATGTTATGTTCAGAATAGAGTTCTTATCAACAAGAGACATACCAAGACTGCCTATGAAATTCTTCATGGCATTAAGCCCCTTATCTCCTTCTTCAGGGCTTTTGGATGTCAATGTTATATCCTCAACATCAAAGACTCTATTTCTAAGTTTGCTGCAAAAGTTGATACAGGTTATTTTCTTGGTTATTCTCCTTTGAGAAAAGCCTACAAAGTTTTCAATTCAAAAACCAAGATAGTAGAAGAAACACTAAATGTCAAGTTCAATGAATCAAAACACACTCTTATTCCAGCAAATCCTGCTGAATTATTTGATCTTGACAGTTTTCATTTCGGACCTGAAAAGACTGTTGAATCATCCAAACCTCCTCAAAATGGTTTTCAAGGATTTGAAGATGATAGTCCTGCACCATGGACTCCAAACACAGTCAGAAGATCAACTATTAAACCTTCAGAAGTTTCAATAGCTTCAACTTCAGGAACTACTGATGAACATTTTGAAACTACTGATTCAGCTGAACCTAAAACTCCTGAAGTTCAAATAACAGCTGAACCAGATATTATCAATCTCAGTGGTTTATTTGAAGAACCGGTAGAGCCATCATCCAGTACAGGTTTACAACAACTGATTGAACACAAGGATCATCCATTGGATCAAATCATGGGTGATATTGCATCAGGGGTACTCACAAGAAACCAGCTTTCCAACTTTTGCTTATTCTCAGCTTTCATCTCTCAGTTGGAACCAAAGAAGTATCAAGAAGCCCTCAAAGACAACAATTGGGTGCAAGCAATGCAAGAAGAGTTGCTTCAATTCAAGAAACAACAGGTTTGGGAAATCTGTCCCTTACCTGAAAACAAGCAACCAATTGGAACAAGATGGGTCTTCAGAAACAAATCAGATGAAGCTGGTATGATCATCAAGAACAAAGCAAGACTAGTGGTACAAGGTTATTCCCAAGAGGAAGGAATTGATTATGATGAAACCTTTGCACCAGTTGCAAGACTTGAAGCTATCAGGTTATTCTTAGCTTATGCAATTTCCAACAAAATTAAAGTTTATCAAATGGATGTCAAAAGTGCATTTTTATATGGAAAAATAAAAGAGGAAGTGTATGTCTGTCAACCTCCAGGGTTTGAGGATCCTTCTCATCCTGATTGGGTTTACAGACTTGACAAAACTCTTTATGGGCTAAAACAGGCTCTAAGAGCCTGGTATGAAACACTTTCCAACTTTTTACTAAAGAATCACTTCTCTAGGGGATCCATTGATAAAACTCTTTTCATAAAACATGTTGGAAATCATGTCTTACTTGTTCAAATCTATGTTGATGATATCATTTTTGGTTCAACAAATTCAAAACTGTGTGAAGAATTTAAGAAACTCATGCAATCAAAATTTGAAATGAGTACAATGGGAGAATTGCAGTACTTTTTGGGACTGCAAATCAAGCAACAGTCAAATGGAACATTTATACATCAATCAAAATATGTTAAAGAATTATTAAACAAATTTTCTTTACAAGACTGTAAAACATGTTCCACTCCCATGACACCAATCACACAAGTTGAACCAGATGATCAAGGGAAACACATTGATCAAACCATGTATAGATGTATGATAGGTTCTCTTTTATATCTAACTGCTTCTAGACCAGATATCATGTTTTCAACTTGTGTCTGTGCTAGATACCAATCTGCACCAAGAGAATCTCATCTAATTGCAGTCAAAAGAATCTTCAGATATCTGAAAGGAACTCCTACTTTAGGAATTTGGTATCCTGCTTCAAGCAATACCATGTTAACTGCTTTTTCAGATAGTGACTATGCAGGCTGCAAGATGTCAAGAAAATCAACATCTGGTGGTTGTCAATTCTTAGGAAACTGTCTGGTGTCCTGGCAATCAAAGAAACAAACATCTGTGGCAACTTCAACAGCTGAAGCTGAATACATTGCTGCTGCAAGCTGTACTTCACAGATACAATGGCTCCAATATCAACTGCTTGATTATGGAATCAAAGAGACCAAGACTCCACTTTTAGTAGACAGCAAATCTGCCATTAGCATCATTCAAAATCCTGTTCAGTTTTCAAAGACTAAACACATTGAAATCAGGTATCATTTCATAAGAGATTGCTATGAAAAAGGCAAGATTGAGGTGAAGCATGTCACAACAGCTAATCAAATAGCTGACATTTTCACCAAACCCCTTGATTCTACAACTTTTCAGAGGTTAGTATCCATGCTTGGGATGTTAAATTTGGAAGAAAGTCTGTAAGTGTTTCACTTTTTAATTCTGCACATATTTATTTTTCACTTACATACTTATCTGTCACAAACCTCTGAAGACCAAAAATTTGAGAAAGAGAAAGTTCTGATGAACAAATTTTGAAAACTACTGATAAACATCAAAATGGGATATTTTCAAAATGGATATAACTACTGATGAAAATCAGAAGTTAGAAAAGTGTTTTAAAAGTCATTTGCATCAGCAGTTGAAACTGCTGAAGAGATGACTAAAACCACTGATGAAGAAACCTTTCTTCTTCAGCAGTTTGACTAAAAGGGTAAAACAGACTTTTCACTCATCAGAAGTTTGACCTAGTCGGTTAAAAACTTCTGATAAATACCCTGTTCCAACACTTATCCATTCAAAAAGCAAAATTCCCTCTTTCTCTCTCAAATTCAAAGCAAAACCCCTTCTCTAACCTAAAAATTACTGTTCGATCAAAAACAACCATGGCTCTCGTGTTAAAACAGGGACACAACCAAAGAGGCTACTTTGTTAAAGATGAAGCCTGGTCCCAGTATGATGAGATACTTGATCTCATCATGAAATCCCAATACTATGATGCTTTCACCATCGATCCACCCATTCATGAAGAAACTCTTAATGAGTTATGGGCAAATTCAGAGACGGTGAAGGTGAACAATGAAGTGATTTCCCTCAAATCTTCCATAAAAGGGAAACTGATGGCCATATCACCAGAAACACTAAGCATCAGGCTTGGTTTGAAGGATTCTGAGGCACCTGAGCATATTCCAACCTCAGATATTCATCTGACCATGACAGAATGTGGCTATCAAGGTACTTTGGCACAAGCAACAGTTTATAAGAAATATTTTGACCCAAAATATAAACTGTTATTTCATTATATTATTATGTGTCTTAGTCCAAAAACTGGGTCAATAGATCAGATGCCTTCAACTTTTCAACCTATTTTTCATTCCATCATAAATGAAACTTCTTTCAAGGCATCAAAACTGTTTTTCAATGAACTGGTTTTACATCATGAAAATGATAAAAAGAAATTTTTGTTGTATCCAAGGTTTGTTATGCAATGCATAATAAAAGAACTTGGAGAGGGAGTACTTGAGGGAAAAACAACAACTTTAAACCCTTTAACTGCTCAAGTATTCTCTAGGCACAACAAACCAGCACTTATGCTAGAAGATGACCAAGGGGAAGAACAACCCATCCCCAAGGAACCCACATCTTCCAAACCCAAAAAGAAAACTCATAAGCCTAAACAACAAAAACCAAAACAAACCAAGTCACTAAAAAAGAAAGTTCAGGAAGTGGAGAAACCTGAAACATCCTCTCAGCACACTCCTTCTCCACCACCCAAAAGAAAACCTGTCACAGTTATCTTTCAAAGAAAAAGATTTAAGAAACAAATAACTGTTGACCCTGCTTTTGAAACTGCTGAAACCATCCCTGAACCTATCCAAACTCCTGAACACCAACCCATTACAACTACTGAACCTGAACCCTCACATACAACCATAGAAATTGCCCAACTTCTCTCAGGACTTAAAGGAACCCATTCACCACATGTCACTCCCCCAGCAACACATCAAATTGGGGAGATGCCTTCAGAAGTTGACATGAATGTGGATCCTCTTAGCCCAACCCAGAGAGATGAGGATGAACAAGAGTTTGTAAGCCCAAACTTACAAACTTTTGATACTTTTGAGGCTGCTACTACTCACTTATCACCCAGTGGTGAACCTGAGGACAGTAGTAACATAGTTAAGACCTCAAACTTGGCAGCTACTGATGAAGGCCTAAGGCCAGAAGCAGGAAAACCTCAGAACCAAGACAAAGAGGTTCATGAGACTACTGGTTTGGGTCCAGCTCATGATATAACTGATCCTGCCCTCTCTGAGGACATTATCAGGGATTCAGATGATTCCATTAATTTGGTTGATGAATCAAACATTCCACAAACTGAATTGACGGTTGATATTGAAGGTCCTGCATCTAAGGTATCCAAGCTCAAGAAGCTGGTCACCAAGGATCAGGTTAAAGACCAGTTAGCCCAAAAATCCCCAAAACTGGCATCTTCAGAGCAATCTGAAGATCACCCAAAAAGCACCCCTTCATCAAAACAACCTACCCAATTCACTGGGCTCACAAGCATAGACTTGAACCAACTATGCAGCCCAGATGGTCCCCTGTATCAGGCACTCAAACAAATCATAACTGATCAACTCAAACCCTTCACAACTGCTTGGGAGTTAAAAGCTAACAATCAGTTTGGGTTGATCAACTCGAGACTTGCTGAGTTGAACAAGAAGATGGATCAAACACAAGATCAACTAGCAAGGTTGTCTGCTGCAACATCTCATTCTATTCGGCTTCCAGAAGTGGATGAAGCCAAAAAGGGGGAGATGATTAAGGAACCAACTGAAGTTGCTACAACACAAAGACAAACTCCTGATCCAGAAGCTGATATGCCAAAACAAAGACCAGGAAAAGAAGTAGCACCAGAGTTCAAATTGTCTAAGTCATCAGAGGGAACTGCTGATCACATTTCTCAAACTACTGAAGACAATCCTTCAGCAGTTGTGACTCTAGTTACCACATCAGCAGTTTTACCTCCTAAACCATCATCAGAAGTTCCTAAGGCAACTGAAAAAGAACCTGCTCCCACTCCTTTGCCTACAACAACTTCCACAACTGTTTTAAGCCCTACTCCCATCAGCATGTCAAAAGATTTATTGGAGAAGAGTTTAAAAGAGGCTGCAAAGAAGGCAAAAGAAGACAGAGTATGGAACAGCCTAGAAGCTAGAGATGATTTGAGCTTTGAAGAAAAATTGATCAAGTACCAAGAGAAACTTGATGAGCTTGAGGCTGAAGAGAGAGCACTTGAAGCTGCTGCTGAAGAAGACAAAAGAGCACAGCTTATAGCATTCATTACAAAGAACTCCAAATCAAAGCAAGTGGCCCTCAAAAGACTCTCAACACAAGAGCTGACCAGAAGAGCACAAATGCTATCTGATAGAATAGCAACAGAAAATGAGAGGAAAGCCAAAAGAGCTGAAGTGATTGAAGAATTAGTGGCAAATGGCTATGGTTCAAAAGCCTCAATCAGCAAATGGAAAGAACAAACTCTTTATGAGGCTTACAAGAAATTCAAAGCAAAGAAAGTTGCTGAACCAGAGACGTTTAAAAATCCAGAAGTCCAAACAACTTCTATTGTCAAGAGATCATCTGGTACATTAAGAAGGCCAGCCACCAAGAGAAAAACAGATGGAGATCCCATTGTCAAGACTGACTTCAAAATGATTTTGCTAGAAGGAGATCAGCTTGTACATGGTGATTTTGATGTTGAAGAGAAACCCATCTTAACCCAATTCAGAGACAAGGCTACCTATGCTTATCAGTTACAACAATCCATCCAAGAGAAAACACATACAAGGGTTGTTACAGAGCATCACCTGCCCAACATGCCTATTCAAGGTGCTGCTGAAGTTCAAGGAAGTCAAGAATCTCACCTGAGAGTCACTGAAATAAAAGACATTCCTCAATCAGGTCAACCTAAGGAAACTGGCTTAATTTCCTATGCCTCTGACTTTGACAGGTCAAAGGTAAACATTGTGAAATGGTCATTTACTGATTCCAACTCAGTACTTGTGACCAGGAGAGACCGTTCAAGTAAGGTCTATAGAAACTCAAAGGAGTTGAGTGTTTTATCGTCCAAAGACCTTCTCACCATTCAACATTTAACACCTGAACTTGGTCCTCTCACTGAGCAACAAAGATGTACCCTTACTACCCGGATGACAGCAGAGATCTGGAGGATATTAGAAGGGAGAAAAGATGAACAATAAAGAATAGATAAGGTTTTGGCTTCATCAATCCAGGGGGAGATTGTTGGGGCAAAGAGGATTGACGAAACCACCTTTTGATAACCTTAGTCTATTTCATATCTGCCTAAGTATAGAACTGCTGAAGAACAAAAGAAGAAGTACTGAAGAACAAACACCAAAGTACTGAAGAGTAAAACTCATCAGAAGTTCTGAAGTCTAACCAGACATTTCACTGAAGAACTACTGAAGACAAACTGCTCATCAGCAGTTTGTCACTCATCAGCACTTTGCATCAGAAGCTTCTAACCGACTGAAGATCAGCAGTTTCTACTTTTGATTATTATATAGTTTTGTTAAAGTCTTGATTACAAGTTTCGATGTAAAGACTTTAGTAACCTTATCTTTAGCCGAAATATCTTAGATTACTTCAGACAAAGGTTTAGTCCTTTGGTCTATAAATAGATGAGTTTGTTCATCTATTTTATATATGTGATTTTGTGTAAAATCTTTCAACTTATATTGAAATCCTTCGGCTTTAAACTTATAATTCCATTTCACATCTGAGAAACATAAATTGCTATTACTGCTTTATACTTAACTGTATTTATTGTTTCTCATTTATTGTTCAGTCAAGGGGGAGTAATAACTCCTCATCAAAGTGATCTTTTAGACCTTTGAACACTTGTATTTCCGCTGCTTAATAACTCATATACAAATCTGATAACACATAAGTGTTCATAAACATAGCCACTGATCCAACAGTTCAATATATATATATATATATATATATATTGTTACTAATTTGAAGTTCAATTGATTGAAACTTGGATGAAAGTCAAAGATGTAGTAACTTATCTTAAGAAAATTGATATATAATATGCATATATTCATAATCCAAGTTATGGGAAAAAGACAAATTCTTAAATTTTTTTGAGATGTTTGCAAATGCAATTATAAAAAAATAGAAAAATAATTGGGTTTATTGTATTTATTTAAAAACTTTAGGTGGGAGTGCAATAAGTAAAAATAAAAGAAAGTGAAGTGCATTTAACAACCCTATAATGTAAGATAAATAGTATCCAAATAACATTAAATCAAAAAGTCATTCTACTATTAAAAAACATATGTGTGATAAATAGTACACCAGTGGGCCTTAACATTTGTTGTCATATGATAATGAGTTGTTTTAGGTTACAGAATACATATGAATAATCATAACAAGTTGTTTTGACATAAAAAAAATTAAGACAAGTGAGATGATATTAATACGGAGTAGTCTATAAATGCAACACTCATGATGATTCATGTGTACTCTTCTTTCGTACACCGTGATGGCTGAAAATTGATTTCCTTATACCCCATAAACACTAGAAACGAAATGGGAAAGCTAATATCCAACCCACCGGTGAAGTGGTAAAAGAAGCTGGGAGTTCAAATTTAACGGATTGTACAAAAGAGGTATAATAAAAAGAGTGTAAAAAATAAGGGAAGAAATTAACAGTTCAATATATATATATATATATATATATATATATATATATATATATATATGTATATATATTGTTACTAATTTGAAGTTCAATTGATTGAAACTTGGATGAAAGTCAAAGATGTAGTAAATTGTCTTAAGAAAATTGATATATAATACGCATATATTCATAATCCAAGTTATGGGAAAAAGATAAATTCTTAAATTTTTTTGAGATGTTTGCAAATGCAATTATAAAAAATTAGAAAAATAATTGGGTTTATTGTATTTATTTAAAAACTTTAGGTGGGAGTGCAATAAGTAAAAATAAAAGAAAGTGAAGTGCATTTAACAACCCTCTAATGTAAGATAAATAGTATCCAAAGAACATTAAATCAAAAAGTCATTCTACTATTAAAAAACATATGTGTGATAAATAGTACACCAGTGTTGTCATATGATAATGAGTTGTTTTAGGTTACAGAATACATATGAATAATCATAACAAGTTGTTTTGACATAAAAAAAAATTAAGACAAGTGAGATGATATTAATACAGAGTAGTCTATAAATGCAACACTCATGATGATTCATGTGTACTCTTCTTTCGTACAACCTGATGGCTGAAAATTGATTTCCTTAAACCCCATAGACTCTAGAAACGAAATGGGAAAGCTAATATCCAACCCACCGGTGAAGTGGTAAAAGAAGCTGGTAGTTAAAATTTAACGGATTGTACAAAAGAGGTATAATAAAAAGAGTGTAAAAAATAAGGGAAGAAATTAACAGTTCAATATATATATATATATATAGGGTAGGGATCCTAAGAGAACCAACCCCTATTTGAGAACTGAGAGAACCATTCTGGGCCACACATTTCATATAAAGGCAAATTTTTTTTTTTTTTTTTTTTTTTTTTGCTTTAATCGCACATTTTTATGCAAGAAAAATTTTTTTTTTATTTTTTTTGAATTTTTTTTTCATTTATACATATGTGTATATGTCAATTATACATATGTGTATATAGCAATTATACATATGTGTATATAGCATTTTTCAGCTATACATATGTGTATATTTTAGTTATACATATGTGTATATTGCATTATACATATGTGTATAATGCAATTATACACATGTGTATACTGAAAAAAAAAATTCAAAAAAAAAAAAAATTTTTTTTCTTACATATAAAGCAGCGATTTTTGCAAAAAAAAAAAAAAAAAAAAAAAAATTTTTTTTTTTTTGGCTTAGAGAAATGTGTGGCCCAGAATGGTTCTCTCAGTTCTCAATTTGGGGAAAGGTTCTCATTTGAACCAAATCCTATATATATATATATATATATATATATATATATATTGTTACTAATTTGAAGTTCAATTGATTGAAACTTGGATGAAAGTCAAAGATGTAGTAACTTATCTTAAGAAAATTGATATATAATACGCATATATTCATAATCCAAGTTATGGGAAAAAGACAAATTCTTAAATTTTTTTGAGATGTTTGCAAATGCAATTATAAAATAATAGAAAAATAATTGGGTTTATTGTACTTATTTAAAAACTTTAGGTGGGAGTGCAATAAGTAAAAATAAAAGAAAGTGAAGTGCATTTAACAACCCTCTAATGTAAGATAAATAGTATCCAAATAACATTAAATCAAAAAGTCATTCTACTATTAAAAAACATATGTGTGATAAATAGTACACCAGTGGGCCTTAACATTTGTTGTCATATGATAATGAGTTGTTTTAGGTTACAGAATACATATGAATAATCATAACAAGTTGTTTTGACATAAAAAAAATTAAGACAAGTGAGATGATATTAATACGGAGTAGTCTATAAATGCAACACTCTTGATGATTCATGTGTACTCTTCTTTCGTACACCCTGATGGCTGAAAATTGATTTCCTTAAACCCCATAGACTCTAGAAACGAAATGGGAAAGCTAATATCCATCCCACCGGTGAAGTGGTAAAAGAAGCTGGGAGTTCAAATTTAATGGATTGTAAAAAAGAGGGATAATAAAAAGAGTGTAAAAAATAAGGGAAGAAATTAACAGTTCAATATATATATATATATATATATTGTTATTAATTTGAAGTTCAATTGATTGAAACTTGGATGAAAGTCAAAGATGTAGTAAATTGTCTTAAGAAAATTGATATATAATACGCATATATTCATAATCCAAGTTATGGGAAAAAGATAAATTCTTAAATTTTTTTGAGATGTTTGCAAATGCAATTATAAGAAATTAGAAAAATAATTGGGTTTATTGTATTTATTTAAAAACTTTAGGTGAGAGTGCAATAAGTAAAAATAAAAGAAAGTGAAATGCATTGAACAACCCTCTAATGTAAGATAAATAGTATCCAAATAACATTAAATCAAAAAGTCATTTTACTATTAAAAAACATGTGTGATAAATAGTACACCAGTGGGCCTTAACATTTGTTGTCATATGATAATGAGTTGTTTTAGGTTACAAAATACATATGAATAATCATAACAAGTTGTTGTCACACCCTCAAATTTACCACAAGCGGAGTTCTACCGCGAGGAGTGTGACACACCAGGATCCAAGTCAACGGTCACAATAAACGACGTCTAAATGTAAAAACATACGTAAATAAAATGATGCATAAGATTTAAAACAACATTCGAAAGTGCGGAAGCATTGAAGTTTACAAAAGTCATGCGTAAATAAAAACATAAGTCTAAGAGTTTGCAATCCAAAACATGCATAAATGACCCTAGACGCGAGACGACTCCAGTGCGACTCCGTGCGCCTAGTTGACTGTTGCTACCTTAGCGACCTGAGAAAACATGCTAAAAGAGTCAACATATAATGCTGGTGAGTTCACAGGTTTTATTTAAACGTTTAAAGCAATCCTTTGAAAACCGTTACCGTTGCTGTTACTGTTACTACTATGCTTATGAGAACGCTTGCTGGGCACAGAATAATATTACTACTACGGGTGAAACCATTGCTGACTAAGCCGTTCAGTGACCCTTAATTCCTATGGACTACCGTCATCACCAGTAGGCCTTGTATGTTTAGAGACAATATGCACCCGCCCGGCCTCCAGCCGTCGAGTGGGGCTTGTCAGTTCCCAATAGCGCTATCCACATTTCCCCGCCATATTCCCATGTTAGTGGTTTCTAAGGAACTTTTTGATGAACCGTATAGTAATAAGATGAAAGCCATAGTATAACATGAAAATGAGTCATAAAAGAGTTTAAGCATGTTTCTCCCCCGAAAGCAAAAACCGTAAAATGTGGGGCCGTGAACTCACCTTAGGTTGCGTCTTCTGTTAATGAGTAAACCGTTTATGTGTAATGATAGCCCCAACTAGTGGCGACCTATCATAAGATATTTGTCTAGTTAGACTAATAACCTGAAGGCTAACTAGTCCCCGATTGTCCAGACCATGACTAAGTACGTTTTGAAAACACGTTTGACTGCTACTTTGACCACACATACAAGACCCGACGTCCCATTGGTGACCCGACGACTCACGTGTTAGCTAAGAGTGAGAAATCATGCAATCACAAGCAAACATGCACTTAATCATGGTTTGGAGTAGTCTATAAATGCAACACTCATGATGATTAATACGGAGTAGTCTATAAATGCAACACTCATGATGATTCATGTGTACTCTTCTTTCGTACACCCTGATGGCTGAAAATTGATTTCCTTAAACCCCATAGACTCTAGAAACGAAATGGGAAAGCTAATATCCAACCTACCGGTGGAGTGGTAAAAGAAGCTGGGAGTTCAAATTTAATGGATTGTAAAAAAGAGGTATAATAAAAAGAGTGTAAAAAATAAGGGAAGAAATTAACAGTTTAATATATATATATATATGTATATATATATATATTGTTACTAATTTGAAGTTCAATTGATTGAAACTTGGATGAAAGTCAAAGATGTAGTAAATTGTCTTAAGAAAATTGATATATAATACGCATATATTCATAATCCATGTTATGGGAAAAAGATAAATTCTTAAATTTTTTTGAGATGTTTGCAAATGCAATTATAAAAAATTAGAAAAATAATTGGGTTTATTGTATTTATTTAAAAACTTTAGGTGGGAGTGCAATAAGTAAAAATAAAAGAAAGTGAAGTGCATTTAACAACCCTCTAATGTAAGATAAATAGTATCCAAATAACATTAAATCAAAAAGTCATTCTACTATTAAAAAACATATGTGTGATAAATAGTACACCAGTGGGCCTTAACATTTGTTGTCATATGATAATGAGTTGTTTTAGGTTACAGAATACATATGAATAATCATAACAAGTTGTTTTGACATAAAAAAAATTAAGACAAGTGAGATGATTAATACGGAGTAGTCTATAAATGCAACACTCATGATGATTCATGTGTACTCTTCTTTCGTACACCCTGATGGCTGAAAATTGATTTCCTTAAACCCCATAGACTCTAGAAACGAAATGGGAAAGCTAATATCCAACCCACCGGTGGAGTGGTAAAAGAAGCTGGGAGTTCAAATTTAATGGATTGTAAAAAAGAGGTATAATAAAAAGAGTGTAAAAAATAAGGGAAGAAATTAACAGTTCAATATATATATATATATTAACTTGAGAACACATGTATTTTGTGCGAACCGCGAGAACGCCATCTAAAACCATTCAAATTAAAAATTTCTTTTAACAATTGTCTTTATTATTAAAATACAGTCTCGAAAACACAATTTACGCGTAAAAATTTAAACGTCTATGAAAATAAATTGTTTTTACACATGTGTAAATTTACTGTTTGTACATGTGTAAACTGTTTCATTTACACATATGTAAAAAGTTAATTTGAAAGTGTTTTTGCAAGAAAATATGAATTATTTGAAAAAACATATTCATTTCTTAATGTTATAGTTTAATTATAATTAGGTTTGTATTGAATAAAAAATGATCTTGATTGGTTTTCTCATTTGTTCTCACGGTTCTCGCAATATTTAGCGTTTTCAAGATAACCTTCCCCTATATCTATATCTATATATATATACATATATATAGATATATATATATATATATATATATATAGGAAAGTTAATTTGAAAACATCTATATTTCGTGCGAACTGCGAGAACGCCATCTAAAACCATTCATATCAAAATTTTCTTTTTACACTTATCTTTATTACTAGAATACAATTCCAAACACACAATTTACGCGTAAAAATTTAAACGTATACGGAAATAAATTGTTTTTACAGATGTGTAAATTTACTGTTTGTACATGTGTAAACTGTTTTATTTACACATGTGAAAGTGTTTTTGCATGAAAAGATGAATTATTTGGAAAGAAAATTCATTTTTTAATGTTGTATTTTGATTATAATTAGGTTTGTATTGAAAAAAAATGATTTTGATTAGTTTTCTCATTTGTTCTCACGATTCTCACGATATTTAGCGTTCTCAAGATAACCCTCCTATATATATATATATATATCTCCAAATGAGCAATAGTGTCAATCCCTTTGCCTAATGCAAAACAACTATAGATGCTTTACTCTGTTAAATTGCAAGTAATTCAAGAACTACTACTAGTGGGAATCCTCGTGCGTTGCCGCGTGTGCTTAATAAATTTTTATACGTTGTCACGAATACAACCCGTTTAGATTGATTTTTTTTCTTCTTATTAGTATCTTAAGTAGTAAATATGACAGCAATGAAAAATAGATACTAATTCTAATAATATAATTTTGTACCAATATAGCCAACACATAAATTGGTTTACAAAATATACAAAAGGAACATTCTCACTAAAATAACTCATTTAGGCCCGTTACATAAGATAAAAAAACATAAAGTATCCTCAATCTATTCCAACACTCAAACCCCTCTTCACTTCACGATACCCAAGGCTTTATGAGTTATGTACCATCCAAAATTAGTTTTAGCTAATATAAAAAACAGAACGTAGCTTAATAACAATTAAAATGGGTATGATATATGCTAAAATCATAATGATTAGCTCCTTGCATTTCATTTTCCACAAACCAGATGTTATTATTCATTTGTAATGTTAGGATCTGAGTTTGATTTGTTAAGAAAGTTTAACTATGAAATAGATGAATGAATACTAAAGATGGAAAGTGCAGCGGAAATATACACTATATAATCTTAACAAATAGAGTAATTGCTTTCAAACAAGTACTTTCATTAGTCATCACAGATTGTGAAATAATCGTACAAGTTATTACAATTCTCCCCCTCAGCCTGATCACTCAATACTTTGTCTTTGCAGAGAATGTGTGAAGTGATGAATTGAACAGATCAAAGCACTGATGACCTAAGACTGACGTCACCTAGACAGTGACAGCTAACTACCTTAACAACATTAAACATCTGCTAGGCTAAACTACTATTACATTGATTAAACCACTGATAAACAAACAACTGATAGGTAAACTCCGATAGTCTTCAACATCTGTTGGAGCCTAAGTACTGTTGGCTCCAACAGACCTTTGGTCTTTGTCAGCACTTTGTCTTGTTCCTTGTCAGCACTTTAATCATCAGTTGTTTTCTTCAATCATCAGCACTTCGAATCAGCAGCACTTTAGTTGTCAGCAGTTAGAGTCATCAGTCGTTTGGGAGGATCCTTGTATAAAGCACTGTTTTATTGATAATCAGCAGATATAATATTTTGGCTTTCAATCATCTGTTCTTTTCCAGGTCAGCAGGCCCAACAATCTCCCCTAGAACAGATGATGCCAAAAACGGTCTTTATTCCTGATCTTTATTCCTCATCAGACTTTCTCTAATCTGACCCTTCAACTCAAGTTCAAAGTCAAAAGAGTAGAGATCATCATCTTCCCTTTTAAGTTCCAAACTCATCAAATCCATGAGGTCATGTGCACTCAGACTGTATGCATCATCCATGGTGAGTTTTTGGATCTTTCCATCTGACCTGAGCAGAGTCAATTCATGGCTGGCTTTGTCTACCTTCCATTTTAGAATTTTTGAGTCAGATGGATTTTTGGGTTGCAAGTTTATTGATGATGAGTTTGGTGATGGAGGTCTCCCAATGATTCTTCTTAATTCTTCACTGATGGGGTCAGAGAAGTATTTGACTTGGTTGAAGATCCCCTCTTTCACATAAGTTTCAGCAAATTTTCTTTGATCTTCTTTAGACATTTCTTTTTGCCTCTTGACTTGTCTTCTTGCAGTATTTGTAATGTCTGATGAGGGGACCAAAGTTTCAAAGGAATGGGTTAGATGGGATCTTCTACCTTGTTCATCATCAGAGTAAGTTGGCTTTGGTGGATGAGTTGGATCAGTTTTAATTTTCTCTTCAAGCTTCTTACATGTCTCCACCAATCTTCTTTCAGACTATCTTGCTATGGATTTCATTTCACAATATCCATCATCAACCAATTCAACCCTCATTCTTCTGAACCTTAAAGCTCTGACAGGGTCTTTGCCCTTCCTAAAGTCAGGTACATCATCCTTTTGGTTTCCCTTCTTCAATTCTTCAATCCTCTGAAGTTCTTCTTTGAGTGCTTGAATGGTCCAGCCTGTGAAATGTTTCCTTTGGGCTTTGTAAGGCTTGGTGGCCATAATCTGATCAAGAAAAGATTCTCTGACAATCTTCACCATCTCACCACTGATGGGTTTTGCAGACATTGACTTGCTCAGGTCCTTGGCAAAATCTTCAATCCTTCTAAGTTTGCCAAGTTCTGCTGAATGGATGCCCTGAGCAGTCCTGACATTCTTCCCTTTGCATTTCTCTTTGATTATCAAGTCTGTTTGTTGTGCCTTTTGTTTCAGATATTCATCAAGGTTTCTAGGCTTAGGCAAGTTCAGGGTTGAAAGAGATGGGAAAGATAGTTGTGTAGCATCCTCAGTATTGTAGAAGGATTGAATTTCCCCCTTGATCATGTCAAGCTCAAGGGGATACTGAGCTGCTAGTGGGATATCAGATGTTGGTGATTTGGTGGTGGTGAATTTTGAAGTGTGTGGTGAAAATGATTGGAGTGGAATGGTAGGAATGGGTTGAGTTGGTGGTGGTGTGGTGGCTATGTTCTCATCTTGCACAACAAAAAGTGGATTTCCTCTTTCTTTTCTACAAGATGGTAGGTGATGGTGGTGATTGTGGTGTGTTAACATCTGTTGGCACTTGTGTAGTACCAGCAGATGTTTGAGGTGGTGATGGTATTGGTGGTAAGGTCAAGGCTAAAGCTGTGATGGTTGCAGTGGATGTTGTGGTAGTTGGTTTGGCAGTTGTTTTGGTAGAGGCAGCAACAAAGGTTTTCGTTTTTGAAGGAGGCTGCCTGACATGAGAAGCAGGCCTCTTCTTCCTTTTGGAAGTTCCCACATTTTCATTTTCCTGCTGTTGTTCTTCTTTCTTTTTGGAAAGATTCTCTGCCTTAGTTTTCAGAGTTTCAGCCCTGATCGTTTTAGCCTCAGCAGCCTATTTACCCTTTCATTAGCTGATTCATCAACTTCTTTGGTCTTGGCTGCTTCAGCAGTGGTTTGGTCAACAGACTCTGGAGCAGGCTCTGGAGCAGAATTTTCTTGTTGAGAAGGTGGAGCCCCAAAAGGTTTCAGCTTCTTTAGTCTATCTCTACCACTCTCACCCTTTTTGGCATCAGCTGCTGTAAATTCATCATCATTTTCATCTCTTAATATAGTTGTGGGGATAGAGCCAGAAGTCTTCAACAAGTGATCTTTAATGGCTTTGATGTCTGCTTTTGTGCCATTGAACCTAGCATCCACCATGTTCCTGATCATTGTCATGTAAGTCTCTTGTGTTTGATCAGCTAGTTTTCGATGAGCTATGATGATGGGGCTAACTGATTTCCATAGCTCACTAGCAATGTCTTCTTTGGATGGTTGACTTTGTGTGAGAGTCACCAAGGTTTGCATGATGGTCTTGATATCACCTTTGATCTCAGATACTGATGATTCAATAACATCCACTATCTCCGTCAATTCTTGGTATTTTAACCCATCACCCAACTTAATGGGATCATCTGAATTCCTACCAGAGGTGGTAGTTGTAACTGGTTCAGTCTTAGGAGGAGTATCCATTGGAAAGAAACCAGATGCCCCTTGTTCTTGGTTCTGGGGACTTCCAACTGGGATTGAGGTCAATCTTGTTGCCTCAGCAGTTGTTGCCTTCAAGGAAGTCTGATTGATGTAACCACTGTCCTGAAGTGAGACAATGGTCTCTACAACAGTAGTGGCTGCTTCACTTGAACTACCACTCTGAGTTACATGTAACTCAAAGGGTGTAGCCTCCTCTATTTGTGGGCTAGCCAATTGACTTTTCTCTGAACCCGTCACTTGTTGAGGCATACTTTCAGTGGTAGGTGGTTGAGAGGAACTGGTTGTGTCCAGAGTTTTGTCAATAGCCTCAAACAATGGTTGCATAGTTGGTGGAATTGATGGTGAGGGTTGTGGAGTGACAAGAATATTAGCCTTGGGAGAAGGACTTGTAAACAGATGTTCAAGTGAATCATCTGTTCCATGATGTGTTTCCCCTTGGCTTACAACATGATCCTTTTGAGAGGATTCATAAGGAGTTTGGCTAGGTTGAGACTTTACCACCTGTTGAGAGGAAGTATCAACAGTGGTTATTTGTTGCTTTTGTGTTGCAATAGGATTTTTCTCTGGTATCTCATCCTCCAGAGTCACCTTTTTGGGTTGTTTCTTGGGAGGTTTTGTGGATGGAATGTTCTTTTTGGTGATGGCTGGTGTGGGTTTCACAGCACTGTATGTAGTGCCATGATCACCAGGAGCAGTGGGCTAAGCAACAGAGGTTTGCACAACAGTTGTTGTCTTAACTCTCTTTGCTTGTGTTTTGGAAACTTTTGTTTTAACAGGTTTTTCTTGATTAGGACCTAACATCCTTGTAAAAGTTTCTTGGGATAGGCTGTTCATTTGAAGGCCTTGACTTTGTTTATAATCCTTTTCAGGTAGAACCAATTGTAGGATAAAACTTAGAATTCTTGGATACATCAAGAATGCATTATTTGACCCAGCCTGAACCCCCTTCACATTACTCACCAAATCTAAAAATAGTGCTTGGGATAGATTATAATCAGTGTCTGTCAAAATAGCATATCCCAAGTACTAGACTTTTAAAGAGATTTCATTAAAAGAAGTAGTTTTGGGAGAGAGGCATACAAGCAGTGTATGAAAGAAAATTTTCATGTTTGGGGGAAAAAACTTTTTTGTAGATGGTTGCCCCAGTCAATTGACCCTCATAACCTCTCTTTATGAACTCTGTGTGGAGTTCAGCTTTGTCAAAAGTTTCTTTACCTGCCTGATCATTCAGTGAGAAGGTAGTGGATATGGTTTCTGGGGTGATGGCAACTTTAGTATCGCCAATTTGTGAAACAATGGAAGTAGGCTTTTTCAACGAACAAAACTTCAGCTTTCAACCAGAAAGCTTGAAGTGTATCCTCATAAATGAGTGAACTGGAAGTCAGGGCAGTTTTGTATTTTGATGCATTCAAGATATCTATAATGGGATGGAAATGACGATTTTCATCTGTTTTAGCCAGATAGGGAAGATAATTGTTTGGAGCTTTCAATTGAAGATCCATTTTGTGGATTACAGAGAGAAAGTCGAAGGTTTTTTAATGGAGGTTTTAGGTTGAAGAAGGCGGTTTTGGAATTTTGAATTCGATAAGACGGTGGAACAACTGCTGTGGATAAACAGGGTTTTTATAGTCTCAGGTGGAAACCGCTGATGTGGCCAAAACACTGCTTTTGAGAGCATACGTAGCAAACATCTGATGGAAGGACTGATATGGTGGATGACAGTTGTTTATAACATCAGTTTGACTTTAGTCAATAGATGTTTGTGAAAACAGTTGTTTTATCTGATCAGATGTTTGAAACCGACTTTTCAACCAACAGTGGTTGTTTTATCTGATCAGAGTTTTGAAACAGATTTTTCAACCAACAGATGTTACACTCAATGAAACAGTGGTTGTTTTGCCTTGAACAGACTTTTCAACCAAAACCATTTTTAAGGATGAATTTTTGATTTTCTGACAACAATTTAATGCTTTTATTCATGAAAACATTTTTATTTTATTCCATGTTTAGCATACCAATCTGAGAGATCAGATCTGCAAAGGTAGATGTGTCTAATGCTTTTGTCAACACATCTGCTAACTGATCCTCTGTTGGAACATGATGTAGAGAAATCAAACCTTTTTCATAGCTGTCTCTGACAAAATGATGTCTGATGTCAATGTGCTTTGTTGTGGATTGGGAGACTGGATTTTTGATGATATTTTCAGCTGCTTGACTATCCAGCATGAGTGGAGTCCTCAACGCAGATATACCAAAATCTAGTAGCTGGTTTTGAAGCCACATAAGTTGGGCTGTACAGCTTGCAGCAGCAATGTATTCAGCCTCTACAGTGGATGTTGAAACAGCTGCTTGCTTTTTGCTTTGCCAAGAGACCAAGGCATTGCCTAGGAATTGGCACCCTCCTGATGTAGACTTCCTTGTGGTTTGACAACTAGCAAAAACACTGTCTGAATAACCTGAAAGCTCAATGTTCCCATTAGCAGGATACCAGAAACCAAGTGTGGGAGCACTTTTTAGGTATCTGAATATTCTTTTCACAGCAATAAGATTTGGCTTTCTAGGTGATGCCTGGTATCTTGCACAAACACAAGTGGCAAACATAATATCTGGCCTAGATACAGTTAAGTACAATAAAGACCCAATCATGCATCTATAATATGTTTGGTCAACCAGTTCATCTTTGTCATCAACAGTGACTAACTTAGTGGTACTCATGGGTGTACTACATGGTTTACAATCATTCATGTCAGATTTTGTAAGTAAATTTTTAACATACTTATTTTGGTGAATAAAAGTTCCATTTTGCAGTTGCTTCACTTGGAGACCAAGGAAGCACTGTAGTTCACCCATGGCACTCATCTCAAACTCTGCTGTCATGAATTCTCTAAACTCTTCACACATTTTGTTACATATAGACCCAAAAATGATGTCATCCACATATATTTGAACAATCATTAAATCTTTTCCTTTCCATTTCAGAAATAAAGTTTTATCAATTTTACCTCTTGCGAAGCCAATAGATAAGAGAAAAGTGGAAAAAGTTTCATACCAGGCCCTTGGTGCTTATTTCAAGCCATACAGAGCTTTGTTAAGCTTGTAGACATGATCAGGATGGAATGTGTCTTCAAAACCATGTGGCTGACATACATAGACTTCCTCCTGAATTTTGCCGTAAAGGAAAGCACATTTGATGTCCATCTGATACACCTTGATGTTGTGGTTGACAGCGAAGGCTAGGAAAAGTCGGATGGCTTCCAACCTAGCTACAGGAGCAAAGGTTTCATCATAATCTATTCCTTCTTCTTGTCTAAAGCCTTGAACCACAAGCCTGGCTTTATTCTTGACAACAATACCCCTTTCATCTGTTTTGTTCTCGAAGACCCATTTTGTGCCAATTGGACATACATCCTTTGGCAATGGTACAAGTTCCCATACTTGTTGTCCCTTGTACTAAAGAAGCTCTTCTTGCATGGCTTCTACCCAACTGTTGTCTTTCAGTGCCTCTTGTTACTTGACAGGTTGTGTGAGAGATAGAAAACCAGCAAAAAGACAAATGTTTGAGGATTGACTTCTTATGAGCACCCCTTCACATCAAGCCAATAATTTGGTCTGGTGGATGAGCTCTTAGGAAGATTAGATCTCCTTTGTATGGAACTATGGCATTTTGAGGTGAGGGACAGAGGTTTGAGACATCTGCTGTTAAAACATCTGTTTGCACTTCTGTAGTGCCAACAGAGGTTTGGAATGGAAGTGGGGGAATATGCCCAAGTGGTGTAGAGGTGGATAGATTTTTGTCAACTGAGGGTGGACTTTTGTCAGAAAATGATGGATCAGTGGTTGAGCTTGATGAGTCAGTGGTTTGAGGGTAAGACTGGCCAACAGTGGTTGACTCAGCTGTGAAAGAGTTTTGAACATCTACTTGCCCTGAATCAGGATAGGTTTTGCAGAAAGACTGTGGCATCACAATGTCATATCTGTAATCCTGTTGTGGAGACTGTGGTGTACCTGCATTGTCAGTTTCCATAGTGATATCTTCAAATTTGAATTTATCTAAGTCAAACAGTTCAACAGGATTTGCTGCGATTTTCAAAGATGATAGTTCATTGAACTTCACATTCAGAGTTTCTTCTATTGTCCTAGACCTTGTTTTAAACACTTTATAGGCCTTGGCAGTAGAAGAATATCCCAGAAAATATCCACAATCTACTTTGGCTGCAAATTTTGAAATGAAATCTTTTAGATTTAAAATGAAACATGGGCAGCCTAAGATTTTGAAAAATGATATTAATGGTATGATTTTGAACAAAATTTCATAAGCAGTCTTTTGATGTCTATGGTTGATTAAAACTCTATTTTGAACATAGCAAGCAGTGTTTACAGCTTCTGCCCAAAAGGACAGAGGTAAACCAGAATCTGCCAGCATTGTTCTTGAAGCCTCAATAGATGTTCTATTTTTCCATTCAACCACCCTATTTTGTTCTGGTGTTCTTGGAATGCTGTACTGCCTTACAATCCCTTTTGACACACAGAAATCATCCAACTCCTTATTCTTGAACTCTGTTCCGTCGTCACTTCTAAAGATTTTTACTGGCAAGTCATATTGTTTCTCAACTTTGGTGACAAAGTCCTTCAAAATACCTGCAGTCTCATCCTTAGAGTGTAAAAAGTAAGTCCATGTAAACCTAGAATAATAATCTACAATAACAAGACAAAATCTATTTTTCCTAAGGCTCATGATTTTTACAGGGCCAAATAAGTCCATATGCAACAATTTAAGACATTGACTTGTTTTGGACTCATCAATGGATTTGTAAAAGCTTTTATGTTGTTTGCCTTTTAAACAGGAAACACAATGCTCATCACATTTAAATTCTTTTGGTGGTAGACCTCTTACAAGGTTTTGTTTGGAGAGTGAGTTGATAGTTTGAAGATTGGTATGACCCAATCTCCTATGCCACAATTATGTCTCTTTGGTTGAGGCAGCAGAGAACAGACAGACATTTGCCATAGGGTTGTCCTTCAACATATCAACCACATACACATTGCCACTCCTGTGAGCAACAAGTTGTGCTTTGCTCTCAGCAATGATGGTGTTAATCTTTTCAACCACTTCTGGTCTAACAATCTTACATGTCTTCTTAGTGAAGAATGACCCATAACCTTTGTCACTCATTTGTGAAACACTAAGAAGATTAAACTTAAGATTATCAATCAGTTTAACATTTTCAAACTTGAGTCTCCCAGCCTGAACAGTCCCTGAACCCAACCCTTTACCTTTTGAATCATTACCAAAGGATATATCACCCCCTCCATGAGCAAGAAAGTCCAGAAGAAGGGCTCTACATCCAGTCATGTGCCTGGAGCCTCCACTATCTACATACCATAAACTATCTAAGCAAGCAGAAGCTTCCTGCACATCAGTAAAGGATTAGTTTTGGTGAGTGTCCAAAGAGAAATTGGCTTTGGATGGGTTCTTAGACTTTTCAGCCTCAAGCTTAGGAGAATGATCAGTGGTTTGAACTAGTTTTTGGACCAAGTTCAACAACTGTTGTTGACCATTTGCCAGTGCTTGTATGTCAACACTTGGTGCAACAGATGTTTGACCATTTCCTGTCAGATGTTGGTAACCATGAGGATGTCTGTTCACTCTTGGTTTTGAAGGCCTTTTGGGCTCTTCATAAACATGTGGCAGACGATGACAAGGTGGTTTTCCATGTCCTTTTGGAAACTTGTTAGAGGGTGGAGCATCTGTTACCTCAACATCTCTGGGAGTAGAGTTTTCATTCAGATTTTTGGTAACAGATGTTATGACTGGTGCAAAAGTTTGTTTGGGTTTTCCTTTTGAAGTACTAACCACTTGACTCACTTGAGTTTTAGCCTTATACTCTTGTATTTTGACATCAAAATTTTTGAGATAAAGACACTCTTTGGTTTTATGATTCTTTTTACCACATATTGAACACATTGGTTTAGAATCATAAACACTTGTTCCTTTGTTGATATCATATGCTTTTAGAAGAAAACAGTTTTTAGTAACATGGTTCTTCTTTTCACAAAAATCACAAAACAAGTTATCTTTGGATTTCCCTTTTTTCTTTCTTCTTTTCAACAGATGTTTGAACATCTGTTGGAAGATCTTTCAAGGGAATGACCTTAGCCTGTGGCGCCTTTTTCCCATCAGAGGTTTTAAAATTCATAGGTTGGAAATATTCAAGAACATCACTTTAATTTCCTGACATTTAGCAAGATGGTGAACCCTCAAGTTTTTCAAGAACAATTTTCTTACCATTAGGTTCAGCGACTTTAATTTCCTGACATTTAGAATTTGTTGGAATGATCTTAACAAACTGTGGTTCCTTTTTGTCAGTGTTTTGTGAAACTTGAGCAGTGGTTTCATTGAAACCAAAGCCAAATTTCACATGACTTTTAGTTTGTTGGTTGACTATCATTTCAAAACCTCTGGATGATTCCACCCATTTTGCACATTCAACTTGGGTGGACTCAAGCTCCTATTTACAACTCTGATATTTTGTTATCATAGTTTGGAGCTGGTATTTGGTTATACTTGCTTCATGTTTCAAACTGCTGATTTCAGATTATTTTTCAATTAGCTTTGATTTTAACTCTTTTGTGAGTTTTTCAAACTGAATTTCATCCTCTAAAATTTTCTTTCTAAAGTTTTCATTCACCTCTTTTATCTTTTCAAATGCTATGACACATTTATCTGAACATAAGTCATTTAAGATTTGAGGTGATACCTTAGTAGCAGCCATCAAGGCACAATTACACTTGCACTCACAGTCATCAGTACCCCATGGGTCTGAGAGATTCACAACCTCAACTTCTGATTCTTCAACTGAAACAACTGCATCCACAACATCATTAGTCACATTTTCAGACTTAGACACCACTTCCTCAGATTCAACCTCCTCAACAATTGTTTCTAGTGCCATGAAACAGAAATTTCCTAATTCATTTTCAGATTTGGCAACTAGAGCAATGTTTTCATCTGTCAGCTCATCTGGTAAGCTGCTCCAATCAACAAAACCTTGTGTGAAAAAGCTCTGTTGGCTTTGTTGACTGGTCTCTGTGGGAGCAGAGGATGAAGTAGCAGCTATTGGCATTTGTGCCTGAGGAACAGGGGTTTGAACATAGTGAATCTGGGGAACAGTGGTTTGGACATAGTGCACAGAAACAGTGGATGAGGACTGTGCAAAGTGAGCAGTGTTTTACACATTTTGTCCAGGGGTATTTTGGGAAAACTGATAAGTGTTGGTCTGATGCTTTTGGTTTGGATAGGTAATCATAGGTGTACCATTTTGATTCCTACATTCCCTAACAAAGTGACCCATTCTGTGACATTTGTAACACTTAATCTTTGATTTATCTAACCCCACTTTTGACCCACCATGTAAACCTGGATACCTTCTGCCATTTTCTTATAAAAGTTATTAATTCTAATACTAAGCAGAGCAATTGATGCAAAATGTCCATTTCCTCTAAGTCCACAGGGTCAATGTATTGAAGGTCATTATACACAAAGGATGTGTTATCAGATGCCTGGATATCACCACTTGCTGCAAAAGCATAGTTGGGTGATGTGTAAGAATCAGTGTTAAAACCAGTGGTTATATCAATGCAATGATCATAACCCTGATCCTTACTACTACCAAGCACCTCATCTTGACCCAAAAGTGTTGTATTACCAAACACATAATCATTAGACACTTTTCCAGAATCCTGAAGCTTCTATTACCATGAAGTTGGGTCAGAGATAAGTCCTTAAAGCCAATTGAGTTTCTCATTACAATTGCAATAGTGTCCCACTTATCTGGTAGTGATCTAAGAAACCTATGGTTCAAAGTTGATTTTGGGTAAGTTAGACCCACCAGTTTTAGTTCACTTATTAAGCAATTAAACCTCTCAAATTGTTGTGTTAGTGACTCTCCCTTCACATGACTGAATGTTTCATATTGTTGATTCAGAATTTCCCGGTTGTTTTCAATAACCTCCTTAGTCCCACCAAATTGTTCTTTCAAAGCATCCCACAACTCCTTTGCACTGTTACAATGTAACAGCCCAGCATAGATATTATTTGGTAGAGCCATGGCTACAATAATGAATCCCTTAGCATCTAACTCAATTTTTTGAAAATCCTACTCGGAGTAGTTTTCGACACTTTTAGGTACTTGGACCTTGGGATCTTCGGTACTCGGCACCATCGGAACATGTGGTCCGAAGACAACCGACTTCCAACACCTAGTGTTTTGTTGAGCTAGAACATGGCTCATTCGACGTTGCCAGATATTGTATTCAGATCTGACAAGCATCGGTGGCTTGTTGCTCGTGCCAGTGTTATGTGGATCTTGATTCATAGAAGCCATTCTGTGATTGTTTATAAAACAAAGTGTGTTTAAAAACTTTGAACGTAAAATAAACTTTTACTCTGTTTTCAATCAACAAACAAAGTGATATCAATAATATTGAGCTGATCTATTTATATTAAATTGATTGATTAGATCGAATTTAATTGACCAAGCTCTGATACCAATTGTTAGGATCTGAGTTTGATTTGTTAAGAAAGTTTAAGTATGAAATAGATGAATGAATACTAAAGATGGAAAGTACAGCGGAAATATAAACTATATAATCTTAACAAATGGAATAATTGCTTTCAAACAAGTACTTTCATTAGTCATCACAGATTGTGAAATAATCGTACAAGTTATTACAATTCTCCCCCTCAGCCTGAGCACTCAATACTTTGTCTGTGTAGAGAATTTGTGAAGTGATGAATAGAACAGTACAAGCACTGTTCTATTTATAGACAGACCAAAGCACTGATGACCTAAGACTGACGTCACCTAGACAGTGACAGCTAACTACCTTAACAACATTAAACATCTGCTAGGCTAAACTACTGTTACATTGATTAAACCACTAATAAACAAACAGCTGATAGGTAAACTCTGATAGTCTTCAACATCTGTTGGAACCTAAGTGCTGTTGGCTCCAACAGACCTTTGGTCTTTGTCAGCACTTTGTCTTGTTCCTTGTCAGCACTTTAATCATCAGTTGTTTTCTTCAATCAGCAGCACTATAGTTGTCAGCAGTTAGAGTCATCAGTCGTTTGGGAGGATCCTTGTATAAAGCACTGTTTTATTGATAATCAGCAGATAGAATATTTTGGCTTTCAATCATCTGTTCTTTTTCAGGTAAGCAGACCCAACATGTAATATATATGCAGTAAGGCAGCTATGATTTTTCCAACCTAACTACAAATACAAGAAGTTTATACCATGCACTTGCACTACTAAAAGTCCACTTGCTATTACATTCGATATTTCTTCAACTTTCATCCCACCATAATTCTCTATTTCCAATCTACCAACCGACATAATTTTATCAATCTATGAGTCACAAATTCAGTTTTAAACTCTACAAATGAAAGTGATGTTATATAGTTCCGCATTTAATCATAAAAATTTGTTAGCGTATTATTCTTTGTGGTGTGTTAACAATTTTGGTTGTTGGTTAATTCATTATAATTGTAAGTTTACACTTAACGATAGGAATTTATTGTAAAATGAAATCAATACCAAGTGTCACACCCTCAAATTCCACTTGCGGGGGTTTTACCGCGAGGCACGTGACACACCAGGATCCAAGTCAACGGTCATAATAAACGACAACTATATGAAAAAAATACATAAACCAAAACCATGCAATTTTATAACATTAAAACCACTAGCGGAAGCTGAAATAAGTTTACAACCCATAACAGTATAAACATAAGTCCGAAACTATTTAAAAACATGCAACTGAACTTTAGACGCCGTGCAAGAGTCTGTGCGCCTATTCCAAGTGCTGCTACCTTAGCGACATGAGAAAATATGCTAAAAATGTCAATATATAATGCTGGTGAGTTCACATATTTTATGAAAACGTTTCCATAAGTTTTGAAAGATCAATCCCGTTACTACTATGTCATGCGAACATTGGCTAGATGTTAAGTATGTTACTACTACGATTAGAAACCATTACTGACATGTTACAATATATGAATGCTCGATGTTGGGCTACCGACATCCCCGGCAGGCCCGAAAGTTAGAGACAATATGCACTTGTCCGGCTCTCAACCGACCCGGGTGGGGTTTGTCAGGCCCAATAGATCTATCAACATTTCTCCCGTTATGTATAGCCACATTTTTGTGGTTTCCCTGGGACTTGGATGAGTCGTATAGTAAACAAAAAGATAAACATAGTATAACATAATCTTTACGAATCCAAAATGTGTAGCATGTTTCTCCCCCATGAGAAATGATTATAAGGGTCATTTAATTAATTAGAATATATAAATATATTTTTAATTTGTATCCAAATCGAACTGGCTTGTATTTGAACAATGAATTATGATTTCCACCTTATATAACATATATTATAAGTATTAAATTAGAATATATGTAAGTATATTCTTACAACTATTTGTATCCAAATCGAACTAGCATGTATTTGAACAATGAATTATGATTTCTACCTTATGTAACATATATTATAAGTACTAAATTGCTTTCATGTTTTATATGCGTACGTAAGTGTCATATGTGATACTAGATATGTTTCTTAACTTTAAAACTAAGTTTTCTTGTCACGGAATTGTAGTTTGTCTAGGTTATACTAGTGTTTCTTCAACGTGTAACATTTATGACAGCGAAGTACTCCAAGAGTGCTAATGATAACCCGGCATGTCACAATTCATGCATAAACGTACCACCCACAGACCCACTTTCATATTTTTCAAACGCCCCGAGCAAAGCTTTGTCAGTATTTAACATACAACTAGTGGAGGTGCCCGCGCGTTGCGGCGGGTTAGAGTTGTTTTTTTTGGTTATGGAGAATGCGTTGTTAGAGTGTTGATGTTGTATTTTTGGCGTACTTGTGATGTCTAATTTATGTAATTGTTTCGGTGAATAAAGTGCATATTCATTCGAATGTTAGTTTTGTGAATTGGTTGTTCTTAGTCATTTTTTTGTTTGTATGTTTTTACAATATCACGATTATTGGATATCTCTGCAAGAAGCAATTGAAAACAACATAGAAGTTGTAGATGGTTTGGATTTAAAACTTCTGGCAACGATATAATTACTGTCTCAGCAATGAAGACGGCATCATCTCACTTATGTTGAGTTATGTTAGTTGGCGTTATTTTTGTTCATCGTAAAACTATAAACAAGTTTGCGGATTACAATCGTGCACTAAGTTGACGACTTGGGTGGAACTTGGGGTGGTTAAAGGAAGGGTAACTTAAGTGATGAGTAACTGTGATGTTTTATGCAACAGATTTAATGCTGAGGGACTTGAATCGCGTTGCTCATCAATGAAGCCATTTGCAGCAGCTGCCATTTACGAACAACCACAAGCCATAGATCGAGTTAAATAGTGCACCAGTTCAAATCAAGCTTGAAGCTTAGGTCCACCAGTTTCTTGTATAGTTGCTATATGCCGATTTGACTGCATATATGAGATTTGACATAATGTATGTAACGTGAGTACTACATTTGTATAAGTTGAATGCGTGTAGGTCATTTCGGTAGCGGTTACTAAACGGTGGTCAGTTTTAGTCGCTCATGTTAGAGGTTGTTGATGAGATGAATCATATGTTGACCTGATAAGTTGAGCTTCTAGAATCTGGTATTGTAAGCAGATCTTACAATTAACTTGCAAGATGTTGTACCACTTCTTGTCAAAAACACTATGGAAGACGTAGAGAGTATCTAAGCATATACAAGAACAGATGACATACTGATGTGCAATGCTGAAGACACGTGTTTGTGAATTGAACTCTAACCCGCCGCAACGCGCAGGCACTTCCATAGCATAGAAAGCCTCCAATTGTTTGGTTCCCTGTGGAAAGTCGTAAAGCTTACCGGGCCTGCTCATAACAAATAACGTTGCGTTTGTAACGTAGTGCGAGATCGTCTGGAGATGATGTTATTGGGCCGATTGGGGGAGGAGAAGCAGGTGGTCCATGATTCGGCCGCAAGTGAGCAGACCCCGATTAATTTCTGATGTTTCTGATTTGCAGTTGTTAGTAGGATCATGTGCAGCTTGTTTTGTACAATCAATAAAAATCCATCAAAAATTGACTTCAGGGGGGTTTTCAAATCCATGAGTTGACATTAATGTTCGCCACTTGCTGCATACACACTTACACCTGCCAATGTCCTTGGCTGGAAGTCGCGCCACTATGCCATAGACAATTAATTCAGGATCTAGAACACCCATTGCTTGAAAAGACACTTAAACACAGCAAGGAAAAGAAAGATTGCGAGGAACCTGCAGTCATTGAAATGCTAATTGGTAAATGTGTTTAAACAAATGCAAGTAATGCTTGACAGGTTATCTGGAATGGAAAAGCGACAGACGGTTTTACACCCTATCCATTTATTATGGTGGTCTGTGGCTTGCTGTCCAGGTTGACTTGTGTACTAACCCAATTACCGCATGCGAATCTGGTATGTTTGGGAAACACATGGTAGTGGATTACTAAAACCAGACACACCACTAACTTATTAGGTGGTTGAAAAAGTCATATCCCAACCAGTGTGATGGGCACGCTCGGAGTGGGCTTTTCTTTTAGAAGGCATCTGTAGATCCAGTTGTATTTAATCAGTTATGTAAATTATGGGTTTGTAATTTATAGTAATTTAGATTATTTTAGTTCATGGGATTCATGGATGTTGCGGACCACAGATGCAAATCTTAGTGGGGAAGATGTTATGGTTATATACAAATGTACAGCTAGTAAGTGGTAAAAATGTTTGTATCAGCAGTGGCGAAGCTTGGAGATCGAATTGGCGGGGGCCGGACTCATTTCTTTCCGATCGGTAGGGGCCGGAAGATCAAATCATTGGGGGCCGGACTCAACTTATATAAAAATTGCCTACGAAAATCGCAAAATCTCACCACTGCACCAAAAAAAGGCGGGGGCTGGGCCACCCCCTAGCCCTTAAAAACCTTCGCTCCAGTTTGTATGTACAATCATGACAAATGTTGTTATTAGAGATTGTAGGTGTAAGCCAAATAGCCTAAGCATAAATTAAGACAACCTAAAATGCCCAATGTAAAACCAAACAAAAGGGAGAATACCGTAGGAAGATGCGAGTATAAGACGAGTGGTGGTTTGATGAATAGCAATTACTTTGCAAACAGTTCCCAAAACAGCAATAAGTTGGCAAACAGTTCTGGTGCACAACAAAAACCAAACAATAAGTGGGCAAGGAAAAGCAAATTATCAAGTAGTAAATAAAATAGGCTACATGTAATGTAAAATCCGAAAAAAAAAAACAAAGCATTAAGACCAGAATATATAATTAAATGTTTGATAAAAAAAACAACTTTTATGAGCCATGTGGTTGGTCTGTGTGGTGAAGCATCCAATTATCCATACACTATCATGGTAGACAAAAACATGGTGAATCTAATCAAGTCAAAACAAAGAGAACACCTCTACATGTGACAATTGGATCTGTGGAAGCATTTTAAAAAGGGAAAAAAACTACAGGATGTATGTCTAAGAATTCACATGACTAACCACTAAAACATGCAATAACATGAACACAGATATACCTATGTAAGGAGTTTATTGTATATCAAGGTGAATCTCGACTAAAGAAGCATAGTATAAGTAAAAATAAGAGATAAAAATAGAACTTTAAAAGATATTTGATGAGGCGATGCAGCTGCTTTCAGATGGCAACTTATTCATGTGGTTTTTTGGTGTTTGTCATAGAGCTGGTGAGTTG
Organism: Ambrosia artemisiifolia; assembly: GCA_032199755.1. Lineage (NCBI taxonomy): Eukaryota > Viridiplantae > Streptophyta > Magnoliopsida > Asterales > Asteraceae > Ambrosia > Ambrosia artemisiifolia. The sequence goes on from CM063523.1 coordinate 46,326,731, forward strand.
TTTGATCAACAGTATGATCATATGATTGACTTTTTAAAGGTCTTGTTTAAACACATTGAAGGGTCCTATCACCTATACATGTATAATGAATGTCAATATTTCTTAAGGAAGTGTCTTACAATTTACTAAAGAACTTAAGTTCTGATCTTTAGTTAGGCTTTTAAATACCTTTCAACACGTTTCACCTATTCTCGCTCTTAGTTAAATTTATTGTTCGAACAAATGACCTTTGAGATAAAAGACAACCAAAGCGACCCAGTAATAAATAAAGTGCTCAAAACTGACATCTCTGCACAATCCGAAAGAAAGGATATATACCTTGGAAGATATTCCAATTTCCAAGCACTTGGGTATGCGCCCAGTGAGAAAATTATATGAATTATATGAAATGTCGGCAAATTCTAAGCTCGATAAACCACAATAACCATGTTTATTCTCACCCGAGGCATTGGAATAAGCACCAGGAATGATTCCATGCAGTGTATTTCTGTCTAACCAACGGGTATAATCTTAACGGGTCTTCAAACGGTTACCATGAATTGGTCAAAAGTTGCGAAATCCACTATACTTGGTCAAACACCAATGCAAATGATTTACTACTCCAAATGTTTCCAGCCATGCAGATCATATTGGGAATGAAGTTTCCACGCATGCACATTAACAAGCAACTTCAAAACCATCTATAATACTAATACTTGACCCGAAAGCTGCATACCCGTGACCGTAAACAGCCCGAACTTGACCCGTACCCAACCGGTAAATAACCCGTAATCAAGATTAACCCAACAATAGTAACTTAATTGGGATTAACACCTCATGCTATCAATGGTGTTTAGAACAAATAACTACACATAGAATAAAGCACATACCTTTTGTGGATCACCTTCGATTTGTAGAGTGAATCGCTACCGAAATCAAAATTGTACAACCCAATTCATCAAATTAACAAATAATCAATCAAACAGAGACAAGAGCCCTAGATTAGTAACCGATTCTCAAATTAAACTAAATCGCAAAATTAGAAGTAGCAGAGATGGATATATGTATAAACAATGATAAAACAAACACTAACTTCCTGCAAAAATGAGATTAATCAACAATAAAAAGTGAGATTAAGGAATACCTGCTCAAATGAAATCTTCTTTTTAGGAATTACTGCATAACCACTACAATTACAATACAATTAATCAGGAAAGATGGCATAATTTAAAGAAACATCAAGGAGTGGCCAGGGATAAAAAAGACAGGTCACCTGAAAGTGTGTTGCGATAATGCAATTGCCTGTATGGATTGACCATTGCTGATTATAAACAAGCCGGATATGAAACTGATATTACATTAAGTTGGAGATTTCAAACGAATGAACTCAACTGAATGGAGACGATTAATATAGGATTCAATAGAGTGGGATGGGGTTACAATGAAAGAATGTAATGAAAGAATTGAATGGGGTAAGTGATGGTTAAGGGCTGATGTCGATTCAGATTACTGTAATACTTCATACTTGAAGAATTGAATGGGGGTAACGCTTCTGTATTGATTGGGGGTAACGGTTTGGTTTATGAGGTTCAATTCTTTCATCAGCAAGAAGTTATTAGCAGGAAGATGAAGCTTAGGAAGAAAGTGCATTATAGGGGCATTAAGGTAAACAATTTTATACATTTAACTAAAATGTCATAATAAATTTACTAATATACCCTTCCATGTGTCTTAATGTTCCACAAAGTTCCAATTATCCCCTTATTATGTAAGCATAAATCACTTGTGCATGTTGCTTCTTAAGTTGTACGAAATTGAAAATTACTATCCTAGCCGTCACTCCTCCTTAATAAGATAATATAGATATATCAATTTATTTCTGACGGAAAAAAAAATTACAAGCCATAGACAAAAAAAAAAAAAAAAGAAAAAGAAAAAAAAACATTCAGGCATTGGGTTCATGATATATTCTGTTGTAGGAAATTATATATATAATATACATTTACTAACCATGCATATAAAAGATAATATCACTTCATCTCTTAGCAATCATGATTCATGACTCACCCATTACTTTCCGACCACTTTTCTCCGCACCATTTTCTTTTGTCCGCCCAACACGTCATTCAAGTGCCACTAATCAAACACAAAGCTTTTTCCTATACACTTTACCTACCAAAGCATGAAAGACAAATTAGTAATATCATGCATATCAATTGGCAGCCACCATTGCTTACTGCTTCCTTTCTCTTCTTCTTGGTTGTTCCTTTTCCTACTCGATCGTAAGTCACGGATCCGTTGCATCCATCCTTTCACTCTGATTGGTTGGGTGTGGTGGTGATTGCCTCTGCTTCGATTTTGTTGGTGGTCGTGCCCTCATCTGCGAAGCTAAACATGGTGAGTCGCCGCCTTCCGGTTAGTCAAAATCCGGTGAGCCCTCGCCTACCTCCTTTAGTTCCATCAGTCACCGCGTACGGTTGTTTTTAGTGTGAATTAACAAGGTCGATGTTATCAATGATACTTTTTTTTTGTAATATGCAGAGAATTTGTAACTTTTATCTGTTGTACCACTTTGATTTGTATGGTTAGGTAAAAGTTGCTTGAATAAATAAGGTTTTTTATATTCCGATTTGAGGATGATTTGTTCAGTTGTTTGTGTTCCAGGTGGATGCTTTTAGGAATCAGGAAAGTGTGATTTAGAAAGGAAGATCTGACGACGTAGGTTGTGTCGTTTGCAAGTGGCGGAATGTGCGGTTGTTTTCTTAGCTTCTGATTGCTTTAGAAAAGGAGAAGTAGGTTAGTATATCCACAGTCAAATTGATGGTAATTTCCTTTGCTGTGTTTGGTTTATATCTTTTATGTAAGATATTTGGAGAGTTAATTTTCCTACTTTTCAAAAGGAGATACAAATTCACCTATTGTATGCTTTGTTTCTATTATTACACTACCTCTAGCGGTGGTTGTTTAGTCTATACTAGGCATAGCAAAATAGCTGTGTCAAATGGGTCATTTAAAGTGTTAGTTTGGTGGACTTAAAATAGTTACATGCGGTTACTTTATTTTTAATTTGATTTGAGAAAATTTACATACTGGTTATATCAGTCAGCAAAGAGTTTTCAACATATTCCATTATGAAAATATAAACTGGCTGCATTCATGCATTTCCTTATCAACTATAACTGTCTTGACATATTTTCTTTTACCATACCTGGCTAGAAATTTGATCAACAATCTTTAATTGCAGCTTTGACCGAGGTTTAGCAAATGCTTTTTTGCATAATTGTCCCTGAAATCCATTTTACTTGGATACAGGTATGCTCTTATTTTCAATTGTATACGTTTTCAACCAGAATGTTGTTTTGGGCAGGACCTGTATGTTCGGTTGCTACGACTACCAGACTTGGTACATTCTGGTAAGTTATCATTTGATAGATACACTATATTCACAGGATATGTATATTCCACATTTGACTACGATTATGCACATCTGAGTAACAAAGTCGCAAACACCAAGTTGTCGCGGCAACGCGTGACATGGGTAAAACACTAGTTATTCACAATGGAAATTATTCACAATGGAAAGAACTTTAGTGAAAAATAAAGTACACAAAAGTGCAGGATAGAATCATATTCAAAGTTATAACAATAAGAAAAAAGGAGACATGACAACTTCCATACATGATTACAAGAGATAAGTGACAACTTCCAACCACATTCATTTCACTTGAGAGATAACTAGGTAAAGCTGATTAATCACAGATGTTCTACTTTATTTGGACACCACATCACCCATCTTTTGTCTCTAAGAGGAAAAGCGATTTCTCCGTATATATATTGGTCCAGCTATTTGGAATGTAATATTCACAAAACGTTTATATAAAATTAAAAGAATAGATGGCTCTGTAAACTATATTCACGTATTCCATACACTAATATTAATTTACCTTTTTATTTAAAAAACCAAAAATCTTCTCCATAGAAACAGACTACCATCTTATGTGGGTTTTTGAAAAAAAACTAGCTTACACTCACCTTACGTACGTGTTTTCCATTTTTACCGACACTTCTTGTGAAGTTCACCATTGCTCTTTTTTTTACAGCAATATTTTATTACACCCACACACATACATTATCGAGCACTAACAGGCTGTTGGTAGCCACTTACGCTATTATGTTCCGGAGTTTCATTTAACAAAGGAAAAAAAAAAGAAATTTAAAGGATACTTGGAAAAAACCGTGTTCCACGGTTTTTTAAGGAAAGAAAGTGAGAGAAATGGAAGGAAAAGTTTGCTTCATTTTATTCCGTATCTCATCATTCCAAATTGGAAAGATTTGTAAGGAAATAATTTTTTAAACATAAAATCCTTTGTTTTCTTTTGATTCCTTTCAAACTCGGAAATATGATAGCTAATTAAATATTTTCTTTCCACTCTTTTTTTATTCTCTCCTTAATGTTCTTTTCCTTCGTTTGTTTAACTCGGGAACACAAGGTTAATGATTCTAGTAAGAGACCATCTTTGAAACAATCAATATCAAGTGTATTTCCTTCATTGACACAACACCTTTGAAGCAGTTAGCAAGTTTCTTATCCATTAGGTTTAAAATGATATTGAATTAAAATTTTACCTATTTATCCATTCAATTGTGTTGGTAAAGAGGAAAGATCGAATTAAAAATAATAAAAATTGCTTCTAGGGTCAAGGTTTGAACCTGAGACCTATACATTAGATTAGGATGAGTTTTCCAACTCCACTACCAAAAATTAATCTATACTAAACAAATACATATTATAAATACAAAATTTAATATATATGTATGGCTTTTTAAAAATATAGCGGGCCCATTGTTTTAATTCACTAAACCTAGCTAATGAATTAAATGTGATCATATTTGATTATTTAAAATTTTAAATAAATTCTTATGAATGATATCACTCACCAATTACTTGGACGTGTAAAGTATATAAAGATTTAGTGTTCAAGTGAAACCAAATTATACACATACATATTTAGGACTATCTCTCCCCTTTAAAGTTAAATTAACAACAAATTACGAAAGGAAAGAAAAATATATCACGAAAGATGGTCTTTTTTCCGTACGCTCTACTATAAACTACTCGTATAATAAAAGAAGATAACGAGAAAACTCACTCTTTTATGAAAAAAAACATACAAAACTCTATCTAACCATTGATTTAAGTGTAGGATTTTGTTGCTAGGTTTTAGCTATTACTCTTTCCGTCCCATTTTAAATGTCCATTTTGCACTTTTTGCTGTTCCAAATTAAATATATATTTCTAAGCAATTTTCAGTTTTGCCTATAAAAGACAAAACACAATCAAAGATTTGAAATAATAATTTGATGATAGTATGGTCATTTTACAACATACATACAAAGATTTCTTGATATGTGTGTTTGTGAGTCCATGACATTTAAATTGGGACTGAGGGAGTAGTTTTTAGGGTTTAGATTTCAGTAATCGTTAGATAGAGTTTTCAAAAGTATTGTAGCGAATAAGAGTTTTCTCATGATTCATCCCTAACACACACTAAAAAGAATCTATCGTGGGCTCCATGTTTAAATGCTCTTTTATCGCTGAGAAGGTTTGGCATGTCACTACAAGGGTTAAGCCTATAGCGATGAGCCGATGACTATATCGACGACATGTCGTCGGTATAGGAGATTTTTTTGTCGACGACATGTAGTTGGCATAGGGGTCAAATGAAGCATCCATATACAAGAATTGGTTTGTTACATTATTGTGTTTGATGCATCTTTTTCCCTACACTAGTACAGAAATCGACATTTAGTCGCGGTCATTTGGGCATTTAGACGCGGTTTCTAACCGCGTCTTTATGCGGCGCGTCTTTAGGTCATCAAGTGTGTTAGACGCGGTGGGTCAACCGCGACTTCAAATAACTAGCCGGAAAAAAAAAATTAATGCTCCGGCGTCTCACCAGAGCATGTTAAACAAGCACCATCATCCATATATCTTCAAATTAAACAAAAACAATTCCAAAACATACATATGTTTGAAGTTTACAGTTCAAAACCATTCAAAGTCAAACACTAACTATTAATAAACTTACAGCTCGGATCCAAACTTCTCAACTTGATGTTTGAGCTCCTGCCCGTGTTAGATCTGGGGAAAAAGGACTCAGATCTTGTGATGTTCGAGCTTTTCATCGTTAGATCTATATGGTTTCTAATAAAAATGATGGTTGATTGGTTGGGTTATTATAATGCCGCGTCTTTAGAATTTCATAATAAAAAAATTGAGATGTTATAAGTCGCGGTTTGTCATGCCCGCGTCTTTACAATTTTACACCGCGTCTTCAGCTTATATTCATAATAAAATTTGGGATTTTAATAATAACTAAGTGGCTAAAGTCGCGGTTTGGCCATCACCGCGTCTTTCACTTAAAATGGCCGCGACTATTGTTCATATTTGTACTAGTGCTAGCTTTTACTAGTAATACAGAGAGAGTGCTTGATGTTTTATTTTTGTTAGAACAGTGTTTAATATGTTTTGTGTTTAAAATATTTGACTCTAATAAACATTTAGTTCCAATAATAAACAAAAAATAAAGATTTATCATGAACAAACACAGAAGCACACTTGAACGGAAAATCTTCATCAACATGAACACATACATTCATGCATACGTACATCAAAATACCTAACCTATGATTTTTCATAAAAGGGCACATTAGTAATTGAACTTCTGCAATCAAAACCCACATAAACACCTACATCCTAAAATGGATAGTTGTTAGGTCACATGTCAAAAATACATTCTTGTCAAAACGGGGGCCAGCCTTTCTTCATTTCCATCAAGAGATAAGTTGTTTTATATGATGGGGGTTGTTATTCGTATAACTCGTGTATAAAAATATCTCTCTCTATATGATGGGGGACTCCTGCTTTTTTTACTTTACGCAATTCCCCACATCTCAATTAGATTATCAAGTACTATTATAAATTATTAAAAGGTATAGCTTTTTATCATTTTCTTCACTCATATCATTGCCGTTCGCAAGCATTTCTCGCCGGAAAAAAATTCAGTAGGTTGTACCTTTCACTTCTCCGTTTTTTTACAACTAATGTAGTCACCACCCATAAAAACATTGATGTCACCGGAAAAAAACCCACAAACCAACCCTGTATATACATCTCTTTTTGTCCCTCTGATACATCTCTTTTTCTCTATCCCTCATCCTTTTCTGATCGACACACAAACCCACAAACAAACCCCTGTATATGAGTTCTGAGTGTCTACATCTGAGATTTGTATAATTAACGCCCCATTATGTTAGGTCTAAAGTGGTTGAAGAAACCACTCATACCTAATTCTCTCTCTCTCTAAATATATATTTCTAAATGATACATGATACTTTTTTTCTTAATAATACATTTAATGAATATACGTCAATTATGAAAGATACATTTTTTTACATTCAAAATAATAATTATCGGTTGATTTGAAAATTATATATATATATACAATTACCAAGGATTTTATGCATATTTTTTTGGTACTTTAAGGTACAAGTCATTCATGCGTTCTTCTAGCCTCTTCATTCTAATTTACTACTCTGCAAGACCTACTTTTGTATCCTTCTTCCTTTTGTCTTTTCCTGATCATTCATATTCATTAATATTATATAAATAATAATAGCCCATCATCCTCAATCATTCATTCATCTCAAACGATTTAACTTGCTGCTTCAGTTGCCATCCTCCATTCTACCCTTTTATTTAATGGGTTCCATGTATTTGTCTGATTGGATTAGTGTCTAGAGTCTAATTAATTGTTGTGTTGTTGACTTATCTTATGCTGATTTTGACTTCGGTTGGATCTGGGTTACAGCAAGCACAACCTCAAGATGATGATGATGATGAGCATGGTATTTAGTAATCTTTTTATTTTATATGATTAGTAAACTGATTATTGTTATGTGCTACATATTTCATGCTATTTCTATTAAATATTAGACAACCTTATTTAGTGACATGAAACTTATATGTATGAAAGTAGCTTTTTCGTTTATCTAACTTACCTTTGATTGATTTGTGTTTTGTGTTTTGTAGGTAAAAGTCAGATGGCTAACTGTTGCTATAGAACTACTGTGAAGTTGAAATTAATTGCAGATTCTGTTTTATAAGGTAATTTCGTGCTTCATAAACTGTTTAATAAAGTGCTAACATGTTAATTTGTTGTAAATGAACATGATAATATACCTGAGTTACACTTATTTTTGAACATTTTTTTCTTTCTTGAATATACAGATTTGGGCTTCTTTTTAGTTTTTTTTTTGTTATTTTCCCTTCATGACTCGCAACAAAACCCATATATATTTGTTTATCATAAATTAATTGTTGATCATTGTTCGATGATTGTAAAGAATCAATTTTATTTACGGATAGGATACATGTTTTTAAGGGTTTGTTCATGTAACAATTTGCAAAAAAAGAGCTATTCATGAACAAGTCCTTAAATAATGCTCGCTTCGTTGATGTCGGTTACAAATTTTCTGATGATTTGTTAAGACAATGTTCGGTCAAGATGATTTGTTGTATGTTCGCCAATCTTTTATTTTATTTGTTATATTACCATTGAACATGTTTTTCGATCGTTTATTTCAGGTCTTTTGATCCGTTTGAGGTGTACGTATTGCGGATCCCTCGCTCTTTTAATTCGTTTTCCATCCGTAAGTTTTTTTTCAATCTCTCGGTATTATAATTTTATAAGTTAATTGTTTTTCAGTAGATGATTTTGTGGATGGTTTAATGACGATAATTATAACACGATTGTTATGCTATGGTTGTAAAGTTTCAAAAAAAATATTTTTTTTAATTAAAAAATAAATTAGTAATGCATCAAGTAGCCCAATAAAATCTGGTTACTGTTAGTAGTAGCATGTTTATATGATGGTAAATGATGTTAGTGAGCGTAGTTAAGTGGCCGATGTTAGTGAGTAGGAGCTTATATGTGTCGGCGATGTTAATAAGTTAATGATATTAGTGAGTGTACATTTGTGTGGCTGATATGTTATTGCGTTTAGCAAAGACGATGGGTCAATATCCCTAATAATCAAAGACTAAAAGGAGTCAAACATTGAATTTAAAAATCATGTACTAAGGTTCATTTGTCAAATCTTATAATTATTATTTATTAAGTGTGATTTACATGTTTAACATTAATGTGATCATGAGGCCTTACATAGGTTGTTAGTTCGCAAGCCAAAACAAGATTGTAGAACATAAGACATTTACTGGAAGCTATTGTTGTTTTTCTTTGTGACCTAAATGCTTAATTTATCTAATCTATTATCAAATAAACAAATTAAACATTTATGCATAGCACTCAATGTACTAACAACTTAGAATCCTTTTGTAAATTATATTATGATACTTTAAGCATTTCGTCTACACCACGCATGAACCACTGCAATGCACGGTTGAAACATTTCGTCTACACCATCTGAATAAGCACCCCTCAACCGCCGCAACGCGCGGGTTCAAAAACTAGTTTTAGTACATATTTATAGACACAAGCGAGTTTGGGAAAATGTGATGGGTAGGTGGTAGGACAAGGCTGTGTAGATTTTACATATTCATGTGTGCACGTCAACTTTAGCTTCAATAACTTTTAATTCCACTGTTTACGCTGAATTATTACAATTTATGTTATAGAACTATGTTATTTCATCTTAATTTTTAAAATATGAAAAATGTATTTCCAAAAACATCAATTTGAATTTATACGAGACTTAAAATTATGCGACCCAAATAACCTAAAAACCTGTTTACCTATCGAAATGAGTAAAACAAGTTGTGAGTTATTTTCAAGTTATAAATGAGTTCTAACACGTCATGTTTCAAGTTATAAAAGAATTTAACATGAAAAAAACAAATAAACCAAATAATAATAAAATAAAATTAATATAAATCCTAATCTACCTACTAAAACAAATAAACCATTTAACATCCTTTCAGTTTTGAATATTGACAAGATTAGTCCCAACAATCACCCCCTTAATCTTGTCAGTCACATCTCATCACATTAGAGCTGGTCCATCTTACTGACACTGGGCAAAGTTGGCTTCCTCCTTTTTCTCCCACGTTGGACACTCCGATATGTGATGGCCCGCTTCATTGCACTTGTAACACCTGACGTGGCTTTTTTCCCAATGTACTCGACCATCTCCTCGATCTCTACCGGACCCCCGACCTCTACCTCGGCCTCGTCCAAGATCCCCTCGATTCGAGCTTCCACAACCGCAATGCTCACATCTGTGCTCCTTCTCCTTTGCCTTTTCATCTGATGTTGTGAACAAAAGTTGGTTTAAATTTCCTGATTGAGTCTCCTCCTAATTCGTGTTCCTTTCTTCATAAGCTTTAAGCCGACTCACGATATCATCATAGACGATGGTCTTCAAATCCACCACCTGTTCTATTGAAGCCACCATATGAATAAACCGCTTCAGCAATCCGTTAAGAAACTTCTTAACTAGATTGGATTCTTCTACCACCGAGCCAAGTGAGGCGGCTCGAGAGGCATACCCAGACAACTTATTAGCAAACTCGTCTATGGCACCTCGATCCTTCATCTTCAAGTTTTCAAACTCGGCCATTAGAGTTTGTAGTCTCGCCTCTCTATCCGATCTGCACCCAGATGGCGGGTCTTTAGAACATCTCACATTTGTGCTCCTTCTCCTTTGCGTTTTCATCTGATGTTGTGAACAAAAGTTGGTTTAAATTTCCTGATTGAGTCTCCTCCTCATTCTTGATCCTTTCTTCATAAGCTTTAAGCCGACCCACAATATCATCATAGCCGATGGTCTTTAAATCCACCACATGTTCTATTGAAGCCACCATATGAATGAACCGCTTCGGCAATCCGTTAAGAAACTTCTTAACTAGCTTGGATTCTTCTATAACCGAGCCAAGTGAGGCGGCTCGAGAGGCATACCCAGACAACATATTAGCAAACTCGTCTATGGCACCTTGATTCTTCATCTTCAAGTTTTCAAACTCTGCCATTAGAGTTTGTAGTCTCGCCTCTCTGATCCGATCCGCACCAAGATGGCGGGTCTTTAGAGTATCCGACATCTCCTTTGCAGTTTTTGAGATTACCAACTTGCAAAATCTACACTTCGGGTATAGCTTGAAACATGAGAGCGATTGCAATATTATTTTTCTTGTCATCCTCACCCCTACCTGGTCCAATTTGTTCCCACACCCCGTGAACATTGAAGATAACCCTCATCCTCATTGCCCACAATGTGTAGTTTGTTGAGGATAACACCGGACGTTGAATAGCGATACTGTTGTTTTCCTTAACCGTAGCCAATGTTTGATTAGTTGGTTGAGACATACCGGACAAAATTTCCTTACTCCTTTTTACTTCGTGATATTATTTTTTTCAACTTTATGACTCTTCCCTCAAATAATTCCCCTCTGTTGAGCAGCTTCAAATCTAACTTTGTCGTGATCCTGATGCGTCGAATATTTAATTGACACCTTCAATTGTTTTGACAATCTAGCTATTGATCCTTCATAACTACGTACTGCAATCGAATAATGACGTTCTACCCTCTGTTCGCCTAGCTAATCGATATCCGCTTCTTGTTTGGATCGTGTATAACCGCTCTGATACCAATTGTTGGAAACCAGGCCTTCTTCAACTTAATTAAGCAAAAGAATTTGACAAGAAAAAAAGTAAACATAACCCCTATTTATACTAAACAATCCTTGATGCCTAAGAAACCTACTTAGAAATTAGGAAACCAAATAATAATAAAATAAAACTAATATAAATCCTAATCTACCTACTAAAAAAAATAAACCATTTAACCTCCTTTCACTTTTGAATATTGATAAGATTAGTCCCAATATTAGCATCACAAACAAAAGATATATATATATATATATACACACACACGACTACACCAATGAATTATTATAATTGCATGCTAAATATTTGGACCAACACATCGATGTGCAATGTGACTCCATATCCATTGGACGAGAAACCTTCGACGGATGCCATTCAGGTTATATGAGGCTCCATTGGCATCCGTCATAATATTTCCGGTGTAGCCCCCACGCCCGTACTGGCCCTCACACATATCGCCAATCTCTATTGGAAACGTACGGTCATCGCCCCCGTACCAAGCGTTGACAAACGGATGCGTTGAAAGCTCCATGAGCTCGTGAGCTATAATGCTTATCATAGCTTCGACTCCCGCATGGCCGTTGGGGGCTTTCAACGCCTTCACACCGTGCATGTATTCTGGCACTGTGAACGGGAAGACGCATTAAGTAGGGCACATTTTCCCCGAATTGTCGACCCACGCAAAAGGAAGCGTGTAGCCAACAATTGAGGAGAAAGTAAAGTAGTGGAAACCACAGATAATATGGCAAAAGTCCTGCTCGTATATGTCCTCAGAGGTGAGGACAAGGTACAACCCTCCTGTGGGGTCCGCAGGTAGGGGGTTGGTTTTGGCACGGATGGCCGTTCTTATCACTGACTATATAGCCAGGCGGGTCAGTGTTTGTCCCTAGGACAGGAAGCGGTCGTTCTTCTCCTGTCCCATGATGGCTGTTCATGTTACATTAGAGCCGGTCTAGTCCGGGTACGTCTCAAGGGGCTTCCACCATTGTGCCACCGATGGCGAGCGGTGGTGAGGCGGAATTGGATTTAATGAAGTCACAGATGATACGCTTCTGGCCTGATGGCTAGTAACCGTACCATACAATGTGTACGGTTATGTTGTAGCTCAAGACTGGCCCCATGTGGTACTTTAACACCTCCAAACGGACTTCCGAGGACACCGCTTGGATTCCAGTGATATTGCCGACCAGGGAGAATATTGTGACCGAAAGAAAGAGTATGAGTGAGAGTTTGACTAAGAATGCCATTTTTTTGTTGTTGTTAGCGGTGTTCAAAAATATCCGAATCTGAAAATCCGATCCGAAATATCCGATATCCGAATCCGAAGCTACCCGAAAAATCGGATATCCAAACTTTCGGATATCTGAAATTCGGATATCCGAATTTTCGGATTCGGATAGTGATTTTGAAAATTTTCGGATATCCGAAAATTTTTAAAAAATTTTTATCGGATATCCGAAATATCCAAATATCCGAAGATATCCGAAAAGTATCCGAAATATCCAAAAATATATCCGAAAATATCTGAAAAATATTCGAAAATTTATATACGAAATACATAAAATAAAATATATAATAATAAAATTGGATATTCGGATATCCGATTCACTATCCGATCGGATACCCGGAATTCGGATACGGATTCGGATTGTAAAATCAGCTATCCGAAAATTTCAGATATTTCAGATATCCTAATTTTTGGATATCCGGTTTTGAACACCCCTAGTTGTTGTGGAGTGACAGGGGGACTAAGTGTGGATGGTTGATTTGTAGTACTAAAAGTGAAAAGGGTTTAATTTATATTTATAATAGATATAGTTACACAAATAGTCCTTGATAGTTGTACACTCTTTTCGGATATTTCGGATATTTTCGGATATTTTTCGGATATTTCGAATATTTTCGGATACCTTCGGATATTTTCGGATACCTTCGGATACTTTCGGATACCTTTGGATATTTGGATATTTCAGATATCCGATAAATTTTTTTTATAAATTTTTGGATATCCGAAATTTTTCAAAATCTTTTTTTATAAATTTTGGATATCCAATTTTTGGGGTAGTTTCGGATATCGGATATTTCGGATTTGAATATTTTTTAAACCTCTAACAACAACAAAAAAATGGCATTCTTAGTCAAACTCTTACTCACTTCTTTCTTTCAGTCACAATATTCTCCTTGATCGGCAATATCACTGGAATCCAAGCGGCGTCCTCGGAAGCCCCTTTGGAGGTGTTAAAGTACCACATGGGCTAGTCTTGAGCTACAACATAACCGTACACATTACTTGGTACGGTTACTAGCCATCAGGCCAGAAGCGTATCATCCGTGACTTCATTAAATCTATTTCCGCCTCTCACCACCGCTCGTCATCGGTGGCACAATGGTAGAAGCCCCTTGAGACGTACCCGGACCAGACCGGCTCTAATGTACCACTGACAGTCATCCTGGGACAGGAGAAGAACGACCGCTTCCTATCCCAGGTTCAAACACTGACCCGTCTAGCTATACAGTCAGTGATAAGAACGACCATCCGTGCCAAAACCAACCCCCTACCTGCGGACCCCACATGAGGGTTGTACCTTGTCCTCACCTCTAAGGACATATACATGCAGAACTTCTGCCAGATTATCTATGGGTTCCACAACTTTACTTTCTCCTCAATTGTTGGCTACACGCTTCCTTTTGCATGGGTCGGCAATTCGGGGAAAATGTGCCACACTTATTGCGCCTTCCCGTTTGCAGTGCCAGAATACATGCACGGTGTGAAGGCGTTGAAAGCCCCCAACGGCCATGCAGGAGTCGACGCTATGATAAGCGTTATAGCTCACGAGCTCGTGGAGCTTTCAACGAATCCGTTTGTCAACGCTTGGTATGGGGGCGATGACCCTACGTTTCTAATAGAGATTGGCGATATGTGTAAGGGCCAGTACGGGCGTGGGGGCTACGCCGGAAATATTATGACAGATGACAATGGAGCCTCATATAACCTGAATGGCATCCGCCGAAGGTTTCTCGTCCAATGGATATGGAGTCACATTGCACATCGATGTGTTGGTCCGAATATTTAGCATGCAATTATAATAATTCATTGGTGTAGTCGTTTATATATATATATATATATATATATATATATATCTTGTTGATGATGCTAATGTTGGGACTAATCTTGTCAATATTCAAAAGTGATGGGATGTTAAATGGTTTATTTTTTTAGTAGGTAGATTAGGATTTATATTAGTTTTATTTTATTATTATTTGGTTTCCTAATTCTAGCCTAAGTAGGTTTCTTAGGCATCAAGGATTGTTTAGTATAAATAGGGGTTATGTTTAGTTTTTTTCTTGTTAAATTCTTTTGCTTGATTAAGTTGAAGAAGGTCTGGTTTCCAACAATTGGTATTAGAGCGGTTATACACGATCCAAACAAGAAGCGGATATCGATTAGCTAGGCAAACAGAGGGTAGAACGTCATCAATCGATAGCAGTACGTAGTTATGAAGGATCAATAGCTAGATTTTCAAAACAATTGAAGGCGTCAATTAAATATTCGACGCATCGGGATCACGACAAAGTTAGATTTGAAGCTGCTCAACAGATGTGAATTATTTGAGGGAATAGTCATAAGGTTGAAAAAAATAACATCACGAAGTAAAAAGTAGTAAGGAAATTTTGTCCAGTATGTCTCAACCAACTAATCAAGCATTGGCTACTATTAAGTAGAACAATAGTATCGCTCTTCAATGTCCGGTGTTATCCTCAACAAACTACACAGTGTGGGCAATGAGGATGAGGGTTATGTTCAATGTTCACGGGGTGTGGGAACAAATTAAACCAGGTACGGGTGAGGATGCCAAGAGAAATAATATTGCAATTGCTCTCATGTTTCAAGCTATACCCGAAGAGCAGATTTTCCAAGTTGGTAATCTCAAAAACTCCAAAGGAGATTTGGGATATTCAAAAGACCCGCCATCTAGGTGCAGATCGAGTCAGAGAGGTGAGACTACAAACTCTAATGGCAGAGTTTGAAAACTTGAAGATGAAGGATCAAGGTGCCATAGACGAGTTTGCTAATAAGTTGTCTGGGGATGCGTCTCGAGACGCCTCACTTGGCTAGGTTATAAAAGAATCCAAGATAGATAAGAAGTTTCTTAACGGATTGCCGAAGCGGTTCATTCATATGGTGGCTTCAATAGAACAGGTGGTGGATTTAAAGAACATCAGCTATGATGATATCGTGGGTTGGCTTAAAGCTTATGAAGAAAGGATCAAGAATGAGGATGAGACTCAATCAGGATATTTAAACCAACTTTTATTCACAACATCAGATGAAAAGGCAAAGGAGTATGAGCATAGATGTTGGATGTTCTAAAGACCCACAATCTGGGTGCAGATCGGATCGGAGAGGCGAGACTACAAACTCTAATAGCACAATTTGAAAACTTGAAGATGAAGGATCAAGGTGCCATATATGAGTTTGCTAATAAGTTGTCTGGGTATGCCTCTCGAGCCGCCTCACTTGGCTCGGTTATAGAAGAATCCAAGCTAGTTAAGAAGTTTCTTAACGGATTGCCGAAGCGGTTCATTCATATGGTGGCTTCAGTAGAACAGGTGGTGGATTTGAAGACCATCGGCTATGATGATATTGTGGGTTGGCTTAAAGCTTATGAAGAAAGGATCAAGAATGAGGAGGAGACTCAATTAGGAAATTTAAACCAACTTTTGTTCACAAAAACAGATGAAAAGGCAAAGGAGAAGGAGCACAAATGTGAGCATTGCGGTTGTGGAAGCTCGAATCGAGGTGATCTTGGACGAGGCCAAGGTAGAGGTCGGGGGGTCCGATAGAGATCGAGGAGATGGTCGAGTACGACCGGACAAAAGCCACGTCAGATGTTATAAGTAAGTGCAATGAAGCGGGCCATTACATATCGGAGTGTCCAAAGTGGGAGAAAAAGGAGGAAGCCAACCTTGCCCGGTGTGAGGAAGATGGACTAGCTCTAATGTACCTAGTAAAATCATCCACCGTTAGTAGTATATATTTGTTACCTGCTTGTGTTGTCGGGGTTATAGGTCCACATAAGTCTGCATACAGGAGTTCAAGCGGTCTGGTTGCATGATATTTCACCTCCTTTGGAAAGGGACCTCTTGTTTGTTTACCGACCACACATGCATTACATATTTCGGACGTGTGTTTCACAAGTGGGAGACTCGTTGCTTCCTTTGACAACAACTTTAGTGCAGCGAAATTCAATTGTCCGAGCCTTGCGTGCCACCAACTTCTGTCTTGTAGATTGACCTGCAAACAGACTGGTATAACGACGCTCAAGTTTATTTTGTAAACTCGATTACTCGATCTTGGCACAGACATGAGGATCGAACTGTTTGGTTCGTACATCCTCAAAACACCATTCTCAATAATTACTTTGTGTCCAGTTTCATCCATCTGACAAACACTTATAATGTTGTTAGTAAGAGCAGGAATGAAGTAAACATCATTAAAGATTCGCCTTTTACCCGATCTACCTTCGAGAGTTATTGTCCCTCACCCTTTCATTTCGACACACGACCCGTCTCCGAAAGGAACTCTTCCATTGATTAACTTGTCTAACCATGAGAACCATCCTTCGTTCCCCGTCATATGATTACTTGCCCCATTATCGCAAAACCAAGTATTGTTTTGTCGAGGGCATTTATCATAGTTTGAAAGATCTACCTTATTTTCATTAAAGAAAACAACATTATCAGTGGTAGCCATGTATAAGACCGGTTCCTCTTCTACAGTCAAATTATTTTCGTCCGCTTTTTTCTTAGTAGGACAATCACTAGAGAAGTGTCCCAACTCGTCGCACCGAAAGCATTTTAATTTTGATTGATCCTTTTGTGGGTTCTTGAAAGAGTCCTTCCCCTTCCTTTGATTAGAGTTCTTTCCTCGCCCCTTATCCGTTCCTTTGGATTTGATTTCGGCTGAAGTGGACCGACCACGACCAAACCCACATTTCCTTTTCTTTGCTTCCCATTCTTCATAGGTTAACAATAGTTGATCGTTTTTAGACGAACCTTCCTCGGCGCCTATCCTCAATAACTTGTTCTAATGAGGCAACCATATATGTGAATCGCTTGGGCAGGCCGTTTAGAAACTTCTTGAAAAGTTTCGGTTCATCAATATTCTCCCCAAGGGATGCCGACTTTGAAGCTATACTAGCCAATTTGCTTGAGAACTCGTCAACCGTGCCACTTTCCTTCATCTTCAATCTTTCGAATTTGGACATGAGCGTTTGAAGTCTAGCTTCCTTTACCCTCTCGGCTCCTTGGTGTCGAACTCTCACAGCTTCCCACATCTCCTTAGCCGTATCGAGGTTCCCGATTTGAAGAACGAGTTCCTTAGGTATGGCTTGAAACAAAAGTGCTATCGCAATGTTATTCTTATTTGCATCGGTGCTCGTCCCAGGTTCAACCATCTCCCAAACACTCTTAACATTTAAGATGACATTCCTCTTCATAGCCCAAACCGTGTAGTTTGTGGCCGTTAAAAGTGATACTTGAAGAGATGTTGTATTGTTGTCCTTCGTTGTTGCAATCTGCCGATTGGTGTTATCCGGCGTTTCTTCTTGCTGGAAAAACTCTCTGCTGCTGCTCGGCTTCCTGATCTTTAGACGAACCCGTCGCAAACTAAGAGATAAGATCTCGTTTTATCTCACAAGGTTGTCGGACTCAAAGATACTATGTTACGAATCTACACAACTAGAAATCCCGATGCTCTGATACCAATTGTTAGAAATCGATACCAAAGACACAATCGAATTCAGCCAAAACTTGTTTCTTATCATTAACTTGATTCATGACTTACAAAACCTCCCTCTATTTATAAGCCTATATTCCTTGTTCACCAAGGAACATTTATTAAGAAACCTTTTGACTTATCTAGAAAATCTATCTCTAAAACCTAGATTACAAGATTTGACAACTAAGTCCTTCTAGTTACCGAACCTTGCAATACAAGATTATTTTATCATCACCGAATTGAAAAGGAAGGCGCTGATTGGATGGATGGTTTTGAAGGTTGGAAGGGACCGTTGGATGGTATGATGAATACTATCAGAAAAGAATAAAAAAAAAGGAATGGGGAAGTGGGAGAAACCATTTCCTTGGTTTGGGGGAGGGAAAAGGGAAAATGATGTGGCGCTGAATTGACATTTGGGGGAGTTGGGGGAATTAAGCACCACACCATATAGCCTAATGTAAAACATATAAAATGTAAGAAATGCTAAGAGACTGACACATAGCACTAGTCAAGAAGGATATTATTGTTCATCACCACAATTATTGACTTTTTCCAAGTTTCACCTCTACTTTTTAAATGGCCATAACTTTTCATACTACATTATTTAAAAAAAATACAATAAAAACGAGTTTTTTATCCTCTTTCATTTGCATACCCCATTGCCATAGTTTTTTTTTTAAATTGCTGGGTTGAGCATTTGCGTCTATCTGAGGGTATACTTGCATTTTTTTATCAGATATAACTTGCGTATTTGTCAGGATATACGTGAGTTTTTTTATACCTAACAAAAGATGCAAGTGATAAAAGACACAAGTTAATCATGACAAAAGGCATAAGTTATATCTAATAAAAGACGCAACTTATACCTGATAATCACTCAAGTTATTAACCTAAGAAAAAAAATTATTTTAAATATAGAAATAGGGTATGCAGATTAAAAGGGATAAAAAGCTTGTTTTGTGGTGTATTTATTTTTTAAATAATGTCATATGAAAAAGTTATGGACGTTTAAAAAATGGGCGTGGAACTTAACCATGGTATGTTATACCTATTTTACCCTCCCCTTTCTCCTTTAAGAAGATCCAACATATATATTTATTCTTTTATTGTCCCACCCTCAAACTCCACGTGCGGGGTTTTACCGCGAGCCGTGTGTCACACCAGGATTTAAGTCAACGGTCACAATAAACGACAACTAAATGTAAAGATACGCAAACCCAAAACATTAAGTTTCATAACATAAACCAAAGCGGAAGCAGAATCTTGTTTACAAACGAAAGATAAACATAGTTTGAAAACTTTTATTTAAACATGCTCTAAAGACCTAGACGTCGTGCAAGACCCTGTGTGCCTAATCCACTGACTGCTACCTTAGCGACTTGAGAAAACATGCCAAAAATGTCAACATATAATATATGCTGGTGAGTTCATAGGTTTTATAAAAGAGTTTCCGTAAGTCCGAAAAGATAATTCCCGTTAATACTATGTTATAAGAACGTTAGTTAGACGTTAAGTATCGTTACTACTACGAGTTGGAAACCATTACTGACATGCAATCCGTCATAAGTATGCCCAGAATTTATGAGCCACCGTCATCATCGGTGACTCCCAATAGTAGAGACAATATGCACCCGCCCGGCTCCAAGCCGACGGGTGGGGTTAGTCAAGCCCAATAGATCTATCCACATTTCCCCCGTTATGTATACCCACAAATTCATGGTTTCCCCCTCGGACTTCCTGATGAAACGCCAATATAGTAAACAACCATAACCATAGTATAACATGATCTTTAAAACAATGTAAGTAATACGCATGTTTCTCCCCCCAAAAGTAAAACAGTAAAAGTGGGGTTGTGACACTCACCTTAGGTTGCGTTACATGAAAATAGTTAAATCAATAAGCTATGATAGTCCCGTATAGTGGTGACCTACCATAAGACGTATATAAGTACTTAGACTAATAACCCGTAGGTTAACTAGTCCCCGAACGTCCAGACCATAACCAAATACGTTTGAAAACATGTTTGACGTTAGTTAGACGTTAAGTATCACCCCTGCAGCATCAAGTCGTATTTCGCGCTTAACCTTCCAAATCAGATCCAAAACATGTAAAAACACCCAACATCAAACCCAAATCATTAAATAACCCATTCTAAGTAAAAAAAACCCCAATTTATCATCATTCTAACAACCCTAATTGCAAGCATTTCCCAAAATAGCATAATATTATGTAAACATCACATCAAGCATGCAAAAGTTGCCCTAAGTGGCAAATATCCAGATTTCATCACATAACAACGTTGCACACCAGCATCCTACTGTTTCCACATCATCCTAGAGTAAACCCTAACATCATACAATCAACAAAACATCCTACAACATCCTAACTCCTAAATCATTCAAACGGGTCAAAACTCATATTAATATCAAAACACAACAAACAACCTTTAAACTCATAGATAAACATCCTAACAACTCATTTGTATCAGAAATGCAAAACACATAAGAATCCTCATGTTTTAACTATAAAAATCATATCTTGCGTGATAACACCACATAGAACAAGTATTAAGGTTTAGGTTTGTTTTAAAATTGTTTTAAATAGGTTTTCAAAGACACAAACATGACAAGACCAGATCTGGATCTTTAGGGATCAAAATAACAACATTACATAGATTTAGGATGGATAACACACCTTAGGTTTGCTAGATAATGATGTGTAAAGCTTGATAGGATGGATTTTAGGGCAAAAACGTGTTCCAGAGAGTGATTATGGTGTGAGGACGGCTTGGGGCGAGTTAGGGTTTCAAAAATGAGGTTTTACAACATAAGGGTGGTATTTATAGGTGTTTCTAGTCTTTCCCAAGGTTACAGGCGAGTAGGGGCTGCAACAGGCAATTAGAAGCTCCTAATCGCCTATACTATAGGCGAGTAGGGCTCTAATCGCCTATAATATGATCCTAATCGCCTATACTATAGGCAATTAGGATTCCTAATCACCTGCAGCAATGTATTTTGGGTTTTTGGCGCGTTAAATCCTATTTTAACACATCTAAGCACGTATTCACATACCGACAAGTCACATAATGATTATAAACACATAACGCATGATAACTAACACGTTCACAATTGTTCACCAATTCCCGGGACTCGAGGCTTGCGTGTGTGCATTAACCCCGGCGATTACATCAATCACCAATTCTTTTACACATGCATATGGACCGACTCCCAATGATCCCTAGGATCATTGTAATGACTCCCGATGATTCCCAGAACCATCAAAACGACTCAACTGATCTAGTTAAGTATATGATATGCATGACTCGCTAAGGTAGACTTACTAGTTTAACCAATATTACTAACCAGAGTTTGCCAGGTGTCACATTTAATCACATCAATTAATTTATTTAGATAAAACTCCCAAAATTCTTATTATTCATTTTCTTTTACATTATATTATTATTATTTTAAGAAATGCTAGTGGATCAAAGCATTATCTCAATAGGTCATTAGTATTACCTTTTTTATTCGTGTGGTATCACACTTCTCAAATATGCTATTCATTTTAATTGGATTTTAATAACATGAACTACTAAGTATTGGCTGATGACATACTGAACTATAAAATTGATCACCGTCACACTGTATTTTTACTGACGTGACTAGTTTTGCTGATGTGGCATGGTGACGTCACCACGTCATCATGCATTCAAGCCACATCATGCCACCATGGTTAGTTCGTGGGTGACACATGCCAAGAAGTTGAAAATACAATGTGGTAGTGATCAATTTTGTAATTTGGTGTGTTATTGACCAATAATCAATAATTTAGGTTATTAAAATTCAATTTCCCTTTTAAAAATTACCTGCGCATATCATTGAATACATATGGAAGCAAAACACAAAATATGATGCGTGGAGTATCACTTAGGAACAAATGGGCATTGTAGTTATATTAATGGTAACTCGTAAATTTTAACCATAGAAATAAATCCTAGAAAATAAATAATTTTTTTTTTATTTCTATTACAAGACAAGAAAAAATGGAAAGCACTAAATTATAATACAATTATAATTAAAATAAACCAAAATTACAAGACGGGTGTATCACACACTACCTGATCATCTGCAGGATTGTAGGACACGTCACGCAGTCACACCATACAGAATCCACGACATATGTCACGGGCTACATTGTGCCCATCACCCATGTTAAGCGCATGCGTGAGTGAGTGCAAGTGCGAGTTAAGGTGGTTCACACCCTTTGCAACTTCATCCGCGCACTGCCTCATCCGCATGATTGTAGGGACACGCCACGCACTCGTGCCATACATAATCCACGTCATACGTCACGGGCCACACTGTGCCCATCGCCAACGTGACACATATGCGTGAGAGAGTGCTTGTGCGAGTTAAGGTGCTTCGCACCCTTCGCAACTTCATCCGCACACTACCTCATCCGCAGATTGTAGGGACACGCCACGCAGTCACACCATATAGAATCCACGTCATACGTCACATTCTGGGCCACATTCTGCCCATCGCCCCAATCATGCACATGCGTGAGCCAGTGCAAGTGCGAGTTAAGGTGCTTCGCACCCTTCGCAACTTCACTAGTGTGCTTCATGGAACAACAGGGAAGAGTATCGAGTTCCTACTTATATACCATCTCACGTTTTGTTTCTCATCTTTAGTGGGACAAGTTCCTACTTGTCCATTGCACTTCCATTTTTAACTTGACAGTATCAAACACTATTCCTTGAGCATCATCATTTCATTCATTTACGTTAATTCGGAAGTCGTTTAGTTCGTTATGAAGCTCTCAAATCGTAAAACACAAACCCGGAAAAAAGTCATTTTCTATATTTGTGAAAATTTGCATATATCACCAATTTTCAATGGGGAAATGGATTTAAATACTCCCAACTATCGCCTTTTGGTGGATATCACTCCGAACTTTCACTTTGGCCAATAGCACTCCTAACTTTCAGCTTATTTTCTTCCATCACCCCAAACTAACGGAGATCTAACCTGGTTAGTTTTCGTGGCAAAAATGTAAAAACCAAAACTTCTATGTGGCCAAAATGTAAAAACCAAAACTTAAGGGGTATTTTTGAAACTTTTTATTATATTATTATTATTTAAAATTCTATAAATCCCAACCCCCACCCTTTCTTTTCCCCCTCCCCGTGTCTCTTTCTTCCCCTGTCTCTCTCTTATGTGACAGACCTCCATCTCCATCACCATTTAACCGACTTGCAACCACCACCAAGTAAATCCTATTAAACCCAACTATCACCACCAATCGACCTGCAACCACCATTCAATCGACCTGCAACCACAACCACGTAACTCCTAGTACACCCAACTAGCACCACCAATAGATCTGGAACCACCATTCAATCTACCTGCAACCACTACCACGTAACTGCTATTAAACCCAACTGCCACCACCAATCGACCTACAACCATCAATCGACTTGCAACCACCATTCAATCTACCTGCAACCACCACCACGTAACTCCTATCAAACCCAACTACCACCACCAATCGACCTGGAACCACCATTCAATCGACCTGCAACCACCACCACATAAGTGTTTGTAACTGTTCAGAGTAAGTGTTGATGGCGGGAAGTGACCAGATTAATGTTTGTGAATCGAAGGTATATTTGTATAAAGTTTTTTGTTCTGTTTTTGTTGATCAGGCTCTATTTTTTTGTTTAGATCTGTTAGTATGTTTTATTTAGGAACTAATGTGTGTTTGATGAGTTGAAGTTGTTTAAGGTGGTTTAGGTTATGAATTAGGTGATTGAAGTTCTTTGTTTGATTTTCATTTAGACGGTGGACGGTGAAGGGTGGTGGTGGTGGTGGTGGTTTAGAGAGAGAAAAGGATATTTTTTTTTGGGGGGGGGGGGGGGGGGGGGGGTTGGGATTTATAAACTTTTAAAATAATAATAATAATAATAATAAGTTTCAAAAAATGTCCCAAAGTTTTGGTTTTTACTTTTTGGCCACGAAGAATAACCGGTTTAGACCTCCGTTAGTTTGGGGGTGACGGAAGAAAGTAAGTTGAAAATTGGGAGTGCTATTGGCCAAAGTGAAAGCTCGGAGCGATATCCGCCAACTGACGATAGTTGGGAGTATGAAAATCCATTTCCCAAAACCAATATAAATTACATAGAAAGTTTGACGCAACAAATAGAGTAAAACTGTAAATACAAAAAGTTTGATGTATATAATATAATAACCAAGATCTCGATCACAAACTTAATGCAACAAATGGTTATCGCGAATGAGAGAGTATAATAAATAGATGTTTCACTGGTTCCTTGAGAGAATATGATCCAACAAAGGTGCTAGAGCTGATAAAATTTGCATTCCACTTTACTAACCACAAACTGTGTTTAAGCTTCAAAAGGATGGGTACAAAATGTCCCTAACCACAAGAGTAGCATTTGGTTTGTCAATATCCAACATAAATTGGTTTGTCTAAGCCCGAGTGTCCGACCATTCTGAAAATTACAACTTTTCATCACTCATTCATTGCACTTAAAAGTCGGCATCCATTATTTCTATTGTTTGGTCATTTTAGTTACCTGGAAATAGTTATTTTTCACGTATTATCAGCTAGGGTCGGGTCAACTTTTTTGGGAGCCCAAAGCGAACTAAAATGTTGGGAGTTTTTTCAAAAAAAACAAAACTCTTTGATATAAACCCCTTCTTTTCCCAAACTTGAGAACCCTAATAATAAACCAAAAACCTTATAGTTGACAGAGTTAAAACATGTTAAGCTAAAAAATATTCTTGTTTAATTTGATGCATAAACTTATTTATAGAAAAAAAATTATCTACAGTGTGTGTGTATATATATATATATCGGTTTTGGGTCTAGGACAATAGGTTAAAGAGATGAGAGAACTAAGGATACCCAGCAGAAAGACTAATCCAATTCATAATGATGTATCTGAAAATACAATATTTTTGTTACTTGACCAACCATCAGGAGAAGCAAATACAATGGGTACGCTAATCAATAAGATTGATGAATTACCAATTAATGCAAAAACAATCAGTTGGAAAGCAAGAGTCAAAAGAAGAAAAAGAAATAATAATTTGGGCGAACCACGGGAATTGACCCGCGCATGGTGGATTCACAATTCACTGCCTTGATCCACTTGGCTACATCCGCCCCTCTACTATATATGTAGTATTACTGTATTTTTCCATTAAATAAAAAGACATATAATTTCTTTATTCTTTTTATTTAATAAATAAAAGTAATAAAAATTGTCATTATTCTCTATTTTCGATTGAAATTGAATTGTATATAAAACTTCATAAAAGATTGGGAAAAGTATATGATATAGAAACCTATAATATAAATGAATACAAAGAAAAAACACGCAAATCGAACCAAACTAAAAAATATTTTTAAAGAAACTATGTAAGGCAAATTGTTCAGATGCACTATATGTGTGGCCGCCGCTGTCGAATAGACTAGGGTTGAGTCGTGTATTGTATTACATGAGATTGTGGTGATCCATAAGGGCATTTTATGGATCTGATGCATTTATTAATATAGACCGAAACATAAGTTGTTGGTTCGAACCTTACAAGGGTCGAACCTGCAGGTTCGTACCTTGTATAGGGTCGAATGAGCTTTATGTGTTTGGACTATAAATAGCAATCTCATGTGTTGGTTTTCATTTAAGATTTTGAGTTTGTGCTTTGAATGCTCTCAATGGGGAGGTCATGCCCGACCTCCTCTGGCCCCGAGATAGATGTTTATCCTACTGATGACAGTGTCTGTAACCATTTCTGATGTAATACGAATCTGTGATGACATTGTTTTCGTCGATTTCTGTCTCGTCTCATATCTTGCATCTGAAACCGAGTTGTATTCGTTTGTTTATTCGATCCGTGAATTCGGTTTTTACCGGATTCTCAACTGTAGATGCACGAATTTCGACCAGTGCTTTTGGATTGTCATAATAATGTGTTTTTGTGTTTACGTGTGGTCGAAGGTAGCTTATCTATGGGTCGAATGAAGTAGATGAAGGTCGAAGGAAGGTTTTGAAGATGTGTTTTTGGTGCGAGCTTATCAAAGGTCGAAGGTACACATTCAACCTATACGAGGGGTCGAATGTGCAGGTCTATATAAAGTGAAAATTTTGTTTAGTTATTAACTTTGGTCATTTGAGTGTGTGTGTCAAGTTAGGTTTCTCTCTGTGTTCTAGGAAAGTTCTGGAAAGTGTTTATTTGGTTGTAAACCTAATTGTAAAGCATATTAAAGTTGTTTATTAATCAAATGGAGATTGAAAAGGTGTTTGATTGTGTCTGATCTTAACTTTGGTCATTTGAGTGTGTGTGTCAAGTTAGATTTCTATCATTTTGTACTCAAACTAGGGTTTCATCAAAAACGATCCTTTGCACAAATAGTACTAAATAAAAAAGGAGCAATAGCTTCCCTCTTGTTTTATCAAGATTATATATATATATATATATAGGTAAAGTATATGGAGGAAACCCTCCTTATTTGGTAAACTCTGGAAACTCTGACTTCCCAACATTTTTTTTTTGAAAAAAATAGGGTATGTAATATACATTTTTTTAAGCATTTTGAGCCAAAAAAATCGAAAAAGCGCCGAACGGTTTTTTTTTTTTAAATAAAAAACGTCTACTGTTTACATATAGTTAACACCTGTTATTAGCGCTTAACATGTGTTAGTCAATTTTTTTTTTTTTTTAAAAACTACTCGGCGCTTTTTTTATTTTTTTGCCCCAAAATGCTTAAAATCATGTATATTACTTGCCCTATTTTTTTCAAAAAAAAAATATTGGGAAGTCAGAGTTTCCAGAGTTTACCAAATAAGGAGAGTTTTCTCTAGAACCATTCCCTATATATATATATATATATATATATATATATATATATATATATATATATAGGATCCGGATATTTTGAGAACCAAGGTGAGTTGTGAGAACCATAGGAACTCACTTTATAACCACATACTTTTTTTAATCAAAAATGAATATGTGGTCCATAATTAATCAGCAATAAAATAATTAATAAAATATTAATATAGTTACACGAGGATAAAAATCCCTTACACCGGTGTATTTTGGCGTAAATTAATGTATTCGTTTTATTTTTTTTTACAGCGGGGTTTACGTGTTTTACACGAGTGTAAAAAAAAGAAATTTTTTTTTCGCATTTTACGTCGAGTTCCTACGAGTTCTCACAACTCGTCGAGTGCTCAAAGTATCCTAACCCTATATATATATATATATATATATATATATATACACACATTCCAAATGGGGGCCTTGTTTTTAGGGGGCCTCAAGCCCTAGCTTGTGTTAGTAAAACTGTTGAGTCGCCCCTGTTATCAGCTAATGAAAAACACTACCTCTAACATAAACACATTAATATATAATCGTATATCCTAAATGTAACTCTAGCAACTCATTTTAAAAAAATCAAAGGGTTGGTATGTTGTAATCAAGTTGTAAACGGGTTGAACGGATCATAAATAAGTTAGCATGTTAAATTGTATAAGTTTCAATTTATATATTAAAAATTAGTTACTGTTCACGTATTATCTGTTATGGAAAAACACTAAAGGGCTATTTGGTAGTCTCTTAATGGTTCATAGCCAAGAGATAACCTTACGTCTAAATGGTTAATAGGCAATCTCTTAATGGTGATCTCTTAACCATTCAGACTTACGGTTACCTCTTAACCAATAAGAGGCCCTAACTCTAAAATGAGACATTAATTTAAAATCATGTATCCCAAACATAACTCTAGCAACTCAGTTATTTAAACGAATAAAAGGGTTGGTATGTTGTAGTCAGGTTCTAAATAGTTTGTTCCGCTGTAGTTAAACATGTCGTAAACAGTGCTAGAATATAAAACATTAAAACTCTTCTTATTTTTTTAAGGACCAACTAAGTATGATGCCTCAACTACCCGAGGTAACCATGGCCAAAGGCATCCATACGCCCGCGACTGCAAACAGTGCTAGGTAGTTGAAGGCCCACGATAGTTCCATCACCCAGGGAAAACCCGACCACCACCCGCCCGAAGGCATAATAGTGAAAAATCGGTAAAAGCTGGGTAGGATCAGATTCGAACCTGGTTTATCACAATTTTACGTATGATTCCTTTATATTTATATAAATATGTATAGGTAAATGTTCGGGTACAAAGGTTATATTTTATGAGAAGTGTGAGGAGGATTAAGAATAGACATGTAGGCATCATGTTTTGAGTTGTTTTTGCTAAAAACACTAAACACAACAATTTAAAATAGAATGTAATGTGTTATAGCCATAGAATTTAAAACATAGCTAAAACACAACAATTTAAAACACGTGTTCTTGGTATTGTGATTTAAGAGTTAAGCTTAAAATAAATTGTTTTTTTAGTTGTATGTTTGTTGTTATTTTAGCATGAACAATAAAAAACATCATGATTAAATTTAAAAAATTATGTCTACATATCAATTCTTAATCTTTCACACACTTCTTTAGAAATATGATCTTTGTACGCTAACATCACCATATATATATATATATATATATATATATGAACCAGATCAAATGAGAACTAGGTTAAGTTGTGAGAACCGTGAGAACTCTGACGTAAAATGTGAATTTTAAATTTTTTTACACACTGATGTAAAAACGGCTAAGTCCGACATAAAAAAATGAAAATAAAAAATTATTTACGACGTCTTTACACCGGTGTAACAAAATGACTACACCCATGTAAATCCATGTAACTTTTTTTCTGAACGGCCAACGAAATTCACCAAGAACTCCCTTCAGAGTCTTGACTCAGTCAAATCAGGACTCCTTCCACCCGTCATAGCCAAACATGTAAGGGAGCTCATGGTTTCACCAAGTTTACCAATTTTGGGGAAACCCGACTATCTACGCGCCCGGAATCCATGTAACTAAATTAATATTTTAATCAATATTTTATTATGGTTTAATTACAACCACAAATTCATTACACAACAAAATAAATGTGTGGCTATAAAGTGAGTTCCTATGGTTCTCACAACTCAACCTAGTTCTCAAATTATCTTAACCCTATATGTGTTGTGTGTGTGTATGTATATATGTGTCACACCCCGACAACGCACAGCGGAATGCAAGTCATGAGGTAACGGAAGTTGTTACCACAAAGTTTAGTGGTTCACGTGTAATTACGTTTGGACATCTTGCTAACATCCTCTAGTTAAACATTGTTTTAAAATTCGTGGATAACGAAAGTTGTTGAAAACAAAGAAAACAAGTTCTGCCAAGATGAAGCGAAATTTAAGTTAATATTGTATTACAAAACAACATAAAACATTGTTTTTAGATAATTTAAACGGTCCCAACATCATGTCCATCGTAGTGCCCAGCTAAACCACTCTCTAACAACCTAAGCATCAGTACCTGAAAAACATGCTTAAAAATATCAACATCATGTTGGAGAGTTCACAGGTTTAAAAGCAATAAATAAACTTTCAAATTTAACGAAAATGTATGATCAATTATCACTAAAAGAGAACCAAGTAGACTCGCGAAAATCTAACAAGTATGATGTATCCCTAGGCTCCTAATCAAGCCATAACTTTATTCCTGGGGTGACCTCTTTGAGAGGAACTTTTAGGAGGTTATGTTCATTTTCACTAAATACTATGCCCATGATGAAAAAGGGGGCTTCAACCCAATAGATGTATAACATAAACAACGGCTCTAACCAAGAGCTAATGATTAAGAAGTGCAGGGAATGTGTCAACCCGAATGGACACTGGTGTCACGAAAATCGTACCAACCGGGGCACCGACCTATGGCCATAAAGTGTTCTACATTGTAGTCTAACTCATAATACAAGCATGTTAATCCCCCGATTTGTAAAAATGTTCAAAAACATTTAAAGAAAAGGGGTCGTGAAACTCACCTCAATGCAACAACTTGGGTAACTTCCAACTCCAAGTTACAATCCTTCACCTAACTACATCCTAAATCCGTAGGGCCATTTTAGCAACTATAATAAATCTAATCAAGTTATTCACCAAACCACCTCGACTTGGTTTAACCAAAAGCATTGAATTTTCGTTATCCCTTACCCCTTTAACCCATTGGTGACATGTGACAAACGGTTAAGTCTAGACATCGCATGGTCCATTTAACATTTAATCACATAACTCTTAGGTCCTCACTTACAATTTCATGGTGTCATATTAATATTGCACATCATATCTTAACAATCTACCCCAACATGCAAATCAATCATAGATACAGAAAGCGCACTAGAACATATTTACGCAAATTTCCACTTCAAGCAACTACCAATATCTCATGTTAACCTATGATTCCTCTATAAACTCTGTTTAAATCATAGAACATGCATATAACCCATGTAACAAGACTATTTTTGCTTCTCTACTTTGTTACCACATTTAAACATATATCATGTCTTAAAATCACCTTTCGCACGACTTTCAGGACATAGTTTTGCACTGTAAGTGTCTATTATTAACGTAAACATCTGTTGTGCCTTAATTAGTGATTTTTATACTACATTTAATAGTTATCTATTTGTTTTACATCAGACCTAAATGCATGGATCCTAAGGGCACCAAATTCATCGAAAACATGTATTTTCACGCGTCTTTTGTAAGTATACCTAGGTTTTTGACTTAGGTCTTTCACATTTACTTTAGCACGCTTTATTTTTCATCCAAATAAATCATAAAAATCTGTTTCAAATCAGTTTTAGAAGATTAGCTTCTAAAGATTTTATTTCGACGTTTTAAGCCGAAAAACGGGTTCTGATTGTACATGCAAGGTTTCCCAAGCGTGTAGATCCTATCAAAACTTAACTTGCACTATTTTAAGTTTATGAAATCCATTGAAATACCATCATGATTAGACCTGTGTTATATCTAAAATCATCTCAAACTTAACAATAAACAATGCACATTCAAGTCTATATACATCAACAAACCACATTTCACCTATATCAACAAAATCCCACACGGACACACACACGGACACACACACGGATACACACACGAACACACACACATACACATTCTCTCATTCTCCATTCATTTCTCCATTTGATTTAGTTTAGAAAACCCTTGTTTATTTGGTGAAGACTTGTTTAAAAACAGAAAATAAGAAGATTTTAGTAGGATTTTTGGTTAAAGAAAGTTACCTTGAAAAACCCTTGAAATAATAGTTTCTTTCTCTAAAATCTCTAGATTACTTGAAGGTTTTAGCTTTCGATCACCAACATTACCAATATCTTGAGGTTTTTGAGCCTATTTTGATAATAATATGAACAAAAACAAGGATGGATGGGGATGATGATGATGAATCGGTTGGGGGAGGGAGAGGAAGAGAGGGAATTTGGATGGTCTTCTTATGTGTGTATAGACAAAGGTGTAAGACTTGTGTAGTGTGTGTTTGGGGTTATGGGTTGGGGTATTTATTGGCAAATCATAGAAATTTAATAACAATAACAAACATAATAATAATATTAAAGGGGGGAGGGGCGGACCGAATGGGGGGGGGGGGGGGTGGGT
The DNA here is from genome assembly GCA_032199755.1 of Ambrosia artemisiifolia. Classification (NCBI taxonomy): domain Eukaryota; kingdom Viridiplantae; phylum Streptophyta; class Magnoliopsida; order Asterales; family Asteraceae; genus Ambrosia; species Ambrosia artemisiifolia. Next base: position 46,358,769 of record CM063523.1, read on the forward strand.
GTAGCATTTTTTTTATAAAATCTAATACATAACCTTCCCAAATCTATATTTTTTTTTAAATCCCCTAAACATTAAATACTTAAGGTTTTACCCCTTTGGCTACTAATAATATTCCCCAATAAAAATTATCAATTTTGAGCTAATTAACTTGTACTGGAGATTTCCCTACCGTACCGGGTCTCAGTTTCGCGTCATAACTTAAAACCGCGCAACTACTAGACCTGAACAGTTTAAAAATCATCATTCAATACTTCGAACAATTCTAATAATATTTTTATCCATAAAAAATTATTTTTTGCTAAATCAAACATCACGAGTCAAAACTAAACTTTCTACCGTTAGCCGGGTCGTCATCAATGTCTAATACAATAAATTGCCACTTGCGTGGTACGAGACTACTTAAAAATTGCCAATAATCTCCAAATCAAATCTAACAACAAAATATCTCATCATATCTATAGTTATTATACTGTGCGGATAGTACCTGGGTTTTCGCCGGTTGTCACAGTCTCCCCTCGTTTAGGAAATTTTGTCCTCAAAATTTTTCGTCTAGTCACTTCTGATTTCGATTTTGACGGAAATAAATGAGGATACTTCAGTTTCATCTGGTCTTCTCTTTCCCATGTGAACTCGGTTCCACGTTTAGAATTCCATCTAACCTTGACCAATTTGATATTACTTCTTCTCAACTTCTGGACTTTCCAATCCGTGACTTCGACAGGTTCTTCAACAAAACGCAATCTGTTATCAACTTTTACCTCTTTTGGTGGTATGACTAGTGTCTCCTCTGATAGACATTTCTTCAAGTTACAAACGTGAAACACATCGTGTACTCCTGATAGTTTTTGCGGTAACTTAAGTCAATATGCAACGGGGCCTACCCTTGCTATGATCTCAAAGGGTCAAATGTAGTGGGGGCTAAGCTTTCCGTGCTTACCAAACCTAATGACACCTTTCCAAGGCGAGACTTTTAACATAACTCTGTCTCCAACTTGGAATTCCAAAGGTTTTCTCCTGTTATCCGCATAACTCTTCGGTTTATCCCTTGCTGCTTTCAATCTATCCCTTAACCGGAAGATTTTATCTATAGTCTCCTGGATTATCTCTGGGCCAGTCAAACATTTATCACCCACCTCTGCCCAACAAAGAGGTGAACGACACTTTCTGCAATATAGGGCTTCGAATGGTGCGGCGTCGATACTGGAGTGATACTATTATTGTAGGAAAACTCAACCAAAGGAAGATAAGCATCCCAATTTCCACCAAAATCAATCGTGCATGCTCGTAACCAATCTTCAAGCGTTTGTATAGTCCTTTTGCTTTGACCATCAGTCTGTGGATTGTAAGCGGTGCTCATATCCAATCGTGTTCCTAATGCATCGTGTAATGATTGCCAAAACCTTGATATGAATCGACCACCTCGATCGGAAATAATCGATATTGGAACACCATGCCTAGAGACAACCTCTTTCAGATAAATACGGGTTAACATCTCAATAGAATAAGTTCCTTTGATCGGTATGAAATGTGCGGACTTAGTTAATCGATCGACGATCACCCATATAGCATCATGACCACTTGATGTTCGTGGTAAATTTATAACAAAATCCGTATCAATACATTACTATTTCCATTGAGGAATCTCTGGTTGCTGGAGTAATCCAGATGGATTTTTGATATTCGGCTTTAACCTTCGCGCGGGTTAAATATCTACCAAGCCGCTATCTCACCCTTCATGTTCGGCCACTAATAATGCTCCTTCAAGTCTTTATACATCTTGTCAGAACCAGGGTGTATCGAGTACTTAGATTTATGGGCTTCATCCATAACCAGCTCACGCATACCACGCTTATACGGTACCCAAACATGATCCATAAAGTACATTACTCCATCGGCTTTCAGATTCACATCTTTAATCATCTTGAACAGACACTCTTTTTCAGATTATCTTCTTTCAAAGCTTCTTGTTACGCTTCTTTGATTTGAGCTATAAGACTCGTGAGGATTGTCAAACCTAGTGCACGAACACGTAACGGTTTAACTCTCTCTTTTCTGCTCAAAGCATCCGCCATAATATTTGCTTTTCCAAGATGATAACGAATCTCACAATCGTAGTCGTTGAGTAGCTCAACCCATCTTCGCTGCCTCATATTGAGCTCCTTTTGGTCAAAGATATGTTGAAGACTTTTATGGTCCATAAAAATTGTACATTTAGTACCATAAAGATAATGTCTCAAATCTTGAGCGCAAGGATCACAGCTCCTAATTCCAAGTCGTGCGTCGTATAATTCTTCTCATGCACTTTTAGTTGTCTTGATGCATATGCTATGACTTTATCGTTTTGCATAAATACACAACCTAAACCTTGATGTGAAGCATCACAATATACTACGAAACCATCATTTCCATCAGGAATAGACAATATTGGTGCGCTACACAACTTCTGCTTTAAAAACTGGAATGCTTCTTCTTGCTTTTCTGTCCATTCAAACTTGCGGTCTTTTTGGGTCAATAGCGTCAAAGATTGTGCTATCTTGGAGAAATTACCAATGAACCGACGGTAATATCCCGCTAAACCCACGAATTGACGTATCTGTGTAGGAGATTTAGGTGTATCCCATTCTTTAATTGCCTCGATCTTAGCTGGATCTACTTGAACGCCCTTCTCGTTAATGACATGACCTAAGAAATGAACTTCTCGCATCCAAAACTCGCACTTCGAGAACTTCGCGAATAACTTCTCACTTCTCAACAGCTCCAAAATAAGGCGTAAGTGTTTTTCATGATCCTCTTTAGTTCGTGAATAGATAAGTATATCGTCAATAAATACTATAACAAACTTATCTAAATAAGGTTTACAAACTCTATTCATGAGATCCATAAACACTGCAGGTGTGTTTGTTAAACCAAACAGCATAACTAGAAACACATGATGGCCGTATCGCGTCTTGAACACGGTCTTTGGAATATCTTCTTCTACAATCTTCAACTGATGATAACCAGATCTCAAGTCAGTCTTTGAGTAAAAGCTCGATCCTTTCAACTGATCAAATAAATCCTCGATTCTGGGTAATGGGTATCGATTCGTAATAGTGAGTTTGTTCAACTCCCTATAATCAATACACATCCTAAAGGTTCCGTCTTTCTTCTTGACAAACAACACGGGTGCTCCCCACGGAGAATAAATTGGCCTGATGAAATCTTTATCCAACAATTCTTGCAACTGGTTTGAAAACTCTTGCATTTCTGAAGGTGCTAATCGATAAAGGGACTTAGCGACTGGTGCGGCACCTTGTACAAGATCTATTCGAAATTCCAATTGCCTTGAAGGCGGCAATCCGGGCAAATCTTCTCGAAAAACTTCAGGGTATTCCCTAACTACCGGGATCTCCTCAAGATTCTTTTCCTTAACCTTAGTGTTGACAACAGTTGCTAAGAATGCCGGGTAACCTTTCCGAAGAAACTTTTGCGCCTTCATTACATTGACCAACTTTAAAGACTTCTTCTCAGTCTCACCGCGCACAATCAAAATCTTGTTGTCCGAAACCGAAATACGGACCAACTTCTCGGGACAAACCACTTTCGCTCGATTCTTGGATAACCAATCCATTCCTATCAGAACATCAAAACTTCCTAACTCTACTGGTAAAAGATCTATGCTAAACACATGACTTTCAAGTTGCAAAGTACAACCTTTAATTATCTTGTGGGCTTCTATCACTTTAACATTTGCCAATTCTATAGAATAACTTTTATCTAACTCATTTGATTTTGAACCTAACAACGACTCAAATTTCTTCGAAACAAAACTCATATCAGCTCCGGTATCAAACAAAATAGATACAAGTTGATTATTGACAAGAAACGTACCGGTGACAACTGTAGGATCCTGGCGAGTCGCGCCCGCGTTCATCTCAAAAGCTCTGCCCCTTGCATTCGCTCCGCGAAGCTTCGGGCACTCCCTATTGAAATGTCCTACCACGCCACATTCATAACAACCCTAGTCGTTCTTGCCTGTCCCTGCAACATTTGGAAGTCTCACTCTACACCTCGGGGCTGAATGCCCTATCGACCACATCTCTCACAAAGAACCACCTTGCAATAACCGGTATGCTTGGTGTTACACTTCTGACACATCGGTGTCACCTCTTCAACCTTTTTCCCTTCACTAGCAGTGGTTGCATACAACTTCCCCAAAGCACGACCCTTACCCTTCCTCCTCTTAGACTGCTTCTTAGAACTATCCGACCTCCTTCTCTTATTCCCAGACGACAAAACCTCTGATTCAGAATTCTTCTCCACCACATCCGTTGTCTTCTTGCCAGATTCACCTTTCTTAACCAACGTTCACATCCTGTCGCGTCATCAGTCAAGGAATTTGCTAAAGATATAGCACTTTGTATCGTGGTTGGTTTAGAAGATGATACCATACTCCTGATCTGAGGTGCCAATCCCCAAATATACCTTTCAATACGAACGTAGTCTGGTGAAACCAATCGTGGAACCAATATGGCTAACTCATTGAACCTAGTAGTGTAAGCCTTAATCTCTGCTCCCTTCATGGAAAGTGTCCAGAACTCAGCCTCAATTTTTTGCATCTCACTACGAGGACAATATTCCCTCAACAACATATCCTTCTGTTCATTCCATGAAAGACCATACGTAGCTTCTTCACCCAAAGCTTGTACTTGCGTATTCCACCATGTAAGAGCATCCTCAAGAAAAGAGCAAACAACATACTTAACCTTTTGAGAAGCAGAACAGTTACTAATCATCATGACCGATTCCATCTTCTCGATCCATCTAATGATATCTAGTGGACCTTCAGTTCCGGAAAACGTTCTAGGATGACAAGACTGAAACGTCTTATACGTGCAACCTGTTTCAGGTTTCCTGTTCCATTCAAGTATGTCACAACTATCATTTGATATACAATCAAAATAACAACTTAACAAAACATCAAACCAATCTCAAATGTCTTTACCTGATGAACTTCCAATAATGACCTTTTCTCTAGGTCCACCTCCTATTGTACCATCGGGTGTGCTACCTCCTGGAGCGCCTCCACCTAGCGCGCCACCACCTGGTGCGCCACCACCTGGTGCGCCACCACCTGGTGCACCCCACCTTATGCGTCACCACCTGGTGCGCCACCATCTCTACCTTTGGCCTCTCGCTGATCGAAAACGAAATCCACTTGTTGGGCTATAATCTCGCTAACTGCTCAGTCGAAACGGGAAGTGAAGATCCTCCTGCATCCGTGCCTGCTCTCGTAACTGGTGCCATGATTCCTTTTCTATATATTTTAGGAGTAAATATATGTAAGAAACATGCTAATGACTTTGAGAATCGTCCATGTTATGCATTAAAAATCATTCCTCATGACATTTAAATAAACAAGATAATTCAAAATAATCATCACACACCGTTAACGATCAATACACAATCAAAGATAACATTCAATCAACAATAAAGAAAAGATAAGCTTCTTCTGTGCATCCTTCAAACCCTCCTAAGAACATGGAACCTGGACTCCAACCTCTCTATCCGAGCTAACTGTCGATCTATCGCCTGGCTATCAGTGATCGAATACCCCTCTACGGATGTCATCCTATCGTCCATCCCATCGACCCTACTGTCCATAGCTCTGACCCTGTCATCCAAAGATGAAATCTGCTCATCCAATGAGTCCATCCTACCACCCATACCTTCCATCTGCTGCTCAGACCTAACAACCCTGTGCTGAAGTGTATCTGTCCTCCTGTCTAAAGATGCATGCCTATCCTGGAGCTGTGATATCCTATGCTCCGTGCGAGCTCCCCGAGCTGCCAGTGTAGCTACAGTATGTGCCATGGGCTCACCGTCAACACAGGAATATCAGCTGCTGATGAAGACTCACCCTGCTCGTAAGTACAGGGTATGCCTTCTATCTTTGCCCAGTCCTTCAGCTTCTTAGGTAACCATTCCCAACCATTCAACTCAACCTTTATGATCTTACCACTAGTAGATGATTGTCCCTTAATATCCACTGGTCGCTTGCGTATGGGTAACGCAGCAACCGCTGGAGTGCTAACCTTAGAAACTATGGGCTGTGACCTGTCTGTCCTGAACATAGCAAAAAGACCGTCGTTCCTGGGCTCAGATGGCAACATGTAATCAGGTATAGGCTGTCCAGTAAAAGTTGCTCTAACCACATGCTTCGGGTCTACAACTGGTGCAATCATAGGCACAACTACAGCTGGTGCATCAACCACTGGCCCTACCACAGCCGGTGCTACTAGTACTGGATAAGCTGACGTGTGATGTAAACATTATATGTGACAAGTATATCCGTACTAAATACGTATATAGTGTCACACCCCGGATTTCGACACCCTGGGCGTGCGACCATTTGGTTGGTACCTGTTTTGAGTAAATACGCAGCGGAAAAACATTTGTATTTATTTAGAGTTTTCAACAACTCATCATTTAAAAAAAACATACATTTATAAGCGGGGAATTAAACACCCCTTTGTTCATACAAAACGTTTCATATATATGGTAATCAAAACTTCTATCTAACAACAGTTTTACAAAATTTCCTCAGCCACGAGGTTCCTTAGTGCCTAGGGAATCGTCCTCCTTTTAGAACTATCACTATCATCATATCTATTCATGATTACCTGAAAACGTTTTGAAAATCATACGTTAGCAAAAAGCCGGTGAATAACATTTAACAGACCCTAATCCATTTCCAGCATAATTAGTATTAAAGCTATTTAGAACATACTAGTAATCTACACATCCAGCGAGCTCCCAGCCCGTATTACTACCGAACTCCCAGCCTGGTTTTACGTCTATTTCCTACCGAACTCCCAGCCCGGTTTTATGGTTTTGTAACACGTCTACAGTTTGATCAAACTATATGTGCACTTATGTTCTGAATGCTATCCATAGAATACCATATGCAAAAATATATTTAACACTAACTCATGCCATTTTCATAAAGTAAAACACTTTAAAAATTTGTAAAAGAGTTAAACGTATTCACTTCATTAGATGGTTTTGGTTGCTATCTTAGAAATTGTAATATGAGACCCGCGTTCAACACCAGTTTATTACTGATTTCAGCTGCCTAATTCTCTCAAGTGTGACTTACAAAGAAAGCTACACTTACGCTTTATATGTATTTGATTCTATTACTCTTGTACATATACGTGCAATATAGAGAGGCCTTCGAAATTCTAAGTAAACTAATAAATGGCAAGTGGCCGAGAAATACGAGGTGGTCATCCTCAAACTCAGGGAGGTGTAATTTTAACTAAATCATGGTTGGTGAGAAAAATAATAGTCATCACAAAACTGGTAATTTGGCTTCCAAAGAGCAACATAGGATTTGGGGTGTATGACAAGGATATATTCTTGGTTGACAGGTGTTACGTCTAATCATTGGATGGCAATATAATATGCAACTTGGATCTATGAGCTATAATGGTTTGTATATTGTTTGTTTCGAAAAAACAGATTGTAAATATATATCCCATAGATTAATTAAACTAACTAATTCAAATGATGATGAAGAATTTTAACTAGTGATATGGTAAGTCACGTAAGAGTTATTATAATTTGATCTCTATATATATAATTTAAAGATAATAATAATTAGTCTAAATAATGTCACTAGATTTTTAGTCTAACCATCCTCAAAAATATTAGTTCGATATTATTATTATTATTATTATTATTATTATTATTATTATTATTATTATTATTATTATTATTATTATTATTAGACGGTTCTTAGACTCATTTAGATCATCTTATATCTAATAGTCATATTATCGGATACTTACTCGCTTAACAATATTTAGTATATAAGGAATATTTAATTTATATGAAAAAATTTAAGATGTTACATCCTCCCCACCTTTATTTAAATCTTGTCCTCGAGATTTAGTTGAACAAGTGTGGATACTTCTTTTTCATCTCCACTTCTAGTTCCAATGTATATTCTGGACCTCGTCTTGAATTCCATTTAACCTTAACCAACTTAAGTCTTTCCTCTTTAAAAACATTATCCGCCGATCCTCGATTTGCATTGGTTGTTCCACAAATTTTAATTTTTCATTCACCTCCACATCCTGTAGTGGCATTACCAAAGATTCATCGGTCACACACTTGCGTAGGTTTGACACGTGAAATACGTCATGTACTCCATTCATTTCTTCTGGTAGTTTTAACTGATAAGCTACCGGTCCAATTCTTTTGACAATTTCGAATGGTCCAACAAAACGAGGACTTAGTTTTCCTTTCTTACCAAATCCGACTACACCTTTCCAAGGCGAAACTTTTAATAACACTTTGTCTCCGGCCTTAAATTCTAGCGGCTTCCTTCTTTTGTCCACGTAGCTTTTCTGTCTGTCTCTGGCCGCCTTTAGACGTTCACGAATTTGTAGCACTTTGTCAGTCGTTTCCTGAACTAACTCCGGTCCTGACAATTGGCTCTCTACAACTTCTGACCAACATACAGGTGTTCTGCACTTTCTACCATACAAGGCTTCGAATGGTGCTGCCTGAATACTTGTGTGATAACTATTATTATATGAGAATTCCATTAAGGGTAGATGATCATCCCAACTACCTCCAAAGTCTATCACACATGCTCTAAGCATATCTTCAAGTGTTTGAATGGTCCTTTCACTTTGCCCATCTATTTGAGGGTGATAAGCGGTGCTAAGATTTAAACGTGTACCCATAGCTTTTTGGAAACCTTTCCAGAATCGAGATGTAAAACGACTGTCTCTATCAGACACAATAGATAGTGGAACACCGTGTAGAGATAAGATCTCATCAACATATAATCGTGCCATTCTATCCATGCTATAGGTTCCCTTCATGGGCAAGAAATGAGCAGACTTGGTCAATCTATCTATGATAACCCAAATGGTATCATTCCCAAGACTGGTTCGAGGAAGTTTAGTAATAAAGTCCATTGTTATCATTTCCCATTTCCAAACTGGTAATTCTAACTGTTGTAGTAAACCAGAGGGTTTTTGGTGCTCTGCCTTTACTTGTGAACAAGTGAGACATTTTGCTACGTAGATAGCAATATCCTTCTTCATACCCACCCACCAGTAGTTTCCTTTTAGATTCTTATACATCTTGTCGCTTCCTGGGTGCATCATGTATTTTGATTTGTGAGCTTCTTCTAATATTGTTTCTCGTAGACTCCCAGCGACAGGCACCCAGATTCTCTTATTCATTCTTAAGATTTCATCTTCTCCTTTAACCAACTGGTCCATCATACCTTTCATTCCCTCTACTCCAATGTTATTTTCTTCCTGAGCTAACCTCTGAGCCTCTTTCAGCTGACATATTAAATCAATTTCGAGATTAAGCCGCAAAGCATGAACTCTCTTTGGCTTCTCTCTTTCTTTTCTACTCAGTGCGTCAGCTACTACATTAGCTTTTCCTCCATGATAGCAGATTTCACAATCATAGTCACTTAAGACTTCCATCCACCTTCTCTACCTCATGTTAAGGTCTTTCTGACCAAAGATATATTTCAAACTTTTATGGTCAGTGAGAACAGTAAACTTAACTCCATAAAGATAATGTCTCCATAACTTTAGCGCGAATATTATGGCACCTAACTCCAAATCATGAGTAGTATAGTTCTTTTCATGAGTCTTTAATTGGCGTGATGCATAAGCAATGACTTTATTTCGTTGCATTAACACACATCCCATGCCGGTGTGTGAAGCATCACAATAGATAACAAAATCTTCAATTCCATCTGGTAAGGCTAAGATTGGAGCATCAGTCAACTTTTGTTTTAGCGTTTCAAATGCCTCGTTCTGCTTTGGTCCCCACTCAAACTTTACAGACTTACGTGTTAAAGATGTCAACGGAATTGCAATTCGGGAGAAGTCTTGAATAAATCGACGGTAATATCCTGCCAAACCTAAGAAACTGCGAACTTCGGTTGGCGACTTTGGAATTTCCCATTTAGTAATGGATTCAATCTTTGCAGGGTCCACTTGAATACCACGTGCATTAATAGCATGTCCAAGAAATTGTACTTCAGGAAGCCAAAACTCACACTTAGAGAATTTAGCATACAACTCCTTGTTTCTTAGTAATTCAAGAATCACCCTGAGATGATTTTCATGTTCTTTATTTTTAGAATAAATAAGTATATCGTCAATAAAAACGATAACAAATTTATCTAAATACGGTTCATCATATCCATGAAGGCGGCTGGAGCATTAGTGAGTCCAAATGACATAACTGTGAACTCATAATGTCCATACATTGTTCTGAATGTGGTCTTTGGAATATCTTCTTCTTGGACTTTCAACTGATGATAACCAGAACGAAGGTCTATCTTTGAAAAGTAACATGTCCCTTGTAGCAGATCAAACAGATCATCAATTCTGGGAAGTGGATATCGATTCTTAATAGTGACCTTGTTTAGTTCGCGATAATCTATGCACATACGCATCAAGCCATCCTTTTTCTTAACAAACAGAATCGGAGCTCCCCATGGCGAAGAACTTGGTCTAATAAAACCTTTCTCTAACAGCTGATCTAGCTGTTTCTTTAACTCTTGCATCTCAGTTGGTGCTAAACGGTAGGGAGATTTAGCAATCGGTGTTGTACCTGGTACCAGATTTATCTTAAATTCCACCTCACGATCAGGCGGTAGTCCTGGTAATTCATCAAGAAACACATCTTCATATTCTGCTACTACGGGTACTTCTTCAATATTCCTTTCTTTATTATCAACTGATACGGAAATTAGGTATGCTAAGCATCCTTTCCTTAGGCACTTCGCCGCTTTCATTACTGAGATGATTCTGATCGGGTCAGTTAATTTATCTCCATATATGGTTATCACTTGTCCAGTAGGCGTATGAAGTTCGATGGCTTTCTTGTCACAAAGGATTCGGGCTTGGTTAGTTGCTAACCAGTCCATACCCAGAACAATGTCAAATCCTGCCAATGTCATTGGCAGTAACCGCACAGTAATAACGTGTCCTAGAAGTGTTATTCTACAATTTTCTAGGATTTCAGAAATCTTAGTCGGGTTTCCTTCAGCAGTTTCAACTACACATGTTTGTGCTAGTTTAACTAAGGGCTCGTTTAATAGACTACAAAATTTATAATCTATGAAACTTTGGTTCGCACCAGAATCAAATAATACTCTAGCATAAACATTATTTACGAGACACGTACCGGTAATCACATCCGGTATATGAGCAGCCTCACGAGTATTTAGCGCAAACGCTCGTGCATTTCCTTTCTTTGCTCCACTGATTCCACCGGCTCCATTTCCTCCAGCTTGATTCTTACCAGCTTCATTTCCACTTGGTTGTTTCAGTTTTGGAAAATCAAACTTGAAGTGCCCTTGATCGCCACAATTGAAGCAAACCATATTTTTCTTGAAACAATTCTCGACTGTATGCACTGAGATCTTGCAATGGTTACAAAAACTTGGTTTCTCAAATCTGCCTTTCCCTAAGTGCTTTTTCTTACAAGTCTTGCACTCTTGAGGATAAGAACCTACTCTCCCTGACTTCTTGTCTGTCCTTCTCATTTCTTGGTCAACTTTTCGGGTCATCTCTTTCTTTTTATTTTCTTCTTGTGTCCTCACCATCCCGTCAGTTAATAACCCAGCTAATTCAACGTCTGAATCAATAGTCTGAGGCATTGTAGCCTCTACTATATCTCTTATCTCACTAACGAGACCCAAGATGTAATGCCTAATCAGATTTGATTCAGGCTTTGCCAAGTGCGGAACTAATCGAGAGTATTCGAAAAATTTCGACGTATATTCACAAATGTTCGCACCCACCATTCTGTGATTTAAAAACTTCACTTCCATCTCCTCCCTTTCGTTCATGGGACAAAATTTCTGTTTCACTAGCTCACAAAATATAAGGGTATTTGGTCTTTTTTAAAAAGTTAACAAAAAAAAATGGATGGAGTTAACGAGTTGGACGAAACCAGCAAGAATTTAAAAACTTTTGGATTCAGATGAGAAAAAATAAACTTTTGGATGAAACTAGCAAAAAAGGCCAAACATTAGGGACGAGAATGACATTTAACTCTCTTATTTTTCTAAGGTACTTTATGCAATGTATACTAAGTCTTAATACTAATCACTAAGTGTTCAAGAGATTTTATGGTTATAGTGTAAACTAGTAGTTCCTACTTGTCTATAACCATTGTTCTGATACCAACTTTTGTCACACCCCGACAGTGCACAGCGGAATGCAAGTCACGAGGTAACGGAAGTTGTTACCATAAAGTTTAGCGGTTCACGTGTAATTACGTATGGAAATATTGCTAACACCCTCTAGTTAAACATTGTTTTAAAATTCGTGGATAACGAAAGTTGTTGGAAACAATTTCTACTAAGATGAAGCGAAATTTAAGTTAATATTGTATTACAAAACAAAAAAAAACATTGTTTTTAGATAATCTAAATGGCCCCAACATCATGTCCATCGTAGTGCCCAGCTAAACCACTCTCTAACAACCTAAGCATCAGTATCTCAAAAACATGCTTAAAAATATCAACATCTTGTTGGCGAGTTCACTGGTTTAAAAGCAATAAATAAATTTTCAAGTTTAATTAAAATGTATGATCAATTATTAATAAAAGAGAACCAAGTAGACTCACGAAAATCTAACAAGTATGATGTATCCCTAGGCTCCTAATCAAGCCATAACTTTGTTCCCGGGGTGGCCTCTTCGAGAGGAACTTTTTGGAGGTTACGTTCATTTTCACTAAATACTATGCCCATGATGAAAAAAGGGGCGTCAACCCAATAGATCTATAACATAAACAACGGCTCTAACCAAGAGCTAATGATTAAGAAGTGTAGGGAATGTGTCAACCCGAAGGGACACTGGTGTCACAAAAATGGTACACACCGGGGCACCGACCTAAGGCCATCAAGTGTTCTAAATTCTAGTCTAACTCATCATACAAGCATGTCAATCCCCTGATTTGTAAAAACGTTAAAAAACATTTAAAGAAAAGGGGCCGTGAAACTCACCTCAATGCAACAACTTGGGTAACTCCAACTCCAAGTTACAATCCTTCACCTAACTACATCCCAAATCCGTAGGGCCATTTTAGCAACTACACTAAATCTAATCAAGTTATTCACCAAACCACATCGACTTGATTTAACGGAAAGCATTGAATTTTCGTTATCCCTTACCCCATTAACCCATTGGTGACATGTGACGAACGGTTAAGTCTAGACATCGCATGGTCCATTGAACATTTAATCACCTAACTCTTAGGTCCTCACTTACACTTTCATGGTGTCATATTAATATTGCACATCATATCTTAACAATCTATCCCAACATGCAAATCAATCATAGGTACAAAAAGCACATTAGAACATATTTACGCAAATTTCCACGTCAAGCAACTCCCAATATCTCATGTTAACCTATGATTCCTCTATAAACTCTATTTAAATCATAGAACATGCATATAATCCATGTAACAAGACAATTTTTGCTGCTCTACTTTTGTTACAACATTTAAACATAACATGCCTTAAAATCACGTTACGGACGACTTTCAGGACATAGTTTTGCGCTGTAAGTGTCTATTATTAAGGTAAACATCTATTGTACCCTAATTAGTGATTTTTACATTTAACACTTATATAGTTGTTTTACATCAGACCTAAATGCATGGATCCTAAGTGCACAAAATTCATCGAAAACATGTATTTTCACGCGTCTTTTGTAAGTATACCTAGGTTTTCGACTTAGGTGTTTCACATTTACTTTATCACGCTTTATTTTTCATCAAAATAAGTCATAAAAATCTGTTTCAAATCATTTTTAGAATATTAGCTTTTGAAGCTTTTATTTTTGCATTTTAAGCCGAAAAACGGTTTCTGATCGTACATGCAAGGTTTTTCAAGCGTGTAGATCCTATCAAAACTTGTTTTGCACTATTTGAAGTTTCTGAAATCCATTGAAATACCATCATGATCAGACCTGTGTTTATATCTAAAATCATCTCAAACTTAACAATAAACAATGCACATTCAAGTCCATATACATCAAGCCACATTTCACCTATATCAACAAAATCCCACTTATCTAAGCTACCATTAACATTAACATATGATTATTTTTCAGATTTAACATCATCCGTAAAACCCTCTTACATGGAACTAAAACCTAAAGATCTAATCATTTTATCCATCAAAACAATAACATCAAACATTCCAAGAACAAATACAAACACACGAACACACACACACATTCTCTCATTCTCCATTCATTTCCCCATTTCATTTAGTTTAGAAAACCCTTGTTTATTTGGCGAATACTTGTTTAAAAACAGAAAATAAGAAGATTTTAGTAGGATTTTTGGTTAAAGAAAGTTACCTTGAAAAACCCTTGAAATAATAGCTTCTTTCTCTAAAATCTCTAGATTACTTGAAGGTTTTAGCTTTAGATCACCAACATTACCAATATCTTCATGTTTTTGAGTCCATTTTGATAATATTATGAACAAAAACAAGGAAGGATGAGGATGATGATGATGAATCGGTTGGGGGAGAGAGAGGAAGAGAGGGAATTTCGATGATCTTCTTATGTGTGTGTAGACAAATGTGTAAGACTTTTGTAGTGTGTGTTTGGGGTTATGGGTTGGGGTATTTATTGGCAATCAAAGAAATCTAATAACAATAATAAAAATAATAATAGTATTAAATGGGGGAGGGGCGGACCGAATGGGGGGGGGGGGGTTGGGTGTAGTATTATTTTTTTTTATAAAATCTAATACATAACCTTCACAAATCTATATTTTTTTTTAAATCCCCTAAACATTAAATACTTAAGGTTTTTACCCCTTTGGCCACTAATAAGACTCCCCAATAAAAATTATCCATTATGAGCTAATTAAGTTGTACCGGAGATTTTCCTACCATACCGGGTCTCAGTTTCACGTCATAACTTAAAACCGCGTAACTACTAGACCTGAACAGTTTAAAAATAATCATTCAATACTTTGAAAAATTCTAATAATATTCTTATCCATAAAATATTATTTTATGCTAAATTAACCATCACGAGTCAAAACTAAACTTTCTACCGTTAGTCGGGTCGTCACCAATGTCTAATACGATAAATTACCACTTGCGTGGTACGAGACTACTTAAAAATTCCCAATAATCTCCCAATCAAATCTAACACGAAATATCTCATCATATCTATAATTATTATACTGTACGGATAGTACCTGGGTTTTTGCCGGTTGTCACAATATGTATGTTCCCACGTTGAAGATTGCCGGATTTGAAGACTTGAAGACTTCAAGACTTGGAGACCGAAGATTATTAGCTAGACCTTAGGGGGAGCCTTTGAACGTCTTTCAAGACATCCCCAGCTCAGTGACTGGTTAAGTCTACAGATCAGTAGCTAGGTCCATGGGAGAGACTGTTAGTGCACTTCGTGTATGTCCCCAGCTAATGATAGGTCGATATTAGTCGTAGGCATGATTGTATAACGTTTCAGACGTTCAGGTAGCATTCTATAGGCTTAGGGGTATTTTGGTCATTATGCAGTGTAGTCTCGGCGTATGAGGCTTCATACGCCTGGCAAGATCACCCCTATGGCTTCATACGTGTCTAATGTTAGGCGTACGAGGGCCATGACTATAAATACCTTATGCCTTAGCCTATTTAAGAACCTTTTCCATATTATACAAGTGCAACAGCGAAATATGTGTTTTTGTGTGTGCTCTCCATATTATTATCCTTTTCACAAACAGTCACCTATAACAACTAACCTGATTATTGATTCCACCTTTAATCCGATACGGGTGTGATAGTCGTTTCTTGTCCGAATCCGATCCTACAAGAACCGTGAGAACTAATGAAAAAACAATAAAATAAAATTATATAACTCTATTATTATTGTATTATAAGATTGCAAAAAAAGAATTCACTCTTTAAACAATTCATCCATCCTCTTTAAATTACTCTTAACATTTTTTTCACGTATGTGTAAATTGTAAAAACTTACACATGTTTAAATGGTAAACATACACATGTGTATTTTTTTCGTGTGCATTTAAATTTGAACGCGTAAATTTTAATTTGATGTTGTACTTTAATAATAATTATAAGTGTAAAAAGAAAATTTGCGTTTGAATAATTTTTTATCGAGTTTTCATGTTTCTCATGAAATATGTTTTCAAGATAAACCTTCCTTAATTATATACATAAGAAGGGAGTTCTGTAAAATCAGCAGGAAGAATTGCTCAAAATGATCATGTACCCATGACTCAAAATTTCCTTGCTAAGCTAAATGAAAGAGAGTTCCAGAAGTCCACAAAAAATGATTGCTAATAAATAGTAAGTATTTGTTCTTCTACCGCGAGAGGGGCGGATTGGGATTGTTTAAGCAATTCAACACTTTCTTAAATGTGAGAATTTTGGACTTGGTCCGTTCATTCCAGTAGACGGTTCATTTCATTGCCATTATACTATGTATAATTGAAGATTGAGATGAATAGTAACAACCTTCCTTCATTAGTTGAGAGGGGAGGTGGCACTTATATATATATTTTTTTGTTTTTCCCAGCATTTTTATATAATAAATACAGTTGGTTTCACATTAATACACAAGATGGGTTTGTGGTGTAGTGGTTTGAGGTTTACTTGAGTGAGGTCACAGGTTCTAAACGAGGTGGGAGCATTTTTATTTTATTTTTCGTTTACACATCATTGTTTAATGTTAAATACAATTAGTTTCATATGAAATCACAAATTGGCTATATGGTGTTGTGGTTTGAGGTGTGGTTTATTAAAGAGAGGTCATAGGTTTGAGGTTAGCTAGCGGCATTTTTATTGTTTTTTCATTTCTATAGCATTATTTAATGTTAAATATAATTGGTTTCTTTTTAAATCATAAGTTGGGTTTATGGTATACTGGTTTAAGATGCACTTCCCTAATTAGAGGTCACAAGTTCAAGACTGGTGGGGGCATTTTATATATTTTTTTCTCCACAATAGTATTTCATGTTAAACACAATTGGGGTAGGAATAAAACACAAATTGGGTAGGTGGTATAGTGGTTTGAGCCTTGAAGTGTGTTTCCATAAGCGGAGGTCTAGGTTTGAGGCAACCGTTTTTCTAGATTTTTTTTCGTGGTCGCTAAGGCTAACATTGTCTCATAGTACCCTACTAAACCAAAACGATCCTGACAGCGAACAGGCGTCAACGCGTGCGAGAACCCCACTAGTTGGAGATGATCTAAGAGCAATGAGCCATCATGATTATTGATGCCTCATACATCCTACTAAAATATGTATGATCTATTATCATTTATTGATCTACTATGACTCATTGCAACTCGATATAACCCTTTTAGACCAAATATTACATAATAGGCATATGGTCCATTAAGACATGTATAATATATTGTTGCTCATTACAACACACTATGACTCACTACAAATCACTTTTAACTGTTTAATACTCGGTGTGACATAATGAAGTCAATATGTTGGTCCATGAAATTATCATGACTATTATGGTCTAATATTGTTTATTAAGATTTATATGAACTATTATTTTCAATCACAACGTAATATAATGTCCCAATTCAACTATTTATGACGTAATAGGACCTAATAGATTCCATCATGAGAATTACGACTCATATGATCCATTACGCTATGTACAATATGTTATTTCTCACTATTATCTCTTATGACTCTATACTGCAGGATCAATATCCTTATCAAAAAAGAATTGACTCAAGCAGGTTTTCTTGATTATAAAGGTGGAAACAATGTAATCAAGTATAATAGAGATAAGAAAGATGGGAAGAAAAATAAAACATACACGAAAGAGTCAAGTTATTTCCTTGATTCAAATCTCACGCAAAGAGGATTTACACACACAAACACCTACCAATTGACAACTCCCCTTAACAAAAGAGTGGGACCAGTATTTATACTTGTCTCGGTCCTTCAATCCCAGTCTCTCCTACTTCCAAGGGGCTGGGAGGCTCAGTCCCATGGAGTATCCTAATCCCTTGACTAACCAAAAGACCAAAATGCCCCTTGGGTCATAAACATAATAACCATCATTTAGCCTAGCCAATGACCTATACAAGCCTATCACTAGCTGGAAACATACACAAAATGTACTAACAATCTCTCCTTTGAACCCAGCTAGTTAGGGACATACACGAAGTGCACTTAAAAAATCCCCCAACTTAGACCTAGCTAGTGATCTGTTATCTTGAACTCTTCAAATCTGACATTCTTTAAATTTGGGATATGAGACCTTGTCTTGTATTCAATTAGATTAAAAAATCTTAGCTGTTTTTATTTACATATATGTGACGAAGACGAGATCAATATCATAAATCTTCTATTTTAATGATTTCACTTTCATTTCTCGATTCATATCTTATTTATCTTCGGTTGTTGGGGCTTTACCACGATCTGGTTACTCTTAAGATAGAATATCAGATTCTTAATTATTCAGGCTGATTTTGTTATTCAGGTTCGGGTCTTGTTTAGTTTCAGGCTTTGTGGTTAAATAACGATTAGCACACTCGTTGTGTTAGAACCTATGGAAAAATTAACTAAAAATTACAACATGCATTAGTAACGACAAAAATTCAGACTTAATCAAAATTTTCAAAACTTGAAATTCTTGAAGTCACTCATTCTTAGATCAGTCATTCAACTTCCAAGAGTTGTCTCTACTTACCCTTGAACTTATGACCATTTGGGGTAATGACTTATACGTGTGTAAGCTTTGGGAAAATGGCACATTCTCCCCCCTAAACTTTAAAATTGTCATTTTTCAATCTGAACGTTTAAAAAATTGCTACTTTTAACCTTGAAAGTGACGTTTTTTAACCATGAATTTTACAAAATTTTAACTTTTCGTGTTCCGGATTAGAATATGAAATTCCAATTGAAGAATTTAGTTTTCCAAAATTGGTTAATCGTACTAAAATGAAAAAAAAATCTTTTTTTTTTATTTTTCAGAAAATTTAAGCTGGAAACACACTACTTTGTTTTTAAATTAAAGAGTATAAAATTGTAAGAAAACTTTCACGGATAATTTTTTTTTAGATTTTACTGGTAAGAGAATCATATCTGTATTCAGACCTGCCAAGATAACCTTTTGTTCCATTAGTTAAGATTTAAGAGAAACATTAAACAAATAACTATCAATATTGCTATCCACTTAAACCCTAATATCAGATTTACTTATCGGACACTTCAGATACGACTAAGGTGTAGATTATTCTCACATAAATGACACATTCCCGTATCAAGGTATGCACAAAGCTTCCTCGTAACAAGTGAGTATATTGTTGTCATCCATTTTTACAAGGCACGAGTTCACCGGTGATCCGGTCGGCATATACGATGCAATAAATAGACCATTGCGATCCCGACCAGGGTTAGAGCAAACACCATTTTTATTGTTTCCTTTTCCGCTTTTGAATTCTTAGTCAGAATTGGGTTTTGGCATTTCCATTTCTTTTTGCTCTTTCTAGGAGTCCCAGATGTCTCTAATCAAGGTACGGTTACCTAGAGGTGCCTTGACTAGGCTGTTAAACCAATGTGTGACACAAAAGCCTTGATTCATATATGAGGGACAACAAGTCTATCCCTGGATAGATTAAAAATATAAAGACCTAAAATCTCATGTTTTGATAATCTATCAAACGAAATTTCGGTACTACGATTATATGCCAATGAGGTGCTAATCCACATGATTTCAAGTGGTTGTGTTTCTCATGCTAACTTTGAAATGATCTTGGAGCCAATTGATACATCATTTGTTAAGCTGTTTATCATTTTAAGATTAGGTGTTAAGAAATTTAAGAGTCTACTGATTTACTATCATTTTTTCTTTTTCTCACAAGGAAAACTCATTTTTGTTTTTCTGTTGTTTTTACCTTTTTGTGACTTTTCTAATGTTTTTAGATTTTTATGATATTTTTCAAATGTTTTTGTGTTTTTCTATAAAAGTTTTTTGCCCCTAAAATGCAAAAAGTATAAAGAAATTGAAATTCTTTTTGTATTTTAGATAGAAAACTTTGTACAAAAACCGATTTACCGATGAGGACTATCCTGTTTTTCTTTAACTCTGTTTATCAAAACCAAATAATTAAAACAAGCACTACGCCAAAATAGGCCTACGGCCACACTTTTCCTAAAACTGTCCTGCCACTCTTTCGATTATATGTGTGGCTAAAGGTCATTAATTACATTTCTAAACCTTCTAGCCTACTGTTAGACACACATTTTATTTACTTATGTGACCATTATATATTATTTCAAAATTTTTAGCCACACTTTAGGGAAAAATGTGACATTTTCTAGCCACACTCGAAAAGTGTAGCAAAATTTGATCTATGGCCACAATATTTATTTGATTTTTGATTCATGTGACCAAAAACACATCTTTTCGAAACCTTTAGCCACACTTCATGAAAAAAAACGTGTCATTTATTAGCCATACTTTAAAAGTGTGGCTAAATATGATCTACGACCACAATATTTGTTTCATGTGGCCAAAAACATATCATTTCAAAACATTTAGCCACACTTTAAGAAAAACTGTGACATTTGTTAGTCACGCTAGAAAAGTGTGGCCAAATGTGACAAACTGCCATATTGGTATTTGTTTGAATTTATATATGGCTAAAAGTGATAAATGGTTATAGTAAAATGTTTTACGTGTGGCTAAAAGTAATAAATGGACACGTTTAAAATTTTTATGTGTAGCTAAAAGTAACAAATGAACACTTTAAAAATTTGAATGTGTGACTTTGTAATGGGGTTTCAAAACTCTATTTTCCAAACGACCTGTAATTTCAGACAACCCTTCTCTCTATCACCATTCTCATCATCATCGGCTACACGGTTATTGACTCAAGTAAGCGGCATACATGGTTGGGAATAGCATAATGAAACGCCGCGCATAAACAGAAATCCACCAGCAAGAAATGTACAAAACAGGAAGCAAGCGCGCAGCAGGGTAAGCAGCAAGCTAAAGTCCTGGTTCTATTAAAAAAAAAGTGGCAGCAGAAGTCGTGGTTATGGATGGATTTTTAATAGTTATTTTTGACAAAGTGGACGCGGTGTAGTAAGATATCCGTGACTTTTGCCCAGTTAACCACCGTGAATTTTGCTCAATTGACCTAAAGACGCATAATTGAGCCACGGTTGCCACCCACGTCTTTATGTGTAAATCACCGCGACTAAAGGTTTCGTTTTGTAATAGTGATATAGTCTTAATTATTTTCATGAAAATAGTATAGTTTCGAGCAATAGAAGCTTTTTAACTAAAAACAATTAATGGATTTATGATCAAAATATCGTGGTTCACGATTTTTCTGTTAAACAGGTTCGGTCGGATTTGGCAAACCACTTGGACTTAAATGGGGCTGCTAACGCTTTCAAATGGAATCGAATCGCAATGGAGAGCCTTGGAGAAGAAAATTCCTGTAACAACTGAGCTGGTTAGCCGGGGGGTAAACTTGTAGACTACAATGTGCAGAATGTGAAATGTTTCGGACCAGACAGCAGACCAAGCACTGATCCTGTGCCCGGCTGCAGTCGCTGTCTGGCAGCAAGTTTACGCTTTGTTGCAATCTATGTATTTTCATTAACTCTGTTTTTTCTATTCTTTGTAATCACAAAATTGGATTAAAAAAAACGACACCAGTTAGGAACTGGTTTGTCTAGAAACCATTCCTGTAGAACTAACTGTCTGCAGGTCGCTCGGATTGCTTTGCTGAAAATTGTAAAAGGTCCCTCGATGTATGGTATCACATTTCTTAACCAAACACATATTATACTAGCTTTATCTATGGCTTACTACAGTTTATAAATTCTCACGTACCAAAACATATCAAGAGTTTGTTATTTGGGAAAAGGCTGACAGCTACTTTCTGCATAAATGCCACATTAGACCTTGCCTTCATAATAGTTTTGAAACATCCATTACTTTATATCACCAGACATCTCAAAGTCACACAATGATTGACTTCAATTTAAATGTCATGGTGTACATGCGTTTTTTAAAAACTGCTGCACAATCCAAAGCAGACATATTTCATCTGTGTTTTTAAGTACTAATTAAGTAATTAACACCAAAACAAGAGACCAACAATTCAAGAAACTTCATTGAAAAGATCATGGTGTACATTCTTTTTTTAAAACTACTGCACAATCAAAATCAAAATCACAATTATAAAAAAGGAAACATGTTAGAAAGACACAATCCTATGAAACACCAATCAACAGGTGGTGATCATATTAAAAATCACTTATAAAAAACCACGCAAAATCCAAATCAAACTTATAAAAAGCCGAACAGGTGTGATTAGACCCGGCAATCTCAACCCAAGTAGTTGATTTTGGGTCAGCGTGGGTAATTTTTACAAGGAATTGGGTTAGTATGGGTTATTAGGAAACTGAAAATGGGTTTAAATGGGTTAAACGGGAGTACTAGAGGAACATTTACGGGTCAGGATGGATCATAAAAAAAAGAGTGGGTCAGGATGGGTTAAACTACAGTTACCCGTTCCAATTCTTCCCCGTCACAGGTTTCCGATCACCGTCCGTACTTCCTACTGCCAACACCACTCGTACTCCGACCGCCGTCTCCGCCTGTGCTCTGACCGTCGTCGTCGCCGTTCACCTGAATAAGATTTATCACGGCCAGCTACATCAGTGAGTGACGGTAGTGGTGCGTTGTAACTGAAACCATTGCTGGTCGATTGAGAAACCCTATTGATAATCTTATTCAAATTCGTCGATAGAAAAAAAAAAAAAACAGGAGATTCAGAATTTGAGGGATTGAGAGAGAGATATACACTTGATTTTTTGAACGGATATACACTTGATTTAGTACAGAAAATAATGAAGGTAAAGTTTTGAGGAGAGAGAGAAGCCTTGGTAATGTAAAAATTGTTTTTTTTTTTCATATATTATTTATTATTAATAAAAATGAATTGCCAAATCTCAATATATCACCAAGGAGGCAAAGACCAACTACGATGTCTGAGTCGTTAACGGATCTGTCGGGTCAAAACGGTCCGGGCCGTTAACGGATTAGTCCGGTTATCAATGGCCTGACTGGCTTGGTCTGGTTGATTTTAGTTTTTTTTTTTAATTTTATTTATTTTTTATATTTTTAATACTTTTTTTAAGATTTTATAGTTAGATTATTTTCAAAAAAATGAAAGTTTATTCACATGCTTTTATTAAGAGAATAATACATATACATAAACCCAATTGGCCATCTTCACATGATTTTTTTGAACATAATATATAGAGGTGTTCAAAAACCTTGTAGCTCGCGGCTCGCTCGGAAAAACTTGAATGATGGTCCATTAGGCTCAATGATGGTCAATTAGACCCAAATGATGATCCATTAAGCTCAACAATGGCCAATTAGATACAATTATGGTCAACTATGCCCAATGATGATCCATTAGGCTCATCAATGGCCAATTAGATACAATAATGGGTCAACTAGGCCCAATAATAGTGCATTAGAGTCAATAATGGTTAGTTAGATACAATGATGGTTAACTAGGCCCAATGATGGTCCATTAGGCTCAATGATGGTCAATTAGACCCAATGATGGTCCATTAAGCATAACAATAGCCAATTACATACAATGATGGTCAACTACGCCCAATGATGGTCCATTAGGCTCAACAATGGCCAATTAAATACAATGATGGTCAACAAGGCCCAATGATGATCTATTAGGCTCAATGATGGTCAATTAGACCCAATGATGGTCCATTAAGCTCAACAATAGCCAATTAGATACAATGATGGTCAACTAGGCCCAATGATGGTCCATTAGGCTCAATGATGGTCAATTAGACCCAAATTACGGTCCATTAGGCTAAACAATGGCCAATTAGATACAACGATGGTAAACTAGGCCCAATAATAGTCTATTAGAGTCAATAATGGGTAGTTAGATACAATGATGGTTAATTAAGCCCAATGATGGTCCATTAGGCTCAATGACGGTCAATTAGACCAAATGATGGTCCATTAAGCTTAACAATGGCCAATTAGATACAATGATGATCAACTAAGCCCAATGCTGGTCCATTACGCTCAACAATGGTGAATTAGATACAATGATGGTCAACTAGGCCCAATAATAGTCCATTAGAGTCAATAATGGGCTATAGAAGGTCATACTTGTCTTAATGGACCATATTGGGCCTTAATGTATCACAATGGACAATGGTAGATCATACATGTTCTAATACATCATATTGGGCCTTAATGTATCACAATATACTATAATAGATCATATTTGTCTTAGTAGGCCATATTGGGCATTAATGTATCACAGTGGACAGCAATGGATCATAGATGTCATGGATCATATTGAGCCTTAACATATTACAACGGACATAGTAGATTATATTTTTCATAATAGGCCATATTGGGCCTTAATTTATTACAATTGGCAATAATAGCCCAGACAAGATTGGTCCTGATATTCGGTTTTCTGTTTTTCTCAATGTTCCTACCAGTTCCATGACCATAGAATCCCATTATGACTGAGTAACATTAGTACTGGTATCGGTAAAACCGTTGTCAATTGCTACTATTCATAACCGGTATAAATTTAGTCGAAAATAAGGTTGTATTTGCACCCGCGTTTGTTTTTTTTGTCTTTCGCCTATTATAATAAATGCTCATATTGTAAGAATAACATAATGAACCAAAACATAATGAACCAAAACAATTCTGAATAAAAAACTAATTCGAAGCGTGAGAAACTCATTACTTTATGGGAAATTGGATTTTAACACCCTAAACTATTGACAATTGGCCGCTGACGCACTGAACTACAAAATTGAACAATACCGCACTATACTTTCAACTTATTGGCCTGTATCACCCTCAGACTAACCATGGTTAATTTTTCGCTGACGTGGCATGGTGACGTGTCCATTTTTGCTGACGTGGTATGGGGAATTTGATTTTAACACCCTGAACTATTGATTATTGGTCGCTGACGCACTAAACTACAAAATTGATAGATTTGAGCTTGGTTCAAGAGTTTTAAGTCTGATTGTGTTTGATTTGGTATGTGGTGAATCATTTTGTTAACATACACATATAAATGGTTAACAAGTTTGATTTGTTAACCATTTATATCTTTGTGGTGAATCATTTTGTTAACATACACATATAAATGGTTAACAAGTCAAATAAAATGAAGTATCTTCAAGTGTGATTATTGTCCAAAATGATTCACCACAAAGATGGATCTTGGTCCAATGATATAAAGAACCTAATGACCGAACAATACAAATAATCGAACTATAGAAGACAAAGATGATGACTTGAAACTCTTGAACCAAGCTCAAATTTTGTAGTTTAGTGCGTCAACAGCCAATAATAAATAGTTCAGGGTGTTAAAATCCAATTCCCCATGCCACGTCAGCAAAAATGGACACGTCACCATGCCACGTCAGCAAGAATTAACCATGGTTAGTTTGAGGGTGATACAGGCCAATAAGTTGAAAGTACAGTGCGGTGTTGTTCAATTTTGTAGTTCAGTGCGTCAGCGACCAATTGTTAATAGTTCAGAGTGTTAAAATCCAATTTCCCTTATTTTATTAAAATTATAGAAAATGGTTTCCCTCCTTACATTTTCACACCCAATTTGAACTCCCCAAAAGTTTACCTCCCACCCAATTTTGAGTCACCCAAAAATATCCCTCCCATGCCCACCCAATTTTGACTTCCCCCAAAAATTTATCTCTAATATTCATTTTCACTCTTCAACTTACTCCATGACAAACACGAGTTTAGGTTTTTCTCCTCTCTTTCTTGTTCAAAACCCTATAAACACAAACCAGAGAAATTCCCAATTTGTACCATAACCTAGGGTTTTCAGCTATGGATTCGAAGATGATGAAGACGAAACAGGCACAGATTCAATAGCAGCGATTTGCTCTTTGAGAAACGTAAGTGCTTATTTCCATGTTTCAATCATAACAATCTTTAATTGGTTAGACTATTCAACATATAATATTTGTTTTATTTACATTCAAGTTTAATAAGTTTTTTTACTCGTCTTTTATTTATGTAATCTTTGTCTTTGTTTTTGTAGTTATATATTTATGTATTGAGTAAACTTTTCAACATATTATTTTGAACAGTGTGTTCTGTTCATAAATTGGGGTTGGGGTTGTCTCATATAAGTAAGACATAGCTTTGATTTACTGTTTATCCGTTCATCTTGAGTGCTTTTATTTATTGAGGTTAAACTTTTAGTTGTTTATTTTATTTTGATTAATTATGAAATAAGGAGTTAAAAATATGGAATAGTCGTAAATCGCATCAAATTTTAGGGGAAAATTGGTTACCCATTATCTATTTGCATGATGAAATTATGTTGTTACTAGTTGTTTATTATTTATAAAATCATTTTGATTGAAACATGCGGCTAACAATGATATTTATTTTCATGTTTGGTTGTCGATAGATGGATAAATATGTTGATAAACGACTCGAGTGGATTCATTCTAAAGAGTGTTCTACCGGTGGTAAAATTTTTGGAGAGCCATAGAAGACCACATGGGTCGGGTATGAACAATCAGACAACATGCTGATGCTCTTTAACTATATAGTTTCTTATATTTTCTTTCTAATCTTGTTTAACTTCAAACTATATTACCTCTTCACTTTTATGTAACTATGGTTTTTCCAATTTTTATTTGATGCACATTATAAATTCCTCGCATGACAACCTTACTATATATTAGATCCTACAGTAAGATATGCTGTGTTGGAAGATTTTCAATCAACACATCCATTTATTATGTGCCAAAAATGGCAAAACAAAAAATAGGTCTTTTAGTTAGCACTATAAATACTTGAGAGTTGGTCGTACATGCTCTTATACGTAACATATATCATAGCTTGATCTTAGTTTTTGTTGTGTTTACATGTAGGTGCATTTTCAGTCTTTATTGGATTTTATGACGGACAGAACAAGGAGTATCGGCCCGGAGTTTTTGAAGGAGGGGGATCATGTTTTGGATGGGTTTGGTGGACCGTTTGTTTCCAGGAATGTTACACCCGAAGTTTCTGAGTTTGTTGGTTCTACGCTGAATGTTGAAGGGATTATTATTATTAATGTAAGTTTTTTTTTTTGGTGTTATGCCTTTTAATGTTTTTTAGCTTATGAGCTTATCAACTGCTTCAACGTTGTTTAGAATCAAAAGTTTGAATTTTCAAATGAAATTTGTATTATAATTCTTCCATCAAGCCATCAAGGTACGTAAAATCAATATCAATTCATTATGTGATGATAGAATATGTTATGCGGTTTGCCAATTTGTTGTTTGGCGAATAACCAATCAAATTTTTTGTTTGATTTTTGTGTTGGTAATTTGGTATAGATATAGGATATGGCTGCTGCTCAATTAACGTTGACATGTTTTCCCACTTCATTTGAAATTGACCCATTTCAGATTTATTCTTTTATCTCCAATTTCCGATGTATGTTTTTTTTATTTGAGTGTTGGTATATATATTGGCTGCTTTCCACAGTCTACTTTTGCTTTGTATTTGCAAAGCATGAAAATTGGTTTCATGTTATATCATATAGGTGCATTGAAGTTGATTTGGTTGGGTTATTATTGATGTGGCAATAACTTTGTATCTACACTAATGCTAAAACTTTTATTTTGAATGAAGTATAAGGATTTTCTTTTGTTAAGCATAACATTATACATAATTATATAATGCATTTGCAGGAGGAATGTGTAAATGTGGAAATAAGAAAAATGCATTGTTACTTGGACTGGCCACCATGAACCGGTAAGTTTCATATCTTCTACCTGATAGAGTATCAAGTAAATCTACACTCGCTTGTCTGGTGGTCAAGTATAAGTACAACCTATATATTTTGATTTATTGAATCCCTATGTGATTCATTGTGTTTTTTTTTTCTTCACCTGTAGATTACAACACTTTCCAATATAGCTTACCAATCTAATTAGAAATCGAATTTAATAACAGGGTATCTCTCCTTTAATTGGATTTATGAACAAAACTTACCACCAAAATGTTGTTTAAATGTTAGCCTTTTAATTTATAAATATACAATCGAAGTAAGCTCTGGTTAAATTCAAACACCAAAGAGCAAGGAAAGGAAATATAAAAAGAAAGAAAGATACAGACAACAAGACGAAAGGAGAGACTAATCACCTCAAAACTAAAATTCAAACATCACCAAGACCAAAGTATATTCCGTGTGGACTTTTTTTTATCTAATTGACATACTGCTTTTAGTAACCCTGGTAAACGGGTGGGTCAGGTTGAGTACTGGTTCTGGCCAACTGAGTCGAATAAAGTTTGGGCTCTGACCAAATGGGTCCAGGTTGAAATGGTTTTTAAAGAAACTATGAAAAGAGCCTACTTGCTAAAGTAAGAGTTTTAGTAAAAGTCTACGACCACATTTGTCTTTGTTAAACAGGTGCTCTATATATAGTTTGAGTTTATTATTTCCATGTTTTCATTGTCTAACAATTGCTTTCTCATTTTTCAGCTGGTGCCAGCAGTGTCTAGAGTTCCGATTGTTGTTTGCCTATTTAGGTGTTAATTTTCGTGTTTTCATTGTCTAACTGTAAGCTTCTCAAATGCATCATATAAGAACGGGAGAACCAATGGAGGAAGATCTTGTCAATGCGCAATGGAGACAAGTCAAAGATACCATGGATATTGTTATAATGGTATGCCACAATACATTATGTTAATTGGCAATAAATTTTACAAATGCATAGCAGTGTGTTTGCATTGATGCAAGTTTTTACTCTTAACAGTTGGTTGACTAGGTTTAGAGTGGAAATGCGCAGGATGATGACATGGAGCAACAACAAAGCCTAAAGTGTTGTCCTTAGCAAGAATGTTGCCAATGAGGAAGTTTTGACGAGCCTATATCTTTCACCAGGTACATTCTTTGTTATTTATACCAAACAACCCATGGATGCTTATTTGTTTGCATTTCTACTTTAAAGGTAATAGTTGGTTGCTTATGAATCTTGCAGAAGAGGGCATATGGATACGCGTATTGAACACATTGTATGATCAGAGTCTTGAATAGTTTTAAGTCTAAAGGCAGTTGTGAATATTTGGACTTGAAGAATATAGTTTTTAGTTTTTGTATAGCTATTTCCCTTTGCAACTTATGTAGCTTTCAATTCGAAGTTTATGTTTTTAGTATTTAAGTTGAGAACTTATGTATGGATTTTGGTTTATTAGTGTTAATATCATTTACTTTTTAGGGTTTCTCATGCTTATTGGTGTCTTTGTTTTACGAAAATTTGAAAATAAAATGGATGATTGCATGAAAATTGTCACATAGAACCACAATAAATATGTGTGACCAAAGGGTAGACAATAACCACACTTCAAATTGCAAAATTTTATGTGGCTTTACATAACCATTAGTCACACATTCATCACTTTTTTGTGACCAAATAATAACAAATGTCATAGAAAAAACAATATATGTGACTAAATGTTAAACAATTGCCACGTTTAAAACTACAAAATTTTATGTGGCTTTAGATACTCAATAGCCACACCATCGTCGGTTTGTTTTTCTTGTTGTGTGACAAAATGATAACAAACTGTCACACCCCGACTTTACCCCCTAGTCGGATGTAACGTTTGGTACCCTTTGCCTCGCAGCGGAATGATTTCATCTAAGACCTTTGTTCACGAACGCCTTTTCTAAACTCTCTAGAATTCCCAATCCCAAGACATCACCTATTCCAACCGTGTTTCCGCCAAAATTATACCTGAAAGATATACTTAAAAATGTCAACATAAAGCTGGTGAGTTCATAGGTTTTCGTAATCATAAACGTTGAGTTCAAGTTGTATAAAATACAAGTTTGTTTGCAGAATATTTATGTTATTTAAAAGTCATGCCGTGGGTAGCTAGCCCGTTTTATAGTTATTCAACAAGAGTGTACCGAAGTTACTGTTGACTGTGCCACCGCATACGCGGGGTAAGTTGTTTGCCTTCCATCATTGTCTATCCACAATGACAAGCCCAAGAAGATAAATAGTTCACACACGCACTTCCCAAGCCGTGGTGAGGTTGTCAACCTAGATAGCGCTACCAACTAGTATCCCGTTTGCCATGGTCCGGCAATTAGTTTCGGTATCGTAGTGAAGGACTTTCCGTGATAGAGTTTGTTCGAATAAAACTATAGACATGATTTAAATCCAAATATTCATAGTAACAGATCCCAACCTGGAATCCAAATAGTTTCAAGTTCCCAACCTGAATTTAGTTATCCCAAAACCCGGGATGCATGTTTTTGTGAAAGTGTAGTGAACTCATGCAACACCTTTCGTTTTCCGTTTGTTCATGTATAAATTTATAAAAGCATTTATAAATTTATATGTTTTCATAGAATTTCGTTATGTTTGAAATCCATTGTTCCTCATAAAACAAAGTATATCTTTCCCCCGAAATCCGTTATCAAAACAGTAAAAAGTGGGGTATGAACTCACCTTAATTTCCTTGCTTAGCTTAGCAAATAAATTCCAAAGCCTTGACCGGCTTCCTCGTGTCCTAAATACCAACAAAGGACACCTTAATATTCTATTGCAAATAAGCCTAGCTTATTATCCGATTAATAGATAGTGTATCCAACTATCTAGACTAGTAGGTATTAACCCGAGTCTTAAGCGTTTTATCTCGATGAATCAATCATGACTTGTGTGGCCATAGGCCTATTTTGGCGTAGTGAAGATTTATCAAAATCTTTGGTAAACAGGTCGGCACATTGATGGCCGGTATGGAGTTTAACAACATTAATCAGTTTCTTTTTATAGTAACTGCGTATGAAATGACATTTGATATGAATATGTTTGGTCTTCGTGTGGTTCACAGTATCTTTAGTTATCGCTATACTAGCTTCATTATTGACATAAATAGGAGTGATTAGAAACTTCAAACTCTAACCGTGAATTTGTTGTTGGATCCACAAAACCTGAGAGCAGCTACGTATTTGGCTTCAGATGTAGAGATAATAACATGGGTCTTCTTCTTGCACTGCCATGAAACTAAACGGCTTCCTAATAATTGACATCAAACTGTTGTGGATTTCGCGTCGATATTGCAACCACCATAGTCTGAGTCAATA
This sequence comes from Ambrosia artemisiifolia, assembly GCA_032199755.1. Classification (NCBI taxonomy): domain Eukaryota; kingdom Viridiplantae; phylum Streptophyta; class Magnoliopsida; order Asterales; family Asteraceae; genus Ambrosia; species Ambrosia artemisiifolia. Next base: position 46,390,008 of record CM063523.1, read on the forward strand.
TAGGATGTGAAATTAAACTTAACGTCATTAGGATACCATCGACCTTTAGCTGGACAATGAAAGATTCTTTTAGTCGTAGTAAGATGGGATAACTTTAGTTTCGATTGGTATTGTGTATAGAGACACGTGTTGAACATTATATCAGGTCAAGACGCCGCCAGGTACATGAGTGAACCAATCATTAGTCAGTAAAATGAAGGGTCAACGGTTACACTTTTTTCGTCATGACAATCCCGTGATTGACTTGAATTGAAATTGTCGCAAGTGTAAACTAGCCATCGAGAATTGGCCCAAGATGTGTGCAACATAATTCTATTGGGAATCAGACATCACTCGGTCCGGGTCAAACCGACCCAAACACATTAGTTCCGGTATGTTATAAATTCTATATTTCATAAATATATAGTTTTACACAAAGGTATTAATAACCGTTATCAACTAGGAGGGGTGTGTATATTAAAACAACATATTTTACATAACAGAGACGCAATCCCATACGGTGATCCAAATACAATAACATGACAAATAATATATATATATATATATAACACAATCATAGGGAGTTTAGAAAACTACTTTGATGAAACACCAACGTAAACCGCATGATGGATCTACGAACACTTCACTAGATAGCCAATAATCACCAACTTTGAGAACACCCAAATCACCCAACACACTAGGTGTATATCCCTTTCAACACGGAACACAAGACACAAAATGAGACACCTAGGGGCTGCAAGCAAACCGAGGCAAGCGGCCTCGGCTGGTCGGCCATGCAGCGCGTGGCTGCGAGCCGAAGGAGAAAGAAGGCGCGTGGAGACGGTGGTGATGGTCGGCTCACGATGGCTGACAGTGGTGAGGTGGAGGGAGGTTGTGGCGGCCATATGCGGTTGTGGTGGTGGGTTGGTTTGTTTTGATTAACCTTTTAATAAAACAAAAGTGGTGGCAACCAACTTGATTAGGGTTTAGGAATTATGATAATTATATAATAATCACACTTTCAGTTTAGTCCCTGGTCTTTTGTCTGGCTCCCTATAGAGTTGTCCCACAATAATTAACAATTAATTATTAGTCCCGCAATTGCTTTATAATTAACAATTAATTAAAAAAATTATATACATATGTTTCATTATCGAATAATAAAAACATATTATCGTTTAACTCATTAAATGAAAAACACCATTAACCAACCCATAATTATCGTCCAATGAGAATTGTCAATCACCTTAAATATAGAACAACATTTATTCGATAATGACATAACAATTATTGTATCGTTCAATGCTTTAAACGGTCTAATTAATTAATCTGATTAATTAATTTACTTGCCAATTAATTGTTTCTCTAAACAATTATCACTGATTATTCATAATAATCTTTTCGATAAATATTTCGCTAAATATTTATTTCTCAATTGAAATTATTTGTGATTAATAATATTTAACACTTAAATATTATTTCTATGTTTGTAGTCCAAAGTGGAACTCTTTGGATCGTACATTGATGGTTGCATTATTAATCGATAATTGGAAACCATTTCCATAAACTTCGTATAATAACTAAAGATTCCTGACTTCGTTTCTTGAACCTGTTATCCAAGAAGGAACTGCATTTCTCCCATCAAGCTCATTTCAAACTTGTCCTGCATAACCTATTCAAATTCATTGCAAACCAATTCTTTCGTTAAGCCGAAAATAATGTCATCAATGTATACTTGGACGAACAAGAGATCGCCATCTTTGTCCTTCTTAAATAAAGTGCAATCGATGAGTCCACGGTTGAACCCTTGATTTATTTAGAGAGTGTCTCATACCATGCACGCAACGCTTGATGAAGACCGTGCAAACCTTTATTAAAAGCGTAGCCTCTATCACGGTGCAAAGTGTGATACCCCGCAAACTCGGGTTAACTTTCCGAACAAACACTTAAGTCTTCATTAGCAAAACATTCATTAGACGAACTTAACTGGGTTAGTTGAGTCGGTTCAGTGATTTGGGAATCACCGTGAAACACACGCGCACGAGTTTTGTATCCCGTTCATTAGTGAAACAATAATACAAAATAGGTAATTCATTTTATAATTATGTGATATATAATAAATAGTAACTTGCAAACATGAGGTTACGTGAAATTATATGATAATATGTGTTTCGTATGTAAAATGGGATGTTATATGCGAAGAACTACGATTAAGGGCGAAGGAAATGGGTTCAGGCGAAGGGCTTTGAGCCATGGGAACCCCTTCACCTATGTTTAAGGGCGAAGGGCAGACCCTTTCGCCTGGAATCAAACCTTTCACCCAGAACAATAGAAATAAAGGGAACATGTCTAAATACCAAACTTAACATGTTTTCATCATTTTCACAACACTAACTCGCCCCAAGTACTCTCTCTCAACCCCAACCTCTGGAAATGAGTTTTTGCCCCCAAATCATTTATTCCTAGCCAAAAAACACTCACAAAACCATTATAAAGCTAGGATCTAAGGTGTGTAACTCATCCAATACCTTTTCCATACACTTTGATATTGTTCTCATGAACCCTAAATGTCAATATTTGATTTCAAAGTGTTTTCATAAACAAAAACCTTTATAAAACACCCCTAAACAAGATCTAAACCTTTAAATGAGTTTTATTATAAAAACCCAAGTTTTCAATGATGTTGGTGAACTAATAATTGGGCCTTTTGTATTATTTGTTGTAAGATTAAGTTATGATTTTGTTATGTTGGTTTTTGATGCATTAGAAGCATGTTTAGGGTGTGTTTGGCTTGAATATGATGTTGTAAGAGTTTTGACCTGTTTGGGGATTTTCATTAGATCTAGGGTTAATATGATGGTTATAATCACGATAACAATTTAGGAATCATGCAAGTGATTGGTTAGATATGAGTTTGATGATGTTATTAATGTGATTATGTGGATTGATCCGACAAGGTGCTAAGTGATGTATTATGATGAGGATAGGCTAGGTATTAATTTGGTATTGAGTGGCCATGTTTCAGCACGTTTTTCGATCGATTCGGTTGAACCCTATGCCATTCATCTGTGTTCTTTATTTTTTTTATTGTAAATTGTTTCTGTCTTCCATTTTTCGGATATTTTTTCCCAGATGCATCCGGGTATTTTGAAGACTACAAGGTGGGAAGAAATCACTAGCATCATTCTCATCTGCCATTTTTATGTTTTCTAAAGGTATGTCTACGGTATAAATATATTTTTTTAAGTATATGTGTACCATATAATTATTATGCTTTATGAGTCATGATTTTTGATAATGCAGAACATGTCGTCTCATTTCCAATATATATAGTACATAGTACAATATGTGCTTTACATAGTGAAAGAAATAATAATAATAATAATAATAATAATAATAATAAATGTAGGTGGTGGGGAGGATGATAAAGAAAGTGGAAAGCAGGCAATGATATTATTTTGTTGGTGATTGATAAAATATAATATTGAGTGATTGATTAAAAGGTCATATGTTACTGAAGCACTTGGACTAGCTTAATAAACCGGTTTTGTGACATTTACTTGAAAGCGAAAACAATAGTGATGATGACGTATTTGGATATATGATAAATAATAAAAGACCATCGAACAATTCACTCAGACACGGACATGAAGCATAGTTTTGGTATGTGTTCGCATGAAATATAGAACAATGGCCACGACATCTACAATTAATGGAGGGTGGATATTTATTAGAACTCAGAGACAAATGGTAAGAGATTATGTCATTAACACGTTCGCCACTTTAGACACCTATATGAGACACTAGAGTTTAGAATGAACTATGAGACAACCATTAACCAATTGAGTTACGATTACTGTTACTATAGCAATGTTTGTAGCACAATGGCTAAACAACCTTTCTTCATATAATACGTATCATTATACAATATGTAGAATCCCCATCGCACGTTGCGGCTCACGCGTTTAGAAGATATGTTGCCTGTTGTGATCAACCGCGCGTCGCAACTTGCGCGGGAGCAATACTAGTAATAATAAATACAAGATGTGGACTAACTAATTCGTCGATTCCTGGTGGTAGAATGCATTGATAATAGTGGGCATGTTTGGTTTCACCCAAATTTCTTTAACCACCTGTGGGAAAGAAAGAAAGAAATAATAAGTTAAAAGGCAATGGGGAAGAAGATGAATGTATACGTGAGTTGACGAAAATGTTCCTGACTTAACGTCAAAAACTTAACTGTGTTAAGTCGTTGGACTGTTTTGGCCTATTTTCTCAAAAGTTATGGACTAGGACTGTTCAAGCAATTTTTAAAAGATTGGGCTGGAGTGACAATTTTCCCAAACCACAGGTACGGTTTTGGTAATTTTATTTGATTAAAAAATTTCGTGAAGTGGTGTGCCCATTTATATACCTCGAAAAAACTATAGTAGTTTGTAACCGCTGAGACGTCAACCGCTGAGATGTCTCATACGTCTCCGTGACGTCTCTGATGGAATGAGACGACTTGGAGTCGGATCCCACTTCCCATTTCCCGAGACATCTCAGACATCTTCGTGACGTCTTAGACGAGATGAGACGACTTGAGTCGGTTTGACTTCCCACTTCCCGAGGCGTCTCCCCCAGAAGATTTGTTGGTGTCGTTTCATTTGCCAAGGACCGGCGTATCTCTGTGGTGCCGACTATCGCTGTATTTTGTAACGAAGTGGTATATGTTTGTACGTTAATGGAAAATATAGTTACCAGTAATTATTATGTAATTTTAAGACGAAGTCCAATATTTTTTTTGTAACGTGTTTAGATAATATCAAAAATATTTTTAGCAATGTTTATGCATCCAAATTTTAACCCGTCGAAGTGGTATAGCCGGTGCATTTATGCATACCACCATTAATTACCATCAAACCCCTCCTCAACCACCACCCTATATATACCATCTACTCTGTCCCATCTCCGTCCGTACTTTGTGACCGTCCAAAACTTATACCCTACCACCACCCTAAAACCGTTTCCTTCTTACACAAGAAAATGGCACCGAGTCGTTAGACGGAAGAACACGAAATCGCCCTTGTAGCAGCCTGGCAACTCGTCGAAGAAAGCCCACACCCGACTAATAAGTGGTACCAAATTCTAAACGAGCACAATCGGTTGGTAGGAGGCTCTAACTGAACCATCGATTCACTAAACCGTAAGTGGAATGACTTGAACACAAGTGTAAACTGTTCAACGGGTACCACAATCGAACACTGCGAGCGATACCTTCGGATATGCCTGAAGACGTGGCCATCAGAATAACCCAAATTGAGTATGAGTCCAAGCAAAACAAAGAATTTAAAAACGTCTCTGTTTGGCAAATGATGAGGGCTAGGCTTAACGAGTAGTTTTCACGGTTGTTCGTTTTGATGGTTGTGGTCTTCGTTTTGATGCTTGTAGTGATGGTTGTGGTGGATGTTTAACGGTTCTCTATGTTTTTTCTTTCTTTAACTACGTATTTATCTATTAATCGAATGAAAAGTTAATGTTATGTTTATTGTTTCTTAGACTATCCACTGTCATAAACTTTTTCTACAACTGGTTGCCACGTTCATATAAAACAAACAACTTTTTAATTTTTAAAAGGTAAAAATATTACATGGGTCCTCAACCAGGTCGTTGCTGCAACCTTGGTTTGCAACCTTCAAATGATTATTATAATATATTTTTTTTACTTTTTATTATTTCTAATATTTTTTTATAATAAACAATAATTATATGTTGTATCTTTTATGTGTTTAGATAAATATTACAGTTGTAATAGGGTTCAAGAAATTTACATTCACAATAGTAGGTACAAAATACTCGGTATTGTTACATACAAATACTGGGTACAAAATACTCGATATCGTTACATACAAAATACTATGTACCATACAACAACTATAAGAGTTACCTATCTTCATACAAAATACTTGGTATCGTTACATAGACAAAAATTAATAAATCCACTTGACGTGGTTCTGAAACGACAAAAGGCGAGTTGTCCCATCTCAATGTATCTGATAGCTGCAAGGGATTTGAAAAGCAAGTGAACCTTGGAAATATCCTATCAACAACAATAAACGGCTCCTTGCTACCCTAAGTCCGTCCCTAGAACTCGTCAGCATCCACCACTACTACCACAACGACCGACGTCCTTTCTGCATGGGAGAAAGATGTTCCAACGACGACATGACGTAAATTTGGGAGGTGCATGGTCCCTCCCATATTATAAACTACCAAACGGAAGTTGCATTGGACACGTGTTATACAACGCGTAAATGTAACAACGATCCAAGTAGTTCTACGCAAATGTAACAACGATCCAAACCTTTGAAAACTTTGTAAAAAAACTTAATATAATGGAGCTGAGAAGACATAATGAGAAAAAAAAAACTTTATAAAAAAAGTGAATATACATAGTTTGAAAACTTCATAACCGAGCCACATCTATACCCAAAGTTTATAAAAAAAAAGTGAATTGCTCTATCCCTATTTATACCCAAATTTTGAAGAAAGAAAATTAAAAAATAATAATAATAAAACCACGGCTCAAGTCGTCTCGGACGAAGGCTCAACGACTCGTCTCCTCGGCGGCTCAAGCCGAGCCACCAGACACCTGGAACCGTCTCCCACCTCTCCGGAGCCGTCCTGGCGGCGGCTAGACGACTGGGAGACGGTTGGCAGGGACTGGGACACGTGGCGTCTTTCGATTGGGCAGCAGTTGTCCGTCTATAGAGTCGGCTCCGATACATCAGGATCTGGGAACCGTCTCTCTAAAGACGGTTGGGGTGGCTATTTTGATGAATTCCCACGATTAATAGCCATTTCAGTAATTTTCCCGATATATTATGTGTAGAAGCATAAAGGAGGTTTAGACTTGAGGGAGTGGGGCGGCATTAGGGGGGCGGCATTCACTTCCCGGGCGGGAACACCGGCCCGAGGGGCGGGAAGAGGAGGGCGGGGAAGGGGGGGCGGTGGGGGAAAGCCGGGCGGGGGGGGGGGGGGGGGGATTGTGGAGGTGACGTGGCGGCTTTTCATTGGGTGTTTTTTTTTCTTTTTTTTTATTTAACTTTAACACAATATAATATTATTCCTTTCACCCCCCTTTCCCCCCTTCCACTCCCCACAATTTTTCCCCCCCACATGGGTCCCACAAGTGCTACATGGCGCTTAACCCCCCTCTTTCCCGCCCCTCCACTCCCTCTAGTCTTAGAAGGAAAAAGGTGTTCAGAGTTTTGAGATAAGAAGCTGACACGTGCACTGAAGAAAAAAAGGGAAAAAAAATTATGCAAACAAAACGTCAGCATCGCAACTCTGCAACTCTATCATCACCAAACTTTGTGAAATAATGAAAACTAGTGTTTTAGTTACCCGCGCTTCGCTGCGGGGACGCTACCGAAATGTCTTGGCTAGTTATTTCCACCAATTGGCAATAGTGTCTTACCGCCATGTAGCAAATTTCTTCAATTACGTGGGTCAATAATCTTCAATTACGTTAGGCACTTTTCTTTCACTTATATGGGCCAATAATGTGGGCAAATAATCTTCTATATGCTACTAATGAAAGTGTGTAGTTCTTTCCTCATTGTGGGCTGTGGCAAGCAATGTAAAAAAAATGGTTGGCTACATTTAAAGAAAAGTACGCAGGGCAATATAATAATAAAAAAAAAAAGGTGGCAGCACATGACACTGTTAAAGTGTATATATAATACTTTAACAATAAATTTAACAATAAGTAATAAAATATGATGACACTGTTCAAGTGTCGTTACTTTTATATTATATTATATTATAATGCTTTTCACATTTCGTTTCTAGAGAATTTTGTCTTAATAGTAGGGATTTTTTTTTTCTTTTTATCATGTTTTTTTTTTCCAGCTTTCTTTTTTTTTTCTCCATTTTCTATTTGTTATTTTTTTTCTTTCTTTTCCTCAAGTTTTTAGGTTTGTTTTTACTATTTTTTTAAGTTATGACTTTTTTTGTATTAACATTAAAAACGGGAATTACGACGTTGCTGCGAAGCACGGATAAAATACTAGTTAACAAACAATATGTAGTTGGAATATACAAAATTATGTGTTGTGCCATTGTGGTGTGTAAAGTTTTTAACAAGAGTATATTCTTTAAAAATATATTCATGAATAAGTTACAAGTGTGGGTGTGTATTTTTTCACATGTATCCCATTTTTCACTACATGTTCTTGCATATTAAGAGCAAAATCAAGTCTTTCGCTCTCCTTAATTAGATTTCATCATGATCCCTAAACCGGCCATGAATGGTATCTTTAATTCTCATCACTCCCGCCACTCATTAGCCTTTTTAAAGATAAAACAATTAAAATTTTTTCATTGATTAAAAAAGCCAAGTATACATCTGCATAATGGGTAAGCAAGTAACAAGCTGCGCCGCTTTCCCTTTTTGAATTGCAAAGCCTACTCTACTAAAAACAAACCCTTGGTTCCTTGTGTTCTGCGAGTCGCTGTGAACCACCTTCTGAACCTGCTTCAAGACACGAACCGCCTCAGGGGCTAAGGACCCATTGAGATACTAGTTGAGGACTCGGTACCATATATGAACAAAATATTTACCAAATAACCATATACGCATTTCATTCAAGCACAACTTTGAACTACAAAGCTTTATTTTTTAATGCTTAAAACCATTCGAGGCTACATGCAAATTTAAACCAACATTCACATGAAATTAGGGCTCCAGTACGTGACCACATGCGCTAAGGGCCTACACACTTATTCTCCAGATAACTCCACACCCACTTCACGAGGAACCTTCTGCACGTACGTTATAAACGGCTCCATTGGCATCCCGATGCACCTTCCCTATGTAGACCCCCGCACCGCCAGTCCCGTATTTTCCAATACAAAGGTCGGCTACCTCCGTCGGCTCTGCAGGGTCATTACCGGCGTACCACGCGTTGACCAGAGGATTCGTCGCAAGCTCTGCAATCTCGTGAGCTATGACACTGATCATGCCGTCAACCCCCACCTCGCCATTGGGAGATTTCAAGGGTTTTGCTAAGTTACGCGCGTAATGCAATCGGATCCATTCACTAGAACCACATCCAAGCGAATACATTCACTCTCAATATCCTAATGGCACTCTCTTTCTTTCTATTTCTAATGATACTCTCATTGTTGGTGGTCTCTCAAACCATCGCAATGCACCCGAGCATGACCAAACCAGCAGACTTAGTATCAGATGGAAACGTCATGTACCATATGGGTCCAGTGATCAGCCCCAATATCACCATACATATCATATGGTACGGAAGGTGGAAACCTGCACACAAACGCCTCATAAGGGAGTTTATAAACTCCTTTTCGGCCCCCAACCGCCGCTTCTCGCCAACCGTCTCCGACTGGTGGAAAATTGTACAAATCTACACCGATCAGACCGGGTCAAACGTCACCAGGACAGTCACCCTGGGACGAGAAAAAAACTACCAGTCGAGACCGTCCGGGTGACGTTTGACCCGGTCTGATCGGTGTAGATTTGTACAATTTTCCACCAGTCGGAGACGGTTGGCGAGGAGCGGCGGTTGGGGGCCGAAAAGGAGTTTATAAACTCCCTTATGAGGCGTTTGTGTGCAGGTTTCCACCTTGCGTACCATATGATATGTATGATGATATTGGGGCTGATCACTGGACCCATATGGTACATGACGTTTCCATCTGATACTAAGTCTGCTGGTTTGGTCATGTTCGGGTGCATTGCGATGGTTTGAGAGACCACCAACAATGAGAGTATCATTAGAAATAGAAAGAAAGAGAGTGCCATTAGGATATTGAGAGTGAATGTATTCGATCGCTTGGATGTGCAAACGAGAGTCTCTTATCTTTATTTATAGACCATTTACGGTTGCTAATATCTTTACTTATTCAACAAACAAAACACCCCATGTGCATTCATTATTTAGAGCCATCATTTGCCAACAACAATAACTCGTTCTGTTGTTTCAGTGTTTCTTGTGAAATCAAATGCCTAGTTAATTTGTAAATTGTGTAAATACGTTGCACTGTATTCACACAATGACCTTAACATTATGCTATTTTGTAACATTGGTGATAGACAAAAGTGTTGAAATGATGACATTCCACTTACAATATGGTAACAAATTACGATTATAGCAAGGCAGTACCACAAACCATGTTATGTGGTCATATGGTAAAAGATTATTTCGAAAGGCAGAAAAGAACACCTCCATATGGACATATGGTAGCTAGTGAGCTAAATGGCATCATTTCATATGCATTAATCACAGGCTATTATTGGGATTGTTTTTTTATCCATTGAACTCATTCAAAAGGATTTTGAAGTTCCAATAAATAACGTTATCTCTTCCGTTATGCTTGTTCAATTTCCATAAACACATTAACGTATATGTATATATAATCGAATGGTTTTTAGTTATCACTTGTTAGGCTTAAACATATAAAGTCAAAACATATTTTCCCAATAGGCTTTATGTTTCTTGGAGTTTATCCCTTATGCGACACTAGGCTATTAGCTATACTAGTGGGAATGCCCGCGCGTTGCTGCGGGTGTCCCGACTGACATTAAATTTAATTATGATGCCTATTATGGACTTAAAACTCTTTCGGATTTTTAACATTTTATTCCATTCAGTATAGTTGTAGCCATGGTTCGCATGCAACCTTATACTCATTTAAAGTCATAAAGTTCTTGATTCTACGGTATAGCTTATCTAAAAAATAGGCAAGTATATTAAAGTTATCAAAAACTTAGATCATACACTGTTATTCTCAAGTTGAAAACAGTTTTGTACACTAAAAACACTATGTTATTTTCAAGAAAAAGAAAGGTAATTCTCAAGTTAAAATCACCTCCATGTAAATGCTTGTATCATATTGGCTTTTCAATGCATATTCATTAAAAACTGATGCCATGGATGGTACAGTAACCTGTGTATTCCACTTTTCAAGTTAGTTGAATTATACAAACTCTATTGAGTATTAGAACTTTCAATGTAAAAAAACGCATATGCTTGGAATAAAAGCTTAAACCAATTTACCTAGATTCCAATGTATTTTAGACGGAGATATTTCCATCATCCTCGCCACCAGCATTTTAGACGAAGAATGTTTGCCAAAGAATCTACCAAAACCATCAACTTCACTCCTTGTCTATTGGTTTAATTAATAGTATTTTCCATACTGAAAAGATTTGTGACAACACATTAGCATTAGTTGTACGTATTATTTACCAAAATATTATGAGTAGTGAGTTACAAAAGAGAATGTTTCTTGACCCATATCTTCTAAATTTTAAGTCAAAATGGTGATAGTGATACTGAAGTGGCACAAAGCCATGAGGTTGCTAGAGGATACAACAATCTGGAACCAACTGCTTTGGATTTCTTTATTCAAACTATTGGCAAGCAATTGTAACATTTTTCCTAATTGAATATATTACATTAATTATTTTTGAAAAGCCCTCTAGAAAAAAAAACCCTGTTTGCAGACAGTAATAAAAAATAGAAAGTCATTAACGGAAACGGAAAGAGAGGGATTATGAAGGTGCAATAATAAAAGGTACAGATTTTGACCTGTTAACCAAGTTGACCGGCCCGTACATTTTGTGAACTAATTTACCCTCTAGTGGTGGAATATAGCCTAGCTAGGCCTGTAAACGAACCGAACGAACACGAACACAGGCGTGTTCGTGTTTGTTCTTTTAACTTTAACCGAACACGAACATGAACACGAACGCATAATCGAACGCATTTTTGGGTTCGTGTTCGTTCATTAAGAAATTTGTCGTGTTCGTGTTCGTTTATGTTCGTTCATTTAAACCTAAACGAACATTTCACGAACATAAACGAACACAAATGATCAATATAAACGAAAACAAATGAACATAAACGAACACAAACAAAAACAAGTTAATAACAATTCATGAACATAACGGAACGTTAGGGTTAGGGTGGAGAGTGGATGTGAAGTGTGGGGTTGTGAAGTGTGGAGAGCGGCTGATGAGTGATATGTTTAGAATGTTAGGGTTAGGGTTAAGTTTTTAGAACTTATGAATTAAGGTTACTTAACAAAAGGAAATAAATAATAAAAATAAAGTTAAGTTTAATTAAAAGAACATAAACGAACAAAAATAAACGAACATAAATGAACGAACATAAACGAACGTTCATGAACATTAATGAACGAACACAACGTGTGTTCATGTTCGTTCGTTTAATTAAACGAACAAAAAATTGTGTTCGTGTTCGTTCATTTATTTAAATAAACGAACATAAACGAACTTCCCGCCGAACAGTTCACGAACAGTTCATGAACGTTCGGTTCGTTTACAAGCCTAAGCCTAGCAGTTTAGAAAATCCCAGCAAACAGAGTCATAGGCTTTGTCTATGTCAACTTTAAAAAGCATGCCTTTAGTCTTCGTTCTCCTCATCCACCCGATAATTTCATTCAACATTAGTGGCCCATCCACGATATTCCTTCCGGCCAGGAACGCTGACTACTCATTCGAGATTAGCTTGCCAATTACCTCTTTCAATCTATTGACTAGGACTTTTGACAACACCTTGTTAATGCAACCCACTAGGCTAATTGGTCTAAAGTTTGAAAAAGAAGCAGGGTCCTTATTCTTTGGGATAAGTGCGATAAAGGAGGATGTGCACCCAGGGCTACGAGAGGCACTATGATAGAATTCTCGAAAGAACGCTACAAGTCTAATAACAATAGGAAAATATAGGAAAGATATATGCCGATAGGTGCCTTTTTCCATACGTTGCAATAAAAGTGACAGGTTATTTTGAAATGTGCCTTTTCCATCCTTTTGGTTCCGCGTGTTAAGACACAAATTTAAGTTCAATGTCCAACATCACCTTTTATTTTTTGTATATTATTCAAAACTCAATGATTTAGAAATGCTTAAGCATGGTGTTGTGTTTTCAAAACACTGAAACGCCATTTCTAATATAATTTGTCAAAACAAGAAGATTTATTGTTTTGATTTTCTGAATGAGTTAGTCACTTAGTTGTACAATTCAATTTTTATATATCTTTGTTAATTTGTATAACTAATGTGTTGGGCCGAACGGTTAATTTAAATTTCGTCACATAGATGTACCTATTTGATTTGTAATCCCAACAATATATTTTTGTTTTAATTAAAATTTCGTCACATAGATGTACCTATTTGCTATACCTACGGACTAGATGTGGATGTGACGTGGATGTGATGTGAAGCATTTATGTAATTGTTAGGCAGATGTCTCCTGTATGATCAAAAAATACCTGAAGCGCTAACATGATAGAATATCATCATTTGCTTGTTGGGCATGTGTAGTGGGATTTATGGAGACGTTTTGGGAATTTATGGCGCCCCATAGCCATAGCGTCATCTACACCGCTTTCTTGAGCTTTATGGGATACTTTGGGGGAAGAACTCCATGTGTATAACGGACGTTTTGGAAGAAAAAGCAATTTTATAATATTATTTTTAATCAATTTCTACACCCCTTCTTCTACACCCAATCAAATAATAATATTTTAATGCTCATGGAGCCCCATAAAACCCCTAACCCACTACACACATATTTTCCATAAAGTCTTATGAAGCCCATCCTAATATTTTATTAATATTTTAATCCCACAAAGCCCCATGGAGCCCCATAAAGCCCCCCACTACACATACACTTAGAAGGTTTTGGCTATTCACACACCCTCCCAAAATATCTACACGCCCATACCCTATATGTGTCATGTATAGGCTAATAACCCGTTGGGTTCATTAGTCCCTAAATGTCCAGTCCATGGCCATTATGCGTTTGAAAATACGTTTGACTGATAACCAGACTACGCGAGACAAGACTCGACATTGGTGACCTGACATCCCACGTGTTAATCTTATACAAGGTATCATGTAACATATGCAAGTAAACACTTAACATGCGTAAAAGTTCACCAAGTCTAGCATATAGTTCAAATAACGCATAAACAAGTCCAAACACGTGTTACCAACCTATTAGACATGTCTCGGGGTTCCTAGCATGTTCCTAGGTGTCAAATCAGGTCTCAGGATGTCAAAATACACTTACAGCAGCAGCATATGCGATTAGGAATCAAACATGCAATTAGGAAAAGTCAACTGGTGATTAGGAGGGTCAACTGGCGATTAGGATTGCAATCACCAGACATACTAGCGATTGGGCTCCCAATCGCCTCCCGTTACACGCGATTGGGGGCCAATCGCCTCCACTATAGGCGATTAGGGTTCCCTAATCGCCCCTGCTGCACTGTGTCGTCTTTTTGCGCGTTTAACCCTCCAAATCAGATCCGAAACACGTGGAAACACCCAATATCGAACCCAAAACATTAATAAACCTATTTCAAGCAAAACCCCTAAATTATCATCATTCTAACGGTCCCGAATGCAAGCGTTTTCCCAAAATGGCATTCTTATCATGTAAACATCACACCAACATGCAAAACTTACCCTAAATAGCAAATATCCAAATTTCACCACATAACAACGTTGTCCGACACTATCCTACTGTTTTAGCATCATCCTAGAGTAAACCCTAACCTCAATCAATCAACAAAACACATCATACTATCATCAATCCTACATAATCATTCAAACGGGTTAAAACGCCAAATATCAACAATACATGACTATGAACCTCCAAACTCCTAGGTTAACATCATAATAACTCATTTAAGTCAGAAACATATCAATAACACAAGAACAATCATGTTTCAATAATAAAAATCCTATCTTTACATGAATACATCACGTATAGCAAGCATAGAGGTTTGGGTTTGTTTAGAAACTGTTTTTAATGGGTTTTCAAAGACACAAACATTTAAAAACCAGGTCTGGACCTTTTGGGATTAAAACAAAATCATTACAATGGTTTGGGGATGAAGAACACAGGTCTGAATAGTTAAGTGCTGAATCATTAAGTTAGACCTCTTAATGGTTAATTTTCTTGTCCCACATTGATAGGAGAGTCTCATTAAGGTTCAGCGTAGTTCAGTGCTTAATGGTTCAGCAACATCCCGAATCTTAATGGTTTAGCCTTAACCATTCCATTTAAAAGCTAAAACAAACTTGCTGAATGCTGAATCATTCATCACTGAATGATTTAAAACCTCATTAAAAAGCTTACCATACCAAGCAGCCCCTAAAATTCTTATCGAGTTGAACAATATTAGTTCGAGCTTGCCCCAAATTTCAAACCAATTAGTTGTGCTTGACTCGAAATACTCAACCGAGCTAAAAATGTGTGCTTAAGCTTAGCTTGTTTATAAATTAAGCTAGCTAGCTCATCAACAAGAGAAGAAGGGGGGTCAAATCGAGGTTGATCTACTGATGATCAATATTTGTGGACTTCAAGACTGAAAATAAAGGCTGGTCCCAAGGGTCTAAGGGTAATTAAACCAAAGCAAAGACTTTAAACCCCAAGTTCGTTTAGACTCTCTTTAATCTCTAACGTTTCAATGTTACCCCGTATTTTAATTCTTACGCTAAAATAAAGACTTTGGCACGTGCTTTTTTTATGTAGGTGTCAGTACAACATCAGGTTTTGACGTAAGCGGTATAAATTCACGCATTGGGTTTCGACGTACACGGTTTAAATTCACGTTTCGGCATAAAATTCTCAAAATTAGTCTGGTAAAACATAATGTGTTTCATAAATTCAGCCAATATTTTAATTCTTTTATTAAGAACCGATTTCGTAATGCGCTTACGTGTCAGTATAATTCATGCTTCGCCGTAAATTGCGTTCGACGTAGACAGCATAAACCTACGGTTCGACCTAAGGTTTTCTAAAAATAGTTGTATGCATTGTCTACGAATCGTGTGTCGGCCATCGTTTTTCTTACATTGTTGCGTGAAAATCGTTCTAGCTCAGTTACTAGAGCGTCTACTATCCAATCCAACGGATAGCGGTTTTTTTTTTCACAACCATATTTATTCTTAACTGATTAGATACGTATCCCCCAGGCAACGACCGCTGGTAGAGCTTAGTGCTTCCGCACGCCGCCGCAACGCGCGACCGGGAAAAAACACTAGTTTTTCATTAAACATGTTATTTATATTTCAGCGTTGATATCTATTGTTTTTTTACTATAATTTGAAAACCAAAAGGTATAATATTTTGATATCTAAATTCAAAATATGAAAGAAAAAACACCTTTAGGGTCTGTTTGGTATTGCGTAATGGAATAGATGAGGGAATGAAATGGACGAGGTAATGGAATGGACAAGGTAATGGAATGGATCATTACCATTCCATGTCTTGTTTGGTTGCCACGTGGGAATGAAACAAAACATTACTTTATGTTGTTGGATAGGTAGGAAAATACGAAGGAATAAAATCGGTGGTGAGTGGTGGTCAGTGGCGTTGATGGTGGGTGGTGAAATGTGGCGGGTAGCGGTGGTGGTGGGTGGCGGCGGCAGTGGTGGTGACGGTAGAAGGTGGAGGTGGATGGCCAGGATGGTGGATGGGCGACGACGGTGAGTAGTGGCGGTGGTGGTGGTTGGTGGCAGTGATGGTATGTGGTAGTGTGTGGCGGTAGCGTGGTGGTGGGTGACGACGGCGGTGGTGGGTGGTGGCGAAGATGGCGATAGGTGGAGGTGGATGGCGGTGATGGTGGGTGGGTGACAGTGGTGGGTGGGTGAATGCAGTGGGTGGTAGTGGTTGGTGGCGGCGACGACAGTGATGGGTGGTGACGGCGAGGGTGGGCGACGGTAGTAGGTGGTGGGCGACGGTGGTGGTCGACGGTGGGTGGTGTTGGATGGCGGCGGTGGGTTGGTGACGGTGGTGGGTGGCGATGGTGGTGGGTGGCGGCGACAGCGGTGGTGGGCGACGGTGGTAGGTGGTGGGTGGTGACGGTGGTGGTGGTGGTGGTGGGTGGTGACAATGGTGGTGGTTGGTGGGTTATGGTGTTGTTAGTGAAGGGTGAATGAGGGATGGAATGAAAAAAAAAACATGGGGGTGGATAGAATGGTTTTGAGGGAATGGAATGCCTTGTGGAATGGGTGATTCCATTCCTTTAACCAACCAAACATACTATTTTTCATTACCTCGTAATGATCCATTCAATTCCCCCTTCCATTCAATCATACCAAACGCTACCTTAGATTTGTAGCTTTATTAATTTATAATTATTATTAGTGTGAAACTTAATAAAGAAACAAATCTGAAAAAGGCTGCTTTGGGAAATTAAAAACAAGCTTCTAGGAACACTTAAAGGGGAGGTCATGGATTCAAGTCCCATAAGGAGTAGAAATTTGACGTTCAAAAAAAAAAAAATAATAATAATAATAATTTAGTTTTGAGATGCATTATATTCTTTTTCTTTTAAATTTGCGGTTCTTCTTCTTCCCTATGAAAACCACAATTTTTACAGGTGAAACAAATCAGATCTAAAATCTATCCACTTATCTCGCTTTATTTTATTTGGTTTACTCACAAGTTGAAGGGTCAAACACCAAAATACCAATCAAACATTGAATCGCCGGTGGAAAAAAGCAAGCCGGCCGGAACCTTGGACCTTCCAGTTCAGCAATGGAGGCCCTTAAGATTTGGGGGGCCTAAAGCCCTTGCTTCATTTGACTTATGCTAAAGCTGGCACTGCTAGTGGTCTCTTGGGGATCTTGGTGTTTTTGATCTTTTCTTTTCTGTTGTTTTTGGAGTTTTTGGTGTATTCTAACGGCTTGCTGGCACTTTATTTTTAGCAACGAAGTGTTTGGTTGATAAAAAAATCAAAAAAATATTAAGACTATTTTTCTGGAGTGTACGGATGGTGGCTATATAATATTGGAGGCTATATAATATTCAAAAATTCGAGTGACAACTTCTCGTTCATGTGTGGGGCCAGTAATAAAACTTTTGGTGAATATTATTATTGTTCTTAAATACAATTGAACATATATTATTTTATTGGTCAAGATGTATGACTTAAAGGAAGGTGTGAGTGAACTATCTTGTGAAGAATTTTTAAAGGTATACGATTACACTTTGAGGTGTACAATTTCGTGTGGTGGACATCAAAGTCATAGCAATCAGTTGTCTCTATTTTATTGGTCAAGATGTATGACTTAAAGGAAGGTGTCACTTTTCTATTGGAGCAGCAAATCGGTGGGGATTAAATTGTGAGCCTTCAGTTGATTTCACTCACTCATTTCCAGGATTAGTTTTATATTTGTTTGTAGTTAACTAGTTTTTTTTTTTAAAGGAAAACAACTTTTATTCCAAACCTAAATATGTACATGGATATCTAATAGCAAGGCGCTAAATAGATATAAAACAAAACCAAAGCTTAACGAGTTAATTATACATTGAGATCAAAAGAAACCCATTTGCTCCAATCCTTTGGTACTTGCTTTGCTCGATTTGTTACGCAGTTGAAGAAAAGCGACTTGATTTCGCCCAAGCTTTGATCCAAACACGGTCGTTTCCCGAGAATATTTTTTTGTTTCTTGTTGTCCAAATTACCCAAATCGTTGTTAGGATGATTGCTTTGATAGCCTTCTTCTTGACACTCCCAATGCTGCTGATTTTATGTGCATTCAAAATGTCCCTGAATTCGAAAGTAAAAATGGGTGGGATCTGGCACCAATCGCTTATTTTACTCCAGAGTTGAGATGCAAAATAACATGAGATGAAGAGGTGTTCGGCGTTTTCTGTTTGGTCGTTACATAGTGTGCAAATAGAGGATGAGTTGATAATCTTTCTGCGTATCAATCCTTCAAGCGTAGGGATACCTTCCTGCTCGCTTCTCCAGACTAATAATAAATTCACTTTCTTTGGCACCAAATTACACCATTCATATGGATAGAAAGGCACTGCTGATGCTGAAAGAATTTTTCGACAGGAAGCGATGGAGAAGGCACCCGATTGATCCAGTTTCCAGGTCCAGTTGTCTGAATTGGCAGCCAATTTGCAGCTCTGGAGCATGTTTATGCATTCTTGAAGCTCCAGCCTTTCCTGTTCCTGCAAGGGTTCACGTTTCCATTCCCAACCCAATACCCAATTGTTTCCCTGCTGTAAAAAACGGGCTGCTACTTTGCAGCATTTATCAGACTCTAATATAAAAAGATTTGGAAATGTGTACCTTAGTGGTTGTTCACCGAACCAGCAGTGGAGCCAGAACCGAGTCCCCGAACCATTTCCCAGCACACCCCTAAACAAACCTTCAACCTGGATGTTTGCGTCATCAAAATCCCTTCCGACCTTTATGACTGAGTTCCACACCCCGGCTATAGTTGACTTAATAGGCAAATACGACCAAGCCCGATCATTCTGATGAATGGAGTCAATAACTCTACGCCAAAGACTCATTGGTTCAGATTTATAACGCCACCACCATTTAAGTAATAGGCTCATATTCATGTGTTTTAAAGATCCCAAGCCAATTCCACCTTTGTCTTTCGGACTAATAACTCTCTCCCAAGCCACCCAAGCCGTTTTGCCTTTTTTCGTCATTTACACCCCAAAAGAAACGTCTCCTAAGTTTTTCCAAATGATCAATGATTCCTTTTGGTGCTCGAAAAAGGGAGAAATTATACAAAGGAAGGCTATCTAGCACGGCTTTGAGGAGAACTACACGTCCACCCATCGATAAGGATTTCGCCTTCCATTTGGACAATCTCCCATTACATACTTCGATTACGTCCTTCCAATGCCTTGCTTGGTTCATATTGGCCCCTACATGCACTCCTAGATACATACAAGGTAAAGACCCTTGATTAACGCGGATAGTTGTGTCCTTCAAGCAAAGCGTTATGTTAAAACTTAAAACTTATAGTAGTGATTAAATTAGTGTGAGTGGGTAGTTAGCATGCAGTTTATTTTGTATTGGTAAAATAATTGTTGATTAATACAAAGTGGGGGATTCATAATAGAAAACCCTAGACGCTCCGACAATGTCGGGCGTTTAATCACGGCGCAAGGCTACAGTCCCGTCAAGACGTCAACAACAATAAGGTAATAAAGAAGTTCTTCATGTCGAATATCCCTCCAAAGTGTTCGTCTGTGGATCTTAAAGAGGTTTTCGGACATTTCGGTACATACGAGGGATCTTATATAGCTAGGAAATTGGATAGATGGGGAAAAAGATTTGCTTTTGTGTCATATAAGGATGTATAGGATGTGAAAAGGATGGTAGATGACATGGGTGATCTTTGGATTGGGTCGTATAAACTGTTCGTGGCTGTCGCTAGGTTTGTTGATGGGAATATTATTGGTAGATCGATGGATGACAGTAAGGGGAAGACTAAGGTGAACAACCATGATGTTCATGCATACCCTAAAGTAGTAGCGAATGATGGGTCGAATAATTGTGTCGATAGAGGAGTTAGTAACGGGGACATGGGAGGAGGACGCTCGTTCCTTGATTCGGTGCTTAATAGGAACAAAGTAGATATTATAAAGGTGGATGATAATGTGGAAGGTTTCACACAGTGGCATGGGTGACTCTTGTTGGCAAGGTGATTGACTTCAATATTTTAACTTCTTTGAAGAAGGTGTTAAGGACTAAAGGGTGGAATGAGGTTTGGGTGGTTTCTCGGTGCTGTTAGAGTTTAAATGCAAAGAGGATGCTGAGAGGTTTTTGGCTGACAAGATTAGTTGGTCTTTATGGTTTGTAGGATTGAATAGTTAGGATGGTAAGATGAAAGGTGTAGAGGAGTGTCTGGCTTGGATACAGGTGCATGGTGTTCGCATTCAACTTGCATTAGACCAAGTTTTTAAATTGATTGGTGGGAGATAGGGCAAGGTGGTGCAACCGGCAAGTATGTCGGTTAATGATAATAATTTTTCGTATGCTTATATTGGGGTTTTAAGTAACTTGCATAGAAGGATAGTAGACCGTGTGAATATTAGTTGGCGGGGGGGTTAGTTTTAATGTGTGGAATGATGAAGACGTGGGTGAATGGGTTCCCGATTGTGTGGAGGATTTCGATGATGCTTCGATTAATATGGAGCAGGATAATGATAGAGAGGTGGAGTCTCATTGTCACATTGAGGGTGAGAGGACTATTGGAAATATGGGCGATTATGAACTGGGTGAAATCCGAGACGAAGACGGTGTGGCAAGTGATTTGAATATGGATGGGAATTTTTCGGAGGTTCCTAAGGAGAATAATGTCGGGGTGCACATCTCCTATAGTGATGTAATTGGGGATTGGGTTGTGAAGACCTTAATCACAGATCATTCTTGTCTTCAATGTCGGGGTGTTAGATTATGCACAGTTTCTTGGTTGGCTCAGGAGATAGAGCATATTGTCCAGGAAATTCCAAACATAACAATAGATACTTTAGTTGATATTGTTCAGAAGAATAGGCAGGTTCAGGTGACAAGAAACCAGATGTTTAGGGCCAAAGTGAAAGCAACTGCAAAAATGATAGGTTGTTATAGTACTCAGTATGAGAAGCTTAGGGATTATAGTGAGGAGTTGATGAGATCTAACCCTGGAACATCAATCAAAATTTATGTAGAGAGAGCATAAAATCCAGATAGCCCTACAAGGAAGTTTAGAAGAATTTACATTTATCTAGGTGTATGAAGGAAAGGTGGAGGTTATGTGGTAGAGAAATCGTAGGTTTGGATGGTTGTTTCATGAAGGGACCCTTCCCTGGACAGATTTTAACTACTGTACGTGTGGATGGTAACAATGGAATTTATCCAGTGGCTTATGCATTGGTGGAAGCAGAAACAATGGAAACTTGGAGTTGGTTCTTGGTGAACCTGGGAGATGATTTGGATATTAGGCTCAATTCTGATTTTACACTTATAAGTGATAGGTAGAAGGTAAGTTTCTTTCTTGTTTCCTTATTATGTTGTTTATGCTAAGTGATTCAATGATGATTTGGCATATGTTTTTATGCAGGGTATCATACCAACTATTTCTAGGCTATACCTAAAGGCAGAACATAGGTTCTGTCTTACGCATATCCATGAGAACATTAAAAACAAATGGAGGAGACAAGTGTTCAAGGAGTTGCTGTGGAGCTGTTCAAGTGTGACCACATCAATAGGCTTGGAGACGGCTATGAATGCAGTAGCAAAAACTGATAAAACATTGCATACATGGCTGAAACAGATCCCACCAAAACATTGGTCAAGATCTCACTTTAATGATATGACTCATCTTATGTTTAATGTGCTTAGAATGTATGTTAGGAAAACTGAAATATAGTATGTCCTTGAACAATAATGCATGCAGGAAGGCCAAAGTGTGATATGGTGTTGAATAATATATGTGAAGTATTTAACAGGCCCATCATTGGTGGTAGGGACAAACCTGTCATCACTTGCCTTGAGTACATAAGGGAGTACTGTATGAAGAAGATTGCGGTTGTTAAGAAGTTGATTGTAAAGACCGATGGGCCTTTAACACCTGCTGCAACCAAGACTTTTAAGAAGATAAAAAATGAGTCATCACAATACAATGTGATCTAGACAGGTATGTTTCCTATACTCACTTGGTATGATGTTTAATGCTGCTAGAAAACATTTTGCCTATCCATGGTGATGGCATACCTAACAGGTGGGTGGATGAGGTTTACGGTTTTGAAACCTGGAAGAAAGTGTATGAATGTACCATTACTTTGATCAATGGTATGGATTTGTGGCCAGAATCAAGATGCCTAACCACCCTAACCCCACCAAAGCATCACAAGCAACGAGGCAGGCCAAAAAAAGCAAGAAAGAGATCTGCAGAAGAAATGGCAGAGTCTAGTCAAGCTAGCCAGGTTGATCATGCTTCTCAGTCTACTGGGCCAATCATTCCAGACATGGGTAAACTGCCCAGAAAAGGCCAGACAGTGACTTGTGTTCTCTACAAGCAGAAGGGGCATAACAAGAGATCATGCAAGGTGAAGAAGACTACCCAGGTTGGCAGTAGCAGTTGTGATGGTGGGGAAATGGCACTCAGGATGGTGGATCATAAGTGGTTAATTAGTAGGCTATGTTGGTTGTGTCATGACATTTGAAATATATTATGTTTATGTTTATGTATTTTGGTTGTGTCTTGACTTTGGATGTGTGTTGACTTTAGGAACTTATGAGTTTTTGTTGACTTATTTATGACCATTATCGTTAAATTTTGAATGTTATGAATGTGTTGTTGCCACTAAATGTATGTTGTTCAGTAGATTTTAGCATAAGATGTTGACTTTTGCAGTTGACCCATGACTCATTTGGAAAACTTGACTTTCAAAACTGCTGCACATTTGCAGGTGACCCATGATGTTTAATGCTGCTGACCTATAACATTTAATTTGATGAATACTGCATATAACCCATTTAGGTTGATCAATATGGCAACTACATGACCCATTTGTGCACAACTAAATAGGCTACAACGGTGTGCATCAACCATGTGCATGTACCAAATATTTACAAACCTACACATTTCATGACCCATTTGAAAAATACTACAAACCTTCATGAACCATTTGTTCAACTTCATTGGCTGCATTATAAACCATAACTGATACATGAAACTTATACATAACAATTAGCTAAAAACAATTGCATTGAAACAACAAACATTAATTCATTCATGAAACTGATACATGAGAATTTCAAAAGAAATACAATTATAACTACATACTATTTGACCCACTTGACTGGTCTGACACAAATAACACACAATAAAAAATGATTAACACCCAAGTTCCACCCAAATACATCTTCAATCTTCTGTTAGACTGTGTCAATCTTGCATTTTGGACAGACAATTTTGAAAGGGCCATCTTATGCACAAAGTGATGATCCACCCAAGCAACAAAGACACAACCACCTCCCTATCAGCACGTATTGGTTAGAAATTGAAAAATTAACAACTTTAAGTTTTCAATTGGAAAACTTACCTTTTGATTACAACAATAGAACTGTCGGCCAGGGTTTATCGATGCCCACGAAGTCTTGATAACAGTTCCAGCACCACATGAGCAAACAACCATCTTGATTACAAATCGAATTGGGAGGGAAGAATGATTTGGATCATTGGTTTTGAAATCAGGGTTTACAATGGTTTGGGGAAAAAATCCAGGGTTTATAAAGGGGATAACTGGTTAACTGGGTTTAAAAATAATAAGTGAGTTGACGAAAATGCCCCTAACTTAACGTCAAAAAGTTGACTGGGTTAAGTCGTTGGACTGTTTTGGCCTATTTTCTCAAAAGTCAAGGACTGTTCAAGCAATTTTTAAAAGATTGGGCTGGAGTGGCAAATTTAGCCAAACCACATGGACGGTTTTGGTAATTTACTACTTATAAAAAGTGAAAAGACTATTACGTAGCAAAAGTTCAATCTCAAATAACATTCGTCCAAGCAAGACCACCCACTTGATTCCTTTTACTTTTATAATATTAACAATTCACTACCTGCCAATAACTTTACAGCCCAGTGGTTGCAAGTGAGATAGAAAGATTTTATGAAAAGAGGAGTTGGACCTAGGGGAGGGGGGATCCGAATGGTGCGAGGCATCATATTTATTGGTATGTGTTGTTGGCCGTTAAAAAAAAGTAAAACAATTCAATACCTGATACTAAAATATGTATTTTTAAAAACTCTTTAAATTAAAAAAACGAAAAGGCTTTTGACGCAGCGAGTCTAGCAGGAGGAGCCCTTGCATCTCTTGGGATAGAGGAATTGTTTTACCACCTTTACCGGACCATGTCAATAGCTTTGTTATGCGTGGGATTTAACCGGGTACATTTGAGTGGTTGTTTAATTTTAAAGTTGATTGGAGTACTCTAACCTTTTGCCTTGGACAACTTAAACTTTTATACTACATGTTTTTCTTTCCTTCAAACTTCCACCCACCAAATAATCCTTACGGACCTTACCAAGATTTGTGTCAAATGTCTTGGGTCAATAATAGGTTGCTTGAATTCTTCAAACAAATCCTAATCATATTTGCATGTAAACATTTCCATGGTTTCCAGCCTTTTGGTCTTATGTTTTGTGACAAATTCAACACAAAATAAGAGACATATGGCTTCATGGTATTTTAAAACACATAAGATGCCTTGAGGGAAGGATCAAATGCCACACCTAAACAAATCATATTATCTATGACAAAGTAGAAGCAGTGTTTCAATAACCGAATTATTATAGATTCTGAACCTATTGAAAACTTAATAAAAAAAAAAAACAAACCAGAATTTCAGACATAGAAGATCTAATAAATTATCTAAGAGCACCAGCTAAAAATAAAGCTATATAAGAACGCAACATATACAAATTCGGCGTATCACTTCTTACATGAAAAACTTTAGTGTCTCTTTTATCAATTTCTTTTCACCCCACATACCATTTACAACAGACATACAGAGAAGTAAAACCACCTCTGGCCACCCTTGTATGGTTAATCTTTATATGTTCAAAGCAGGTAAAGGATACGGGTAATAAATGAATATGGGTTAGCATAAAGTTAGTTGGTATAATATGATATTACTATCTCTTGGAAAAGGAAAAAAAGATCACCTTGTTCCAATATCGAAAAAGACTCCCCTTTAAATAACTTTGTGGTTTCTTAACATCATAGTCGAGCCCATTTGATTTACGTTACAAAACTAAAACTATTTTTTATATTTACAAATGAAAAATAAATGTTGCATAAGAACAGATGCATAAAACATAAATACATAATTGATTTCATCATTTGTACTATTAACAAGCATTGGTAAGACTACTCAGTACTCATCCTTCAATCCAAACCTGTATTATTGATATTACTAGTTATTTGGCATATATGTTGGTAGTGGGCCGGTTTCTATACATAGTAAAGATAGTGATACATCTTAAATCAACTTTGCCTGAGGTAAAAAAATACAAGTTAAATAAGTGGGCCAGGACATTCATGTTTGTGTGTACTAAAGGAAGCGTATTTTCTAGAAGAACATGCACCACTTTTCAAGTAATCGTACATACAAAGAGGTGTTGAAAGGTTCAATACTATATCATGATTTGATCTAGCAAAGAGTTAAAATTTGTTAGTGTCACACAAACGCTCGTTTTTTTAAATTTTTAAGGACTTATAAACTTTATTATACAGTAAGTTAAGTCAACTAATCGATCAATGCAAATAAATTGTGAAACTCATATTTGCTTTTAGGTTAAAATTGTTACATGAACAAACAAATAGTCTACCCATTCATAGTCACTTTTTTCATTCTATTTTTCTGTAACTTTTTCTCTACTAACCATCCAAGTCACAATCATTCAAAACTAAATTCTCCAACATGAATGAGCTAACCAACATGTAGTATTAATGATATGAAATACAAAAAATAATAGTAAAATTACTTGGCAACATTCACCTCACAGAGTAAAAGCTAGCCATCATAACGAATATTGTTATGTTATGGATCTAGTTCAGCCGCCTTTTTTCATCATTTCTAACAAAATACTGGGAATGATCACTGTTTGGTGCAGAGTGAAAATTGTCACCTGCATTTCATTAGATGAACATATAAAATGGCATGAATTTATTTAAATATTAAGGGTTATTACTATTGAAGTAACATGAACAAACAACAAAGTTTTACGTAACCTAAAAGCCTATTTTGGTAAAAGTGATGCAAGTAGAAACACATATAGTTCCGTGGACTGGTATTTTAAGGTCATCATGACACATATCGTAACCTAAACGCCTAACTTTTTTAAAAAATTCTGTTTTCTTGTAACGGCGCATCAAACTATACATCCTTGAACGGGACTCTTTTCTAAGTGAAGAAAAGATTATGGGTGTTAATTTTGGATATGACCTGAAATATGAAACAATTTGATTTTGGTTTATTATGTTTAATCCATTTGATAAATAAGTCTCGTATTAACATGGTAACACGGTTAATTAAATAGGTTTTGTCTGATTGACAATAAAGTTTTTAAATAAAAAAGGTATTAACCCATTTAAAAATAGAAAAAGGTTGTATATTTTAACCCACCAACTCGTTTACGTGCATGTATATTACAACCACCAACCCTTTTGAGTCATTTACATACACAGTAACACGCTTGGTGTAAGTTACTTATGTGCGTTCATGTTATGGTTTTTTTCGTTTCTGTTGATTATAAATCATTTCACAAGCTACACTTTTATTATTTTAAACTTTTATTTTATAAAGATTGTATGTATCGCTGCAAACATAAGGAAACATATAAATTAGTGTCCATGTGATTGTACTGTATCATTATTTAAGATGTTTTTTTGTTAAGGAAATCCATCAACATCACATCTTTAATGACACATTCAACAAGGTAAAAGTTGAATAGATCCTATACCAAATTTTCCAAAATTATTTTTCTTATTATGTTTGATAGTTAATAAACTAAATATTGTAGGATCGGATTCGGACAAGAAACGAGTATCACACGCGCAACGGATTAAAAGCGGAATCAATAATCCGCTTAGTTATTAAAGGTGAGTGTTAGTGAAAAGGATAATAATATGGAGAGCGCACACACAAAAACACACACTTAGGGGCTGCACTTGTATAATATGGCAAAAGTTCTTGAAAATGTACAAGGCATGGGGTATTTATAGCCTAACACTCATACGCCTAGCTACCTTAACCCATATGGCATTCATACGCGTCCATTGACACGTGTACACTACTAAAAGTGGCATTTTGCTACAAAATTTTCTTACGGAAAAAAATGCGTCACAAATTTTAACAAAGTTGCTACTCATTTGTGATGACAAAAAAAACTATAATTTTTTTAGCAAATTTGCGACACAATATATCTACAAATAGTTAGGAAATTATGTAGGAAATGAGTCCCAAATTTCCTGCAGCATTTTTTCGTAGGAAATGTGTTGAAAATTGCGTTACAAATGTGTAGGAAGTGGTTTCCGATGAGTTTTTTTTTTCTAAGATTGAGGGTTGTGCCATTAAGGTGTTAGATGAAACATAGGTTGACTGTTGTGGGGTGGAAGTATTTGGATGAATAAAGGTATTGGTGTGAAGTGGCGATGGACAGTAAGTGGTGGATGTGGAAGGTGATGGTGTGAATTGGTAAGCACAGGAATGTTGTAATATAGGATCAACTGATGGGGCTTGAATGATTTGTTGTGGGATACTACAAGCAAACTGGTCATTGAAAACAGATGACACGTATGCAGTCTGAGGTTGTGAAGTGGTGGGTTTAGAGGAGGTTGCTGGAGTTGTAGCATGATAGAGTTTAGAATTCTGTGGCAGTGGAATCCTTTTTGCCTTTCTTGTCTCCTCTATCTCTCGATTTTCCAGCTTCAGGAGAAAGTCATTGAAGGATAGTGTTTCATATTGACCCATTTCCTTGATCAAATCCACATGATGCATCCATTTTGGAGATAGTTAATAAACTAACCTAGACACCTAGTAATATAAAACAGACCCAACTAAACTAGACCACACGACAGGCAAGTGTACCTATCAATGCAGTACAGACTAAGTAAATCCGAGTATCGAACCCACAGGACACAACTAGAAAACAAAACTAGACTCGACTAAGACTTAAATGATTTTTAAAATGGTTTTTGGTTTTTTTAATAATTAAATAAAATAAATAAAGTAAATAAATAAGATAAACAGACAGCAAGGATAACTGAGGAAAATATCAGGATAGGAAGGCAACTACCTAGGTCAAAAATCCTACATGTAAGCTCACAACTCTCGGTAATGGAAAACTGAATGGATACCAGATGCTAAAGATAACTTAAGAAACTCTAACACGTGCTAGATCTCCTCCCGGTCTCACCAACACACCACAAAGAATTCTAGAATAAAACACTGGTTATCTAGCTCGGATCACCTCCCGGTCTCACCTCACTATGAATGCTAAGGTACTCTAATGACTTGATCACCTCCAGGTCTCTCTAATCACAATACACCCGAAGATGTAAAGGAGTAATTTAATCGGGTTAACTATGACTTGGAATTGCAAGAAACTAAAGACAGCTAGGATAAGCTCACCTCCCGGTCTCACCCAAAACCTAATACCTAAAGCTCTAGACAACCCAACATTCCATCACCTCCCGGTCTCAAAAATGGAAGAATACCTAAGTCCTCTAAACTCTCTAATCAAGTTCCTATGGCTTTTGGTACCAAAACCATAAACTAAGCTACAAGCACCAAGCAGGTAACCCTAATAAACATCCAAACATGAAAGACATTCACTAAGACGTTTATGGAACTATCAAAGATAATAAATTAGATTTGAGCACGCACACACATCATAATAAACACCAACCAAATCGTTACCAAAACATTAACCATTAAAAAATAATCCACAAACCGAAAGTTATAAATTTAACATGCGATCATCATACAACCTAGGTAGTGGTTCAAGATTTAGCTACTCATAGTGATGAAAAACAATAAAAACAAAGGTTCAACATAAAAATTAATCATGGTCTCAATATTCATGAACACAAAGTAAATAAATATGAAAACTAAAATTTATTATAGTCGAACCCGTAGCTTAGTCTTGAACCCGTACCTCCCTGGCCTTCAATTAACCTCTCCCCTTTTGCTCTAAAGCTGCTGTCCGATTCTTTGCCTCTTGGCGGCTGATGCTTCGAAATAATAATATGTTCTCGAAAGATTAATGTGCCGCTCGAAAATAATATTCCCCTTTAAGAAGTGCCGTCCATTTTGAATTGTGCCCTAAGGCTCGTGAGCCTTGACTTCATCTCACCATTTAGGTTTTTATTATGGATTATTATTATTATTATTATTATTATTATTATTATTATTATTATTATTATTATTATTATTATTATTATTATTATTATTATTATTATTATTATTATAATAGATAGTGTTATACTCCGTGCTCTAGACTCGGGTGTTCTTGACTTGACCAAAGTTTCTCGTCTATGCGCCAACGTCCATGAACACCTGCTCTCAAGTGTTCGTGTCTCAACTAAAATTCTTTCGTTTTGAGCTCCTTTTCCACGAACACCTATAAAATAATTAAAATTATAAATACATAATAAAAACGACATAAATCGAATAAAACCTGACCAAATAGTATTCAAAATACATAGGAAAAGAGATGTGTTTTACAACACATCAAACATCCCCACACTTAAACCTTTTTCGTCCCCGAAAAAGACTGCAATGGAATCATAATCAGGACTCTTGCTTTCAAAAACTTTTAGTTTATTAATTAAGATTTAATCACGCATCAACCAAAACTGTCGGTATTGTTGTCCACCTAAAACCAACCACCAGTTAATCAGGCCCCAATCATGTAAAGCAATTAAGTTCATATTATTACAATCAATCTATGGGTCTCACATTCAAGATATCCGGCTTCACCTAATCCCACCTCAAGCTTTCGAAGCAAAGGTTAAACCATATAGATTTACAAATCAATGCAAACTAAACTCCCTAATGTATTAGAAATTAAATTTATGATGGATGATGGATGAAGTGTATGAGCTTAGATATATATATTTTTCTCTTTTTTTTTATACCTAACCCAGAGGTTGTCTCAATCAGAGTCACCATCCCCAAGAGCGACAGCATGAGCTTCGGTATATTTTTTTTCATAACTTGACCTAGAGGGAGTTTCGATCAGAGTCACCATCCCCGAGGGAGACACCATAGGCTTCAGTTAATTTTTTTTCTTTATCTAGCTCAATTGATGGATATGTGGATCTTTTTTTTTCGGGCGCCACTTTTCTCCGGATTTATTCTCATAAAAAGGATCAAGTGTGCCATTTAATTAATAATACATATGGGCTTTCAACCTACAGTGGTACCTCTAGTTACTATCTGTCACACCACGACTACGGCGGAAACACGTGGCGCGACGGTTCAAGCGGATAAAGCCAAGATTAATGCAAATCACAAATAATTAAAGAAATGGGTCATTTATTAAGACGTCGAAAACCATGTTTGATTGTTCACACATAAACGAAAATTGTTTTTAATACAAATAAGGAGGCTTCTCAAATATATCCCGATTCCTTGGGATAAAGAGACGAAACCCCTTCAAAACACCCGACGCCCCGTTAAGAGATTCCCCTGACCCAGCTTGCCATGTTGCCCATCATCTATCAATTACCTGAAAGATATGTTTAAAAATTCGTCAATATATAAATATTGGTGAGTTCACAGGTTTTAGTTTATCAAAACTTTATCTCTTGGGAATTTCTATGTTATGACAATTTATAGGAGTTGCAAGTTCCTACAATTTTACTTGAGCCTATAACCAAACCAAGACAAATAATAATAATGCCCCGCTCCAAGTCGTTACTCGGTATTCCTACGACTTAATTTCAGAATACGTGCACCCCATGCATACGCCGATGCATAATCGACGCTATCGATTAGGGGTGGGCCTTGTCAGGCACCAATAGTACTATTCAAATATTCCTTCGGTTTCACTTTCCTGAATTAATGATTATAGTAGAGAGGTCTCAATCCCGAGTGGCGATCACAACTCAAGTATCCAACCCGTCAAACATTTCCCTAACATATCTTTCCCCCGAAAACATAAAATAGTTTAAAAATGGGGCCGTGAGACTCACCTGAAACTGTGCTTGGCTCAAAGAAGAAAATAGCAAATTTGATGGTCTCGCACCTACAAACGTTCTAGGCGTATAAGTCACTACACCTATAGTGCATGTGTCTTGGCAAGTTGTACACCCAACTCCCCGACCACGTGTTATCCCAATTCCCGTTTAATTAGACGCGCATCCTAGGTCCATTGGCGATGGATTACCCTTTTCTTTATATATTATTCTTGTTAACACTCTTTGTGTCTTGTATACTATTATTCTCGGCACTACTCCACCCAACGTATAATTATTTTCCCATTTAAATAATTATACTTAGGATCGTTTCGCTCGATATAATGTATTCTTATTACCCGGCCCGACTCACTTTGCCGCATATTTATTTTCCCATTTAAGTAAATATGCTAAGGTCTTGTCGTTCGGTCGTATATTCTTAACGTCCGACTCGACGTACCATGCCGTACATTTATTTTTCCCATTTAAATAAATATACTAAGATCTCGCCGGTATTCACATATATGTAGGTATATTTTGCCTACTCGTCTCGGTTTTCCTTTTCGCATACCTACTTTCCCATTCAAATAGATATACTAGAATTTCGTCGAGACGAGCATGTGTACGTATACCAATGTGTGAATTTTCCTTGTTAAGTTCATACGTTGTTTAACGTTTTTAATTCTTTACGTTATGCTTCCTCCCACGAATATTCTCTCTAACACTTAGGAAAGTGTCATACAATTTTCACCCATGTTATATATATATTTTACTTCTTAAAATATATATATATTTTCACGTTTTGCCGCAATGGCATTTTTCTCTAGTTTGTCCGTTTATACGCCATAGTTAGTTTATGTTACTAAGTCCGATAGTTAACTTTTTCCGCGTTTTCTTCCAATATGCGTTCTATGGAATTATTATTCATACTTCCAATTCCGAACACCTATTACTTGGAAAAATATACTTTTGTATTTTTAGTTCGACTTGTTAACTTATATTCCAAAAATGTTCCCGACACTTTTATATTCCCATTTATATAAAAGTATCCATTTTTGTACAAGTTTTCTCAAGCTTCTACTTTTGTCCGACATTTTATAAAAACCTCTATTTTTATCAAATCCTTTGTTAATACAAGTCCATATTTTTATAAACCTCAATTTTTATAAAAATACACTTTTCATAAAATACACTTGTAGGTTACTAGTGTTCACCAAAACTATACTTGGAAAAATCATTATTTGCATTTTTGACACCAAACTTTCCGTTAATACATTTTTGGACCAAAGTTTCTATAATACTTATTTTAGTCCCTCAACTTTTAGATTTACAATATTAGTCCCTTAGCTTATAAATGTTACTTTTTCCATCCTAACTTCCAAAGTTAGCATTTTTCCTCCAACTAGTGGACTTTAAAGAACCATCTTTTTCATGTTTGGTTATTTTTACATTATTCCACTTCTATTAGTCTTCTATCCCATTATTGATGCTATTAACATGTGTGTTTTATGTTTTTATCCAACATATCCAAATTTCACTCATCCAAGTGAGTAGACTTTGAACATGTAACTTTTACATGCATGATCATCTAACACATTTTAACTTATTTTTGACATTAGTTAGTCATTTTATGATGATCAAAATCATCTTTTATCACATTCAAGTCTCTTTCAAAAATCATGCCCAAATCATCATCCAACTTAAGTGCATGTACATATTTCCATATTTTCTTGAAATATCACATTACTAATATCCAATCCATGATTTATCCATATTATTATTCTTCCATTTTAATATATTAAAACTTCATATTTCCAAAACCACATTTTACCCATTAATGTACAACTTGCTCATAAGAACACATAACATGAACATTAATAATCAAAGCAAGGTTAAAACTTACTACTAGCTCAAGGCTAGGGAAGACAAAAACATTGGATTGAATGGGGTTTAGTGTGTTCTTCCAAAGGGTTAAGCTCCAAGCTCTTGAAACACACAATGGGGTTTTGGAAGATGATGATCTAGAGATGATTTGAGAGTGTAGATTTTGAAAAGAAAATGTATATGGGGGAGGGGGGGGGGTATATGCGACGGCCAAAGGGAAGAAGAAGAAGGAGGTTTTGCTTTGTTGGTTCAAGTATGTTATGTATGTATCTTATATGCTCTTCTCCATATCTTATAATGATCACTTGAATCTTCAATAATATTTTGGATAGATTATGTGAGATATGGAAAAATCTTTGGGAGATATGAAGAGGGTGTTTGGGCCGTAAGTTTTAGAGAGAGAGGAGAGGTGATTAGGTGATTTTTACCCAATGCAAATCCATGCATTCTCATGGTTAACCTTAATTATAATTGGATTAATAAATAAATGGAAGGATTAATCATGTGGGGGTGGCCCTAGGCCGGCCCCTTGGGGTGTTTGGGTGGGGTCCACTTCACTAAATATTACCCATTATTTGTTATGTTTAATTCCCTCTCATTCGGGTACCGTCCGGGTATTTTTCGGATTTTTATCGCGTGTCATCCAGATATTAAAAATACCTTTAATAACCTTTAACATAGTCCGGTTTAAGCGTTGATAAATTATTTAGGCTTTTGCCGGGTGAAATTATAAGTTATGCGCGTATCGGGTGCGGTACGCGCACTTTATTCGTTACCGGGAGATTTGTATAACAAGCTTTCGTGTATGGCTTTGGAGTTCCAAAACTCATTATATTTTGTGAAATTACCCTTTATTTTATATCCCGGGTGTCCGGGATCTGTTTCGCTTATTTAATTTTTACCGGGTAATCGCCAGTGTCCATACCGGATAGATTTACTTGCACATGATCCTATCATGTTTCGTCATTAAACATATGCATTCCTATGCATTATTTGGGAATTGCTATCTTTCTAAGGCCTCAGTTAAATAATCAACACATAATTGTATTTAATTACGTTAATCGCGTTTAATTAATTAGTACGGAATTACCTTATTTTTGCCGGTTGTTACACTATCAGCGGTTTCAGTTCTACCGTTTCTCATAAGATGAGAACCCACAAGATATCATGATAATTAAGGTATATTAAGAACAATCATAGGACCTTTCAAAGCTAGCTGGGCCTACCGACACATCTTAAGCAAACACGCTGTCAATCTAGTTATTTTCGCATATATATGATATTTTGAAAACCAAAAATCCCAATTTTACTATCATTTTCCATATAAAATGCACAAAAAATCAGGGACATTTTCCATTTTTAATTTTTTTTTTTTGAATTTTTAAATTTTATGACTCAAACTGTCACACCCCAACCTAGAGGTGTACAAAAAAAACCGGTTTTTAAAAAAAAACCTAAACCCTAACCGAAACCGGTTTAAAAAAAACCGGTTTTTTAACAACCGGTTAAAAAAAAACCTATTAAAAAAACCGGTTTTTTTTTTCAGTTTTTCAGCACCAAGGAAGAACCGGTTTTAAAACCGATTTTTTTTTAAAAAAAAAAACGATTTTTTAAATAAAAAAACCGGTTTTTTAAGTTAAACCGGTTTAAAAACCGACCCTAACCGGTTTCACCGGTTTGGGTTTTAAGCACTAAAAACCGGTTTTAAAACCGAACCGGTTTAAAAAAAACCGATTTACTCTCTAGTAAAAAAACCGGTTTTTTTTAAAACTGGTTACCCGGTTTGTACACCTCTACCCCAACCCGGACAGGTTGAAATGTCACTATTACAGATATCAAAACCAAACACAATCCATTTAAAAAGAAAATAGAATCCACACGACAACCAAGAGTCTCAAATCAAACCGAACGAAATCCTAAGTTTCAATTTATTTATTACTAAAATTAAACGAAAAGAAAAGTCTTGAACTTCATTTCTCTCTCACTCATCCCTGATTCCCCGGATTACCTGCGAACACATAAGACAACACAACAAACAAGATACGGCTGAGCCAAAAATTGCCCAGTAATGGAGAAATCAACAGTTCATGAAAAGAACGGACGAAGGGAAAGAAATATGAATCTCAACAACTATATTATAAACTCGAACCCAATCCCATACTGAAACAAATGTTGAACACAATTTATGAAGTAACCCGACACCCATTCGGGACAAGTTCAAAAGTAACAGAGCATATCGAAACGAAATCAGAAACATATCAGAACATATACGGATATCAAACTGCGTGACTATAGATAACAATAATTTAAGTCACATCAAACGGAAACCACCCATGAGCCTAAACAAACTTACAAACTGGTACACAGATAGCTAGTCTATGCACCTATGAGATGGTGAGTGTGGCGTACACCCATTATTCCAATCTCCACAAAACAAACTCAAACTCAAAGCTAAGATCGATCTATACGCCTCTAGGGGCCAAGTGTTACACTAACACAATCTAGAAACGCCGTGAACTTTTATTACGCACTGTCACGATAAGTGCCATGTCGTTGACGCCCAAACGACAAATCAAAACAAACTGCTCGGGTGATCGAGTACAAAGGATAAGTTCATGCAAATAACTTAAAGATTACAAAAATAATATTAACGGGAACATGCAACAATGATCACAAATTAATAGGTATATTGCATGCTACAACGAATTTGACAAACTTATAATATGAATCTAAGACAACGAACGGACAGACAAAATCTGCACTACAAAGTAATGGACATGATGAAAGAAAATACTATGATGTCAAGATCGAGAATCCGTACCTTAGTCGAGCACAGCAAAAGCAAAACAAACCGTCTTCAACAAGTATGCAAACCTATGTCCCGTTATTTTCCAAATTAGTTTATGATAATTTAACCACGCTAGTGATGAGTTCCAGATCGTTCATTAAAATTGTCCCAGCGACCAAATCCGAATTTAATTCCAAGTCATTTGAAATTGTTCTACAAATAATATGGGTTCTAGAATATGTATAAATTTTATAATTTCGTTTGATAAAGTGATATTCATAAATTTTATAATTTCGTTTTTTTTTACATCCCACGTACACATGTACACACCAAACATACATATACCACATAACACAAACACAACCATGATCAACACCACACTCACACCCTACATTCTGATCACAAGACAACCCACACCATGCACACACCTAAAATTTCCATGGAGTTATACAAGTACACATAATACACACACATAATTAGATGACACTTTTCTTTAATTAAAATAAGTAATGACTCAACAAACGAACTGAAACCATATTGTAGAGTTACGTTTTTTTTTCAACTAGACAATGATTTAGTCGCGGGAACAAATCGAGCTCGCTGACACGCATTCGAACCAATTAAATAAACCAGAAGCAAAGAACAGACGGTTACCTCAATAGGCAAAAAGATTTTATTGGAGACCAAGGACTAGATTTGTCGGATGATCAACTCGAAACGAGTTAAAGCAGCAGCCTGAACGGCGTGGTGGTATAGCTAGAATAACAGTAACGAGAGCCGGCCACCGGAACCAAATCACAAACTATTAGACACAACCATTCGGCACCGAAAAGAGATTCAACAGAAAGAAACAAACATATTTTGGTACCTGAACTATGAGTCGAGGACGCAATTGATAAAACTTGGGTGGCGGCGAAACGCGGTGGTCGATCTCCGGTGAAACAGATGGTTCCGATATGGAAAATTGAGATGAGTTTTAACAACGTCAAGGTTTTAATGGATTATGAAGTAGGCAATAACTAGTAACCGATTCCCCAAGATTTGGAAAGTTGGTTCTATTTTTAAATTTAGATTCAATGATAATTGATAATGCTCAAAGCTATCGGCTTGACTAACGGAATTGGAGCTGAAGAAATCAAAAAGGTCAAGCAATAGAGAGGCTACTATTCTCATTATTGTATGTTGGGAGGAACATGATTTAAGAAATAAATTAACTTGATATCTCTCAACAT
Organism: Ambrosia artemisiifolia; assembly: GCA_032199755.1. Lineage (NCBI taxonomy): Eukaryota > Viridiplantae > Streptophyta > Magnoliopsida > Asterales > Asteraceae > Ambrosia > Ambrosia artemisiifolia. The sequence goes on from CM063523.1 coordinate 46,427,432, forward strand.
AATTTTTTTTTTTCGAACAGCATGTATATTATATTGACATTTTAACTTAGCAAAATATGATTTAATCCAATGGTTTAATTAGATTACTAAACATTCTTTTATTTACTCTATATCTAGTTATATTTTAGGATATTACACAAACTACCTAAAAATAAAAATGAAGTTTCCATCCCCACACTTGAACGGCACATTGTCCTCAATGTGAGAGTATGAATAAAACAAAATAGAAATAAAAAAAATACAACAAAAAGGAACAGACTCCCTGGATATAGGCAGTGTAGCTGCAGCGCTCTGAAGTTGTCCTTCCAAACTCAGCCGTATAGCATTTCATTCACGGCCTTTGACTCAAACCTAACAAATAAAAACTAAAAAGAAAATATAAAAACAAATGGTTGCCTTAAATGATTGTTGGGTCGTCCCCACCCGAATGGAGATTGAGTACGGGTGGCTAGATCCAAACCTGCAATAAAGTATATTAGACAAACCAATGACTCAAAACTGACTCTCTCCATCATCCCCACACTTGAAGGAAAGATATCCCCAAAGTGTGTTAAGAGAAAACCGACTCAAAATAAAATAAAAGACTAAAAAAAATACATACTCAACCGACTCAATATGCAAAAATGCAGGAAACGTACTTGGAAGGCAAGATGGTAGAATGTGGTGGGTGATGGTAAAATATGTGGTAAAATGGCTATGAACGGTGGTAGAAGAAAATAGGGTGAAAAATATTTTTTTTCTAATTAACTCGCGCAACGTGAAGGACCCTGGTGATCTCAACACGCGTCGCGAGTGAATAAAGTATAACTTTCCGGGGTAATTACTGTTCGTGTATAGCGAACAGGTCAGCCCAGGCTCTTTGCATAACGTGAAGAACCGTTTTTCACAAAAAGTTAATTAAATTTATTGTTTAGAAAAAAAAATTCTCTTATTACCCAAACCTCCAAAAAAAATCCTAATCATATAAATATATAAATAAATTTGGGATCCGCTCATGATATAATTTTACTTGCCTAAGCAAACACGAAAAACCCGCGAAAAGACTAAAAAAAGGATTATAATAATCTAAAACCCAAAAAAAATAAAAAAATAAATAATACAAACTCTACAACTATGTTTTCACCCCAGTTTCAATCAGGTGGCTTATATTTTATCGAGCCCATATCCAACCCGTTTAATTCTTTTCTTTCACCACTATCCATTAAGAAACAATTGGTGAATTTAAAAATACGTTTGAAAAACTCATACGGGTTGGGCCACCTATCTCTGCACTTACCTGGACCAAAACTGATGTTTAGCGTGTACTGTTGGCCCATGTAATCACTAGCCTTATCCCGTGTGTGGTCTGCTACAGTCTTTCATTCTGCCATCACTGCGTACAGACACTAAAGCGAACACGATCACGGGCACCAGATATATAAAGAAAATAAAAATAGAATAAAGCAGACACAGAAAAAAAATACAAGCACACGAAAAATAAAAAAAAAACTGACTCAACACGCAAGAACGCAAAAAAGAAAATAAAAGCCTACGACTCTCTAGACACACTAAAAACCAAAAAGACTCAAATAGGACTAATTAATTAGTGAAGTCCTAATCAAAGCTAATTTCGCAATCGCCAAGTGTCCCCGGCAACGGCGCCAAAAACTTGATGTGCTATGTATGGTCTAAAAATAATAAACTAACCTAGATACCTAGTAATATTAAACAGACCCAGCTAAACTAGACCACACGACAGGCAAGTGTACCTATCAATGCAGTACAGACTAAGTAAGTCCGAGTATCGAACCCACAGGACACAACTAGAAAACAAAACTAGACTCGACTAAGACTTAAATGATTTTTAAAATGGTTTTTGGTTTTTTTAATAATTAAATAAAATAAATAAAGTAAATAAATAAGAGAAACAGACAGCAAGGATAACTGAGGAAAATATCAGGATAGGAAGGCAACTACCTAGGTCAAAAATCCTACATGTAAGCTCACAACTCTCGGTAATGAAAAACTGAATGGATACCAGATTCTAAAGATAACTTAAGAAACTCTAAGACGTGCTAGATCTCCTCCCGGTCTCACCAACACACCACAAAGAATCCTAGAATAAAACACTGGTTATCTAGCTTGGATCACCTCCCGTTCTCACCTCACTAAGAATGCTAAGGTACTCTAATGACTTGATCACCTCCAGGTCTCTCTAATCACAATACACCCGAAGATGTAAAGGAGTAATTTAATTGGGTTAACTATGACTTGGAATTGCAAGAAACTAAAGACAACTAGGATAGGCTCACCTCCCGGTCTCACCCAAAACCTAATACCTAAAGCTCTAGACAACCCAACATTCCATCACCTTCCGGTCTCAAGAATGGAAGAATACCTAAGTCCTCTAAACTCTCTAATCAAGTTCCTATGGCTTTTGGTACCAAAACCATAAACTAAGCTACAAGCACCAAGCAGGTAACCCTAATAAACATCCAAACATGAAAGACATTCACTAAGACGTTTATGGAACTATCAAAGATAATAAATTAGACTTAAGCACGCACACACATCATAATAAACACCAACCAAATCGTTACCAAAACATTAACCATTCAAAAATAATCCATAAACCGAAAGTTATAAATTTAACATGCGATCATCATACAACCTAGGTAGTGGTTCAAGATTTAGCTACTCATAGTGTGAAAAACAATAAAAACAAAGGTTCAACATAAAAATTAATCATGGTCTCAATATTCATGAACACAAAGTAAATAAATATGAAAACTAAAATTTATTATAGTCGAACCCGTAGCTCTAGTCTTAAACCCGTGCCTCCCTGGCCTTCAATTAACCTCTCCCCTTTTGCTCTAAAGCTGCTGTCCGATTCTTTGCCTCTTGGCGGCTGATGCTTCGAAATAATAATATGTTCTCGAAAGATTAATGTGCCGCTCGAAAATAATATTCCCCTTTAAGAAGTGCCGTCCATTTTGAATTGGGCCCTAAGGCTCGTGAGCCTTGACTTCATCTCACCATTTAGGTTTTTATTATGGATTATTATTATTATTATTATTATTATTATTATTATTATTATTATTATTATTATTATTATTATTATTATTATTATTGTTGTTGTTGTTGTTGGTATTATTATTATTATTATTATTATTATTATTATAAAAAAACCCTAATGATGGGCGATTCACGGCGGCCTCACCGGAAGCCTATTCCGGTGGAGATTTTAAGGAGAATAACTAAGCTTTACGTCTCAAACCTCCCCGATCGATGTAGCGGTACGGATTTAGCATCAGTTTTACGTGGGCATGGAGATATCTATGATATATACATCGCTAAAAAGAGAGACAAAGGGGGGAATAGGTTTGGTTTCGTATCTCTTCTTGATGTCAAAGATAAGGAGGAGATGATAAGTGGTTTGAAGAACATTAGGATGGGAGATTATAAACTGGCGATCAATGTGGCAAGATTCGTTTTCGAAGACGGTGAGATCAGAGAACCCCCTCCTCCAAACAAACCTGTTAAAGATCATGGAGTGAATAGTTCCGGGCCATCACATGGAGGCAACCAAGTACGATATGCGAAGACGGGTACCTTCTCTTTTAAAGAAGCGTTGACTGGGGAGAGGAGCCCTACGACAGTCACATCTAAAGTTCTCAGGATTGGTGAAAAGCCTACGTTGTTTGGTGATCTCGTTGGTAGGTCTCTGGTGGTTAAAGTCGGAACGATGGCTTGGGTGAAACAGTTCCATACTGAATTGGGCGAGATGGGTTTAGGAGAAGGTGTTATCCGATACCTTGGCGGCCTACAGTTCCTGGTTACATTCAGAAGTCATGAGCATGCAGAAATGGCCAAGGATGAACTGGTAGGAAGGAATGAGGTGTTCGTAGATGTTAAACTTTGGGATGGTAAGGCTATTGATTTTGAGAGGGTTGCTTGGGTTAAGATTCTTGGTTTGCCTATTAATTTAATGCATGATGATACTGTTAATGAGGTTGCGGCATTGTTCGGCAAGGTGGTTCATCAAGCAGAAAAGGTCTCTTTAGGCGATGATCTGTCCGGCGGGCAGGTTGGTATCATTGTCAACTCAGGGGTATTCATAAATGGTGAAGTTTCAGTACTATGGGAAGATAAGATGTTTACAGTTTGGGTGATGGAAGTTCTAAGGAATGATACTCCAGAACCGATTGTGTCTGATGAAGAACCAGGAGTGAACTGCAATAACGAAGAAGACGATTCCGATAACGAAATGTCCGACGACGTTTCTACCGACGATGTTGAAGCCGTTGGCAATGACACGGCGACAGCTTCGGAAGAATTTAATGGTGTTAATGGGGATTGCGATAACCAAGGAATTTCCAAAGATATGGCAGATTCTTCTCCTTTGATTTTGGAAGGTAACGTTGGTTTGGAGACCCCACAGTTGACCAAGGCTGATAACTTAGTGTCCAAGGATGTTAATGTGGACCATGGGATTGTAACCAATAATAATAAACGTAAAGAGAATATTAGAAAAAAATGATATGGGCCAGGCCAGTGGGAATTTTAGTAGCAATGAGAGGCCCAAAAAGGATTGTAGGCTTGAAGAGAATGATCCTTTTGGGCTAGCTCCAATTATTTTGGGCCTTAATGTTAACACTAATAGAGGAACTAGGGGCCCAGAGGTGGAGTCAGTGGGCTTTAATGAGTTGGTCGATGGTAGAGATTATGTTCAAGACACTCAAACCACTGTCCATAACAGTTCGCATGATGAAGCAGAGAAGGAAGCTGAATCTTCTCTTGGCCACCAGGAAGAGGCTCGGATCGAGAAAGAAGTCACGAATACAGCCAAACTTGGTTCGGTGGTAGGTGTCGATTTTTCTAATTTCCAGTCAATGCTTAAGGATTCCATTGTTGGTGAAGGGTTACAATCAGGTATTAAATGAATTTTCTTTCACTTAATATTAGGGGGTTTGGTGGTGGGGGAAAGTTGAGGCAGGTCAGAAATTTGAGGTGTAGATATCGTGCGGATTTCCTTGCAATACAGGAGACCCATTTGGATGATGTTAGTGATTTTGATTTTCATAAAATTTGGGGCAATGAAGGGCTGGAAGTTGATGTTGTTGAAGCCTCGGGTAGGTCTGGGGGCATGTTTAATGTGTGGAATCCCAATGTTTTTAAAAAAGATAATTCGATCAAAAATAGGAACTTCTTGATTACTTCGGGGTGTCTTATTGAAGATGGTACTAGATTGAATTGTGTTAACATTTATGCGCCGCAAAAATTGGGGGAAAAAAGGGTTTTATGGGAGACGTTAAAGGGCATTTTGATGAATATGGAAGGGATGATGATTCTCATGGGGGATTTTAACGCGGTGAGGGTTCCTGAAGATAGGAAAAACTCTCGGTTTAATCATAGGTGTGCGGCGAACCTGAATAAATTTGTGGATGGTTTGGGTTTGTTTGAATATGTTATGAGGGGTAATAAATTCACATGCTTGACTTCCAAAGATGGTGAATTTAAGTTGAGCAAGATTGATCGCTTCTTTGTCTGTCAAAGTTTTTTTAACAGGTGGCCAGATGCTATTCTTAGGGCGCTCCCGAGAGAGTGCTCGGATCATTCGCCTCTTCTGCTTTCTCTAGTGAAGGCAAACTTCGGGTCAAAGCCCTTTCGTTGGTTCAATTCTTGGATCGATAGAGAGGGATGCAAGGAGGAGGTCATAAAAACTTTAGAAAATGCGGTTATTGAAGGGGGCTCCGATGTTAAGCTTAGTCTCAAACTCAAGGCGGTTAAAAGTTCTCTGATTTCGTGGTGGCATCGCATTAACAAAAAAGAAAGGGATGAGTTAGCGGTGCTCAAAGAAGATATCGAGATGATGGAAAGAATTATGGAGGTGAGAGATCTTGAAGAACAGGAAGTATGGGTTTGGGAGGAAAGTAAGAAAGGGGTTGATTACATTAATCAGTGTAAGCTTAAAGACTTAAAACAGAAGTCTAGAGTTAGGTGGGCTATGCATGGCGATGATAATTCGAGTTTCTTTCATGGCATGGTCAATGGGAGAAAAGCTAAAAACACTATCCCGGGTTTAGTGGTGGAGGGGGTGTGGGTTACGAAGCCAGAGTTAATAAAGAGGGAAATTTTGAAGCATTTCAGAAGACAATTTACTGAAGGTTTTGTTTGTAGGCCGGTTATCAGGTGCAATAATATAAAACAATTGTCTCAGGTTTGCTCTCAATCTTTAGTAGATTCCTTTTCTAAAAACGAGATTAAGTTGGCAGTGTTTGAAGGTGGGTTCTGTCTAGAGACGAATGAGCGGCCAGAGAAGACACAAAAGAGGCTTGATGTAAGATGTGGCTTTAGTGAAATCACACGAGTGTAACATGAGGGGCAATGCATAATGTGAGGTTGATAAAGATATGGGATTTCCGACTAGTGGTGAAAAGATGGAAATGCCCCCATATTCATATATCAGTAACGGAAGAAGGTGACGGTGTTAAAAGGGATCCAAAATACACAAAAAGTAAACATAAGGGGCATAACTAGCAAGATTTTATAAATAGTACAAGGCCTTAACTAGCCAAATGATTCATACTAGACCATAGGAAATCCATGCAAAAACCCTAATTTCAGGAATCCATGCAAGTGAACATAGGGTTCCAATTTGTTGTCCCGACAAGAACAAAAACAAACAATGTTCACTAACAATAAGGTTACCAACACAAAGCTAGCAAAAACACGAACAATGTGTCCACACGTAACCTTAAAAATTATCCACAAGGATTAGTGTGAGTATTAGAATCAAAAATACATTATAACTAATACATACATACATACATACATACGGCTATACATACTCACATACGTGTACACATCAAATCACAATCCCACCAAATCCAAGACAATTGCCAAAATTAGATCATAGACCACCATAATCATCCAACCTTACACAAGTTGACTTGCCAAAAACTCCTTGTTCCTTCCCTATATGTTTCGACTTCCACATTTCCAAGGCAAGGAGGTATGCAAAGGTTTTTGGACACTATCTAGCTTGTACAAGACACACACAAACTCAATGTATATATATAGATATATATATGATCGCATACACACACAAGTTCACATAACTTTCCCACACTCACCATGACCTCTCATTCCCAATGCATTACACTAATATGGCATCCATGACAATATACACCCAACTTACCCATGTTAGAACCCTCCAAACTATTCTTTTTCCCTTCCCTATAATCGGCCAAGGTCAAACCTCCCTCAACACTCCTAAGCATGATCACAAACCTCAAGAATATTACACAAATGAGCAAACACCTTTATGATCACTAATCTCCATGATGTTTTGACTTGCAAGAACATTCCATGCCCATTCCCTAAGACAAATTGCGGCTCATATGTTCCCAAGGAAGCCAAGAGTATTGTCTAGGATTCACCACTAATCTACCTTATACACACACACACACACACTCCACACGCATATATATATATATACACATATGGTCACATTTCATGTTCTACCAAACCCATAGACAAAAGACTTTGCATTAATATAGTAACAACACAATTCCCATGATCATTTAACCTTTGTCAACTTGCCAAAACAACCATGTCCTTCCCCATGAAAATCTCGGCCCATACCACCCTACATAAACATCCAAGAAGCCAAGACAACTAGTTACATTAACAAGGAAATTACCTTTTTGCACACCATGAAATCAAGAGGTTGACTTACCCTAATTGTGAACCAATGGAACAAGCCCTTCCCCACACCATATCGACTATATATAGGGCATGAGAGCACAAGACATTCACACCACATTCTCTCAAAAACTCACTTACACTTGAAACCTCTCCATCTTTCCTTGTTAACCTTCGGCCGAGACCCAATCACTCCCAACGGGTCGTGTTCGATCGTTTATCATCATCAATCAAGGGATCCAAGTACACATCTAGCATCTAGGAGTTTTATTGTTAGGAGTTAGCTTATTATTTTCTTATTTTCTCGGTAATATACATGAGGTATAACACCCGAACCTTTAGTCTTGTTTATACATTATTCGGCTACATGTAATGCTCACCCGAAGCCTATACATACTCGCACACACTATAGAACAACTAGTGTTTGAAATTAACTAACTTAACAACTTAAGTTTCATGTTAAAAAGCTCAATGAATAGCCTATGTATACATATATACGTACAACAGTAAATACACCTTGAGATACACATGTATGGACATAAACGATGCACACACATACACATGACTGTATGCGTGCGTGTATGAGGCTAAGACCCGGGCCAAAAGTAGTCTAATCCCCTTTATTTTACAACATGTGTTAGAAACTATAAAAACATGTGTTAACAAGCTTAACACAAGAGTTTTCTTGAAAACATATGGTATGCGAGTGTACACCAAGGCAAAACATCTAAACAAGTTGTTTTCATATAACATTATCCAAAAATATGTCCATATGCCACCCTAGGCTTGCATAAATGTGACATACATAACATTTAGTAACATTTAGTAAGACAAAGTACATGTTTTACCCAAAAATAGACTAATCATAGTCACCTAACCAACAAAACGAACATTCCTGACACATACAGTGTGTGACACGCGTGGATAGTGGTATAGAAACCTCTAGTCCATGAGTGTTACAGTCGGGTGAACAGTTGCATGGTATTTAGAAGGAAACATAGACCTAAGGTGCCTTTATATGAACTTAGGGCATCCCCAGGTTAGACACACAGTGCCAGCTCCAGTTCAGGCTAGCATTCAGACACCAAGTGAGTATTCACAACCCCTTTTTACAATTTTTACATTTTTTCGGGGGAAAAGCATGCGTACAGTTTTCAATTACAACACATGACTATTATGTGAACATAAGACATCAAGGTTCAGGATCCATTAAGCCCTCGTGTCATACATCATACCATAACCATTAGCTATGGACTTAGCCATGAAACACCGGGATAGATCTATTGGGTTGACACCCCCACTCTTGGTCTGTCGCTCTGACCGGATGACAAATATCAAAAGAGTGCTTGTATTTCACATTATTCATTTTCTTTAGTGTACAATGGGCGAGGCATAATATGTCAAGGTTTGGTTATGGGCTCATGTAAGATCACATATTGATTATTGCCCTAGCTAGACAATGATTTAGTCGGTTTTGGATTACATGTCCATCATATAGAAAACCCGTGAACTCATCAACTTTGTGTTGACCCATATATTTTACATGCATGTTTTTCAGGAAATTAACATGGATAATGGAACTTCCAGGGGCCGCGTGCGAGCATTTGTGGGATACCTTCTTTTGGATCGTTGTGTTGTCATAATAATTTTAGACATTTACATACAATGGTTTAAGTATTAAACAATTAACTAATGTTGAACGGATTTGGTTGTTTAATGAAAGTTCCCGCTTTATTTTAATTGATGCTCGTGTGACCTTGGTGCTTGGAAATCTTTCGAAGTCGCACCTCGCGTTTCCGCCTTGGCGGGGTGTGACACCCGAGGAGCAGCAGTTGTGTGACATCCGTCACTTTTCGTATTTAACATTTTCATATTAATTCTATGTACGTTTGAGACCTCGAATAATATAACGTTACATTTTTATCATTTCCGTACCTTCAAAAAAAATATATTATAACACTTTTGGACTCATACAATCATACTATGAACATATATGAATACAAAAACTTTGAATTAATTACAAAAAAAAAATAATAGCTTAGACCGGGGTTCGAACCCGCGTCCAAGCCGGTTCAATTTCTTACACAAACACACTCACCACTAGACCACCATCACAATTGTGTTAAATCTGGAAACTCTTATTTCTTAACAACTACCCAATGTGACCTTGGTTGGACTTTAGAAGTCAACCCATGACCGACACATTTGACTCGTACAATTGACGCGTTTTAATCTAAATCTGGAAACAATCTTTCACGATTCGAGCCTTAAACGTCCCTCCTAGTCATTTACAGCTGGTAATTTCGTGTTATACAAGCCAATTTAAACCCTAGGCGCGTATACCCTTTAATGTGGGTCAAAACTTCTAAAATTACAAATTCGTAAGAATACTATAAATTAAACCCCTCTATTCAGTCTACACTCGCCGATAATCCTCTCTCAATCTCCAATTTCTGTTTTAATTCGTCTTTTGAAGCATTCTTGTTCGAGTTGACCTTTTCTGTTTGACCAACGATTCGAACACGATTCGTTTCTGTAAGTCCTTTCTTTTTGATGGGTTTTGTTCATCGGCCATTACACAACAATAACCCTATGATCAATTGGGTTATTGTTGTGTAAATCAGATTATTGGCAAACTAGGGCTCAAACGCTTTTGAATTGGGGAAGAACACGATTGCAGACATGATTATATGTTTAAAACAGGAACAAACCAAACACAACCACTGATCTAGATCAAGTGGTTGTGTCTGTCTGTTTGCTAACCAAGGGACACGGGTTCGAGCCCCGTCTCCACCTTTTCTTTTTAGCAAAACACGAGTATAAACAGATAAGATTTATATATAATTTAAATTCAATTCTATTCGTTCTCAGGGTGTGGCTCAGTTGGTGGCCACACTTGTGATTAATCCCGAACCGGCCAGAGGCCCGGGTTCGACTCCCATAACCAACAAAACATTTTTTTTACATTTTTATATATATACTAAATATGTTAAATCTTTTAAAATAGTTTTTAAATACTAAAAATGGTTTTTAAATTCTACAAAAATTATCATATGATCTTCAAATGGTAAAGTTCATTATCCAATTTTTAGTTTTTCAAAAATAAATTATTTAATATATATTATAAATATTACAAGTTTATTCAATTAAAATTATAAAATTCAATAAAAATACCTAAACGATTTTATAAAAATCCACAAAAATTATACTAAACTTGTACATCCTTAAACATTTCAGAAATTATTTTTATTTCAGAAAAGCAGTCCGTTTTATATTTTTAATTAAGTTTTGTTAGTTTTAATCATAAATAAATCATAATAAATTAATTTTTCAATATTTTTGCACCAAAATTTTATATAAATTATTTCTAACTATCTAGAACTGAAATACAATTTTTAATTCAGAAATTTTTTTAATTTTAATATTTTTAGATATTAAAGTCATGTTTTGACAATTTGAAATAATTAGATTAAATATTCTATTTTCAAGAAAATAATTTTATAAAAATTATTTTCATACTCAAAACCTGATGTTGTGACTATATTCCACTTAAAATTTTACAAAGAGACTTTTATTTATTTATTTATTAAATTTCTTATATTTAATAAACAAATTGTTTATTAATCAAATAAACGTTTATCCCCAATTCGAAACCCTAGAATATACTTGTAGACTAGATAGACTTAGACTTATTTGTTACCTTATATACATAGGGTGATACTTGACAACGTTGGATTATACTTATTCAATTCCACAAGACTTACCACCTTGCTAATGTGAGTATTACTTATCCCCTTTTTCGTTTTTACACTTTTGGGGTGATTCATGCACAAGTATACAAAACTTGCACATTCAGTTACACATACATTTTATTCATTTACAATTCATATACGTGTCTTGTTTATCTTTGTGCTTATGTTTGAACATGAACGTAGCTTGCATACAAAATCATACAACTAGACATAACTTATGTTATGGTGCTCTTTACATACAGACGTAACTTATGTTACGGTGCTCATTTAGACATAACTTATGTTATGGTGCTCATTTAGACTCACACGTGTTGAGGTGCTCATTATCAATTTCATTGTACAACTTTACATTTGATCTTTGTCTTGTTTGGTTACTTGCGTGTTTACATAATGCCTTGGTGATACTAGACACATGAATTGTACTACTTTTCAAACTTATTCTATATGTACAAAGCTAAGTAGTACTCACCAACATCATATGTTGACAAAATTATTTTCGTGCATGTTTCAGGATAAGCTGCTTGACGCTTCACATAGGACTTTGGACTTAGATTAAATCAATCAATTACCTTTATTTTGTTACCTTGTATTTAATTTCACATGTTGTAAGACAATATTCAATAATCAAATATTTACATTTTAGTACCATGAGCTTTTGAACAATCGTCACTACGTGGCACCTCGATGATTCCGCCATCGGTTGGGGTGTTACAGATTGGTATCAGAGCCATGGTTATAGGGAACTAGGTTATTAGATAAAATGGCCTAGACTATAACCGAACTTCAACTTTCATGCATAACATTTCCTAAATTACCCTACCCCTCATTTCCCTCTACTTTCCTTCCTCTATCTTTCCCTTCTTCTCTCTATCCATACTTCTCATCTTTCATCATGGTGCATAGAGATGGTGTCCTACAGGGAGTGGAAAGTTTACATCGTCTTGGGACGGAAGCAGTACTATCATGAAGACACTCTTAGGCATAATGCCTACTCTTATTTTGCTCCTTCAAAGTTGTTGAGCTTTAATGAGTGTGATAGAACACGTGCAATCTGGAAGGGTGGATGCCTGTACACTGGGTTTTCTGGCATAGGCAAGCATAGCGCATAAATCCAATAACGGACCTGTTATGCTTACCTGGGGATTCCTGGAGTGAGTGTCCACTTATAGGCTAAAGCATGTCTTCTTTGATCACCATTGGGTCCAATTTCTTTGAAAAGTCAACGTTCTTGTTGGGCTTTACAGCTGGACAAGGGCACTCCAAGCATTTTATGCAAGCTTTTCAATAACACTCTCTTGTTTCATAAACAATATTTCGTATTTCATGATTTTCATATATCATCTGTACGGGTATACACTTACATTTTCTAACCTCATGATTATTCATTGACTACCTCGTAGATGTCTGCTCGCCGCATGCTCCGTGATGCCAGCCAACGCACTGTTCGTGCTTCTGGACAACGTTCTGACCGTCGCCTCGCATCCTTAGTCGCTGAGGAAATTGCGACGGCCAAAGGGAAGAAGAAGAAGGAGGTTTTGCTTTGTTGGTTCAAGTATGTTATGTATGTATCTTATATGCTCTTCTCCATATCTTATAATGATCACTTGAATCTTCAATAATATTTTGGATAGATTATGTGAGATATGGAAAAATCTTTGGGAGATATGAAGAGGGTGTTTGGGCCGTAAGTTTTAGAGAGAGAGGAGAGGTGATTAGGTGATTTTTACCCAATGCAAATCCATGCATTCTCATGGTTAACCTTAATTATAATTGGATTAATAAATAAATGGAAGGATTAATCATGTGGGGGTGGCCCTAGGCCGGCCCCTTGGGGTGTTTGGGTGGGGTCCACTTCACTAAATATTACCCATTATTTGTTATGTTTAATTCCCTCTCATTCGGGTACCGTCCGGGTATTTTTCGGATTTTTATCGCGTGTCATCCAGATATTAAAAATACCTTTAATAACCTTTAACATAGTCCGGTTTAAGCGTTGATAAATTATTTAGGCTTTTGCCGGGTGAAATTATAAGTTATGCGCGTATCGGGTGCGGTACGCGCACTTTATTCGTTACCGGGAGATTTGTATAACAAGCTTTCGTGTATGGCTTTGGAGTTCCAAAACTCATTATATTTTGTGAAATTACCCTTTATTTTATATCCCGGGTGTCCGGGATCTGTTTCGCTTATTTAATTTTTACCGGGTAATCGCCAGTGTCCATACCGGATAGATTTACTTGCACATGATCCTATCATGTTTCGTCATTAAACATATGCATTCCTATGCATTATTTGGGAATTGCTATCTTTCTAAGGCCTCAGTTAAATAATCAACACATAATTGTATTTAATTACGTTAATCGCGTTTAATTAATTAGTACGGAATTACCTTATTTTTGCCGGTTGTTACACTATCAGCGGTTTCAGTTCTACCGTTTCTCATAAGATGAGAACCCACAAGATATCATGATAATTAAGGTATATTAAGAACAATCATAGGACCTTTCAAAGCTAGCTGGGCCTACCGACACATCTTAAGCAAACACGCTGTCAATCTAGTTATTTTCGCATATATATGATATTTTGAAAACCAAAAATCCCAATTTTACTATCATTTTCCATATAAAATGCACAAAAAATCAGGGACATTTTCCATTTTTAATTTTTTTTTTTTGAATTTTTAAATTTTATGACTCAAACTGTCACACCCCAACCTAGAGGTGTACAAAAAAACCGGTTTTTAAAAAAAAACCTAAACCCTAACCGAAACCGGTTTAAAAAAAACCGGTTTTTTAACAACCGGTTAAAAAAAAAACCTATTAAAAAAACCGGTTTTTTTTTTCAGTTTTTCAGCACCAAGGAAGAACCGGTTTTAAAACCGATTTTTTTTTTAAAAAAAAACGATTTTTTAAATAAAAAAACCGGTTTTTTAAGTTAAACCGGTTTAAAAACCGACCCTAACCGGTTTCACCGGTTTGGGTTTTAAGCACTAAAAACCGGTTTTAAAACCGAACCGGTTTAAAAAAAACCGATTTACTCTCTAGTAAAAAAACCGGTTTTTTTTAAAACTGGTTACCCGGTTTGTACACCTCTACCCCAACCCGGACAGGTTGAAATGTCACTATTACAGATATCAAAACCAAACACAATCCATTTAAAAAGAAAATAGAATCCACACGACAACCAAGAGTCTCAAATCAAACCGAACGAAATCCTAAGTTTCAATTTATTTATTACTAAAATTAAACGAAAAGAAAAGTCTTGAACTTCATTTCTCTCTCACTCATCCCTGATTCCCCGGATTACCTGCGAACACATAAGACAACACAACAAACAAGATACGGCTGAGCCAAAAATTGCCCAGTAACGGAGAAATCAACAGTTCATGAAAAGAACGGACGAAGGGAAAGAAATATGAATCTCAACAACTATATTATAAACTCGAACCCAATCCCATACTGAAACAAATGTTGAACACAATTTATGAAGTAACCCGACACCCATTCGGGACAAGTTCAAAAGTAACAGAGCATATCGAAACGAAATCAGAAACATATCAGAACATATACGGATATCAAACTGCGTGACTATAGATAACAATAATTTAAGTCACATCAAACGGAAACCACCCATGAGCCTAAACAAACTTACAAACTGGTACACAGATAGCTAGTCTATGCACCTATGAGATGGTGAGTGTGGCGTACACCCATTATTCCAATCTCCACAAAACAAACTCAAACTCAAAGCTAAGATCGATCTATACGCCTCTAGGGGCCAAGTGTTACACTAACACAATCTAGAAACGCCGTGAACTTTTATTACGCACTGTCACGATAAGTGCCATGTCGTTGACGCCCAAACGACAAATCAAAACAAACTGCTCGGGTGATCGAGTACAAAGGATAAGTTCATGCAAATAACTTAAAGATTACAAAAATAATATTAACGGGAACATGCAACAATGATCACAAATTAATAGGTATATTGCATGCTACAACGAATTTGACAAACTTATAATATGAATCTAAGACAACGAACGGACAGACAAAATCTGCACTACAAAGTAATGGACATGATGAAAGAAAATACTATGATGTCAAGATCGAGAATCCGTACCTTAGTCGAGCACAGCAAAAGCAAAACAAACCGTCTTCAACAAGTATGCAAACCTATGTCCCGTTATTTTCCAAATTAGTTTATGATAATTTAACCACGCTAGTGATGAGTTCCAGATCGTTCATTAAAATTGTCCCAGCGACCAAATCCGAATTTAATTCCAAGTCATTTGAAATTGTTCTACAAATAATATGGGTTCTAGAATATGTATAAATTTTATAATTTCGTTTGATAAAGTGATATTCATAAATTTTATAATTTCGTTTTTTTTTACATCCCACGTACACATGTACACACCAAACATACATATACCACATAACACAAACACAACCATGATCAACACCACACTCACACCCTACATTCTGATCACAAGACAACCCACACCATGCACACACCTAAAATTTCCATGGAGTTATACAAGTACACATAATACACACACATAATTAGATGACACTTTTCTTTAATTAAAATAAGTAATGACTCAACAAACGAACTGAAACCATATTGTAGAGTTACGTTTTTTTTTCAACTAGACAATGATTTAGTCGCGGGAACAAATCGAGCTCGCTGACACGCATTCGAACCAATTAAATAAACCAGAAGCAAAGAACAGACGGTTACCTCAATAGGCAAAAAGATTTTATTGGAGACCAAGGACTAGATTTGTCGGATGATCAACTCGAAACGAGTTAAAGCAGCAGCCTGAACGGCGTGGTGGTATAGCTAGAATAACAGTAACGAGAGCCGGCCACCGGAACCAAATCACAAACTATTAGACACAACCATTCGGCACCGAAAAGAGATTCAACAGAAAGAAACAAACATATTTTGGTACCTGAACTATGAGTCGAGGACGCAATTGATAAAACTTGGGTGGCGGCGAAACGCGGTGGTCGATCTCCGGTGAAACAGATGGTTCCGATATGGAAAATTGAGATGAGTTTTAACAACGTCAAGGTTTTAATGGATTATGAAGTAGGCAATAACTAGTAACCGATTCCCCAAGATTTGGAAAGTTGGTTCTATTTTTAAATTTAGATTCAATGATAATTGATAATGCTCAAAGCTATCGGCTTGACTAACGGAATTGGAGCTGAAGAAATCAAAAAGGTCAAGCAATAGAGAGGCTACTATTCTCATTATTGTATGTTGGGAGGAACATGATTTAAGAAATAAATTAACTTGATATCTCTCAACATAATTTTTTTTTTTCGAACAGCATGTATATTATATTGACATTTTAACTTAGCAAAATATGATTTAATCCAATGGTTTAATTAGATTACTAAACATTCTTTTATTTACTCTATATCTAGTTATATTTTAGGATATTACACAAACTACCTAAAAATAAAAATGAAGTTTCCATCCCCACACTTGAACGGCACATTGTCCTCAATGTGAGAGTATGAATAAAACAAAATAGAAATAAAAAAAATACAACAAAAAGGAACAGACTCCCTGGATATAGGCAGTGTAGCTGCAGCGCTCTGAAGTTGTCCTTCCAAACTCAGCCGTATAGCATTTCATTCACGGCCTTTGACTCAAACCTAACAAATAAAAACTAAAAAGAAAATATAAAAACAAATGGTTGCCTTAAATGATTGTTGGGTCGTCCCCACCCGAATGGAGATTGAGTACGGGTGGCTAGATCCAAACCTGCAATAAAGTATATTAGACAAACCAATGACTCAAAACTGACTCTCTCCATCATCCCCACACTTGAAGGAAAGATATCCCCAAAGTGTGTTAAGAGAAAACCGACTCAAAATAAAATAAAAGACTAAAAAAAATACATACTCAACCGACTCAATATGCAAAAATGCAGGAAACGTACTTGGAAGGCAAGATGGTAGAATGTGGTGGGTGATGGTAAAATATGTGGTAAAATGGCTATGAACGGTGGTAGAAGAAAATAGGGTGAAAAATATTTTTTTTCTAATTAACTCGCGCAACGTGAAGGACCCTGGTGATCTCAACACGCGTCGCGAGTGAATAAAGTATAACTTTCCGGGGTAATTACTGTTCGTGTATAGCGAACAGGTCAGCCCAGGCTCTTTGCATAACGTGAAGAACCGTTTTTCACAAAAAGTTAATTAAATTTATTGTTTAGAAAAAAAAATTCTCTTATTACCCAAACCTCCAAAAAAAATCCTAATCATATAAATATATAAATAAATTTGGGATCCGCTCATGATATAATTTTACTTGCCTAAGCAAACACGAAAAACCCGCGAAAAGACTAAAAAAAGGATTATAATAATCTAAAACCCAAAAAAAATAAAAAAATAAATAATACAAACTCTACAACTATGTTTTCACCCCAGTTTCAATCAGATGGCTTATATTTTATCGAGCCCATATCCAACCCGTTTAATTCTTTTCTTTCACCACTATCCATTAAGAAACAATTGGTGAATTTAAAAATACGTTTGAAAAACTCATACGGGTTGGGCCACCTATCTCTGCACTTACCTGGACCAAAACTGATGTTTAGCGTGTACTGTTGGCCCATGTAATCACTAGCCTTATCCCGTGTGTGGTCTGCTACAGTCTTTCATTCTGCCATCACTGCGTACAGACACTAAAGCGAACACGATCACGGGCACCAGATATATAAAGAAAATAAAAATAGAATAAAGCAGACACAGAAAAAAAATACAAGCACACGAAAAATAAAAAAAAAACTGACTCAACACGCAAGAACGCAAAAAAGAAAATAAAAGCCTACGACTCTCTAGACACACTAAAAACCAAAAAGACTCAAATAGGACTAATTAATTAGTGAAGTCCTAATCAAAGCTAATTTCGCAATCGCCAAGTGTCCCCGGCAACGGCGCCAAAAACTTGATGTGCTATGTATGGTCTAAAAATAATAAACTAACCTAGATACCTAGTAATATAAAACAGACCCAGCTAAACTAGACCACACGACAGGCAAGTGTACCTATCAATGCAGTACAGACTAAGTAAGTCCGAGTATCGAACCCACAGGACACAACTAGAAAACAAAACTAGACTCGACTAAGACTTAAATGATTTTTAAAATGGTTTTTGGTTTTTTTAATAATTAAATAAAATAAATAAAGTAAATAAATAAGAGAAACAGACAGCAAGGATAACTGAGGAAAATATCAGGATAGGAAGGCAACTACCTAGGTCAAAAATCCTACATGTAAGCTCACAACTCTCGGTAATGAAAAACTGAATGGATACCAGATTCTAAAGATAACTTAAGAAACTCTAAGACGTGCTAGATCTCCTCCCGGTCTCACCAACACACCACAAAGAATCCTAGAATAAAACACTGGTTATCTAGCTTGGATCACCTCCCGTTCTCACCTCACTAAGAATGCTAAGGTACTCTAATGACTTGATCACCTCCAGGTCTCTCTAATCACAATACACCCGAAGATGTAAAGGAGTAATTTAATTGGGTTAACTATGACTTGGAATTGCAAGAAACTAAAGACAACTAGGATAGGCTCACCTCCCGGTCTCACCCAAAACCTAATACCTAAAGCTCTAGACAACCCAACATTCCATCACCTTCCGGTCTCAAGAATGGAAGAATACCTAAGTCCTCTAAACTCTCTAATCAAGTTCCTATGGCTTTTGGTACCAAAACCATAAACTAAGCTACAAGCACCAAGCAGGTAACCCTAATAAACATCCAAACATGAAAGACATTCACTAAGACGTTTATGGAACTATCAAAGATAATAAATTAGACTTAAGCACGCACACACATCATAATAAACACCAACCAAATCGTTACCAAAACATTAACCATTCAAAAATAATCCATAAACCGAAAGTTATAAATTTAACATGCGATCATCATACAACCTAGGTAGTGGTTCAAGATTTAGCTACTCATAGTGTGAAAAACAATAAAAACAAAGGTTCAACATAAAAATTAATCATGGTCTCAATATTCATGAACACAAAGTAAATAAATATGAAAACTAAAATTTATTATAGTCGAACCCGTAGCTCTAGTCTTAAACCCGTGCCTCCCTGGCCTTCAATTAACCTCTCCCCTTTTGCTCTAAAGCTGCTGTCCGATTCTTTGCCTCTTGGCGGCTGATGCTTCGAAATAATAATATGTTCTCGAAAGATTAATGTGCCGCTCGAAAATAATATTCCCCTTTAAGAAGTGCCGTCCATTTTGAATTGGGCCCTAAGGCTCGTGAGCCTTGACTTCATCTCACCATTTAGGTTTTTATTATGGATTATTATTATTATTATTATTATTATTATTATTATTATTATTATTATTATTATTATTATTATTATTGTTGTTGTTGTTGTTGGTATTATTATTATTATTATTATTATTATTATAAAAAAACCCTAATGATGGGCGATTCACGGCGGCCTCACCGGAAGCCTATTCCGGTGGAGATTTTAAGGAGAATAACTAAGCTTTACGTCTCAAACCTCCCCGATCGATGTAGCGGTACGGATTTAGCATCAGTTTTACGTGGGCATGGAGATATCTATGATATATACATCGCTAAAAAGAGAGACAAAGGGGGGAATAGGTTTGGTTTCGTATCTCTTCTTGATGTCAAAGATAAGGAGGAGATGATAAGTGGTTTGAAGAACATTAGGATGGGAGATTATAAACTGGCGATCAATGTGGCAAGATTCGTTTTCGAAGACGGTGAGATCAGAGAACCCCCTCCTCCAAACAAACCTGTTAAAGATCATGGAGTGAATAGTTCCGGGCCATCACATGGAGGCAACCAAGTACGATATGCGAAGACGGGTACCTTCTCTTTTAAAGAAGCGTTGACTGGGGAGAGGAGCCCTACGACAGTCACATCTAAAGTTCTCAGGATTGGTGAAAAGCCTACGTTGTTTGGTGATCTCGTTGGTAGGTCTCTGGTGGTTAAAGTCGGAACGATGGCTTGGGTGAAACAGTTCCATACTGAATTGGGCGAGATGGGTTTAGGAGAAGGTGTTATCCGATACCTTGGCGGCCTACAGTTCCTGGTTACATTCAGAAGTCATGAGCATGCAGAAATGGCCAAGGATGAACTGGTAGGAAGGAATGAGGTGTTCGTAGATGTTAAACTTTGGGATGGTAAGGCTATTGATTTTGAGAGGGTTGCTTGGGTTAAGATTCTTGGTTTGCCTATTAATTTAATGCATGATGATACTGTTAATGAGGTTGCGGCATTGTTCGGCAAGGTGGTTCATCAAGCAGAAAAGGTCTCTTTAGGCGATGATCTGTCCGGCGGGCAGGTTGGTATCATTGTCAACTCAGGGGTATTCATAAATGGTGAAGTTTCAGTACTATGGGAAGATAAGATGTTTACAGTTTGGGTGATGGAAGTTCTAAGGAATGATACTCCAGAACCGATTGTGTCTGATGAAGAACCAGGAGTGAACTGCAATAACGAAGAAGACGATTCCGATAACGAAATGTCCGACGACGTTTCTACCGACGATGTTGAAGCCGTTGGCAATGACACGGCGACAGCTTCGGAAGAATTTAATGGTGTTAATGGGGATTGCGATAACCAAGGAATTTCCAAAGATATGGCAGATTCTTCTCCTTTGATTTTGGAAGGTAACGTTGGTTTGGAGACCCCACAGTTGACCAAGGCTGATAACTTAGTGTCCAAGGATGTTAATGTGGACCATGGGATTGTAACCAATAATAATAAACGTAAAGAGAATATTAGAAAAAAATGATATGGGCCAGGCCAGTGGGAATTTTAGTAGCAATGAGAGGCCCAAAAAGGATTGTAGGCTTGAAGAGAATGATCCTTTTGGGCTAGCTCCAATTATTTTGGGCCTTAATGTTAACACTAATAGAGGAACTAGGGGCCCAGAGGTGGAGTCAGTGGGCTTTAATGAGTTGGTCGATGGTAGAGATTATGTTCAAGACACTCAAACCACTGTCCATAACAGTTCGCATGATGAAGCAGAGAAGGAAGCTGAATCTTCTCTTGGCCACCAGGAAGAGGCTCGGATCGAGAAAGAAGTCACGAATACAGCCAAACTTGGTTCGGTGGTAGGTGTCGATTTTTCTAATTTCCAGTCAATGCTTAAGGATTCCATTGTTGGTGAAGGGTTACAATCAGGTATTAAATGAATTTTCTTTCACTTAATATTAGGGGGTTTGGTGGTGGGGGAAAGTTGAGGCAGGTCAGAAATTTGAGGTGTAGATATCGTGCGGATTTCCTTGCAATACAGGAGACCCATTTGGATGATGTTAGTGATTTTGATTTTCATAAAATTTGGGGCAATGAAGGGCTGGAAGTTGATGTTGTTGAAGCCTCGGGTAGGTCTGGGGGCATGTTTAATGTGTGGAATCCCAATGTTTTTAAAAAAGATAATTCGATCAAAAATAGGAACTTCTTGATTACTTCGGGGTGTCTTATTGAAGATGGTACTAGATTGAATTGTGTTAACATTTATGCGCCGCAAAAATTGGGGGAAAAAAGGGTTTTATGGGAGACGTTAAAGGGCATTTTGATGAATATGGAAGGGATGATGATTCTCATGGGGGATTTTAACGCGGTGAGGGTTCCTGAAGATAGGAAAAACTCTCGGTTTAATCATAGGTGTGCGGCGAACCTGAATAAATTTGTGGATGGTTTGGGTTTGTTTGAATATGTTATGAGGGGTAATAAATTCACATGCTTGACTTCCAAAGATGGTGAATTTAAGTTGAGCAAGATTGATCGCTTCTTTGTCTGTCAAAGTTTTTTTAACAGGTGGCCAGATGCTATTCTTAGGGCGCTCCCGAGAGAGTGCTCGGATCATTCGCCTCTTCTGCTTTCTCTAGTGAAGGCAAACTTCGGGTCAAAGCCCTTTCGTTGGTTCAATTCTTGGATCGATAGAGAGGGATGCAAGGAGGAGGTCATAAAAACTTTAGAAAATGCGGTTATTGAAGGGGGCTCCGATGTTAAGCTTAGTCTCAAACTCAAGGCGGTTAAAAGTTCTCTGATTTCGTGGTGGCATCGCATTAACAAAAAAGAAAGGGATGAGTTAGCGGTGCTCAAAGAAGATATCGAGATGATGGAAAGAATTATGGAGGTGAGAGATCTTGAAGAACAGGAAGTATGGGTTTGGGAGGAAAGTAAGAAAGGGGTTGATTACATTAATCAGTGTAAGCTTAAAGACTTAAAACAGAAGTCTAGAGTTAGGTGGGCTATGCATGGCGATGATAATTCGAGTTTCTTTCATGGCATGGTCAATGGGAGAAAAGCTAAAAACACTATCCCGGGTTTAGTGGTGGAGGGGGTGTGGGTTACGAAGCCAGAGTTAATAAAGAGGGAAATTTTGAAGCATTTCAGAAGACAATTTACTGAAGGTTTTGTTTGTAGGCCGGTTATCAGGTGCAATAATATAAAACAATTGTCTCAGGTTTGCTCTCAATCTTTAGTAGATTCCTTTTCTAAAAACGAGATTAAGTTGGCAGTGTTTGAATGTGGGTCTGATCGAGCGCCAGGGCCGGATGGTTTTAATTTCCATTTTATTAAACTATTTTGGAGTTATCTTGAAGATGATTTTTTTAACCTGATGGCTGATTTCTACGACTCGGGTAGCTTTGGAAAGGGTTGCAGCTCTTCTTTTATCACTTTGATCCCCAAAACGAAGAATCCAGTTGCCTTAACAGAATACAGGCCGATAACCTTGGTTGGAGTCATCAGTAAAGTGGTTTCTAAAGTCCTTGCTCTCCGTGTTAAAAAGGTGTTGAGCCACGTTATCTCAGAAACCCAGTCGGCATTTCTAAAAGGTAGATATATTCTGGATGGCCCTTTGGTTTTAAATGAGGTTTACGGGTGGTTAAGTAAGACGAATAAAAAAGCCTTTATGTTAAAAATTGATTTTGAAAAGGCTTACGATAATGTCAACTGGGGTTTTTTGCTTGATATGTTGGATCAAATGGGTTTTCCTGATAGGTGGCGGATGTGGGTGAAAGGGATTCTCGAGTCGGCTAGATCATCGGTGTTAGTAAATGGGTCGCCCACTTTTGAGTTTCAGTGTCAAAAGGGGCTTCGCCAAGGGGACCCCCTGTCTCCTTTTCTTTTTTTGGTTGTTATGGAGGCCTTCACGTGTATTATTGATAAAGCTTGTACCGAAGGTGAATTTAAGGGGATAAAGGATCAAAAATCTGGGTTGGACATTTCTCATCTCTTATATGCAGACGACGCTTTAATTATCGGGGAATGGTCCAAAGACAATATAGAGACGACGGCGCGCCTTCTTCGGATTTTTCATTTATGCACGGGTCTTAAAATCAATATAAAAAAATCGCATCTTTTTGGTATTGGTGTTAGTAATGATGAGATTTGTGATACGAGTAGTATTCTTGGGTGCAAAATTGGCGATATCCCGTTTGAATATTTGGGGATCAAAGTTGGCGCCAATATGAACCGGATTTGTCATTGGGCTTCGGTGGTGGATGTGATTAGGGCCCGGTTATCGACTTGGAAAGCTAACTCCCTCTCTATGGGAGGCCGGTTAACTCTTATTAATTCGGTGTTGTCTAATCTTCCGATATATTACTTATCTATCTACAAGGCCCCGGTCCAAGTGTTGGACCAAATTGAAAGTTTGATGAAAAATTTCTTATGGGGTGGTTCTAATGGAGTGAGGAAGTTGCACTGGGTGGCTTGGGAGGTGGTTACCAAACGTAAAGAAGACGGAGGGCTGGGAATTTCTAGCCTTTCAGAAGTCAATCAAGCTCTTATTTCTAAGTGGGTTTGGAGGTTCAAAGCGGAGCCGAACACTAGATGGCGTGGGGTTATTGAGGCCCTACATGGTGGCAAAGGTAAGTGGTCTTTCCTTCCTATTAACAATGGCCTGTGTGGGTGTTGGAAGAACATTGTTATGACTGCTGGAAAGATGATGATTGGAGGCAAAGGTTTGGTTAATCTTATTAGGGGCGATTTGGGTAAAGGTACGGACATCCGGTTTTGGAATGATATGTGGTATGGGGATACCGTCTTGTCCCAACGTTGGCCTAATCTATATTCGCTGGAAAAGAATAAAGGGTGCTCTGTTATGGAGCGAGTTATCATTCGGAATGGGCAGCCTTGTTTCATTGACAACTGGAAGAGGGGGATTCATTCCTTTGTTGAGATTTCGGAGTACAGTGAACTTTTGGAGGTGATTCAACAATGTCGTCTTAGCGAAAGTAATGATAAGTGGCGTTGGGTCAAGGATAAAAACGGTAGTTTTTCTGTGAAAGCTGTCAAGGATGCGATGTATGAAGACCGGGCTGTTTCTCGAAATACAGAGATGGTCTGGACCGGATGGATTCCCCTTAAAGTTAATATTAATATGTGGAGGCTAACCATGGACCGTCTTCCAACGAAGATCGAGCTAGGCAAAAGAAACATCTATACCGGGAATAGTTTATGCGCGTTCTGCAGTTCAGCAGTGGAATCAGCTTGCCACCTTTTTTCTGACTGTTTGCTCTCTACCGGAGTGTGGAATTTCGTTGAACGTTGGTGCAGGCTGGACCCGATAGTCATTTTGGAGATCAAAGACATTTTGAAAATTCCAGAGGTGAATCGAGGCAACAAAAGGCAGAAGTCGCTGATTAGAGGGATTGTTATGACGGTTTGTTGGGTGTTATGGAAGACTAGAAACAAGGCGATTTTTGAGGACGTTCAACCCCGGGTTTGCGACATGATTGCTACCATTAAATCGTGTTCTTTTCTTTGGTATCGTAGTAGATTTAAACACAATGATTTAGTGTGGAAGGATTGGTGTAAATATCCTTTGTATATGATGTAAGGTTGTTTTGTGGCGGTCCTCGTTTTTTGGGGGCTTAGCCGTTTTTAATGAAGTTAAAGTTTCAAAAAAAAATTATTATTATTATTATTATAATAATAATAGATAGTGTTATACTCCGTGCTCTAGACTCGGGTGTTCTTGACTTGACCAAAGTTTCTCGTCTACGCGCCAACGTCCATGAACACCTGCTCTCAAGTGTTCGTGTCTCAACTAAAATTCTTTCGTTTTGAGCTCCTTTTCCACGAACACCTATAAAATAATTAAAATTATAAATACATAATAAAAACGACATAAAACGAATAAAACCTGACCAAATAGTATACAAAATACATAGGAAAAGAGATGTGTTTTACAACACATCAATAGTGCATTTGCAAAATGTTCAATTAGTTCAATTGAAATATATTTAAGCTCAAACTTACGTTATTTACTCATGATATGATAGTATCGGGACCGCATGTCTCTGAGTGTTTCTGTTTCAATGTGACTGGCTTCAAACTCCTTCCTTAGATGGTCTTGTCTGAGCTTAAACTTCTTCTCATCTCCTTCACATCTTTGCTTCAACAGCACCCATAGATCAAAAACATTCTCACAAACTTCATACTGGTGCAGGATGTCCTTTGGGAGTGCCTGAGTAAGAATGGAAAATGCCTTTATCTCATTCTTATAGTTTATTTTCTGATCATCATTCATTTGAGTAACATCCAATGGTATATTTGAATTTTATTGTAACACCCTTGCAAGTGGATGTTCAACCCTGTACCAGATCTCGACATCAATCCCTTCTATGTGCCTTTGAATTCTCACCTTCCGTGATGGATACTCATTCAGGTGTTCCATCTTGGGAGCCTTGCTGTTGCTACCTGTTCCATTTGATGAACACTTCGGACTTGATTCATTGCAGAAACCATGGCCCAAGAGTTTGCAGTAATGGGTTGCTGAGGTGGGGAAGCAAACAGACAATAAGGCACAACAGCGTCTGCTTGATTGAGGGATTCATCGCATGAGAAAAAACATACGGATGTTGTACTTGCGGGGTCAGTTGTTGTTGTAAATCCACAGGATAGATGACTCGGTTGAAATAATTCCAACTCATGATGGTTAGAATGTATTTAGCTAAACAAACTGAGATCGGGAATGAAAACGGACATGGTCAAACTTGAAAATGTCCAATATTTGACTAACTTTGCATATGAACGTATGAAGATAATACCCACATATGAAACACACATATGGATGTACAGGGATGCGTATGAAGTGATAAGTGTTGAAGGTACCTGTATGATGTAACAGTGTACACTTATCAATGGTAAGGTATGAACCAGATGCGTATGACATAAGATGACACGTACGAGGGACCAGGAGACACGTATGATCAAGGTGACAAGTATGAAAAACAGGCATGTATGGACCAGGTGGACACGTGTGGGGGGACCTGTATGAAAGAGAGGGGTATGAAGGACCTGTATGGAACAACAGACATATGAAAGATATATACGTGTTCACAAGCACACGTATAGGCTCATACGTGTGAGCTCATCACGTGGCTGCAGCAAGGGAACAAGTATGAAGGTTCTTCATGGCGCAATCGAAATATTTGAGTGATATTGGGTATTTTGATGATCTAATGATAAAGTTTTGTGTAAGGAATGATTCCTAGCAAGTTTTCAAAGCCCAAATCAATCGAAAAACACGAATTATAATAAAAAAATTCATAAGAACATGATGAACACAAAACTCATGGGGTTTTATCAAAAATTCAGATCTGAATCAATCTAACATTGTTTATCACTTGGAATTGATTCAATTAGTTTCTAAAACACTTTTGAAAGATGATTGAATGACCAGATCTCATAAATCAATCCATGATAATGATTTTAGTCCAAAAACTCATAATATTCATGAACATGAAAACTTTCTCAAAAACTTCAGATCTGATTCGTTTTTCCTGAAATTTGATTTGGTTTTATATAAAAGTACTTTCTAAACATGAATTCACAATCAAATCTCAGATCCAAACATCAAAAACACATCAAAATCAATGAAAACCATGATTTAAGCTATAAACAGGTCAAAATCGGTTTTATAAAACAATTGCCTTAAAATTTTAAGATCTGATGCAAAACCCCTATAACAAAATGCGTAATATGAACCTCGGCTCTGGTACCACTTGTATGATCGTGTTCCGGACAAGAAACGATGTATCACATGCGAATCGGATTAAAGGCGGAATCAATAACCCGGTTAGTTGTTATAGGTGAGTGTTTAAGGAGAGGATAATAATATGGAGAGCGCACACACTCACAAAAACACACATAAAGGGCAGCAAAGTTGTAATATTGGCAAAAGTTTGTTTAAACAACAAAATCATGGGGGTATTTATAGTGCAAGTTCAATACGCCTACATCAATATACCCGTATGTCTCCACACATGTACATCAGGTACACGTATGAGACCATCCTACGCGTATGGCACATATAAAATTACTATAATACCCCTATAAGCCAAACAATCCGCAAAATGAGCCGGTAACGACCTGGACATCATCTAGACACGATATCCATGCTAGGGAGTATTCCGCACAAGAAACGATGTATCACGCGTGTATCGGATTAAGAGCGGAATCAGTAACCTGGCCAGTTGTTATAGGTGAGTGTTGAAGGAGAGGATAATAATATGGAAAGCACACACACAAAAACACATACAATGGCTGCAAACTTGTAATATTGGAAAAAGTTTTTTAAACAACAAAGGCATGGGGGTATTTATAGTGCAAGTGCCATACGCCTATATCAATCTACCTGTATGTCTCCATACGTGTACATCAGATACACATATAAGACCTTCTTACGCATATGGCACACATAAAATTACTATAATACCCCTCTAAGCTATAAAATCCACAAAATGAGCCCGTAACGACCTATAAATGATCCAGACATGATATCCATGCTAGGGACATATCCGAAGGGTGTATTTACAGACTCCCCCTTGGACGTAGCTGCATATTTACAAAAACAAGCAAACCCAAAACATAGACTACCAAAATCATGTCTTCACAACCAGCAAACATTCTTCAAGCTTCAATCACTCGTAGCTTTGACCATTACATCCCGAGTGAATCTTCTTTGCAGCACAATATTTGACCATCTTTTAAAATCTGACAGCTTAATCAGCATCTTGATCATCGAAATGGATCTGATTCTTGTTTAGCGTCTGCATGTCTTGTTCAGAGAGATTCATCAACCACATACGATCATAAACACGTATCTTCCTGCAAATCTTGGGATCATTCTTCAAAACTATGACAGCTTCGGTCGTCAGATAATTGTAGTACCAGAAGATAATCTTATCCGAGAAATCTTGCTCCATCAGCATAAGCGGGACATTGGTTATAATTTCAGGATGGGTGATCTTTTGCTTCCAAATAGGCTTTACCAGTGATGTGATGCAATTTATCAGTCTAGTAGCTCTTTAAATACAGAGACTATGTGTACACCTACTTCGTGTTGCTCTCTCTTTCCAACAGACCTCTATACATCTCCAGGGTGTTAGTTGTCTTGATCGGCTTCAATCTGGCAAGATCACGAACATACCAGTAAGGTAAGGGACTTGATCTTGTATACGCTTGCAAAGTACAGAATACTGGTCTTGAACTTAATTCCAATAGCATTAAATTGAGCCACGAACATCTAGCTGACAATGTTACTAGACATGAGATTCCATTTCTGGTTTACTTTTCTTGCTTGAACGGGCTCGGGCTTTGTCCTGGAGTATCATGCTTCACACGCTGCTTGAACCCATTTCTTTCTCTCTTCACTTGTCTCAAGTTCATCTTCAAGAGGTTGATACTTTAACCAACGATCAACCATATCAAAATCAGTGTGTGTCGGTACAGAGATCTCAACCTTGATTTCTTGAGTTTTATGAACATACTCTGGATATTCTTCTGCAGTGATACCTTCGATCTCAATATCATCCAACAGATCATCTTCATTAACTTTTTCAAATGTGTTTGTTGGAATCACCTATTTGTATGTGAGACTGGTGATCTGGGCAACTTCGTATTAGGATTCCCATCATGAGTAAAGAACATCTTGTACAACTGTTCAGTTCATTACAGTGGCACCGACTTAGAAGCTACAACTTCCTTAAATACCCAAAAATCTCCTTCAGTTAGACCAGGATGCGAGGAAGATTCTCATGCACCTGGTTCACCACTATCATCCTAATCCTTCTTAGCCCTTCTTTCCCTAAACAGTGCATCGGTCGTTTTAGTCTGTAGGGCCGCTACACCAGCATCACTTCTTGGATCCTCCTCATCCTCACCCCATCATCCACTTCATCTTCTTCATCATCACTATCATCACTATCATCAGCATCATCGCCATCCGAGAGGTGAGTCTTTTGTACTTATTTAGGTACTTATCAACCCGTTTCATCAACTTTTGATTCTCTGACTCTACAATGGCAAGACGATTCCTTGTTTCATCTAGTGAATCTGTTAACAAGTGAATCTCTTGCGCATTGCTGGATAGCTTGAGCATTGCCGTATCAAGTTTAGCAGGTAATCTTCTGTTCTCTAACCTTGTTTCGTTGGGAACTGTGATCTCGGTTTTCAGATTCAGCTATCCTCCTCTTGTTCTCCATATTCTGTTCAACCTACATGTGCAACATGCTCACCAGGTTGTTTATCTGTGACTGGAGCGATGGACCAACTGATGTGGTAGGTACTGGTGAAATAGAAAGTATGATGGGTGGTTGTTGGGTTTGTTGGGATGTTTGGAACTGCGGGACTCTGATCTTAGAAAGTAGTCTTTGAAGCTCAGAATCTATGGATGCAGGTACTATGGAAGTTTGAATAGGCTGCAGCTGAGGTTGACTTAGTGAAGATTGTTGTCTGTTCGATAGATGGTGTGGGAGTGGATGTTGTGGTTACTGAAGTTGTTATTGTTGTCTGTTCGATAGATGGTTGTAATTACAGTTTCTCTGGTCATGCGGGATTTGGATTTTCTCGTTGGTTTGGTTGTTTTGATTTTTTCGGGTTGGGTGGTTGATGAGGTGGTTTCTTTGAATGTAACAAATTTGGTTGTAGATGACTAGAAGCAGCACGTTTTCTGTTTGGTCTTTCTCCTTCTAGTTCAACATCCAAACTCACCCAATATTCTAGATCATCAAGTTCGACTCTTTCTCTCTAAAGTGCCTCATGTTGCTGTTGGGTCGCAGCTACACGGGCCTGCCACTGACGCTCTAATTCCTTCCCTTCTTTAGCAATCTTCTTTATGAAACGAGTCTTAGGATCTTCATCCTCAGTTTCATCACTGTCAGACTCTTCGCCAGGTTGCTGAGTTGTCTGAGCCTTCTTAGGAGTTGGATCTTCACCTATAGAAAACTACGCCTTTTCCCTTATCAGTTCGGGGTCCAGACGGTTCAACTTCTATAGTTGATGTTGAGGCCGGTTCACAGACAACTGCGCTACTTGTATTAGGTTCAGAAGTAGCAGACTCTGGTTCAGTAACATCCATAAGAACACCACGGGTCGGTGAAGGCCTAGGGAGATTCCCCTGAGAAGCCTCACCTCCCTCTTTTCCATCATCATCTCCTTCTTTATCAGACACTGGATCAACCACTTCAATATCTGAATCACTGTCATCATGTCTCTAGCAATTCTGTGATGGTTCTGTATAGTCCTCCTTTAGAATATGCCCAATGATTCTCTTGTAGGCTAGTTCTTTGCTCTTCTTGTAAGTTTTCATCCTTGACATCCCCACATGTTCATATGTTCTAGCTTCATAAGATCTCCTTCTTTTTATGGTAGATCTGGAACTTGGGCATCAAAGATCATCTACAAGTATCTTGGGTATAGGATTGATCTCTTCTCTTGCCTCTTGTACTTCATACTCAAGTTCTCCTTTAAATGATGAAAAATCATGCCAGAGAAGTTGAACGACATGTTCAAGATTAGGGCCACCATAGCTAAATAGATAGTCATCCTTGCTGCATCAAAATTGGTAATTCTGGTACTAATGCAGTGGATAAAAATGTGCATGAAGTATCTATAGTGATGGCATAAACCAGACATCGGAGACATTGCATTTTTGATGTTGTCTGCATACTTTAGTCGTGTGAAGAATCCTCTGATTAGGTACTTAGGAAACTAGATTGTATCATCATCATTGTCATTCAAATGAAGAACTTCCTGAATACTCTGCTGAGATATAACCACCTCACGTCCATTAACACGATCGATAAACGCTATTGGATTACAATCGCAATCCAACACCGCTGATTCCCAGAATTCCTTTTGGTGGTTGAGGTACGGTGTGTAAGGAGTTGAAATAGCGTAGAAGATCCTTGATCGCTGAAAGAAATTAATAACTTCTATATAATCTGCGACATGCTTCGATGTTGGGTCCAGATCAGTTGTGAAAGTGTGCTTCATACCCAAAGAAAACTCCATATCTGCATATACTCATACAAAACACATAAGAACAATGAAAACGGCTAAATATTGATCAGAATTATAAAATCGTCAAGTTACTGAACTGTTAGGTGTATGAAAACTATACGTGATCAGTAATACACGCGTATGAGGCTCAAACGTTTCGCACAATTTAAAATTTTCAAACAGTTTGTTTGTTTGATTGATTTGAGGTCTGATTTTAGCAATACAATCTATAATAGGGCCAATTAAGCTACCCCTAAAATCATTTTGATTTTGAACCATGTTTCGAATGCTTATTAAGAAGTTTTAAAACCGGTTTTGTTCGACCCCTTGAATCGATCATAACAAACGTTTCAATGGATGAAAATGGATGATTGTTTGGGCAAAAGAATCACCTTTCAATTCTGAATATAGTGTAACACCCCGGACCTAGGGCCCAAAATTTTTCGCAACTAAGAATAAAATGACGAAGGAATAAGTAATAATAATTACAAATAATATATTTGTGAATACGAAATCGAAAACCGAATAATGATAAAAGTATATTATTATACGAAAGCGTGCGTTGCGAGACCGAACCAACACCCGATAACAAACCTACCCAACTTATGGGTGATTAGTCATCCAAGAGGGGACACTTGGCCCCCTCTTGCCTTCACAACACACCACCAACAAACCATTACTTGGTTAATGGTTTGATAAAAACCATCAAAAACCCACCCTCTATAAAATCCCCAAAAACCACACCCTCATGTCTGCTCACCCATTTTCACACCCACACACATATATGCCTAGATAGAGAGAAAGAAAGAGAGGGCCTAAGAAAAGCATCCGGCCACCACCTCCTACGGTGGCCAACGGCGGCGGCGACTGGCGAACCAACACGACACCCATACCACCCCCATCCCTTAATCATCTCACCTCCACACCCATCCTCTCTAGAGAGAGAAAGAGAAACAGAAAGATAGAAGGAGAAAGAGAAGGGAGACCGGTGGTCTCCGGTGGCTCCATTTCCCCTTCACACCATAATATCCTAGAGCAGTAGAGAGAGAAAAATGGAGAGAGAGAGAGTCGGGTAGAGAGAGACAGACGGGGAGGAGGGAGGCGGCTGTGGTTTGGATACCGGTGGTTGGCGGTGGAAACGACGGCGGCAGTGGTGACGATTGTTTTGACGGGTTCCCATCGAGACAGATCTGGTTATAAAGGTAAATCCCTGAATAATTTCTCCTCCTCTAGTATGCTTCGATATTGTTATGGTGATGACAATTGGAGTTGGGTTGTGATTGCTCATGGTGGGTGGATTATGACGGTGACAGATGGTGGTTGAAGGGGACCATGGCATGTGGTGGCGGTAGTCTTGGAAGATGAAGGATTAGGATGGTTGGGTTGGAGTGATTACGGTGGAAGACCATGGTGGTGTTGAGGAGGGACGGTTGAAGGTCAGGGGTCCGGGTCAGAGGAGACAAGACAAGTTTTGGTCAACAAAAGTCAACTGGTCAAACTGAATAGTCAACTGAGTCAACTCAGTTCACCAGTGTCGGTCCAGGTCACTCGAACATGAGGTATAACCAAGTCCGAGAGTTATTTATGGTTTCGTGTATATTATCATTCGTGTTTACACGTGTGGGACTTTGACTAACATATACTATATAAAAACTAAATTATGGACTTATGTGTATGGATATATTGGGAATGAAACGGACAGATGCCTTGATCAATATTATGAAACTAATATAAAATGTGTAAGCATACATGAGTGATAGGAATTGATTTTGTGTAAACAGGATAGTAACAAGGATGGAAATATAGGGACAATAGTATGGACCATGAGATATTGGACATTAGGATCATCCATGAGATCTGTACATAAGTGAACGGATATTGAATAAGACAAAAGACATGGAGATTAGGACTTTGAACTTGGAGACTTATTGTTTGGACATTAAGAGATAACATATAATTCGGTTAGGAGGTATCGTGATGTGGGACATGATGCACAAATTGGTTAGATGCGAATCGATACACACATGAACCTAAGATTGAATGAACCAATTCATTAGACGAGAAGCAACTTTGAGACAATGAACGATTAAACACAACCACATGAATAAATAATTAATAAATAAATAAACTAAAAGCGATATTAAAAACTAGAAGAGTCCTAGCTTGTCCACACGTGTAACCGCGATGTTTGGTTACACCGACCGATGATTGTAATTATCATAGGACCTTGTGTACCAGGAATAGATGAGCTTTCGACTTTGGAAACTATGTGACGATGTGACATGATATGATACGCTGCTAAGGTGAGTTCGTATACCACTCCCCTTTTTCTGTTTTAAACATTTTGGGGTGAACATATGCTTGTGTGTGTAAACTGTTTTATGCGTAAACTGTTTGATGTGACAAGATACAGACTGCCGGATATTACTGACACTCATTAACTTAGAGGTAAGCCACTTAATATATGGGTAGTACTACTTGGGGAATCCCCCACGCAAGGTGGACCCGGGACGTTGGGCCCGGGAAACCCTCCACTAAAGTGAAAGACCATTGCGGCATATATTTTGCCAGGACCTATAGTGGCAGTATATAGAGTCCATGTTAGGTTTGAGGTGTCGCTTGTGCATCACGTGTGTTAAACTGTTTAAACTGTAAACTTGTTTTGAACTGATAAACTTGTTTTTGGATCCACTTAACTATTATACGGACTCACCAGCGTAATTGCTGACCCATCTCTTTTTTAAGCATGTGTTCAGGTACTGCGTTCGGGTGATTGGAAAGACGAGGTATATGCTTGCTTGTGTGGATTAGAGATTATCATATTAGAGGGTTCGAGCTATAAGCATCGCGGATTAGAGCTTCTAGAGCTACGTACGTGTAGTGATCGGATTGATTAGTGGATAACAAACCGTCAGCTGCTTCGACGACCGCGGCGTCTCGTCCCTGCAATAGACTTTAGTATAAATATATCTTGTATATATTTTATATTTTGGATTAGAATTTGTACTAAAACATTAATTATTAGTCATCGTTTCTTCCGTTGTGCAAGTCTGTTACCAAACTGTCGTAACGTTCAGCCCCCTCCTGGTCGGGTTGTTACAGTTGGTATCAGAGCAACGGATGTACCGGAATAGGATATCTCCAGATATCCTATGCTACATCAGGACAACTTAGAGAACGTAGCGTTTAAAGCTTTAAGACTACTCAGCTAGGGAATACCTTGAAATTAAGACTGGCCAGAGTAAGAAACGGAATAAGTTAGAATCGGAAGTACCTGAACACACTAGAATGCTTAACAAGGACTTGGAACTAATATACGGGCTTTGTGTAATATGTGAATGATGACTACAACGGAGATTACTAGAATAATTCCGTGAGGTAAATTGACGATTACACTTGACGTCATGTAATTGTGAATTTACAGGCACGTAAAAATTCTAAGAAATCCGAGGAGTCGCCAAAATTATGTGTGGTAACCGGGATAGTCACGAACTTAAGTGCGGAAATGGACTAGGATAGAGTCGTAAACAAGTATGTGTTAGGCTTACATGACTATAGTAAGGGTTTTTGAACTTGGAATGGTCGATACAATTTGGCGTATTTTGATAAATTTATATATAGATATATATATGTGTTTACAAATTTATGTGAATATTACCATGTGTGAATAATTTTCCTAATCAAGTTATGAGCTAACCATAAGAGTTAGGTACATTGCAAGAATTTGGCGCTGTAATTCGAGATAATCCAAAGAATCAAGGAGAGAGTTGATTAGCAATGGATACCCTAATCCGATAAGTTTTGTTTCCTATTAGATTGATATCGCTTAGTATGAGATTTGTGCGCCTATATATATATATATATATGTTAAACTCTGCGTTAGTATCTTCTTACCAACTAGACAAAAGTTAGAAATTTAAACTATTGGTTATTAGATCATTTTATTTAGACTTAATTGATACCGACCTCCGCAGATTTAAGATAAATATAGTATGTTGGAATTATGATCGTTTAACAGATTTTAGAGATGATTCAAGAATGACAACCGGAAAGGCGGTAACCTGGGCTTAAGAATGTAACGATCACCATAAGTATCCTAACCGGTAACTCGAGGAGGCTAGGATTAAACGCTACATGAGGTAACCATAAGATTTAATATATGTTCCATCATTCTATTATCCCATGCTATCTTTAGAATACGGCCAAGACATTTGGATTAGTTCCATAACCCCTTAGCATAGTGCTAAGTTATCTTAATAAAACCAAAAGAAATAAATAGGAAAATCCAAACGGGGGAAGTGAAACCAATTAAGATGCCGACTATATAAAATACATGTCACATCCATAGCGAAAATTCTAAGATCTAACAAAAATCACTATGGTTTACAATTTATTGATGTAAGACAAGTCCTAGGACTCACGAGGAATGTCATGAAACCACTTATAGGTTTAAGATCGACCTTAAATTATCACCAAAAACTTTGGGTTAGTAACATGACCTTTTGATCATAGTGATAATTTACCCGATAGAGATGTATAGATAGGCCTAACGGGGGGAGCGGATGCGTTCGTGAAAATTGTTATATGGAATGATTGATATAAGTAAGAAAGCGATGTCGAGGTTAGTAGAACATTTTTCATAAATAACTATCCGACCACATGAGAAGATAGGATTTAGAACGACAAAAGAAAGGTTATGTGCCCTTGACATGGTTAGGAACGACGTAGTGAGTTTGGACACTTAAACCTTTTCATGCTTCTAAACAATTTGTTGTCATATCCTACACCACGTATCATAGAAAAACTTCAAAAGCTTAAGAATTTAACAATATTGCAGATGATATAGATAGGATTAACCCCAGTACTAAGCATAAGAACCTGTGATAATAACATACAACTCTAAGAACATAGTCCAATGTAAGACCCCTATTACGGTAAGTTAGTCGACACTAGAATATAGATATTTAGGACTAGTAACTTTCGAAATATGCATAGGATTTTTTTTCGACTCGTTATGTTTACAAATATGCTTTCTGACAAGTTTTGGGGAGATTTTCAGTACATTTAAGAGGTGTCATTGGTGTGGTGGGTTAGCTGCGGTACACCCTATATATAAACACTAATGATGCATCAAAAATAAGACTGAGAATCGAACCAATAACAAACCATAATCTGTCAAACATTTAAACTATTTGTTTTAAACTTAAAAGTAGCATGAGGCTTAGTATGGAACCACACAAATTTATGATTGGGATTAAGAAAAGAATTGTGTACGTACAGGCGTGTAGACCCGAATGATTGAATCTGAGTATAAAGTATACTGGATACGCTCCAGGGATAGCCCGAAAGTAATTCCGAGGACGGAATTCCATTAACGGGGGGAGAATGTAACACCCCGGACCTAGGGCCCAAAATTTTTCGCAACTAAGAATAAAATGACGAAGGAATAAGTAATAATAATTACAAATAATATATTTGTGAATACGAAATCGAAAACCGAATAATGATAAAAGTATATTATTATACGAAAGCGTGCGTTGCGAGACCGAACCAACACCCGATAACAAACCTACCCAACTTATGGGTGATTAGTCATCCAAGAGGGGACACTTGGCCCCCTCTTGCCTTCACAACACACCACCAACAAACCATTACTTGGTTAATGGTTTGATAAAAACCATCAAAAACCCACCCTCTATAAAATCCCCAAAAACCACACCCTCATGTCTGCTCACCCATTTTCACACCCACACACATATATGCCTAGATAGAGAGAAAGAAAGAGAGGGCCTAAGAAAAGCATCCGGCCACCACCTCCTACGGTGGCCAACGGCGGCGGCGACTGGCGAACCAACACGACACCCATACCACCCCCATCCCTTAATCATCTCACCTCCACACCCATCCTCTCTAGAGAGAGAAAGAGAAACAGAAAGATAGAAGGAGAAAGAGAAGGGAGACCGGTGGTCTCCGGTGGCTCCATTTCCCCTTCACACCATAATATCCTAGAGCAGTAGAGAGAGAAAAATGGAGAGAGAGAGAGTCGGGTAGAGAGAGACAGACGGGGAGGAGGGAGGCGGCTGTGGTTTGGATACCGGTGGTTGGCGGTGGAAACGACGGCGGCAGTGGTGACGATTGTTTTGACGGGTTCCCATCGAGACAGATCTGGTTATAAAGGTAAATCCCTGAATAATTTCTCCTCCTCTAGTATGCTTCGATATTGTTATGGTGATGACAATTGGAGTTGGGTTGTGATTGCTCATGGTGGGTGGATTATGACGGTGACAGATGGTGGTTGAAGGGGACCATGGCATGTGGTGGCGGTAGTCTTGGAAGATGAAGGATTAGGATGGTTGGGTTGGAGTGATTACGGTGGAAGACCATGGTGGTGTTGAGGAGGGACGGTTGAAGGTCAGGGGTCCGGGTCAGAGGAGACAAGACAAGTTTTGGTCAACAAAAGTCAACTGGTCAAACTGAATAGTCAACTGAGTCAACTCAGTTCACCAGTGTCGGTCCAGGTCACTCGAACATGAGGTATAACCAAGTCCGAGAGTTATTTATGGTTTCGTGTATATTATCATTCGTGTTTACACGTGTGGGACTTTGACTAACATATACTATATAAAAACTAAATTATGGACTTATGTGTATGGATATATTGGGAATGAAACGGACAGATGCCTTGATCAATATTATGAAACTAATATAAAATGTGTAAGCATACATGAGTGATAGGAATTGATTTTGTGTAAACAGGATAGTAACAAGGATGGAAATATAGGGACAATAGTATGGACCATGAGATATTGGACATTAGGATCATCCATGAGATCTGTACATAAGTGAACGGATATTGAATAAGACAAAAGACATGGAGATTAGGACTTTGAACTTGGAGACTTATTGTTTGGACATTAAGAGATAACATATAATTCGGTTAGGAGGTATCGTGATGTGGGACATGATGCACAAATTGGTTAGATGCGAATCGATACACACATGAACCTAAGATTGAATGAACCAATTCATTAGACGAGAAGCAACTTTGAGACAATGAACGATTAAACACAACCACATGAATAAATAATTAATAAATAAATAAACTAAAAGCGATATTAAAAACTAGAAGAGTCCTAGCTTGTCCACACGTGTAACCGCGATGTTTGGTTACACCGACCGATGATTGTAATTATCATAGGACCTTGTGTACCAGGAATAGATGAGCTTTCGACTTTGGAAACTATGTGACGATGTGACATGATATGATACGCTGCTAAGGTGAGTTCGTATACCACTCCCCTTTTTCTGTTTTAAACATTTTGGGGTGAACATATGCTTGTGTGTGTAAACTGTTTTATGCGTAAACTGTTTGATGTGACAAGATACAGACTGCCGGATATTACTGACACTCATTAACTTAGAGGTAAGCCACTTAATATATGGGTAGTACTACTTGGGGAATCCCCCACGCAAGGTGGACCCGGGACGTTGGGCCCGGGAAACCCTCCACTAAAGTGAAAGACCATTGCGGCATATATTTTGCCAGGACCTATAGTGGCAGTATATAGAGTCCATGTTAGGTTTGAGGTGTCGCTTGTGCATCACGTGTGTTAAACTGTTTAAACTGTAAACTTGTTTTGAACTGATAAACTTGTTTTTGGATCCACTTAACTATTATACGGACTCACCAGCGTAATTGCTGACCCATCACTTTTTTAAGCATGTGTTCAGGTACTGCGTTCGGGTGATTGGAAAGACGAGGTATATGCTTGCTTGTGTGGATTAGAGATTATCATATTAGAGGGTTCGAGCTATAAGCATCGCGGATTAGAGCTTCTAGAGCTACGTACGTGTAGTGATCGGATTGATTAGTGGATAACAAACCGTCAGCTGCTTCGACGACCGCGGCGTCTCGTCCCTGCAATAGACTTTAGTATAAATATATCTTGTATATATTTTATATTTTGGATTAGAATTTGTACTAAAACATTAATTATTAGTCATCGTTTCTTCCGTTGTGCAAGTCTGTTACCAAACTGTCGTAACGTTCAGCCCCCTCCTGGTCGGGTTGTTACATATAGGATGATGAACGAAAAACATCAGGGGTAACGGGATTAAAATGTCAACGATTAGTCAAATGGGTTTTGGGTTTTGTATATAGAGAAGGCGTATGAAGATTAGGTCAAGAAGACAAGAAGAATGGAATTGTTCTATATATATAGTCCTTCACCATATGCGTCCATCACTCTAACCCATGTGACAAACTCATACTTGTAAAACTGTCACGCGTATGACATTTTCACATCCTCAACTTTTCAATTTTTCAAAAATGGCACAAAGATAACAGCTTCATACGCCTTTCCACTATATGTGTGACACCAACACACAAGCGTATGACCTTTTAAACATTTAGAATATTACCATTTTGCCCATGCACACTCAAAACTCAATTTAAACACACAACGACCCGGTTTCAAGTTCGGGAAATGATTTTAAACATTCATAAAGGACCAATTTACCCTTGAAACCCGAAAATGTGAGGATTGATCATCATTTGACACATTCTCCCCCTGAAATGCACAATTAGTCAAACTTTGACTAAGTGAGTTGTTTCATTCACAGATGATCATATACTCACACATAACTGAAACCAACAGTCGTACTGAGATCCGATCTTTTTTTTAAACAAGAATGGCATGGGGGTATTTATAGTGCAAGTGCCATACGCCTACATCAGTCTACCCGTATGTCTCCGTACGTGTACATCAGGTACAAGTATGAGACCATCCTATGCGTATGGTGCATACAAAATTACACGATATCCACGTTAGGGACATATCCGAATGGTGTATTTACATAAAATAAACTGATTAAAACTTCCAACATTATTCAAAACCTTTTGTCCTTTTTTTTTCTTAATCCTTTGCTTGCCAACCAAGTTAGAATTAGTTTTCCAACATACAATACATAACGTGTAAGAGTGTAGTCATACAAAGGAAGTTGACTTTGAATTTGATTTTTTGTCCACCAAAGTCTTCGTGATCAATTTATGCGGGGAAATGAACCAACAAAGAAAGCTATTGCAAATGACAGATTAGTTCCCAAAGGATTATCTTTCCGGATTTTCGCACATGGATAGCAACGAGATGGGTTTGGAACAAGTATTGATAATTTTAATATCATAATTGACAAA
This sequence comes from Ambrosia artemisiifolia, assembly GCA_032199755.1. Classification (NCBI taxonomy): domain Eukaryota; kingdom Viridiplantae; phylum Streptophyta; class Magnoliopsida; order Asterales; family Asteraceae; genus Ambrosia; species Ambrosia artemisiifolia. Next base: position 46,468,399 of record CM063523.1, read on the forward strand.
CATATCTCATATTCCGATCGGCACTTGTTGTGCACCGGGCATGTTTGTCCAGTATTTTCATTGGGTTAAGATTTTTGTAAACCTACGCTACAAAATCTTAGTCTATATGATGTGACAGCTCATATGACATGATTAGGTACCTTAATTTGAAAGTTGATATGTGTGAATTGTGCAAGAGAATGTTTTTGTTCGTGAATACCATCACGTATTTCCCTAAAAGATTCTTTATCACTTTATTGTTAAAATAAGAAAATTCGATCTAAAAACATTATAACATGTATAAAATACATATAAATTACAAACATATAAATACATAGATATAATTGATATCATATAAAATAGTTTTAGCTATTATAACAAAATGTTAAAACATGTTGTACAACAACAAAATTTATACACGTGTAACGAAATTGTTAAAGAATAATTTAGGAAAGGCAGGGCGTTACCAGCAAATAGTGTTGATACCCTACTACGCCCATGTGTTTACCGCCGTCTGTGACCCGGGTACTAAGTTCCGTGAAGTCTCGTGCTCCATTTCCGTGGTCTACCTCACGTGTGCATAGGAGAGTGAGAGAGAGATGCAAGGAGAGAGGGTACACAGAAGCTTCACGGGAGTGCCGCTAGTAGAGGGGGTTCACGGGTAGTGGTTCAGATGGGAGACTGTGATTGTTGTGGTGAAGCTGCTTCACCGATGTTCTACGGTAAGTTCCCCGTCCTCCCTTAAAGACTGTTGATGAAGTTAAGAGAAAATTCTGAAGAACTAAAAATTTAAAAATTCATAAATGATTAATAATAAAACACATATTAGTACTGGTTATAATACACAAATTAATAAGGAATGGACTATATAGGAGTGAAAAAGGTTGATAACCGGATTAACGAATAAGTGAACCTATGTATTACATCTAATAATTAATTTTTTTAGTGAAAATTTTCTTTTAATGTTGCCTTATGTGAGACTTAAACTCAGCACTTCTAAACTAGGTGTTTCTAAAAAATTTACAATTGTCATAGGCCACCAACTCGCTTGACATCTATTAATAACTAAACTTTTTAAAGTTTACTTAACGTTACAAAAAGTTTTATTTTAATACTAATTTGTTTAACATATATTTATAAAACATGATCATCTGTGCAGGGCCGGTCCCGAGAATTCAGGGGCCCGGGCCGAGCCTCGAAAAATGGGCCCTTTAGCTTTAAGGCTTAACGAAATAAATAACGTAAACTATTTTTTTTTGTACGGCGATTAAAGTAACATCAATAAACATATCAATTATCAAAATAACATAAGCATAGTATTCCAGTGAGTTAATGCAAACGAAACCATAATTCTAAATTTCTATGTTCTAACAATTAATAATTAGTCAATTGCCCATTAAACAATTATGGATTAACATAATAATACTAAGGGGTTGTTTGGCAAGTGCTGAATCAGTAATATGTCAGAATGGGTAAGAGACTCTGAGCCAGTAAAATGCTGATTCAAAAGAAAAAAATAATAAAATATTAAAATGTCACCTACTTCTATTATCTATAAACCATTCTCTGCTAATGTTAATGGTTTCTTCAAAACCACCACACTCACACAAAACCACCATACCATTACTATATTTCTGCAACCACAAAAATGGAGAGCGGAGACCAAGGCAACCAAAGAGACTGTTAAGGAATTATCTAAGCAAAAATGGAGAGCGGAGACTGTTAAAAATATATATCAATATTAATTTATAATCCAAACATTTTTATTCTAATTCCTTTTATGGTTTTCCTTTGTTTTATATTTTCAGGTTATGTTTGCATAAGAGTGCAATGTTGAAGGGGCCAAATGAAACATTTGCTAAATTTATTCTCCCCTCTCTTTTTGACCGTTGAAATGATGTTCTCAAAACCTTCCCCTTGTTGAAAGCATGTGACCATGGGAATAATAAAGTCTGGTGGACCGTTGGATTCTACTTCTTTATAAAGAAGTACATGGCCCCTCCTGAAGAAGCATCTTGATATATCCATCATTCCCTATTATTCTATCATATATACAAAAAACAAAACACCCATTATCTCTATTCAACAACAATCAAGCAACGATGTAGTCCCTAATCTTTATTGGGTCTAAGTCCAATCTCTCAATCTTTGTAATACATCTCTGATCTTGGTCTTAGTCTCTTCATTATATCACCTTTGAAGCTTATAAGCTTGGTGATATGTTCCTTTTGTTCATAGCCTTTGAGGCTTCTTTCTTTTGTTTTGTTTCTCTTGAATTGTTTCCCTTGTAATGTTTTAGAGTATAAATAAAACCTTTCAATTTCTGACAGAGACCAAGGCAACCAAGGAGGCGGCGACCAGGAAGATATCAGAAGACCGGAAACAGAAAAAAATGCAGGCCTAATATATAAAGGATTAGAAAAAAATGGGCCCTTCTCGAATTTGGGCCCGGGCCGAAGGTCCTCCCTGCACCCCCCATGGGCCGGCCCTGCATCTGTGTATTAAGTTTATCACTATCAGTGTATAATATGAATATTAGTTTATGTAAAAATATTGTTATCTCATATAAAAAAAGATATTATTTATACAGAATATTTTTCCTTTAACTCTCTGACGTCTAAGATTAAGATAATAGTTTTTTTTTATAAACTTATTAAAAGAGATGTTCTAAATACAAATTAACTGCTATAATTTAACATTCCGGTTGAAGTCTTTGACGTAATAAGCTAGTAGTCTCCTTGATCAGGTACATAACAAAAAATTGCTATAAATAATTTAACATTATTCGTATGAAGAAATGATAATTTTTTTTTTTTTTTTTGTAAAAATAATCAGTTAAAAATAATTGTAGTCTATGTCATTTAGTGATCTATAAATTTTAGTAGTTTTTTTCCCTCAGCTGCCACATCATATCCTTACAAATCCTTAAAAACCCTAATTTCACCTCCAAAGTCCAACCATACAAACATCCTTACACATCCTTATATTTTACACATCATCACCTCTTTTTTTCTTTAAATTTAAGTAACTTTAATTAAGAAAAATGAAATACTATGTTCTGTTTTGTTTGTTAAAAAAATAATTTAAAAGTAATCCGTATATGTATATATAATTAACTAGTGGGGAACCCGCGCTTTGCAGCGGGGTCGACAATTTAAAGCATTGTACCCGTTTTCTGTTTTTTTATCAACTGTTTCAATTTTTGTAAGGTCCTGAAGATAACCCTGTGCTTTTATCTACAGAGGTGTATGTAAGCCATAACATGAAACATAATTTTCTAAGAGGACCTACACTCACGCATGCGGGGGAGGGGGGTCGTAACAAAAAATAAATACGTAACAAAAGAACACAATGTATTTGCAATGTACTATACATTTCTACTAAAGAATAATGTTAGAATCTTGGGTCATTATGTTTACTCATTCGATTCCTACATCAAATATATACATGGCAATATGCACTTTTATATGTGTGTTTAGAGACGAAATGGATCGAGTGTGTTTTCTGCTTGACCCTCTCATGGTAGATATCCTTATTTTTGATGTTGCCGTTGCATATCACTTGCAAAACAAAGCATCCTAGCATACATAAATAAATTAACTTTAAACTTGAACCGTATTATAAGTGACGAAGATAATTACTTACACGTGAAACCTTGTTCATGTGGACGAATGGGAACAACAGTTGTATAGTTTCTGCACCAGAACCTAACATGAAAATCATACGTTAACACTTGAAGGAACAACTTAATGGCAGTAATAACATTATTATCTGACCCTAAAAGAGTTCTTAAGTAATTACCTCAAAATTCACAAGAAAAAAAGAAGGATAAGACTAAAACAATACATTAGTGAACAGATCAAACAAAGTATTACCTGTTTTTCTCTCCTTCCGACAAATACAACCTTCCAATCCTTCCACAACTTCGAAATTAAAACCCAATTCCGCTACGGATCTGGTGTAAAATACATAAGCGACATTTGTAAAGCAAATGTTAGCACTTAGAACAAAGGACACATAGGTGGTTACTTTAACCATACTTGAGTGTGTAAGTAAACGTGACCCCGACACGACTCATGTTGCTAAGTGTATTTGTGGGTTTAACCCAAAATTGAATTCAACCGTTTAAACTAAACTATATGAATAAATTTTTATAAATAATGTGCATGTGTTAAGAGGAATGCCAAACGGTGAGGGTCAAAACCTTGTTGAAAAAAGCGAGTGGAATTGACGGAAAATAAATCACAAAGATTTTGTTCAAAGTTGATAACAAAGTACTGAAATATTATGGCTTTCAATTGAGCAACATGTGAGCTGAAGTACAATTTTGTAAATGCAACTTTGATGAATTTGCTTAAATAAAGACAATGTCAGAAAATTATTAGATTGGAAAGTCACAAGGGTATGAGATAGATCATCCTTTTAACACCAAAAAATGTTTGTATTCAGGTGCCTTAAATATTTGACTTAGAGAATGCATATAAAAGAAGTGTAAACAAAATAATAGAATAATAGACTAATAGTGCTTACCTCTCATGGTTTGCAATAAATGACCAAAAAATTCATGTATTCATTGCTTTGCCAATTTGAACAGCCAAATGTTATGCAATAAATGACCATTTCTTACAGCCATGCTTTTTGGCCAATTCTCTGATACGATGATCCTCCTAAGTATAGGTATACATATAAAATTTGTAACTATTTCATTTAACATGACAAACACGCCAAAATAAAATAACTCAAATCAATTTGCAAAAAAAAAAAAAAAAAATCCAAAAGATACCTCTTTGGTCCAAGGTCCTTTAACAAGTTCAACGCTGCAGCCATTGAACACCCGATCATGCTAGAATAGATTCGCTTCACAAGACTGAGAAAAAAAAGCATAAAATAAGATGAAAATTACAAATATAATACAAACCTATGTCAGGCACTATAAAAGCAACATTTCTGATGTGTATATAACTGAACCCAGAAATGTACCAACCAAAAAGTTACATTTAGAATGTATTATCACTCCCAAACCACCACCAGATCAGCCAACTATTACCACCAGAACAACGGCCACCTTGACACCCATGTAGCCGATAATTTCATTTGTTGTTTGACCGGCTTCAATCCTCTTCGGGTTGCCATTCATCGCCATTGCCTATCACACTGATTTACAACTGTTTCCGCCAAGATTTACCACTACAGAACCACCATCTTACTGTTGGTCCGCCTTGGCAACCCCTGGTAGCCAAGTGTACATTTGGTGTAGTCTTCTTATCCAGTATATTTAACAACATCTATACAAAACGAATCTTCAAATTGTCGCGGAACAAACTGGAAATTTTTAAGCGGGCCAAAATCGATCAAGTTGATTCATCCAGATTTCTGGTCAAACAATTAAGTCAAACGGGTCGCAGTAGCTCAAGTAGTATTCGAAATGCATAAAACAACCTTACTCTAAACCGCAACCAAAAGATACAAAAAAATGAAAATTTATAATGGTGTAAACAGGGGCTTGTTACAAACTAATATAAAATAATGATGATGAACATCAAGCCAAGGGACTTTCTAAACCACAACCAAAAAAAATCAACAAAAGAGCATCATAATGACGGGAATAATGAGTGATTAGAAACATAGAAAATAATCATGAGACCATTAGAACATTCTAAATCACAACTAAAAACATATCATAATGCATTATAATATAGTATCGGTATTATGGTTGAGTTCAGGATACATAAATAAAATATATGTAAGCATCATGATAATTAGTTATCAGATTATAATTAATACTCAGGTTTCTTCATATAACAGGTAACTGCTACCGGTCTCTTCGGCACGTGTTCATTTACCATCAACTACAAGTCTAAAACCAGCTCTCTATCGAAATAACATAATCAGGCCTTACCTAGATTATTTCAAACAGGTAAGAGAAAGATGTGAAGCTATGCTTTATTAACAAGATTACATGTGGACCATGTACTATTGTGAAAAGCATTGCCATTCTTAACTGACAAACGAAAGAAACTTAAAAAAAAAAATAACTAAGAAAGATGAAAATGGGATTTTTTTTATATTGAAAAAAACACTAACAGAGATGAACTTGCTGATGACAGATGTGTTTAATCAAACCTAACAATGGAAATATGTTTGAAAACATTCCAAATAGAGGATTTACATAACATTTATCAATACTGCTTGCAAGTAATAGATTAGAACAATTATGTAACATTGTTTTATAGGTTATATAGATAAAAGATAAAAAAAAGATGTATGACACTCACAAAGTGTTCTTTTTAGTTGAACAAAATCTAGCAGCTTTGTTATTGCGTCAATCTGAACAAAAATTGTTGTCTTCTCCGGCGAGCAGGCGTGGTTAGGGTTTGGGGGCAAGGATCTGAAGAGTGTTTCTTGGTTAGGGTTTCAATGAAATAGGAGCTTTGTGCCCTTTAAAATAGGCTTCAATTGAAACGCATATGTAACCGCCGATCATCAATGATCAGTAACTGAATGATAGTCCTCTGGCGTGTTAATGAAACCAAAGGGACCGTCTTCCGCCTTTTGGTAGTATGGACGCATTACGTAGTTGTACATCTAGATGTAAAAGTTGTTTATGGGTAAAATACTATTATACCCCTCATCAAATGCATCAACTATTTGTACTTTAAGCAATCACACTTGTAATTACTTAAATTTGTTAGGTATCCTCCTCTCATGCTTTATAATATAGTATAGATTAAATCAAATGAGTATAAATTACTATATTACTGTATTAATTATTAATAGCATATATAATTGATACAACCCCCCATAGTCCCATCTCTCATCTCTCTGTTTTCAACTTTTATCTCTCTTCACAAACAAACAAGTCAATCGAGCTTCTTCAATACGAAAACTGCTATTTCTTGAATTATAAGTAGATTAATTTGCAATTTCTTCTTGACAATAGTGTTGATCTTCAAGCTTTTACTGCCCAGCCATCGTCTTCATCTCGATGTCGATATGTAAACCAGACGCAGAACGAAAATAACGATTTCGATTACTGCCCAGCCGTCATCTTCCTCTCCACAGAGCGCTGGAAGATCACCAAACAGGTCCCATTTAATATATTTAGTTTTTTTTTTCTGAAACTAGGCTCAATAACCGAGGAAACCCACATCCAAAGTTACGGGCTTCTCTTTTCAGTCATAGAAATACATAACTCTTCTTCTTCCTTTTCCTTTTCTTTATCTCTACAACTTCATCTTCACGTTTAACCTTTATTTTTCCTTATTTCCTTCTCATTCTTCTATCCTTCTTTTCGTTCATTTCCTCTCCTATTTTTCTTGCATTAAGGTGCATGCTAAAATATACAAAGGTGCCTTTTATAATTTTTTGTATATATTTTATCATATTCGATGTTCTCTTACACTAGTGAGCAAGAGTTGAGGGGGTACCTTTGCACCTCCTAAGATCCATATGAACCCGCCCCTGGTCGGTTGTTAACGGGATAAACCAAAGTTTGAAGTTTGAGTTGTTATTTTATTAGTTATCTATTAGTCTTTTATTTCTTTAGTCAAATAGGTTTTCATTGTTGGGAATTAATCTTGACCTATGGTTTTTATTAGTTGGTTTTAATAAATTAGTATGCTAGTTTGTTTTAAATAAATATTCAATTTGACTTGGTAGTTGGTTTGACCGATACTTTTACATATGTACGTTATGCACATGGGTAGAAGGTGAGTCTAGTTTTTAGGTGGAGTTTGTTGAGTATGTAGCTATATATAGCCCTTTTGTTTATTCAATAAAATGCAAGCTTTTCTTCATATTACTTTGTGCACGTAAAGTGCTTTTCATTTTGTATTTGAGTTTACAAAACTAACAGTAAGTGAGTTAGAGAGTTGTGTAGTGTGTGTAGAAGGGGCCTGATCCTACATTCATTTGTTGCTGCAAGTTTTTATTGTTATCCAAAGTTTGAAGTTTGAAGTTTGAACTTTCCTAGTCTAGGTCAAATAGGATTTAGTTTCCTTGTAGTCCAAGTTTCGTTTAGTATAAAAGGTAGGCATCAGTAATTGTTTTTCATTGAAAGTTTGTATTGAGTTTTTGTTTTGAGTAATAAATAGTCCCAGAACGAGTCTGTGATAAGTTATCACAAATTGCTTGTGTTGAAGCTTGTTTGTTTTCTTTATTTGATCCAATTGAAGCTTTCATTCTCATTGCTTCTTTGAATATTTAATATCTTACTCTTTTGTTTCAGCTAGCTTGAATAAATTCAAAGCCATTATTCTTGTAAAATGGGCCTTTGTTTCAGCAACCAAACCATATCCGAAGAAGTCGATTCAAGTGCCCCTCTAACTCCCTTCCAATCTTCTCACCTGAGAAGATTTGATTATTCGGATCTTCTAAAGGCTACCAACAAATTTGGAGCTGATAGTGCGTTAGGTGGAGGTCAGTCAATGTCGGTCTTCAAAGGGTGGATTGATGATCGATCCTTCAAGGCTTCACGCCGTGGAACTGGACTTGCAATTGCTGTCATGAGACTCAAGCTACCGTGCTCTCAAGATGACACCGAATGGCTGGTGAGTATACTTGACAAAATGGCCGGGTTGTGGTTTGGTCTGCTTAAAATAATATACATATATATCATTTTGTTTCATGTTAGTACTGGAATTGGTTTTGGACAAAAATGGTAGGGGAGTCAGTTTGGTCATGAATACATGCTTGTGAGAGAAGAGAACTAACTAAAATTCTCAAAAGATGCTTATGATTTACTTAGAGTCTTTTTATTGCGCATTTCTTTAATGACAAACTAACATACTCTTAAATACATACTTTTATGTCTACACAGTTTGAAGAAATATTGAACCATCCACATCTTGTATGATCTAAACCCAGTGTTTTATGATCACATTTGTAGGCAGAAGTAGATCGGTTAGGCAGTATTTCCCACCCTAATATCGTGGGTTTAATGGGATATTGTATCGAAGGTGAAAATCGGCTTTTGGTATTTGATTTCATGTCTCGAGGAAACTTGTACAATCACTTGTTGAGTAAGTTGTATTTTCACTTAACCTTAATTGCACTTGTAAGGATTTGAACTCGTACCACTTTTGCGCCACTAGAACAATACGTCTTTGGTTGAAAAGTTTCCAGTTATTGATCAATTTTTCAATGACAGAACCTAATGTTTCGCCTCTTCCATGGAGTTGTCGGCTTAAGATCGTTCTTGGGGCAGCCAAGGGCCTTGCTTTTCTTCACAGTGCTGAGGTTGACATGATCTATCGAAATTTCAAGACTTCTAAAGTTATACTTGACTCAGTTAAGTGTTGAAATTAGTTAATCATCGCTTGTAAATGTTTTGGCCATGCTAATGATCCATTATTTCTTTTAAACAGGATTTCAACGCTAAAATATTTGTGCCTAGGATCCCACGAAGAGATACATCCAACATGAACCATGTCCGTGTTCTTGCTACTGGATCCTCCAGTTATTATGTCGCCCCCGAAACTCCAAATACTGGTATACTATTACATTGTTTTAAATAGCAATTTCTAAATATTTTTTTAGGATAAATACACCATAACCTCATGCTTTTGATTATATATGGATCACACAACTTAACCACCGATATGTCCCATGCGTTAAATTGTTTGCATTTGTTCATTGTAGGTTATTTCAATCCATGTTCCGATGTCTATAGCTTTGGTGTGGTCCTTCTGGAGGTGTTGTCTGGGCGAAGCATGGCAGGCGAAGGCCAAAGGAAAATTGTTGTAAAATGGGCTGAACTATGGCAACGATCCGACAAACGCCAGCTGGATGAGCTACTTGACAAGAGTTTGATCATAGGGAAGTACCCATTAGATGGGGTGCATGCCACAGCTAAGCTAGCTATGAGGTGTATTTCCAAGGACAGTAAATCCCGGCCGAGCATGGCGGAGGTGGTCGAAAAACTAGAAGCACTAGTTCAACAGAATGCCTCCTCATCGACAAGCTAGCAGATCGACAGTAGGAAGGAGTGGATTTGGGTTACATGTTATTTCGGATGATTCAAATGGGTAAAAAATAGATGACTAAATAGGAAACGAGTCAAACAGGTTGAAAGTCGGCTCAAAGTGTATTTCTAATGCATAAATTCCAAAGTCTTTTTTTTTTTTTTAATTTCAGATTATTATTGAAACAATATTGTTTTTTATACTTATATATTTGACACACTAATTCTTTATAGAATTTAAATATATATTTGGGGGGAAAACGGTATTTGCTGACCCAGTCAACCCAACTTGTTTTAAACTTACAAAAAACTTGCCCATTTGATCTGTTATCCAACCCATCAAACCTTCCCTTACAAAAAATGTGATGTATTCATGATGCTTATGGAAAGCATGCAATCTGCAGCCTGGTGGGATAACTGAACAAGATTCCGCTCTTGTTCCTACTTGGAGAACTCTGCCAGCATTCTATTTGGTCAGTCATTTTCCCTACTCGTATAATCATGTCAGAGTTAGAACTTAGAACACAACCAATCTTAAACATGTGTTTTTTGTTTTGGTTTTAGGTTTAATAGCAGGCGTGTTCTTTGCCCGTGCCAAGATCAAGGATAGAACACAATCTTGAAAAACAAAACAAAAACAAAAATGAAGATCATTAAACATGATTCATGGTCAGTTTGGAGACGTTGATATATTTGAAGTTTGTCATTTGTTTCTATACGGAGATATGTTCTCGTGTTCTAGGCAATGTTGTACTATGAAACAATATTGGAGATGATTTTTGTTAAAGTAGTATATTTGTAGAAAACTATCTAGGTCCTTTGAAAGTTGGTATAGAAAGCTCAACACGTTATAACCACATTTCTTTGACGAATTATTTTTATAATCGTTCACTCCGGGTTGTCTAAGGTTGTCCCACTAGGCTACAAGCGAGCTTCGACGCCCCTCCTCCCTAGCTCTCAGTCTCTCACATAACCCAGTTGAGGACGTTTATCCACACAATAACTTCACGTCCACATAAGATAAAAACATTTCAAAATCAGACATCGAGATGCTTTAACATGTGAATTGAAGACATAAGTGGTTTTACCTTTTAAAAAGAAGCACCACTTGCTGCTTGGTGATGCAATTAGGTAACACCTCGCTGATGGTGTCTTTGATTTGATTATTCATATGATTATTGGATAGATTGAGAATGACCCATTTGCACTATGTTGGTGCTTTTGAAACTTGTTATAGAAATCACCTCACATGCTTTAACAAATTATATTTATAAGGGGAATTGAAATTAAATAATCCTAATTTTGTCGGGTGGGAAGACAATAATCCCAACTTAAAAACTGGAATCTAACATGTCCAACTTGTATTAGTTTTTATTTCACTGGACCAAAACTAACTAGGTTTAACCCGGTTAACTTAGTTAGTTTTCTGCCTACGTGGCATGCCATAAAGTGCAAATAAATCAATAGAATGCATAAAATAGCACATTGTACAACTTATTAAAGCACATGAGGATAAACTGGTTAAACAAAGGAAAAATGGAAATAAATAATCCCAACTATGAAAATCACCAATATTGGTCCCAACTTTCAAAAAATTGGAATATAATGGACCGTCACTAACAGAAGCTTAACACCGTTAACCCCTGCTTATGTGGCATGCTGAATTGTTAAAAAACTTGATTATGTGGCAAAAAACTTATTTTAATATAATATATATGCTTAGGTGTAAAAAAAACAAAAAAAAAAACAAACAAACAAACCTGCATTTAACACCCTCCACCATCACCACCACCACCAACACCTACCACAACCTGGTAACCAAACCACCACCGTATCATCAACACCACCACCAGCCAACCACCCAAAACCACTCCAACCTGCTACCCGACCAAGCTCAACCCATCGGCCATAATAACCATCACCATTATCCTGTCAGACCACAACAACTGCCTCTATTTGCACCTCGAATCGGACCAACCACCAACCACATCCACAGCCACCATCGTTATCCAACACCACCACCACCACCATCTACACGAATCAATCAACCACCATCAATCGACTTCCACCTCATGTCGAGACCCAATCATTTCCGACCTCTACAGCTCGTGAAAAACCATTCGTGGGTCTGTAACCATCACGCCGCCACCACTATGTAGGGTGGTGGTCGGCCGTCGCCTGAAGAGAGTGAGGCAGGAGAGAGAGAGAGAGTCGTGAGGAGTGAGAGTAGAGAGAGAGAGCAGATCAGTTTGGGGATTTAGGGTTTTCAACATCCTCAAGTTCGATTTGGGGATTTCTAGTGGGGGGTTTGAAAAGATGGTGGGTTGCAGATCTGAGAGAGAAAGAGAGAGATGGTGGCTATGGTGAATGAGGAAGAAGATGGTGAAAGAGGAAGAAGGTTAAGTGCAAGTTTTTTTTTTAACACCTCAGCATGCCACGTAAGCAGGGGTTAACGGTGTTAAGCTTCCGTTAGTGACGGTCCATTATATTCCAATTTTTTGAAAGTTGGGACCAATATTGGTGATTTTCGTAGTTGGGGCTGTTATTGGCCAATAGTCAATAGTTGAGATTATTTATTTCCATTTTTCCTTAAACAAAACCCTTTCCTCCTTCCTTTTGAGCGTTCAATACAGCCAGGCATTCTAAAAGAAAAATGGCTTCGCTTGTTCGTTATACCCTTCTAAACCATGGGTACCCCAAGGAGGAAGAATGGCGCACAAACGAAATCTCAAATCTCCCAAAATTCAAAATAAATAAGTGTTCAATACATTAATTGTAATTAAAAATATTGTATTACTATCGTTGAACAAAGTGGAGGCAGGTATCGTGTGTAATTAGTTATCATAGAAGAGCAGATAGTTATTATTAGTCTTTAGTCAATATGAATTCTATAGGTTTACTGTCAATGATTGAACTGGCTTATGTTTTGTTACCTTTTATCTCTAATTGTTCACATCTAAAAGTTTAGTTAAAATTGTAGCCGGTCAAATTGGTTGGATATGTCAAAATTTGCCTAAGGTGTAGTTTTATTATTGCAAACTACTACAATGATTCTATATCAATAATACAGATTTTATTGTAGTTTTTTTGGAATCATAATTATTTGCTAAATTTACAAGAAAGTATAGGTATATGAATACCTGTTAGATAATTTCTAACCCTTTAAACAATGTTGGCTCATCATAATTGTTTGGACCAGTATCATGAAGCTATACAAATTGGATTTGGTTGAAAGTAAATTTTGAGTTATGTTGAAGTCGGTTAATGCTGCTACTGGATGAGTTTGACTGACATACATATATATCTTTAAACTTTATTTTATTGTTTTTATTGCGATTTCCTTTCCTGTGTTACTTTGCTGCAAGTTAGCATGGGGTATGAAAGCATGCGCTGTCAAATATGTTTGGTACTTTTCCTTCAAGTTAGCATAGGGTATGAAAGCATGCTTCAGTAATATTTTCTTTGGAATAATCAGTTGAGTTTTTTATTTAATAAACAAAGAGTTGTGATAATTGTGTTGTTTTTTATGGTCACAAATCGCCGGTGTTTGTTTCTTCTTTGATCCAATTGAATCTTTCAAACGTGTATAGACTCAATTGTTTGTTTAAATGCAAATGAAATACTTGCCACTTACATTCTCTTTATCGGTTACACTCCTTTGACTCGTTTTGTTTGATCCATCTAACCCATTTTTCTTTTATCCTTCTGACTAGTAATCAAATAGATTCGATTTGAATTGCCGTGTTGCGATTTTACTACCAAATTCTTCGTATCTTTATTCGTTGAACCTCATGGTGGGCACGTGCCATTGTGTTTTCAGGTGTAATGGATTTTGCTTAAGCTATCAAGTCAAAATACCAATTATCCACTACTCTGTCACAAAGGTACAATTTTTTTTTGTTATCTTGAATTACTTAATTATCACTTCAATTATAATTATGTCTACAATACTACCTATAAATTTAATTTCCTATAATGAACCATAGTGAAAGAAATATTTAATTATAAGGATAATTTTATGAGCATTTAGTCCAACAATTGAATAGAAGCAAGAAGTCTTTTGTTTTTTTGTTTCATCTATCGAAGGAAACAAAATGGTGATTTCGCTAATTTGATGCATCTGGCAACACAGTCATTCTAACTTCTGGTTATATATTGGTTGCACAACAGGACTTCATGCAGGAAGATGATATATATTTAGATACCACAAGGGCCAGATGCCCAGATGTACACCTTATAGCCTGATACCTTTTATTGGATCAAGTACCTATTCTTTTATGACTTCAAGAGTCACAATTTTTTTTTTGTTCAGCAATTGCAAGTGTCCTCAAAAGATAACTAAAACTGGTATACTACAAACGTTGAATGGTTATTTTGAGTTAATGTTCATATCGATTGATTTGAATAACATTATGTCATGCTTAAAAGTATCAACATCCATTGATTATAAAGATAATTAATTCATACTCCCTATAATTCAGAAACAAGCTATATAAAATAGATTAAAAACTTGAAAATAATTAAATGTTGAAGTCTTGTCAAAAAAAAATATGGAAGTCCAAGTCTTAAACTAAATTTTTATGAGTCAATGTTTAGCCATTTATAGAAAGCCTCGACCAAACAATATAAACATTTAAAGTGATGGAATTAAAGTCCAAGTCTTGATTTATATTTCACCTAGCTTACTATTTTGTGTGTGTATATATATATATATAGGGGTGGGTTTAATGGAGAAATTAAAAAAAGTGGGGAAGTGAGAAATTATGCATTTAATATGTTAATTATATGATAAAAATATGTTAATTTAATTGGAAAATGGATTTTAATACTCCCAATTATCGCTTATTGACGGATAATACTCCCAACTATCACTTTGGCCAATAGCACTCCCAACTTTTAACTTATTTTCTTCCATCACTCCCAAACTAACAGAGGTTTAACCCAGATAGTGTTTGTGGCCAAAATGTAAAAACCTAAACTTAAGGGACCCTTTTGAAAATTTTTATTATTATTATTATTATTATTATTATTATTTTATTATTATTATTATTATTATTATTATTATTATTATTATTATTATCTCATCAATAGAGAGAGAGAGAGAGAGAGAGAGAGTTCAAAGAGAGAAGCGGAGCACCGCCCTGCACCACCATCGTCTGCACCACCATCGTCTGCACCACCACACACCGGACCACCCTCATCATCCCCTAACAACCACTGCCTCCACCGTCATCCCCCACAACCACCGTCTCCCCCGATCACCCTCAACAACCACCGTCTCCCTCGTCACCCCCACAACCATCGTTTCCCCCAACAACCAGCTTCTATCTCGTTTCCCCCCAACAACCAACGTCATACCCCACAACCAACGTCACCCACAACCACCACAGCTTCCACCCACTGCACCACCCACACCCCAATCGAAACCCTAGCTGAAATCCACCAAAAACCAATCTTTAACCAACCCAATCGAAACCCTAACATTGACATTACCTTGTTGACGGAGAACCTGGTACCAATCGGAACCCTAAATAGGTCGGTCCCCACGTTTGTTAATAAGTTTGGTGATTTGAGAGGGTTGTATTTGTCGTTTAAATTGTTTGGAGGGATTCCGACTAGTTTAGGGAACTGTACGAAGCTGCGATCGGTTCCGGTGAAGGTGGTGGTTTTCGGTGAGGGTGGTGGTTTCCGGTGAGGGTGGTGGTTTCCGGTGAGGGTGGTGGTTTCCGGTGAAGGTGGTGGTTTTCCGGTGAAGGGTGATGGTTTAGAGAGAGAGAGGGGGGGGGGGGTTCTGTTACAGAATAGAAGGGGGGTTGGTTTATAAGTTAAAGGTTTATTGTCACCCAAGCCCTTTAAGTTTTGTTTTTTACATTTTGGCCACATATAAGTTTTGGTTTTTACATTTTGGCCACGAAGACTAACCAGGTTAGACCTCCGTTAGTTTGGGAGTGATGAAGAAAATAAGTTAAAAGTTGGGAGTGCTATTGGCCAAAGTGATAGTTGGGAGTATTATCCGCCAACAGGCGATAGTTGAGAGTATTAAAATCCATTTTCCCTAATTTAATTGGAGATTCTCTATATAAATGTATGTAGAAGCTTCTTTTACAAAAAAAAAATTGAAAAATAAAATAATTAAAAAAACGCTTAAACCATATTTTATCATCAGAAATATTTTACATCATATTTTATCATCAGAAGCATTTGGGATCAGATTTGGGTGGTGTGTGCGCAACAACACATTGTCCCAAATCGTCAATTTTCTTACATACCAAAAACCCCTGTTTTACCATTGTTGACCAACGACTTTCCCAACCATTCTAAATTATAACTTACATTACAAAAGGTCCAAAATGGGGTTTAAGGGCTAAATTGAACACCTAATTGATTAATTATCACAACGAACACAAAATCTCCAAAACAAGAACCCTAGAAACCCTAGTTACACAATTCTTTCAATTGACCCACCAAACCTTAACCAGTGGCTCCCATTTTCGAATATGATGTTACCATTTTCGAATATGACATTACCCATAGATTTAAACCAATAGGAATCCTCCATATAATAATTGTATTTAATGTTAAATAAATGGTTATTTTTTTTTGTAACTCCCCTAAACTAGTTAAATTAATGAAAGTCTTAATTCAATTCAAAACATATTCTTTGATATCAATCCCAATTTAGACGGA
This sequence comes from Ambrosia artemisiifolia, assembly GCA_032199755.1. Lineage (NCBI taxonomy): Eukaryota > Viridiplantae > Streptophyta > Magnoliopsida > Asterales > Asteraceae > Ambrosia > Ambrosia artemisiifolia. Next base: position 46,485,026 of record CM063523.1, read on the forward strand.
GGGGTGTGGGACGAGGAGAAGCTTCGGTGTGATGAGGTGGAGGGGGTCACCGACGGTTTACACCGTCCCCCTTGAAGATAGCTCGGCACGTTCAGTGGAAATCCACTGTTCTCCCTGATCCCTCCTCTCTATCTCTCTCTTCATTCTTCTCTCTCTCCTCTCTCTCTCTTCTCAATTGCTGAGGTGGCTTCGGTGGTTGGGGGTGGTCAGTACCACACCCCTCAGCCTTACGGTGAAGGGTAATTTCGTTATGTGTAGGAAAAATGTAGGTTGAATTTCTATATGTGTAGGATTAGCATATGATAATCTTGATATGTGTAGGAAGATCGAACGTGTGATAATTTCGATATATGTAGGATGAATTTTGATAAGTGTAGGACCAAATTTGACAATGTGTAGAATAAAGTGTTAATGACTAATTAATAAAGAGATAATAATTAATTTAATAAGAGTTAAAGTATATAATGTTTCATTTCTTCATTTCGTTCTCACAGTAAGTTTCTTCTCCTTTGATCCTTCCCCTATATATATATATATATATATATATATATATATATATATATATATATATATATAGGGGAAGGTTTAAATAAAAACCCACTCAAAACGAAGAAACCCGGTAAACTGTGACTTCCAGAACTTTTTATCATCTGAAAAAATTAGGGTATGTAATGTACATGATTTTAAGAGTTTTGAGCCAAAAAAAATAAAAAAAGCGCCGAGTGGATATTTTAAAAAAAAATAAATAAGTTTTTTGTGTTACATATGTAACATAAATAACAGAAAAAACTTATTTATTTTTTTTTAAAATATCCACTCGGCGCTTTTTTTATTTTTTTTGCTCAAAACTCTTAAAATCATGTACATTACATACCCTAATTTTTTCAGATGATAAAAAGTTCTGGAAGTCACAGTTTACCGGGGTTTTTTCGTTTTGGAGGGTTTTCTCTCTATACTTAGCCTATATATATATATATATATATATATATATATATATATATATATATAGTGTAAGGTTCAATGAGGAACCTCAAAAAAGTGGGGAACTGGGAACCATGAATTTAACATGTTAAATATATTTAAAAATTCAATTTAACATGTAAAAAAATATTTTTTTTTCAAAAATTTATTCAGAGCTTTTGAGTATAAAGATGTGTAGAAGCTACTCCAATAAAAAAAGTAATTTTTGTAAATTTTTTTTTACCCTTTTAACTAATTTTTAGCGTTTTTTTAATTATTTTATTTTTTCAATTTTTTTTGTCAAAAAAGCTTCTACATACATTTATATACAAAATCTCCAATTAAACTGTTTGATAAAAAATGATTTTTTACATGCTAAATTGATTTTTTATCATTAATTAACACGTTAAATGCATGGTTTCCTAGTTCCCACTTTTTTTAGTAAGCTATGTGAAATATAAGTCAAGAATTAAATAGTTACTTTATTGGTATAGTTGGAGATGGGTCGACTAAAAATTTTTGGACGGATCCTTGGTTGACGGACGAACCGTTACGTCTAGTTTTCCCACATTTGTTCTGGCTTGAAAGAAATAAGTGGGTTTCAGTCAATAAGCGGCTGCAGAAGGTTCAGGGGGCTGCAGTGTTGTCGTGGGAGTGGCGTTCAGCTCCTCCAACTGCTGAGGAGTTAAACGAACTATTCCAGCTGTTGTCCAACATATATGAGTATCAATGGCTCGCTGGTCAGGATCGTTGAACCTGGACGGGCGACAGGAATGGATGTTATAGCGTGCGCATGGCTAAGAAACTGATTTCTTATCAAGCTACGACCAATATCGACTCCAATATGAAGTGGAAAGGGTGGACGCCATTGAAATGTAACATTATGGTTTGGCGAGCAAATCTTGATCGACTACCAACTATAGTTGAATTAATCAAACGCGGAGTTGACATAGAACACGTTTGGTGTGTTCTTTGTAATGCGGACCTGGAGACGAGAACACATTTATTTACATGATGTTTATTCTCTTCGGAACTTTGGAGCCGGGTCGGTTCGTAGTGTAATCTAAGCCCCATTTTTGCTTTTGGTGTGAAAGATCTTTTGACTTTGGCGGAGATCCAAATAAAGAATAAAGAAGAGAGGTACAGTCTTAGAGACATCATATTTACCACTATGTGGGTTATTTGGAACGAGCGGAATTCTAGAATTTTCAAAGGAAAGCCTCGTAGAGCTATCGAAGTTATGCATCATATTAAGTCCGTGTCATTCTTTTGGCTTATGCATAGATCTAGATTGCGAGGTTTCGATCGGAATGATTGATATTGTAATTGTCTTTTAAACTTGGTGTAATTCGTTGGGCCCGATGGTTCCCGCTTTGAGGACCTTTTGTGGCATTTCTTTTTGAATGAAATTTAACTTTAAAAAAAAAACTTTAAATCTTTCTATTGTTAGGTCGAGGCTTTCTATAAATGGCTAAACATTGACTCATAAAAATTTAGTTTAAGACTTGGACTTTCACTTTTTTTATTCACAAGACTTCAACATTTAATTATTTTCTAAGTTTTTAATCTATTTTATATAGCATGTTTCTGAATTATAGGGAGTATGAATTAATTATCTTTATAACCAATGGATATTGATATTTTTAAGCATGACATAATGTTATTCAAATTAATCGATATGAACATTAACTCAAAAATCAAAATAACCATTCAACGTTTCTCATTAATTTGATGCATATATCTTTTTTATTGCTTCTAGTTTTTATTTATACTTTTACTTTTTTAGTAACAACAAATGCCTGGATATTTGGAGCACCCTTTCGCCAGAATAATAGAACGTACAAAATTTTCCGGGTGGAAGCCTTAGTGCCTCTTATGCGCAGCCTCGACTCGTAGAGTTGTGATAATTGTGTTGTTTTTTATGGTCCCAAATCGTTGGTGTTTGTTTCTTCTTTGATCCAATTGAATCTTTCAAACGTGTATAGACTCAATTGTTTGTTTAAATGCAAATGAAATACTTGCCACTTACATTCTCTTTATCGGTTACACTCCTTTGACTCGTTTTGTTTGATCCATCTAACCCATTTTTCTTTTATCCTTCTGACACGTAATCAAATAGATTCAATTTGAATTGGCCGTGTGGCGATTTTACTACCAAATTCTTCGTATCTTTATTCGTTGAACCTCATGGTGGGCACGTGCCATTGTGGTTTCAGGTGCAATGGATTGTGCTTAAGCTATCAAGTCAAAATACCAAGGAAGAATGTAAATAAATAATCCCAACTATTGACTATTGGCCAATAACAGCCCCAACTACGAAAATCACCAATATTGGTCCCAACTTTCGACATATTGGAAACCAATGGACCCAAACTAACGGAGGCTAACTCCGTTAGTGTGATGCTGACGTAGCATGCTTAGGTGGCAAGATGATCCTACGTGGCATTCTACGTGGCAAAATGATCATACGTGGCATCCTACGTGGCATGCCACGTCAGCATCACACTAACGGAGGCTAACTCCGTTAGTTTGGGTCCGTTGGTTTCCAATATGTCGAAAGTTGGGACCAATATTGGTGATTTTCGTAGTTTGGATTGTTATTGGCCAATAGTTAATAGTTGGGATTATTTATTTCCATTTTTCCAAATACCAATTATCCACTACTCTGTCATGAAGGTATAATTTTTTTTTTGTTATCTTGAATTACTTAATTATCACTTCAATTATAATTATGTCTACAATACTACGTATAAATTTACTTTCCTATAATGAACCATAGTGAAAGAAATATTTAATTATAAGAATAATTTTATGAGCATTTAGTCTTAGTCCAACAATTGAATAGAAGCAAGAAGTCTTTTGTTTTTTTTGTTTCATCTATCGAAGGAAACAAAATGGTGATTTCGCTAATTTGATGCATCTGGCAACACAGTCATTCAAACTTCTGGTTATATATTGGTTGCACAACAGGACTTTATGCAGGAAGATGATATATATTTAGATATAACATGGGCCAGATGCCCAGATGTACACCTTATAGCCTTATACCTTTTATTGGATCAAGTAGCTATTCTTTTATGACTTCAAGAATCACAATTTTTTTTTGTTCAGCAATTGCAAGTGTCCTCAAAAGATAACTAAAACTGCTATACTACAAACGTTGAATGGTTATTTTGAGTTAATGTTCATATCGATTGATTTGAATAACATTATGTCATGCTTAAAAATATCAATATCCATTGGTTATAAAGATAATTAATTCATACTCCCTATAATTCAGAAACAAGCGATATAAAATAGATTAAAAACTTGAAAATAATTAAATGTTGAAGTCTTGTCAAAAAAAAAAATGTGGAAGTCCAAGTCTTAAACTAAATTTTTATGAGTCAATGTTTAGCCATTTATAGAAAGCCTCGACCAAACAATAGAAAGATTTAAAGTGATGGAATTAAAGTCCAAGTCTTGACTTATATTTCACGTAGCTTACTATTTTGTGTGTATATATATATATATATATATAGAAAGTATAGGATACAAAGTATCCTTAACATACAACTTGACATGTGTAAACCCTAGTTAACTCTAACTAACCCAATTTTGATTGATTAAAAGGGTAAAGGGTAATGTTTCTTTCAGATCGTTCATTAACCACCACCACCACCACCACCGTCGCCACCACTGCCTGACCCAACCGCCGGACCAAAGCCTCACCGCTCCCTCTCTCCTTTAACCTCCGACGCCTTCAAAATCCTTCACGTTGTTCGCCTTCAAACCGACCTCAATCGTGGCTCAGATCTAGTTACTTCCCTCTATCTTTGGAGAAGACAACCAAGCCAACACCCCTGTGTCTCTCGCTAATCACAAAACAAAGGAAAAAGAAGAAAAAAAGAAAAAAAAAATAACCAATCCATAAAAACCTTACATCAACTGTGTGTGAATATGGTTGTTTGTTTGTTGGAGGAAAACAGAGGAAAATAAAGGAAAAAATGAGGTAAATGTGAGTTTTATTTATACTAAATGCTTTTTACAAAAACAAATGCGTTTTACAAAAACAAGTGCGTTTTACAAAAACCAAATGCGTTTTACAAAAACCAAGTGCTTTTTACAAAAACCAAATGCGTTTTACAAAAAACCAAGTGCGTTTTACAAAAAAACCAAGTGCGTTTTTGTAAAAACCAGTTTAAATAGTGTTTAAAAAACCAAGTGCGTTTTATGATTTTATGTTTAACGGTTTCTGATCTTCATTGTCCGGAACTTTTTTGAAACCCATTTTTTTCTTTAATTCTTCTTCTATTATCAACAGCGTTCGTTTCTTTGAATAATACATGTGTTGATAGTGATTTTTGAATATGATTCGATTAATTTTATCAATTGAATTATCATACTCTGTTTTTCTTCTATTTCTGCAAATACGTTTTGATTTTGTTTGTAATCGAATGTTTTTTATTGTTTAATCATTCTGAACGTTTAATCGAGTTGAAAACGATGAAAAATCAGGTTCAATCGTTGAAAATTTTTGTATTGATTATGTCTGTTGTTACGATTTCACAGAAATTTAAACGCGTTTTTCATAATTTACCCTTGGTTAGATTAACCCAAATATGATTAGGATTATTGATTACCATCTTGTCATCGCCTAAATCTAATGGCTGAGAATCCTTCATACACTTTGTACGTTAAGAAACTTTGTACTCTGGAAACTCTAACTTCCTGACTTTTTTTTATATGAAAATTTTAGGGTATGTAATATAAATGATTTTAAGCATTTTGGGCCAAAAAATGGAAAAAGCGCCGAGCCATTTTTTTTTAAAATAAAAAACCGTCTTCGGGTAACAAATGGTTAACACGTGATAGTTTCGCTTAACATGTGTTAGTCAAAACTTTGTTTTTTTTAAAAACTACTCTGCGCTTTTTTTGATTTTTTTGGCCCAAAATGCTTAAAATCATGTATATTACATGCCCTATTTTTTTTTTTAAAAAAAATTGGAAGTCAGAGTTTCCAGAGTTTACCATATAACAAGGGTTTCCACATTATCTTTTCCCTATATATATATATATATATATATAGGAATGGGTTCATATGAGAACCCATTTGAGTTGAGAGAACTTAAGAACTAGGATGGTCCAATAGAAATCTGACACATAAGCTTCTATTGTGTTTTTTATTAATGGGCAATTTTGTCTAAACACATTGTTTATCTCTCATTAAGTACAATCACACTTTTTTAATCAGCTTAGTTTGTTGAATTATTGTCCATTGTGTCAGCCATTTTATGGTTCTCCCAAGGTGTTATTTCCCGCCCACAACTTTCTCTCACTAAACTCGATATATATCAACATTATATACATTTTACAGACATGCAAACACCACCAAAAAGTAGATCAAAACCTCTCCCAATTAAACAAACCTAAGAAACCCTAGAAAACACAAGCTGATTCCGTGACTATGGACGATGACGATCATGCCGGCGATGGTATTGGAATATTCTCCGAACAAGAAATAGAGGATGTTGCAGTTATCCTTACCCAGAAAGATCAAGGTAGCTCAGAACAAGACAATGGAATGGAGGAGAGTAGTGTGCGTTCGATTCAAGACAAGGGGAAAAGGGTCGTCATTGAGGATGAAGAGATGGTGGATGTGTTGCAGGAGTCGATCGACGGTGGAGTTTTCTCGTCCGATGATGGTGGTTCTTTTGTTGACCCCTTCAACGTTTCTCCTGTGAGCCAACCGGCGGCAGTTGCGGATGATGGTAAAATTTGCTCTACACCCTTTTTTTTTTAGTTTTGTTGGTTTGTTGTTCGTTTTTTTAGGTATGTTGGTGTGTTTTTGGGGGCGTTTTGCTGTGTGTCTGATCATAAAACACAGTAATAAAAAAAATTTAAATAAACAAAAGAAAACAAATGATTTTGGCTAGGGATGCTTTTTGGTCCAAAACAGTAGGTGTATGGTCAACATAAAATACACTCCTACCTTTTTTAAATATAAAAATACAGTAAAAAAGATGTTTCTTACAGAAAAAAAACCATGGTATAGGGAGATAAACATTACTGTTTTTATAGTTTACACCAGTGTAAATGTTAGTCTTTGACCAAGCTTTTTTACACCAACGTAAGAGGTAGTAGATGACAGTGTAAAGGTTAGTCTTTAAGAGCCTTTTTATTTTGGTTTTTTTATTTTTTTTTGTAGGGGCTGGGTGTGCTTACTGGTTTACGCCCAATGGTACACGCTACTGGAAACCCATAGTAGATGACAGTGTAAAACCGGACATGAACGCTAGGTACAGGGAGTGGCAAGATGTTGTTAAAATGTATGAGGAGGGCCCTAGTTTTATTATACGCTTTGGTTCCCCAGGAAGATTGAGACAGCTCTTCCGATACCCATGCATTCAAGTATGCAGGGTAGTGTATGTGTGATTGTATTACATTATTATTATACTTTGGGTTAGAGCCGGCTTAACTATTTAGGACGTCCTAAGCAAAGTAAACTTTGGGCCCCTTTACTAAATTTCATTCTTACACCACCCATCGCCTTTAATTGAATTTGAGACCTGCAACGATATGTATCAAAACAGATGTAGTATTACATTAGTGAAGCATCATCTTCTTCTTATGCGTGATTAGCCAACTCATATATAATGCTTCAATAATTTTGGTAAATAGAATAATGACCAGGAAAAGTTAAATTTAATTAAAGTAAAAAACTAGAAATAATTGCTTAAAGGAGAACAAAGAACTTTTAAAGTATTGTAAAGTAATAAAGGAAAATAATTATTTAGAATAAACTTGCAAGTTTAAATTTAGGAAGGAAAAAAAGACCATGTATATGTGGAAAAACGAGAATTGAACCCTGGAACCTGGTTGATAAAAATAGAAACTTTGTATAAAGGGCTTATCCACCATGCAAGTTTTAACTTTGTTTGACACGTATTTTATTTTTGTTAGAGAAAGTATACGATACAAATTTTCTTAACGTGAGAAGTGTAGGAAGCCACCAAATCATGCCACCTGTCAGCTATGGTTATGTTTACTTAACCTAAACCTGGTTGATTAAAGGGGTAAATTAGTCCTTTTATTATTCGTTAACCTCTGATCATTTAATCACGATTCAATTGTAATCGACAATATTTCTATTCAATTATGTATTCGAATTCAAACGATTATGTATTTTAGATTGACCATCTAATCAATTCACGAATCAATCAAACCTAATTCTATTTTTCGATTATAAACATGCTCTGTTTTTCGATCGTTCTACTTTTTTTAACCATTTATTTTTGAGTGAATATCGTATGGTTTCTTACTTTTAGATTTTGGTTATACGTTTGTTAATTAAAATAAATGATCGTGTATGTATTTACAGATAGACAGATGTACAGGTTGTGAATTAGGTTTAACAGCTTTTGTATGATGACAATGATGATATTAAACGTGTGCTTAGGGTTAACCAATGGTTACAACGTGCGTTTATGTAATTGATTATGTGGTTCTCATTGTTTTTAGTAAGTGCATTTAAGGAGTATACACGTGCGTCTATCCAATCATATACGTGCTTCTACTAAAACAAAGCAATTATTTGAAGAAGATGATATATTACTGTCTAGAGGAACGTGCGTTTAAACTTTTGTGGTTTGGAGGAACGTGCATTTAAACTCAACAGCAAGCCAAACTTGTATTATTATAATAATAACAACAATTGATCTATAACTATTAATTAATATAGTAAACTGAATCGGTAAACAACTTACAGCCGTGCCAAAGGAGAGCTTGGTTTTCCAGCCATTAACATACACGTTCCCGGACAAAAAAGCATTAGTTGCAAGCCGGCTCGAAAGAGCTTCGAGCAAAGTCGACTTACCCCAGCCAGATTGCCCCATAAGCGGGGTAAATGTCCCGGGATCCACGTATCCAGTCAATAGCCTGAACCCATAGCAAAAACATGAAACTAAAACGACAACAAAAACAGAGCAATTAGTTGAAGAAGATGATGTATTAGGAACGTGCGTGTAATTTTTTGTTGGAAATAATATTTGATTATCCTAAGTTAGATTATTTAGAATGTATTATTGTTGTATAACCTATAGTTGTGGCGGTTATGGTGGTTAAACTGAACCATTGTGTCGGTTCACTAAAGGGTGTCATACCCCTTCACCACATATAAATAGCCCCATACCCTTTCATTTGTTTTTGGATGATTCAATTATAATATAGCATGTTTCCGTAAATTCTCTCTATTAAATCTCAACATGGCATCAGAGCCTTGTTCACATCGATCCATCCCTGTGAAAGAAGAGAAAATCATTAAGAAAGTTTCATCCCCTGTTTTTTCGAAAAACAGAGTAGTCACGGAACCCTTCAATATTCGATTCACAGGATGTATTTTCCAACTCAGACGATAAGGAAGATCATTCTTTGAATATTATAACCGTCAAAGAGATAGAACATCACCGGAAGAACGAATCCGGTTTACTCCGGCGAAGATCCGGCGAGACAAAAAACGAAGAAGAAAGATCAAACGTTACGGTTTGACGTTTACATACCATCCCTTTATTGTTTAGAAAGAATCGAATACAAAAACTCTTAATCCAGTCCCAAAAAAAAAATCAAAATTTTGTTTATCCCTGTTTTGGAACCAAATATTTTTTCCCGCCAATTTTCCAGACAAAGGATCCAAAACAGTTTTTTTTTTTCTGAAACATTTTTAATCTGTACATCAGACACAAAACGATTTGATTTTATAAACGATACATAAAGGATTCGATGGATTAAGATTTTATAAACCGAGAAATAGAAAGAAAGAAAAAAAAGGTATTCGATCAGAGAGGAAAATGGAATTAAAGTGTGATTTGATCAAGAATCAAACACAAAAACATGGTGGAAAACGAATCAAAGAAAGAAAATCGAATTCGTTTTTCTTCAAACCATAAAGAAAGGAACGCAGAAAGTTTTATGGAAGAAGATTTGACTTTAGAAAGTCAACATCAGAAAGTTAGAAAGAATAAAAAGGGAGGAAAGGAATGTACAGAAAGATTCACGTGGGAAAAGAATTGACTTTCAAAAGTCAACCCACTATATTTAACAATAAAACAATCACGGAAAGAAGAAAGAGTCTATTTTTTGGATATTGATTTTTTTAAGTAACTCAACAAAATCATTTAGAAGATTTAAGTAAGTTTCGAAGGATCAGTTAGAAAGAATACACTGATCAAAGGTTTTGAAGGGATTTTTTTCAAGAATAACCAAAATCATTAAAAATTCCACATAGTAGGTCAAAATCGAATCACACCGATTCGTATAGCAAGTACTCCGAACCCATTTCGGTTCGTCGAGAAAATAATTAGCAAGCAATTCCGAGCCTTTTGGTTTGTTGAGAAATAGCAAGTGACTCCGAGACACTTCGTGACTCGTTGAGTATATAGCAAGTAACTCCGACCATTCGTGGATCGTTGAGTATAGCAAGTGACTCCGAACGTTTGTTCGTTGAGATTAGCATGTCCACTCCGAATTCTATTCGTCGAGTATAGCAAGTGACCCCGAACATTTGTTCGTTGAGATTAGCAAGTCAACTCCGAATTCTGTTCGTTGAGATTATCAAGTTAGTGCATAAGAACCTGATTAGCAAGTGGGTCAGGAGCACATAAAACCTGATTAGCAAGTAGGTCAGGAACAAAGCCCCGATTAGCAAGTTGGTTGGGAGCAAGCAAGAAAATTGGTTAGCAAGTTGGCCAATAGCAAGTTGATCATATCAAAGTCCAATTAGCAAGTAGGTTGGATAATTTGATCAAACTCAAGCAAGAAAAGTTAGACCTTTGTGGCAAGTTAGACCTCTGTGGCAAGTTAGACCTTCGTGGCGAATTGACCTGTGTGGCAAATCAAGAAAGAAGACCTTTGCTTCAAAGCAGCAAGGAACTTAGCAAAGTTAAAGCAAGTAACAAGCAAGAAAGAAATTGGGAAAGAAGCAATAACATCGGTTGACAACAATGCAAGTGAAATTTAATAAGATGTCAACAACAACAATGAAGAAAGTTATGGCTACTATGAAGCAAGAAGAAAGCAAAGAACAAGAAAGACTCCATTCGCATGCATGAAGAAGAGATCAACCACACTATGGAGCAAGAAAGGATAAATCAAAATTAGGGGGGAGAATGTTGGAAATAATATTTGATTATCCTAAGTTAGATTATTTAGAATGTATTATTGTTGTATAACCTATAGTTGTGGCGGTTATGGTGGTTAAACTGAACCATTGTGTCGGTTCACTAAAGGGTGTCATACCCCTTCACCACATATAAATAGCCCCATACCCTTTCATTTGTTTTTGGATGATTCAATTATAATATAGCATGTTTCCGTAAATTCTCTCTATTAAATCTCAACATTTTTGTGGTTTGGAGGAACGTGCGTTTAAAGCTTCTTCTTCCATTGAATCTCTTCTGGTCTAGGATACTGCTGATTGGTTCCAATTAAACCTTTTTCGTACTCATAGTGCAAAGGATGAGCACAGTGAGTGGGTGTTAGAGGCGCCCTTCTTTCCCACTAGTTTGTGGACTCTGAAAGAATGCCAAAGAAATTCATTGCCTTTGTCAATACATTCTCTGAGTTGTTGGTTTTCTTCTCTGTACTCCACAAGCTCTCTTTCATTGTTGGTGTTAGCAATCTACAGTTCTTGGTTTCTTGTTTCAACATCTGTCAAACTCCTCATAGTTTCTTGATTTTATTGCTGAAGTTGTTGGTTTGACACCTGCAGTTGCTTGTTGATTTGAATCATCTGAACTAACTTCTCCAACATCTGTCTTTCATTTTCTTTGATCACAGCCATTTTGCTTCTCAAACTGCATTCTCTTGAGCTTGAGCATGCATGAATGCAACAACTTCATTCATTTGACTTTGAAACTGAGCGCTTAGAATTGTAGAACCAGTTGTTGAGCTTGGTTGTGAAGCTGAGGCTGGTCTATTCATCTCTGCTCGAAGATTCTTTATAATATCACTAACGGATTGAGAAGTAAGAGCTTGTGAAGGCAATCGTGTTGTCGCTACTTCAATAACTGAGATTGAATCGATGAAGATTACTGAAGCAGGCATTAGCCGAGTCACACTATTAGACATAGCTGCTCTAGTGGTTGCGGCTTTTGTTGGTTTGTTGTTGTTTTGTTGTCGTTGTTTCTGTTGAAAGCATATCATAAAGATGACCCAACTTTTGTCTTTTCTTAGTCTTTTCTCCGGCTGGCTGAAATTTTCTTTTCAATCAGTACTCTCGTCCTTTTCACCATCTCCTTCATTTCCCTTCTCAGTTTCATCTTTGGCCAACCCATCACCTGTTTCCGTCTCAAGTACACGAGCTTTACCTTTTCCAGCATATGATAAACCAAGTTTAGATGTGGCAACGTGATCAGTGTGGATACCAATGGTTTCTGGTTCAAACATATCATCATGATCTGTTGTTGTTTCAGCTTCATCAGGATCACCCCCAATATTGTTTCCTTCTTTGAATGTTCTTCTTTGCAAAAGTAAGTTATCTTTCAAATCACTCTTCTCGATTTGCCATTTGTTTCCCCTTGGTGTATTGTACCTCGGGTTCACTAGATGCCCAAACAATCGTCTGTTGCTCGAACGTTGATCAATTGGTTCTCCTTTGAAGGTCTTCATTCGGTCTAGAACAACTTCTCTCATGTGATCCAGAGCAATGATTTCAAGAGTGTCTCTGGGAATACCGGGAGCCTATTGATCAATCACCATTTGCAGGAATCTAGGATATAATAGGAATTGAGTATCTATTGAACGAGACGTAACCATTTTCTTTAAATGATGGAATATCATCCCAGAGAAGTTGAACGGCTTATTCAACATAAGAGCAACCATAGTCCATGCAATTGTTTCTCTAAGTTCATCAAATCCTCCTCTCCTCGGACCCAAACATTGCATCACCAGCTGTATAAGATACTTGAACTTAGCACAGACACGTGCCTTGTTCAGCATACTTTCCTACAGCTAATGATGATTTGATTTGATTAGTATCGGTAGTAAACGTAAATGGTATGTTTTGATTATTTCATTTGACCTGACAACTAAAGAATTCAGAGAAGTAAATCTCGCGGAGTGTTTAGCAAGTCGACATGGTCTTTCTTTAAAGTCAAATGAGGTTAGTACCAATAATGTATGTTATGTTAGAGCATTTATGATGGTGGTCAAAGTGCACTAACCAAACATGCTATATCATTCAAAGTCTTAATCATTTCAAACACACTTTTTCCTAAAACAATAAATCACACCAAAGCTCTACACCACACCTCAATTTCACACAAAAAAGAATACTTTTTATTGAATGTGAGAGAGTGATCCCCACTTAACCAAACCGGACGCGTCTTGTGTGACAAATCGGGTGACCCAAGTCAAACTCCTCCAATGGTTGCTTGCGCCCGTTGAGTGGGTTTGGCAGAGCAAACTTGAGCAAACTACACAATTGGAGATGCTCTTATTAATATAAATTTGCTTTATTTTTTTATACAACATTTTTTTTCTTTTAACTCTTAGTACCACATAAGCAAGTTGCACTTGTAAGATACACAATGCAAAACAAATAAAATCGTGAGAAAGATACTAAAAACATAATATATCACCAAATATAACACAGCGGGTCACAAAATATAATACAACGTCAATAAATATGACACAATGCTCAGTAAATAAAACACAATGAATCGCAAAAATAACACAATAAAGAAAATAAAAAAAAGAAACGATGACACATGTAACACAAATTTTAAAAACTACAAGCTAAAAATCTTATCGTAGGGTCAAATGAGATGGTTTCAATGCCCCGCATAAATGAGTTCAATCAGAGTTCGTTTGATAACCTTTCTTCGACTTCCTATTTTTCTTACACTATGTATTGATCCTAACCCACCAAAACATTAATGTTAAGTGCCTTTAACTAACAAAAAATGTAAATAAAATGCTTGGAACAATTTTTTGAAATTGTATATACACCCCAACGAGTTTCGATATAAATAAGAAACAAAAGCATAAAAAATTTACACAATTTACATGCACCCACATCTCCCCTATCGGCCTACCATCGTCTCCCATAAACCCTAGAAACCCTACATCTTCAAACTTCGAAATCAAATAAAATCAAGATGTCAGACCACATGCCGGTGGAAATCCAAGTGGAAATCATGAAAAGGCTTCCTATCAAATCATTAATTCGATTCCGATGCGTCTCCAAAACATGCAAGTCTTTAATCGAGAGCTCTCACTTTATTATTGCTCATTATTATTCTAGCCTTCCACACACACAGCCGCTACATCTGTTTACAAGTCATGATAAGTTAGAGCAAGAATGTTTTTCAGTAGTTCCTGTTGATGATGATCCTTTTCCTCCAGTGTTGTTTGACATGATTTATTATTATCCTGAAATAATAGGCTGCTCTCACGGCTTGTTGTGTTTGTATGGTATTTATAAGCGCCCTCGTGATGGTCCGGATACCTGGATGGCTGTTATATGGAATCTTTCCATTAAGAAAGCTTTTGCTGTTGTTATGCCTGATGTGGTATATGATTGGCATGAACACACTCTAGGTTTTGGTGTGTCTCGTGAGACTGCTGACGTTAAGATCGTCAGAATTACGCCTGAAGTTGAGGTTTTTACATTAAGCACGGGGACATGGAGGAGTTCATATGGAAAGCTCCCCCGTAAGTCAATTGGATTTTATAGGTCGCAGGTAGTTATAGATGGGTTTCTTTATTGGCTTGCCAATGATGATTTGATTTGTACGGATAGTAAACGTAATTGGTATGTTCTGATTATTTCATTTGACCTGACAACTGAAGAATTCAGAGAAGTAAATCTCCCGGGTTGTTTAGCAAGCAAGCATGGTCGTTCTTTGATCGTGTCTAAGCTAAGAGAGTCTCTTGTTGTTATTGAACAAGGTACTATTGAGGCCAATAATATATGGATGATGGAGGATGGTGCGTTCACAAAGCTATACACTGTAAACACGCAGGAATATGTAACAGGAATTATGTACAATGGTGAACCAATAATTCAAGTTAATGGACCTTGTGATGGACATCGTTATTATTATTCAGTGGCTGTGTATGAGCCCTCTTCAAAATTGATCAAGAATCTTGGGATTAGTGGTAATTGGATTGATGCTAGTTCTCTATTATATTTGTATCCCTACATGGAAACTCTACTTCTGCTTGATCAGCCAGATTTCATTATTTATGACCAAGGCAGACGCTACGTTCCAAACGAGGGAGCTAAAATTCTTAAAGAACAGAATGCTTTTAAAGCATACCAGCAAGGTATAGATATTTTTTAACTTCATTTTGTTTATCTTTGATATTGCCAAATTTAAGCCTTTGTAATTTTATTAAGCTAGGCAAAAAGTTAGGAGGTCAAATAAATAAAAATTGTATAAAAACAATATTTCAGTTGATAAAAGATATAAAAAAGCATAGTATATATTTTTGACATGTCTTGTCTAATGACCTAATATTGTTGTTTCTTACGATTATGTTGTTATTTAGTATCATCTATGTCCACTGTGTGTTTATCATGACTTATAGCAAAACTCCCAGACAAGATGATCTTTGTTCTTTGGAGTACATAATTATTGATCTTAATTGGTCTTTACTGATGATTCTATTATTATTATTGTTATTCCTAACATGCTTAATTGCTTTTGATAAATGTTATGATAGGCTCAAGAAAGACACTGAAGTTGTGGATGTTTTGCAAGGTATGCATTCAGTAACAACTACCAATAGAGGCTGCAAAATGGGTGTTTTGGTTGGGTCAAAACTCTAGTGTAGGTAAAAAAAGGAAAAAAGTTTTGAAAAAAGCATTCGATTTTGATATTGAACTAAGATTACGAGTATAACTCTTTTGTAGACTTTATCCTCTAATTCAGACTGAAACAAGTCATACAACCGCTAATGCGTTGAACAAAAAAGAACATGGATGACCCAAATGTGCTAATTTGGTGTTGTAGATTATATAAGGGGTGTTTTGATGCCTCCTAAATGTAACTACATATACTTTTAAATGATTTTATTTGATAATAATCACCATAATGTCTTTCTCTAATGTTGTCACAGGAGAAAATAATTAAAGTTTACAGACGCGGTTGATAAGCTCTGCACTTCTGCATCCTGTGTGTTTGCAACATAGATAGCATCTCAACTCTCTGCTTAACTGGAATCCAACTGTTGACATCCACTCATGTGTGGGTTCTTGTGTTGGTTGAAATGAGAGCATTGCTTCTGTAGACTCTAATATGAATAATTAAGATAGTTTGTATTCTTCACCTATTAAGACCGATAAAATGATGCATGTCTTTCTTTGTAGTTTTCGTTACTATACCATTGGTTTCTTTTTTAGTTATGTCAAGTTGTTATCTACAAGGCACAAGAATAGGGTCACACTTGAGACAATCTAATTTTAAAATGGGCATAAAAAAGCATAAAAGAAAACATATTATAGGGAGAGATTATGTTATTTTCATATGACTACCCTTTGATTTTATAAATATACATATAACTTAACTCTAGTGTTGAGTTGGGGTTTTCACCGGAAGTGGTCTCTCTGTACAGCAGACTTATCAACAATACTACCAATATTAACAACACCCTGCTCAGCAAATCCCGCATGTCACATCACAACAACAGTCTCTGTAAGTGCAGCCGCTATCTGGGTGTTTGCTGTCACGTATCCACCACCAAATCATAATATGCATCAGAATATACACAACAGCCTCAGGCGTTTCCACCTTGCTAACGCAACAACTTTCTCTTGGTTTCGTTAAACTGGGGAATGCATCCGCCTCAAACTTATTAGGGAAGACCTGCTATCTTGAACAGGGAGGTCAGTCACACCAATATTCCCAATCTTCTGGTTTAGCTTATCACTGATTATCAGAAAAATGTGGCCAAATTGTTGGAATATCTGGAAAAGAAGGTTATTGAACGAGAAATTAATGTATGTTATGTTGGATTTGTTTACCATCCGAGTCTTTAAGCTGCTAAGAAGTGTATAAAAATATCCATTAATAAAGATTCTTGTGCCTAGGAGAGCATCTACGCCTGGACAATATGTTAACTTGTACATGGCTATCCACACTTATTTGTCACACCCAGATGCTTTTTGTATGGTTTACGCTCGTTTTGTATTTATGGATAGATGCTGCTTTGTAATTCAACTGAAGAATGTGAAAGCGAGGAGCGTACATGGGCGAACTTTGTTTAGCTAATCACTAATGTAATGAGATGCGTATTTGATATTTAGTGGCAAATCCATCCCACTTTTATGGGTTTCCAGGAACTCATCCAGCTTGAAAAAATGAATTAGTGAGAACCCAAATGTGCTAATCGGGCGACCCAAGTCAAACTCCTCCAATGGTTGCTTCTGTTCGTTGAGTGGGTTTGGCAGAGCAAACTTGAGCAAATTACACAATTGGAGATGCTCTTAGTAATATAAATTTGCTTTAATTTTTTTATACACCATTATTTTGTTTTAACTCTTAGTACCACATAAGCAAGTTGCACTTGCAAGATACACAATGTAAAATAAATAAAGTCATGAGAAAGATACTAAAAACACAATACATTACGAAATATAACACAGCGGGTCACAAAATATAACACGTCAATAAATATAACACAATGCTCAGGAAATAAAACACAATGAATCGCAAAAAATAACACAATAAAGAAAATAAGAAAAAGACACGATGACACATAAAGACACAATAATGTAACACAAATTATAAAAACTACAAGCTACAAATCTTATCATAGTGTCCGATGAGATGGTTTCAATGCCACATAAATGAGTTTAATCAGATTCCGTTTGATAACCTTCCTACGACTTTCTATTTTTCATACACTGTGTATTTATCCTAACCCATCAAACTATTAATGTTATGTGTTTTCAGTAAAAAAAAAAAATATGTAACTAAAATGCTTGGAACAATTTTTTGAAATTGTATGTACGCCCCTAACAAGTTTCCATATAAATTAGAAATAAAAGCATAAAAAATTTACACGACTTACATGAACCCACATCTCCTCTATCATCATCTCCCATAAACCCTAGAAAGCCTACATCTTCAAACTTCGAAATCAAATAAAAATCAAGATGTCAGACCACATGCCGGTGGAAATCCAAGTGGAAATCATGAAAAGGCTTCCTATCAAATCATTAATTCGATTCCGATGCGTCTCCAAAACATGCAAGTCTCTAATCCAGAGCTCTCACTTTATTATTGCTCATTATTATTCTAGCCTTCCACACACACAACCGCTACATCTGTTTACAAGTCATGATAAGTTAGCTAGAGCAAGAATGTTTTTCAGTAGTTCCTGTTGATGATGATCCTTTTCCTCCAGTGTTGTTTGACAAGATTTATTATTATCCTCAAATAATAGGCTGCTCTCACGGCTTGTTGTGTTTGTATGGTATTTATAAGCACCATTTTGACGGTCCGGATACCTGGATGGCTGTTATATGGAATCTTTCCATTAAGAAAGCTTTTGCTGTTGTTATGCCTGATGTGGTATATGATTGGCATGAACACACTCTAGGTTTTGGTGTTTCTCGTGAGACTTCTGACGTTAAGATCGTCAGAATTACGCCTGAAGTTGAGGTTTTTACATTAAGCACGGGGACATGGAGGAGTTCATATGGAAAGCTCCCCCGTAAGTCAATTGGATTTTATAGGTCGCAGGTAGTTGTAGATGGGTTTCTTTATTGGCTTGCCAATGATGATTTGATTTGTACGGATAGTAAACGTAATTGGTATGTTCTGATTATTTCATTTGACCTGACAACTGAAGAATTCAGAGAAGTAAAACTCCCGGATTGTTTAGCAAGCAAGCATGGTCGTTCTTTGATCGTGTCTAAGCTAAGAGAGTCTCTTGTTGTTATTGAACAAGGTACTATTGAGGCCAATAATATATGGATGATGGAGGATGGTGCGTTCACAAAGCTATTCACTGTAAACACGCAGGAATATGTAACAGGAATTATGTACAATGGTGAACCAATAATTCAAGTTAATGGACCTTGTGATGGACATCGTTATTATTATTCAGTGGCTGTGTATGAGCCCTCTTCAAAATTGATCAAGAATCTAGGGATTAGTGGTAATTGGATTGATGCTAGTTCTCTATTATATTTGTATCCCTACATGGAAACTCTACTTCTGCTTGATCAGCCAGATTTCATTATTTATGACCAAGGCAGACGCTACGTTCCAAACGAGGGAGCTAAAATTCTTAAAGAACAGAACGATTTCAAAGCATACCAGCAAGGTATAGATATTTTTTAACTTCGTTTGGCTTATCTTTGATATTGCCAAATTTAAGCTTTTGTAATTTTATTAAGCTAGGCAAAAAGTTAGGAGGTCAAATATATAAAAATTGTACAAAAACAATATTTCAGTTGATAAAAGATATAAAAAAGCAGTCTTGTCTAATGACCTGATATGGTTGTTTCTTATGATTATGTCCACTGTGTGTTTATCATGACTTATAGCAAAACTCCCAGACAAGATGATCTTTGTTCTTTGGAGTACATAATTATTGATCTCAATTGGTTTTTACTGATGATTCTATTATTTTTTTTATTCCTAACATGCTTAATTACTTTTGATTACTGTTATGACAGGCTCAAGAAAGACACTGAAGTTGTGGATGTTTTCCAAGGTATGCATTCTGTAACAACTACCAATAGAGGCTGCAAAATGGGTGTTTTAATTTGGTTGGGTCAAAACTCTAGTGTAGGTAAAAAAAGGAAAAAAGTTTTGAAAAAAGCATTCGATTTTGATATTGAACTAAGATTATGAGTATAACTCTTTTGTAGACTTTATCCTCTAATTCAGACTGAAACAAGTCATACAACCGCTAATGCGTTGAACAAACAAGAACATGGATGACCCAAATGTGCTAATTTGGTGTTGTAGATGATATAAGGGGTGTTTTGATGCCTCCAAAATGTAACTACATATACTTTTAAATGATTTTATTTGATAATAATCACCTTAATGTCTTTCTCTAATGTTGTCACAGGAGAAAATAATTAAAGTTTACAGACGCGGTTGATAAGCTCTGCGCTTCTGCATCCTGTGTGTTTGCAACATAGATAGCATCTCAACTCTCTGCTTAACTGGAATCCAACTGTTGACATCCACTCATGTGTGGGTTCTTGTGTTGGTTGAAATGAGAGCATTGCTTCTGTAGACTCTAGTATGAATAATTAAGATAGTTTGTATTCTTCACCTATTAAGACCGATAAAATGATGCATGTCTTTCTTTGTAGTTTTCGTTACTATACCATTGGTTTCTTTTTTAGTTATGTCTAGTTGTTATCTACAAGGCACAAGAATAGGGTCACACTTGAGACAAACTAATTTTAAAATGGGCATAAAAAAACATAAAAGAAAACATATTATAGGGAGAGATTATATTAATTTCATATGACTACCCTTTGATTTTATAAATATACATATAACTTAACTCTAGTGTTGAGTTGGGGTTTTCACCGGAAGTGGTCTCTCTGTACAGCAGACTTATCAACAATACTACCAATATTAACAGCACCCTGCTCAGCAAATCCCGCATGTCTCATCACAACAACATTCTCTGTAAGTGCAGCCGCTATCTGGGTGTTTGCTGTCACGTATCCACCACCAAATCATCATATGCATCAGAATATACACAACAGCCTCAGGCGTTTCCACCTTGCTAACGCAACAACTTTCTCTTGGTTTTGTTAAACTGGGGAATGCATCCGCCTCAAACTTATTAGGGAAGACCTGCTATCTTGAACAGGGAGGTCAGTCACACCAATATTCCCAATCTTCTGGTTCAGCTTATCACTGATTATCAGAAAAATGTGGCCAAATTGTTGGAATATCTGGAAAAGAAGGTTATTGAACGAGAAATTAATGTATGTTATGTTGGATTTGTTTACCATCCGAGTCTTTAAGCTGCTAAGCAGTGTATAAAAATATCCATTAATAAAGATTCTTGTGCCTAGGAGAGCATCTACGCCTGGACAATATGTTAACATGTACATGGCTATCCACACTTATTTGTCACACCCCAATGCTTTTTGTATGGTTTACGCTCGTTCTGTATTTTTGGATAGATGCTGCTTTGTAATTCAACTGAAGAATGTGAAAGCAAGGAGCGTACATGGGCGAACTTTGTTTAGCTATACACTAATGTAATGAGATGCTTATTTGATATTTAGTGGCACATCCATCCCACTTTTATGGGTTTCCAGGAACTCATTCAGCTTGAAAAAACGAATTAGTGAGAACCCAAATGTGCTAATCGGGCGACCCAAGTCAAACTCCTCCAATGGTTGCTTCTGTTCGTTGAGTGGGTTTGGCAGAGCAAACTTGAGCAAATTACACAATTGGAGATGCTCTTAGTAATATAAATTTGCTTTAATTTTTTTATACACCATTATTTTGTTTTAACTCTTAGTACCACATAAGCAAGTTGCACTTGCAAGATACACAATGTAAAATAAATAAAATCATGAGAAATATACTAAAAACACAATACATTACGAAATATAACACAGCAGATCACAAAATATAACACAACGTCAATAAATATAACACAATGCTCAGGAAATAAAACACAATGAATCGCAAAAAATAACACAATAAAGAAAATAAGAAAAAGACACGATGACACATAAAGACACAATAATGTAACACAAATTCTAAAAACTACAAGCTAAAAATCTTATCGTAGTGTCCGATGAGATGGATTCAATGCCACATAAATGAGTTCAATCAGATTCCGTTTGATAACCTTCCTACGACTTTCTATTTTTCTTACACTGTGTATTTATCCTTTTTTTTAACCGAAACTTTCATTAACAAACGGCTAATCCCCAAACCGGGGGTCGCCAAAACTAATTACACATATACAAAGGATCTCTAACCCAATCTGTCCAATCGATACAATTAAATTTCGACCTATGCTTCAACCAAAAAACGAGATACATTTGACCTCTGCCACAATCTCTCTCACTTGTTTTGAGATTTGTTGAAACACTTTTGCATTCCGAGCCTTCCAAAGTGTCCAAACCGTCACCATAACTATACCTCTAACGATTTTCTTTCTCCACTTTCCACCGTGCACATTCCTATATAGCTGCATTAAGTCATCGAAATCATAAACAAAAAACGGATCTACTTTGCACCACTTACAGATGAAGCTCCAAACACCATATGCATAACCGCACCCTACAAAAAGGTGGTTGATATCTTCATACATGACTTCACATAGAGGACAAACCTTATCTATAATATGAATTCGTCTTTTAGATAGAGCTCCCCTAGTCGGAAGTCTGTCAAACTCGGCTCTCCAAGACACCATATTAACCATGATTTGTATCCAATCTTCCCATCTCATACTATGCACCCGATGCACATCCCTCTGGTTGCGCAGAACAGTTTTAAGGCTGGCCACAGAGAAAATGCCACTCGAGTCAGCCTCCCAAACCCACTTATACTCCCTATTAGTCCCCGAGAAGCCCTGCAACATAACCCCCAAGTCTTGATACTCGGAGATCTCCTCCACAGTAGATATATCTCTACGCCATTCACTCGAAAAGACCCAGACATTAACACTTTTTTTTTATACGATCAGCGACAGTGCACCTTTTGTTTTTCTCCAAATTAAAAAGACACGACCACCTTGTTTTTAAGTCAACAGATCCCCACCAAATATCATTCCTCACCTTGGACCCTGTTCCCACAGTATAGCGGATAAAATGTTGCAGTATATTGTCTTGGATCTTATATCCCTCCAGCCACGATGCAATAGACTTCCAACAACCGGTGTAACACCTCTTTATAGGAAGGAAAGACCATAAACCTCTGCCCCCATGAATCATGATCACTACTCTCCGCCAAAGAGCCTCCTGTTCCACAGTGAATCGCCAGCCCCATTTAGCAATCAAAGCCACATTAACATCTATCAATTTTGCAATTCCCAAGCCCCCATCCTTTTTAGACGTGGTCACCACCTCCCATGAGACCCAATGAATCTTTTTTATATCTTCTGATCCACTCCATAAAAAGTTCTTCATCAATCTTTCTAATGTCTCTATCACTTTAGCCGGCGCTTTGTATAGCGACAAATAATAAATAGGCAAACTAGACAACACCGATTTAATAAGCGTTAATCTACCCCCTATAGAAAGAGTTTTGGCTTTCCATAAGGATAGCCTATCTTTAACTGTCTCAACCACTGAACTCCAATGTGATACCCTATTCATATTTGCACCAACCCGAATTCCCAAATAGTCAAACGGGATACTACCCACTCGACATCCAAAAATATTCGCCATATCTTCAACCTCCCCTTCATTAACGCCAATACCAAATATGTGTGACTTGTGTAAATTAATATTCAATCCGGAGCACATATGAAAAATGCGAAGGATTCTAACAATCTTCTCAACATTATCTCTAGACCAAACCCCCATAAGTAATGCGTCATCAGCGTAAAAGAGATGAGAAAGAGACTTCTCACCATTACCAAACCGCATACCAATGAATTCCCCCCCCCCCCCAAGTCCACCGCTTTTTCTATCATACAATGAAGAGCCTCCATGACAATAAGAAAAAGAAACAGAGATAACGGGTCCCCTTGACGAACCCCTTTCTCGCAATGAAACTCAAAGGTAGGGGACCCATTGACTAAGACCGCCGATCTTGCCGATTCTAGCACCCCTTTCACCCACATACACCATCTCGCAGGAAAGCCCATTCGGTCCAAGATAGATAACAAAAACACCCAGTGGGAAAATGACCAATATAGCCCGTTGACCGGGCCATTTGCACAAATGAACCTTGCACCCGTCTTAGGAGAGACGGGACACGGCTCCCAATGAGCCTGAACCGTCTCCCAAGGGGGCTTCCCGTTTCAGCCAACAGACGACCGCCACGTGGCGTTGTTGATCCCGAGGCTGAACCGTCTCTCTCCCCAGACGGTTCACACTTCCCCATGCCGTCTCTAGCCGTCTCGGGAACCGTCTGAACCGTCTGAAAATTGTATATAAATACCGGATTTCATTTAACAAAATTTGCACCAACCACCCTCTCCAAACCTTTCATCTTCCAAAATGTTTTTTGGTTTGCCAACCGAAGCCTACCGGCTTACGAAAATAATGTCCGATTACTTGGATTGTTGTTTCATCTGCGTACGACTACTTGGATTGTTGTTGCATCTGCGCGTGGGTTAACCCGTGTAATTTGCATCTACAATGTGGTAGTCTATTTTATTTGCAAGAAGAGTTCTTTGTCTATGTAGCGCACATACACCATTCAAACAAAGTTCTTAGTTCTTAGCAAGTAAATTTAGGAAGTTTGTTGTAATAGTATAGTTTGGGAAGTTTGTTGTAATAGTATAGTTTGTTTATTGTTATTGTAATAGTATAGTTTGTTTATTGTTGTTGTAATAATATTGTTATTGTAATATTAACGAAATATTTACTTTTATATAAAAAAACACTAAAAAAAACATAAATAAACATTAATAAAAAAACATAAAAAACATAAATAAAATTCGATTACAAATAAACTAATTAAGATAATCCCTCATCATTTGCCAGGCGGACAAATGTTTAAATTCTTTGCCCTCCCCGTTTTTATACTGTCTTTTGGAGTGTCGAATTGACGTGTCTTCGGGAAAGCCATGGGGTACCAACTGAAGTGTCGCGTTGTGGTACCCGTTGAAGATTTGACATTTCGTTGTCAAATCATTCAATTTCCGGCTAAGTGAGTCCGTTGTCCGGTCAGACCCTCCAACCAGCCGGTTATACTCGTGTTGGATACGAAACCATTTGTTCGTTTGGTGGGTGCTCTCTTCAACGTGGCGCCAAGCTGATACAAGTGCAATCTCTTGTTCTTCTGTCCATCTTTGGGGTGCCATTTCTGTTAGACGGTGGTGGTGGACGGTGTGGTTGTGTGGTGGTGCTGCTACTGTTAGACGGTGGTGGTGGTGGTTTGGATAGTGCTGCTACTGTTAGACGGTGGTGGTGGTTTGGATGTTCTGACGGGAGACGGGAGACGGTATTTATAGGTGGTGACCTGGACAACCGAAGCGTCGGTCGAACCATCGGGACTCACCGAAGACGACGTCTCGGGAGACGGCGAGTCACCATTGTAAAATGTGACCCGGCTTCAGACGGTTCCCGAAAGACCCGAAAGCCGGTTCCCGAAACACTTTGAGCCGGTTCAGACGGTTCCCAAGACGGCTTGAGACGGCAGGGACAGCCTCGGGATCAACAACGCCACGTGGCGGTCGTCTGTTGGCTGAAACGGGAAGCCCCCTTGGGAGACGGTTCAGGCTCATTGGGAGCCGTGTCCCGTCTCTCCTAAGACGGGTGCAAGGTTCATTTGTGCAAATGGCCCGGTCAACGGGCTATATTGGTCATTTTCCCTGACATTATCGTATGCTTTCTCGAAGTCAATCTTCAACATAAAGACCTGTCTCCCCGTCTTCTTAGCCCACCCAATCATTTCATTAATCATGAGAGGACCATCAAGAATAAACTGTCCTTTAAGAAAAGCCGTTTGAGTCTCCGAAATAACATGGCCCATCACCTCCTTAATTCGCGAAGTGAAAACTTTTGATATCACCTTGCTGATAACACCAATCAAATTAATAGGTCTATAATCTTTAAGACCCACTAGCGTTTTAGACTTCGGAATAAGAGTAATAAAAGACGAGCTGCACCCGTTGCTGATGACACCCGAATCATAAAAGTGATAAAGAAGATTTATAAAATCCTCCTCTAACACTTCCCAAAAAAACTTAATAAACCAAAAATTAAAACCGTCAGGCCCCGGGGCTATATCAGAACCGCAATCAAAAACCGCATCCCGAATCTCCTCCCTAGAAAACCTCTTGATCAACTTTTCTCCACTACTCTGCTGAAGTTTCTTAATGTTATCACAAATAAGCTCCGGCCGTCTTTTAAACGAATCAGCAAAGTGGCTACGAAAAAATATCAAAACCTCCTTTTTCACAAGAGAAGGTTTAGAAATCCAAATATCATCAATTAGCAAACCGGGAATATTATTTGAAGTCTTCCTCCCATTAATAACCCCATGAAAGAAAGCTGAATTTTCATCTCCATCTATAGCCCATCTCACCCTTGATTTTTGTTGCAAATCCTTGTTTCCGTTCAGATTCATAGTATCCACTTCTTTTTGACACTCTTCCAATACCCACACCTCTTCCTCTTCTAAATCTCTAACTTCCAAAATCTGTTCAATTTTTTCTATTTCAGTGTGTATTTATCCTAACCCATCAAAAAATTAATGTTATGTGTTTTTTAGTAAAAAAAATATGTAAATAAAATGCTTGGAACAATTTTTTGAAATTGTATGTACGCCCCCAACAAGTTTCCATATAAATTAGAAATAAAAGCGTAAAAAATTTACACGATTTACATGCACCCACATCTCCTCTATTAACCTATCGTCGTCTCCCATAAACCCTAGAAAACCTACATCTTCAAACTTGGAAATCAAATAAAAATCAAGATGTTAGACAACATACCGGTGGAAATCCAAGTGGAAATCATGAAAAGGCTTCCTATCAAATCATTAATTCGATTCCGATGCGTCTCCAAAACATGCAAGTCTCTAATCCAGAGCTCTCACTTTATTATTGCTCATTATTATTCTAGCCTTCCACACACGCAACCGCTACATCTATTTGCATGTTATGATAAGTTAGAGCAAGAATGTTTTTCAGTAGTTCCTGTTGATGATGACCCTTTTCCTTCAGTGTTGTTTGACATGCTTAAAAATTATCATACAATAATAGGCTGCTCTCACGGCTTGTTGTGTTTGTTCGGTATGTATGAGCGCCCTCGTGGTGGTCCAGATACCGGGATTGCTGTTATATGGAATCTTTCAATTAGAAAAGCTTTTGCTGTTGTTATGCCTGATGTGGTATATGCTTGGCATGAACACGTTGTAGGTTTTGGTGTTTCCCGTGAGACTGCTGACCTTAAGATCGTCAGAATTACGCCTGTTAGGTTGCGGACAGACCTTCCGGAAGTTGAGGTTTTTACATTAAGCACAGGGGCGTGGAGGAGTTCACATGGAAAGCTCCCTCGTAAATCAATTGGATTTTACAGGTCGCAGGTAGTTATAGATGGGTTTCTTTATTGGCTTGCTTTTGATGATTTGATTCATATGGAGAGTAAACGTAAGTGGTATGTTCTGATTATTTCGTTTGACCTGACAACCGAAGAATTCAGAGAAGTAAATCTCCCGGATTGTTTAGCAAGCCAGCATGGTCTTTCTTTGATCGTGTCTAAGCTAAGGGAGTCGCTTGTTGTTATTGAAGAAGGTATTAAGGCCAGTAATATATGGATGATGGACGATGGTGGATTCACAAAGCTATACACTGTTAACACAAGAGTAAGGGGAATTATGAACAGCGGTGAACCAATAATTGAAGTTAGTGGACCTCGTGAAGGACATCGTTATTATTATTCAGTGGCTGTGTATGAGCCCTATTCAGAATTGATCAAGAATCTTGGGATTAGTGGTAATTCTCCGTTATCTTTGTATCCCTACATGGAAACTCTACTTCTGCTTGATCAGCCAGATTTCATTATTTATGACCAAGGCAGACGCCACGTTCCAAACGAGGGAGCTACAATTCTGAAAAAACAGAATGCTTTTAGAGCATACATGGAAGGTATAGATATTTCTTAACTTCGTTTTGTAATTTTATAAGCTAGGCAAAAAGTTAGGAGGTCAATTTATATAAAACGTGTATAAAAACAATTGAGGGTTGATTGAGATGGTGGTAACGAATAGTAGATGAAAGAGGATTATGATTCTTTTCAAGCAAAGATGAAAAAGTTGATTATAATCTCATCGACATTATCATCAAGAGTGGAAGCTAGCTACACAACAACCCAAAGATCAGATCTAGAACTACCTAAGGCTTAACCCCTGGAAGATAATTAATAATGATGATGCCATATGTTACTGTTCAATTAACTCAACTATAAATATGTTGATGATATTTCAATTGATAAAAGATATAATGAAGCATAGTATGTATTTGTGACATGTCTTGTCTAATGACCTAATATGGTTGTTTCTTATGATTATGTTGTTATTTAGTATCACCTATGTCCACTGTGTGTTTATCATGACTTATGGCAAAACACCCACATTAGATGATCTTTGTTCTTTGGAGTACATAATTATTGATCTCAATCGGTCTTTATTGACGATTCTATTATTATTGTTATTCCTAACTTGCTTAATAAATTTTTGATAAATGTTATTATAGGCTCAAGAAAGACACTGAAGTTGTGGATGTTTTGCAAGGTATGCATTATGTAACAACTACCAATAGAGGCTGCAAAATGGGTGTTTTGGTTGGGTCAAAACTCTAGTTTAGGTAAAGTAAAAAAAAAGGAAAATAAATCTACACATTATCGGGTCAAAATAGTTTTGAAAAAAGGCATTGAATTTTGATATTGAACTAAGATAATGACTAAAATTGTTCTGTAGACTGTATCCTTTAATTAAGAATGAAACAAGTCAAACAACCGCTAATGCGTTGAACAAAAAAACATGGATGACCCATATGAATGTGCTAATTTGGTGTTGTAGTTGATATAAGGGGTGTTTTGAGGCCTCTTAAATATACCTGCATATACTTTTAAATAATTTTATTTGATAATCACCTTAATGTCTTTCTCTAATGTTGTCACAGGAGAATATAATTAAAGTTTACAGACGCGGTTGATAAGCTCTGCGCTTTTGCATCCTGTGCGTTTGCAACATAGATAGCATCTCAACTCTCTCCTTAACTGGAATCCAACTGCTTGACATCCACTCATGTGTGGGTTCTTGTGTTGGTTGAAATGAGAGCATTGCTTCTGTTGACGCTAATATGAATAATTAAGATAGTTTGTATTCTTCACCTATTAAGACCGATAAAATGAGGCATGTCTTTCTTTGTAGTTTTGGTTACTATAGCATTGGTTTCTTTTTTAGTTATGTCTAGTTGTTATCTACAAGGCACAAAATAGGGGCACACCTGAGAAACTAATTTTAAAATGGCCATAGAAAAACTTAAAAGAAAACATATAGGTGGAGCTAATATTAAGTTCATATGACTGCCCTTTGATTTTAAAAATATACATATAACTTAATCTACTATCGAGTCGGGAATTACTGAAAGCAGCCTCTTAGTATCAGCAGGCTTATCAATGGGTAGGTCGCTAGTCCAACTAGCGACCTTAAAAAAGGATTTTTGAAGGTCGCCGATCCAAGGAGCAACCTTCTCACAAGATCGTTGGTGGAGTCCACCTTCAATGAAGGTCGCTGATCTGGTCCACGAGCTTCCTTGAATTCAATGTGAACTCGTGAATATTAAAAATCAACCTAATGAAAGCAAATTTGGAGATGCAAAACATAAATGGCATGCATATAAACTTCCTACCATCCTTTTTCAAATCCAAAACTAGCCAATCCAAATTACATATATGCCATGCAACGGCAGTACACATAAAAAAAATAGACTTCTTCACGCATAAAGTAAACCAGATGGGTTTGGACCAACTGGTTGTATAAAGTAAACCAGCTGAGAATGGCGCCCTACGATTGGTCCACGGGGCGCGTTGTGGTTGGTTGTCAGGGGCGGCGCCCTGCCACTGGTACACTTGGTGCATTGTGGTAGACTGAAGGGCTTCATTTTCTTCCTGCTGGCAGAGAGTGTCAGGCGGGTATCTTCCTCTAGTAGATAGGCTGAGGTGACGTCTAACACCTAGGAGATTGTGCAGCAAGTGGGGCTGGAGGGGAGCTGCACCTTGACCCCACAAGCTATTTATACTTCGCGGGTGGCCATCGCCAGATTTGGCGAGGCGCTGGCGCTGAGATATTGCACTTCACATATGTTATTCGCGCATTGCTTCGTCCGCTGAGAATTGATGTACCGCGGAGTTAGGTTATGGAAACGTCGTTGTGGGGTAGGGTGCTCCTGTGCGCCAGAATTGGTACCCTACCCCTTCAATTATTTATTTAGTGAACATGATTAGTATGGTGATTTTCTTTATTCTTGGGTATGAGTTTGTTGAAGGTCATTTCTGTTTTGGCTTTGTTAAAAGTCCTTTTTATTACGAGTTAAAAAGTTGTTTTTTCAAAAGTCACAAAAACCTAGGTTTTGAAACTGTTTTTAATTTTTTGAATATCAAATTACCAAACTTCTTGTTGGGTCAAAGATGATTGATAAACATTTCAACCTTAGTCTAATATCCTCCCTACATTTTTGTTAACTAAAACAAAGTACCGAAGAACTAAAGAGAAAGTACTAAAGAAGAAAAAAATTGAAATGAAAGTGTTGAAGATTAAATTGTCCTGAAGATGAACCCGACAAACATCTGAAGAACAACTTTGATGATTTACTCGTCAGAAGTTGTTTACTCTTCAACAGTTTCAACAGAAGCTTCCCACCGCCTTTGTACTTCAGGAGTTTGTTATTATATTAGTTTATATCTACTTTTAAAATATTTTTGTACAAGTTTCAATACTGCAGCCTGTTGTGGTATTATAATATTAGATTTATACTTCCCTTGTACGTTTACGTTTGTAGTTTTGTGTATAAATAGATGGTATTTAGTACGAAATTTCACTTTCTAATATATAAGAATCATTTAGCAAAATACAAGTGTTCTATCATTTACTAATTTGTTTTTTTTTTTTTTTTGAACGGCCAACAAATTGGAATCACTCACGGAACACTGGAGTATCATCGTGCCACCAGTGTTGCCACGCGATCATATTCCACCACCAAGTCACCAATTCAGGAGGAAACTCATAAATGAGAAAACCCCCTTTGTTAGATTCGAACCCTGGACCTCATGGCCCCTAAGTCTTATCTCACCACCAAGATACCACTAGGCTATAATGCCTTGGGTTTACTAATCTGTTTCTCATATACATTTGTTCTATTTCAGTTTATTAATTAAGAGGGAGCATTTACTGAATCTAAAAGTGAACTATAACTTGAGCAATTACTTTTTCCGCTGCATTTACTTCTTGTATTAATTGTTCATAAGAATCTGCTGAACATAGATCCTACACTTCTCAAATTTTTAAAAAATAACTTATTAACTTTTCTAATCACAAAAGTTAATTCAAACACTTTATTAAAAACTATTTTTGCAAAAATCATAATTCAATAAGCATTTAGAGTTGGTGAACAATCCCAAAACACCCTCTAAGCTCTAGATATTCATCCCAGCACTCACAATGGCACCAACTGTTGAACCAATGACATCTGTTGGCTTTCTGGTCAACTCGACTAAAAAACCAATCCCCTTCACACTGCCCATTATATTTCGTATTTTTTTTTAACGACCAACAAAAATTTTATTTCATAACCGGCTAGTGGGTGACTAGCCATTCACCAATGTACAGATTCACCACAATACATTAACACATCACCAGCCAAGCTTATACAAGTTAAAACCTCTCCAAACTCCCCAATCTAAGTTCTGAGCTTTCGAACGAGAACTAACCCATAGCAAACTTAAAGACTTAACAGCACCAACAGTATGTGAAAGCGAACACTGAACCTGATCGAAAACTAGGCTGTTTCTTGCTTTCCAGATGCACCAGAGTACAGTTAGACAAATCGCATGTATGACCTTCTTTTTCTTCAATGAACCGTCTTCATATAACTCCAAATCTAATACATCTCTGATACTAAATGCATAAAACGGCTTTAAGCGACACCAAAGAGTTACCTGCTGCCACACGGATTGACTATTGAGCAAAGCCACACTCAAGAAATAAGTGGTCGACCGTTTCCTGGAAATCGCCACATATAGGACATAGCGTCGACCCAAAATTTATGTTTCTTCTTGAAAGCGCTACCAAAGTCGGAATCCTCTGTAGATAAATTCTCCAAGCGAGCACCTCCACTTTCCTTGGCACCCATGTATTCCTCTTGCAAATGTAACCTGGTCTCGTGTATAAAAGTGATCGAAGTTCGTCCTTTAAACTGCTGACCGAGAATGAACCCAACCCGTTTAAAGCCCAAACCCAGCTGTCTTCCCTGTTAGATAACGAGACTGCCCCGATTAATGTCTGAAGTTGCTGCAGCTCCGCTAATTCAATGCCATAAAGTGTTTGTCGTCTCCATTTCCAGTTCCAAAACCCAACCCGAGACCCCACCCTATCTGCCACTGTGCACAACTTGTCCACCTCCAGGTTAAACAAGTATGGGAACAGAGACATAAGATGAGCAGACCCAACCCAGTTGTCAACCCAGAAACCGATGTCTAACCCCCCACCCAATTTCCCAACAATGAGCCGTTTGACATCCACCCCAAGCCTTGAAACTTCCTCCACCGATTTCCCTATGCCTTTCCATGGACCAGCTAACGAGAGCTTTAGAGGGATGTAACTCCAACCCCTAGAGCTACTATGGATAGATCAAATGACTTTCCACCACAGACAATTTCTCTCCGTCTTGAACCTCCACCACCACTTCGTTAATAAAGCTAAGTTAATCGTATAACAATTGGCGTTTGAGCCTCCACAATAAATGTTTTGACCCAATGCATTATACAGTGAACGTTTGATGCTCTTTAGAAGCTTCCATCAATGAAATTATGAGATGGAAACATGATACATAAATACATTAATATTATCAGTTTAGAAATGTAAATAAAACAACCATGTTTAATTAAGATATACTAGTGGGATTGCCCGCGTGTTGCGGCGGGTGTCACAACTCGTATCAGATTCAATTATACAATCGAGCACACTATATGCATGGAATGTTCAAATAATCTAATGTGTACTATTTAGGCAAGCTAACCTTATATTCCTCTAACCTTTAGGGCTCCATCTTAATACAAAAACAAATCCGAAATTAAATAAGACAACGATTGTAGCTCACATTAAGGCTAATATATAAAGATGCATGGATTTGTCATAGCGTATAATAAAACAAAAAAGCAAGCATTTGAGTATGAATGTGTGTTGTAAACATAAACAAATAAGCATTTATGGTGTTGTAGTCGAGCAAGGATAGGAATTTACCACCGTGCATTGTCGCGGTTTGCTTTTTCGGAATACAAACCTATTAGTCATAATTGCTTATATATTATCAAATTTGCATTAATCTAAGCTATTTCATTTGCTACAATGCATATTTCTTTTACAACTGGTATGTTTTTTTCAATATTTGCAACATTAATGTCTCGCCTGTGGGAGAGTTACTATGTGCACCATTTGTTCTTTGTGTCGGCTATGTCGTCACATGCAAAATGTAATCAAACAAACATTAGTATTGACCTTCTATGCTATATCATCTCCGTTAGACTTCTTAGGCTTGTTTGGCTTCTTTGACTTGTCAAGTCTACTGTCTAAACTATTTCTAGAAACTTCTGGAAGGTCAGACTGCAAGTCAAATAAATCTGTAGGACTAGTAATTTCAGTTTCAGATGGTTTCTTCTGATTCTCAACAGCTGGTGTCGGGTCTTTAGACCCGTTTGTGGACAATTTAGACTTCCCAAGTGCCGTATGGATTCGGGATAGAACACAAGGTTGCAATGGCCCCCACCCTTTAGCCACCATGGTTCATATTTGTTCTCGCAAAGCTCCCATATATGTTTCCCGTGTGAATGATCAACGACTTCATCTGATGTTCCCTGTATACAGCATGACCCGTTATTCAAAACACGTCGCATGTACCATTTTCTCTAATAAATAAAAAAAATCCTAGTGATTGATCTTACATGAATGACGAGAACATGGCAATTCACTAAACTGATCTTCCCGATATTCTTTATACATAAGTGGTCTGAAATCTGAATACTAAATATTTAATTTAAAATTTATCTAATGTATTGAGTAAAAATATTTAGGAGCTTTTAAACTTTTTACACTTTTGGACCCATTTCCTTTAAAGCTATCTGTTTTTTTCTACACATGTTTGGCCTATTAGAGATTTACCATAACCCTGATCCACCAATTAATAAGCAAATGAGTTGGATTTCCTCTCTAATTACTATTCATAATCATGTCAATGTCATACTATCTAGCGGTTATACATTGATTTGCTTACACATAAGTACCTGCAATTCACCAATACCCGGATATTCCCAACCATGTTTTGTAGGGTAAGAAGGGTAACGCAATTCTCCACAAGCACTTAAACCGATTTAAATCTTAGTAATGCTCCCATCCTGTAAGAATTCATCAAATTCAACCCGAAAGCTTCTCATATGGTCAAAGTATACCTGCAAATAGTATGCGCAAAACAACAACTATCAATTTTTATTTTATTAATGACACACTGGATAACTGGAACATGTATACACACACCATTTGTGATTAGCAAAATCTAATACCTCAACAGCAGTGCGGCCTCTCAAAACACGTTCCTTATCAATTCCCCAGCTAAGGCTTTCAGGGTTTTGCCTTCCATCTCTATCAGTCAAATAAATATCCGAATTTTCTTGGCCAATATCTCGTATCCATTTAGGCAACGGAATTGAACACCATCACCAACATTACCTCCACACTCATGAAACGACATTACAACCTGAACAATATTTAAGGAGATCAATACCATTCATATTGAATTTTGTCTAAAATAAAGCATTATGAATCAAGGTTAAAGCTTTCACTCTCTGGACACCCACGCCCCCATTTAAGATACATATCACTCTCCACACAATCCTAAATATCATATGGAATGGTCCACTAAAACATCCAAGTGATAGTCATCTTAAAAAAACCAAGACAAACAAAAACCATTTCTGACCCGTTAAGGATTTTTTTTCATGAAATCAGTGCCTAGAACCCACAAAAATGATGTATTATGCATTCCAACACGTTAATGATAATGTATGCTTTGAATCATGTCCATTTTATGCTTGAAACATGGTTAGAATCA
This sequence comes from Ambrosia artemisiifolia, assembly GCA_032199755.1. Taxonomy (NCBI): domain Eukaryota; kingdom Viridiplantae; phylum Streptophyta; class Magnoliopsida; order Asterales; family Asteraceae; genus Ambrosia; species Ambrosia artemisiifolia. The sequence goes on from CM063523.1 coordinate 46,519,973, forward strand.
TAATTATATATGAGGATATGCATAGATTTGAAGTTTCAATGCTGTCAGAAAATTATAGTAATTTTAACAGGCCATAGCTTGATCAAAACACAAGGTATTTGAATGATTTTTGATCCTATGATATAGCACTTTGAGTTTTACACTTTCCTACAAAATTTCATAAATTTTTAACATGTTTTGATACCTCAAAAGTGATCTGCAAGTAGAAGTATACAATCTGTCCAAAAAGTGTATTATCTTTTCAAAGCCACAACTCACAAACTATGATTCTTCATATGGAAAAACTTTAAGATACACAAGATATGATTCTTACAAGATTGGAACTTGATCAATTGTTTAAAATCGTCAAGAAAGGTGTAGAAAATAATGAATCTAATCTCTCAACGCATAAACAGCAAGAACATAAAGGATAACACAGAATATAGCGACAAAACGGTGACCAAAACTTTATTAGGTTACCCAAACCAGAAAACACCCACCAATACCCAAATAGTTTCAGTAAATCACTGAAACTAAAACAATACAAAGTCTGAGAGATCTGCTGATAATAATCAGCAGATCAATAACAAAGATACAAAGAAACAATACCAAAACACTTACAGACTACAAACCCTAATACAGTGTTTTGAGAGAAGGTAGGTGTGTGAGAGAGACGAGAGAAAATAAAAGAAAAATAAAATGATCTGATAATGAGTTCTCGAACTCTCTCCCGTCTTTTATACACAGGCTGAACCAACGAGCTGGGCCAGTAGAACTCTTGGGCTTGTACTCTCTTAACGGGCTCAACTTTAACCTGCCACTTTAACTCAAACCCAAACATAAGTCCAACAAACTTAAACCCAATCAACATTTGAATTACAATATTGATACATTTTAACACACCCCCATAATTCAAATGTTGAAGAAATCTATCATACCCAACTTTTTACACATATATTTATGCTGATCAACACTTAATCCCTTAGTGAAAATATCAGCCACTTGTTCACTTGAAACAACCTTTTCTGTTTTTATAACACCATTTGAAATTTTTTCTCTCAAAAAATGTAAATCTATTTCAAAATGTTTTGTTTTTTCATGAAACACTGGATTAGCTGCTATAGCAATAGCAGCTTTACTGTCACTATACAAAGTAACTGGTAAGTCAACTTTAACATTCAACTCTCCTAACAGATTCTTAAGCCAAATAATCTCACAAGAAGTAGTACACAGTGCACGATATTCAGCTTCAGCTGAAGACCTTGACACTGTGTTTTGCTTCTTACTTTTCCAGGAGATTAAAGATTCTCCAAGGAAAATACAGAATCCAGTTACAGATTTTCTAGTGACCAGGCACTTGGCCCAATCAGCATCAGCAAAACCACAAAGATTAAGGTTCACAGATTTCCTAAACAACAACCCTTTACCAGGAGACATCTTAAGATATCTCAGAAGCCTCAAAGCAATTTGAAGGTGCAACTTAGTAGGTTTATGCATAAATTGACTTAGGAACTGAACAGCATAGCTGATATCAGGCCTAGTCAAGGACAGATATATCAGTTTTCCTATAAGCTTTTGATAACCAGAAACATTTTCCAGCAATGTTTCTGATTTAGATACCTTCCCAGAAACTATATAACTTTGTTCAATAGGAGTATTTATAGGTTTACAACCTAAGTACCCAAATTCATTTAAAAGTTCAAGGCAATATTTTCTTTGAGATAAAGAAATTCCTTGATCAGAATATAAAACCTCTATTCCTAAAAAATATTTCAACTTTCCAAGATCTTTAATCTGAAAATTAGATTTTAAGAGAGTTTTAACATTGTTAATTTCTTGTTCACTATTTCCAGTGATAACAATATCATCCACATACACTAATAATGCAACAAATACATCATCCTCATTTTTTACAAACAAGGAATGATCACATAAACTCTGCACAAATCCTATACCCAACAATACTTCAGTTAGTTTTTCATTCCACTTCCTAGGGGCCTGTTTAAGCCCATACAAGGACTTAACCAGTTTACATACCTTAGTTTCTTCCTTAGAATAATATCCCTCAGGAAGTGTCATGTAAACATCTTCAGATATTGACCCATACAGAAAGGCATTGTTAATGTCTAACTGAAAAAGTGGCCAATTGTTCTGAACAGCTAAGGTAATAAAACACCTAACAGTAACCATCTTAACTACAGGTGAGAAGGTCTCTCCAAAATCAAGACCTTCTCTTTGATTATACCCTTTAGCAACTAATCTTGCTTTGTATCTTTCTATTGATCCATCAGCTTTGTACTTAACTTTGTAAACCCATTTACAGCCAATAGGTTTTCTATTCTTGGGTAATTCACTTAATACCCAAGTATTGTTTTTGTACAAAGCCTCCATCTCCTTATTCATAGCTTCCACCCACTTGGGATCTTTGGAAGCCTCTGAATAAGAGGTGGGTTCAATAGTTTTATTTAAACTAGATACAAAACATAAATTCTCACTAGAAAGACAAGAATAATTTACAACTTTTTCAATTGGATATTTAACTTTTCCTTCTATTACAAAATCATCAAATCTTTTTGGAAGTACAGAGTTCCTATGAGACTTTCTTATTGTTTCAGTAAGTCTATTTCCCTCAGGGGTAAATGTCTCATCATGTGAGCATTCACTACTGGAAGGACCAGACTCTTTACCATCAGTACTACCAGGCTGCTGATCATGATCAACCCCCTTGGCAGCTCTGGGAAAGTTGCCATTCCCTTGACCAGGTGAGTGCTCATGAGCACCATTTGGTTCCCCTTCATCATTGGGAATATTAGTACTATTATTATTAGAGTCATTTAAAAAACCTTCTGTGTTCTGTGTTTCATATAGATCAAAAAAATTTAGATGATTGATATCATGATAAACAGCTTTATCTTTATCTGTTTTAAAAGGGAATATGTTTTCATAAAACTTAACATCTCTAGAATATTCAAATTCCCTTTTTTCTAAACACCACAGTTTGTACCCTTTTTTAAAAGGAGAATATCCCACTAAAACACATTTATTAGACCTACTATTAAGTTTATCACTCTCATTTAAAACAGTTTTGAAACACAGACACCCAAAATTTCTTAAATGACTTATAATAGGGGGGAACCCATAAATTTTCTCATAGGGACTCTTACCACTTAGGACAGAAGAAGGAAGCCTGTTAATGAGATATGCAGCAGTTAGAACACATTCAGACCAAAAATTTAGAGGCACAGAACTTTGAAACAATAAAGCTCTTGCTATATTCAATAAATGTCTATGCTTTCTCTCCACAACTCCATTTTGTTGTGGAGTGTAAGCACATGAAGTCTGATGCACTATACCCTTCTGATTACAGAAACTTGTCATTTGTCTATTTACAAACTCAGTTCCATTATCACTTCTAAAAATTTTAACAGATTTTTTAAACTGGTTTTTAAGTAACTCATAAAATATCATAATGTTTTCAAACACTTCCCCTTTTCCTTTCATCATGTAGCACCAGACTGATCTAGAGTAGTCATCCACTATGGTTAAGAAGTACTTATACCCTTCTTTGCTTGTGACCCTATAAGGTCCCCAAACATCCAAGTGGACTAACTCCCCTAAACTAGTTGTCTTGTGCTCACTAAGTGGAAAAGGAACTCTGACTTGCTTAGCTTTATGACATATTTCACAAGGATCATTACTATTATGTGCACCATTATGACCTTTATTTAAAATAGCAAGAACTTCATTTGAAGGGTGTCCTAATCTACTGTGCCACAGATTGGACTCACTAATACTATTATAACACATATTAACCATACTCACATTGTCACCTACAAAGTATAACCCATCATGCTCTTTACCAGTCACCAGGACTCTCCTGGACTTGGAATCCTGGACATAGCAGGCATGATCATCAAACAGCACATTTAGCTTACTATCTTTAGCTAATTTGTGTACAGAAATTAAGTTTACACAATATTCAGGAACATAGAAGACATCAGAAAGAATGACTTCATTTCCCAGTTTGATGTCTCCTATTTTAACAACTTTGGCACTAGTGCCATTTGGATGCTTAACAGACATATTATAATCAGAGACATCTAAACAGTTGATCATATGCTCATCAGTGCTAACCATATGGTGGTTAGCTCCTGAGTCCATGATCCACTTAAGTAACAGAGCAGCTTTGACTAAACTAGAACAGCTAGCAAAATTCTTAAAAATTTCACCAACTTTAGTCAAAACTGTTATATTAGAGAAACCATCAACAAGTACAGACTCACCTCCAACATTACTAGGTTGAGAGTTACTTGCTGGTCTCTCATTAATAAGGTTCATCAGCTTTGAAATCTGCTCATTTGTAAATGGCAAAACAGGAGAAGCTGACAAAACACTACTAGAAGACACATTAGCTTTACCATTAGACATATTCCCAGAACCAGCAGGTTTTCCAGACTGGTTAGGTTTCCCTTTATAACCAGCAGGATAACCTACCAATTGATAACACCTATCAACAGTGTGTCCTAACATATTACAGTGAGTGCATTTCAAGTTAGGGTTAGGTCCTCTCAAGGGTTTTTTCCTACTGTCAACAGGTTGATTAGACCTAGAGAAGAAAGATACATTTGAACCTTTAACACTAGAACTGGCCCCTCTATGAGACTCTTCCCTAGATATGATAGAGTAAGCAGTTTTAACAGAAGGAAGTGGGTCTTGCATCAAAAGATTAGACCTAACAGTTTGATAAACATCATCCAACCCCATAAGAAACTGCATTAGTTTTATTAAGGTGTTAAAATCATTAAATTTTCCAGAAGCAGAACATGAACAAGTAGGCAGTTGAACTATTGAGTCCAACTGCTTCCACATAGTATTAAGTTTATGATAATATTCTGAAACTGAACTTCCATTTTGAGTTAGTGAATTAATCTTTTGATGCAAGCTGAAAACAACAGACCCATCTACCTTGTCATAAGTTTCCTTTAAGTCAAGCCAGACATCTCTGGCCAACTTAGAGAAAACTTGACCCAAGAACAACTCCTCACTAACTGAATTAAGTAACCAGGTAAGAACAACAGAATTGCATCTATCCCATTGTCTTCCTAGAACCTCATCAGTATCAGACCTAACAACAGAGCCATCTATGAAGCCATACTTGTTTTTGGCTTCAAGTGCAAGCTTCATAGCACTGGCCCATACAGAGTAATTATCAGTACCCTTAAGTTTGATACTGATGACAGACAGAGTGCTAGTATCACTTGGGTGGATGTACAGAGGGTCCCCAATATCTAATTTACTGATCAGAGTATTAGGGTTCTCTGGACCTCCACCACCAGCACCAGTCTGTGCAACAGCACCATCATTAGTATCACCCATAATAACACAAAGTACCAACAAAGAAAGGAACACACAAGAACAGGAATAAAGCCAACAAGAACAATCACAGATCCTAATAAGGACGAAGCTGTGTCAGTGTTCAGATAGTGGGTTCGTCACTCAAAAGGTGCCCACCCAGATCTTAACACAGGAGTCCTCTTAATAACTATATATGTATATATATATATACACACACAAAAGCAGACAATACAATCAAGCAATCAATAACAGACCACAGAATACCAAGTATTGAGCCTACTCCGGTCCACCCTAACCCGGACAGTGCTCCTAGACAAAGAACAAACTAAAAACAGTAGAGAAAGGAACGATCTCACCAGAACTCGTAGTCTGTAACCTTCACTTAGGGTTACACGACCAGAGAGCAAGCAGCACAGCTATCCAGCCCACTACCACGAACCAGAATCAAGATCCAGAGTCACCAGCCAACAATAGTTGACAAACCCTAGATCTACAAGAAATCAAATCCAAGTAATAGACAAGATCTAACAAGATCAGATCTACTACTGATATCAATCACAACCAATAAACAAGATCTACAAAGATCAGATCTATTGCTTTACAACAGAGAGAGGTCAAGATCTATATATTGAGATCAAAACCCTAATAACAAGAATAATAAAGAATAGACAACGGAAGACTTAAAAAAGACCAGAATCAAGAGCCTAAGGCTCTGATACCATGTAGAAAATAATGAATCTAATCTCTCAACGCATAAACAGCAAGAACATAAAGGATAACACAGAATATAGCGACAAAACGGTGACCAAAACTTTATTAGGTTACCCAAACCAGAAAACACCCACCAATACCCAAATAGTTTCAGTAAATCACTGAAACTAAAACAATACAAAGTCTGAGAGATCTGCTGATAATAATCAGCAGATCAATAACAAAGATACAAAGAAACAATACCAAAACACTTACAGACTACAAACCCTAATACAGTGTTTTGAGAGAAGGTAGGTGTGTGAGAGAGACGAGAGAAAATAAAAGAAAAATAAAATGATCTGATAATGAGTTCTCGAACTCTCTCCCGTCTTTTATACACAGGCTGAACCAACGAGCTGGGCCAGTAGAACTCTTGGGCTTGTACTCTCTTAACGGGCTCAACTTTAACCTGCCACTTTAACTCAAACCCAAACATAAGTCCAACAAACTTAAACCCAATCAACATTTGAATTACAATATTGATACATTTTAACAAAAGGTCATTTTTGTAAGATTTCACAAATTGACAGCACTATACGGAAAAATTCATGTAAAATCATAGGAATTGAATTAGGGAATGATCTACACATCTTTGAAAAGTTAAGACATAGACCTTAAGCAAAAAGATTTTTAGATATTTCTAAAATTGTTTTGGTAGGTCAAAATTGGCTTAGAAAACAGTGAACAGAACTAACCTGCATGTAGTAAACAACTTAGCATACGGCCAGATTGGGAACCTAATTAAATCATGGACGATTTACTGGAAAAAAAATGGCACAATATAAGCATGCCAAAATGAAGTGAAAAAAAAAAGAGAGAGGGGTTCATAACCATTCAAGAAGCTTTGAAAATGTAAGCTCAAATAGAGTGATCAATGAGTAGAGAACCCAATAAGTGAGCCATTGTTGGTCATCTGTTTGAGACTTGGTCTCTATAGCCTTGATTGAAGCATATCTAGTCTCAAATATAAAATTGTTAGTCGAGTTTATTATCTATAACACTTTATCCTAAATAAGTTATGATTAAACCCCAAAAACTAAGGATTAACTATGTATTGGCATACTTTAAGAAGAAAAAACAACAACTACTTACAGAGGATAGACAAGAGCAATCAGAGGCCTGTCGGATCAAACAAACAATAAACAGATCAAATTAGAACGTTCTCAAAAAGAGTTTCGATTAGAATGTTAATTAAGGTTGATAAATTACTCAGCAAGGACATCAATGTTCTTGGCCACCACAGACACAATTATCACTAAATTTGTTGTGAAGATAATGAGAGGCTATTTGAAACTGAGAGTTGAGCATTGATGATGAGTTAAGAATTGGAAGAAGAAGCATAAGGGATAACCGAATTGAGGACATTGAATGGACACCATCATTCTTATTAACAGTCCAAGGTGAGGACAGTTTCAAAACAATAATCTAGAATAACTTGCATTAGTAATTTGTATAATTGGTATTAAAAGTTGTACATAAGGGCATAAAAGGAAGAAAAAGGGTAAAAAATTGAGGATTATACTTGTTCCTCTTGACATACCATCTTAATTTTGCCAAGTTGGACATCTTTGCCCATTGCTCCCTCTTTATAATGTAGTAGAGATAATGTCAGTTTCTCGTTTACATTCAAAAATAGATATTTAAATAAAACAACCCAACATGTCAATCCAAACCTATGAGTCACCGAAACACGAATAGACCGAACCCAAACCCACAACTTTCATGTTAGGTTTGTTGCGTCATAAATTCAAACCCTGTAGAGATTCAGTAGCTATGAAAAATGCTGTTATTTGGGTTTTTGACGATGCTTGCTGAAATGCCGGGCATGCTATTACATCAATATGAGTTCTTACTCATGAGAAAATCCATACCCATACAACACAGCAGTTTGTAACCAGTTGTCTTGCTTTGTAGATGTGAAGTTATAAACCATACAATTAACTACAACCAGTTAAGGGGTTAACTGAAAAATATTAACAAGTAATGCAAGAACACATAAAGCATTAGCATTAGCTAGCAATTGATCTCTACCATCACCTAATAGAGTCAATCCATCTTTTGTTACTGCAGTTGTCATCACAGTAGAACGATGTATTTATAAAGTTGCAGCACATTTCTGCTAGTTAGATCCCATAACCCTATATATAGTAGTATCAACTACAGAAAAAGCTAAAGGTGAAAACAATAAGAAAAGTTTGTTTTCAACTTTCAAGCTATAAAAAATGTAGTGAATTATTATCGAACGGGTCAATTTGTCATCTACTTTCAATTTGACTTGTTTCATCCTAATTTTTTTTGCGAAAGTAAACAGAAAAAAATTAGTCCCCATCTTGGTTCATATGGAAAATTCCATGCTTTTTTTCAGATTATTTTCAAATTTCTATACTCATTTAATAATTTTTATAGTTCCTACTATTAAGCTTCTTTTGTCACAAGCATGCCCCTTCTCTAGCAAACCGGAGCTGTGTTTATTTACTTGTCCTGGGGAAAGTTTACAAGAAAAGTGGAACAAAATCTGTAGTGGTCGTCAAGCAGTCGGATTCTAGTTCATCTCAGAGTTGAGATGTCATCTATGTTGTGAACACAAAAGATGTAGAGGCGCACAAAATCGGAGAGGGAGCACAGGATGAGTCATATAACATTAACATATTTATCCTATAAAGGATCATACAAAGCAAACAAAATAAACCATTACAATATAACTAATAATCAAGTTGAAAGCTCTTCTAAATCAAAGAACATATCAACCCTTGACCATCTAAATCGAGTATCCTATACACCTCCTAATAATATGTGCGCAAAGGTGCTTGAATAAATGGTTGGGCATGCTTTTGAACCGGTTGTGACTGTATTTGCGACTTGAGAGTATGACTGCAGCGCTGGAATTTGTCACTGAGTCTGTACTAGAGGATGGTTTTGAGCCAGCGGCTGGCCTGTGGCATTAAGGCTTCCACTTGCTTCTGAAGTTGTGGCCGACAAGGTGGCTGCTGAATTTACTGAGCATGCTTTTGGTAATGTTCATGCTGGCACAACAGGTGACGAAGAGGATTTGCAGTTGCTGGCCAATTCAAATTCCGTGCAGCAGTGGACACAACTCCACATAATCACACAAGGCAAACGATAAAATCAACTACAATACAAGTAATAGCCAAGGTTGATACTTCATCTTCTTAAGCTATCAACCGCATCTGTAAACTTGAGTTATGGTCTTCTGTGACAATATAAGAAAAAAGAGGTGGTTGTTATCAAATAAATTCATTTAAAAAGTATAGCTAGGTACATTTAGGATGCATCAGAACATCCGTTATCCATGTAATTTTTGGGTACCCAGGTACCGGCTGTTTGACTTGTGTCATCCTAAATTAATGGATAAAGTCAACAGAGCAATTTTAGTCACATTCTTGGTTCTGACTTCTGATTGACCCGACCAAGACACCCATTTTGCAGCCTTTATTTGTAGCAGTAACAGAATGCATACCATGCAAAACCTCCACAGCTTCAGTGTCTTTCTTGAATCTATCATTACATTAATCAAAGTAATGAAAGCCATTCAAACTTCCAAACAGATGTGAAAGACTAAAGAGCACAAGTGCATTAGGACTCCTACCACTACCAACCGAGATTAAGAATCATGTACTCCTATGAACAAAGATCATGTAGAGTCCTTGTCTGGGAGTCTTGTTAATAAACAAGAGATGATACTTAATGCAGCACAACATAATTACAAGAACGAGAACAACAATATAAGGTTCATTTTGTTTTCTGTTTCAGAATTCAGGACATATTTTTGTCAAACTCGACTCAATCTTGGGCAACGAACATGAAATGATGGAATGAGAAAAGTACTAGAAATGATTCAATACATTTCATTTCATGTTTGACATACATATTATCTCACAGTATTTTGATTTTTTTCAAGTCTTTCCAAATGTCATATTTATTTACAAACACAGATGCAAAATTGAACTCCAACTTTTTTCCTAAATGATTAAAATATAAAAATTTTCAATTTGCCATTATCAAAAATTAAGCAAAATGAAATAAGAAAATATCTATACCTTGCTTGTATGCTTCAAAAGCATTCTGCTCTTTTAGGCTTTTATCTATCCCCTCCTAAACGAAACGTAGCGTTTACCTTGGTGGTAAATAATAAAATCTGGCTGATCAAGCAACAGTAGGGTTTCCGTATACAAAAACACAGAATATGAAAAAGTATATTCACAAATCCCTAGATTCTTGATCTGGTTTGAGGAGGGTTCATACACAGCCAATGAACGATGACGCAATCCACGATGACGTTCCATAATTTCAATTACTGGTTTACCGTTCTTCGTAAACCCCCTAACAATTGCATTTGGTGTGTTCACAGTGAATAGCTTTGTGAACGATTTTGGAACACCATCTTCCATCATCCATACATGGTAAACACTATTATTGTCATCAAAACCGGGTTCAAGCACAACAACGGACTCCCTTAGCTTAGACAAGATCAAACCAGGCTCACGCAGGTGTGCTACACTATCTGGGAGGTTTACTTCTTCAAATTCTTCACTAGTAATGTCAAACAAAATAATCAGATTACAAGACGTACTTTCACCATCCATAATATACCAATCGACTGCAAGCCAATATAGAAACCCATCTACATCTACCTTCCAACTAGAAAACTCAATTGATGTACGAGGAACATTGCCATATGGACGTCTCCAAGCCCCAGTGCTCAAACCAAAAACCTCAACTTCCCAAGGTGGCGCTTGCAACCTAAAACACGGAATCTTAAGGATCTTAAGGTCATTCGTCTCGACAAACACCAAAACCTAAATCGATCAAATTCACACTAGGCACAACAACAGAAACAGCTTTTCTTATCGAAGGATTCCAAACAACAGCCATCTTGGAACTGGAACCACCGGTTCCCAGATACATACCATACAAACACAACAAGCCGTGAGAGCTGCCGATAATTCTATAACTTTTAAGCATGTTAACCAATACGGGAATACTCGGGGAAACTCTCCGTCCGGGGAAAGTATGGTCATCAACAATAAAGGTAAAACATTTTGGCTCTAAATTATCACGGCTTATTAGTAGATGTTGCGGCTGTGTGTGTCGAACGCTAGAATAATGATAAATAATAAAATGCGCGCTTTCGATTAGAGACTTCCATGTTCTGCAGACAGATCGGAACTGAACCAAGGATTTGATAGGAAGTCTTTTGATGATTTCCACTTGGATTTCCAACGGTATCTGATCTGACATCTTTGATTATGCTGAGTTCAATTTCAATTGCATACAACACTCCTGTAACAAAAATCATTTGTAACTAGAAAGCAAGGTGAATAATATATAAAATCAAGTGTTATAAAATGAGATACGATTATACGTTAGCAAAACCAAGTGAAATTCATTATTAATTAAGTAAAAGTGAATGAATGAACGTTTCTATATATCATTCAAAAACTGAAAGAAATTGAAGGAAAACAGTCCGATTAAACTAAACAAACAAACAAACAAACAAAACGAATTTCGTTACTTTAGATCTGTGAAACAAACCTTAATGACGTAGATTAGCACAAACCAGTCAGGGATGATGCGATCAACGGAACGAGAAGAGAAGATGCACACTCAATTTCATGCCCTAGCTCCCCTAAGGCCTGCTCTGTAAAGTCAAATCGGTATCGGTATGATACAGGTTCGGATAAGGTTTTTTTCTTTTTTTTTGAATAGCTCTCGGCCAGGACTATATAAGGCCAAATCTCGGTCGACGTGGGATTCGAACCTGAGCACTCGGTTCGCACCACACTTATAGACACATCAAGGAAAAAAACAAATATCAATAGTGGTACTGATATTGTTCGGACGGTTCGTACAGTATTTTAAGTTGACCCTAACCATTTTTTTAATGTAGAAAGTTGACACCATCGGTTTTGTGAAAAAATGATCTCTAAACTTAAAAAAAAGGTACAAACTTTTGACTAAAAAAATTATTTAGTAAATTAGTAGTTTATTTATTATATTTAAAAGTAAAATGCTAATTAATTTGATTACTCATTTTGATAGCCAGAGTTCAAGTATATATAGACTTATGAGTTATGGTAAATCAAACAAATATTGACAAAAAAAGATATAAGATATGAGTTATGCCAAAAGTAACCATTTCTTATAAGACTCGACTTTAAAGATAAACATACTAAAAAACCTTTATGTAAATCAGAATGTAATAAAATTGAGTCAACATTTCTTTTTCTTCCACAACACCATTCTACAAGTTACCTTGGCATTTATATGTTGCGAGCTCACATATTAAATTTTGGACATGTTCAAGAGTTAATATTTTGAGATATTTGTGTTCATCTTTTGTTGAAGTCAGCTTAGTTTCTCAGGTATATAGATAGAAATAAGAGAAGAGTAAGAGTGTATGTGTGTGTTTTCTTTTTTTTTTTTTTTTTTGATAAAAGTGCTTTCTAATTAAAAACTAGAAAAATTGAACAAATATGTATAATGACAAAAATGTCTCTGAGTTAACGTATGTTTTTTGATCTACTTAGTGGATTTTATGAAAGTGACAAAAAATTACATACCTCAGGACACAAATGAGGAAAAGATAACTATTTGGACTGAAGCGATAATAAACAAAAACCAACCCAACCCAAGATAGACCAAAACACTACTCCAAATAACCGGCATAAAAGAAAAGCCGAAAAGGATATAAATTTGGGCTCAAATACACATGGTCAGTGGGCTAGTGAATGTTGTTGGACTAAATGAAAGAAACTACAAGAGGAAGTGGAATTGGGCTGAAGATTTGAAAGACATTTGGGCTAACAATCAACTAGTGGGGCTAGACGGCTAGTGGCCAACTACAATTCTACAAATCTACGGTTATAGAAGGCCACGAAGGGTTCAAGTGTTCACCATGGAGAGGAGATGAGAATTGCAAGTGAATTAAATCATGAGATAACTTTTTATATGTTGAAATCAATGTTTTAAAAACCGATAAATACCGGTATTACCGTTTTTGGATAGAAATCCGGTACGAAACACTTTGGTAAATATGGGAAACAGTATCGATTTTATACCGCCAGTAAAATCCGGTATATCGGTTTGAACTGCTATACCGGTACCGGCATAGGTTATTTTTTGGGTTATTTTTAGATTATTTTTTATTAAGGAATAACTTTTAAAAAATTAAAAACTTTAGATTATCTTTTGGATTATTTTTAATTATTGATTAACTTTTTGATAGTATTTTAGTATATAATTATGTACTTTTAGATTATTTTTTGTGTTAATGTTGTAATTTATGGAATTATATAGCTAACTAATCAGCCCGGTTGAACCGCCCGATACAACGCGGTTCAACATGTTAAACCCTTTTTTAGCTAAATCTGGTATAATTAAAAAACTGGTTTTTAAACCATTGGTTGAAATTATCTTTTAGCATTTGATTTTTTGTTTTACAATTTAATTTACCTCATGTATTTTTTTTATTAGTGGTATTATTTTATAATCAACCAACCCCTCCCCCTCCTTTTTACTTATTATCCTATATGTTTAAATGTGAATGTTGATGAATAGTGCAACTTTCATTTCGTGTAGGTGTTATATAGTAAATGTTTCGATAATGGTAAGAAAGAAATTTGTGGTGCAGTTGGTTTGGTCATTGGTGTGTGTTGTTTGTTGTTCTGGTTCGAGTCTTTATAGGGGCGCTCTTGAGGCTTTATTTTTTCCTATTTTTAATCAAAAAAGGAGTAAAAAAATAAAATAAAACAGAAAGTGGGTTAACAGAAAGTGGCCACCCCAATGAGGGATAGGACGCTTGACCGAATGAGGTCTTGGGTTCGATTCTAAGGGGGGGAGGGTTTACCCATTTAAAAAGTGGGGTTCCCGCCTGGGGTTGTAGAGGGGATCGGTCCCGCTAGAGCGGCAGAAATTCAACCGCTGGGATTCGATCTGGGGTCTCCCATAGGGAGCCCAAAGGCTTTACCAGTTGATCTACTCCTTCCAAAAAAAAGATGTGGTTTTCTTGGCATGCCACGTCGCCTAATTTAGTCACTAATCCACTATATTTGTTGTTGTTTATAAACCGTTTTATAGGTAACCCTAGTTGTTGATGAACAGTTCGTGTCATTGTTGTGGGTATTTAACCCCATGTTTTCTCTGTTGCATCTCAATGTTTCCACCGCCATGCAACCCCCATCGGCCGTATATTTGATGATCTGGCCTCTGATGTGGGCTTAGATCGTAGCGTCGGTGTTTGATCGTGGTCCCAGTCTGATTTGGGTGGTCGTATGGTCTGCGACGGGTTGTTCTTCCAAACGTGTTGTTCCTGGTCTGATTTGGGAGGTGGTCTGGCATGGCGATGGGTTGTTCTTCCAAACGGTTTGTTCTGTTATTTGTTCGTTGGGTTTCTGTCACTCCCTCTGTTGCTTTATTTTTCCGATGATTGAAGGTCGGTTGTTTAGTCACTGTACGTCACTGTATTAATTATACCTCTTTGTCTCCGGCTGAAAAAAACATGCTTGACGTCATATTCACATTAGTTGTCCACCATCAATCATCTCCCGCATCAACCTACGCCACAACGCGACAATTGTTATCTGTAGTATGCTTATCACCTCACTAGCCTCAACTAGAGCCTCATTCTCGAATGGTCGAACCCCAATCATCATTAGGTAGCGAGAATATTAAAGGAAACATCTCAAATTTATGGCTGTCTGAAAACACTCGTTGCTCGTTCGAAAAAATGTGCGCTCGAACAATGCTCGCTCGGTTTCCGGATCGATTGTAAACAAACCGATCGACTCGGTTTGGTTTGTAAATGAGCAAGCATGAGCAAAGGTCCGCTTGATTCGGCTCGACTCACGAACACCCCTAATTATTTCATTTCATTTGAAATACACCCTTTTTTTAAACTAAACTCACCTTTGAACCCAACACCGGGTGGGGTATAAAACTAGTCTCCTTGGGAGAAAGGAAATGAAGTCAAGGCAGAAGAAAATAATGGGTGAGAGTGAGCAACAACAACAGGTATGGAATCGAGAAACAGTTCCCAAAGTGATGAAGATAATAACCAGCAGACTTCGTCTTCCTCAACGTGACATCATCTCTCTCCTTCTTCTATCCTCCTCTCTTCATCGCACTCTTCTTACCTCTCCTTCCCTATGGCTGGTACTTGTTATTATTAATTTCATCATCTTTAACCCCATTTCAACATTTATTATTATTTAAAATATTATGTTATGTTAATGTTTATTTTTAATTAGGTTCTTGATTTTCATGAAATGAATAATGCTGGGGACCGACTTATAGCTGGCCTTTCACTGGTTTGTTTTAATAAACCCTTATTCTTTTTATTGGGTTTTGTGGGTGTCAATTGTTATAGGCTAAAAATGTTTATAAATGTTAATTTTTGAAAGTGATGAAACCCTTGATTGTTTCATTGATTTTGACAATATTTATAATACAAAAGGTTATCTCCAAATATGGTGGAGATTTGGTTACAAACAATATATATCAATTTACTAAATATACAAATATATGTTAATACGCCCCAGCAGTCGAATCGTCGGGTTTGTGTTGTTGTTGGGCTGGGACGAAGGTTGTCGAGGGTGAGTATGTGAAGTGGCAGCAAGGGCAGTCGAAGCCGACTGAGACACACGGGTAAGCTGGCGTTTCTTTTTATTCTCTTCCATTGTGAGACGGGAACGGACCTCACTAAAGGGTGGAAGGGGATCACGATTCTGGAGGACCGTTGAGATGCTGTCATATTGCTCCGTGAGACCTGTTAGTACTTTGAGAACAAGCATTCTGTTATCGACCGGTGACCCAACACTTGCGAGTTGGTCGGCCAGCAGTTTGGCATGATCACAGTAATCCGACATAGAGGAAAAATTGTCGAGGCAGAGGTTGGCAAACTCTTGACCGAGGAAGATGGCACGGGTATTTTGGTTGTCATTAAACTCGCGCTCGACAGCCATCCAAGCATCATGAGCGGTCTGCCCGGGTTGGATAATAATGCGAAGAAGAGGTTGGGATAGGGTAGCATAAATCCACTGTTTGACCAATGCGTCGAGACGGGACCATAACTGGTCAGCAGCGAGGGCTGCCGCCTCTGCTTTAGCCACGGCAGCGGGGTCAGAAGACGAGAGAGGGAGATTGGTGAGGGTAGGTCTCGGAAGCAAGTGGTCAGCGACCTCATAAGCTTCGCAATGAACCTGGAATAGTGTCTTCCAGGTGGTGTATGAGGGAGAGTCTTTTTCAAGTAGAATAGGGATGTTGGATTTGATATTGGTGACTGCTAGGGCAGGGTGGAGGGAAGAAGAAGACGCCATGCTGTGAAGGAAGAAGGCGCCGAAGAGGAGTAGAGGGGCAGCGGATGAGGGTGAAATAGACAGAGGGGATGTGTAGCAGCCGGCTGACAGTGGGTCAGGGCTGAGCCGAGGGTGGCGGCGGTAGGGCTAGGATCAAGGAGAAAGGTCTCTTGATACCATGAAAGTGATGAAACCCTTGATTGTTTCATTGATTTTGACAATATTTATAATACAAAAGGTTATCTCCAAATATGGTGGAGATTTGGTTACAAACAATATATATCAATTTACTAAATATACAAATATATGTTAATAATTTTAGACACATAAGATGGTGTTTCTTAGATATTTTATTTTTACCTTGATGATTGAACATATTATAAAATGGGATTACTAATGGGGCACGGTCGGCTCATCGTTTTGGAGGTGGAAAGTGAGATAAAAAATCGGGGTTGGTAATAAGTGCACTTTGGCAACTGATGGTCCCTGTCTCCCAGACATGATGTTGGCATGTTGCTGATGCACAAGTGCGTAACGCAGGTCATATATCGGCTGTAATGAGAAAACATTGGGTCTGTAGCTCCCAGGAGTGCCTAACAGGTTCATGTATTAACAGGTCATGTATACATGATTTGTCAGCCCTAAGTATAATAATGTTCACAAATAGGTACTAACAGGTACGCAAACAGGTATTAACAAGTACACAAACAGGTATTAACAGGTACGCAAACAGGTATTGTCTAGGTCTTTGGTGAACTTTTGGAAAATTTCTTTTATTAAATAGGTTCGTAAACATGCGATTAATATAATGGTTACAAACAGGTATTAACAGGTACTTTTCGTGTATACCTGTTAAAAAAATTAACAGGTTCGTGTATCAAAAAATAGACACGAAAATTTTTCGTGTCGTGTACAGGTAGTCGGGTTTCGTGTATCGTGTCTTAACAGGTTCGTGTCTTAACAGGTCAGGTATACACGATTTGCCAGCCCTAGGCAGAGGTTGGCAAACTCTTGACCGAGGAAGATGGCACGGGTATTTTGGTTGTCATTAAACTCGCGCTCGACAGCCATCCAAGCATCATGAGCGGTCTGCCCGGGTTGGATAATAATGCGAAGAAGAGGTTGGGATAGGGTAGCATAAATCCACTGTTTGACCAATGCGTCGAGACGGGACCATAACTGGTCAGCAGCGAGGGCTGCCGCCTCTGCTTTAGCCACGGCAGCGGGGTCAGAAGACGAGAGAGGGAGATTGGTGAGGGTAGGTCTCGGAAGCAAGTGGTCAGCGACCTCATAAGCTTCGCAATGAACCTGGAATAGTGTCTTCCAGGTGGTGTATGAGGGAGAGTCTTTTTCAAGTAGAATAGGGATGTTGGATTTGATATTGGTGACTGCTAGGGCAGGGTGGAGGGAAGAAGAAGACGCCATGCTGTGAAGGAAGAAGGCGCCGAAGAGGAGTAGAGGGGCAGCGGATGAGGGTGAAATAGACAGAGGGGATGTGTAGCAGCCGGCTGACAGTGGGTCAGGGCTGAGCCGAGGGTGGCGGCGGTAGGGCTAGGATCAAGGAGAAAGGTCTCTTGATACCATGAAAGTGATGAAACCCTTGATTGTTTCATTGATTTTGACAATATTTATAATACAAAAGGTTATCTCCAAATATGGTGGAGATTTGGTTACAAACAATATATATCAATTTACTAAATATACAAATATATGTTAATAATTTTAGACACATAAGATGGTGTTTCTTAGATATTTTATTTTTACCTTGATGATTGAACATATTATAAAATGGGATTACTAATGGGGCACGGTCGGCTCATCGTTTTGGAGGTGGAAAGTGAGATAAAAAATCGGGGTTGGTAATAAGTGCACTTTGGCAACTGATGGTCCCTGTCTCCCAGACATGATGTTGGCATGTTGCTGATGCACAAGTGCGTAACGCAGGTCATATATCGGCTGTAATGAGAAAACATTGGGTCTGTAGCTCCCAGGAGTGCCTATAAACTAATAAGTGTTACCAAGCTCCAATGGTGTACACAAACTTGTTGCAGCAGCCGACGCACTGCTGTCTGCTGAATCTGCAGCTGACCTGAACTGCAGATTTTGTTAAACTTGCTACTTAAAATTGAACATGTATTCCACGACATCTACATATGAAAAGTAGACTCACTATACCAGCAGCATACAGTTCAGAATCTGACCTATTTAGTAATGAACAGAACCGAAAAACTTATCAAGTGTCGTGATAGGAGTGCACTGCATATAACACATCTTCCAACAGGAACTACAACTACTACTTTTGAATGAGGAAAACCCAAATCAGAACCTGACCTGATTAGTTTTGTAGAATAACAAGGGACGTTAAGTTGGTTTTTGTAGTATAAATGAAGGAAAACAAAATAGTTAACGTCGTTAGGGAGCGGTTATGCGGAATGAAGGAAAGCAAATTAATTAACGTCGTTAAAGTGATATAAGGGACGTTAAGTTGGTTTTTGTAATATATATAATGAACAATTTAGAAGTCAAATTTGTCTAAAGGCATTCAATACTTCAAGCTCTTCTATTGAACTCAATTGCAATGATTAAACCCAACCCTACACATTTGCACCACTGCCTTCAATCAACACCAGGCAGCATCTGTTAATTACAATTTACAAACCATATGCCACATATATGTATGTATGTACTGTTGGAACAAACATGTGCTACACTTGTATACAGTGTTGCAAAACTCGGTTTGGGCTTGTACTCGGCGACCCACGTTGGAGCGAGCACTCGGATTAATCGGGGGAGTACTTGGGGGTCAAATCGGCGTATGCGGGGAGTACTTGGAGTAATCGGCCAACTCGGCTATACTTGGCGACCTACCCTGGAGCGAGTACTTGGGGAGTAATCAGTCAAATCGGCCTTGTTTTGCAACATTGCTTGTATACCTTGATACAGTTTGCTACTGATTCGTAACAAGAAAAGCTCCAAGTTTTAAAAGAATTGTAGTTTTACATTTTACTCGATCTCCAGAACCTTAAAAATCATGTTTCTGTTCTGTCTCATTTGTAATTTTGTATCGACTGCAGACTAGATATCATAATGTGAAACATATAATCCTTGAGTTTGCACAAGGCATTGAAGATAAACATTTGAGCATTCTTAGAAACCAGGTATTGTTTTTAATCTTTTGCTGAATCCTTTTCTAGTTTCCAATGCATGGTTATTTTAAGTGAAGATGCATGTGCAATATTCAGTTTTCAGGTGCCCTCAGCAACCTGGAGCAATTGAATCTTAACGGCTGCCAGAAAATATCTGACGATGGAATTGAGGCTATTACAAAAGCTTGTCCATCTTTAAAGATATTCTCCATCTACTGGAATGTAAGGTACTTCAAATTTCACTTGGTTTCCGTTATACACACATATATAAATATATGTTGTTATCCTTTCTGATAGCATACTTTGCTTCAGGGTTACGGATGTTGGTATATCACATCTGGTGAATAATTGCAAGCATATTGTTGATTTGAACTTAAGCGGATGTAAGGTATATATAAAGTGCATTGTTGAAGAGACCTAAGAATTCAATATTCTATCAGCATATGCTTCTTCTAATTCTCGTTGAATTATTTGGAGGTATATATTATGTTGTGCTAAAATGCAATGATGTTGAAAACAGGGTATATCAGATAAAAGTTTACAAATGATTTCCGAGAGTTATCCGCATCTGGAGTCACTGGATATCACTCGGTGTGTTATTTTGATGTATTACTTATGACCATTTCCAAAAGTCTTAAAATTCAAAGCTGCTTGTTTTTTTTTTTTTTTTTTCATATTTGGATGATTGATTATGTAGGTGCGTCAAGATAACAGACGGGGGCTTGCAGCATGTAATGGTCAAGTGCTCTGGGCTCAAGAGCCTAAATCTTTATGCACTTTCAAGGTAACTTATCAGTTGTATTGATCTAAATAAAACTTTGACTCGGTTTATCTTTTTTGGGACAATCTGATTTATTAAGAATTCATTTATTTTGTTTAGCTTTACAGACGGAGTTTATAAAAATTTGTTACTTTTGTCCCATCTCAGATTCTTAGATCTTTGCGGTGCTCAGGTACCATACAAGCTTAGTTTATGGTTATTAATGGGTAGAAGTTTATATTTTCACTTTCTGATGGCAGAATCTATCTGATGAAGCGCTTTTCTCTATAGCGAAATGCAAAAATATTCGTACTCTCAACTTAACATGGTAAGTATTTGTTTTTATTCAATCACACAATATGGATAATTATTAATTATATACTTTTTTTCTTCTTCTAAGTTTGTTTCATTAATTTTGTTAAAGGTGTGTGCGTGTCACTGATGCGGGTGTCATAGCCATAGGCGAAGGTTGCACTTCTCTTGAATTTCTTAGGTAAATTTATACATTCATCTCCATATATTTTGAGTGGTTAGTTTTTTTTTAATTATTATTAAAAAAATTTGTTTACTTTATAAGTGGTTTTTAGAGACTTGCGCTCTTAGCCTCTTATTATGGTTTCTTGATATGCACAAATGGGCTTGAATCAGTCCTACGCCAGCCACCGGTCGGACCTAAGATCTAAAATAACCCACTTGCCCAAGAATCTATTACTGGTTGAGTCTGGAACTTGCATTTGATCTATACATGGTGTCATGGTGGAAGGTCCTGGACTCCTGGTTGCCTGAACGTAGCATCTCTCTACGCACACCCATTTTTCAAATTCAGGCGTGGGCCCACCAAATAGCTACATTCACTTTTATTTGCTTTTTTTTTTTCTCGATTTTTTTCCAAGCTATAGAATGGGCTTTTCTTGGCCCTGTTAGGTCTGTTCTTTGTGTATCTTCAATCTCCATTAGTTTTGGACTTTTGGTCATTGATGGTTGCGAAATATGCAGCTTGTTTGGAATCGTTGGGGTAACTGACAAATGCCTAGAAGCCCTCTCGAAATTCTGCGCAAACACACTCACGACACTTGATGTGAATGGATGTATTGGCATTAAGGTGAGTCAGATTTGACTTAACACGTGGTAATAGTATGATTACAGTATCTAAAATGCCCTTTCACTAAACAGTAATAAAGTATTCCGATGGCTTCATATTAGTATTGTTAGTTTAAGCAGAAGGGGTAATCTTTACTCAGAAACTGTATAAACATGGAAATGTTATACTTCTCATGAAATATTCTGGACCGTTGACTATAACTCTATAAGATAATTCATTAATATTCATACCCTTGTAGAGACGTAGCCGGGAAGAACTTCTTCAACTATTCCCTTATGTGAGGTGCTTCAAGGTTCATAGTTAATATACGGTTCCCTTCGATCATATATATCCTCAAAGGTATGTTTATGTTATTAATGCTTGCTAGATAATGAATAATCAATATTATGCACATTATTTTAGCCCGAATAAGTCCAAACAATTTTTTCTGTCCAGGTTTCTTGGTCGATTCGATTCATTGAAATTTGAACCACAGTGACACCGTTAAGATTCAGCTCCGTAACAACAGAACAGTCTCCATAAATCAAAGGTAGCATGGTGGTTTATTTATTCAAATTTAATTAACCTGTAGAATAACTTGTTTAAAGGAATATTGATGAAATTGGTTGCTATTTATTTGATGGACTTTTGTAAACCTGTGGTTTCTGGTGAAGTATTCCAATATGTTTTTTTTTTTTTTTTTTTGTAGCTCTAAGTCATTAATATTCTATGCAAATTCAAAGGGATAAACAAATATTAGAATGTGTTTTTGTGTGTTCTTAGGGAGTGAAGGAAGTCCTGATTTTTAGGAGCCAAAAAGGTCACAGCCAAACAAACCTCTCCAAAATTAGTAACTCCTAAAAAATCTAATATTTCTCAATCAGACAATCTTTCATTATCCATTTCTAGATCCTGTAAAATCAATCATACAACAGAAATCCCCATTGTTTTCTCTCATATTCAACCGATACACATGACATTGATCCGATGTCAGCCCTTTCGATTCCCCTACGAAGGGTTTTGTGTGTTTCCGGTTACCTTCATTTAACTGTGTTGATAGATTAGATACGAAAGCTTCTCTTCTGGCTATGGTGATAATATAGTCTGTTCAAATATTAGGGATATAAGTCATGGATGGAAGTCATGATGATCAAAATTTTAAATGTAAAACCAAGAAAATATGGAGTAAAACTTGTGTATTTTGTTGTAAGAAATACCCAATTCCTATAAGCATTGTGATCTTATTCTTTCTCTTGTATCTCTTCTTCCCTTTGGTCTATAAAATTGTAATCTATTCTTCCCCTCTTGTTGGATTTTCGCTTCTTGTTCATAGAGTTTCATCGGCTAAAAATCGTCAAAAGTGTAGACAAGCTGAAGATGATGATAGGAGGAAAAAGTATGCAAGGTCGCGCAGGAGTTTTAAGTCTGTTTATAGTGATCGTAGTCGCCTTATTCGACAAAACACCCCAAAGAAATGCGATAAGAATGTTGACGAAAAGGATAATATTTTCTCGAAGAGTTTACATGAACTTTTGGCCGAGAAAAAGTCCAAAGATAAAGTGAGATTTAAATCTATTCCTGATGAATGTTCATCTTCAAATGGTAAGGTTAAAAATGTTCATCCTCAAGTGGTTGATAACGATGGTGTTGAAAACGACGACAAGCCAAAAGATCATAAGGTTGTGCAATGGACCGAAGATGATCAAACGAATGGGATGGATCTCGGACTTGCAGAAGCTGATAGAAACAAGAGGCTGCAGAGTCTGATGGTGAGAAGAAGATCAAGAAAGAATCTTGGTTTTGAGGAAAGCGGATCAACAGGATATAACGACAATGTTAAAATTTCTGCGATAAAAACCACGAAAATAAATCCGTTTCTTGAATGCAAGTCAGGTGATAAAAAGTCACCTGGTTCAGCTCCATCTTCCATGATAAAAAGAAGCAATCCTTTTGATATTCCTTATGATCCTTATGAAGAAAAGCTGGACCTTACTGGAGATAACTTTCATAAAGAATTTACACTCGTGCAGTCGAAAGAGCCCGTGTTTTGTAGGCATCAGAGCTTCAACTTAGGTGCTTTATCGCCTTCTTTTATCGGCAATGATAAGCATGATATACCATATTACAAAGATCTTTCCGACAAGCAGAAGTCCGCCATGGGATTTGTAACTTCAACCGTTGGTAGGTACATTTCACACTACTTGTTCTTATATGCAGTTTCGTGGTCAATCTATTGTTAGTTAAATTAAAACATGCGAATAATGGATAATCGCGTGCAACATACTTTCACCATTTTTAGATTGTTTGTTGGGTGTGTAAGCCCTGCTGTTAAAAGAAACATGTTTTTATACACTCTTAAGAACAATAACTACCAAGGGCGCAGCTCTTAAGGAGCGGGGAGGGGCAGAACCCCCCCCCCCCCCCCCCCCCCCCCCCCGCGAATTTTCGCTCAGAAGTTCCGATTATATAGTATTCATATAGAATTTTTTTGGTATATACAATTTCAACCCCCCGAAACTGGTTTCCGACCCCCCGAAGTTTCGGGTCCAGCTTCGCTACTGATAACTACATTCATTGAAATTTATTAAAAAAAATACTCTTTACCAATTATTGAAACTTTATGATGGATTATGCCACTCTTATTGAAACTTGTAATTTGAGGTTATCTTATTTTTTTAGCAGATAATGAAGGTGATAACAAACATATTCAACAAGATAGTACAATTTCAGATGATGGTATCAACAGTAATCATACAAAAGAAGAAGATGCAGCCGAAATAAAACGTCAGGAAATTGATTCATATAACGAGCGAAAAGCTGATATTAATTTCTTCTATGGGAGCAACAAGAGAGTACATCATGCTGTTAGCTATTCGATGGTTTCTGATATGCAGGTCGAGCTTTCTGAAGAAGATGCTGTCCCTACCCTTGATGATCTAGACATAGAAAAAGATAGAGAGAGTTTTTTGAACTCATCAAACGCTCAAACGGATTCAGAAATGAACGGAAACTCAAAAGTATTGAACCCAGACACGACCCAAGGCAATCACATACAGGAACCACATGGGGCTGATCAGAGTTTTATGGCTCAGGCTGCACCAGATGGTTTGACAGAACTAGCCGTAGGACAAGCTTCTGTTGACCCGAGTTCTCCCAAATCTGTTCTGCAGCGCGAGTTTTCAACTGATCCTGCTTCGCCATATAACTTTATCAACGAGGTACAACACTTAGATAATCACATAAGGCAATCTGAGTCATCAGACAACGCGTTGCATCAGAGTAACAACGATTCAGGAGAACATCCATTTCGTGACAGAGATATAGATAACTTACAGGTTGGTCAAATTTATACAACTTACACTACTAAGATCATGATTCTTGACAAATAGTCGAGTTGTCTTCATGCATGCCTACAACTAGTATATCATCTGATGACACATTTTGTTGAAGTTGTCCGCGCTTCTAATAAGCTTGAAGAACTACAGATAATATTATAACAAGTTTACTGCTTACAACTGTAGAAAAATGTTCTCACAATAAGCGTCAACAAACATAAAACTTGCTTACGCATAAATGTATAGATATCAATTTGCTACAACTATATAACTGTAACCATTTTTTGAAATTTATTTTGACAAATGTAATTGATATAAATGTTAAAACTTATTACAATTCTGCTATATTTCTTGGTGCTCTTTAGTTAACCATTTATTACACATATATAATTGCGAACAATTGACAAAAAAGCAACAGTTTTTCGAAGTGTGCATATGATATATTTGTTGTGGTGCCCCACTTTCACATTGAGATGTGCTCATACCGAAATTTCACTGAACCATTTATAAACAAACAAACATGAACACATGTCGCGTTCCTTTATGTTCGTTGATAAGTGTTTTGATTTCAAATGCTAGAAAGTGTATTCTTATCGTTGTAAATATAGTACACTAAACATTTTGACGTTGCTGTAAATCGGTGCAGGATCAGAACTAAGTAAATCTTCTATGCTTAGTGACTCCAGCAGCAAGATAGAAAACTTCACTCCAAGAAATATAACCGGAAATACATTGAAGTACTATGAACGTGACCGTAAGAAACACCACCAAATCGTTGATATTATCATACAAAGTGATGTTTGAGTCTAGTTTTGTACGTTAATCAGGGGTTGTCCTGGCTTCTCTCCAAGTAGCAATAGTTGATTTAAATTTTAAACATATAGCCTAATGCATATATTACACGTTGATAATTTGAGAACGAAGTTCATGTTCAGTTTTTAATGCGCATTGTTTTGATATGTCACAAGCTATGAGAAGAAACTACAGTTGAAGCTAACCTGATGGGTAAACCTAAAACCCATCACATTTGGAACGGTTTTAGGTTCTAGTAATTGGGTATAGGATCGGTTTGGGATTTTTTTTTTGGGTGAAAATTCATTCCTTCATTCCATGACTGTCAAATTACATTAAAACATACAGATGAGCAACAAGCTGCGCCGCCACACCTTTCCGAATCACAAACCCCAATCTACTAAACATAAACCCATGCCCCCTGGATTCGAAACATTGCTATGAAAAACCCGTTGGACCATTGTCAGGAAACGGATAGCTTCCGGTGCCAAGGAGCCAAAGGTATCAAAAGCCAAGGGGATGAAAACATGTTGGTTATCTTCGCAAGCTCAAGACGTTGCAGTTTACGCTTTTGTGGCGTTGAGAGTTCAGTCTTGGAAGCTGCAGGATCCTGCAGAATAGCGGGGTTGTCGGCTTGGACTCGGATTACGTGCATGCCCTCGAACGCCTAAATATCTCTCTCCCAGTGTTCGATCTTGGCGATTTCTCTAATAAGGACACCGCCCCCTAAAGCCACAAAAAACTTTGGCGAATGCCCTTTTTAGCATAATTGCTAAAAATCTGGGAGAAGTTTTTGGTTTGTCCCCCGCCAAAAAACGGTAATTGAATGCTTGCAGGGACCTCATGCCCAGGATTTTCTTACTGTTATCCCGATTGAGGGTTTGGGCCAAAGCATATCAGCGGTTGAATACAAGACAATTCTTAAATATCTTCTGATGGTTCCCATATCTCCTGAGGATGAAGCATGTCTGATCTGCCACAAAGCATGCCTGGATTCACATGGGGAGCACGCGGTCCACTATAAAAAGCTATCCGGTTTCAAATACTGGCATGACTGGGTGCGGGACGTTCTATGGGATATTTTAAGGCGAGTCAGGATTTCTGCCAAGAAGGAGACTCCAGTGAATTTCCTTATGGACCATGCAGAAGGCAGATCTACTCTGCGCCCAGCGAATTTGCTGGTCTTTGGTTGGGCTGGGGAAATACGTTTGTCTTGACCTCGTAGGTGTGTCCCCGTTAGTTGGTTTACATGATAATGGTTTCGTGGCTAGACAGGCAATGAGAAGGGCGGAATAAAAGAAAGTGGTTTGGGATTAGTTTTTTTTTTTTTTTTTTTTTTGCAAGTTTGAGACGGGTTTGGGATTTGGTGATACACCTGTTTACCCGACCCGATATTAATTCTTAAATTTTACTAAATAGAGTTAATAGCCAAAATCGTCCCTGAGGTTTAGTCACTTTTGCCACTTCAGTCCAAAACCCAAACCTTTTACATTTGGGTCCTTCAGTTTCACTTTTTTTTGCCAAATTCGTCCATGACAAGGTTTGGGGTATGGACTGAAGTGGCAAAAAGTGACCAAACCTCAGGGACGGATTTAGCAAAAAAAAATAAAACTAAAAGACCCATAGCACAACAAAATAAAACTGAAGGACCCAGATGTAAAAGGTTTGGGTTTTGGAATGAAGTGGCAAAATTGACCAAACCTCAGGGACGATTTTGACTATTAACTCTACTAAATATGTATATACATGATATATCAATTATTAGCATATAGTATTTTGCCATCTATGCATATGAGTTTTATGTCTCTATTATCTTATTAAAGACCAAAGATGTCCAATAACGTAATTTCACCAAATTTTTAAGATGTGAGTTCAAGAGTCCCTTAGCATTTTCCTAATCTTTGGTCATTTTTTCCTTTACGCCCTTATGTACAACATATAATGTTAATTGTATATGTGTGTAATACACACTTTGTATCTCTCTCAAAATATAACCCACATTCATAAAACTCATTAAAACCCAATTGAATTTCACACTTTATATCCCTTGTAACCCACATTCATAAAAACCTTTAAAACCCAATTGAATTTCAATATCACCTTTGGGGTATATTTGGTAAGGAGCTTCTAACTTTTAAGAAAAATCTCATATTCAATAACAAGCTTTGTTTGGTTGAAAGAGCTTGAAGCTTTTAGGTTAAGAGAAAAAGCTCCATATTGAAACACTACTAGGGGTATGTTTGGCAAAACTAGCTGGTGGTGGCTGGAAGCTAGTGGCGGGTGGCTGAAAGCTGGTAGCTGTAGTTGGTAGTTGTAGCTTTTAAAATATATTTTAGTGTTTGGCAGAGTAGTTGATACTTTTAATAAAATATATAAAATGACCAAAATGAACATTAATAAAAGCTTGTATGTATGTTTTTTTTTATGGTAGAATGAGTATTTGTGTCATTTACTCATTAAAAGCTTGTAGCTAGTAGGAGTTTTTTCCTAAACGCGACTACTAGTAGCGTTTCATATGGAGCTTTTTCTCTTAACCTAAAAGCTTCAAGCCCCTTCAATCAAACAATACTTTTTATTGAGTATGAGCTTTTTCCTAAAAGTTTGAAGCTATAACCTCTTAGAAGCTTGCCAAACATACCCTAGTACTAGCGTTTAAGAAAAAACTCCTACTAGCCATAAGCTTTTAGTGAGTAAAATGACACAAATAACTATTCTACCATTAAAAAAAATAAAAAAACATGCATACAAGGTTTTAGTTATGCCCATTTTGGTCATTTTATACATTTTATTAAAAGCTCCAGCTATTATGCCAAACACCAAAATATATTTAGAAAGCTACACTACCAGCTACCAGCTAGTTTTGCCAAACATACTCTTGGTCACTGAGTCGTTTATTGTCTTCTACGCATTAGAAGGACGCAGACTCCGACCGCGACTTAACACGATGCGCCTTTTGGTGAATTGTGTAAAAGTCGGGGACAACCGACCACGTCTTCTTTCCCTAGAACCGCGACATTAGAAATTTGACAAAACAAATATACAAATCTATTAAAATCCATGACCGCGACTTCATTCTCCCTAGAGTCGCGACTTTAGGTTCCAAACTTACAATCCATGTTGCTTCCTCGTTTATTGCATGTTGTTGCTGCTTCTTCCTGTTTATTAAAACTGTTGCTTGCTTCCTATTTAATACATTTCCATTTGTTTGATATAACAATTTCATACCAAAATCAATCTGTGCTGCTTGCTTCCTATTTAATACATTTGCTTTTGTTTGATACCAAACTCAATCAATTTCATACCAAAATCAATCAATACCAAACATTTAATAGGAACATCAGTTTGTTTCAACATTCAACTTACATACCAAATCATTTTGAACCTGTTCTAAACTACCCACACATTCAATCCGAAAATACACGAATACCTAATTCACTAGAAAAAGTTGGCATTAAAGTCTTCAATATAAGATCCATATCCTTGTCCGTAGCATAGCTCGTGTTGTTCCACATCTAAAATAAAAGTCAATGGTATAAGTAAAGTTACAACATATATAGTCGAAACAGCCCTAAAAATCCTGCACAAAACAGCCCTAAAATGCTTTATAAACAGCCATAAAAATCCTACACAAACCTAAAAATGCTACTGGATCATTTATTTAAGCATGTGAGAATAACAAATAAGAATTCAGAACACATCAAACAACTAAGTAAAAGTAACTATGGAAACCTAATGTGGGCGCCACATAAGAGTAAAATCCCTCCACTTTTACTCCCTAAATATGTTTTGGCGCCACAATATTACCTATCGAGCCTTTTATGTTGGCCTGTTGTAAATTGTTGATCTTATGGCCCAATCTCGCTTTTGTACATAAAGGGCACAAGCCATGCGCTTCGGGCTTCGAATAAAAGTGCAAAAAGCATGCGATTTCTGTACATACGTCGCCTTATGTTACATAAGGTGCCTTATTGTGCTTTGCGCCTTAGGCGCGCTTAAGAGCGCTTTTTAAAACCCAGGTTAGTTCAGGTCAAAAAAGCCATCTTTTTATACCATTCACATTTAAAAAACAAATTTATACTTTGCAATTTTCGTCTTATATAAACGCATTAATATGCATAAACTTAAAAAAATTAGGGATAATCTGGCATGTACACATTAAAGCTTCTAATCTGCCCTCAACCCAACCAACTTTAAAGCATAAAAAATAATAATAAAACCTTCAAAACTGCAAGCTGCCTATTTCTTAATAAAAAAAACATAAGTATACTAGTTTCAATACAAATAAGAAACCCATAGTATGATTGCATTCAATTAAACCTTCTATGTTCTAAAAAATCAAACAATTAAGAAATATGAATTACTTAGGTGTTGTTTGTTTTTTCAGAGACAAAAAGTCTGCAGACTGCGGACCACATCTGCAGACATATGCAAGGTGGACCAAACCTCTACGGTCTACGGTCTGTAAGAAGAAGAGTGTTTGTTTTTTTAACTTCCACATGCTACTGGAGTAATGTTAATCAACAAACAAACATTAATCATCAAATCCACATATTAATCAACAAACAAACATGAATTCGCTCATGAACAAGTAATATAAATCAACAAACAAACAAGTAATATTAATCACCAAATCCACATATTACTTAACAAACAAACAAACATGAATTCTCTCATGAACAAGTAATATTGTCACTCTTCGCTCATTAGATTCATCAGCCAAAAAGTTTCCACTAAAACTCAAAAGATCAAATGAAACTTAAAAAATAAAAATAAAAATAAAAACTATTTTGTAAATCCGGAAGAAGAAAGTTTGCGGCCATACTCAATAACCAAATCGGTGAGTCCTTTGTAGCTGATATTCCTAGGCTTATTTACAGCTTCCATCACAACCTGAGAATAAATATGAAGGAAATAGACGCAAATATTATTTTATTGAGAAAAATCACTAAAACAAAAAACCCAACATGTTATACAATGAACTTCTACTTGATAATTGGGCTAGTAATATTAATCAACAAACAAACAAGTAATATTAATCATCAAATCCACATGTTAATCAACAAACAAACTTGTAATAATCAAAACAGATATAGAACAAAAAAATGCAAAAAAACAGACCTAATCTAAACCCTAAACATAAACATCAAAACAGATCCAGTACAAAAAAATAATAATAATGTAAAAAAACAAAGTCCATACCTTTGGAGGAGTGGAGGAGCGATGGGAAGATGGAGGAGTGAATGAGCGACGGGGAGGAGGGAGGAGAGACGGACGCGGCGGCAGAGGAGAGGGAGGAGGGAGGCGGCGACGGAGGGGAGAGGAGGAGAGAGAAGAGGAAGAAAAAGAAGAGAAATGGAGAAGAAGAAGGTCTGAGAAGAAAAGAGAAGAGAAGATGTGGGAAGCGGTGGGAAGACACCAAAAAGAGGACGCACAGACGTTTTTTTAGTGAAATGTCCTCAAAAAACAATCTGCAAATCCAAAACGTTTGCGCGACGAAGGCAAAAAAGGTCAGAAGCACTTTTTGGGAAAAAAACAAACACCCCCTTCACTTGTTGGAAATTGGTCTGCATAGAAATTGAGAAACTCAAACATATGTTGAATAACCAACTATCTGCATTCCCATCCGCATTTTTGTTGTTTACACTACATTAAATAACAATTTATTATTTAAAATAAAACTTAAGGAAAATCAAATAACTAACTAATAGAAAAAATAAACATACCCGAACCATTCTATACGATAAATCTATTTCTAAGGCGTTATGAATTAGATTTGAAAGCCGGCAGTGAGTTGAGAAACTCAAACATATGTTGAATAACCAAGTATCTGCATTACCATCCGCATTTTTGTTGTTTACACTACATTAAACAACAATTTATTATTTAAAATAAAACTTAAGGAAAATCAAATAACTAACTAATAGAAAGAATAAACATACCCGAACCATTCTATACGGTAAATCTATTCCTAAGGCGTTATGAATTAGATTTGAATGTCGGCAGTGAGAAGAATTCTTAATGCCTCATTGATGTAGAATCCAAAATAAATACTTGTCGTATGCGTGGGGCAATGATGAACAGAGACCAATGGCCGCTACAAAATAAAGGTTATTGAATAGTTAGGTAAATTATAGTAATAAAATGAAGGAAAAGTAATTAAAATACACTTACTCTGCTAAGTACGTGCAAGAATAAGTCTTTTTATTTATGATAGTTTTGTTATTTTATTATGGTACTTGCTTTCTTAAACTACAACTACCTTATTCATCCTAAAATCTTTAAATCACTCGGTTGAAACATAAAAGTATACTTATCAAAGTGAACCATTTTACAAAGTAGGTTGCCATCTAATAGAATTTGTGCAATATAAATTATCATATCTAACTTTATACTTAAATACTATGAAAGGATATCATTTATGGTCTATCTATTAGTGCCATTACTAACAAGAATTTACCACTCAAAATATTTATTGGTTAAACCCTTGCATTGCATCCAACCAGTCTCATTCCATCCTATTTACCTCTCATGAAGAGAACCAACTCTATCATGCAAGACCATTTTATGTTATTATCAATAAATCCAAAATAACACTTTTATAAATCATTGGCTATTAAATGTAAAATATCGATCGCATGCATCAGCAAAACATTCTTTCACTTAAATGTTGTAAGATTAGAGTTGTAAACGAACCAAACGAACACGAACAAGACTTTGTTCGTATTTGTTTGTCAAGGTTTATTAGACAAACAAACCGTTCATGAACACATTAATGAACGGAATTCTATGTTAGTGCTTAACACAACCAACAACTAAAAATGATTCATGTTTCATAAATGCAAGAATGATCAAAACATTTATTTAAATAAATAATGCACACGTGAAAAAAGTTTAGGAAGGAAAATGTTTAGGAGAGAAATAAAAGCTTTGAGGGAAAATGATAAATCTTTAGGTGGAAATAAAAGTTAGGGGGGAAAGTTAAAAACTAAAAACTTTTAAGTTTTACCCATGAAAATAAATAAACACGAATGGATATAAATGAGCAAACATAAACAAACATATTGCTGAACGTTTACGAACGAACAAGACCTTTGTTTGTGTTTGTTTGTTTACGTAATCGAATGGGATTTCTTGTTCGTGTTTGTTCATTTATTAAACGAACGGCATAAACGAACTTCCCGCCAAACAGTTTACGAACTGTTCGCCACACGTTTGGTTCGTTTACAGCACTATATAAGATTAATGATTTTATACATAAAAATTTGGGTAACTCAAAGGATTCTTGAATTCCATTACAAGTATAGGTTTGAACTAATCCGTATTTTAATTGCATCTCCCTCTAAACCAAACATGCCAAGAAGTGTAATTAAAATTCCAATTCCGTTGAATTCCCAATAATCCCCAAACCATACACCCACTTAGTTTTTTATAGATAGAGAAACATTCATTAAGAAATTGTCTGTATACTTAAAAATATAACCTATTTTGGATTTCCTGATTTGCCATGTTAAATATTCAAATCTGAAAATTTAACAATTTGAAGTCAAAACCTTCGGTTTATGCTTACAAGGTCACAATTGAAATTTGGGATTCTTAGACGAAAGTTGTTATGTAACTTGGTTAAGTATCAGATCTTCCTAAAATTGGGGATTCAAGCCGATTAGAGCATAAATAAGACATAATCCACATACTGAGCAAAATTCGTGATGCAATTAAAATTACTGAATACTAATTATCAGATTAACAAAAAGGATTGATAAAGACATACCAGAAACCATCCACGCAGGTGAAGTAAAATAAGAACGCTAGTTATGTTAGATCCCTTGAAGTCTTGTGATTGCTCTCTCGATTTCTGGGATAAACATATAAATAAAATATTTTCGAATCTAAAGCTTAGAAAAGCGTTATAAAACGAAAAACACACGAAGATGATGAAGATGTAGAAATCAAAGGCCATGGGTTACAAGTTTTCCCGGCTGTTACTAAACAATGAATCTGACTACTAGTATTTGGCTGCTGTGAAAACCCTAGATGACATCAACTACACTTTAGCGAGGGTTATATACACAACACAAAAGGACCATGACAAATTTGAACCGGGTCAGTCACTTTCAGTCCCCTAAAATCATTTTATTTTTTTGGCTTAAACCATTTAATTTTTGTAAAATAAGAACAGGCATTTATTTACTTTTTACTATGTTAAATGCAATGTTAAATGCAAAAAAATTTGCATTTAAGAAATAACCTTTAATTTTCTATTATTATAAAACTAACCCACATTTAGAAAATGACAAAACTCACCATCAACTTTTTTAGATTTCTAAATTAACCCTCTACTTTTTAACTTGACAAAAAACGCATTTATATTGTCTAACTTCTATTTAACCCTTAAACTTTTAGTATTTAACTCATTCTACTAAACTTTGCTATAATGTCAAAAGCAATCCTTGTCATTTCAACCCTCTCAAGTTTCTAAAATTTAGAGGTTGCCCTAAGATTAATTTCTTACGTGTTTATTTTTATGTACGTGCCTGTATAAATTTGAGTTCGTCTACGGTTATACGTTATTATTGTTTGAAAACGAGTGGGGTCAATAATAAAATGTTTTTTATGTGCGTTGTAGTTTGGACTACATTTTGACTTAATTTTTTTAATGGAAACAAATCGGGTCAAATATAATATGTTTCCATTCAACGATATAAACTAGTTTTTTTCCGGGCCGCGCGTTGCGACCACACTCAGCAAGGGCCTAACATAAAATTTCACAATTTTTAAGCAGTTAGTCGCGGGTCCAAGCAAAGTCTAGCGCCTCGAGACGTCGCTAAAAAGAACAATATAACGAAGCAATAATTCAAGTGGGCAGGTAAATGACGTCAAACCATAGTATAGTGGACTGTGGACAACTGGACATAGACTAAAATGTGCTAAATGGGCATTAAACATAACCAGCTTTTTGGTGTAGCCAGTGTTTACCAACATCCACAAATAATATTGAATTGAATTCATGTGGTTAAATCTGAGCAACACATCAATTTCACGTCAAATTATAAACTACCCAACTGCAAGTTCAATACACAAACAAATATCGCATAAGTGAGATCCGAATAATGCCCTGATCCGTGCACAAATCCGATCCGCGATGTCGGATCAAGGCGCCACCGCAATGGTCACAACAAAACAACCGCATACATCAGTTGATATGCCATCCTAACCGCTACCCGGATAAGCGTACAGTCACCGCAAAAGCCAGCTCCATCATCTGCCTCGTATTCGTAGGAAAGTTAGCCTACCCGCCGGTGTGTCGTCGTCGGAGATCTAGAAACAGTGATAGTGGTGGTTGTGTAGTGTAGTGAAAGAGAGATGGGACCGTACAAAAAATGGAGAGAAAAACAAAGTTGCAGAACACTGTGCCCGAGAATTGATTGAGAAGGAGAGTGAAAAAGGTTGTAAAGTTCCGAAAATGCCCCTACTGTAGCTAAGCCTTCAACAAATCTATAACTTATAATAAAAGAATTGAAGTTTGATGATGTGGCATTCAATGGAGGCCTCAACCCCTCCTTGAATGTGCCATGTGGCATCATGTAGGATTTTTTAATTTTTGAGTTTTTTTAATAAATCTATATATATTATAATAATTATTTTTGGAAAAGATAAGAATTTAAAAACAAAATTAAATTTTCTCTCTAATGTTTCCTCCCATAACTTTTAAACGTTAATATCTTTTATATACGAGATTTTTAAAAGAAAAAAATCACACCAAATTAACGAGCGTTTTATTATCTTTCCAACGAGTACTATAGTGCTATACAAAAAACCGAGAAAAAAAACAACTATTTTTGTGGGGTTTTGTTTTCAAATATATTTTACTCTACTAATAAATCACAAACGATAAACATAACTTCATAGGCAGAGATTCCTTTTTTTTATATTTGAATATGATAACTTATGACAGAAATTTGTTTAAAATAAATAATAATAATAATAATAATAATAATAATAATAATATGCATTAATCATGTATTGGCAAATCATTAAATATGTTGTCATAAATCTATATATATTATAATTATTTTAGGAAAAGAAAAGAATTTAAAAAACAAAATTAAATTTTCTCTCTAATGTTTCATCCCATAACTTTTAAACGTTAATATCTTTTATATACAAGATTTTTTTAAAGAAAAAAATTACACCAAATTAACGAGCGTTTTATTATCTTTCCAACGAGTACCATAGTGCTATATAAAAAACGGAGAAAAACACAACTATTTTTGTGGGGTTTTGTTTTCAAATATATTTTACTCTACTAATAAATCACAAACGATAAACATAACTTCATAGGCAGAGATTCCTTTTTTTTATATTTGAATATGAGAACTTATGGCAGAAATTTGTTTAAAATAAATAATAATAATAATAATAATAATGATAATAATAATAATATTATTATTATTCATTAATCATGTATTGGCAAATCATTAACTATGTTGTCATATTGGATATTTTATTATGTTATATTAGATATTTCAATCCCGGGACACTCCCGGGATAAAAGCTAGTGTTATATATAATAATTTGAGTTACCATACATTTCGATGTAAATTTAGTTCAGTAACGAGTCTTGTCAATTTTAGTCTATACTTTATGATATTGAGTATTGTTTGAAAAATGTTGGATCAAATATAATAAACTTTCATTTAATTATATGAATTCGGATTACTCTAGATTTCAACGTAAATTTTGTTCAGAAATAAGTCAGGTTAGTTGTAGTCTATTCTTTATCATGTCACGTATAGTGCCGCCATAACGGGTAAGAAAACTAGTTATGTTTTAAAAGGAACCCAAGTAAAACTACCATAAATATTTTCATTAATTGCGTGTATTTATTTGTAATGATTTAGAAACCAAACTTATGAATACAAATAATGGTTTTTGATTGTGATGTGGTTTTTGATTGTTATGGTTTTAATAACGAGTTTTCTTACAAGTTAAAAACTGATCATAAAGACTTGATTCTGCCTTGATAAGTATAATTAGAGTCCAAAATAGGTAGTCGAGTGGGATATTGTTTTAGTATAAGCATACTTGTTAGTATAGGAAAGATAATACTGAATGAATTCTTTCATTGATAATGATTACAATTTATAATACAATGATCTTTGATAAATCCGGAAGGCAATCAATCTATATTAACTAATATGCCTAAGAATATGCTCAATACTATAATTACAAATATACACAGAATATTTGCAAATATAACCCTGCAGTCGAATCGGGAGGCTGCCAGACGTTGAGACTGGATCGAAAATCATCAAACAAAATACGAGGCAAACCCTTGGTAAAAATGTCTGCTATTTGGTAACGGGAAGAGACGTGTAGTATGCGAACGCACCCCCGTTGTACCTGCTCCCGAACGAAGTGGATGTCCAACTCAATGTGTTTGGTGCGCTGGTGTTGAACGGGGTTATCGGATAAGTAAATAGCACTGACGTTGTCACAATAAACTAGGGTGGCCTTGGTTAGCGGTTGTTTTAACTCCAGCATCAAGTTTCGAATCCAACAGATTTCAGCAACGACATTGGCGACTCCTCTGTACTCAGCTTTAGCACTGGAACGTGAGACGGTTGCTTGTCGTTTGGATGACCAAGAAAGTAAATTATCGCCAAGATAGACACAGTAACCTGAAGTAGAACGACGAGTGTCAGGGCAGCCTGCCCAGTCTGCATTCAGTGTATGCCCGAAGAGAAATATTGGGAGCAGGAGTGAGAGAGAGACCATACTCCGTAGTACCCTGTAAATACCTTATGATACGCTTAAGAGCGTTCCAGTGATCATCGGATGGAGAATGCATGTGCATGCAAATCTGCTGAACGGCATAAGAGATGTCAGGGCGGGTGAAGGTAAGATACTGAAGAGCACCTGCCAGGCTGCGATACATGGTGGGGTCATGAAATAGAGAGGAAGATGCAGTTCCAAGCTTAGAGCCAGTGTCAACTGAGGTTGCAACAGGTTTACAGGCATCCATGGCGGCTCAATGAATGATGTCTCTGGCGTATGACTGTTGTGACAAGAACATGCTATTCCCGGTGCGGGTAACAGAGATATCGAGAAAATAGGTTAAGGGACCTAAATCCTTCATTGCAAACTCCCCAGATAAGGAGCGCATGATACGGGTACGCAGTGCCTCAGAAGATATAGTAAGGATGATGTCATCCACATAGAGGAGCAAGTAGGCGGTGTCCTGTCCTTGGTGATAGATAAATAGAGAAGTATCAGACTTGCTCTGTGTGAAACCCTGCAGTAAGACAAAATCAGTAAACCTTTGGTACCAGGCTTGTGGAGCCTGCTTCAATCCATAAAGCGATTTCTTGAGCCTGCAAACAAAGTTAGGGAAGCGTTGATCTCTAAAACCCATGGGTTGGTGCATGTAGACTGTTTCTTCCAAGTTACCATGGAGAAACGCGTTGGTAACATCCAACTGGTTAATAGACCAGGACCGAGATAACGCCAATGTAAGAATGAGGCGAATAGTCGCCGGTTTGACCACCGGACTGAAAGTGTCCCCAAAGTCAATACCCACCTGCTGACTTAGGCCATCATAAACCAGTCGAGCTTTATACCTCTCCAAACTACCGTCCGAATGAAACTTATGTTTAAAGAGCCACATACACCGAATAACATTCATATCAGGTTGTTAAGGAACTAACTCCCAAATCTCATTTTTAATAAGTGCACTAAACTTGTCGGTCATGGCATTGAACCATTCAGGCGAGGACAAGGCAACTTGTGGGGATTTGGGTATAGGAACGACGGTGGTTGTATGAAGGTTAAAAAGGTGTTTTGGTTTATGGATACCGTCCATGGCGCGGGTGCGCATGGTGCGGGCGGGTGGTTGTGGTTCGAGTGGGGGTTCATTCGATGGTGTAGGTGAAGTGGGAGGATGGGTCGTTTGGGCCTAAGGGGAAGTGTGGGAGTGTTGGGCCGTAGGTGAGGGTTGGTTGTGGGCCGGTGGAGAGTTGTTTGGATGAGGGGCCGTGGGGGGAGTAGGAGGTGGATGGGCCGTGGAAGTGTGTTGGTGGGCTGTTGAGGGTGTGGATGTGGAGCTGGGCCGTGGTGGGCTAGAGGGATGGGGAGGGATATTGGGCTGGTCAGTAGTGTGTGTGTGTGGGGGGGGGGCAGGGGGGGTGAAGTGATCCCACAAAAGTGGGTTGAGGGTACCGTCAAGGAAATCATAGGAGTTAGGGGCGGTGGGTAGGGTGGGGTGGTGGCAAAGGGGAAAATGGTCTCTTCAAATTGGACATGACGAGACACGAAAATGGTATTAGTGGTGAGGTCTAAACAACTATAACCACGGTGATTTGGTGGATATCCGAGAAAGACGCATGGCTTAGAATAGTTTGCGAGTTTGTTTATGGTGGTGGAGGGTAGTAAGGGATTGCAGAGACACCTGAACACACGAAGGTGTTCATAGGTGGGGTTGCAACCGTATAAGCGGGTGGCGGGGGATAGAAACTGTTGGTGTTTGTTGGGAATAATGTTTAGTAAATAAGTGGCGGTTTCAAGGGTGTGGTGCCAGAAGGCGGGTGGTAAGGAGGATTGGGCCAGAAGCGAGCATATCATATTATTGATGGTTCTAATCTTATGCTCGGCCATTCCGTTTTGGGAAGAGGTATAGGGGCATGAAAAACGAAAGTGCATGCCGTTTAGACGACAAAAGTTATGGAAAGAACTGTTGTCGTATTCTCTGCCATTGTCGCATTGAAATTGTTTTATTTTACTACCGAATTGGGTATTTATGTAGGTGTTAAAAATAGAGAAGATGGAGAACACATGGGATTTGTTTGAGAGAGGAAATGTCCAAAATTTTTTTGTAAAATCATCTAAAAACAAAACATAATACCGGTGGCCCCCGGTGCTAGGCACAGGGGACGTCCAGAGGTCACTGTGAATAATATCAAATGGTAAATAAGTGCGATTACAAGAATCAGAAAATGGAAATCGAACACTTTTACCAAAAACACAAGCTTGGCATAAAGTTTTGTCATTTTTATTAGATGAACTAGAAAAAGATAAAGGCAACTAATGCAAAGTGGAGAACCCCGGGTGCCCAAGGCGTTGATGCCAACGGTCCTGAGTGGTGGCCACAAGATTTGACAAGATAGGTGTTATGAACTTGTTGGTTATCCTCCTGGTTTTAGGAAAAAGGTTGTTGGACAGGTTCCCAGATCTAATCTGTCTAACAACATTGGTAATAGTTCTAAGTCTTCTATGTCTTCTGCTTCTGGTTTGCCTTTTTCATCTGAACAAATCTCCAAGTTGATGAGTCTAATGAGTGAGAAAGGGACAAGTGATCCACAAAGTTCTAAATCAGGAGGTAAAAATGTCTATATAAATGGTTTCTCTGCCTTGTCTAAAATATTAAACTTAAAACAAATATTTGAAAATTTTTCAAACTGTTCAAGTTTCATAAAAAAAGGCAATCAGTAGTGGGTGGATCACTGATTTAAGGGCAAATCAACACATGACCAAAAGTGATAAGTTTATGGTCAATTGTGTTGATGTGTCTGACTATAATATTCAGGTCAAACATCCAAATGGCACTTGTGCTAAGGTTACCAAGATTGGTGACATTAAGATAGCAGAAGGTGTTACTTTGTATGATGTGTTCTTAGTTCTTGAATATTGTGTCAATCTTATGTCTGTTCATAAGTTGTCTAAGAACAATAAGTTTAGTGTTTTATTTGATGAAGATCATTGTTACATTCAGGATTCCAGGTCAAGGAGAATCCTGGTGACTGGTGATCAACATGATGGTTTGTATTTTGTTGGTGAGAATGTGAGTTCTAATCCGTGTTTTAGTAGTATTGGTAGTTCCAACATATGGCATAGTAGGTTGGGACATCCCTCTGATCAGGTTCTGGCCATTCTTAGTAAAGATCCTAAGTTAGGGAAACCTGATTCTCAGCCTTGTGATATATGTCACAAGGCTAAACAGGTTAGGTTACCTTTTCCTATTAGTGACCATAAGCCTAAACAGGTAGGTGATATCATTCACCTAGATGTTTGGGGTCCTTACAAGGTCACACGTTGGGAAGGGTAAAGGTATTTTTGAACTGTTGTGGATGATTATTCCAGGACAGTTTGGTGGTATCTTCTAAAAACCAAAGGTGAAGTGTTTGAAAACCTTGTTATTTTTTATGAACTTCTTAAAACTCAGTTTAAATCAAGGGTTAAAGTTTTTAGAAGTGATAATGGTGGTGAGTTTGTGAACAAACAAATGGAAACATTTTGTAATAATCATGGAATAATACACCAAACCTCTTGTGCATATACACCACAACAAAATGGCGTTGCTAAAAGAAAGCATAGGCACTTACTTAACATGGCTAGAGCATTACTGTTTCAGAGTGGAATACCACTAAGGTTTTGGCCT
Organism: Ambrosia artemisiifolia; assembly: GCA_032199755.1. Lineage (NCBI taxonomy): Eukaryota > Viridiplantae > Streptophyta > Magnoliopsida > Asterales > Asteraceae > Ambrosia > Ambrosia artemisiifolia. Next base: position 46,560,914 of record CM063523.1, read on the forward strand.
GATTGTGTATTAACTGCTACCTATCTGATTAACAGGGTTCCTTCTTTTGTTCTACTTGGTAAGAGTCCTTATGAAGTCTTGTTTGGGTCCCCCCCCCCCCACTCTTAGTCATTTAAAGAACTTTGGTTGTCTATGTTTCAATACTGTGTTAAATGAGACTGATAAACTGTCAATAAAAGCTGAAAAATGTGTTTTGATAGGGTATTCTAACTTTAAAAAAGGGTATAAACTTTGGTGTCTTGAGTTAAAAAAGGTTGAGTTTCTAGAGATGTTAGGTTTTATGAAGAAATTTATCCTTTTAAAAAAAATCTTTAGAAAATATAGTTTTCCAAAATCATGATCCTAGTGTTACACATTTAAACTTTTTTGACAGTATTGAGTCTTTTTCAACGGAGGAACCAACAATGACTAAGGGAAATAACTTTCCCAATGATGAAGGGGAACCAACTGTGTCTCATGATGACCCAGCTAGTTTGCAATCAGGGACTACTCCCAGGACTGCTAGGGGTAGATGATCATCAGCAGCCTGGCAGTCTAGGTTGCAGTGTCCTGACAGGGCAGACAATGATGCAGGGACATCAAATGTTAAGAACAACCCATCTGAGGGAACTGTTAGAAGGTCATCTAGAGAGTCTACCTTTCCTAGAAAGTTTGATAATTTTGTTATAAAAGGAAAGGTTGAGTACGGTCTTGAAAAAGTTGCCAATTATTCTCATTTGTCTGGTAACAACTTTTCTTTTGTGACTGTTTTAAACAAAAATATTGAACCAAGTACCTATAGTGAGGTTTCCAAGGATCCCAGATGGGTTGAGGCAATGAATTCCGAAATGGAAGCCTTGCATATGAATAATACTTGGATTCTTTCTGATTTACCTGTTGGTAGAAAACCCATGGGTTGTAAATGGGTGTATAAAGTTAAGTATAAAGCTAATGGGGAAGTAGAAAGGTATAAGGCCAGACTAGTAGCTAAGGGTTACAATCAAAGAGAAGGTCTTGACTTTGGAGAGACCTTTTTTCCTGTTGTCAAGATGGTAACTGTTAGGTGTATTATTAGTCTGGCTGTCCAAAATAATTGGACTTTAAATCAATTAGATATAAATAATGCCTTTCTATATGGCTCTATTACTGAAGATGTTTATATGACCCTACCTGAGGGTTATTACTCAAACCATGATAATAAAGTATGTAAACTGGTAAAGTCTTTTTATGGGCTAAAGAAGGCTCCATGGAAATGGAATGAAAAGTTGACTGATGTGTTACTTAGTATTGGCTTTGTTCAGAGTGTATGTGATTACTCTATGTTTGTGTTATCAAAAGAAAATGTTTTTCTTGTCTTGTTAGTCTATGTGGATGACTGATGGAATGGGTTTGGAATGGAAGTTTAAGTGTTTAAATGTTAAATCTTATGTGTTTTTGTGTGTTAACATGCGTGGAATTAAGTAACTATGAGAAATTAATGTTTTGTAGGTTAAATACGAAGATTGGACGTGTGTTGGAGAAAATAAATGGATTGGACTTGAAGATTATAATGGATGGCATGATAAAGGGTCGAAAGACGAAGACGTGGCCGAAAACGGAGAAGAAAATGGAGTTAAAATGCAAAAGTTATGACAAAAACAAGTTTTGGATAGAAAGCTGTCAGAGTAGGCTACGCTGGGGAAGTAGCCTACTCTGGTCCTGTTACGGGATTTCTTAAAAAGTCACGAAAATTAGGGTTTTAAGGACTCTCTTTCATTCTACTCAAGGGAGGCGATTCTAGGTGATCAAGGGAGCAATCTTTAGGCTTTTTCCACCATTCCAAACCTTCTAATTCATCCATAATCATCAAACATGCAATTCCTAACCAAGATTGAAGATCAAATCAAGAACATGAGTGGCTAATCTTTTCATGGTTTCCTCCGGGTGGAGGATTCTTGTAAGTGGATGATTATTTTTAGTTTTTCTTTGTATTTGAGATTAGCAATCTAAGCATTCGATGCTTTTTGCTTGGTAATTGATTAGTTTGATTTGTAAACGGTTGATTTTTATCTGAAACCTAGTTTTGATTCTTTCAATTCCCGAGAGTTCTAGTAATTGGGATATATTAGATAGGAATTAGGTTTGGTAATTCTCAATTGATAACCGTGTGATAACCTTTCGTTGTTTTGCAATCAAAGTACTTAGTCCTCGTTTATCACAATCAACTAATTAATTATCTTAATCATGTCTATGTGATTTTCTCAATAAAAACTAATTACTTGAAGCCACTTTGAATCCAAAACCTGGAGGAATCACCTTTTCTCCAATTGTTTACATCTTAATTTTTATTTTGTTTTCACAATCAAACTCTCAAACAACCGAATTTTACTTTTCTTGCAACTAGTTAATTAGTAATAAATTAAGTAAACCAAACACTTTCCACAGTACTCCTCGTGGTTCGACACCTGACTTACCCTATCTAATAAGGTAATAAGGAACTTATTTTAATCTTATTTTTGACTGACCCTTCGACATCGGTCAAATTTTGGCGCCGTTGCCGGGGAGTCGTGCGCAAAGTGTTATTTTTCTTAGTTAAATTAAAAATTCCAAAAAAGCCAAAAATATTTATTTTCTGTTTGTTTAGTTTATTGTTCAGTATTACGCTCGGTTTTCTTGTTTGTTTTGTGCAGGTAACTCTTCAGTTGCATGCATCATACAAGACACTCAGGGAAATCATCTCCGTTAGTGTTCGATCCCGAGGTTGAGAAAACAGCTCGGCAGAACCGAGTACTTCATAGAGAGAAAAAGGTCTTACACTCGCCAGTTTCACAGTTCAGATCTATGGAGAACATTGACTTAACCACTAAACCGATGTCCCAACCACAGTTTTCACCTAGCCAAAACCACCCATCACCCAATACATTCGCCACATCTGAACCGCCACCACAATCCAGTATTCAATCATCACAAATTCCACCATTCCCAAATTTTGATAATCTTCCACCATCACATTCACAATCATCATCTTTACCACAACCAACCACAACCCACACTTCTCCAATAACTTCTCTCCCGAATTTCGAGAGGTTTAACCAACAACAAGGCCAATCTTCGGCACAAGACCCAACTTTCACCCAAAAACCTGTGACCAGTCACTCTTCACCGTATGTGAGAGTGATTTCTGATGATAATAACCTGAACCAAGCTGATACACAATTCCCACAGACTTCTGCAACTCAATATCCATCCTTTCAACCACCATCATTTAGCTTCAGTCAAAGAATGAATCAAGGTAACTACGAATATGATGATGGGGATTTGGATGGGGATGAAGGAGATCATGGGACATATCAATTGGTGAGGCCACAAAATTTGAACCATCAGGGATACCCTCAATTTAATCCTGCACCTCAAGGGTGCCAAGTCTTTCCAGAAGTTCCAGTTCACCCTGCACCTCGACAGCAACCAGTGGTGAATCGACCTTTGAGACCTAACCCAAGGAATGCGATACCTCCAGCTAATAATCAAGCAGGCATTCCCATGAGATTTGAGAGAGGTCCGGTGAGAGGTATTGAAAGCCACTTCAGACCTGCCATTGTTCATAACCCATCTGCAGTGGTCATTCCACAACTGCATGGTAGGTCGTTTGAAGTGAGATCACAGGAAATTCAAAGTTTGCCTAAATATCATGGGTTAGTGACTGAAGAGCCGTACATGCATCTTGGGGCGTATGATGCGAGATGCAACACGATTGGGGGACAAGGGTTTACACAGGATGAGGTGAAGCTGGTACTGTTCCAATTTACTCTAGAGGATAAAGCACAACAATGGTTCCAATCATTACCTTCAGCCTCTATCCGCACCTGGTTAGAAATGCAACAACAATTCCTTGATGAGTTCTACACAAGTCAGCGAACCAATGATGCAAGGAAGAACATCAGGAATTTCTCTCAACAGCCCGGTGAGTTATTTCACGAAGCACTCACCCGATTCAAGATGATGATCAACAATTGCCCACATCATGACATCCAATTGTGGGAGTTGATCAACTCCTTTTATGAGGGACTACATTCTGAGGACCAAGGTGCGTTAGATTCTATTTCGAATGGTACATTTGGCACTAATGATGAACAGGTTGACTGGGAATACCTCGAGAGGAGAGCTGAGACAACGAAGAGGAAAGCACAATCTTCGAGAAGGTCAAGGCAAGCGACAGTAAAAGCTGCAAGTGGGGGTAGTATAGGTGATGCTGAAAGGATAGCTAGGTTAGAATATCAGATAGCTAACTTAGGAGTGAGTGGTCAGCCCATGTATGGACATTGTGGGGATGTAGGGCACATTGCTGATAGTTGTCCTAGCATAGTGGGTGAGATGGAAGAGGTGAATCAGGTACAAGGGGGGAATAGGAATTGGTCAAACATGAATTCAAACACTTATCACCCAGGTCTTAGGAACCACCCGAACTTTAGTTATAGGAACCCCAATAACCAAAGCAACCCAGGATTTCAGGGTAGTGGACAACGTAGTAACCAACAACCTTATGCCCCTAGATATCAAAACAATCAAAGCAATTACCAAGCGGGTAGTGGTAGTGGGGGTTACCAAAAGGGTAGTCAGTCTTCTGAGACAGCAGGTGGCGAGTTGGGTGAGGTGATGAACATGTTGAAGCTGATTCAACAGGATTTGCAGGCCATTAAGCAGAAAGGTGAGGTACGTGATAAAACTGTCCAGGCTTTAACTACGCAGGTTGGGCAGTTAGCTGGAGATGTGGCAGAGCTGAAGAAGGCAAACGGGAAGCTACCAAGTGATAGTCAGGTTAATCCGGCACATCAATCATCATCAAATACAAGGAATGTGCGAATCAATGCGGTAAGTTTTCTGCCTAATTCTATAGATTGTAAAGGTGATCAGGATCCGATTTCACAAACAACACATAAAAATTTAAAAAAATTGTTTTGTGAAAAATTTTTGAGTGAAAATTCCACTATAGCTGAGGATAAGTGTGGGGAAGTTAAACCTGCCCCATTCCCTCTAGCTGCAGTGGAACAAAATAAAACATCAGTTTTGAGAGAAACCCCACTAAAGGATGAAAAGTGGGAAGAGTTTGTAAGAGTAAAAATCAATCGACCATTACTTGATGTTTTAAGAGAAGATCCTGTTCATGCTGAAAGTTTGAAAGAATTGAGTACCCAAAACCGACACAACAAGCTGCCAAAACAGTTTAAATTACCAGTAAATGTTCGTGCCGCGTTATTGGGTACATGTCCACCGAAACTCCAAGACCCAGGAACACCTTTAATTCCAATACAGATTGGAGAACTTAAAATTGACAAGACATTATTGGATCTTGGAGCGTGTGTTAGCATTCTTCCAGGATGTATTTATGACCAATATGATTTTGGTCCTCTGAAAGAGGTCGACATCACCATGGTGTTGGCAAATCAAAAAGCGATACGTCCTAGGGGAATGTTAACGGATGTAATAGTCAAGGTGGAGGATTGTTTTTACCCAGTGGATTTCTTGGTAATGGATTGTGTCTCTAATAAAAAAGAGACACAACCCATGGTTATTTTGGGTAGACCGTTCTTAGCAACTGCACACGCAGTGATTGATTGTGCTAACGGGACGGTAAATATGAGGTTTGGGGAAAGGACACTTAGTTTGAATGTATTTTCAAGTTTAACTGACCCAAACGCCAAGGAAGAGTGTTTTATGGTTGACAGGGTTGAAAGAGCTGGACGAAAGGTGGGAAAGAAGAAAAAGAACAAGAAGGTCAAGAAACCCCCTAAATCTAATCAAGAATATACTAAGATTGGAGTTCCTGAGCTCAAGTGTGGCGTCTCTGATATTTTGCCACAAAACTGGGAGGATGCATGCTTAGCGGCTGAGGGATGCAAGCATCCCACTCGCCCACCATGATTAAGAACACCAGGTAAAGTCAGGCTGAAGACTGTAAACTTAGCGCTTCTGGGAGGCAACCCGAGGTTTGTTTTTGTTTTTTATTTTATTTTTTTTCTTCTTTTATTGGTCGGTTGTTAGCACGTGCAGTTCCTATTCAATGAGTTATGGAAGTACACCCACAGCAACACGCAAGTGTGGGGAAGTTCAAAATGCCCAGGTAAGTTCCTGACTCAAGTTCGAGTGTTGAGGACAACACTATTTTTTTTAATGGGGGTTGAGTGGGTGAGTGAGAAAAGTAGGAGCACGCGTTTTACTTAGTATTAAAAAAAAAAAAAAAAAAAAGAAGCAACCACGTACGTGATCTAAAAATAAATAAAAGGTTGTTGGTAAAATGAAACATACATTTAGTGATTATCTTATTTTATTGTTTAAAAAAAAAAAAAAGGGAAAAGTGTCATGTAGCAGAGTAAGCTACTGATTATGAGTAGCCTATGGAACCTATCAGCTCACCAAAATTGCAATCCACTTGGAGTAATCTACTTGAATGCCATAGGCTACTCTTAAAAATAAAGGAATCTGCGAAAGTTTGTAGAGTAAGGTACTGGAGGTGAGTAGCCTACTTTGATATCATGGTGTTTTTCTTTGACTTGGGTGCTGACCCGTATCATATGTTTTGAACCGGTTCGGATTCGATTTTATAACAGATAAACCCGAGTTCAAATCTTTGTGTCAACAAAATAAATAAATAAACAAAAAAAAGAACAAACAAACAAATCATCTACACCCATGATTATCATCTTCTTCCTTAAGAACCCTAAACCTCCATAACCACCCAAATCTCCATCTCCCTTAATTCTCAACCAAATCGTACATTCTTATAGTCTAACTTGCTTAATTTTTCGAGAGGAACAAAACCTTAGCATTAGTTTCTCAAGATTCCATCTCGTTTTTGAGAAATCAGAGGAGATCGTGACGAACCCTAACTTTCTAAATTGGGGGTTTTCACTTGGAGGTGCAATAGAGTGAAATTAAAGCCTAACCAAGTAATTTTAAGCAACAAAGGATGGCTAACACGAAGGCAGTTCAGGTGGTGGCTCTGGCTTTATAGGATGGTTCGACACGATGACAGAGGTTTTTGGGCCTCCCCAACCGCCTTATTTTTGAGTACTCTCTGATCCTCGATCAGGTCCATGTACTCTTCTCTTGACTTTGAATATTTTATTATGTAATAATTTGGGTACATGGTTGGTCGGGTGGTGTTTGGAACAAATTTTCTTATTTTGTTTTATTTTTGGTGTGTTCTAGTGTGTTTTGTACCTTTGGTGGTGTAACGAACTTAATGTTATGTTGGGTATGGTTAAATTGTGTTGATGGATTGTGGGAAAAGATTAGCCGCTTCTAAATTGGTAACTGCATGAGTTAATAAAATCCCACGTTTTGATCTTAAAAACCTACACATTGGGGACAATGTATCCCAAGTGTGGGGATGAGGGGAAATTTTTGAAAAAAAAAAATTATTTATTTTTCTTGTTTTCGGGCGGTCTAATCAGACATGAGAGCGGCTTATTCAGTACATTCCCAATTCGTTGTTTGCTTGTGAGTAAGGGTCCTTAGTCATGGTCTAATTCATAGAGAAGTAATATGAACCGTTTTCAGCAAGTATTTTTAGGGAAAATATTTAGAGTTGCCTGACTAGGAGTAACAAACTATTGGTAATAAATGCATGCACACATCGGTAACCCATTCCCCATTTTGGTGAGATTTTGAGCCTACTAGAGTTGTTAGAGTGATTTACACAGAAATATATTCATTTGTTGAGAGTAGGCCACTTGTTTCTCTGTTTTAGAACTTGTGTGATTTGATACATGCTGAGACTGTGGACTAGACGTTAATGCACATAGGTGATAAAGGCAATTTAGGAAACCCGTTTTGTTTGACACTTTCTATTTGTTTTGTGTTAACCCGTTTACCCAAAATATTACCATTAGTAGCCAACTTTGAGCCTATACCCTTTCGTTTGTTAAACCTATAAAGTTACCCAAATTGACCTGTTAGCCGTTGTTTAAGAAATTGATGACATCCATTGTGTTAATGGTTATGTTTAAGTGTTTGATCTATGTTATGTTGTGAAAGAAAAAAAAACAAAAAAAAAAAAAAAGAAGAAAAAAATGCCATGAAAAAGAAAAAAAAAGTGTTTGTGTTATAGGTCGAATATGACCGAAGTTGTGATTATTGTAGTATATGAATAAGGATTGTCGTTCAAACTATTTCACCATTTTGTTTTAGCCACTTTTAGCCAAATATTTCCTACCTTTACCCTAAGCCCAAAACCCGTAAGTCCTTTAGATATGTGCATTGTCTATGTGATATAGTGGAGGTGTGATTGTCATACAAGCTTATGTTAACAGAGTCTCATGTTTGGTTTTTGAGTGACTAATACTAGCGCATTACATGCTAGTCCAGATATAAACCGAGTGGAGTGAAATATTGTGAGGGGTGTGTTGCATGAGAATAAAAACCGGAAGCATGTTAGTTTTAGTTGGGCAATTTCTTTGTTTTAAAGGGGAATAGCGTGAACTTGCTGAATTAACACATATAATGCTAATCTGTGACTGGGGTATGACTTTGGACCCTAGCTAATGCATGGTAGGGACGATTGGGGTGTTTGTTTTTGTCCGTGATAGTGTTTCGAACGGATTTGCTTGAGGACAAGCAAAGGTAAAGTGTGGGGATGTGATGGAATGGGTTTGGAATGGAAGTTTAAGTGTTTAAATGTTAAATCTTATGTGTTTTTGTGTGTTAACATGCGTGGAATTAAGTAACTATGAGAAATTAATGTTTTGTAGGTTAAATACGAAGATTGGACGTGTGTTGGAGAAAATAAATGGATTGGACTTGAAGATTATAATGGATGGCATGATAAAGGGTCGAAAGACGAAGACGTGGCCGAAAACGGAGAAGAAAATGGAGTTAAAATGCAAAAGTTATGACAAAAACAAGTTTTGGATAGAAAGCTGTCAGAGTAGGCTACGCTGGGGAAGTAGCCTACTCTGGTCCTGTTACGGGATTTCTTAAAAAGTCACGAAAATTAGGGTTTTAAGGACTCTCTTTCATTCTACTCAAGGGAGGCGATTCTAGGTGATCAAGGGAGCAATCTTTAGGCTTTTTCCACCATTCCAAACCTTCTAATTCATCCATAATCATCAAACATGCAATTCCTAACCAAGATTGAAGATCAAATCAAGAACATGAGTGGCTAATCTTTTCATGGTTTCCTCCGGGTGGAGGATTCTTGTAAGTGGATGATTATTTTTAGTTTTTCTTTGTATTTGAGATTAGCAATCTAAGCATTCGATGCTTTTTGCTTGGTAATTGATTAGTTTGATTTGTAAACGGTTGATTTTTATCTGAAACCTAGTTTTGATTCTTTCAATTCCCGAGAGTTCTAGTAATTGGGATATATTAGATAGGAATTAGGTTTGGTAATTCTCAATTGATAACCGTGTGATAACCTTTCGTTGTTTTGCAATCAAAGTACTTAGTCCTCGTTTATCACAATCAACTAATTAATTATCTTAATCATGTCTATGTGATTTTCTCAATAAAAACTAATTACTTGAAGCCACTTTGAATCCAAAACCTGGAGGAATCACCTTTTCTCCAATTGTTTACATCTTAATTTTTATTTTGTTTTCACAATCAAACTCTCAAACAACCGAATTTTACTTTTCTTGCAACTAGTTAATTAGTAATAAATTAAGTAAACCAAACACTTTCCACAGTACTCCTCGTGGTTCGACACCTGACTTACCCTATCTAATAAGGTAATAAGGAACTGATTTTAATCTTATTTTTGACTGACCCTTCGACATCGGTCAATGACATAGTTCTAACAGGTAATTGTCAGTCTGAAATTGAGAAGGTCAAAAACATGTTGAGTACTAATTTCCTTATGAAAGATTTAGGGAAACTTAAATATTTCTTAGGAATAGAGGTCTTGTATGATAAAGATAGTATTTGTTTGTCTCAAAGGAAGTATTGTCTAGAATTGCTTGATGAGTTTGGGTATTTGGGGTGTAAACCAGTTAACAACCCAATTGAACAAAGTTATATTGTTAATACAAAAACTAGTAATAATGATGGCTTGGTTGACAACATAACTGGGTTCCAAAAGATGATTGGAAAGTTAATATATTTGTCATTAACTAGGACAGACATAAGTTATGTTGTCCAGTACCTTAGTCAGTTTATGCATAAACCCAATAAGGGTCATCTTAAAACTGCTTTGAGACTCCTTAGATACCTTAAAGAATCCCTGGAAAGGGAATTAGTTTTAGCAAAAGTAGGGTTGGCATAACAGGTTACACGAACCTGTTAAGACACGAACACGAAACCTGTAAACATGAACACGAAACTGTGTATAACAGGTTAACACGATAAGACACGATAAGGAACACCTAGTAAAACGGGTTAACACGACAAGGCATGGTAAGACACGACAAGACACGATAAGAAACATGATAAGACACGATAAGACCTGTTAAGACACCAAAACGATAAGACACGAACATGAAACAGGTAAACACGAACACGACACGAAAATAAACAGGTCTTAATATTTCGACCTGTTATAGACACGAAACCTGTTAAGGCCAAACACAAAATCTGTTAAAATCGTGTGGGTTCGTGTCAGGTTATCATGTTCGTGTCTAAATTGTCAGCCCTAAGCAAAAGTGATAACCTGAATCTTATTGGTTATGTTGATGCTGATTGGGCTAAGTGTCTTATAACTTGGAATCTGTCACTAGATATTGCATATTTTTAGGAAATTCTTTGGTTTCCTGGAAAAGCAAGAAACAGAGTACTGTTTCTAGATCATCAGCTGAGGCAGAGTATAGAGGAATGTGCTATTCTTCATGTGAGTTGTTGTGGTTGAAAAATTTACTTAATGAGTTAGGAGTTGTGATTAAACTTCCTATGAAATTATACTGTGATAGTAAAGCTGCTATATCTATAGCAGCTAATCCTGTATTCCATGAAAGGGTCAAACACTTTGAACTTGACATACATTTTCTAAGAGAAAAAATTTCAAATGGTTTGATTGAGACTTTGAAAATTGACTCTCAAAGTCAAATTGCTGATGGGTTCACTAAGGGTTTGGGGATTCAACAGCATAAAAAGTTTTGCAATGACTTAAGAATGATAGATTTGTTTAAACATATGAATTGAGGGGGCATGTTAAAATATTAAGGCCAATTCACATGTTAAAGTGTTATTATTGTATTGGGCTCTATTATTCATGGGCTAACTAATGTGTTAAATAGTTGGGCTTATTATTTCTTATATAAGCTGTTGGCCTATGGCCCAGCTGGTTGTTAAGTCCACTTGTACATTGGATGGCTCAGATTTATGCAGGTAATAATAGATTGACGGTGCACATGTGTTCGATGACTTGATCTGTGGAAGGTTCGAGATCACAATATAAAAGGATTGTTAATCCTTTGTTTCTCTTATTCAGTCATTCTTTGTATTATGGTTTTCTCTGTATTTGTGTAGCTCTCTCTGAGACGATTAGAGCTTCATCTTGTCTCTTTGTATTCGTATAAGTCTGTAAGTGTTTGTATTTCATTAGTTCATCTGCTGATAATATTGATCAGCAGAAGAACCTGACTTTGTATTGATTTCTGAGATTCATTAGTTGATGAATCTCTAGGGTATTGGGGGGCAATCTTTTGGTTTGGGTTAATAAGAGTTTTGTCGCCGTTTTTGTAGCCTACATCTTCTGTTATTGTGAGAGTTTGTGTTGGCTCTCTTGTTGTTTGTGTTTGGCATTCAATCCCTAGTTCTTTACACACTTAACCATTTCCTTTTTTATCTTTTTTTTTTTTCACCTGGCATGCTTTAGATAAACACAACTACAATTTAAAGCAACCTAGGTCGAAGTTGCCACTTGCATTACTTGTAGCAATATTATATAACCAAACATTTTCTTGATACTGGTTAATTTGTTATGGAATTTACTAAAAGGCCTCCCTGTGTTTATTTGATTTTGATACCCCAAACTGGTTATATGATCAGTTTAGGAGCTTGGTTTTAAACGAGTCAGGTGCTTGAGGTGACGACATATGTAAATCTAGGTCACTATTAGGATTTGTGATAGGCTTATATGTAAAAAACAACCAAATGGAGGAAGAAATTATAAAAGGTTTACTTGATATAAAGGATTATATGTAAAACATATGGACATACGCAATTTCTGGTTGTAAATAAAGCTTATACGGTTGTGCATAGAACCACACCTCACTTATGAGATGTGCGCGCCTTGCGCAATTTTTGGGACTTGAACGCCTTAGTGCACTTCGAACTTTTCTAAACCAAGTTTAGGAGTAGTAGCCAAAAAGTGATTTTGGTTATTTAGTAACTTAACATGTCAATCCTCCAATTATCGGTCTAAGCATTCAAACAACTTGTTGTCTATTTATCACAACTCAAAGAGAAAAATCACATGCAAACAAAATTTTTTATAGCTCCTTTTATTACAAATGTAAATGCCAATCACCCCTATGAAGTTAATATCTCGGGTGTTGTCTATATACCTGTTCTCTTATTGTACCTCTCATTTTGTGTAGTCGAGAATTTTATATGTCATCCTTTACTCGGTAGAGAATGCATGAGAGACCATATAAGCCTGTCTGTTGAAAGAAAACAACCACCTTGGCCAAGCGTTCATATAGGCAGGTGATAATGTTACCAGTTATTATAGTAGACCAAATACCACACAAAAACTTTTCACTGCAACAAATATGCGATCTTACCATGCCATGTAACACATATAGTTATGTGACATTAACAGACTCATAAGCAGTTCAACAAGCAGATAAGGTTATTTGAAAAAAATCCACAGATAACATGATAATCAAGACTGAGAAAAGGTAACACAAAAGCTTGCAGATTTAAAATTTCATTGCTAGTCAGTTTCTACAAATATAAAAACTGTGGATTTTTATTCATCACAGAGATTGATCATAAATCTTAAACATTGTGATTGTATGAATATATATTTGTGGTTATGAATACATCCCATTTATTGTAGGAACCTTTTTTTCTATAACGCTTGCCTTTGGCCACAGTGTTCATACGATTGGTATGTTTCTGGAATCACCATAAGAGAAAATCCAAGGGAATTCCTTTGATAAGAGTTGGTAATGAGCTTGTTTATGTATAACACTTGCAGTAGAAAATTTTTCTATATAACACTAGCAATATCGTATAACGCTTCTAGTAGGAACCTTTTTCCTATAGCGCTTTCTTAGAGAACATTATGGAATTTCTGTGTAACACTTGGATTAGGCCAACATGTTGCTCCTAAGCTTGGCAAGATTCTGGAATTAACAAGGGAGAAAATTCAAGAGGGGATCAAGATTTTCTTTGGTAACACGTGGGCATGAACGTTTTTTACCCCTTCTTGAATCTTCTCTCTTAGTCCATCCAAGTCCCCACCAGGTCATGGACAGTGTAGTCCGCCTAGCCAGGTGTATGAAAAATTGCAAAAGAGGCTTGAGTTTGGGTCTTTTGGTCCAGTCTTCGTGACCCGTTCCGAGCTTGAGATGGCTTACCAAAAAAAAAAACAAAATTAATAAAAAAATATGACTTCTTTTACATTGGATTGTCTGATTGTTGTGTGAATTGTCACATACATTGATAACAAATAACAAAGAGAACAATGAACAAATTTACATATACGTAGATACATGAAAACACTATTAAACATATTTTAGGAGTCGAGAAATTTTCACAAACTTTTGTGAAATTTCCAGATCTTAGGGTTTGTGAAATTTTATCAAACTTTTGTAAGATTTTTAGATCCGAGACTACTGTAGAGTTAGTTTTCTCACAATTGAAGTTTGGGATATTTAGGCCAAATCCAATTCTTTAACTGAAATTTGGGATTTTTAGAGCATGTTTCGACACTAACAACTAAGATTCCTAAATACTAATTATCAATTGTCCAAAAAGGTTAGTAACGATCATAAGATTCCTTAAATGCTAATTATCAATTTTCCATAAAAATTTAGGTAATGATCATACCAGAGTCAATTGATGAGTCGATCGGAATGAGCAAATCACAATCTTGAACTACATTATCTTGAATTCCATGACTACTCTCTTGATTTCGGGCGTTAGCGCATCTAAAGCCTAGAGAAACGTCATAGCTATGCTTCAAATGGAAGCAAACAATTATATAGAAATCAAATGCCATGGGTTACAAGTTTCTAGGTATTTTTGTTTTCTGCCGTTTCCAAACCTTGGATCTAGAATATGTGGTTTCGTTAATTGTCTAAACCCTAGCTGATCACATTGACATAATTTAGCAAGGTTAAATAGAATGGACTTTGACTAGTTTGAACCAGGTCATTGGGCTTCTCTATTTGAGACTTCAATCTTATATTGGGCCGTATACATATTGGCATGAGTTGGGCCACAAACAACAGATCCTTTAACTTGGGCCTATAATTGGTCCAATTGAGATAAAAACCAACATATACAACTTATTTTTATGCATGCAATACAAGATACCTATACTAATCACATAATGCATAAGTGGTCTTCCGAAATCTGACTTTTGTAACATATCCACTCGCAGCCAAACTAATGTTCTGATCACCCAACATCAAAACCAATACAAACTAGCTAGTAACAGACAAATCTCACTATTCCTTGATCGTAATTGATTGCTTTTGACTTCTCATTTTCCTTTGACTTTTGAAATCAAATGCCTCTTCTTGTCATTATTCAATTTAAAGCAACCATCACATTTGACTTCAACCCTCAAATGTGAATACTTCCAACCGTTTAGGCACCAAGATGATCATATAGTCATCACTTATCAATTATTCAGGTTACCATAATTTCGGAACTAGAATCAGCATCCATACAATATAGCTGATACATTCTACTGCCAACATCTAGAATTTTTTGGGGAATTGGATTTTAATAACCTAAATTATTCGAAATTGGCCGTTGACACTCCAAACTAAAAAATTAGCCATATATAATCTGTACTATTAACCTATTGGATTTTGGCACCCATTTTGGGTTAAGTCACTAACCCAGTTAGTGTTTTCTCATGTACAAGATATCTATATTAAGCACTGATATTCACAAGTTCTAAATATGAATAATCTTGTTCGTTTTGATAAAATGTTGTTATAACTTTTCCACCGGCAGTAAAACTGCTTGATGTTGTTAGCGGCATTATAATTGATGTATCCTTTGATTAGCTGAGTGGACTTTGTGTATTGCATTTTCTTGAGGCGGATGTTCAAGCTTTATTTCCTTATTCCAGGAGACCGTTCCCTCCTTTAATTACCAATTTTGAAATAGATCATCTTTTCAAGTGCAGTATTATTATGATAAAATGATGATGATATGATGAAAGCTATGTTCTTGGGGTAATTAGTGGTCTCATATGTATGTTTGGACATTCCAGTAACTTGATAGGAACGTAATTAATAAACAAAAAGAGAAAAGGACACGATACTTTCACAAAAAGGTTATGGATTTCATCAATCCGCTACAAGCAAATAACAACCTGGGCCGAAGTCTTCATGTAGATAAGTGAAAATCATTTGAATACACCAATTGCTGCATGGAAGCGTCTCACTACAGCTAATATGTGATCTTACCTTGCCATGTAACACATAAAGTTACGTCACTTTAACTGACTCGTAGAAGCAATTCCAAAAGTAAATAAAATGTTGGGCTTAATTGGTTGTTTAGCAGCTTAACTGGTCAACTGAGTCAGCAATTTAATGGGTCAACTGGACAGCAGCTTAATGGGTCAACTGGGCCAGCAGTTACTGTTTTAACATGTTTATTTCATGGTTTGTTTAGCTAAATAGTGGGCTTTTAGACAGGGTCATGATTTCAGATGTGTAGGGTAGTTTCCATTTATTTTGTTTCGCCTTTGCATAGTGGGAGTCTAGGTTTGTTCACTATGTGTTTCCTGCAAGTTCTGTTTTGTAGTACGAATCATAGTTTTTCAATTACAATCAATGTCAAAGAGTGGATCAACAGTATGATCAATCACTGCTATATATGTTTCTGATTATTTATTAGTTCTGCAATCAAGCTGTGATATTCAACATAAAAATATTTGGAAAAATTCACACTTACAATATATATAAATAATAAATGACAATCAACATATTGAAAAAATGTAACACAAAAGCTTGCAGATTTTTAAAAATTTTAAAAACTATGGAAATTTAATTAATCACAGCCTGTTCATATCTTATAAAATTGAAAACGTATAAATAACGACGGTCATGAATACATTCCATTTGTTGTAGGCACCTTTTTTTCTTTAACACTTGCAATTAGGTCATGATCCTCGTAAGCTTGGTAATATTCTGGATTTATCGAAAGAGAACATTTAAGAAGGGATCGAAAATTTCTTTGATAGCAGCTGGCCATGTAATGCTTGCATTAGGAACCCTTTTATGTATGTATGACGCTTGCATTAGTTTTTGAGTAGCTGATCATCTGTGGGCTAAATGGTTCCAGCAGAATTCACCACATGTTCAATCATTCGTACCCAAATGGTAAAAATGATGCTTCCTGCCCCATTTCCCCTCTATGTGGAACACCATATTTGTCCCTCCTATGGTATAACCCAAAAGACCACCCTTTAGCGGCTCTCATTTATGTAGTTGAGAATCCCATAAATCATCCTTTATTCATTGGAGAAAATCTACTAGATCATATAAAACATGTTCATTGTGCCTTGTAAGGAAGTTGCGGAAAATAAACCACCGTTGATCTTGGAGGTTATTAATATCGTCGATTGGATGAGAGCAAACAGCAATCTTGGAGGAAGCGTTCATATAGGTAGGTGATCTTTCAGGTCATCATTTGATACCTGCTAATGAAGCGAATGGAAGGGGTCTTGTGCCACCATTGCTTAACCGTCAGCTGAACTGGGCCCATGAAAGTACTTATGAAATAGGCCCGTCTTTGGGTGCTAACAGTAACGGTACAAGCTCACAATCCGATAGTGTAGTCCACCCATCCATCGAGGTGCACACACAAAGAAACGTGTTGCAGTTGTTTCTTCTCATATTTCCCTTGGTCAATGACCAAAACAGGATGAAAAGGGGAAAGATAAAAAAATTTATACCCAAACTAACTTGAAAATAATAACTGAAACTTAAATCTTGTTATGTTATTGGACCAAATCCTAGTGCACCAACTTCACATGGTTCTCCAAATCCAGATACGTCCTCGAGAACTCACAAGTCTCATGAGCACAAGTTTGAGGCTTACGATTCATGAAGTGCTGAGCGCGTGCATCAACCATCCAATCCCTAACTTTCCCACGACACAAAGGGCAACCTAGTTTGTTGATGACCTAAAATGTCATGAATTGGCTGAAGCAGTGTGAATAGTGGGAGGCTGTGTCACAAATGTAAGGGCGACAATTGTCGTGCTGCGATGAACACAACAGAAGTATGGCTTGGTGTCGATGCTCCATACATATCGGACAACGACCCTTTTCCCATTCTTCAAATTGTTTCTCGATACTCTTTAGTGACCTGCTGTTTTTCCATACTTATTAGTAAAAATCAAATGTATAAGTTTCCATCTAAACAATTATACACATTAATCACCACAAACAAATCCAATTCTACAGATAGTTAGGATAAAAATGTTATGGACAACGTTGTATGTATAATTAATTTAAGGGTATGTGTTGGTGTATTTAATTAATTTTATTATTAATATGATAATAATAATTATTATTAATGTAATTAATGATATTAATATACTAGTCCTTATTTTTTTACTGTAATTGTTAATATGATTATCATTAATCATATTAGTAACAATCAATAATATTTTTTTTTTAATTTTGTAAATACAATTTTCTTTTTGTTATATGGTCAAAATCCAATATAACTTATGGGAACCCGTCTGGATCTCTGAAACTAAACCAAAAGAAAAGGATTATTATCACTCCATTAAAACACAATTTAAAAATACGGATTAGTGAATTACAAAAATAGTTAAATACCATTCATGCTTGGGCATACAAATTGAGTAGTAGTGGAGAGACATGATGATAACAACTCTTCCAGCGAGACCTTCAATAAGATGATAACAAAATAATAGTTAGGGAACGATGAAAAACTATCAAAACAACCCGAATTAAGCAAGTCTACCATGTAACAAGCTAAGTGTTAGTATCACAGTCCCAGACGCTTAATTTAAACCACCTAGATTTAAAGTTAGCTTGATCCGAAGGTCGGGCTGCTCGAAAACTGATTGCCCTCGCTATGATCAGCATTATTATTAAATATACTTTGGATTTTTTGGCCAAATTGTGTTCTATAACTTGATTGCAAGTATTTGATGCCACTTGAATTTGGGATTTTTAGAGTATGATATATTCAAACCTAATTCCAGGACCCAGACAAAATTATGATGTAATTAAGATCACTAAATGCTAATTATCAATTTTCCAAAAAGGTTAGGTTATGATTGTACCTTAAACAATTAATCAGCCGATCAAGATGCCTTCCTCCGAGCAAAACACCGAATCACAATATTTAGATATTCGTGATTTCTCTTGCGGTTTCAGGCGTCAACTCTTACAAAAGTATTTTTGGATCTAAAGCTTAGAAAAACGTCATTGAAGTTGAAACAAACACTATATAGAAATCAAATGCCATGGGTTACAAGTTTTCTAAGTTGCCGTTACCAAACCACAAATCCAAAGATTTCGATTTGGTAGCCGTCTAAACCCTAGTATATGACATAAACCGTACATAGCGGGGCTTAAATAGAAGTAGGGATATGACGATGGGTGGATACGACTATATCTAGTATCATGCTAATTGTAAAATTGTGTTCCATAGTAAGCACAATAACTATTGGTAGGGGTGCAAATGAGCCGAGCCGAGCCCGATTAACTTATAAGAGCTTTGTTTTTAAAGCTCAAGCTCGGCTCATTTAGTGTTTATTAGTTAATATATCAAATTAAATTATATAAATAATAGGCTCGATAGCTTGATAAGTCAAAAGCTCGGCTCTGCTCGTTTATTAAACAATTTAAATGTGAGGTAAATAGTATAAAATATTAATAAAACTAATATAATACTAAGGCTTGACGAGCTTCATATGTGTAGAGGATGAATTAGACAACAATTACAGGATTATATGATCATACAAGTTGCTAAAACAGGTGCGGAAACCCTAGCTTAGAACAAACTGATATAAACTCAATCAAAACACAATCAAGGTCATTTTAAATGCTTTTCATAGATTAACTTTTCAATAAACTTGGTTACAGACTGATAACAGTTAATCTAGACCTTTTCTAAACACTCTCAACACACTCAGGAACACACACACAAAACACACACTCTCAATGACTCGTTCTGGGCTCCTTTTTCTCAAAAACTCACAAAACCTATTTATAGGCTCTGCACGTTCGCCCAGTTGGAATGGTCGAATGTGGAATACTTTCCACATTCGCCCCTTTGTGTTGGTCGAATGTGGAATCTTTCCACATTCGCCCACTTTTTCTGTGTAATTTCCACGTTCGCCCACTTTTTCCACCTTCAGCCCATCAGCATTTCACTTTCAACCCATCAGCACCTTTTAACACATGTTAACTTTGTAGATCCAATCACTAGTCGCACTTCGTGCATCTACAAACTCCCCCTCGACTATTGATTGGATTGTCTTTGGGTTTAAGACTTTGTCGTTCTCTGATTATCTGAACCTTCGACATTCTATACCGGATCACTAGCTAGGGACATACATGAATAATGTACTAACAATCTCCCCCTTGGACCTAGCTAGTGATGTACCAAATCAGAAAGTTATCAATTCTTCAAGTCTTGATTGAAAACTTTCCATCTTCATGCACGTTTGTGTCGAAGTTCCTATCTATCTCTCCAGTAAGCTTTGAAATCTCAGACAGACTCAAGAAATCTTAGCTTTGTCATTTGCTGATTCAGAGATGAATATGGACGATAATCTTGATTTCTTCAATCTTCATCATTTCTTTAACCTTTTACTAACTTCTGTTGTTCTGGTAATCTCGATGTTCAGGTTTGGGTCTTGTTCAGTTACACTCTTTGTCGATGAGTCATGAGAAGTGCACCTGTTGTATTTGATTCTGCAGAAAAAATTTACTAAAAACTGCACAAACTACAACCGGCGTTAGACACGACAAAAATCTTGGAAGTACTTTTCACATTCCTTTTGACCCTCAATAATTCTCCCCCTGAACTATAAAACATTTTCAATGTATACCAGAAACTTGAAAATTTGAAATTTTTTTTCAACTTTTAAGTATCTGAGCTTTCACATCCAGTATTCCAACATCGGTATCAAAAATAAAATTGAAACAAAACATTTTGATTTTTCAAAGTTTATGCTAAAACACACCAAAAATCTTTTTGAATTTTCAAATGTAATTGCATAAAAGTAAATTTAATATATTTTTGTTAATTTTCCGGTAAGAGGATCATATCAGTATTGAAACAGTCAGTCATAACTCTTTTTGATTAATTTTCTGTTTTTGTCATTGAGTATCCTACAACCATTACCAGTATGTTTGTCCACTTAAACTCAAAATCATCATTCATTGCTCAGCACTTTAGATACATTATGGTAATATTAGTTTCTGAGTAATCTATGGTCCCCGCAGTCGTGACACATTCCCGTATCAAGAATTGCGCAAAGCTTCATCGTAACGCGTGATTATATTGAAGTTATCCGTTAGTTACAAGGTATGAGGCACAGTGGTGACAGGTCAGCAAATTAATGCTTCAAAGCGACTTGTGCACTCTACCAGGGTGAGGACTAATATCATACATGACTTTCGTCATAGTATTGATACGATGCATTAGATAATCTTTGATTATCATCACACATGTTAAGTTCCTCATTCGGTAACTTATGGTTTTGTCATTAAAGATCTTTTAATAAGATACCCTGACTGAATCTAGGTCTGTAAACTAATACAGCAAAAGATCAGTTAGGCCATCCCCAGATAACTTTCAATATAACGACCCGAAACCTCTGATTTTGGCAATCTATCAAACGAAATTTCGGTACTAAGACCATATGTCAACGATACGTTGATCCACATGATTATCAGTTATTGATTTTAAATTTATATCACCATGCTGAACTTTAAACTTTGATTTCAAGCCTACCAATATATAATTGTAGTGGCTACTCAATGTTTATCAATTCATTTTTGTTTTTAGAGTAATCTGACAGTCCACTGATGTACTATCATCTCCTCTTTTTCTCCAGGAAAACTCATTTTTGATTTTCTATTTTTTTTTTTATTTTGATTTTTCTGAAATTTTCTCCCCCTAAAAATCTCAAAATAAGCATATTTTTGGATTTTTAAACTTTTTGAAGAAAAACAAAATAAAATGATATCCGATGCGGTTTACTCATTCAGTTTCAAAAACCATTTTCTTCTCAGATTACTAGACTCATTAAGATTTTTCAATTAGCAAACCATTTTGTTGTATCTGTTATTGAAATCCAACACCTGTGAGCAATTGCATGAAATTGCAACTTGTTCCGGCTTCACAGGTTGGAAACAGACTACAAACACTCTCCTTTCTTGTTGAAATCATATTTTCCTTCTCCAATAACCCTTCCTTGACCTTCACCTCTCCAATAAATATCTTGTATACAGATGCTCCACTATCAACTATCAAAGAATAGCTAATAGGTCTGTCTGGAACAATCTGCACACTTATTAAACAATTAGCATGAGAGAGGTACCCATCCCTTCACAATGATGGGTCGTCCAAGGTCATCAATTCTTGGAACATCAATCCATTCTCCTTTTGAAAAATCAATTGGTTTTTCAATGGATTGATTTGAAGTAGAAATTGCTATTGATTTAGAAAGTGCTTTGGGTTTCCAAACACGTTCAGAGTTTATTTTGGATTTTGTTGAAATTGTTTTAATTTTTGACTTTTCAGATTTCTTATTTGAAACCTGCTTCTGAACGTTGTTTGGAATCTTCTCAGACTTAACTGATGAAGACCCAGGTTTAGAGTTATTCTTAGGCTTAGCCTTAGAACTCCCCCTTACCTCAGCAACCCGTCCACAATCTCCATTTTTCTTCAAGGCAATTTTGTTACGATTGTCATACACAACCTGTTTCCCCTTTTGCTTCTTGATTGGTTTTGGGGATACAGGCTTTCTGACATTGCCTGAATTTCTAGCAAATTTCACTTCGGTCTTTTTCTGTTTAACATACGGACAGTAAGCAATTAAATGCCCACACTCTCCGCAGTTATAACAAGACCTATATTCAACAAAATCATATGCATACCCGTCATCCCAATACCAATAGGGACAATGAACAGCAATATGACCAACTTCACCACATTCAAAACAGTTTCTCCATTCAACATAACCATGAGAATACTGTGGTGAGTTGTTTCCCCAATAACCATCAAATCGAGAGTTATATGAATAATCATAATAGTCATATGATCTAGATGAAAAATTTCTTGAATTCTTTTGATAAGAATTTTTCATCTGATCATTTCCTTTCGATTTGTTTGGTTTTGGTTCTTTTACTTTAGAACCCTTTTTATTTTCAACATTTTTGTTTTGATCCTCTTTATTCTCATGTTGGTTAGGACTGAGTTCAAAATGAAGATGATCAAATTGATTTCTAAATTGATTTAACAAATCGATATTATCAACAAAAATACATTTAAGTAGAGATTGTTCGATATTCTCAATTAGAAAATCTTTGTTGAAAATCAATTTGTCATGTCCTTCCACCAAGTAGGATCCTTCAACTCCTTCAGGAAAACTGAATATGGGTTTTTCTTCAGATTCAGAAGTTGTTTCAACATTTTCAGTTTTCTGTTCAAACTTTGGTTTCACTTCAGAATCAGAATTAACAACACAAGGTGTTGTGATTTCCAATTCTGATGTGGAAGCATTCTTAGAAACACTTTTATTCACTTCTAACATTTCCTTCTTTAAAGACTCAATTTTATTTAACAAATCTTTTTCATTGTTTTCAAAAACTTTAATTTGGTTTTTACAATTTTCTAGTTCATTTGCTAGTTTCTGTTTGTCCTCAATAAGTGTCATCATTTCACATTTCAACTTGACACAATTAAAACAACTAGCACTTACCTCATCATCTGATTTATTACCATTATCAGATTTTGCATCACCATTTGAGGTATCACTTTGTTCTGAACTCGTATCAGAACTCACATCACTCTTTGACAATTCACTGGAATCATCATGTCTCATTTGTTTGACTAAACATGCAACATTCCTATGAACACCTTCTCTGTTAACACACTTGTTAACATGTACCATTGCATCAGTTGGTTTCGGTGTCAATGAAAATCTCCACATGTAGTAATCTTGAGAATTTTGTCTCGGTAATCTCTGTCTCTTTTTATCAGCTTCTATTAAAGCTTTGATATCCTCTTCCGTTCTATATAAGTACTCCATCGTTTTTCCAACAAAAATATTTCAAAAATTTTCTAAAATCAGGCTTTCGAAATTTTTAGGCCCTAAATTCTACGTTCGCCCCTGATACTTATACTTTCGCCCAAAGTAGTATACCCGAATGTAGAATTTGACCAGAATGTAAAATATCCAAAATCAAGTTCTAGGTTCGCCCGTTATCTCTCACTTTCGTCCCTTTCTGGTTCAGGTTCGCCCAAACAGTGTTCCCCGAATGTAAAACTTCACCAGAAAGTAAAACACACTAACACACTTTTCACGTTCGCCCAAAATAGTCCAGGTTCGCCCGTTTCTGTTCCAGGTTCGTACCCCCGATGAACCGAATGTAAAAAATGTGACCCGAAAGTGAAAAATTCAACAGAAATTTTCTAGGTTCGCCCAAAATGCCCTAGGTTCGCCCAAAAAGTCACTCAGGTTCGCCCAAAACTTACACACCTTCGACCTAAAACTCACACGTTCGTCCACACAGTCCAGGTTCGCCCATTATGAACTTTTGAAAAACGGTTACACTTTGAAAAACGGTTATTTTGATCACTGATTTTCAAAAGTTTGTGGATTTGATTGATCTTGATCAGGTTATGCTTCGGAGATGATTTGGAACAACTTTAATACTTGGAATTTTGAATTTTAACCACAAAATCACCTCTAATTCTTTCAAAAACACTCAAAAACCATTTTTATATGAAAACAGATGTGAATTGATGAAAATTATGTCCAAATCAGCTCTGAGTTTATCAATTTGTTGTTGTATGATCCTCTATGCTCTGATACCACTTTGTGGAGGATGAATTTGACAACAATACAGGATTATATGATCATACAAGTTACTAAACCAGGTGCGGAAACCCTAGCTTAGAACAAACTGATATAAACTCAATCAAAACACAATCAAGATCATTTTAAATGCTTTTCATAGATTAACTTTTCAATAAACTTGGTTACAGACTGATAACAGTTAATCTAGACCAATTCTAAACACTCTCAACACACTCAGGAACACACACACAAAACACACACTCTCAATGACTCATTCTGGGCTCCTTTTTTCTTCTTAGAAGGTGGTCTCTTCTCAAATGTAAATTTAGCAGTATCATCTCCTCCATCATTATCATCACTGCTACTACTATCATCATCCTTTTGACTTCCTGAACCTTCAGCATCATCATCATCATCATTGTTATCATCTTCATCATCACTTTTCTCCGATTCTTCATTCTCATCATCCTCATCCTCCTCTTTATCAGATTCAGATGGTTCAAAATCTACTTGTTCAACCTCTTTCTCTGCATCTTCTTCACCCTCCTTCAGCTTGGGTGCTATGTTGTACAGATCATCAATCAGATCACTAAGGCGTTTGTTTTCAGCCCTTAGCTCTTTGTTATCTTCTTTAATTGCCTTGTATCTGTTCTTATTTCTCAGAACTTTACCTTCAAGCTTCTGATTCTTTGCTTCAAGCTTCTTTACCTTCTCATCTATTTCATCTTGATTAGATTTAGAAGCAACAACGATTTGAAGCATTTTCTCCTCATTCATCTTAAACTTGGCAATCTCAGATTGTTGAGCCACAAGCATCTTCATCATATCATCCATTCTTTTGTTCATCTGTTTCATCACTTCATCATCCACAGTGATCTTTTTAGACTTGGATTTAGACTTAGATGGCTCAATTTCAGCTTCCTTTCCCTTCTGAGGCTGTGTAAACATGTTCAGAACATTATCCAGGGCAATATTAAACTGATCCACTGGTAATGTTGTAGCCTCCTTTGTCTTTTGTTTCTTTGCAGCTGGTGAAGATTGTTTAGATGATGTTCCAGCATCCGGTAATCTCTTTCCTTTCAACAACAAGTTCAACTCCTTCTCTCTGAGTTGCTTAGTGCTTGTCTTTTTAGCCATAGATTTGTGTTTGGGCTTGGGCAAATTCACAACAACTGTTTCTCCTTCATTCAGTTCATCAAGATTAATAGTCAACCCTTCATTCTCAGCATCAACAGATTGCTTTCCCTTATTAGCTTCTTCTATTGATCTGTTCAAAGATTCAGACTCACCAACCAAAGTGGCCTTTTGTTTGGTAGTCCTGACATTCTCAGCATCCGAATCCCATTGTTCTTCAGTTTCTGTCTCCTCAGAATCAACAGACTCCTCTTCTACCAAACCCGTGCCCTTTTTAGCAGTAGTCTTCTTCCTCACTGTTTGTTGTTTTGAAATTCCCTGATCTGTCTTTCCCTTGCCCTTCCCTTTGGCTCCAGGATTGACAACTTGCCTTTTCCTCTTCGTGCTTGCATCAGCATACACTAGTGGATCATCATTATCACTATCACTGTCTGGATGTCTTGCTAGATTCTTTCCAGGATCCATGTAATCCTCTCTAGCCAAAGCTCCAAATAACCTTCTGTAAGGTGGTCTTTCATTTTCAGGCACACCTTTGTAAGCTTTCATTCTTGCCAAAGTTCTCACATTCATATGATCCATAGCAAGTATTTGTGTTGGATCCTTCTTCAAGTTTGGATATTTGTGATCAAAAATCATCATAAGGAATCTCGGATAAAGCATGAAGTATTTCTTCTTCAAACCCTTCAACATCTCCAACATGTGATCTAAGATCATCCCAGCAACGTTAAATGGTTTATTGAGAGTCAATGCAACCATTAACGAGCTTAAACTCTTCCTCATTACGTCGTAACCCCCACTAACACATCCAAACACTAGTATGATGACGTGAGCAAAATACTTGAACTGTACTCCCAGCTTCCCTTTATACATAGAACCATCAGTAATCGGTCCTTTGTATTTCATCCTCAGAAAACACGCTTTCTGCTCAGTCCATGATAATTCTCTAGGATCATCACTTGTTTCAAACTGAATCTGGAGTGCTTCTCTAATATCAGCTTCAGTGATAAACATCTCCATTCCCTGAATCTTGCTTCGGATGATAGTCTGATTAACAAAGTAATCATACTTGGCGTTGTTATAAAAATCCTCAACTATATCCTTGTAGATAATAGTTGGTGTTGCCAATGCATAAACCACTCTACATCTTTTCAAGAACTTTATGATTTCTGTGAACTCCACATTCTTCTCCACATCTCCAAGATATGCACAGCAATTATGGGTCTTCTCAAACGGCCATTTGCTACCGCTTGATGATCCTTCTTCTTGCACATTCTCTGGAACTGGATCAGTCACTGTAGTCTCCACTGGAATCTCAACACTTGCTTGTTCTTCAGCCATCTGAAATGAAAAATCAAAATAAAACGTCAAAACACAAAATCGTCAAAAATTCAAAATTTTAGGTTTTTGTAATTCTACATTCGTCCAAAACAATATGGTCGAATGTAAATAATTGTGGCCGAAGGTATAAAATATCTGGTCGAATGTAAACTGATTTGATTAAAAAGATTCATTCGCCCGTTTAAGGTCTCCTTCGTCCACACTGATTCACCTTCGTCCACTTCGATGGACCGAAGGTGGAATCTGTTCAAACCCAAATTTTGAAAATTTTCCAAACAAGTTTTTAACCTCTAATTTTGATTCAATCATAATCTAATATGGCCGATCAAGCTTCGTGCATCATCAATTGACTTTAAAATTCATTTTACATCAGTTTTTAAACGTAATTAGGGTTTTTCTTGTTTTAATCGAACAATCAGTAACTAAACCCTGTTAATAACCTAATTCCTAATTCACTCTCCCCCTAAAACTGATGTGGGATGAATGTAAATCAAAATCAGGCATTAAAAGTCACGCAATCATCAAAAACTCTAAAACCCTAAGTCGGTTAAAGAATGAACAATTCCGGCTTCAATACTTGTCCATTACCTGTAATCTTTATAGAAAAATGATCAGTAAGAAGCTACGATCAAAAAGCACAATCAGGAAAATCAAAATCAACAAGGTCTGGTATGGAGAGAAATTTTGAAAAAATAGAATGAACTGGTCGAACCTGAGTAGGCTTATATATAAGGTTCCACATTCGTCCGTTTAGTCCGGTCGAATGTACAAGAATTCCACCTTCGCCCCTAATGAAAGGCACGAAGGTAAAATGGTTTTACCCGAATGTAAAATTTGAATAAAAGCCACATTCGCCCAAACTGAAATGGTCGAAAGTGAACAAAAATCCCATATTCGTCCCAAATGAAGGGCGAATGTAAAATGGGAATTTTGAAAAATTTTGCCAAATTACAAATTCGAATCCCGTTCAACATTTTTCAATCCGTTAAGCTTCCAAAACACAAATTTTCACATTTAGAATGATACAAAGCCCAGATGGTGTTGTCAAATCTCAGAAATTGACTATCAAACATCCCCGGTTATCAAAAATAAAACAGAAATGCAAAAAATTTTGGATTTTCTGAAATTTTATCAAAACACACCTAAAATCTTTTTGGATTTTGATTGTGTAACCAAGTTTATTGAAAAGTTAATCTATGAAAAGCATTTAAAATGACCTTGATTGTGTTTTGATTGAGTTTATATCAGTTTGTTCTAAGCTAGGGTTTCCGCACCTGTTTTAGCAACTTGTATGATCATATAATCCTGTAATTGTGAATCCGGTTGTGGACCGAACTCGCGGATCGATTACGCGTAAACAACTCGTTTCAGACGGGGAATTCGAGACGAGACAGAAATATAACGATAACAACGTCATCACAGATTCGTATTAATACAGAAACGGTTACAGACACTGTCATCAGTAGGATAAACGTCTATCTCGTGGCCGGGGAAGGTTGGGCATAACCTCCCCCTTGAGAGCATTCAAAGCATAAACTCAAATCACCAAATGATAACAAACACATGAGATTGCTATTTATAGTACAACAACCGAGTTCCAGGTTCGCCCCTCTTCTATGGTCGAATGTGGAGCATTTCCACATTCGCCCATTTATGATGGTCGAATGTGGAAACCTTCCACATTCGCCCAGTGTGTAATGGTCGAACTTGGCTCAGTGTATTGTCCTATATTATACAAATGCGTCAGATCCATAAAATGCCCTTATGGATCACCACAATCTCATGTAACACTATACCTAGACTCAACCCTAGTCTATTCGACAGTGACGTCCACAGAAAGTGCATCAACAATATGCCAGGCTTGAGCTCGGGCTCGATAAGTAAACGAGCTTTGTCAGGCTCGGGCTCGATAAGGTTTGGCTCGTTTCGAGCTTTTTATTGAGCCGATCTCAAGTAGCTCGCGAGTTGCTCGACTCATTTGCACCCTTACCTGTTGGGTAATTACTAATAAGGTATCGGGTATACTGTCACACCCTGCCGAGGTAAAATTGCAATAAAAGGTTTTTAAGCATGTCGTTAAGCAAACAATCTATTGAATAAACATAGTTTTGATACCAACGTGAAATGTTGACAACTTTTCGATATTCATTGTAAAAAAAAGGATTTTACAATTATATTCCGTGGACATGAGAAATAAAAGAAAAATCCCTCCAAAATAGCATCGACTAAACCAAATGCTTAAACATGCTTAAAATCGTCAATTTAATAAAGTCGGCGAGTTCACTTGTTTAAACGGGACGGACAGACAAAACGCGTTCCTCAAAGCTGTTTGAAACCATGTACGAATAGCTAATGAAATCGTGATTGATCCAATCAATATTTAATTATGACATTGACAAAGGTGCACACATGACCCCATAACCAAACTAAGGCATTATTGGCCTCCTTATTGACTCTTTCAAACAATAATAGTTAAGTGGTATTACACGCACTCATTATGGAAGTTGGCGCGACCAACCAAAGAGTAGGGATATCAACCTTGTAGTACTACTTGAGAATCCTATAGCTAAGACCATAGTTAATGGTTACAGTTCGAAGTTGAAATGAGACTATCGTACAAGTATTGAAACTTAACATGCTCCTGCAAAGTATGAAAATAGTAAAAAAAAAAAAAAAGTGCCGTGAAACTCTTCTCGGTAACGTGTTTGCTAAAAATAAGTAAATAGTTCTAAAGAAAATCCTGACCTACACGTGTCTTAACAATATAAAAAGACACTTAAGGCTAAACTCGTGTCTACATGAAAAGTTATTCATCCAACTTCCAACATTAGACTAAGATGTTTACCCTTGTAGAAAACATTTAACTCGATGATCCCTTAGTGACTATTACCTATGAGATACAGTTGTACTATGGGATATAAAAATTGAAATGCCAAAACATATCACAAAACCCACCCCAATATCGTCCTTAAATAAAACAAGGCGTTGGTTTATTTTAAAGTAAAAAATCTATATCTATGTTTATAATAAACGAAGGGTATGTCACATGGCACTAGATGAGACCTTCATACTCTTTGGTTTCTATTCAAAAGTCTTTTTTAATTATATTTTAAGTAAACATAACTATTAACTATTATTATAAAATTTCAAACATGTTAATTAATATTTTTATCTTTTCCTTATCTCCCCAACCCCCCCCCCCCCCCTCTCCCATAAAAAAAAAACTTAAATGTTGGTAACTTTTATATACGACATTGTGCTATATAAAGGGAAAAATGACTTTATTAGTGGGCCTTGTTCATGCAGAAAAAAACACAATGTGTTTAGGTAATTCATTAATCATTGTCTAGGCAATTTCACACATCATGTTAAGATAGTATATATGCTTTTGAACCTACTATTTTATATAAAAACCCGCTAAGTACATATGTATTCACAGAAGTAGTCAGTTTGGTGAGAAATTAAGAACCTATTTTTTTGTATTTTGATTGGTGTTGCTAGGAACAATATTGATTACAAATGTTGCTAAGTCGGTTAGACGTAGTTTATGATTCTTAGACATCAGATAAATCTCTAGCTGATACGTGATAATTAATCACCCCACCATGTACGCCTCTTAAATCAATCATCATCATGACATGTCATTTGATACCAATTTGGTTGTTTTTTTTTTCAGGTTCACATTACAGCTTTAGAATGTCTTGAGGAAGTGACAAAATTTTATAGAGAATTCATTCAAGCAAAATATGCACACGCAGAATTAGAAGTAGGTTTTATGAGTTATCTGAGTTTTGATCCTTTAAAAAGAAAATTCCTCAAAATCGACCTATTCCTTTTACGGTACAAACATTTTGTCACTTCATATTAGATTTGTATATACCAGGAATTACCGGGAGGATAATCTAATAATAATATAAATTTTTATGCTTAAACCATATGTTAATATACACCTTTAACCAATTTAGTTTTTATTTAATTTTACTTTTTTCTAAAACTTTACGTTCTTGTATTTATTTAATTTTTTCACAACATTGCGACATAAACTTTATTGAAAACATAACTGTATTCCAAGTGAAGTATATACTATAAGTCATCTCATAAATTTCATGAAACAAAACATACGATTTAAATCATTCTAATTAGTTTGTATTGAAATTTACCATTTTAATCATAAATTCTATATAAAAGAGAATTAAAATATAGTAATAAGATTGTATTGCATTTAACTATATTGTTAAAACATTGTTACCGTATTACTAAAACATTATAATAAGATTGTATCATATTACATTTTAGTTGGCTCTCCAACTGGCTTGTTTAAGAACAAAAATAACTATTTGTATCATTCCACCTTGTATTATCTTTCACATTATTGCATTCAATAATGTTTTTACTGATAATTATTTCTTACTCAATTACCAAATGATATATAGGACATTTCCTCTAGAAACCAATAATATTTTAAGACAAGGAGAACTGCATAATACTTTGATTACCTTTGATACAGTGCATACGATAATAGTTGTGGTTTTCACACTTTTTAATATATTAGTAGTTCTGAAATGAACTTGCCTCTGTGTGTGTGTGTGTATCCCATTAGAAACTCTATATTTTAAAAACACTAACCTTATCCTTGATCTTGCTAAATAAAACGGGGTTGTTAGGCATATAAGCTTATGTGTGAAACCTATCAAACGTACGTTATTTTGATTAAATAATAATATAAATATGAATGTTATACATTTGTGTTTTGATGAATAGTAACCCTTATACTAAGAGTATGCCAAGTGGCATTTTTTTTATTATATTATTTTTAATTTTCAATTCTATGCTTAAACCATATGTTAATATACACCCTTAACCAATCTAGTATTATTTAATTTACTTTTTTCTAAAACTTTGTGTTCTTGTATTTAATTTTTGTTCACAAATTCATATAAACTTTATTGAAAACATAATTGTATTCAAATTGAAGTATATACTATAAGTCATCTCATGAATTTCATGAAAAAATACATATGATTTAAAACATTGTAATAAGTTTGTATTACATTTAACAGTATTACTAAAATATTGTTACCGTATTACTAAAACATTATAATAAGATTGTATCATATTACATTTAAGTTGTCTCTCCAACTAGCTTGTTTAAGAACAAAAATAAGTATTTGTATCATTGCACCTTGTATTATCTTTCACATTATTGCATTCAACAATATTTTTATTGATAATTATTTCTCACTTAATTACTAAATGATATATAGGACATTTACTCGAGAAACCAATAATATTTTAAAACAAGGAGAACTGCATAATACTTTGATTACCTTCGATACAGTACATACGATAATAGTTGTGTTTTTCACAGTTTTCAATATATTAGTGGTTCTAAAATGAACTTGCCTTTGTGTGTCTGTGTATACCATGCGAAACTCTATATTTTAAAAACACACACCTTATCCTTGATCTTGATAAATAAAATAGGCTTGTTAGGCATATAAGCTTATGTGTGAAACCTATCAAACGTACAACATTTTGGTTAAATTATATTATAAATATGGATGTTATACATTTTTGTTTTGATGAATAGTAACCCCTATACTAAGATTATGCAAAGTGGCATTTCTTTTATTATATTATTTTTATTTTTCAATTGTATGCTTAAACCATATGTTAATATACACCTTTAACCCATTTTGTTTTTATTTTATTTTACCTCATTTCTAAAACTCTACGTCCTTTTATTTAATTTTTGTTCACAAATTCATATAAACTTTATTGAAAGCATAACTGTATTCAAAGTGAAGTATATACTATAAGTCATCTCATAAATTTCATGAAAAAATACATATGATTTAAAACATTGTAATAAGTTTGTATTACATTTAACAGTATTACTAAAACATTGTTACCGTATTACTAAAACATTATAATAAGATTGTATCATATTACATTTAAGTTGTCTCTCCAACTAGCTTGTTTAAGAACAAAAATAAGTATTTGTATCATTGCACCTTGTATTATCTTTCACATTATTGCATTCAACAATATTTTTATTGATAATTATTTCTCACTTAATTACTAAATGATATATAGGACATTTACTCGAGAAACCAGTAATATTTTAAAACAAGGAGAACTGCATAATACTTTGATTACCTTCGATACAGTACATACGATAATAGTTGTGATTTTCACAGTTTTCAATATATTAGTGGTTCTAAAATGAATTTGCCTTTGTGTGTCTGTGTATACCATGCGAAACTCTATATTTTAAAAACACTCACCTTATCCTTGATCTTGATAAATAAAATAGGCTTGTTAGGCATATAAGCTTATGTGTGAAACCTATCAAACGTACAACATTTTGGTTAAATTATATTATAAATATGGATGTTATACATTTTTGTTTTGATGAATAGTAACCCCTATACTAAGATTATGCAAAGTGGCATTTCTTTTATTATATTATTTTTATTTTTCAATTGTATGCTTAAACCATATGTTAATATACACCTTTAACCCATTTTGTTTTTATTTTATTTTACCTCATTTCTAAAACTCTACGTCCTTTTATTTAATTTTTGTTCACAAATTCATATAAACTTTATTGAAAGCATAACTGTATTCAAAGTGAAGTATATACAATAAGTCATCTCGTAAATTTAATGAAAAAAATACATACGATTTAAATCATTGTAATAAGTTTGTAATGAAATGTACCATTTTAATCATAAATTTTATATAAAAGAAAATTAAAAAATAGTAATAAGATTGTATTACATTTATCAGTATTACTAAACATTGTTACCATATTAGTAAAAGATTGTAATAAGATTGTATCATATTACATTTTAGTTGGCTCTCCAGCTAGCTTGTTTAAGAACAAAAATAAGTATTTTTATCATTGCACATTGCATTATGTTTCACATTATTGCATTCAATAATATTTTTATTGATAATGATTTATTACTTAATTACTAAATGATATATAGGACATTTACTCGAGAAATAAATAATATTTTAAAACAGGAAGAACTACATAATACTTTGATAACCTTTGATACTGTACATACGATAATAGTTGTGGTTTTCATAGTTTTCAATATGTTAGTGGTTTTGAAATGAACTTGCCTCCGTGTGTGTCTGTGTATACCATGAGAAACTAAATATTTTAAAAACACTCACCTTATCATTAATTTTGCTAAATAAAATTGGGTTGTTAGGCATATAAGATTATGTGTGAAACCTATCAAACATACGTCATTTTGGTTATATTATAAATATGAATTTTATACATTTGTGCTTTGTTGAATGGTATCCCCTATACGAAGATTATGCCAAGTGGCATTTCTTTTATTATATACACCATTAACCAATATAGTGTTTCTTTATTTTATTATATTATTTTTAATTTTCAATTGTATGCTTAAACCATATGTTAATTAACCAATATAGTTTTTATTTATTTTACCTTTTTTCTAAAACTTTACGTCTTTGTATTTAGTTTTTTTTTTCACAAATTCATATAAACTTTATTAAAAAAAAGTAATTGTATTCAAAGTGAAGTATATACTATAAGTCATCTCATAAATTTCATGAAAAAAATACATATGATTTAAATCATTGTAATAAGTTTGTATTGAATTTACCATTTTAATCATAAATTCTATATAAAAGAGAACAAAAATATAGTAATAAGATTGTATTACATTTAACAGTATTACTAAAACATTGTTACCTTATTACTAAAACATTGTAATAAGATTGTATCACATTACATTTTAGTTGTCTCTCCAACTAGCTTGTTTAAGAACAAAAATAAGTATTTGTATCATTGCAACTTGTATTATCTTTCACATTATTGCATTCAATAATATTTTTATTGATAATTATTTCTTACTTAATTACTAAATGATATATAGGACATTTACTCAAGAAACCAATAATATTTTAAAACAAGGATAACTTCATAATACGTTGATTACCTTTGATACAGTACATACGATAATAGTTGTGGTTTTCACAGTTTTCAATATATTAGTGGTTCTGAAATGAACTTGCCTCTGTGTGTGTCTGTGTATACCATGAGAAACTCTATGTTTCAAAAACACTCACCTCATCCTTGATCTTGCTAAATAAGATGGGGTTGCTAGGCATATAAGCTTATGTGTGAAATCTATCAAACGTACGTCAATTATAAATATGAATGTTATACATTTGTGTTTTGATGAATAGCAACCCCTTTAGTAAGAGTATGCCAAGTGACATTTCTTTTATTATATTACTTTTAGTTTTCAATTCTATGCTTAAATCATATGTTAATATACACCTTTACCAATTTAGTTTTTATTTATTTACTTTTTTTTTCTAAAACTTTACGTTTTTGTATTTAATTTTTGTTCTCAAATTCATACTTTATTGAAAACATAACTGTATTCAAAGTGAAGTATATACTATTAGTCATCTCATAAATTTCATGAAAAAATACATACGATTTAAATCATTGTAAAAAGTTTGTATTGAAATTTACCATTTTAGTCATAAATTCTGTATAAAAGAGAATTAAAATATAGTAATAAGATTGTATTCCATTTAGCATTTTTTCTAAAACATTGTTACCGTATTACTAAAACATTGTAATAAGATTTTATCATATTACCTTTTAGTCCAACTAGCTTGTGTAAGAACAAAAATAAGTATTTGTATCATTGTACCTTGTATTATCTTTCACACTATTGCATTGAGTAGTAATTTTATTGATAATGATTTCTTACTTAATTACTAAATGATATATATGAGGGTTACTTCAGAAACCAATAATATTTTAAAACAAGAAGAACTGCATAATACTTTGATTACCTTTGATACAGTACATACGATAATAGTTGTGGTTTTCACAGTTTTCAATATATTAGTGGTCCTGAAATGAACTTGCCTATGTGTGGTTTGTGTACACCATGAGAAACTCTATATTTTAAAAACACTCATGATCCTTACCCTTGATTTTTGCTGAATAAAATGAGGTTGTTAGGCATATAAGCTTATGTGTGAAACCTATCAAACGTACGTCATTTTGGTTAAATCTAATTAAAAATTAATTATAATCTATTTTATTTTAAAAAACTAACTCCATCATCTCTATCAATTTCTTTCAAGCCAATCTGCCAACGCATTAGCATTCAAAATCATGATCTCGCTAATTTATTTTATTCCATGATGATCCCAATATTTTTCATTTATATTGTTGTTCACACCAATGCGTATTGATTGAAAACTGAAATACCCCAAACTGATTTCATTCTGTTCCTTCGCCAAAACTCTATCGCAACTCTCTCCATTTTTTTCATGCTATTCCAAACTGAACCCTTTTGAGGGAAATCAATCAGTTTTGATTAGTCAACATCTTTGAATTCATTAAGCACTATCAATCATAACTTGCAATTCACTTGCTAATAATATATAGTAAATGACTACATTAAACAACAATTTGACAGTTCAACTACCATTATTTGTAAGTTCACTATGTGTATCTCCCTAGCTAGTGATAGGATAGTATAGGTCGTTGGCTAGGTTAAACGGAGTTTTGATATCCTTAGGGGCAATATTATAATGTTGTATGTCAAGGGGAGAATCAGACACTCCATGCGATTGAAATATCTCATTCACATGGAGGCTATGAGCGAATTTGGCGTTCTATATATAGCATCCTCTCATTCTCCTACACCAGCTCTTAAGAACTCTTGCCCCTTTAAGCCTTTGTGGTCATTTGTGTATTGAACCT
The DNA here is from genome assembly GCA_032199755.1 of Ambrosia artemisiifolia. Classification (NCBI taxonomy): domain Eukaryota; kingdom Viridiplantae; phylum Streptophyta; class Magnoliopsida; order Asterales; family Asteraceae; genus Ambrosia; species Ambrosia artemisiifolia. The sequence continues at coordinate 46,597,332 of CM063523.1, forward strand.
CTATGTGAGTGTCAATTGAATCTAAAGGAAACTTTTGAGTATCGTGTTTGTGTTCATCTCCTTACCGTTTCCTTGTCATATGCGTATACTGTGGTTCTGCCCCGGTTTACGTGATAACCCGTGAATCCTTTTTTTCTTTATAGGAAATACGATCCTACAAGTGATATCAGAGGTTTCAGTTCAATTCAAGGTTAATTTGATATAAGATTTGATCATTTGATCTAGATCTGTGCTTTTGAATGAATGTAAGGCGTTTTTGATCAAAAATATTTTTATGAGTTTTTTTTTATCAAGTTTTCGGGATTTTGGATTACTTTTCATGGTTTAAATTTGATTTTGATGATCTAGATGTGTTTAAAACGTGTTTTCCAGTAAAACCTATCAAAAATTTCATCAAAAACAAGAATAAAATCGAAAATTTGATTGAAAAAGTCATGAAACCCCTCATATTCGTCTAAAACAAGAGTTGCAGGTTTCATATGCAAATGTGATAGTTGTTTGGTCACATTCGTGTGACTGAGATACCATTTTGCTTCATTCGTGCGACTGAGATATCATTTTGCCTCACTCATGTAGATGAGATACCAGATTACTCTCATTCGCATGTTAACGTTCATACATGTATCTCATTCGTTTGCTACCGTGTTTTGATATCTCATCCATGCGTGTTAGCTCATTTGCCTGCTATTGTGTAGTGTTATCACATCCGTGTGTGATATCACATCCATGTCCTTCTCTCATTCTTGTGCAACAATGAACGTGTATCTCACTTGTGTGCTACAATACTATGCTATGACACACGCCTGTTTATCTCTCATTTGCATGTTTTCATTCATGTGAAGTATCACATTCGCTTGTTGTTGCTGAAATTTAAGTGTCAAAATTTTGTGATTCAGGTTCCACCTAAACCGCGGTTTAATGTTAATAATCCTTGTAATCTGTAGGCCTACGCTTGATCAATGAACAATTAACTGACTCAACAACAACAACCAGTTGTGATGAGATGTAATCCATGGGCTTGTTATGAGAAACCATATATCTTAACCAAAACTGACAACAAAACCAGATAAATGCCATTCAAGAAAAGGTTGTTGTTCTGGTTACTCCTGCAATTCAATCTGTTCCAATAAACATGGATGCTACGAGAGTCTTGGTTGTACATGGTGATGAAGGTTGGGACTGGAATTCACAAGTTCGGGAAGATAATCAAGGTAGAACAACATGTTTCGCTCAGGTGGTGGAGAATGAAGATGAAGTGGAATCTTCAAGGAGTGTCCAGAGTTTAGAAGAAATAGTAGTGGAGCTGGCAGTGTCTTTGTTCTTATGACTCTTTTTGGGCAGAGAGTCATAAGTGAGGGCCTTGCCCTTGTTCTTCGCATGTTTCATTAGCATCTGTTGATACTTAACGGTGCTTTTGGCGTTTTGGCGAAGGAGCCACTGGTCTGGGTCCTCCTCGGAGCTGTCGCCACTGTCGTCCTCACTGTCCACGTCACGTACTTCAAAAGATGGTTTCTGGGTACCTGATGTGGTTTGTTTGGTGATAGTGGTTGGTGTGCCAAAGTTCCCACCTAGTTAGATGTCGACGTCCTTGGCTGGGTTAGAAGCACAAGTGTTTGGGTTGGGTTCATCCATGGGCGGGTTAAAAGATGAGAAAGAAGTTTGTTCTAGCCGGTACGGATGGCGCCAATGAAGAAACAATGGGTATAACGGAGATTAATGCTAATCACCGAGTGGTTAATACCTTTGTTCGCTCAAGAGTGATATAATCGACCCAAAACAGTCATGGCAAACTCTCATGAGAAGGTGCCAATAATATCATTCAAAAGACGACCATGAGAAGTTCTAAGAACTATATCATCAACGTATAACAATAAATAAGCAATATTAGACGCATCCCGATTGTACACAAATAACGACTGATCACAAGTGCTACTACGAAATCCCTTAGATGTAATAAAAGTAGCATATCATGTATATTATGCCTGTGGAGGTTGTTTAAGTCCATAAATAGATTTCTTGAGCCGACAAACATGGTTGGGAAACCGTTTATCATAGAAGCTCATGGCTGATACATAAATACCGTTCCTCGTGTAAAAATGCATTCTTTACATCTAATTGATGAATGGGCCAGGACCGCAGCACAGCAAGTGACTACACTGTCCTAATAGTGGTCGGTTTAACTAGTGGACTGAAAGCTTCATCACAATCCCCACCAACCGTTCGAGAATTACCATTTACCACCAACCTACCCTTATAACACTCTAAGGACCCGTCAGATTTAAATTTGTGTCTAAACAACCACATGCAGCGAATAATGTGACGCTCCTATGGGAAGGGAACAAGTTCCCATGTTTCATTATCCTGTAAGGCCGTATACTCGGATTGCATTGTATGCAACCAATTTGGATCAATGAAGGCCTTGGCATATGAGGTGGGAACCGGCAAAAGGGATATGGTGTTATGGATGGCGGGGGTGTTGGAATGAGATTTGGACCGGGTTGTCATTGGCTGCTGGTTAGTTACAGATGGGGCTAGGGTGCAGGCTGGGCCGGAGGAATGGTAGGAATGTTTGGGCCGGTGGGAGGGTTGTTCATGGTATTGGGATGAGGTGTTGTTTGTGGACAAGGTCGGCAAGAGTATGTGAATGTGTAAGGGGCAGTAACCGGGTTGGTTGTTGGTTGGGTTAAGGGCTGTTGGAATGTGAAACCGGGTTGGGAGGAGTCGCCCAAAAAATTCTAGGAGATGGGTGGATAAGGAATAGTGTAAGGAAACACATGCTCATCAAAGCTCACGTGACGTGAGATGCGGACCTTGCCCGTAGTAGGGTCAAGGTAACGGTTGCCACGAAAATCGGGCGGATACCCGAGAAAAACACAGCGCATGGACCTATGGTGGAGTTTACGAGGCTGGGTAGCTGAGGTGTTGGGATATCATGCACAATTGAACACTCGTAAGTGATCGTTATCAGGGTGACAAAGGTAAAGTGCAAAGGTAGGGGTATAAAAGTTAAGCAGTTTAGTTGGTAATATATTGTGAAGGTAAGTAACGGTGTGTAAAGCTTCTACCCAAAACTAATGAGGTAAGTTTGCATGAATTAAGATAGCCCGAATGATGTTATTTAGGTGATGAATCATTCGTTTAACTATACCGTTTTGGGATGAGGTTTGAGAGCATGAAAAACGAAAGAGAAAACCCTGTGGCTATGCAAAAGTTTTAAAGCTAAATTGTCAAATTCACCCCTTAAGTCACATTGGAAAATTTTTATTTTGCGGTTAAATTGTGTGAGGATTAATTAATTGAATTTGGCAAATGCTGGAAATGTTTCTGATTTGTATTTTAGGGGCTAAACCCACATGGAGTGTGAGAAGTTGTCAATTAAAACCATATAATACTTATATCATGTTTTACTGTGATTGGCGAAGTCCATAAATCGCAACGAATAATATCAAAAGGAGCAAAAGTAAACGTATAAGAAGAATAAAATGGCAATCTTTTACAATTTGAAAGTTGACAAGAATTCCAAAGATGTTGACTTTTGTCCTTGTTACATTGAAAATTAAAATTGTGATTTAAAATATATAGAACTTCCGCCCCGGAATGGCCTAAACGATCATGCCAAGGTAAGTGGTGGGAAGCGATAAAGGTGGCTTGAGGAGGCAATTAAGGAGGCATGAACGTGTAGATATTCCCGGTGCTATTGTGGCGAGAAAGTGTCTTCTTAGTTTTGAGGTACTTCAAAGAAATATCAAACGGGTCAAATTCGACAGACACTTTATTATCGCAAGTAAAACGTCTAACGGAAATAAGATTTTTAATTATTTGAGGGTTGTAAAGAATGTTTGGGAGAATGTAGGTTCGGTTGGGTAAAGGGTGAAAGCCCGTACCTGATCCGTTAATTGGTAAAAATATGCCATTACCTACCAAAATATTATGACAAACAGGATTAGAATCAGGGATTAAAATTTTACCTTGGTCCTTTGTGACGTGGGTCTTAGCTCAGGTATCCATAACATCCGAGGTCTAGGCTGTGTTTGGCGAGTTAACCTGCAAATTAGCCATAGCTGTGCTCAAATCGATCGGGCATAATGGATTGTAAATCGGTTATGAAACTCGGTAGTGGGTAAGGTGTAAACTGGGCTGGAAAGAATCCTGCGTATTGGGTCTGAGGAACAGGCTTTGGGTCTGGGTTAGGTATGGGCAAGGTGGAGGAGTCCACCAAGCCTAGTTTGGGAAAGAAGGCTGTTGTCCCTGCCAAGAGGAATACTACTGTTGTTGTTGGCTGCCCCTGCCCATACCTCTATGGTTGAAAGAGCCTCCACGGCCCATGTTACCGCGATGATTAGAGGAGTAGTTGGGAACTTCTTGTTGCTGGTTCGGGTTCGGAGGAGTGTTGTTAGAAGGTGGTGCTACAGGAGCAGCCAACACCGTAGCCTGGGCGCCTTTTTGTGCTTCGATCCTAATGACTTCATCATTAAGCCTTGATATCACCTGGTCCCAAGTTGTGGTGTTGTATTCGGCCGGAAGTCTACGAACAAGCTGAAGAATGAGTCGTGAGTCTGAAGCAGGATGATCAGCATCAGACAACTAGTTAGTTAATTTGGACAGCCGCTGACAATAATCTTCATGCCGATGAGCAGGCTGTGAGGGTGAGATTGCAAAATTCGTCTCAAACGCCGTAGCGCGAGCCTTTTTATTGATCAAGAAAATCTTTTCGAGCTTTGTCCCAGCCGCTTTGGCTGTTGCATTCGTATCTAAGATCTGATTCAGGAGATCATCAAAAACTGTGTTGTAAATCCATTGAAGGACCAACACATTGTAGATGCCGTTTTGCGACTAATGATTGTAGATGCCGTTTTGCGACTAATGATTAGATACTAACATGTGTTAGGGGCGAAGGAGTTTCAGAAAGGGCGAATGAGATAAGAAATGGGCGAAGGAAGAATTGTCATGGGCGAATGAAGATCAGGAAGGCACAGAAGAACACATTCGACCAGTTCTACTGGGCGAATGTGGAAATGGCTTACCTTCGACCAGTTCATCTGGGCGAACGTACAACTAGTATAAATAGATTTCAAGTTTTTGTAATGTATAACGAGTTATAGAGAGTGTGTGTTTTGTGTGTGTGTTCCTGAGAGGTTTGAGATTGTCTGTTTGAGGTCTAGATTAACTGTTATCAGTCTGTAAAGGTTTATTTGAACAAGTTAATCTATGAAAAGCTTTTAAAATGATCTTGATTGTGTTTTGATTGAGTTTACTTCAGTTTGTTCTAAGCTAGGGTTTCCGCACCTGGTTTAGCACCTTGTATGATCATATAATCCTGTGTTTTTGTCAAATTCCGTCCTCTACAAAGTGGTATCAGAGCGTAGAGGATCATACAACAACAAATTGATAAACTCAGAGCTGATTTGGACATAATTTTCATCAATTCACATCTGTTTTCATATAAAAATGGTTTTTGTGTGTTTTTGAAAGAATTAAAGGTGATTTTGTGGTTAAAATTCAAAATTCCAAGTATTAAAGTTGTTCCAAATCATCTCCGAAGCATAACCTGATCAAGATCAATCAAATCCACAAACTTTTGAAAATCAGAGATCAAAATAACCGTTTTTCAAAGTGTAACCGTTTTTCAAAACTGGAATATGGGCGAACCTGAGATTTGTGGGCGAACGTGAGTGAGTTGGGTCGAAGGTGAGAGGTTTTCTGGGCGAACCTAAGTGTTTTAGGACGAACGTAGAGTGTTTCATATAGAAAGTTTACATTCGGGAAGTCGGGCGGACGAAGGTATTTCTAAAACGGACGAACCTAGGCTAATCTGGACGAAGGAAGAAGAGTGTTTCTGATTTTTACATTCTGTTAATATTTTACATTCGGGTGAAAGATTTTTGGGCGAACCTGCAACAAAAGGGACGAATCTGAAAGTCTTTTGGGCGAACCTAGGATAAGTTTTGGAAAATTTTTCTAAGTGTTGAATTTCTCGAAGTGCGTGACTATGTGGCGTTATCAGACTACTCCTACACCAGCAACTACACAACCACAACAGCAGGTGATGGACCCATGGACCGTGGCAGCACAGAAGACGAGCACACAGTCTTCGCAGCCGATTAACTACATGACTCAGAGTGCACCTACAGTACCACAGTCTGACTACTGGGGAGTAGCAGCAGCGGTGGTAAACACTCAAACTACTAATGCTATTTCCACACTGATTAATGATTTGTCTTCAGGTAGCGGGACTCGGCCACCGAAGCTCATGGAGATTCAAGAATACAATCAGTGGCAGAAAAAGTTCAAGATACACTTGGAAGGCATGGGAGTAGAAGGTGCTGAAGCATGGAACATGATTGCTAAAGGATACACACCACCAGTTCTGGAGAACACGGGTGAACCAGTGCCATTGGAGAGCATGGCGGAGGATGAGAAAAAGAAATTTGCTGTGGAAAAGAAGGCGTTCTCCCAACTGACGCAAGCTATTACAAATGATCTTTTACATCAGTTTGGGACGTGCACAACTTCTAAGGCTTTGTGGGATATGCTTAAAAGGAAGCATGATGGAAATGAGAAGACTAGGAATTTGAGGATGGAAGAACTTGTTAAGGAGTTTGAGAATTTTTCTTATGTTGGAAATGAAACTTTGAAAGAACTAACTCCTAGATATAATCATTTAATATCTGAATTGTCTAGCTATGGTGTACAGATCCCTATGGCAAAACAGGTGGACAAGTTTGCTGAAGCATTACCACCTAACTGGGATCAGCATGTGGATGTTTTGAAGGAAAAGGATGCTTTTCAGTATTGGTCTCTTCAAGAGTTCGTTGAGAAGCTGGAAAACAAAGAGTTGGAAGAAAAGAGGAAAGCTAGGAGAGCACAGATTCCTCAGAATCCAAACTTATACTTTGGAGGATCTTTAGTTCCAGCAAGTACAAGTTCGGGAGGGCTAGTAACACCACATGTTGCTTGTATATCCAATGCTGTAGAATCACCTATCATGAACTACCATCAACAAACTTCATCTTTATCACAACCACAACCACAAGTTCCATATCAATATTCATACATTCCACCATTCTCACCAAAACAACAAGCAGCTTTTTACACTGCTGGTCAAACTCAACCACAACCATTGAACCAACCTAACCAACCAACTGTGGTTTTGGAGACTTCCAATCTTGGAAATGTAACAGTTGAAGTTGCTCAGCAACACATTGCATTAGTCTCTGCAATGGTTTCTTCCTATAATGGATTAGTTGCTAGTCAAATTGGTAATAATAACTTGACCAATGAAGACTACGCACAGATTGATAAGGAGGAAATGGAACTCATTGACATCCAATGGGCATTTGCGAGCATAATGCGAAGAGCGACTGAGTTTATTGAGAAAACAGGTAGAACCGATTTGGGAACTTCTCCTAATACAACCTACGGGTTCAATAAGGAGAAAGTGACTTGTTTTAATTGTGGGGGTAAAGGTCACTTTAAACGTGAATGCACACAACCACCAAAACAAGGCAACAGGAATCCATTTAATGCTACCTATCAGAACCGTCAACAACAAAACCAAAACCAAGTTTCTTCCCAAAACAACAACACTTACCAAAACCGTCAAAACAACTTTAACAACAACCAAAATAGACAACCAACCACACCAAACCAGACACAAAACCAAACACCAAACAATACTAACCGAACAGTCATACCAATTACTACACCAGCTGAACAACAGAATACCAATCAAGCATTGGTTACCCAACAAGATGAGAGGTTTGACTGGTCAAGTATTCAGATAGGTGTTGAGGAGATAACTACTGGAGGAAATGTGGCGTGTGTTGCCTATCAGGTTGATCTTGAAGAATCAGTGACGATGGAGGAGAAGGTTGAAACTGAAGTTGATAGTGATGAGTCTGAGGCTGAGATAGATGGAGATTTTGAACCTGTTAAGGTTGATTCTGAAGTGAATGTTGAGGTTGAAAATGAAGAGACTAATTCAGGAGTTGTGATTGATACTGTTTCTGACATTCCTGAGGAGTGTGAATCGGTTTATTCAGATTCAGACAGTGACTCAGATACGGAAGCTAGTGTTAACTCTCTTGATGAAGATATTGATCAGTTACTTGCAGAAGCAGATTTTCTGATGACTAGGAAGTCGTGCATTGCAGATGATGCTTTCACAAAGATTGATTATTCCAGATTCTTTGCAGGAAAGGAAGCTCATTTTGCATTGATGGCCATGACTGACCCGCCAAAACCTGTAAGTTCTGCTTGTAGTACTGACAATACTAGTGAAAAATATTGTGGTGCTTGTGATAGATTGACTGAGGAGGTTAAACAACTCCGTATTCAACGTGATAGTGCTATCATGAACAGTCAATCTACTCGCAAAGAGTTGAATGCTTTTAACAAAGTATTAGATGGCTACAAAAAGGACATTTCTGACTTGAAAAACACTTTGTCTTTAAAACAATTGGCAATTAACAACTACATTAATGAAATTGAAAACACCAAGTTAGAAATGGCCGCCATCAAATGCTTTGCTGAAAAAGTAAACAAAAAGTTAGAAAGTTATAAGAATGTTGCTTATGTAGTAGACCATATCATTGATGATAAAACAACCAACTATCGGGCTGTACCATCTCCGGTTCTTTTTGAAAACCATAATTGTCACCAAGTGACACCGGAGAGTTCGGTAAAATCTGATTCAGCATCGGAAAATGAATCTAACACTTCAAGTGTTGGTGATCCAAATTCCGATGTTAGACCGATTTTGGGAATCAATGATGAGGGTGTTACTGCTGAAAGTGTTGACTCAGATTCAGAGAGTGATGAGATTGGTTGTAACCAAACTGTTAATGTATGTGATATTCCAAAAGAAAATCACATCATTACTAATGAACCAGTTTCATCATCTCATATTGTTCCAATGAGAAATGTTCATTATGTGGAAAAATCTGAGAAGAATGTTGTGAAGAAAGATCTTAATGTGGTTAAGAAAGATTTTGAGAGAAATGAGAAAAATGAACAATGTGACAAACCTGTCAAGGTGTTTTATCGGATGGAAGGATCCGATAAGATCATCTCTGACGAGGACTTTCCAATTAAAAATGCCAACTATGCTAAAATTGAAAAGATTTGGCAAGAAAGTACTATTTGGTTCCCAAAACATGAGAGAACAAATGAAATTCCACCAGCTTTGTTAAAGAAGTTGTACTTGGATGTTCCTCAAGAACCAAAGGTCCATGTCACAGAGTTTGTTAAACCCAAAAACAGAGCTAATGGTTTCAATGAGCCTACTTACTCAAAAGGGCCACTCCCTGAGAGTTTAAGGAAGCAACAGTATAATGATCAATATCCTGTTAGATCATTTGCTCAACCAAATGCTCCAAATGTTTTTGAAGAGTACCGTGCGTGCTTTAAGTGTGGGGAACGCGGGCATTTACTTGCTCAGTGCCCATATGTAAGGCACAAGAGGCACGAAGTTGAAGTGAGGAATTCTATGCGAAAGCCGATTGATCATTATGTGCCACCTCATAGGAGAGTTGTTCCTCAACAACCACAACCGTTTTATTATCAAAACAATTTTCAAATGAGGAACACTCGTCCAATGCACTATGATAGAAGAAATCGGATTGCGATGGAAAATTCGTGGAGAAAGCCTGTGGTGAACTCAACAGTTGATAGGCAAAAGGTTCCACCAAAACCGATTGTTAAATCAAATGTTGGACCTAAGTCTGTTAAATCAGATAAGGTTACCAAGAAAGTTACATTTGCTAACAATGTTCAGAAACCGACTGAGAAACCAAAGTCTCAGATTCGTATCCTGAAAAGGACTGAACAATCTTGGACACCCAATGGTACTCCAGGAGCCTCATCTTCGAAGGTTAATGAGAAAAAGGAAACAATTTTGAGCAATCAGAAAAAGATTGATCAAAATGTTGTTAAAAATGTTTGTGAAAATGTCATTTTGAAACCTGATGTTGAAAGACCCAAGACTCAGGCTTGGGTCCCCCGAAAGCACTAAATGATTTACTTTTTGTGTGCAGGGAGCTTCAGCTGGCCCTATTAGCAGTCTTTGGATTGTTGATAGTGGAGCTTCAGGCCACATGACAGGGGATCTTGCGTTGTTGTTCGACGTAAAGAACATCAATGGAGGGTATGTTGCGTTTGCGGGAAACAAAGGCGGATATATCACGATGGAAGGGAGTGTGAGCAATGGGATAGTGAGCTTTGAGCGGATATCGTATGTGAAGCAGATAGACTACAATCTGTTGAGTGTCAGTCAAATTTGTGACAAGAAATTTACTGTGCATTTTGATGACAAATCCTGCTATATCTTGAAACCGGGCTTTACAATTCCTAAAGAGTGGATAATGTTGAAGGCACCTCGCGTCAACAATCTATACATTCTTGATATGTCCAAGGCGATGACATCACAGGGACAAATAACATGCTTTTTGTCCAAGGCGATTGAGAAAGAATCGATAATGTGGCACCGAAGAATGGGGCACATTCATCTGAAGAAAATGAATCAACTCGTGAAAAATGGACTTGTCGAGGGAGTAAATGTGAAACATTTCCATTTGAATGACAAGTGTGTGAGTTGTAAAAAGGGGAAGCAGCACAAACAGTCCCACAAAGTGAAAAAGGTTAACTCTGTTGAGATGCCACTAGAGCGATTGCACATGGATCTTTTCGGACCGGTCAAGCGTCATAGTCATCTTGGAGAGCTTTATTGTTTAGTCGTCACTGACGATTACTCAAGATTTTCATGGGTGATGTGTTTGCAGAATAAAAGCGACACTTTTATGAATCTAAAAGTTCTGTTCACTCGATTGGAGAATCTCTACAATGTGAAGATAAAGAGAATTCGGAGTGACAATGGGACGGAGTTCAAAAATGCCAAGATGGATGAACTTTGTGAAAACAAAGGGATACATCATGAATATTCGGCTCCGTACACCCCTCAACAGAACGGTGTTGCTGAACGAAAGAATAGGACTCTAATTGAAGCGGCTAGAACTATGCTTGCTGATTCAAATCTTCCAGTAATGTTCTGGAATGAGGCGATTTATGCAGCAAATTACACACTAAATCGGGTTCTAACAGTGAAGAAGTTTGGAAAAACATCTTATGAGCTGTTACACCGAAGGAAGCCGAACTTAGAGTATCTAGAACCTTTCGGGGCACCTTGCACTATGTTGAATCCAAGCGAAAAGTTTAGTCCTAAAGCCGAGGAGGGTTACTTTGTTGGATATGCAACCCCGCTCAAACGGGTATACAACAAGCGAACTCGTCGTGTGGAAGATTGGGCTAACGTGGAAGTTCAACGATATACTCAAAATATTCAAGGCACGGGTCCTGATTGGATGTTTGATTACAAAGATTTCTTTGAATCATTCAATCTAGATAGCTTGGTTGAAGAAGCTGTTATTCGATTACTTTACGAGTGTGAAAATGCAACAACTTCACCATTGGTGCGTCCGATCACCGTGAACCCCCTACCAGCTTCTAATGATACCAATGCTCCTATCCAAGAAAAAGAGATTTTTCAAGAGGCTTCAACTTCATTAGACACTTCAGAATCTGAAGATGAACAATTTGAAGAAGCTATTCTTGATCAAGCTGAAGAACAGGAGGCACCACCAGTGAACCCAACTCCAAATACTGATGTGGCTTCATCATCAAATACGGGTCATGATCTGGATGCTGTAGAGAACTTGACTGTTCAGACGGGAGTGCAAGTACCTGATTATCCGGAATCTCGGATTCATCGTATTCACCCGCTGGAGCAAGTTATCGGTGATCCTGGAAGTAGTGTTATGACCAGAGGGCAGCTTAAAAGTGTTAATACGCCAGAGAGTTTTGGTGCTTTAGCTTTATATGCCAAAATTCAACAATCTGGTAGTCAAAATGATTGGTCGTTTGCGTGTTATGTGTCGCAGGTAGAGCCAAGGACATACAAGGACGCTTTGAAGGATGATGCCTGGGTGGAAGCTATGCAGGAGGAGTTATTACAATTCCAGAAATTGGGAGTGTGGACGCTCACGGATTTGCCACCGGATAGAAAGAAGATTGGCACCAAATGGGTGTTTAAGTGTAAGAAGGATGATCGTGGGGTAATTGTTCGGAACAAAGCCAGATTGGTCGTGCAGGGATTCCATCAAATCGAAGGGATTGATTATAATGAAATCTATGCACCGGTAGCACGAATCGAAGCTATTCGGATGTTCCTCGCGTTTGCTTCTTATAAGAAATTCAAAGTTTACCAGATGGACGTGAAAAGCGCATTTCTGTACGGGAAAGTCAAGGAAGAGGTGTATGTCGGGCAGCCACCAGGCTTTGAGGACCCAATCCACCGGGATAAGGTCTACGTGTTGAACAAAGCGCTTTATGGCTTGCACCAGGCTCCGAGGCAGTGGTACGAGGAGCTAAGTACATACCTCATCAACAAAGGATTTAAGCGCGGCCTCGTCGATTGCACCCTCTTTACGAAAAAGACGGGAAATGACTTGCTTCTAGTACAGATATATGTTGATGATATAATATTTGGTTCAACTAACGAGCTTTTATGCAGGGATTTTGAATCTGTCATGCAGGAAAAGTTCGAAATGAGCGCAATGGGGGAGATGCAGTTTTTCCTAGGCTTGTAGGTGGACCAAAGACCCGACGGGATCTTCATTCACCAGACGAAATATGTCTCCGACATCTTGAGCCGATTCCAGATGGAGGACTCAAAGCCAATGGATACCCCGATTCAACCCAATCACGGGATTGGAGTGGACGCTAAGGGGGAGCTGACAGATCCTTTTACATACAGAGCAATCATCGGATCTCTGATGTATTTGACGGCGTCTCGACCAGATATTATGTACGCAACGTGTCTCTGTGCCCGCTATCAATCGAAGCCGAAACAAAGTCATCTGACAGCGGTCAAGCGTATCCTTCGATATCTGAAGGGTTGTCCCTCAAAAGGACTTTGGTACCCTAATGATGATAATTTTGATTTCATATCTTTTAGTGATGCAGATTGGGGCGGCTGTGACAAGGATAGCAAATCTACTACAGCTGGTTGCCAGTTTTTCGGGAGCAGGTTAATCACCTGGCAATGCAAGAAACAGACTTCCGTAGCACAATCTACCTGTGAAGCCGAGTACATTGCAGCCTCGAGTTGCTGTTCGCAAGTACTCTGGATTCAACAACAAATGGTGGATTACGGTTTGCAGTTTCTAAAAACTCCTATTTACTGCGACAACGAAGCCGCAATTGCATTAACTAAAAATTCGGAAAATCATTCTAAAGCGAAACACATCCGGATCAAATATCATTTTATCCGAGATTGTTACGCTAAGGAATTGATTGATATGATCAAAATACACACTGACTACCAACGTGCAGATCTGTTTACTAAAGCTTTTGATCGTTCACGCTTTGAATATCTTTTAAAAGTAAACAATATAAAGGAAAAACAAGACTAATCGGCACCTCGGTTTATCGCTTTTTAGTTTTTAGTTTTTATATTTTGCTAATTGGGAATTTCTCTTTGCTAATTGGGAATTTCTCTTTACTTTCATAATCCTCAAAGAAGTTGATGCTTTCAAGGGGATTGCTTAATCCTCAAAGAAGTTGATGCTTTCGAGTGGATTGTTTCTTTTAAAGTTTGTTTTTGTTTTGTTTTCAGAAAAATGAAAATCCAAAAATATGTTCTTTATTTTAGGGGGAGACATTTTATCAGAAAAGCCAAAAACATTATAAAATTCAAAAAGACCTAAAAATTAGAAAATCAAAAATGATTTCCTGGTAAAACAGAGGAAATGATAGTACATCAGTGGGAATCTGATACAGGCTAAAGAATTGTATAGTTTATGAGGCGTGTGTTGATTATGTGTGATATGCTGATAGGCTTCGTAGACTAAATATTGCGTGCATTAGTGATACAAACATAACGAACTACGCGTTCGTGGCTGAACACCTCATGGGCATATGGTCTTAGTACCGTAATTTCGTTTGATAGGATTGCCAAAATCTGAGGTTTCGGGTCGTTATGTTATGGTTATCCGGGATATTCTGATAAACTTTTGTCGTATTGATTTACGGACCTAGTTTTATCAGAATATTTGCTAAAAGAGCTTAATTGCCAAAACCGGAAGTTACCGAATTGAGGAACTTTATGTTTTAATTGATCATAGATCATTATTACATCGTATTGATCATCTGATGCAAGTCAGTGATTAATATCAGCCTCAACCTAGTGTATACGCACATGTTGCTCTGCTGCATTCATTTGCTGACCTGTACACCTCTGTGCTATATACTTTGTAACTTTTACGGATAACACTAGCATAATCACGCGTTACGACGAAGCTTTGTGCAATTACTTGATACGGGAGTATGTCGTGTGTGTGGGCACCACATCGTGTTAGTCTAATACAACTAACTCGTATCATTTTAAAGCATTGCGTAATTGTCTGCATGTGAGCTTACGTGGACCACAATATCAGCAATTGCCGTATCACATACTGTTTCTAATGATAATATTCAACAAAAAGATCAACGCTGTGATCAGATTTCTCAGAAAACTGATATGATCCTCTGACCGGATTTCACAAAATGTTTATTGTTTTCATTTACTTTGCTGCATTTTATTTTGTTGCAATTTACTTTTAAATGTCAAAAAGATACAAAATCCAAAAAGATTTTAGGTGTGTTTTGATAAAATTTCAGAAAATTCAAAACTTTTTGCATTTCTGCTTTATTTTTGATAACCGGGGATGCTTGATAGTCAATTTCTGAGATTTGGTACCACCAATTGGGCTTTGCATCATTCTCAAAGTGAAAATTTGTGTTTTTGGAAGCTTAACGGACTGAAAAATGTTGAACGGGTTTCGAATTTGTAATTTGGTAAATTTTTCAAAAGTGCCATTTTACATTCGCCCTTAATTGGGACGAATGTGGCCTTTTTTGTTTTACCTTCGACCATTCCAGTTTGGGCGAATGTGGCTTTTACCCACATTTCACATTCGGGTAAAACCAATGTACCTTCGGGCCTTTTATTAGGAGCGAAGGTGGCTTTTTTGTTCATTCGTCCAGACTGAACGGGCGAAGGTGAGAGCTTATAAATACACAAAACCAGATTCGACCAGTTCAGTCTATTTTTTTTCAAAAATTTCTTCATCACCAGACCCTTGTTGATTTTGAATTTCCTGCTTGTGTATTTTGTTCCTTGGTTAATTCTCTTCATTTTTATATAACTTTTACAGGTAATGGTGACGGATTGAACATGGAATCGTTTGTTTTAGAACCGGACTTAGGGTTTTAGAATGTTTGATATTCCAGTGTTTGTTAGAGATTAATATTGATTAATAATCATTCCATATCAGTTTTAGGGGGAGAGTATGGAAGGAATTAGGATTTTAACAACATTTCAGTAGTGATTGATTGTGTAGATAAAGAAAAACCCTAATTCGTTTTGAAAACAGATATAAAATGATGATTTAGGGCAATTGATGATAGATGTTGCTTAATCGGCCATTTTAGATCAGATCTGAATCAAAATTAAGGGTCATTAACATGTTTGATAAAATTTTAAAATTTGGGGTTGAAACAGTTTTCACATTCGGTTCGTCGAAGTGGACGAATGTGAAACTGAACGGACGAAGGAAGATAAAAACGGACGAATGTAGTTCTTCAACCAAAATCATTTTACATTCGACCATAATCTTACACCTTCGGCCACAAAACCTTACATTCGACCAGTATGTTATGGGCGAATGTGAATCTTTGAAAACCTAAAATTTTGAGTTTTTGTCGATTTTGTGTTTTGACGTTTTATTTTGATTTTACATTTCAGATGGCTGAAGAACAATCAACTGCTGATATTCCTGTGGAGACTGCAGTGACTGATCCTATTCCAGAGATTGTACCAGAAGGAGAATCATCAAGCGGTACAAAATGGCCGTTTGAGAAGACCCATAATTGCTGTGCGTATCTTGGTGATGTGGAGAAGAATGTAGAGTTCACAGAGATTATTAAGTTTCTGAAGAGATGTAGAGTGGTTTATGCATTGGCAACACCAACTATTATCTACAAGGATATAGTTGAGGATTTCTACAACAACGCGAAGTATGATTACTTTGATAATCAGACTATCATCAGAAGTAAGATTCAGGGAATGGAGATGTTTATTACTGAAGCTGATATCAGGGAAGCTCTCCAGATTCAGTTTGAGACTAGTGAGGATCCAAGAGAATTATCCTGGACTGAGCAAAAAGCATGCTTCCTGAGAATGAAATACAAAGGACCGATTACTGATGGTTCTATGTATAAAAGCAAGCTGAGCGTGCAGTTCAAGTATTTTGCTCACGTCATTTTAATAGTATTTGGATGTGTCAGTGGGGGTTATGACGTGATGAGGAAGAGTTTAAGCTCGTTAATGGTTGCATTGACTCTCAATAAGCCATTCAACGTTGCTGGAATGATCTTAGACCACATGTTGGAGATGTTGAAGGGTTTGAAGAAGAAGTACTTTATGCTTTATCCGAGATTTCTGATGATGATCTTCGATCACAAATATCCAAACTTGAAGAAGGATCCTACACAGATACTTAATATGGATCATATGAATGTGAGAACCTTAGCAAGAATGAAGGGTTATAAAGGTGTACCTGAAAATGAGAGACCACCTTACAGAAGGTTATTTGGAGCCTTGGCTAGAGAGGATTACAATGATCCAGGGAAGAACACAGCAAGGCATCCAGACAGTGATAGTGACAATGATGATCCACTTGTTTATGCTGATGCAAGCACGAAACGGAAAAGGCAAGTTGTCAATCCCGGAGCCAAAGGGAAGGGCAAGGGAAAGACAGAGCAGGGTAGTTCAAAACAACAAACAGTGAGGAAGAAGACTACTGCAAAGAAGGGTACAAGTTTGGTAGATGAGGAGTCTGTTGATTCTGAGGAGACTGAAACTGAAGAACAATGGGATTCGGATGCTGAGAATGTCCGGACTACCAAACAAAAGGCCACTTTGGTTGGTGAGTCTGAATCTTTGAACAAATCAATAGAAGAAGCTAATAAGGGTAAACAATCTATTGATGCTGTAGATGAAGTTTTGACTGTTAATCTGGATGAGTTGAATGAAGGAGAAACAGTTGTTGTGAATTTGCCCAAGCCCAAACACAAGTCTATGGCTAAGAAGACAAGCACTAAGCAACTCAGAGAGAAGGAGTTGAACTTATTGTTGAAGGGAAAGAGATTACCTGATGCTGGAACATCATCTAAACAATCTTCACCAGCTGCAAAGAAACAAAAGACTAAGGAGGCTACAACATTACCAGTGGAGCAGTTCAATATTGCACTGGATAATGTTCTGAACATGTTTACTAAGCCTCAGAAGGGAAAAGAAGTTGAGGTTGAGCTATCTAAGTCAAAGTCCAAATCGAAGAAAGTCACTGTGGATGATGAAGTGATGAAGCAGATGAACAAAAGAATGGACGATATGATGAAGATGCTTGTGGCTCAACAATCTGAGATTGCCAAGTTTAAGATGAATGAGGAGAAAATGCTTCAAATCGTTGTTGCTTCTAAATCTAATCAAGATGAAATAGATGAGAAGGTAAAGAAGCTTGAAGCAAAGAATCAGAAGCTTGAAGGTAAAGTTCTGAGAAATAAGAACAGATACAAGGCAATTAAAGAAGATAATAAGGAGCTGAAGGCTGAAAACAAACGCCTTAGTGATCTGATTGATGACTTGTACAACATAGCACCCAAGCTGAAGGAGGGTGAAGAAGATGCAGAGAAAGAGGTTGAACAAGTAGATTTTGAACCATCTGAATCTGATAAAGAGGAGGATGAGGATGATGAGGATGAAGAATCGGATAAGAGTGATGATGAAGGTGATAATAATGATGATGATGATGATGTTGAAGGTTCGGGAAGCCAAAAGGATGATGATAGTAATAGCAGTGATGACAATGATGGAGGAGATGATACTGCTAAGTTCACATTTGAGAAGAGACCACCTTCTAAGAAGAAGAAAGACACAGGTGAGTCTAGTTCGAAGAAAAAGGGAGAGAATGTAGATGATGAAACTGTGTTTTGGAATGAAAAGGTGAGGTCGTTATCTGATGATGCAAAACAAGTTTACAAAGACATGTTAGAGAAGAGAGAGTGGACCATTGAGTTCACAGGTCGTTTTGCAGAAATATTCCAAACAGATGATATGCGTTATGAGTTGGAATATAACGATCCTGATCTTGAAGAGGGGGAAGTACCTGCGTCTGTAGCAAAGGAGATACTGGATGGACTTGCACAGAGAGTAGGGAAAACTTTTGAAGAGTTCATTGTTGATGAGTCGATTCCACCTATTCCTGAAAAGGATGTTGGAACTCACTCTGATGATAAAGAAACCCCTGAGTTTGAGGAAGTTGAGATAGAAGATATTACACATGAGGAATATCCACAGTACTTCAGACAAAATGATGAAGATGTGGTGTTTCCTGATTTTACTGAAAGGCATAATACGTCTGCAAAGAAAAAGGCAAGAAAAAGAAGTGCTGAGTTTGTTGAAAAAGTACTTGGAGCTGATTTGCCAGAATCTTCAAGTAAGACTGATGAGTTGAAAGAGTATTTGAAGAAACTAAGATTGATGGATGAAAACCGACCAAAGCCCGAAGCTCAAGGAAACTTCTATAGGTTTCATAATGCAAAGTTCAGAGGAAGAGCTCTTGGGTGGACATACTTGAGCAGGCTGAAGTGTTTAGCTGCTAAGTGGGAATCAGGAATTCTGTATTTCTACAGATTCATTGATTTGCTAACTCTACCGTACTGGGCGGTTAGAGATCTATGCAGATTCCCTATGTCTGGTGCTTCAGTGAATAATACTCATGTTGGTTGGTGTGCAGACAAATTGGTTTGGGAGAGTAGGACGAGATGGAATAGATTCAAGCCACAGTATCCCCGGAGGAAAGTTCACAGGGAGACTGATCCTCGAACCAAGTTGAAGAAGGTTACCTTGATTTATAAGGCACCTGAAGTGATGAGAAAGATTCCTTTGATGCCTATGCCTCAACACTTCAGTGCTGACTTCATATTTTGGTATTATGATTGGAGGAAGGCTGAAGCTGTGATTGTGTTGAGAGATGGTAAGGATAAATACAAGCATGTGCATGTATTTGATCCTATGTGGCTAATAAATTGCACCTTCGAAGACATCATCATGTTATTCTATAATCCGATTCATCATGAGCCAAACGATGCAGATCAAGCAAGGAAATACACACAAGTTGTGGGTGTTTGCTTTGCTTATGACATTAATGCTGGAAGCAATCTGGAAGGGAAGCTTGGCAAGAAGGTTAAGATGGCGAATGTGTCGAAGCCGGTAAAGAGAAAGTTAGAGCCGGAAATGACGAAAGAACAGAAGAGTATTCTGAGAATTAAGCTGTTGAACAAAGCCATGGATGAAGATAGAAAACGATCTAATCAATAGTCGAGGGGGAGTTTGTAGATGCCGTTTTGCGACTAATGATTAGATACTAACATGTGTTAGGGGCGAAGGAGTTTCAGAAAGGGCGAATGAGATAAGAAATGGGCGAAGGAAGAATTGTCATGGGCGAATGAAGATCAGGAAGGCACAGAAGAACACATTCGACCAGTTCTACTGGGCGAATGTGGAAATGGCTTACCTTCGACCAGTTCATCTGGGCGAACGTACAGCTAGTATAAATAGATTTCAAGTTTTTGTAATGTATAACGAGTTATAGAGAGTGTGTGTTTTGTGTGTGTGTTCCTGAGAGGTTTGAGATTGTCTGTTTGAGGTCTAGATTAACTGTTATCAGTCTGTAAAGGTTTATTTGAACAAGTTAATCTATGAAAAGCTTTTAAAATGATCTTGATTGTGTTTTGATTGAGTTTACTTCAGTTTGTTCTAAGCTAGGGTTTCCGCACCTGGTTTAGCACCTTGTATGATCATATAATCCTGTGTTTTTGTCAAATTCCGTCCTCTACACACATCAAGTTCTTTCCATTACTCATAATCCGGAGAAGTAGCGGCCGGTGGGGCTGTATCGTCTATGTGATCAGAAACTTTATACACAACAACGTGGATGCGAAAAAGTTTAACCCAAGAAGAATATGTGACCTTCGATCCGTCCAAAGTCCGGATCTTTGTCTAGATATTCGTAACTGAGTATGCAGGATGAAGAGGGGCTGGTTTGTTGGACGATTCAGCCACGTTTTCTTTAGCCATGATGACATGACTGAACAAATCCGGTTACGGTTTAGAAAGGTATGAAAAAAGGAGAAGAGAGAAGGATATCAAAACCGTAGCTCTGATACCATAAAAGATTGTTATGGTACAATGTATTCGATGATTATTATTGATTATGAATATCCTATATATAGGGAATAATACAAACATAAAACCGGAAAGGATATACAAATAATTACATGAGGATTATCTCTAAATAAATGATAAATATCTATTCCAAACATATGGTAAATAATCGACTGGCTAAGAGTAAGGAACATGTGGAAAATAAGCCACCTTTCATCTCGGAGTAGTTGAAAGCAAACAACAATCTTGGCCGAAGCGTCTTCTTTGATACATGCTAATGAAGCAAGTGGAAGGGGTCTTGTCCCGCCATTGCTAAACCATCAGCTTAACTGGGCCCATGAAAGTACTTATGAAATAGGCTCGTCTTCTGGTGCCAACAGTAACGGTCCAGACTCACAGTCTGACAGTGTAGTCCACTATCCATCCAGGTGCATACACAAAGAAAAGTGTTGCATTTGTTTTTTCTCATCTTTCCTTTGGTCTATAACCAAAACAGAAAGAAAAGAGGAAATACAAAAACTTTACTAACAAACTCAACTTGAAAATAATAATTGAAACTTAAATCTTGTTATGTTATCGGACCAAATCCAGGTGCACCAACTTCACATGGTTCTCCAAATCCAGATACGTCCCTGAGAACTCACAAGTCTCATGAGCATAAGTTCGAGGCTTACGATTCATGAAATGTTGAGTGTGTGCATCAACCGTCCAAATCTTAACTTTCCCACGACATACAGGGCGAATGGTGAGAGGCCGTGTCACAAATGTAAGGGCGACAACCATCTTGATGTGATGAACACGAGAAGTATCGCTTGGTGTGGATGCTCCATGCATATCGGGCAACCAGCCTTTTCCATTTCTTTAGTGACATGTTTCTCCATATCCTTTAGTAAAAATCAAATGTACAAGTGATAGTTAGGATAAAAAAAATCTATGAACAAAGCCAAGCCTTATGTATAATTTATTTTAAAGGTATGTGGTAGTGTATTTAATTAATTTTATTATTTATATAATAATAATAATTATTAATATAATTAATAATATATTAATATACTAATACTTGCCAATGATCTCCAGCCCAGCTGGTTTGAGGTGGGAAGGTTTACCTCCTTGGAGGGTTCCTGCCCGGGTTTGGTCTCAGGTTCGAATCTCACGCTCCACCAAAAAAATAACCGCTTGGGTTTGAAAGGAGAAACCCGTGTGGTGCTATGGGATTCGATCCTGGGCAGTGGTCACTTTGCAACACAGGATTTACCGCTGAAACACTACTTTCCAAAAAAAAATATACTAATACTTATTTTTATTATTAGTATGATTATCATTAATTATTTTAGTAAGGGAATCCATCTGGACTTTTGAAATTAAACCAAATGAAAAGGATTTACTATAATTCCATTTAAACACAACTTATGAATAAAGGGTTAATGAATTACGAAAATTGTAAAGTATCGATAATTCATACTTGGCCATACAAATTGAGTAGTAGCGGAGAAACGTGATGGATGTAATTCTGTTTGGTTGTTCAAGTTCTCTCTTTTTGCAAGATCTTCAATCAGATCATAAACAAAATAACAATTAGGGAACGATGAAAACTACCAAAACAGCCCGATTTAGCGAGTTTACCCTGTAACAAGGCAAGTGTTTGGACCGATTGGAGCTACAGGCCCAGACATTTAATTTAAATTGCCTAGATTTAATGTTAGCTTGATATGACGGTTGGAGCTATCAAAAACCCACTTCCCTCACCGTCGTCAGTATTTTATATAATTTGGGTTTTTTTTAGGCCAAATCGTGTTAGGTAACTTGATTCAAGTATTTTGGATCTTTAGAATATGATTCAAACCTAATTATAAGACCCATCCAAAGTTATGATGCAATTAAGAATTTAAGATCACTAAATGCTAATTTTCAATGTACCAAAAATGTTAGGTTATGATCATACCTAAAACAATCAATCAGCCGATCAAATGTCTTCCTCCTAGCAAAACACCGAATCGCAACATTTAGAAATGTGTGGTTCCACCCTTGATTTCAGGTGTCACCTCTTACATAAGTATTTTCAGATCTAAAGCTTAGAAAAACGTCATCAAATTTGAAAAAAAAAAAAAACAAAGATATCGCAGTATATAGAAATCAAATGCCATGGGTTAAAAGTTTTCTAGGTTGCCGTTACCAAACCATGTATCCAAAGATTTCGATTTGGTAGCCGTCTAAACCCTAGTATATGACATAAAGGGAACATTGGAGGGATTAAATAGAAGTAGGATGGCCGTGGGATAGATATCTCATGTCAGATTGTAAAACCACGTGTCATACTCGGGCTCAACACATGTCGGGTAATTAGTTGTCCCGTATCAAGTATACCCCCTAATTGTTTTAGAAAATACCGGTCAGGATTTTCCTGTACATATTTTTTTCTTTATTTTGTAATTTTATATAATCTTTTGTTTTAGAATCTACAATCAATTAAAATATGAAAATTTACATACATACATATCATCACCACCGTAAAATATTTGAAATATTAAAATTGTAAATATTATCACGGTATAAATTTCAAGGAATAATTTATTATTTCATATTGTAAGAATTAGACAATATCATAAAAATATATATCCCAAAAAAATTTCAAATTACAAGCAATGAACATGGAATATAATAATGCTAAAACTGGATGTGGGAAAACAAAGATACCTTTTTAAAAAAAGTTTTTTTTTGAACGGGTTATACCCTTTTCTTTACGCCTTTATACACCTTTTTTGTACATCCTTAGAGTTGAACTCTTAATTTTTACCAAAGAGAGGATTTTATCTCTACCACTAGGCCATAACCTAAATGGCAAACAACAATATAAATTAAGTTGACTTGAAAATTAAAATTTTTTGTTATAATATATAATGGGACAGTATTAAATTTAAACAGGGTACATGAGTATAATTATATCATATTTTACGAGTTCAAAACTTTTAGCCTCCTGTTTACGTGAATAAAAGCCGTTAAGAATTTATAATGATTAAAACTAACAAGTGGAAATGGTAGTTTTTGTCCAAGAGAATATCTAAATTTCTTTTACACGAAGAAAACATGTACATGCAAGTCACATGACCCCCCCCCCCCCCCTTCCAAACACACAGACACATATTTTTAAATGTCCGTAACTTTTATACGTTACCTTTTTTTAAATATACCATAAAATCAAGCGACTTTTTATTTTTAATATGAGTACCCTATTATTATACTTTTGAAAAAAAATTCAAAAATCCAATTACGTAAAACACAACGAACATAACGTAAAACACAATGAGATTCAAACTAAAATGCAACGGACAATAAGGTATAAAACACAATGAAAAACAAACTAAAACACAATAGACAACAGACTAAAAACACAACCTTTTTACACATTTTTTTGCACACCCTTACGCTCCGTTCCCGAGTTTACTTGAGGAGGGAAAAGAAAGGAAAATAATTACAGGAAATGAGAGGAAAGGAAAAGAAAAAATACATATCATTTCCTTCCCTTTCCTTCCAAATCGGAAGGAAAACTAAACTAAAGAATTTGGCTTAGTTTTCCTTTCATTTCCTTCCTTAAATGAAACTAGGGAACACAACATGTTTTGTTTTCCTTTCTTTTGCTTCCTTAAATGAAACTCAGAAATATAATCAAATTTTTCTTTCCTTTTATTTCCTTTCTTTTCTCTCGTTAAATTAACTCAGGAACACAGTGTTAGAGTTGAACTCCTAACAATTACCCAAGAAAGGATTTCCTCTCTACCACTAGGCTATAACCTAAATTAACTTGACTTGAAAATTAAAATTATTTGTTATAACATATAATGGGACAATATTAAATTTAAATAGGGTACATGAGTGTAAGATACATTTTACAAATTTAGTTTTTATTTAATTTATGTTTTTTAATAACCTAGGGGTTGTTTGTTCGGCTCTTAATAAGACAGATGTCTGAATTAGTTAGACATTTTCCTCAGAATGGGTAAGCATTATACATAGTCTAAATAGTTCAGACCTTTTAGACATTTTCCTCATGATGGGTAAACATTATACAGAGTTTAAATATTTCAGATCTTTTACGGGTTCAGTACTTAATAGTTCCGAATTTTTAATGATTCAACACTTACCCATTCGGAAGTTACCAAACACCCCCTTAGTTCTTTAACTTTGATTAATCTCAATACGCATTTATATTTAATAATTTTTCTCAACGTTGAGATATTAATTTTATTGAAAACATAAATGCATTCAAACTAAAGTACATATTTTTTTTTATCGTAATATCATAGCTAATTGAGCTGATACCAGGCAAACAACACGTTAGCAGTACAGTACAGGTATCTACTTTTATGGTTTTCAATTATACTTGTAAGTGAAGTTATACATTAACTATTATTTTTAATTATACATCATTAGTCATCTGATAAATTTCATGGAAAAAATACATAAGATTCAATTCGAAACATTTTAATACGTTTGTATCAAAATTTTCCATTGTATGAGATGGCATTTAATGGAGGCCTCAACCCTCCATTGAATATGCCATGTTGCACTTTAAAGTGATAGTATTAAATGCATTATTAGAAAAAATATATAAGTTTGCGAAAGATAATATCGATAAAAATATTACTCATTGCACAATTAATTCCAAAGATGCCAATTCCCTTTTTGCCGTCGTGGAGATATTATTTTAATAATAACTAGATTATACCCCGGGAACGTCCCGGGGTTGAAAAATCTAATATGACATATTAGTTTTATATATGAAATAGAATGATGCGCTTTACAGTTATATGCATGAAAGCTTCGGGTAGCAGCTAACCTAAAACAATTAAAAATATATCTCTCATGTTAACGCCTAACCTTAACTTTAATATTAATATGTAACCTAAAACAATGTATAACTCCAATGTTAACGCATGTTGAAAATAAAATTCATATTTACTGATTTGAACATAATTAGTGACTTGCCTATACATGATTAATGATTTACCTGAACACTTTTTGTTTTTTTTCCTGTTTAAACAAAACCCAACAAAAAATAGTCGTTTTTTTCTCCGTTTTTTATATAGCACTATGGTACTCGTTGGAAAGATAATAAAACGCTCGTTAATTTGGTGTAATTTTTTTCTTTAAAAAATCTCGTATATAAAAGATATTAACGTTTAAAAATTATAGGAGGAAACATAAGAGAGGAAAATCTAATTTTGTTTTTAAATTATTTTTTTTCTAAAATATCTCAATGCCACATGGGATGACACATGGCACACTCAAAGGGGAGAATCCCTCTTTGAGTGCCATGTCATTAAAATGGCTTTGGTTTATTATATGTATAGATAAGTTGCTTTTAATCTATCTATATATATTATTGTTATTATTATATATAATTAAAGAAAGAATTTTAATAAAATTAAATTGAGTTATTTTAAGAAAAAATAATTTAAAAACAAATTTAAATTTTAAACTTTTATGTTTCTACCCATAATTTTTAAACGTTAATATTTTTTACATACGAGATTTTTTAAAGAAAAAAATTACACCAAATTAACGAGCGCTTTATTATCTTTCCAACGAGTACCATAGTGCTATATAAAAAACGGAGAAAATATACGAGATTTTTTAAAGAAAAAAAATTACACCAAATTAACGAGCGTTTTATTATCTTTCCAACGAGTACCATAGTGCTATATAAAAAATGGAGAAAAAAATGACTATTTTTTGTGGGGTTTCGTTCATACAGGAAAAAAAACACAAAGTGTTCTAGTTATTCATTAATCATATTTTTTCTTTTAAACCATGTTGTTATCTACGATGTTGAAATTCAGCCCAATCGTCATGCTATCATTGGAATTTTACTCTTCAAAGATGCATAGGTATACTTCATCAAGAGAAGCTAGGAGAAAGAATCGTGCAACACTACAACAAATGGTGTCACCTTATAACAAGGTTATTTTTTTATTTATTTAATTACAAGAGTAATAATTATAACTATTAGTATTATTAGAATTGTTATATTTTTCAACCCCGGGACGCTTCCAAGATAAAAGCTACTCTATATCTATATATATATATATATATATATATATATATATATATATATAGCAAAGGGAGAAATCCTACATGTCATTTATTTAGGCATTCTCTCCTTTAAGAGATGCCATGTAGGATCATAGGTGGCACCTATTACACCAATTAAAAAAACAAATAATATATTAAAACCTAATCCACTAAATCTAAATATTTAACATTTATTATTTTCTCTCTCATGTTTCCTCCCATAACTTTTAAACGTTAATATCTTTTATATACGAGATTTTTTAAAGAAAAAATTATACCAAATTAACGAGTGTTTTATTATCTTTCCAACGATTACCATAGTGCTATATAAAAAACGGAGAAAAAAATGATTATTGCAATGGGAGAAATCCTACATGTCATTTATTTAGGCATTCTCTCCTTTGAGAGATGCCATGTAGATGTCATGTAGGATCATAGGTGACACCTATTACACCAATTAAAAAAAACAAATAATATATTAAAACCTAATCTACTATATCTAAATATTAAACCTTTATTATTTTCTCTCTCATGTTTCCTCCCATTACTTTTAAACGTTAATATCTTTTATATACGAGATTTTTTAAAGAAAAAAATTATACCAAATTAACGAGCGTTTTATTATCTTTCCAACGAGTACCATAGTGCTATATAAAAAACGGAGAAAAAAACGATTATTTTTTGTAACCCAACAGGTATTGTGTCAGGTTTGGGATTAGTTAGTTATTTTTAGAATGATCGATTACAAACTTCCGAATTCATTTGACATTATATAATATTTTGTAATGGCACTAGATTTATACCCCGGCGGAGAGATTCAACAAAAAATTATACCAAATTAACGAGCGTTTTATTATCTTTCCAACGAGTACCATAGTGCTATATAAAAACGGAGAAAAAAACGATTATTTTTTGCAACCCGACAGGTATTGTGTCGGGTTTGGGATTAGTTAGATCTTTTTAGAATGATCGATTACAAACTTCCGAATTCATTTGACATTATATAATATTTTGTAATGGCACTAGCTTTATACCCCGGTGCAGAGTAACAACTTATGGTAGAGATTTATTTAAAATAAATAATAATAATAATATTCATTAATCATATATTGGAAAGTCATTAATTATGTTGTCATGTTAGATATTTTATTATATTATATTAGATATTTCAACCCGGGACGCTCCCGGAATAAAAGCTAGTCTTATCATATTACTAAAAGATTTTAATAAGATTGCATCATATTACATTTTAGTTGGCTCATCATCTAACTTGTTTGTGAACAAGAAAAGTATTTGTACAGTACTAATTTCTATCTTGTGTTATCTTGCATATTATTGCATTAAATAATAGTTTTATTGATAATAATTTCT
The DNA here is from genome assembly GCA_032199755.1 of Ambrosia artemisiifolia. Classification (NCBI taxonomy): domain Eukaryota; kingdom Viridiplantae; phylum Streptophyta; class Magnoliopsida; order Asterales; family Asteraceae; genus Ambrosia; species Ambrosia artemisiifolia. The sequence continues at coordinate 46,625,092 of CM063523.1, forward strand.
TACTTAATTAGTAAGGAGTTGTTTGTTTTAGTTCTTAATGAGCTCTTATTGGTATAGACTTCTGAATTGCTCAGACATAGTTCATTCAGAGCGTTTGTTTGATAATAATTTCTTACTTAATTAGTAAGGAGTTGTTTGTTTTAGTTCTTAATGAGCTCTTAATGGTATAGACTTTTGAATTGCTCAGACATAGTTCATTCAGAGCGTTTGTTTCGCGAGCAGATGTCTAAATCGGTAAGACATTTGCCTAAGCATTATTGAGTCAGAATTGTACAAACCTCTTACTGATTCAACGTTTAATGGTTCAGACCTTTTACTGGTACCTGTTCAGCCCCTAAATACTATACGTGATGTTTAATTAGAAACCAATAATATTTAAAAAACAATGAAAATTGCATAATACTTTGATTATTGATCGATGTCGTAAGGTTGTTAAAAGAAAAGTTTAAAACTCGGTTCTTGGATACCTTAATTAGTAAAGGTATGTTGGGTCTCAGTCTATGAGAAATTAGTAGAAAGTGTTAAATTTCATATTTGTCTTTGAATTAAAACTATAAAATTAACATACTATTTTTATTTGATTATAAGAACGAATATGAAAATGAAGTTGATTTATTGATTGTAAACAATAATGGGAGAAGGTAATCATCTCCAGGGTTTAAGTTTGATAAAACACGATTGATGTAGCTAACCTAGTGGGAAGTCATTAAGAGTGACTACGTGTATGATTTAAATGGTAAACATGGAACCAAAATTAAGGGGTTTTATTCACACAAATACCACTAGGAGATGAGAACGGGCGGCTGCCTCAACAAAGGCAAACGGCGATGATGATGCAGCAACTACTACTACTTTTTTATCACTAATATTTCAGAGAGAATCACGGGTCTCCAACTACGGGAGGCATTTAAGGCTTTTGTGAAGGTTACGAATGCATGGGTTCCAAGACGGAGAGGAGCAAATGGTAGGGTTTTTGGTTTCGTTCGTTGTCAAAAGGTGAAAAATCCTACGGAGCTTTTGGTTGGACTCAATGACATCGTTGTTTTGGAGTAGAAGATCTCGGTTTCCCTGGCGTTGTTTGATAGGTTTCACAGAAAGATTAATTATGATGAGCCTACCATGGGTAATAGAGCTTGGGTTCCACGGAAGAAGGATGTAGTCATGGAAGAGGATCTGTCAAAGGTTATGAATCAAGGGCCTCTTTTGCTAATGATGTTCATAATAGATTTCAATCCTTGTCTGGTTCTAGGAAGGTTGTATTCTTTGAAGGGGTCAGGACTACATACCCAGCACATTGTATAGGTAGAGTGGTGGTGGGTATTACTAGTGATATCGGAAAGTTACATGGAGTGAAGAAGATGTTGTGTAAAGGTGGTTATTTTGAAACGGCTATATCCTACCTCGGTGGTCTCTCTGTGTTGATCACATTCAGGGATGGCCATGAGATGGATGATCATTCCTTGGTTCAAAGGAAAACATATGGAAAGAGAATCTGGTGTTTGCACAACCGTGGACTAGACAGGAATTGATGAAGAGATAGTAGTGCATTGGAGGGATAGAGGTTATAATGTTTGGGTGGTGGAGGAGCCTTCTTCAAGGGTCCCGATTTTGAGCCTCCGGAATTGGTGATAAATGACGATGATATGGTGGGGGGGAATTCAGGGTTGGTGATGGTCTGAGGGAATCGAAAGCTCACGAAGTTTTGCTAGAAGAACGGACGAACTTGACCGGCGATGGAGAGGCACAATCAAAGGAAGCTAATTATGGTAATATGCATGGGGGTGATGACTTGCCAAATTTTACTCCTCATAGAGCGAGAGCTACTTTTTCAAATTTCATGGACCATGAGTTGAATGGTTAAACCTCTTTGTTGGGCCATACAAAGGATTCCACTGCTGGGCCTATGAATTTTATTATGGGTCGTCCTAGTGGTTGCAAGAGCCGTAAAAGGCCCAGAATGGCCCTTAGTAGGTCTCCGTCTATTGATTCTGATAGTTCTTCATCTCAAAATTTGTTCTGCTCTGGTCCTAGCTAGAGGATGTGCCCGGATCTTAATCTTAATCTCACAGTAGATATGGATGATTAGGTAGCGGGAGAAGCAGTCCATGCGGTTCACTCTCTTCATAAATACCATCATCTACGACACCTGATGTTACCAATCCACCTGTGCTGATTAATCAGGTTCAGGTCGGGTCTGAGATTATTGACGAGGCAAAGAAGATTAACAGGGAAGTTGACGCTACGGTCAAGGTGGGTAACTTTGTGGGTTTAAAGTTGGATTCTTTTGAGGGTCACATTACAAATGAAGTCATTACGGAGGTAGGAATCTCAGGTTTACTATGAACTGCTTGTCGATTAATGTGCGTGGCAGGGGAAAGATGGTTGGGCGAGAGGTTTAAAGTCCTCTCATCGGGTGGATTTCGTGGTTATGCAGGAATCGAAGATATCAGAGCCTCCTCTTTGGTTACCATCGCGGTTTTGGGGTATTTCTGTATTTCATTTTGATTATGTTGATTCTGATGGGATTGCAGGGGGTTTAATTTGTTGGTGGGATCCAGCTTGTTTTAGGAGGTTGGGGACTATAAAAAAATGACATGTTCCGGTAGTCTCGTGTATTTTCGTGCATTCTAATGAGTTGTTAAACATTGCAAATGTTCATGCATCCAATGATCATGCTAGTAGAAAATTATTGTAGAGGAGCTTTTGGTTTTTAGACAATCGATGCCATGTTTGTGGGTCATGCTGGGTGATTTTAATAATGTTAGGTCTGCAGAAGAAAGAGTCAGTTGAGAGTTCTCTAGTCAGAATGCTTCCAATTTTAATGATTTTATTCGGCGTGCTGATTTCTTTGAATATAATATGTGCGGTCTGTGAATCCGGTTACGGACCGAACTCGCGGATCGATTACGCGTAACAACTCGTTTTCAGACGGGGAATTCGAGACGAGACAGAAATATAACGATAACAACGTCATCACAGATTCGTATTACTACAGAAACGGTTACAGACACTGTCATCAGTAGGATAAACGTCTATCTCGTGGCCGGGGGAGGTTGGGCATAACCTCCCCCTTGAGAGCATTCAAAGCATAAACTCAAATCACCAAATGATCACAAACACATGAGATTGCTATTTATAGTACAAAACAAAGTTTCCAGGTTCGCCCAATGTTAATGGTCGAATGTGGAGTAATTCCACATTCGCCCATTTATACTGGTCGAATGTGGATCACTTCCACATTCGCCCCAAGTGTATATGGGTCGAACTTGGATCTGTTTTGTCCTATATTTTACAACTGCGTCAGATCCATAAAATGCCCTTATGGATCACCACAATCTCATGTAACACTATACCTAGACTCAACCCTAGTCTATTCGACAGTGACGTCCACAGAAAGTGCATCAACAATCTCCCCCTTGGACGTTGCTGGCGAATCCACAAATCTCTTGCACATCAACACATCAGAATCACAGGTCTCCCCCTCAATACATGCACCATTGCATTGAGTTAGAAATACAATATCCTTCGTGAACCGACCAAGTAATGCACTACGGACCCTCAGCATCAATACGCAGGAAGTCAGCTAGACCACGTATATCATTTGCTCCAGATCACCTAGTTACGCCAATGTGAAGTCGACAAAGTAATGCACTGCAGTCTCGTAGCATCAGTACCCAGGAATGTCATCTTGACCAAGTACATCACGCGCAATCCAACTAGCCTGATAAGACCCCTACTAGAAGGATTCCATACTGACCGATCAGATATTCAACATAACACGTAGATACCACCACTAATTTACGTCTCATATCTGCACTTAACCTTTGCATCACCCTTCACACCAACTGGAGAAGTCTAACTGTCAGTACCCAATTACACATCTCAAATGTGACTATGTGCAAAACAATCCACTCGAACATTAGTATTTCTATGAAATTCTTCATCTGTGCTGACTGAGATTGCATTAACACATTCTTCTCTTCACATTCATCTCTTTTCCTAGCATCTTCAGTCAATGATTGTTGAAGTATCAGACACATCATTACATCAACAATCTCTCCCTTGACTGATGCTTCACCAAGTTTCTCTGAGATCCCGTATAATCAATCAATCATGTTCTTGAGTAACTTCATCTGTTCGGCAGAATACAAGCCGTAGACGAGTGGATCAAGCCATCAAAAGTTTTCAGCACTTGAAACTTTCGTTGAACCTACGTGCCACATGACTCCTCCTAGGATACCTCATTACTTTCAGAACATTGAAATCTCAGACTTGATTTCCTTCTTCTTAACAACTCTTCAGAACAAGTTCCTTCAAACATACAGGAACTGGGTTGACTGTTCTCTTCATGCGGAATAAAAATCTGTTCTGTTTTTGGCCCATAATAGTCATTTGAATCTGATTATATCATACTGTTGATTATCATGACTACCCCACATTAAAACTGTTTCATCATCATCAATTCTTCAACAAATTTGGGTAAACCTCATCACCATTCTGCCGAAAATCTTCAAAAATACCATAAAATTTTCGATAGAAAATTTTCGAAATTTTTAGGCACTAAAATTCTACATTCGCCCCTGGTACTCCTACGTTCGCCCACTTTTATTGACCCGAAGGTAGAATAGTAACCAGAATGTAGAATATCAACTAAAGCTTCCCACTTTCGCCCAAAAATTTCACCTTCGTCCACTATGATTCCACGTTCGCCCGCCCGACGAACCGAATGTGGAATCTGTCACCCGAATGTGAAAATTGACATAACACAATTCCAGGTTCGCCCAAAACTTCTCCACGTTCGTCCAAAAAATGTCACCTTCGCCCAGTAACATTCCACATTCGCCCACCCGACTCTCTAAAAGGGGCGAATGTGCAGACTGCATGTGTTCTTGATCAAAATTTTCTTCGAATCAGTCCATAATCACTCCAATTCTTTGAATTTGATGATGAAACTTGTTCAGAAAGGTGCGGAAATGAAAACCTAACCCTCGAATTCACAAAAACATGGAAAAATCACATGATTTTGGGTCCAATTAAGAATCTAGGGTTTCTAGGGTTTCAACCTTTCAATTATAATCTGATTTTAACGTCTGAAAACAGTAAAAAACGAGCTGTGATTGATTCAAACGACTGTTAGATCGTTCAAATCAGTACCACGGCTCTGATACCACTTTGTAGAGGATAGGAATTTGACAAAAACACAGGATTATATGATCATACAAGGTGCTAAACCAGGTGCGGAAACCCTAGCTTAGAACAAACTGAAGTAAACTCAATCAAAACACAATCAAGATCATTTTAAAAGCTTTTCATAGATTAACTTGTTCAAATAAACCTTTACAGACTGATAACAGTTAATCTAGACCTCAAACAGACAATCTCAAACCTCTCAGGAACACACACACAAAACACACACTCTCTATGACTCGTTATCCATTACAAAAACTTGAAATCTATTTATACTAGCTGTACGTTCGCCCAGATGAACTGGTCGAAGGTAAGCCATTTCCACATTCGCCCAGTAGAACTGGTCGAATGTGTTCTTCTGTGCATTCCTGTTCCACCTTCGTCCATAACAAATCTTCCTTCGCCCCTTTCTAATCTCCTTCGCCCATCCTGATACTCCTTCGCCCATTAACACATGTTAGTATCTAATCATTAGTCGCAAAACGGAATCTACAAACTCCCCCTCGACTATTGATTAGATCTTTTTCTATCTTCGTCCATGGCTTTGTTCAACAGCTTGATTCTCAGAATACTCTTCTGTTCTTTCGTCATTTCCGGCTCTAACTTTCTCTTTACCGGCTTCGACACATTCGCCATCTTAACCTTCTTGCCAAGCTTCCCTTCCAGATTACTTCCAGCATTGATATCATAAGCAAAGCAAACACCCACAACTTGTGTGTATTTCCTTGCTTGATCTGCATCGTTTGGCTCATGATGAATCGGATTATAGAATAACATGATGATGTCTTCGAAGGTGCAATTGATTAGCCACATAGGATCAAATACATGAACATGCTTGTATTTGTCCTTTCCATCTCTCAACACAATCACCGCTTCTGCCTTTCTCCAATCATAATACCAAAATATGAAGTCAGCACTGAAGTGTTGAGGCATAGGCATCAAAGGAATCTTCCTCATAACTGCAGGTGCCTTATAAATCAAGGTAACCCTTTTCAGCTTGGTTCGAGGATCAGTATCCCTGTGAACTTTCCTCCGGGGATACTGTGGCTTGAATCTATTCCATCTTGTCCTACTCTCCCAAACCAACTTGTCTGCACACCAACCGACATGAGTATTATTCACTGAAGCACCAGACATAGGGAATCTGCATAAATCTCTAACCGCCCAGTACGGTAGAGTTAGCAAATCAATGAATCTGTAGAAGTACAAGATTCCTGATTCCCACTTAGCAGCTAGACACTTCAGCCTGCTCAAGTATGTCCACCCAAGAGCTCTTCCTCTGAACTTTGCATTATGAAACCTGTAGAAGTTTCCTTGAGCTTCGGGCTTTGGTCGGTTTTCATCCATCAATCTTAGTTTCTTCAAATACTCCTTCAACTCATCAGTTTTACTTGAAGACTCTGGCAAATCAGCTCCAAGTACCTTTTCAACAAACTCAGCACTTCTTTTTCTTGCCTTTCTCTTAGCAGACGTATTATGCCTTTCTGTAAAATCAGGAAACACCACGTCTTCATCATTTTGTCTGAAGTACTGTGGATATTCCTCATGTGTAATATCCTCTATCTCAACTTCCTCAAACTCAGGGGTTTCTTTATCATCAGAGTGAGTTCCAACATCCTTATCAGGAATAGGTGGAATCGACTCATCAATAATAAACTCTTCAAACGTTTTCCCTACTCTCTGTGCAAGTCCATCCAGTATCTCCTTTGCCACAGAAGCAGGTACTTCCCCCTCTTCAAGATCAGGATCATTATATTCCAATTCATAACGCATATCATCTGTTTGAAATATTTCTGCAAAACGACCTGTGAACTCAATGGTCCACTCTCTCTTCTCTAACATGTGGTCTAAAATCATCCCAGCAACGTTGAATGGCTTATTGAGAGTCAATGCAACCATTAACGAGCTTAAACTCTTCCTCATCACGTCATAACCCCCACTAACACATCCAAATACTATTAAAATGACGTGAGCAAAATACTTGAACTGCACGCTCAGCTTGCTTTTATACATAGAACCATCAGTAATCGGTCCTTTGTATTTCATTCTCAGAAAGCAAGCTTTCTGCTCAGTCCAGGACAATTCTCTAGGATCCTCACTAGTCTCAAACTGGATCTGGAGAGCTTCCCTGATATCAGCTTCAGTAATAAACATCTCCATTCCCTGAATTTTACTTCTGATGATAGTCTGATTATCGAAGTAATCATACTTGGCGTTGTTATAAAAATCCTCAACTATATCCTTGTAGATAATAGTTGGTGTTGCCAATGCATAAACCACTCTACATCTCTTCAAGAACTTAATAATTTCTGTGAACTCCACATTCTTCTCCACATCTCCAAGATATGCACAGCAATTATGGGTCTTCTCAAACGGCCATTTGCTACCGCTTGATGATCCTTCTTCTTGCACATTCTCTGGAATAAGATCTGTCACTGCAGTCTCCACAGGAATATCAGCAGTTGATTGTTCTTCAGCCATCTGAAATGAAAAATCAAAATAAAACGTCAAAACACAAAATCGTCAAAAATTCAAAATTTTAGGTTTTCAAAATTCCACATTCGCTCATATTGCATTGGTCGAATGTAAGGTGTTGTGGACGAAGGTGAACTTTTCTGGTCGAATGTAAAACTGATTCTGATGAAAAAATACATTCGCCCGTTTATGATTTCCTTCGCCCATTCCACTTCTCCTTCGTCCATTCGAAGACCCGAAGGAAGAAATGATTTAACCCCAAAATTTAAAATTTTTCAAACTGTGTTTTTAACCTCTAATTCTGATTCAAATCTGTTCTAAAGTGACCGATTAAGCATCGTGTACCATCAATTTCAATTAACATTCATTCTACAACAGTTTTAAAAAGAAATTAGGGTTTATATCGTTTTATAGATCAAACAGTGATTAAAAACTTGTGTATATCCTAATTCTATACACACTCTCCCCCTAAAACTGATGTGGGATGAATGTCTATCAAAACTAAGCATCAACAATCCCTCAATCGTCAAAAACCCTAAACCCTAAGTCGGTTCATAAATCAATCGATTCCAGCTTCGTTAGTTGGCCATTACCTGTAATCTTTACACGAAAATGATCAGTAAGAAGCAGAGATTCAAAGGCACAAACAGAGAATTCAAAAGCAACAAGATTCTGTTATGATGAAAAATTTTGAAAAAATGGAACTGTTTGGTCGAACCTGGTGTGGCGTATTTATAGGGCTGTACCTTCGCCCGTTCACTCTGGACGAACGAACCAAATATCCACCTTCGCCCCTAATAAAAGGCACGAAGGTAAACTGGTTTTACCCGAACGTAAAATTTGTGATAAAACCACATTCGCCCAAAATTGAAACGGCCGAACGTAACAAAAATCCCACATTCGTCCCAAATTAAGGGCGAATGTAAAATGGGAATTTTGAAAAATTTTGCCAAATTACAAATTCGAATCCCGTTCAACATTTTTCAATCCGTTAAGCATCCAAAACACAAATTTTCACTTTGAGAATGATACAAAGCCCAGATGGTGGTGTCAAATCTCAGAAATTGACTATCAAGCATCCCCGGTTATCAAAAATAAAGCAGAAATGCAAAAATTTTGGATTTTTCTGAAATTTATCAAAACACACCTAAAATCTTTTTGGATTTTGTATCTTTTTGACGTTAAAAGTAAATTGCAACAAAGTAAAAATGCATCAAAGTAAATAAAAACAGTAAACATTTTGTGAAATCCGGTCAGAGGATCATATCAGTTTTCTGAGAAATCTGATCACAGCGTTGATCTTTGTGTTTAATATTATCATTAGAAACAGTATGTGATACGGCAATTGCTGATATTGTGGTCCACGTAAGCTCACATGCAGACAATTACGCAATGCTTTAAAATGATACGAGTTAGATGTATTAGACTAACACGATGTGGTGCCCACACACACGACATACTCCCGTATCAAGTAATTGCACAAAGCTTCGTCGTAACGCGTGATTATGCCAGAGTTATCCGTAAAAGTTACAAAGTATATAGCACAGAGGTGTACAGGTCAGCAAATGAATGCAGCAGAGTAACATGTGCGTATACACTAGGTTGAGGCTAATATTAATCACTGATTTGCATCAGATGATCAATACGATGTAATAATGATCTATGATCAATTAAAACATAAAGTTCCTCAATTCGGTAACTTCCGGTTTTGGCAATTAAGCTCTTTTAGCAAATATTCTGATAAAACTAGGTCCGTAAATCAATACGACAAAAGTTTATCAGAATATCCCGGATAATCATAACATAACGACCCGAAACCTCAGATTTTGGCAATCCTATCAAACGAAATTACGGTACTAAGACCATATGCCCATGAGGTGTTCAGCCACGAACGCGTAGTTCGTTATGTTTGTATCACTAATGCACGCAATATTTAGTCTACGAAGCCTATCAGCATATCACACGTAATCAACACACGCCTCATAAACTATACAATTCTTTAGCCTGTGTCAGATTCCCACTGATGTACTATCATTTCCTCTGCTTTACCAGGAAATCATTTTTGATTTTCTAATTTTTAGGTCTTTTTGATTTTATAATGTTTTTGGATTTTCTGATAAAATGGCTCCCCCTAAAATAAAGAACATATTTTTGGATTTTCAGTTTTCTGAAAAACAAAAACAAAAACAAAAGGTAAAAGAAACAATCCACTCGAAAGCATCAACTTCTTTGAGGATTTTACAATCCCCTCGAAAGCATCAACTTCTTTGAGGATTATGAAAGGAAAGAGAAATTCCCAATTAGCAAAGAGAAATTCCCAATTAGCAAAATATAAAAACTAAAAACTAAAAAGCGATAAACCGAGGTGCCGATTAGTCCTGTTTTTCCTTTATATTGTTTACTTTTAAAAGATATTCAAAGCGTGAACGGTCAAAGGCTTTAGTAAACAGATCTGCACGTTGGTAGTCAGTGTGTATTTTGATCATATCGATCAATTCCTTAGCGTAACAATCACGGATAAAATGATATTTGATCCGGATGTGTTTCGCTTTAGAATGATTTTCCGAATTTTTAGTTAATGCTATTGCGGCTTCGTTGTCACAGTAAATAGGAGTTTTTAGAAACTGCAAACCGTAATCCACCATTTGTTGTTGAATCCAGAGTACTTGAGAACAGCAACTCGATGCTGCAATGTACTCGGCTTCACAGGTAGATTGTGCTACGGAAGTCTGTTTCTTGCATTGCCAGGTGATTAACCTGCTCCCGAAAAACTGGCAACCAGCTGTAGTAGATTTGCTATCTTTGTCACAGCCGCCCCAATCTGCATCACTAAAAGATATGAAATCAAAATTATCATCATTAGGGTACCAAAGTCCTTTTGAAGGACAACCCTTCAGATATCTAAGGATACGCTTGACCGCCGTCAGATGACTTTGTTTCGGCTTCGATTGATAGCGGGCACAGAGACACGTTGCATACATAATATATGGTCGAGACGCCGTCAAATACATCAGAGATCCGATGATTGCTCTGTATGTAAAAGGATCAGTCAGCTCCCCCTTAGCGTCCACTCCAATCCCGTGATTGGGTTGAATCGGGGTATCCATTGGCTTTGAGTCCTCCATCTGGAACCGGCTCAAGATGTCGGAGACATATTTCGTCTGGTGAATGAAGATCCCGTCGGTTCTTTGGTCCACCTGCAAGCCTAGGAAAAACTGCATCTCCCCCATTGCGCTCATCTCGAACTTTTCCTGCATGACAGTTTCGAACTCCCTGCATAAAAGCTCGTTAGTTGAACCAAATATTATATCATCAACATATATCTGTACTAGAAGCAAGTCATTTCCCGTCTTTTTCGTAAAGAGGGTGCAATCGACGAGGCCGCGCTTAAATCCTTTGTTGATGAGGTATGTACTTAGCTCCTCGTACCACTGCCTCGGAGCCTGGTGCAAGCCATAAAGCGCTTTGTTCAACACGTAGACCTTATCCCGGTGGATTGGGTCCTCAAAGCCTGGTGGCTGCCCGACATACACCTCTTCCTTGACTTTCCCGTACAGAAATGCGCTTTTCACGTCCATCTGGTAAACTTTGAATTTCTTATAAGAAGCAAACGCGAGGAACATCCGAATAGCTTCGATTCTTGCTACCGGTGCATAGATTTCGTTGTAATCAATCCCTTCGATTTGATGGAAACCCTGCACGACCAATCTGGCTTTGTTCCGAACAATTACCCCACGATCATCCTTCTTACACTTGAACACCCATTTGGTGCCAATCTTCTTTCTATCCGGCGGCAAATCCGTGAGCGTCCACACTCCTAATTTCTGGAATTGTAATAACTTCTCCTGCATAGCTTCCACCCAGGCATCATCCTTCAAAGCGTCCTTGTATGTCCTTGGCTCTACCTGCGACACATAACACGCAAACGACCAATCATTTTGACTACCAGATTGTTGAATTTTGGCATATAAAGCTAAAGCACCAAAACTCTCTGGCGTATTAACGCTTTTAAGCTGCCCTCTGGTCATAACACTACTTCCAGGATCACCGATAACTTGCTCCAGCGGGTGAATACGATGAATCCGAGATTCCGGATAATCAGGTACTTGCACTCCCGTCTGAACAGCCAAGTTCTCTACAGCATCCAGATCATGACCCGTATTTGATGATGAAGCCACATCAGAAGTTGGAGTTGGGTTCACTGGCGGTGCCTCCTGTTCTTCAGCTTGATCAAGAATAGCTTCTTCAAATTGTTCATCTTCAGATTCTGAAGTGTCTAATGAAGTTGAAGCCTCTTGAAAAATCTCTTCTTCTTGTATAGGAGCATTGGTATCATTAGAAGCTGGTAGGGGGTTCACGGTGATCGGACGCACCAATGGTGAAGTTGTTGCATTTTCACACTCGTAAAGTAATCGAATAACAGCTTCTTCAACCAAGCTATCTAGATTGAATGATTCAAAGAAATCTTTGTAATCAAACATCCAATCAGGACCCGTGCCTTGAATATTTTGAGTATATCGTTGAACGTCCACGTTAGCCCAGTCTTCCACACGACGAGTTCGCTTGTTGTATACCCGTTTGAGCGGGGTTGCATATCCAACAAAGTAACCCTCCTCGGCTTTAGGACTAAACTTTTCGCTTGGATTCAACATAGTGCAAGGCGCCCCAAAAGGTTCTAGATACTCTAAATTCGGCTTCCTTCGGTGTAACAGTTCATAAGATGTTTTGCCAAACTTCTTCACTGTTAGAACCCGATTTAATGTGTAATTTGCTGCATAAATCGCCTCATTCCAAAACATTACTGGAAGATTTGAATCAGCAAGCATTGTTCTAGCCGCTTCAATTAGAGTCCTATTCTTTCGTTCAGCAACACCGTTCTGTTGAGGGGTGTACGGAGCCGAATATTCATGATGTATCCCTTTGTTTTCACAAAGTTCATCCATCTTGGCATTTTTGAACTCCGTCCCATTGTCACTCCGAATTCTCTTTTATCTTCACATTGTAAAGATTCTCCAATCGAGTGAACAGAACTTTTAGATTCATAAAAGTGTCGCTTTTATTCTGCAAACACATCACCCATGAAAATCTTGAGTAATCGTCAGTGACGACTAAACAATAAAGCTCTCCAAGATGACTATGACGCTTGACCGGTCCGAAAAGATCCATGTGCAAACGCTCTAGTGGCATCTCAACAGAGTTAACCTTTTTCACTTTGTGGGACTGTTTGTGTTGCTTCCCCTTTTTACAACTCACACACTTGTCATTCAAATGGAAATGTTTCACATTTACTCCCTCGACAAGTCCATTCCTCACAAGTTGATTCATTTTCTTCAGATGAATGTGCCCCATTCTTCGGTGCCACATTATCGATTCTTTCTCAGTCGCCTTGGACAAAAAGCATGTTATTTGCCCCTGTGATGTCATCGCCTTGGACATATCAAGAATGTATAGATTGTTGACGCGAGGTGCCTTCAACATTATCCACTCTTTAGGAATTGTAAAGCCCGGTTTCAAGATATAGCAGGATTTGTCATCAAAATGCACAGTAAATTTCTTGTCACAAATTTGACTGACACTCAACAGATTGTAGTCTATCTGCTTCACATACGAAATCCGCTCAAAACTCACTATCCCATTACTCACACTTCCTTCCATCGTGATATATCCGCCTTTGTTTCCCGCAAACGCTACATACCCTCCATTGATGTTCTTCACGTCGAACAACAACGCAAGATCCCCTGTCATGTGGCCTGAAGCTCCACTATCAACAATCCAAAGACTGCTAATAGGGCCAGCTGAAGCTCCCTGCACACAAAAAGTAAATCATTTAGTGCTTTCGGGGGACCCAAGCCTGAGTCTTGGGTCTTTCAACATCAGGTTTCACAATAACATTTTCACAAACATTTTTAACACCATTTTGATCAATCTTTTTCTGATTGCTCAAAGTTGTTTCCTTTTTCTCATTAACCTTTGAAGATGATGCTCCTGGAGTACCATTGGATGTCCAAGATTGTTCAGTCCTTTTCAGGATACGAATCTGAGACTTTGGATTCTCAGTCGGTTTCTGAACATTGTTAGCAAAGGTAACTTTCTTGGTAACCTTATCTGATTTAACAGACTTAGGTTCAACATTTGATTTGACAATCGGTTTTGGTGGAACCTTTTGCCTATCAACTGTTGAGTTCACCACAGGCTTTCTCCACGAGTGTTCCATAGCGATCCGATTCCTTCTATCATAGTGCATTGGACGAGTGTTCCTCATTTGAAAATTGTTTTGATAATAAAACTGTTGTTGTTGCTGAGGAACAACTCTCCTATGAGGTGGCACATAATGATCAATCGGCTTTCGCATCGAATTCCTCACTTCAACTTCGTGCCTCTTGTGCCTTACATATGGGCACTGAGCAAGTAAATGCCCGCGTTCCCCACACTTAAAGCACGCACGGTACTCTTCAAAAACATTTGGAGCATTTGGTTGAGCAAATGATCTAACAGGATATTGATCATTATACTGTTGCTTCCTTAAACTCTCAGGGAGTGGCCCTTTTGAGTAAGTAGGCTCATTGAAACCATTAGCTCTGTTTTTGGGTTTAACAAACTCTGTGACATGTACCTTTGGTTCTTGAGGAACATCCAAGTACAACTTTTTCAATAAAGCTGGTGGAATTTCATTTGTTCTCTCATGTTTAGGGAACCAAATAGTACTTTCTTGCCAAATCTTTTCAATTTTAGCATAATTGGCATTTTTAATTGGAAAATCCTCGTCAGAGATGATCTTATCGGATCCTTCCATCCGATAAAACACCTTGACAGGTTTGTCACAGTGTTCATTTTTCTCATTCTTCTCAAGATCTTTCTTAATCACATTAAGATCTTCCTTCACAACATTCTTCTCAGATTTTTCCACATGATGAACATTTCTCATTGGAACAATTTGAGATGATGAAACTGGTTCATTTGTAATGATGTGATTTTCTTTTGGAATCTCACATGCATTAACAGTTTGGTTATAACCAGTATCATCACTCTCTGAATCTGAGTCAACACTTTCAGCAGTAACACCCTCATCATTGATTCCCAAAATCGGTCTAACATCGGAATTTGGATCACCAACACTTGAAGTGTTAGATTCATTTTCCGATGCTGAGTCAGATTTTACCGAACTCTCCGGTGTCACTTGGTGACAATTATGGTTTTCAAAAAGAACCGGAGATGGTACAGCCCGATAATTGGTTGTTTTGTCATCAATGATGTGGTCTACCACATAAGCAACATTCTTGTAGCTTTCTAACTTTTTGTTTACTTTTTCAGCAAAGCATTTGATGGCGGCCATTTCTAACTTGGTGTTTTCAATTTCATTAATGTAGTTGTTAATTGCCAATTGTTTTAAAGACAATGTGTTTTTCAAGTCAGAAATGTCCTTTTTGTAGCCATCTAATACTTTGTTAAAAGCATTTAACTCTTTGCGAGTAGATTGACTGTTCATGATAGCACTATCACGTTGAATACGGAGTTGTTTTACCTCCTCAGTCAATCTATCACAAGCACCACAATATTTTTCACTAGTATTGTCAGTACTACATGCAGAACTTACAGGTTTTGGCGGGTCAGTCATGGCCATCAATGCGAAATGAGCTTCCTTTCCTGCAAAGAATCTGGAATAATCAATCTTTGTGAAAGCATCATCTGCAATGCACGACTTCCTAGTCATCAGAAAATCTGCTTCTGCAAGTAACTGATCAATATCTTCATCAAGAGAATTAACACTAGCTTCTGTATCCGAGTCACTGTCTGAATCAGAATAAACCGATTCACACTCCTCAGGAATGTCAGAAACAGTATCAATCACAACTCCCGAATTAGTCTCTTTATTTTCAACCTCAACATTCACTTCAGAATCAACCTTAACAGGTTCAAAATCACCATCCATCTCAGCCTCAGAATCATCACTATCAACCTCAGTTTCAACCTTTTCCTCCACCGTCACAGAATCTTCAAGATCAACCTGATAGGCAACACACGCCACATTTCCCCCAGTAGTTATCTCCTCAACACCTATCTGAATACTTGACCAGTCAAACCTCTCATCTTGTTGAGTGACCAATGCTTGATTGGTATTCTGTTGTTCAGCTGGTGTAGTGATTGGTATGACTGTTCGGTTAGTATTGTTTGGTGTTTGGTTTTGTGTCTGGTTTGGTGTGGTTGGTTGTCTGTTTTGGTTGTTGTTAAAGTTGTTTTGACGGTTTTGGTAGTTGTTGTTGTTGTTTTGGGAAGAAACTTGGTTTTGGTTTTGTTGTTGACGGTTCTGATAGGTAGCATTAAATGGATTCCTGTTGCCTTGTTTCGGTGGTTGAGTGCATTCACGTTTAAAGTGACCTTTACCTCCACAGTTAAAACAAGTCACTTTCTCCTTATTGAACCCGTAGGTTGTATTAGGAGAAGTTCCCAAATCAGTTCTACCTGTTTTCTCAATAAACTCTGTAGCTCTTCGCATAATGCTCGCAAAGGCCCATTGGATGTCAATGAGTTCCATTTCCTCCTTATCAATCTGTGCGTAGTCTTCATTGGTCAAGTTGTTATTACCAATTTGACTAGCAACTAATCCATTGTAGGAAGAAACCATTGCAGAGACTAATGCAATGTGTTGCTGAGCAACTTCAACTGTTACATTTCCAAGATTGGAAGTTTCCAAAACCACAGTTGGTTGATTAGGTTGGTTCATTGGTTGTGGTTGAGTTTGACCAGCAGTGTAAAAAGCTGCTTGTTGTTTTGGTGAGAATGGTGGAATGTATGAATATTGATATGGAACTTGTGGTTGTGGTTGTGATAAAGATGAAGTTTGATGATGGTAGTTAATGATGGGTGAGTCTACAGCATTGGATATACAAGCAACATGTGGTGTAACTAGCCCTCCAGTACTTGTGCTTGCTGGAACTAAAGAACCTCCAAAGTATAAGTTTGGATTCTGAGGAATCTGTGCTCTCCTAGCCTTCCTCTTCTCTTCCAACTCTTTGTTTTCCAGCTTCTCAACGAACTCTTGAAGAGACCAATACTGAAAAGCATCCTTTTCCTTCAGAACATCCACATGTTGATCCCAGTTTGGTGGTAAAGCTTCAGCAAACTTGTCCACCTGTTTAGCCATAGGGATCTGTACACCATAGCTAGACAATTCAGATATTAAATGATTATATCTAGGAGTTAGTTCTTTCAAGGTTTCATTTCCAACATAAGAAAAATTCTCAAACTCCTTAACAAGTTCTTCCATCCTCAAATTCCTAGTCTTCTCATTTCCATCATGCTTCCTTTTAAGCATATCCCACAAAGCCTTAGAAGTTGTGCACGTCCCAAACTGATGCAAAAGATCATTAGTAATGGCTTGTGTCAGTTGTGAGAACGCCTTCTTTTCCACAGCAAACTTTTTCTTCTCATCCTCCGCCATGCTCTCCAATGGCACTGGTTCACCCGTGTTCTCCAGAACTGGTGGTGTGTATCCTTTAGCAATCATGTTCCATGCTTCAGCACCTTCTACTCCCATGCCTTCCAAGTGTATCTTGAACTTTTTCTGCCACTGATTGTATTCTTGAATCTCCATGAGCTTCGGTGGCCGAGTCCCGCTACCTGAAGACAAATCATTAATCAGTGTGGAAATAGCATTAGTAGTTTGAGTGTTTACCACCGCTGCTGCTACTCCCCAGTAGTCAGACTGTGGTACTGTAGGTGCACTCTGAGTCATGTAGTTAACCGGCTGCGAAGACTGTGTGCTCGTCTTCTGTGCTGCCACGGTCCATGGGTCCATCACCTGCTGTTGTGGTTGTGTAGTTGCTGGTGTAGGAGTAGTCTGATAACGCCACATAGTCACGCACTTCGAGAAATTCAACACTTAGAAAAATTTTCCAAAACTTAACCTAGGTTCGCCCACAAAGTTTTAGGTTCGTCCCTTTTTAATCAGGTTCGCCCACAAATCTTTCACCCGAATGTGAATTCTCAACAGAATGTGAAAATTATACAAACTCTTCTACCTTCGTTCAACAAACCCTACGTTCGTCCGTTTAGGTTTTACCTTCGTACCCCCGATCTCCCGAAGGTAAAGATTTAGACCCGAATGTAAAACTTTTATGTGAAAAACTCTTCGTTCGACCAAAAACCTCTAGGTTCGCCCGAAAATCCTATCACCTTCGACCTAAAACACTCACATTCGCCCACAATGTCCAGGTTCGCCCATATTCCAGTTTTGAAAAACGGTTACACTTTGAAAAACGGTTATTTTGATCTCTGATTTTCAAAAGTTTGTGGATTTGATTGATCTTGATCAGGTTATGCTTCGGAGATGATTTGGAACAACTTTAATACTTGGAATTTTGAATTTTAACCACAAAATCACCTCTAAATCTTTCGAAAACACACAAAAACCATTTTTAGTTGAAAACAGATGTGAATTGATGAAAATTATGTCCAAATCAGCTCTGAGTTTATCAATTTGTTGTTGTATGATCCTCTACGCTCTGATACCACTTTGTAAATCCGGTTACGGACCGAACTCGCGGATCGATTACGCGTAACAACTCGTTTTCAGACGGGGAATTCGAGACGAGACAGAAATATAACGATAACAACGTCATCACAGATTCGTATTACTACAGAAACGGTTACAGACACTGTCATCAGTAGGATAAACGTCTATCTCGTGGCCGGGGGAGGTTGGGCATAACCTCCCCCTTGAGAGCATTCAAAGCATAAACTCAAATCACCAAATGATCACAAACACATGAGATTGCTATTTATAGTACAAAACAAAGTTTCCAGGTTCGCCCAATGTTAATGGTCGAATGTGGAGTAATTCCACATTCGCCCATTTATACTGGTCGAATGTGGATCACTTCCACATTCGCCCCAAGTGTATATGGGTCGAACTTGGATCTGTTTTGTCCTATATTTTACAACTGCGTCAGATCCATAAAATGCCCTTATGGATCACCACAATCTCATGTAACACTATACCTAGACTCAACCCTAGTCTATTCGACAGTGACGTCCACAGAAAGTGCATCAACACGGTCACAAAATTACCTATATGTCTGGGAGGGGGACAAGTTGAGCAAATTGGATAGAGTTCTGGTATGCAATCAGTTTTTGTCCAAGTGGCCGGGGGCAAAACTTACGACACTTTCTAGATTTCTCTCGGACCATTGCCCCTTGTTGCTTACAGTAAAGGCAACTGATTTTGGTCATATACCTTTCAGGTTTTTTAATTCTTGGATTGAACTACTTGGTTTGGTGGATTATGTTAATTCTCTGTGTGAAAAGTTTGTATATTCAGGGCCTGCGGATATAGCTTTGGCTGCGAAACTCAGATGGTTAAAGTGTCATATTCGTTTGTGGGTGTCTGGTGACCGTAAAAGAAGGGATCAGAAATGTTTGTAATGTAAAAATTTAATTGAGTCTTTCGAGCGTCTTGGTGACATGCCCTTACTGAAGGGGAGATGAAGTCTAGGTTGAAGGCTAAGAAAGAGTTACTTGAAGAGGAAGGTTAAGGAATCTGGATGTGAAGAAGAAATCTAGGATTAAATGGCTATGGATGGAGATGAAAATGCCAAATATTTCCATGGTGTTTTACGTATAAACTCAACCAACAACCGGTTGCATGGGGTTCAATGTGGGGGAGTTTTGGTCTCGGATCCAACAGAAGTTAAGGACAAAGTTGCTGATTTCTCTTCTAAGTTGTTCGATAGTCCGGATTTTGTATACCCCTATTTGGTTAAGTTATCAGATTAAGAAGCGTCCAATTTGGATGATCCATTCTCTATTGGAGAGATTACTTGTCTGGTTTGGGATTGTGACGGGGACAAAGCACCAGGTCCAGATGGGTTTAACTTTAAGTTTATTAAGAAGTTATGGGGCGGGTTGAAGAATGATTTTCTCAAGTTGTTTAAGGAATTCCACGAGAAAGGTTGCATCAGCGACGGGTGCTTTTCTGCGTTTATAGCTCTTATCCCAAAAGGGAGGGAACAGGCCACCCTTTTCGATTATCGTCTGATTAGCTTGGTGGGTTGCTTGAATAAAGTTATGTCCAAGGTGTTGCTGTCGCGGCTGAAGGCTGTGTTGCCTTTATTGATTTCGGAAGAGCTAACGACTTTTCTAAGCAACGGTAGTACTCAACGGCGTTTTAATCTGTCTGTATATTTATGTTTGTGTTGTTGTAACAGTTGCAGTTATTAAACATCTGATCAGTATTATTAACTAGTATCGTAAAAGGAAATACAATTTTTTTTAACAATAGATCGACTGTTTAATTTGGGGTTTACTAAACAGACCATAACAGTTGGTATGTTTACATTTTTTTTTGTTTAGGTGGTAATAATAACTGTTATAAAGAAATAAACAGACGGTACTAAACAGGTCTTCTTCGCAGCAGACGATTGGCTTCTTAATGTTAGTTTCACACGGGATTCCACCTAGTATCAATGTCATATATTACGTTTGAGTTTGACTAAGATTATGCCAAGTGGCAATCTTTTATATTTTTTAACTTTGAATTTCACTACTTAAACTATATTAATATCTTTTACAAATTTAGTTTTTTTATGTTTTTTTAATAACTTACGTTGTTTAACTTTAAAAAAATCTCAATATGCATTTGTATTTGATAATTTTTTCACATTACGACATAAATTTTATTAAAAACATAATTGTACTGTATATTTTTTATGGTAATACCATAATGAATCGAGCTGATACTGAGTAAACAACACGGTACTGGTACTGGTACCGGTATAGGTATCCGTCTTTATGGTTCTCGGTTATATTAACATGTGAAGTTAGACTTTAACTATTATCTATACTATATTATAAAGCATCTAATAAGGATTCCAGCAAAATTTAAGTAATTGCAACATATAATGCTTATGGTACAACAAACTTAATGAAGTTAACAAGGGGCAAAATGGTATTTTTACATGAATATTAAATTGTTCATGAAATAGATTTAAATGAATAATGCATGTATTAAATTAGAGGGAAGTCTTTAAGCTTTATACCAAATAATTTAAATGTTATATAATTATAATAATAATTAATTACCAATCCCTGCCGTTTGTGCTACTGTAGTATGACTTGAACCACAACGAAAAAACCAGACGATCCATAAAGCTAATTTTGCACAACAACAAAGTCGGTTAGGGTTAAGTGAGATTAATAATGATAATAAACACTCAATAATAATAACAATAAACACTCAACAATTTCTAAACTGATATAACATTAATCTTGAATCTTGAAGTTCTTCTCATAAAATTTGTTTGTATATAAAAAATATGAATTAAATTAAAAGACAAGTTTTATACTTGTAGTAATATTATGTTAAGAAATTATATATATATTTTTCATTGAAATCTATAAATGTAATCCTAACGAATTTAAAAAGATGAGGAAAGAAATATCAAAATGAAATTAAACGTATATGAGTTATAGACTTCATAATTATGTGGTTAAACCTCTTAAGTTCATAAAACCAAAAGCCCAAATAAATAAATAATACAACCTTTTATGTACCAGTACATAATTAACGTTAAATAGTCAAATTTTTTTGAACGTATAAATTGTGATATCAAGTAAGGGGAGGGAAAACCAATTATAGATCGTTGTTTGATTCCCTCTCTTATTCATCATTCGCTGTCCCATGGTATTTCCACAACCACCTCACATGGATTATCAAATCCTAAAAACATCAGTAGCTACCTACAGACAAACCAAAGTTGTACTAGACTTCCTGACCATCAAATCTCGTTGTGTGCCACCACAAAGACTCGTAGACAGCTGCGATTGTTTTCTAGGTGCAAAAAATTAGAGTTGCGTCTGATTTCATTTGGGTCTAAAAGAAGTAATTTTGTTTGATGTTAAAGCGATGTACAATTTCTAACTTTTGTCTTTACTTGTAAATGTCATGGAACAATGGAATGCTGATATTTTTCAACTACTTGATTTGCTAAGACCAAGCCTTAGGACTTTGTTGTCTAATGTCTATTGTAGAGAGAAAATTTCAGTGGCAACTACAATATGTTTATTACCATGTAAATCTTAGGTATTTTTATCATATGAACATAATAAGTTGTAGAAATCTTAGATATTTTGTAAAAAATAAAGCTTTTAAAATTTTAGAAATTTCAAGAATTTGAAGATATCTTTTATATGATTATGATAACAAAATTCCCCCTATTGTCTATCCACGCTAGATTTAAATAAATATTATCTGAAATTTGATTATGATAACAATATCCTTATATATCTACAATATCTTTGAATAAAAGCTATTTACGAGGTTGTGTACATAAATATAAATGACATGTAGGTTATACAGCGACCTCCCATGACATCCTCACTTCATTGACCACCTGATTGTCTTAACCATTTTATCTTTCAGTTGCGTATTTTCAACCCGCCACAAACACGCGGGCTCCACACTAGTTTTTAATTATACATTATCAGTCATCTCATAAATTCAATAAAAAGTATATAAGATTCAATTCGAAACATTGTAATAAGTTTGTGTCAAAATTTTACCGTTTTCTTCATAAATTCCATATAAAAGAGAATTAAAATACAGTAATAATATTGTATCTCACCTTACCATATTACTAAAAGATTTTAATAAGATTGCATCATATTACATTTTTACTCCTTCGAGCTTGTTTAAGAAAAAAAAAATAAGTATTTGTATCATTCCACTACCAATTCCAATCTTGCATTATCTTTCACATTATTTGCGTCCAATAATAGTTTGATAACGATTTCTTACATAATTACTAAACGATATATATGATGTTTATTCCAAAAACCAATTTAAAAGCAATGGAAACTGCATAATACTTTGATTATTAATAGACGTTAAGAAACAAGTTTAAGAGCCCGTTCCTGGATACCTTAACTAGTAAGGAAGTAATCTTATTGGGATGACTATGACTTGGAATTGCAAGAAACTAAAAACAACTAGGATAGAATCATGTCTAAGTCTCTCCCAAAACTTAACCAGCATAACCAGTTTTAAGACAACCTCTTGTGACCAAACCTGTTCAAGCACGTTACCCACACGCCCCGTGACCCGTCCCACTTTGCTCAGTAGGAATTGGATTTGGATTGGGTCATCAAGTACATTTTTTTATGCACATTATGTTGGGTCAATCGGGGTAGTTCACGGGTCAAGTCGATTTTGGGCCAGTAGTGGGTAAATGGGCTATCAAGTAGCTAATGGGTCACAGGTATTAAGTTAGTCTAAGTTGACCAAATTAAAATGGGCTGTGAACGTTGGAGTGTTAGGTGCAACAAAGGAGTAGGTGGGCTTGTTTCTACTCTTGTGGACCATATTAGTAGTTGTTTTCTTACTATGTGCTACAGATCTTTTTGTGTACTAATCTTGTTTGATTAATTTAAGTAATAATAGTTCTAGTAACTTTTCTTTCCTCCAAATTTACCATTTTCATACGTGAGTTTTGTATGATTTTTTGTGTGTTAATTTTGGTACCTGTGGGAAATAGGCCACCCTTCAACCCAAACTCCAAAGGTTATTAATATCATGGATCCGCCGAAAGCAAACAACATTCTTGCCGAAGCATTCATATAGCTAAGTGCTCACATTATTAGACCATTTACGCCATGGAAAGTTTTCACTACAACAAACGTGTGATCTTACCTTGCCTTGCAACACAAAGTTATGTTACAATAATAGACATACAAAAGTAGTTTGTTCATACTTTTAAAGATTGTACATGTATCAATATACACTGGTCATGAATACATTATGGTTTCTTGTAGGAACCTTTTTACATATAACACTTGTATTACGTCATGGTACTCGTAAGCTTAGTAAGATTCTGGACTTACCAATTCAAGAAGGGATGAGAATTTCTTTGATAAAACCTGGTTATGAGTCTTTTTCCTATAAGACTTCAATTAAGACCCTTTTCTGTATAAAGCTTGCATTAGGAACCTTTTTACCAGTATAATGCTTGCATTAGGTCTTGGTGCTCGTAAGCTTGGTAAGATTATGGAATTACCAAGAGAGAACAATCAAGAAGAGATCGAGAATTTCTTTGATAACAATTGGTAGTGAGCTTTTTTTTGTATAACACTTGCATTAGGAAAACTTTTTTCCATATAACGCTTGTGTTAGTTCATTAGCCAGCTGATCATTCGTTGGTTGTTTGGTTCGTATACTTGTTTTCTGATTCTAGTTCCGATCTGGGTAGTCGAGAATCCCAGAAATCATGCTTTACTCGGTGGAGAATACCTGAGAGACCATACATACATGTTCATTGTGCCTTGTAGGTAGCCTATGGGAAATAGGCAACCTTCCATCCTGAAGGTCCTTAATATCGTTGATTCGCTGAAAAGAAACAACAACCTAGCTGGCGTTCATATAGGTGGGTAATCTTACTCGCCCTAACCGTGAGGTGAACTGGGCCCATGAAAGTACTTGTGAGATAAGCTTGTCTTCAAGCGCTAACAATGATGGTCCAGACCGACAGTCCCCACAAGGTCATGGGCATTTAGTCCACCCAGCCAGGTGCATACACAAAGGAGAGGCTAGAGTTTGGATCTTTTGGCGTGATCTTCGTGACCAGTTCTTGCACTTTGTCAGGTCTGAACAAGCCTTTACTGCTCACGGATAAAATTTGTTTTCCCTAAGGAAAATGAGATACAAAATGAATAAAGAGATCTAAAACTTTATTTGATATCAAGATGTTAAAATATAAAACTTATAAATACATCAACCAAAACTGAACAACTAACAAATTAATATATATATAGATGTAAAGGTTCGGGTATAAATGTCATATTTCGTGAGAAGTGTGAGAAGGATTAAAAATTGACACGTAAACATCATGTTTTGGATTTAGGCATGATTTTTGGGTTGTTTTTGCTAGAAAAACACCAAACATAACAATTTAAAACACAATGCAATGTATGATAGCATGGAATTTAAAGCACAACTAAAACACACAGCTAAAACACAATAATGTAAGCACATGTTCTTGGCATGATGTTTTAAGTTGTAAGTCGAAAATAATTTGCTTTTGTGTTTTTAATTGTTGTGTTTGGTATTAGCAATGGCGAAGGATACTTGGGGCCAGGGGTGGCCCTGGCCCCCCCTGTTTTTTGGCGCAGTAGTGAAAATTTGCGATTTTCGTAGGTAAATTGAGTCCGGGTTGAGTCCGGCCCCCGCCGATTTTCCACTACCAATAAAAAAATTGAGTCCGGCCCCCGCCGATTCCAAAACCAAGCTTCGCCACTGGGTATTAGTTTAGTCTATACAATCCAAAACATCGTTACCAAGTCCAAAAAATGTTATATACATATCAATTTTTAACCCTTCTCACACTTCTCACGAAATATGATCTTTGTACGCTAACCTCACCCTATATATATATTGTTATACAGACATATGTAAAAATTTGGTTTTTGGAATTTTTTAAACTTTGTGAAGTTTTCAACTTAGACCAGTGGGTGTGGGGGGCGGCATAGGGAGGGCAAGCCTATGCCGCACCTCGCTACACCGCCCCCTTGGCCCGGCAAGCAAGAGGCACGGCATGGGCGGCATTATCCTGCCGTTGATGCCGACCCAAATGTGACCGTTGGAAAGCGACCGTTTGATAGGGGGGCCCACTAATTCGACCGTTTGTTTAAAAAAAAAAAAAAAAAAAAACCAATTTAAATCCTATAAAACCCTCTAAAATACTCCCCATTTTCTCACAATCCTCCTCTCTTTTTTATAAAATACTTCTATCTTCTATTTAATTTTTATAAATTGCAATGGATCCCTACCAAAACAACCCAACGACAACGACAACCCATTTTTGAACCCGAAGACGAAGAAGAAGAAGATGAGGTGGAGGAGGTGCCCGAAACACAAGTGGAACGTTCGAAGGGGAAGGGGAAGGGGAAAAAAAAACAAGGTCAAGATAAAGAAGAAGGGTCGTTTAAAAAAACCCCTTGGACGAAAATAGAAGAAGAAGCTTTAGCGAAAGCTTATTTGGCTACTTCGAAAGATCCCATCATAGGTAAAAAAAAAATTAACGATATGTGTTACATTTTATTTTTTTATTACTATACAATAGTTGTTACGTTTAATTTTTTTTTTCTATACGATAGTTGTTACGTTTAATTTTTTTTTTCTATACGATAGTTGTTACATTTTTTTTCTCTAATATACGTTTTATTTAAAAACGTAGGTACTAATCAAACGGGAGACAGTTTGTACCTTGAAGTGGGAAAGAAGTTTCACGACTTGATGGAGCAAGGTGTTTATCGCAAACAAGAGGCGATAAGTTCTAAGTGGAGGAAAATGAATAATACAATCGGGAAGTTCATCAAGTTTTATAACCCGTTGTATGTGAACCCTCCAAGTGGGTTTAACGAGGACATGATATTCAAGGAGGCGATGCGTAGATATGAAGACAAGCATAGAGCTGTTTTTCCTCATGTTCGTGCATGGATGGTTTTGAAGACAAGTTCCAAATGGGCACCGGTTCCAAACGAGGTTGCAAGCGCCAAGCGAACCAAAACTTCAGAGTCGGGCGATTATAGCATGGGAGGCGGGTCCACTGGTCGTTGTCAAATAAATATAAACGACGACCCAGACCCAGAGGAGGATAATACGGTTCGAGTTCAAGAGGAGCCACGACCCACAGGGAGGGACAAGGCTAAAAGGCAAGCGGCGGCGGCAAAAAAACAAGCCGCGTCAGGGAGCGGGAGCGGGTCAATGCTTGAAGGTTTGGTCGCTGAATTGGCATCGTTCAAAAATACCTTTAGCGAAACTCAAGCAGAGAAGAAGAAAATAAAGGAACGCGAAGTCGAAGAAAAACTTCGCTTAAAGCAAAAGAGGGTGGAGGAAAGCGTTCGCCAAAAGAATGAAGATCGCCAAATAGAGGAATGGCGAATAATGACAACGAACATCAACGACTATCCCGAAGAAGATCGCCCCGTGTTGCTCAAGATGAAGGAGAGTATTGCAAAAAAATATAATTTGTAGTTTTTTATTTTTATTGTTGGACGTTTTATTTAAGTGTTTGGTTTTTTTTTAATTTGTAGTGTACGTTTTTTTTTTAGTGTTGGACGTTTTAATTTGTAGTAGTACTTTTTTTTTAATTTAAATGTTTGTTTTTTATTTAAATACATCTTTACTTTTTATTTTATTAATAATATTATTTAATCAAAAATCAAAAAAAAAAAAAGAAAAACAATAAATGATGATGGGCCTCCTCCACACCCCTTGGTCCATCATCTCATGGATGCTCCTACCCCACGCTGACGTGGCAGCTGAGGTGGAGGCAAGGCATGGATGATGGGCCTCCTCCACACCCTATGGTCTTAGAGTTTAAGGATTTGGTAAGAGTTTTTCAGTTTGATCAGAGTTGAAATTTGGGAATTTTAGGCTGAATCACGTTTAACTTGGTTCATGTATATGATCACTCAAATTTAGGATTCTTAGATCATGATTCAAACCTAATCCCCATATCCAGCCAAATTTGTGATGCAATTAAGAACACTAAATGATAATTATCAATTTTCCAAAAAGGTTAGGTTTTGATCATACCTTAAACATCCGATATGCAGATCAGCGCCTCTTCCACCGAGCGAAACACCGAATTGCGTCATCTGGAATTCGATGATCGGTCTCTCAATTGCAAGAGTCAACTCTTACACAAGTATACATGAATCTAAAGCTTAAAAAAACGTCATCGAAGTTGATACAAATGAAGATAGTGAGGTATATAGAAATCAAACGCCATGCGTTACAAGTTTTCTAGGCTATTTTGCCTTCCTCCTCTTACCAAACCATGATTCAAAACAATTGGATTTGGTAGCCGTCTAAACCCTAGATGAGTATATGACATAAACGGAACTTAGTGGTGCTTAAATAGAAGGGACTATGACTAGTTTGAACCGGGTGGTTGAACTGCTCTATTTATGAGTTTAATAAACCAATAATAAAATAAATTTATATATTACTAATTAGAAAGTTCTTTTTTACAACTTAGTAAGCTAAAGGTACAAGTAAAGTGCGGCACACCGGTTGGCAGTAGTGTACCTTGGGCTTAAAATGTTGTAAGGTGGTTTCAAGAGTGGTTTATAAAAACTATGGGCTGATTTTCTATATGGTGTTTGTGTGTTGTCTCCTAGCTCATGTAACCACGTTTCTCTTTCTTTCATTAAAATCCACCTTTAGTTGCCTATCTGCTCTTTCCTTTCTCTTTTCTCCATGACTCTCTCTCATCTCTTCTCTTTAAATTTTGCTCTTTGCCAATTTTACGGTGACAATCTTCCGGTTGTAGTTGTGAGTTTGGCTGTTTCTGCGGCTCGGCCCCACCAGGTTTGGAGTGGTGTGATTTTGTAGCGTTATATAGAGAGAAACAACAACGGCATACGACACCAAAGACGGCCAAATCTAGGTCTATGGTTATGAGAACATTCCCATCTAAACCTTAGTTGGGCTTTTATTTAGTTGAAAACTATCGTTGTTTGCATTTTTATTAAACATAATCGCGAAATATTACATCAAGATAGCGGGCCGACGGGCAACAAGCTGCGCCGCCACCCCTTTTCTAGATGGCAAACCCTAATATACTAAAAACGAACCCATGCCCTCCCGGAGTCGAGACACTGCTATGAATAACCCGTTGGACCCTGGTCAGGAAACGGATGGCTTCCGGTGCCAAGGAGCCAAAGGTATCAAATGTCAGGGGTACGAAAATGTGTTGGTTCTCCTCACAAGCTACAAAACCACTACACTACAACCAACCAGGGGAGATACACCATTTAGGTCGACACAAGCGTGTTTCCCCCGGCCCACCCAAAGACAAGCAGGTCTGCTGGACATAGAGTGGAGCTCCCTTCTGCGGAGTCCGAGATGATAACACATTTGAGCTTTGCTTTGCTTTCCTTTGAAATATATTGTGTTACAGTGTTAGTAATGATGATACAGAGAATTTGAGTCTGTGTTTCTTGCTTATGCAAAGATTTCATAATAAATATTTCTAGAAACATTGAAATATTTTGGTATTCTTTCTTTTCTCAAGTTTACGGATGTCCATTCATGGACATTTCAATATAAATATTTCATAGAGCCATTTTATGATGATAAAATACAATTATGACGTTGGTAATTAACTATATACATAAAAAAACATAGGAAATTTCATATATAATAATTGTTAAAAAAATATAATAATAATAATAATCTATATATATAATAAAAGAAAGCCATTTTGATGACATGACATTTAAGGAGGCATTCTCCCCCTTGAGTGTGCCATGTGTTATCCTACATGGCAAGTAGTATTTAAGTTATTAAAAAAAAACTCCATCAGACTAAACCATCGCCTCTTTCTACTCTATCTAAAAAACCCTAGCTTTCCAACCCCCTCTCTCTCACGGTCGCCTCTCCCTCTATTCTTCTTTTTTTTGCAGCAGACGACCACCACCAAGCCTGGTGGTGGCGGCATCGTGGTTATTGGTCCAGAAATCGAACAGAAACGAGCTGTGATTGTTTATTTCGAAGCCCGAGGGTGTGAGTTTTGGTGATTATAAGCGTTTTTTAATTAATAATCTCTTTAATATTATGCCCTTTTACACCTTCCCTGAAGATCAATGTTGCAGTTTTCCTTTTTTCTTGGGTCGGGGATGGGGTCGAGGAAGGGTGGTGATGGTGACGGGTTGGGTCTGGGGTCGGGTGTGGTGAGGCAGAGGTAATGGAGGAGGATGACGGTGGGGTGATGGTGGTGACAGTGACGGTCGACGTTAGGGGTTGGGTTGGGTTGCAGGTGGTGGATCGGGTGGTGGCTGCTGGTGACAGAGGAGATTAAGGGGTTTCCGATGAAGTGATGGGTTTTCGGGTTGTTGAGGTGTTCCGAATTGAAAGATGTTTGTGGTGTTCGATGATGGTGCAGACTCCGACTGGTTGGTTTCCGATTTTCTGATTGCTCAATGGGTTTCTTTGAGTCAAAGAGTTTCCGGATGTGGGTTTTTTATAGATATGTTTTGATGGTGGTTGTCGTAGGTGGTTGTTTTGGCAGCTGTGGTTACGGTGGTGGTTTAGTTTATGTATTTTAAAGAGAGGGAGGAGGAGTGGTGTGGTAGTGGTTGGGTTTTAGAGAACAGGGAGGAGTGGTGGTGTATTTTATACCTGCAAATTGGAATATTGAAACACTATCACCACAGTCTTTATCCTAAAGGTTTGGATGAATCACAACCATTTACTTTAATTCTCCCCAGGATCATCAAAAAGGCAATGTGTGATAGGTCAAATACTATTCACTAATATTAGGTTTTTCAATCCCGGACGCTCCCGGGGTATAATCTAGTAGTAATAATAATAATAATAATAATAATAATAATAATAATAATAATAATGCACATTTGTATTAATTAGAATATATTAATAACCTTGTTGATTTAAATAGTTAGGTTTTAATTTTTCTATTTTGGCCATATTTTTTTTTTTTTGCTTTTTTGTTAACTTTTTTTTTCCATTTTGACCACCAAATTTTTTGTTAAGTTTTTTTTTCCTCATTTTGGCCACACAATGTATTTTTACTTTTTGTTTAAGTTTTTTTTCCCGTTTTGGCTACCAACTTTTTTATTAAGTTTTTTTTTTTCCATTTTGGCCCCCGACATAATGCGTTTTTTTACCTGATTTCGCGCGGGTTCGGTTTTTGTTCGTTTATTATCTATATATTTAACGACCACGAAATGAATAGCTGCTTTATTAAAAAGTACGCAGCCGGCCACTGACCACATCTACCGTGCACCATCTCCACCATGTGCCGCGGAGCCACTGCCACTTTTGTATTTTCTCATTGTCCAATGTTAGTCTCTATGCCTTTGTCGGTTACCAAAATTCGTATTAACGCGTCATGTGAAAAACGCGCAACGCACGTATTAATACACCTAGTTTAAATAAAATATAAACATAAAAAGAAAAGTATAAGTAATAACTAGGATTCTATTACCCCGCGCTTCGCGGCGGGAGCTCCTATTGCGTTGAGGGTTTGCTGGACGTTAAATCGTGCGTCGCTGTGGGAGCTCCTGTTGCGTGGAGGGTTTCGCGGACATAAAAGATAATATTAAGTTATTGTTATTCTCGCGTGGACTTAAAAAAATACTCGAGGGTAAAAGCTAAAAGTTTGGTGGTCAAAGTTTGAAATCCTTTGGGTGGTCAAAGTTTGAAATCCTAAAAGCTAAAAGTTTGGTGGTCAAATTGGAAGAAAATAAAGTACATAAGTTAGTAAGAAAGTTAGTGACCAAAGTGCAATGCAAGTTTAAAAAAGTTGGGTGGTCAAAATTTGAAATCCTAAAATGGCTAAAGTGTAAATATGGAGCAAAGTTTGGTCATAATAGTAAATCGTTATGTGCCACTTGATGCCTCCAAAAGGGCCAATAAAAAATGGATGTCGCCCAAATTATCCAGTCAAAAAAATGTACTGTAGAAGTGTGAATTCTTTCATAGATACTATAATAATATCGTGTAAGCATAAGCGCGTTCTTTCCTGCACACACATTTAAAACAATAACATTACTATCCCTTTTTTTTTTGTTTGACACGAAGCTAAACACGTGACAAACTTGCATGGCAACCCCTAAATATGCGTTTCCGCTACCTCATCGTCCGATGATAACCAACTACTGTTCCTGCTGCAGCACGCATGTCACACCCTCAAATTTCCACAAGCAGAGTTCTACCGCGACGCGTGTGACACACCAGGATCCAAGTCAACAGTCAATATAAAGGACGTCTAAATGTAAAAACATACGTAAATAAAATCATGCATAAGATTTAAAACCAACATTTGAAAGTGCGGAAGCATTTAAAGTTTACAAGTCATGAGTAAATAAAGACATGAGTTCAAAAGTTTAACATCAAAAGACATGCATAAATGATCCTAGACGCGAGTACAACTCCAGTGCGACTCCGTGCGCCTAGCTGACCGCTGCTACCTTAGCGACCAGAGAAAACATGCTAAAAGAGTCAACATATAATGCTGGTGAGTTCATAGGTTTTACTTAAACGTGTAAAACAATCCTTGAAAACCGTTACCGTTGTTGTTACTACTATGCTTATGTGAACGCTAGCTAGGCGTTAGGTGATATTACTACTACGGGTGAAACCACTGCTGACTGTGTTGTTACTGCGTAACTGTGTAACCCTTATTTACGGACTACCGTCATCGCCGGTAGGCCTTGTGTGTTTAGAGACAATATGCACCCGCCCGGCCTCCGGCCGTCGAGTGGGGTTTGTCAGTTCCCAATAGCGCTATCCACATTTCCCCGCCATATACCCATGTTAGTGGTTTCTAAGGGTTTTTAGATGAACCGTATAGTAATAAGATGTGAGCCATAGTATAACATGAAAATGTGTGATAAAAGTGTTTAAGCATGTTTCTCCCCCGAAAACAAAAACAGTAAAGTGTGGGGCCTTGAACTCACCTTAGGTTGCGTCTTCCGTTAATGAGTAAACCGTTATGTGATATGATAGCCCAAACTAGTGGCGACCTATCATAAGATGTGTATACAGTCAGACTAATAACCCGTTGGGTTCATTAGTCCCTAATGTCCAGTCCATGACCATTATACGTTTGAAAATGCGTTTGACTGACAACCAGACTATGTGAGACAAGACTCGACATCCCATTGGTGACCCGACATCCTACGTGTTCATCTTGCACAAAGTATCATACAAAACATGCAAACAACGCTTAACACGTGTAAGAGTTCACCGAATCTAGCATACAGTTCAAATAACGCATAAATAAGTCCGAGCACGTGTTACCATGTTACTAGGCATGTTACGGGGTTTCTAGCATGTTCCTAGGTGTCAAATTGGGTCTCGGAATGCCAAAATACACTTACAACAGCAGCACATGCGATTAGGAAAAGTCAACCAGTGATTAGGAAAAGTCAACTAGTGATTAGGAAAAGTCAACTAGTGATTAGGAAGGCTACTCACCTTCAGTGAAGGCATTCGGGCTCTAATCTCCCTCAACTATAGGCGATTAGGCCTATTCTGGTGCCTTATAGGCGATTAGGGCTATAAGACATGCAATTCAGGGTTTAACTAGTGATTAGGATCGTAATCACCCTCAGTGAAGGCAATTAGGCCCCCAATCGCCCTCCCTATAGGAGATTAGGCCCCTAACTGCTTCAGCATAGGCGATTAGGGCCCCCAATCGCCCCCTGTAGTCCTGTTCTGATTTTTCGCGCGTTTAACCCTCCAAATCAGATCCGGAACATGTGGAAACACCAAATATCAATCACAAAACGTTAACAAACATATTTCAATCAAAACCCCTAAGTTATCATCATTCTAACAGTCCCGAATGCACGTGTTTTCCTAAAATAGCATACTTATCATGTAAACATCACATCAACATGCAAAAACTTGCCCTAAATAGCAAATATCCAGATTTCATCACGTAACAACGTTGTCCGATAATATCCTACTGTTCTAGCATCATCCTAAGCAAACCCTAACATCATATAACCAACAAAACTCATCATATCATCCTTAATCATTCAAAACCATTCAAATGGGTCAAAATACCAAATATCAACAATACACAACCATGGACCTCCAAACTCCTAAGTTAACATTATCATAATCCATTTAAGTCAGAAACACATTCATAACACAAGAATAACCATGTTTTAATCATAAAAATCCTACCTTTATACAAATACAACACATATAACATGCATAAAGGTTTGGGTTTGTTTAAAAACGGTTTTTAATAAGTTTTCAAAGACACAATAGTTTAGAAATCAGGTTTGGACCTTTAGGGAACAAAACATAATCATATAAAGGTTTGGGAATGAAGAACACACCTTGGATTTATGAGAAAATGATGTGTAAAGCTTGGAAATGTGTGTTTTGATGCAAAAACGTGTTCCAGAGGGTGTTTGTGAGTTGGGATAGGTTATGGGACGGCTAGGGTTGCACAAATGGTGTGTTTAGAGGTCAAGGGTGGTATTTATAGGCGTTTCTAGTTGTTTAAAACACATCAGGCGATTATGCAGCAGTTCCATGCGATTAGGGCTCCTAATCGCCTATAGCTATAGGCAATTAGGGCCCAATCGCCCTTAGTGACATACAATTAGGCCTAATCGCCTATAACTATAGGCGATTAGCCTTCCAATCGCCTGTAGTGTGATCCTAATCGCCCCCTGTGTTGTGTAATCACCGTTTTAACATATATAAACACGTATACACATACCAACATGTCACATAAAGATTATAAACACATATTTCATGAAAACAAACACATTCACACCCGTTCACCAATTCCCGAGACTCGAGACTTGTGTGTTAAAACCCCAATGATTCTCCGAATCATTGATCCCTGGACAGTACTTAACGCGACTCGACTCAACTGGCCCTGTCACGTGTAATGTATGCACGACTCGCTAAGGTAGATTTACTGAGTTTTCAAAAAGTTAATAACCGGAGTTTGTCGGGTGTCACAACGCAGGACCAAAATACAACGTGCCCCTGTCGTATCTAACTACTCTGTCGTAGGGCGCATGACCAAAATACAACGTGCCCCTGCCATATCTAACTGTCGTTACTGTTGTAGCGCGCAGGACCAATATACAACGTGTCCCGCCGCAACACGCGGGGACGACATCTAGTTTGACTTAAAATGAAAATATTAAGAATATGTAATAGGACAATATTCAAGTTAGACATGGGATATGAGAATCATTTATCATTTTTACATGTTCGGACACCGGTATGCTATTAGGTGATACTTGCTTGATCATCCAACCGTTTACATGAATCGAGAACATTAAGAATTTAAAATGGTTAAAACTAAAATATCACAATAACTAACAATTGGGATTTGCTAGCATTAAGAATTTGGAAAGATTAAATTTTTATTTGAGTATTTGATATTTTAATTCGGTTTCTTTCATAAGTTTTAAATTTTATTTTCTTTTTTTAATGTCAAACCAATACATGGGAAGTGTTTGTGTAATATTCGGAAGTTTAGTATAAGATAACATATTACTAAATAAATAAAAATATAATTAGATTTTGACATGTAATTGTTGAACTAATTAAAATGTTTTTTTTTCTAAGTTATGTATACATGTGGTCTTGATAAAAAGTAATAATAAAGAAAAAAAATTATTTTGACTTTCCAATTCAGCTTATTTCCTTTTGCTGTTAACCTTGTCGACTCCTTTCCAAGGCATGGACTGATTATTAAGTTCAAATAATTCGATCATCATATAATTATATCTTTCCTACGAAACTTTAGCACCTTCCAAATCATTAGCTATCTACCAAAACAAACCAACCGATGATTGCTCTAATATTTGAGGCTGTCGGTTTATACTCACACATCAAACCCATTAAGTTTTGACTATATTAGACTTTCAACTCACCCAATTCCCTTTTAAAATTCTGATCGCTATCTCAAGAAACAAACTTACCGAAGTATGGGGATCGGCTAGTCTTATAAGTCCTTATAGGCCCTCAACTTGGAACGGAAACGATCCCTGAGCTGTTCCATCGCACTCTGCCGGAACCGACGCAACAACTAATCCACCGTCGTAGTCGTCAACCATTCTAAACCACCTTCGAGTCTGTTCGTTTGCTTAGATTCGTGAGGTAAGATTTAACTGTGTTATTGTGGTTTTCTAGAATCAAGTTTCGATGTTGATTTCTTGTTATGGAATTTTCCGGCGATAATCCGAAATAGGGAGGGATTGAGATTGGGTTTAGGTCTGGGTCTTGGTTAATCCACCGGCGACATGTGAGGGTTCCGGTTAGCTTGTCAGTGAGCAGGTTTAGAGAGAAAAGAGGATAGGTGGATCATGTATGCATGGCGTGTGTGTTATAGATGTATGTACGTATGATGTACAAGTTTTGCATGGAGGGTGTGGTGTGTAGTTTAAAATGGATAATATTGAGATCATCACTGAATCTATGATGATATGTGTGTTAATAAGTTAAACTTGATTTACTACAAAAGAATTTCATATATCTAAAGATTCCATATCTATATTTATGTTCATAGGTACTCTTAATGGTTTATATTAGAATTAAGCTTGTACATTTTTTTTATAAGATCATCAAATCTTAAAAATTCTTTCTTAAACGTACATATGTATTTTTTTTATATACATATTTGGAAGTAGAATGGTTCAATTCGGGTACTTGGTCGCCGGAAAAACTTCAACGAATGACTAAATTAATATGGTTAATCTATCATAAAAACTAATATGGAAAATGACGCGATTTAGGTTCGCATATTCTTTGAAGACTATTTGCTTAACTTTTGCTTTGCTAAGGTACGGATTCCGTTTTCCTCTCTTTATAGTGTTTTTTTTAAATCTCGATCCGTTACTTTGTAGTACGGACTTACGTCTATGTTTAGAGTCTGTTTGTCATCGTCTTATACGTATCATTGGTTTGCATTTGGTTCGTTATTTGGGTCGGTGTATTGGTCAATTTGTTGTTAGTGTGTCATAGCATGTCATACCTCTTACTTGTACTCATGGTTGCATGTTCCAGTTAGTGTCATTTTTAGTTTGCCTGTAATTATTTACATGGCCTTAGCTTTTGCACTCTGTCACCCGAGCACTCTGTTTCTGACTTGTCGTTGGGGCGTCAGCGACATGAACACTTTCCGTGACAGTGCGTAATCAAAATCACGGCGTCTCTAACATGGTCCCTTAGAGGCGTATGGATATATCCTAGATCTGATTCTGACTTCTGATATATGTTTCTGTTTTCTGGAGATGAATGTGTGTACGCCACGCGCACCATCTCATAGGTGCATGGACTAGCTATCTATGTACCCCTCTGTTTAGGCTCGTGGGTGCTTCTACATTACGTGACTGATTTATTGGCTTGTATAGTCACGTATTTTAGTATATGATATGTTTTGTGTTGATATATATCTGATTTGTTCTGTATGTATCTGATATAAGTTTTGATATTCGGTTCGTGTCAGTATCTGTTTTCAGTTTCAACTTTTATTTCGGTTCAACTTCGGTACCTTTTCGTAGTATTACACGTTCGGCTTTACTTGTACTGTTGATTTCTCCGTTACTGAGCAACCTTTGGCTCAGCCGTATTTTCTTTGTTTTGTTTTTCTTATGTGTTAGCAGGTAATCTGGGGAATTAGGGATGAGTGAGAGAGTAATGAAGTTCAAGAATATTTAAACTCTCATTTTCGTTTATTTCAGTTTTAAATAAACTAAGATTAGGATTTTGTTTGGTTTGATTTAAGACTCTCGGTTGTCTTTTGGGTTCTTTTGAATGGATTGTGTTTGGTTTTGATATCTGTAATAGTGACATTTCAACCTGTTCGGGTTGGGGTGTGACAGTTATGGTATCAGAGCACCAGGCTCTTTCCTGTAGAAAACTTAAACTTAAATAAACCTGTGAGGTAATGGGTAGACGTTGGGTTAGGATTCATATTCGTCATTTTCCGCATTGTATAAATGCTTTTCTTTGATCACACGTATAACTTATTTTCAGAATGGCTCCTAGACGTACGAACAACTCTAATAATGATGCTGAGACTTCTGGTGACGTTCCTCTTGAGACTCTCGTCGCGAACGCTGTCAACGCAGCGATTGCTGGTTTGGTTCCTAACTTGATCCAACAGTTGCAGCAGGCTAACGCCGACGCTAATGCTAATACTAATGCCAATGCCAATGCCAATGCTAATGCAAATGGCAATCCTCCTGATGGCATTCATGTTTGGCTTGAGCGTTTTCAGAAGCAAAAGCCAAAGTCTTTTAGTACTGCTGCCACTCCAGTCGAGGCAGAGAATTGGATTGCCCACATCGAGAAGTTGTTTGAGGTTTTGGGAGTTGACGATGTGTTCAAAGTTAGGCTTGCTAGCTATAAGTTGGAGGACGATGCTCACCGTTGGTGGATGACTCTGAAGAATGCCCGAGGAGGTGATAACTATGCTGCTACATTGCCATGGAATGACTTTCGTACACTGTTCTATCAGCAGTACTTTACTGATGCTGACCGTAGCGAGTATTTGAGGGAGTATTCTACGATCATGCAGGATGACGACGAACCAATCATGGAATTTAAAGCTCGTTTCTGTCGCCTCGTGAGTTTCCTGGGCCCCACTGCAGGTACTCATGAGCAGCAGACCAATCGTTTTAAGTGGGCTGTGTGTGATCGGGATAGGAAATTTATCCTGAACCTTCGTTTTGCGGACATTAATGAGATTGTGGATGCGGTCAAGAATTTGAACAATGATACGAAACATAGGCAGAAAGTTTTTGATGATGGTCGCAAACGGCCAAGGGAAAACACCAAGGATGATTCTCCTAATCATGATGACAGTGATCAAACTCGAGACCATAGGCAACGTTCTAACAGGAATCACAATAACCAAAATAATCGGCCTGCACAGAATCAGACACAGCAGAACCCTGAAGTCATTCCTCCTTGTGCCACTTGTGGGAAGGCTCACAGAGGGATATGTCGTCGAGCTGAAGGCCTTTGTTTCAGTTGTGGGAGTTCAGAGCACAAGGTTAGAGAGTGCCCTCGGCGTAATCAGCAAGCTAATACTGGGGAAAACGCGAGACCTGCTGGAGGACGAGTTTTTGCACTTAATGCTAATAATGGAGCCAATGTCCAAGGTACGGTTTTCGGTTAAATTGCATATTGTTGAATGTGATATGTTTGCTCTTTGACTATGCCTACTTCTTTAGATTGTCCAATATGAATTGTGTCCATTATAGGAGGACTTGCCATCTATTCTCATTATCTTAATCTGCTTACGTACTCTGCTATTCAATATGTGTGATTTTGTCTGATCTCGTTTGAATTTTTAGTTGTTTAGATCTCGTTTATCGTTTCAGAACTTAGTAATCCGTCTTGTATGATGTTATGATATGTGAAATCTGTTATATATGAATTTGCTTGTTATCTATACTTAGCAATTTTGAGGACAAAATTGTTTTTTAGGGGGAGAGAATTGTAATATTCGGAAGTTTAGTATAAGATAACATATTACTAAATAAATAAAAATATAATTAGATTTTGACATGTAATTGTTGAACTAATTAAAATGTTTTTTTTTCTAAGTTATGTATACATGTGGTCTTGATAAAAAGTAATAATAAAGAAAAAAAATTATTTTGACTTTCCAATTCAGCTTATTTCCTTTTGCTGTTAACCTTGTCGACTCCTTTCCAAGGCATGGACTGATTATTAAGTTCAAATAATTCGATCATCATATAATTATATCTTTCCTACGAAACTTTAGCACCTTCCAAATCATTAGCTATCTACCAAAACAAACCAACCGATGATTGCTCTAATATTTGAGGCTGTCGGTTTATACTCACACATCAAACCCATTAAGTTTTGACTATATTAGACTTTCAACTCACCCAATTCCCTTTTAAAATTCTGATCGCTATCTCAAGAAACAAACTTACCGAAGTATGGGGATCGGCTAGTCTTATAAGTCCTTATAGGCCCTCAACTTGGAACGGAAACGATCCCTGAGCTGTTCCATCGCACTCTGCCGGAACCGACGCAACAACTAATCCACCGTCGTAGTCGTCAACCATTCTAAACCACCTTCGAGTCTGTTCGTTTGCTTAGATTCGTGAGGTAAGATTTAACTGTGTTATTGTGGTTTTCTAGAATCAAGTTTCGATGTTGATTTCTTGTTATGGAATTTTCCGGCGATAATCCGAAATAGGGAGGGATTGAGATTGGGTTTAGGTCTGGGTCTTGGTTAATCCACCGGCGACATGTGAGGGTTCCGGTTAGCTTGTCAGTGAGCAGGTTTAGAGAGAAAAGAGGATAGGTGGATCATGTATGCATGGCGTGTGTGTTATAGATGTATGTACGTATGATGTACAAGTTTTGCATGGAGGGTGTGGTGTGTAGTTTAAAATGGATAATATTGAGATCATCACTGAATCTATGATGATATGTGTGTTAATAAGTTAAACTTGATTTACTACA
The DNA here is from genome assembly GCA_032199755.1 of Ambrosia artemisiifolia. Lineage (NCBI taxonomy): Eukaryota > Viridiplantae > Streptophyta > Magnoliopsida > Asterales > Asteraceae > Ambrosia > Ambrosia artemisiifolia. The sequence goes on from CM063523.1 coordinate 46,664,762, forward strand.
AAAGAATTTCATATATCTAAAGATTCCATATCTATATTTATGTTCATAGGTACTCTTAATGGTTTATATTAGAATTAAGCTTGTACATTTTTTTTATAAGATCATCAAATCTTAAAAATTCTTTCTTAAACGTACATATGTATTTTTTTTATATACATATTTGGAAGTAGAATGGTTCAATTCGGGTACTTGGTCGCCGGAAAAACTTCAACGAATGACTAAATTAATATGGTTAATCTATCATAAAAACTAATATGGAAAATGACGCGATTTAGGTTCGCATATTCTTTGAAGACTATTTGCTTAACTTTTGCTTTGCTAAGGTACGGATTCCGTTTTCCTCTCTTTATAGTGTTTTTTTTAAATCTCGATCCGTTACTTTGTAGTACGGACTTACGTCTATGTTTAGAGTCTGTTTGTCATCGTCTTATACGTATCATTGGTTTGCATTTGGTTCGTTATTTGGGTCGGTGTATTGGTCAATTTGTTGTTAGTGTGTCATAGCATGTCATACCTCTTACTTGTACTCATGGTTGCATGTTCCAGTTAGTGTCATTTTTAGTTTGCCTGTAATTATTTACATGGCCTTAGCTTTTGCACTCTGTCACCCGAGCACTCTGTTTCTGACTTGTCGTTGGGGCGTCAGCGACATGAACACTTTCCGTGACAGTGCGTAATCAAAATCACGGCGTCTCTAACATGGTCCCTTAGAGGCGTATGGATATATCCTAGATCTGATTCTGACTTCTGATATATGTTTCTGTTTTCTGGAGATGAATGTGTGTACGCCACGCGCACCATCTCATAGGTGCATGGACTAGCTATCTATGTACCCCTCTGTTTAGGCTCGTGGGTGCTTCTACATTACGTGACTGATTTATTGGCTTGTATAGTCACGTATTTTAGTATATGATATGTTTTGTGTTGATATATATCTGATTTGTTCTGTATGTATCTGATATAAGTTTTGATATTCGGTTCGTGTCAGTATCTGTTTTCAGTTTCAACTTTTATTTCGGTTCAACTTCGGTACCTTTTCGTAGTATTACACGTTCGGCTTTACTTGTACTGTTGATTTCTCCGTTACTGAGCAACCTTTGGCTCAGCCGTATTTTCTTTGTTTTGTTTTTCTTATGTGTTCGCAGGTAATCTGGGGAATTAGGGATGAGTGAGAGAGTAATGAAGTTCAAGAATATTTAAACTCTCATTTTCGTTTATTTCAGTTTTAAATAAACTAAGATTAGGATTTTGTTTGGTTTGATTTAAGACTCTCGGTTGTCTTTTGGGTTCTTTTGAATGGATTGTGTTTGGTTTTGATATCTGTAATAGTGACATTTCAACCTGTTCGGGTTGGGGTGTGACAGTTTGGTTCCTGACTGAAAACCAATTATAATAGGAAAGGTTAAATAACTTGTTGGCTTGATGTAAATTAATATTACATCATGTAAAAAATACATGTTCCCATATAGATATATAAACCTTTGCTCTCATTATTATTTGCTTCACAATTAATCATAGGCGTTTAGCAATCATCTTCAACAAAAGCAACAACATTTGTCACATGTAATAATGGGAATCAAGATCACCACATTTATCAAAACTAATATGATAGTCAAGAGTAATGCCCTTGCCATCTTATCCGCTAAGCCACTTTCAAGCAAATTTCAAGTTGCGACTTTGAAAACCATTTAGACGATGCATCGATTTTAGAACACTAAATGGTATCATGTCGGGATACACATGCCCGTTTATCATTTCCATACCATATTAGAGATTTACACCCATCTTAATTGCTAAATAATTATCTTCCCCTTGAGAGCAAACATTGTATGTTTAATTACCATGAAGAATCTTCTGGTTCTTCAATATTTTGCACATCATCAGTGACTCAGAATGGTCTAACCGGTCAAGCCAATTTATTATAATGCATGATCCAAAAACTTCTAGTTTATGATCATATATGCTTTAGTCGTACTTGTGTTCGTCTAATACATGATAAAAAATACGAGAGAATGTTATACAACTATTTCAAACATTCTTGTTATACACATGTTCCCATATCTTATTCTCGTATAATTACTCTCTTAGTGTGCAACTTCTTGTGATCACTTTCAATACTAGTATGTTGACCTTATTATCAACATGATGATCTTTACAATTTTGCTCATTCATCATGATCACGAATTTTATATTCATTGATCATTATCACATATTAACTTATTTGATCTCATTTACTTGAGCATCATAATAATTTCCTCAAATACCATGATCATGAACTTTACATCAACCATTATATCATCACATTCACTTCAAGGAATCGATTATAACTACATAACTTTCATGGTGGCATCAATACAATTTTATTAATTATGTATATGATCACAACTTTTATACAACTCTTTATATCATCACATTTCCTTTGAATGAAGTACAACCATATCTTTATATCGATCAATAACGTCACATTCACTTTAGGGAACGGATTATAACAACATAATTTTCATGGTTGCACCATTACAGTTTCCTGAGTTATGTATATGTTATCACGACTTTTACACTAATCATTATGTCATCGCATTCACGTCAGGGAATGGATTAGAACCACATCACTTTCATGGTGGTCGTTCAAAGCCTTATATATTCTTAAAATATTGCTACTTCAAGAGCATACATGAGATATGGCAATGGAAACTGTTTTAATCAACTTGTATAAATAATCTTTTCATTACATGATATAAATCGAGAAGTAGTTATATAACCGAGTCATTATTTATCGGTCTAAAATCGTACAAGCTTTTCCAAAGATTTATAATAAGATTTGGAAGTTAGACACTTCAGGTGTCATATTACATATATAATCCTTGAGCGTAATTTAATCATGTTTATAATTTATGATCATATACCACAATTTTGGTCATTTTGATGTTCTCTTCAAAACTGATAACATATGAAACACAGTGTATAAATGATGCTGGATTATATACTTCATGATGTTATCACATGTTACCAAATAAAACAAGGTATGGTATAACCTTTATGAAATATGTGTTTTCATCATTTATAAGAAAACATATAATTTATGTATTAATTTATCATGAAATAAGAGGATATCATATATCTATATATTTGAGTGAAACCAATTGCTTAGAACATAACAATCAAAAGCCTATGGGTATTATAATCAACCAATGTAAAAACAAAAGTAAAGATATGTAACTTTATTCGTAAGTCAATTATTTCAAAAACAAAACTAATAAAACATAACCAAACAACAAACTAAGACTAATAATCTCCATATACAATACATGTAGACATATTCAAGCATGGGTGTAATATGATTATGCCAACATTAGATTAGAATATATAAACAAATTGCATTTATCCTCCAACTTCATACTAACCATCTTCTCAATTATACTCATTTATATATCCAACCACTTTAACCTTTTTAGAAACATACAATGTCATAATTTTTTTAATGGAATAGAATCAACGTGTAATACTTTATCAATTTTCAATATCAAAATATGATATTTATTATATGAAATTTAAGATATATAAATCAATAGAATCATAGTAAATGAGTTTATGTTATTTCAACATTAAATCAAGATATATAATGTCCTAACATATGTGACTATTTCATAATTAATTACTAAAGTAAAAATATTAATTATCATTTTGAAACCACCTCATTCAGTTATTACAAAATATGAAACATCAAAATCAATAAATGGAATAAGTTAATAAACTAATATGAATATAAAAATGTCATTCAATAAGTAAATAAAGTAATATGAATGTTTTTCATTTCTAACTGCTATTCCATTTAATAACTTTTAATAGACATAATTAAAGTCAAACCATTTTTGTTAAAACAAAAACATATCTATGAGATATACAATAGTTTATAAATATATTTTGAGATAATGATCAAGAACTACATATATGCTTTCATGATGTCGGTTGAAAATCTTTCATAATTTGTTTTGGTAAACTTCTTACTCGATGGTAAAAGATGACGCTTTTTAACAAATAAGTATCTTATGCCGAATTTAATCATTATATTAAAATAATAGATAAATCTCAATTTAACCAAGATTGTATAAATCACGATATGGTTTATGTTTGATAAAATCTAGACATGAACAACGAATTTAGATTGAGAGGATGAACAAAAACAAAGTAAATTGGATCATGTAGACTTACCTATAGGATAATAATACCTGACTCCAAAAGCAACTCGTGCTGATAACGTGTTTTAAAACAACGACCTACTAGCAACTAACAAACAACATGTGTAGATATAAGAACATGGATTAGAGAGAATAGATAATAGAATAATTCATTCTTATTAATGTATCTCAATGATATACACATGCCACCATTTATAGGGCTTATACATTAATACAAAGGTAATGAGTAGATGGAGGTTATGTATATGGAGAGTAACCACATTATGATGCATTCATAACAAAAAGATAGTTTTGCAGGATTTATAGCATGTATAGAAATCCTCGATACTCATGTTCTCGCAAGGTATCGATAAGTAGCTACCTAATGAATATGGAATCACATATGAGATACGATTTTACTATCAGATATAAAAGTTAACGTACCAAAACATGCACAACGCCCCACCCAATATTGTCCCTATATATGACAAAAGGCGTTTTGTTTAATTCAAAGTGAAAAACAAAAAAATAAATATGCCTATTGTATTTCATATATTTCAATTGTCTTTTTTCTTTTAGTGTCTCCAAACTTTTAATTTCACCTTTTAAACTATAAATGATATACACTGTAAACCCATTTAGTTTTTATGTAATTATTTTTCTGTAAACTTATGTTTGTTAACTTTAAACAAACTGAATATGCAGATGTGTTTAATTTTTATTCTTAGCATTCTGATGTAATTTTTATTGAACATATATATGCTCCGAACATATATATGTCATTTCTCATGTTGGCGATTGTTTCCTCTAATGAGACACCCATAGGTGTGAAGGAGACGTTTGTGTTGTATTCGCGGATCAAAGAAACCATGACATTTGATCAAAGAAACCATGAGGTTGCTCTTGATTAACACAATAGCCATGACGTTGCTTTTAATTAACACAACATTGGTCTGATTGTAATTTTTAACCGTAAACTTTTATTGCATATACAATAACTTTTAAACTAAAAGTCATCATGTATTCTTGTTTGACAATTATTTTGGTGGAAGTCCTTTGATATTGAAAGCACGTATGAAAATATAAAGTGAAGCAAGAGAATACTGAAAACTTGAAGCAAAAGACAAGATTTTAGTATCTGGTAAAAAAAGTAGCTAGATACTCTACATGAAGTCATAAAAAATAAAGAATGGCGTGTGGGATGGGTTTGCTATCTCGTGGTACGTATATTCCCGAATATGCTCCAAACGTATATACACCATTTCTCATGTTGGCGAATGTTTCGTCTAATGTGACACCTATAGATGTGAAGGAGAAGTTTGTGTTGTATGCACGGATCAAAGAAACCATGACATTTGATTAAAGAAACCATGAGGTTGCTCTTGATTAACACAATAACCATGACATTGCTTTTTATTGATTGTAATTTTTAATCGTAAACTTTTATTACATATACAATAGCTTTTAAACTAAAAGTAATCATGCATTCTTGTTTGACAATTAATTTGGTGGAAGTCCTTTGATATTGAAAGCACGTATGAAAATACAAAGTGATGCAGGAGAATACTGAAAACTTAAAGCAGAAGACAAGATTTCAGTCTCTGGTAAAAAATAGTAGTAGTTAAATACTCTAAATGAAGCCATAAAAAATAAAGAATGGCGTATGGTATGGGTTTGCCATCCCGTGGTACTAACTGGTTGATTTTGTGGTATATTCCTTAATATGCTCCGAACGTATATACGCCATTTATTATGTGTGCGAGGATCATAGAAACCATGACGTTGCTCTTGATTAACACAATAACCATGTCGTTGCTTTTGATTAACACAACATTTGTCTTATTGTAATTTTTAACAGTAAACTTTTATTACATATACAATAACTTTTAAACTAAAAGTCATCATGTATTCTTGTTTGACAATTATTTTGGTTTTGCTAATGACCGAATTGGACGATGTTTATCTCTTTTATTTGAGTTTGAATATGTTAGTCAATTTTTTATGTATTATATTTAGTATAAGTTAATAAGTTATTTAATTGGTGTACTTTTAAACTAAAAGTCATCATGTATTCTTATTTGACAATTATTTTGGTTTTCCTAATGACCTATTCAGTCACGAATGAGACGATGCCTATTTCTCTTATTTGAGTTTGAATAAGTTAATAGGTTATTTTTAGTATAAGTTAATAAATTATTTAATTGTTATACTTTTATTTAATTGTTGTACTTTTATTTGAGTTCCAATATGTTAGTCAAATTTTTATGTATTATTTTTAGTATTAGTTAATAAGTTTTTTATAAGGTTTTTACAAGCTTTTATAAAATAGTATTGCATTATAAATATAAATGTTATATGTAACAACACTACATTATTGTTTGTCATTTATTACACTACATTATTAAATGTTAAAATATAGAGGGACAATATTGTAAATGATAAATTATTTATGCATTAACACTTGTACCAAATGCAAAAACAATGTTTTTATGTGTCTTAAAATTAAATAAAAATTACTATCTTACCTATTCAGAACTAGGGCTGTTCATGAGCCGAACCGAGCCGAGCCAGGCCAAGCTCGCGCTCGGCTTGGTTATAAACCGAGCCAGCTCGGCTCGGCTCGGATTTGAAACCGAGCTGAAAATTAAAGCTCGAGCTCGGCTTGGTTTTAAACCGAGCCGACTCGGCTCGGCTTGGTTTGGCTCGAATATAAAAAGAAAAAAGAAAAATGGCTTTCAAAATTCAATAGTTTAAACTATTATTCAATAGTTAAAAATAACACAATTAAAATAAGTTCAACCTTCTACATTGCACTTTAAAATCAAGTTCAAGCAAGTACAAAATAAGTCTCAAATTTTAATGGAATACAGTATAAGTTCATCAATATACGAATTAACTTGAGTACTTGGATCAAAAGTAGTATTAAGTTTATTTAAATAACTTGATTAGCTATGACTTCAATCCCAAGCAAAGAATCTCCATGCCACTGTTATCAAATATTAAATTTGTAGCATATTCTCCATCTTGTTTTACATTTTGGTAATATATTATATGTATATAAAAAATATATATATTAAAAATTAGAATTAATCGAGCCAAACCGAGCCAGCTCGGCTCGTTACGAACCGAGCCGAGCTAGGCTCACTTTCTAACCGATCCGAGCCGGCTTGGCTCAGTTTCAAACCGAGCCATATCGAGCGAGCTTTTTTCGAGCTAAATCCGAGCGAGCTTCGAGCGAGCTCCGAGCCACGAGCTTTTTGAACAGCCCTATTCAGAACCCATTATATAGTAGTATAGATATAGATATAGATATAGATAGTATAGATATAGATATAGAAGTATAGATAATAGTCCTTTACCAAGTTTCATTGTTATAAACTCAGATACTCTATCTAGGATTGAGATCAACAATACTAAACTAAAGTTTTTAGTTAACGATAGTTAAAAAAGATGGAAACCAAATCAAATGCCATTCATATTTCCATGTGACAAACCAAACACCCACGTTGATTTCATAGTGCTTTTGGATAAAGGTAGGACCTAGCCTCACTACTTAACACAATAAAAAAAGGAAAAGTTATACAATGTCCCATTTGAAAACTTCTTCACCTATGGTGTTCAATCATATAATCATATTCCCTTGTGGAAAATACTAGCTGAATTTTATTACAAAAAAAATAAACAAATAGTCTTTTGATATAAAATACAACAATTTTCAAGATTGGGCAAAATGAATTGGAATACACATAATTTTCAGAAAGTTATGAACCTTTTTAATTGATCTTTTTTTTCACACCCTCAAAATCCACTGCGGGGTTTTACCGCGAGGCGCGTGACAAACCAGGATCCAAGTCAACGGTCACAATAAACAACACTATATGAACACATGCATATTTAAAAACACAAGTTCAAAACCATTAAACAGTAGCGGAAGCTTTGTTACAATCCAAAATCCGAAAGTAATCCCAATTGTTCAACATAAGAAAACATGATCCTAAACTAGACGCCGTGCAGACGCGTGCGCCCTAGTCCTGGTATGCTACCTTAGCGACCTGAGAAAAACATGCCAAAAGTACGTCAGCACAAAATGCCGGTGAGTTCACAGGTTTGTAATAAAAGTATCAAGTTCACCATGTCCATACTATACAAATATGTAAACCAAAGTACACTAGCTAGGCGTATGTTTTGTTACTACTACGATTGAAAAACCATTACTAACACGCAAACCAGAAGCATCGCCCGAATAATGTACCGTTCCTGTTTGAGACAATATGCACCCGCCGGCTCCAAGCCGACGAGCGGGGCAGGTCACGCCCAATAGATCTATCCACATTTCCCCGTTGTGCTACACCGCACATTCATGGTTTCCCCCGGGACTTCCAAAGATCGTATAGTAACCCAAAGTAACCCATAGTATGACAGTTGTTACCAAACACAAGTTTAACGCATGTTTTCTCCCCCAAAAGTAAAACCAGTTAAGGTGGGGCCGTGAACTCACCTTAGGTTGCGTTACTTCGATTAATGAACAAAATCAGCAAGCTATGCTAGCCCCGTAAAGCGGCGACCTAACATATGACAGTTACAAGTATTTAGACTAATAACCCGTAGGTTAGTTAGTCCCTAGATGTCCAGACCATAACCAGGTTCGTTTGAAAACACTTTGACTGTTAAACTGACCAAATGTACAAGACTCGACATCCCATTGGTGACCCGAGACTCCACGTGTTATACTTGTACTCTCAATCATACAATCATGCAATCATACTTAACATGCGTTAAAGTTCAACAAGTCTAACACATAGTTCAAACAGCACATAAATAAGCCCGAGCACGTGTTACCAAGTTATCAGGTATGATACGGGGTTCCTATCATGTTCCTAGGTGTCAAATCGGGTCTTGGAATGCCAAAATACACTTACAGCAGCAGTGCAGGCGATTAGGAAAAGTCAACTAGCGATTATGGAGGTCAACAGGAGATTATAGGGGCTAATCGCCTCTTAATATAGGCGATTAGGTCATAAGACATGCATTTCAGAAGCTTATCAGGCGATTAGGTCGTAAGACATGCAATTCAGGACTTATCAGGCGATTAGGATCACAATCGCATGAAATGAAGGCAATTAGGCCCCCAATCGCCTATCATACAGGCGATTAGGCTTCCATATCAGGCGATTGGGCTCCCAATCGCCTATAGCATAGGCGATTAGGGTCCCCAATCGCCCTCAGCAGAGCTGTTCCGGTTTTTCGCGCGTTTAACCCTCCAAATCAGATCCGGAACGTGTGGAAACACCAAATATCGATCATACAACAATATCAAACATATTTCAAGCAAAACCCCTAGCTTATCATCGTTCTACCAGCCCCGAATGCAAGCATTTTCCCAAGTTAGTACACTTAGCATGAAAACATCACATCAACATGCATAACTTTTACCCTAAATAGCAAATACTCAGATTTCATCATGTTATCACGTTGTCCGATCATTCCCTACTGTTCTAGCATCATTCTACCACAAACCCTAACATCAAACAACTAGTAAAACACCTCATAACATACAAAATCATTCAAAGTCATTCAAATGGGTCAAAATACTCAATATTCTCAACACACTTCCAAAACCATCCAAACTCCTAAGACATCATCATCCTATCATAAACAAGCTGTAAACACCTTAATAACACAATAACAATCCTTTTTGAATCATAAAAATCCTATCTTTTAATCATATTTAACACATACAACATGCATAATGGTTTGGACTTGTTTAAAAACGATTTTCATAGGTTTTCAAAGACACAAGGGTTTATAAATAAGGTCTGGACCTTTAGGGAGCAAAACACAATCATTCAAAGGTTTGGGGATGAAGAACACACCTTGGGTTTATGAGGAATTGATGTGTAAAGCTTGAAAATGGGTGTTTTGATGCTAAAACGTGTTCCAAAGGGTGTTTGGGAGTGGGGATATGTTATGAGACGGCTAGGGTTGCATTAGAGGTGTTTTGGAGGTCAAGGGTGGTATTTATAGGCGTTTCTAGTCGTTTAAAACACGTCAGGCGATTACGCAGCAGTGTCAGGCGATTAGGGCTCCTAATCGCCTATAGCTATAGGCGATTAGGGCCCAATCGCCCTCAGACTCCCCCTAATCGCCCTCCTATAGGCGATTACAGGGGCTAATCACCCTCAGCCTCTGCATAATCGCCTTCAGGGTCTGGTTCTGTGTATTTGGCGCGTTAAACCCCGTTTTAACATATGTTAACACGTTTTCACATATCGACAAGTCACATAAAGATTATAAACACATAATACATGGAAACAAACACGTTCACACTCGTTAACCAATTCCCGGGACTCGAGACTTGTGTTTTTACTAAGGTTTGACGATTCCACGAATCGTCAATCCTTGCATACCTGGTTTAATGGCCGACATCTAACGATCCTCTAGGTTGTACTAATGACTCCCGAACCATAACACGACTTAACCGACCTAGTTAAGTATACTATACGCGTGACTCGCTAAGGTAGACTTTGACCCAAACCATGTTATTAACCTGAGTTTGCCGGGTGTCACATTTTTCATCCAACATTTCCTTGCTCGCCTAGAAATTGAGAGCAATTATTACAAGGTTTCTAACCAAATTTACATAAAACAATATGACGAGAGTTGATCAATCCATCCTTCCTCAAGATTATTAGCTATTTTGTTGGTTGATCCATAATCGAGATTCGACGCGGCTCTAGACTCTAAGTGTTGGCCCATACAATCAGATCAAGCACAAACACGAGATATTGGGAGGGGGGGACAAACCCACGACTCTTTCTATTCAACCAAACTAACTTACGAATAAGGGACAAATAAAAACATTAACCTGAACCCCAATCTATACTAAAATAACCATACTAGTCATACTCAATTACTTCTGCTAATTGTAATCCAATACTAACTCATATAATTATCTTTACTAATTTAATCAAATAAGATTAGAGCTGCAAATGAACTGAACTTTCAGTTAACAGTTCATGAACCGTTCGGCGTGAATTTCGTTTGTGTTCGTTCGTTTAATAAATGAACAAACACGAACAAAAAATTTCGTTCGTTTAACTAAACGAATGAACATGAACAAAGGCCGCGTTCGTTCGTTTATGTTCGTGAACGTTCGGTAACATGTTCGTTTATGTTCATTTGTGTTCGATAGTTTAATAAGGTTTTTAATTTCTATAATTTTTTTATATTCATTTATTTTTATTATTTTACCCAAATAAATAACTAAATAAATAATTTATGTGAGGTAAATATATGGCTATATAATATCAATAACCCTACTTTTAGTATCCATGCTCACTGCTTAGTATATGTTTCCACGTTCCAGTACTGACACCCTCCACATGTTTGGATATTTAGGTTATACTTTGAATGGATCTAGTTAGTGTCTTAATGTATGTGAATTCGATCTTATTCAAAAGTTAATATATGTCTGTTTGTGTTCATGTACATTCATGAACAAAATTAACAAACGAACACGAACAAAAAATTTCGTTCGGTAAGTTGAAACTGTTCGTGAACAAATAATTTCCTTAATGAACGAACACGAACAAGGCCTTGTTCGTGTTCGTTCATTAAGGAAATTATTTGTTCACGAATTCGGTTCGTTTGCAGCCCTAAATAAGATAATTCTAAACACTAAAACTATCTAAATCAATCTTTCACTTTGGTCCTTCAACTTTCAAATCATGCATGTTTTAGGATTAACTTTCAACATTCCCCATTAATCCTAAAATTTGATTCAAACTATCTTGACATTGTTCCGCCAAGGTCATAACTCTCAACTCTTCAAGTCCAATCATTCATTCATCTTTACCTCTTCAAATCCAATCATTCGTTCATCTTTACCCTTTCTTAATGAACGAACACAAACACAAAAATGTATTCGATTATGTGTTCGTGTTCGTTCGGTTCGTTTACAGGCCTAGAACTTGGCCCAGACAATCCGGTGAAACACAAACACGAGATATTTAGGGGGGTGGGTTTTATACTAAAATAATCATACTAATGTAATCATACTAAAATTCTTCTGCATATTATAATATAATACTAACTCACATAATTGTCTCTACTAATTAATGAAATAAAATAATTCTAAACATTAAAACTATCTAAATCATTCTTTTACTTTGGTCCTTTAATTTTCAACACTAAGTAAGTCGTTAAGTGCCTAAATAGCTCGTTCCCTTCAGCTTGCTCTTCACTGTTTTAACTTTCAAACAGTCATGGAAAGGGAAATAGAAAATAAGATGTAACCAGTCTAATGTGAGGGCGGCGTCATGTTAAGCAAACTAGTGTGTTCGATGGGGCGCGCGTTGCGTGCCTTGTCATTTGTCGGCTCTCAAACGCAAATATATTCTTTCCAATCATCGAATCATGCTTGGTTTGATAGCATACACATTTGGCTTCGATTATTTGTATATACTACTCGATGGACGTTTGACACGTATAAAACTCAGTCTTATATATACATATACACCCACATACACATACATATATGTGTATATATATATAGTGGTGTTTTAAAACAAAAAGGATGCTAAGCAAATACTCTCAAAGACAACAAAAATTACACAATTGCTATCAGATACAAACAGCCTCAAAGACTATAAAAATTATGAATATGTCATTGGTGCATGTTAACCACAACCCACTATTCAGTTTAGCGGTGTTTAAATATATTTGAATGAATGAATGGCTCTGAAAGTCTTGGGGTCAAATCCCTAGCTTATTTAAATTCATTAGTGGGTCATGTTAGTAAATGTTACAGTGTATAGATGGAGAACTGGAAAAAAATAAAATACAACAACGATAAATATATAAAGTATTAAACAAACATTAACTGGGCTTGTGTTTGACACAATTCCCTAAACAGATTCGCGGTCTGCTCCCAGAGTACACTGGTTCTTAACAGAGGTGGTGCACTGCCGGACTTGCTCAGTTGCTTGAAAGAAAATCGTTATCTGGTTGGCTCCCTGCTCTCTTATAGACTTCGAAAATGGGTTAATCATTAAACTGTTGCAATAATAATGTCAATGAATATCGATTAATGTTTTGCTTAATTGCATCCAGCGGGAGACCAGGAGACTAAAAACCGAAAAATAAAAGAAGATTCTGAAACCTTCTTCTAGTCACAAAATTAAAAGCTAAAAACGGTAGCGAAGTCCCGTGGGCATCACGTTGGTTCAAAAATTTCCTGACCCAGAAACCCATTTTTACACCCTCCCTGCAAATAGATAGGTTCCCAAGTAAAATGTAACTTAAGATTTCAAATCCTTCCAATTAGTTTCCACATATAACCCATCTAACTTTACTTCCCATACCAATATGGGACCCAGAAACCCACATTCACACATAAACTACAACAGGTCAATCCTATATACAACGACAAGTATATTGAAACCATCACTCATGGTTATATAACAAACAATTTCTTTATATTTTAACAATAACGTTTGAAAAATTATGATAGATGAAAAGTAAGATATGTAAACAATAGATAAAGCAAAAGGAGCATTAAATCTTAAGACGGTGTGTAGTGGGACGGAAAAAATTTAAGGCCCTTCTCAGTGATTGGTCTATGTGGCAGCTGAGTCGGCATGGGGCTTTAATTTAAAATTGGGGTGTAGTGGGGGCGCGAATTTATTTCTATTTTTAAATAAAAATAATAATAAAAAAATAAGAATATGAGAAAGTAGGAGAGAGAGAGAGTGAGGTGTAGAAAGATGATTGGTTGGTTTTTGTGATGTCCAGCGCTATAACGAAAACGCCATGGCCTCTTTTTGTGCCATAGCGCCCCACCGTAACGGTGTTGGGGGCGCTATGGGGCGCTATCTTTTGTTTTACGCTACAGTAATATGGTCTAAGACCATATGTAATTGTTTGTAAGTGAAATGAAAACTATTTGTCATGTAGCATTCACGTCAATGTTGACTATTTTATCAAAATGGTATAGTGGTTTACCCCTATTTCACCTGACTTCAAATAATCAAAGATGATTGGTCCATTGTTCAACCCCCCCCCCCCCCCAGACCCATTGCGTGATATACATCACGTTCACCATCTGCACGAGCCATTTCACGCGTCAGAGGACAGTGTTCACAGCATGAAACCCCATTTCACGAGCTAAGCCACGGGCCATTACGTTTGATCTAACAATAATATAAACTACATACCCAAAAACATGTAATATAACATGCAAAATGGTATAACACAAGATTACGAGACGACACACAACTACAAATCCGTGTATACACACATTATACTCAACTAAGGTTTATTACTCAAGATAACGACTTCAAACTTGCTTACATTTATTGATTATCCAACATTTCTACAACAACAATGACATTGACACCAAAACAATACTACACCACTAGCTATATAGGTGAGATATTAATTAATATACTATTATAAACTAAACATATATATTTTTTATAAAATATTAGACATAACAATTTCCCACTTATTTTTTTCCACCGCTAAACAAACAATGTTCTTACTATCCGGGATACTCAACAATAAGTTACAAAAGTACCATATACGCCTCTGGGTGAAGACACGTCTTAGGTGCTCGCCCACAGGTAACATTGGGTAGCCGAAACCCACCAAGCCACCAGTTCCGGGAAAACCTGACCGCTCACCAGCCTGAAAGCATGGCGTGAAAAATCAGTAAAACTCGATGATACCTCAAAGAGGCTGAGCTCTACCCATCATTTCTCATGCCAATCCAGAACGTGGGGGGCCAATTTCCAACTTATATTAACATATTTGCATGCCAAGTCTATAATAAGTGTTACAATGGAAGTTGATGAGTGTTGTCGGATCACGCGCACCTGTTCAACCACCACTTCACCACGTTCCCCTCTTTTCTTTTCCCCAATCAATTAGGGTTTATTGTTTACACTATTCTTCCTTTGACTTTTTTTTATAGATCCAACCGATCCTCACTACTTCATATCCAATCCAATCCATTCACGTTATTATTGTGATTTCACTATCTCATGTTTATTTCATCTTTCTTTTCATATCATTTCAATCCATTAATTAATAATTTACATCATAGTAGTGGCAGGTAAACTGACAACAAGCTGCGCCTTAACCCGTTCTGAATAATAATATTTTGAAATTGTGGGTTAGGTATGCCGTTTAGTTGGAAAAAGAAGACGAGACGTAACCGATTCTCCCAATTGGTTGCTGATCATATTCAATCGCCTAAACGTGGTGGGTCTCTAGTGGTGGA
Organism: Ambrosia artemisiifolia; assembly: GCA_032199755.1. Classification (NCBI taxonomy): domain Eukaryota; kingdom Viridiplantae; phylum Streptophyta; class Magnoliopsida; order Asterales; family Asteraceae; genus Ambrosia; species Ambrosia artemisiifolia. The sequence goes on from CM063523.1 coordinate 46,680,218, forward strand.
GACCGGTTTTCCTACTTCTTTGATTGATTTGTATGTTAGGAACCGTGGTAGGTTTAGGAAAACATGTGAGAATAAACAGAGGGATAGTGATGGTGAGTCGCCTACTCGGTTATCGTCGTCGTCGTCGGATTTGGTTGTAGATTCAAATAATTCGTCTTCGGTTTCGTCGTTGGTAGATTCGAATAAGTTTTCGGGTGATGGTTTGGATCATAGGGGGAGTGATGAGATTGTAGAAGAGGATGTGGTGGTTGTGAGTGAAACTGAGGTTAACAATTGTGCTCAAAATGAAGTGGAAAGGAGCGTTGAAATGGCGAAATTGAATCCGGTGTTGGTTGTTGTGTTGAAGGTTTTGTTTGTGGTGGTGGTGGTGTTAGGGATGGAGAGGTTTACGGTTGGGATTACATTGTCGGCTTTCGTGTTGCTGTTATTGGAATTGGTTGGGAAAGTGTTGGTTAGGAGATCGAAACCTGCGTCTGAATCGAGTGGTTATGAGACCGATAAGATTGGGATTATAGAGGAGAATGCGATTCGTGGTGTTTGTAGTGAAGTGTTGGAGATTGAAGAGGAGATAGAACTAAAGCAGGAGGTTGGATTGGATAAAGAGTTAGATGAAGTGAGAAGTGAAGTTTCGATGGAGATTAAGCGTAAGAGTTCTCGAAGATCTGTAATGAAATTAAAAATGAAGAAGCTTGTACCAAAGAAGCTTCGTAAGTCTTCAACGAGTTCAAAAGAGGAAATATCTTATCGGGAAATTGAAGACGAATCAGTGAAGTCTGCACAGGATTGTAAGACAGTAGTTATTTCTAGTGAATGCTCAGATTCGTCAAAAGGTGAGACCTTGCGTATCTTGAAGCGAAATCAGGACAAGATTGTAGAAGTAGAAGGGAGGTCTTTATCATCGGGTTTGTCAAGTGAAATTGACTGTGATGGTAAGGAGTTAGGACGGGAATTACATCAGGATTCGGGGTGTTTGGTTCTGTGTTTAGTTGTTCTTGTTGGACTAATCAGATGGAAAATGACCAAATTGCCCTCGACTTAAAGTTAGTTTTTAACAGAGTTTGCAAATTGGACGGATTTAGCACTAAATTTCAAACCTTAGTGGCTCAGAAGTCGAAAATTCTCAAAATGGATGGATCTAGCAATATTGGTCAAACCCCAGGGACGGATTTGGCTATTCACTCATATATAAAGTATTAAACAAACGTTAACTGGGCTTGTGTTTGACACAATTCCCTAAACAGATTGGTGGTCTGCTCCCAGAGTACACTGGTTCTTAACAGAGGTGGTGCACTGCCGGACTTGCTCAGTTGCTTGAAAGAAAATCGTTATCTGGTTGGCTCCATGTTCTCTTATAGACTTCGAAAATGGGTTAATCATTAAACTGTTGCAATAATAATGTCAATGAATATCGATTAATGTTTTGCTTAATTGCATCCAGCGGGAGACCAGGAGACTAAAAACCGAAAAATAAAAGAAGATTCTGAAACCTTCTTCTAGTCACAAAATTAAAAGCTAAAAACTAAAAACGGTAGCGAAGTCCCGTGGGCATCACGTTGGTTAAAAAATTTCCTGACCCAGAAACCCATTTTTACACCCTCCCTGCAAACAGATAGGTTCCCAAGTAAAATGTATCTTAAGATTTCAAATCCTTCCAATTAGTTTCCACATATAACCCATCTAACTCTACTTCCCATACCAATATGGGACACAGAAACCCACATTCACACATAAACTACAACAGGTCAATCCTATATACAACGACAAGTATATTTAAACCATCACTCATGGTTATATAACAAACAATTTCTTTATATTTAAACAATAACGTTTGAAAAATTATGATAGATGAAAAAGTAAGATATGTAAAAAATAGATAAAGCAAAAGGAGCATTAAATCTTAAGACGGTGTGTAGTGGGGTGGAAAAAATTTAAGGCCCTTCTCAGTGATTGGTCTATGTGGCAGCTGAGTCGGTATGTGGCTTTAATTTAAAATTGGGGTGTAGTGGGGGCGCAAATTTATTTCTATTTTTTAAATAAAAAAATAAGAATATGAGAAAGTAGGAGAGAGAGAGTGAGGTGTAGAAAGATGATTGGTTGGTTTTTGTGATGTCTAGCGCTATAACAAAAACGCCCTGGCCCCTTTTTGTGCCATAGCGCCCCACCGTAACGGTGTTGGGGGCGCTATGGGGCGCTATCTTTTGTTTTACGCTCCAGTAATATGGTCTAAGACCATATGTAATTGTTTGCAAGTGAAATGAAAACTATTTGTCATGTAGCATTCACGTCAATGTTGACTATTTTATCAAAATGGTATAGTGGTTTACCCCTATTTCACTTGACTTCAAATAATCAAAGATGATTGGTCCATGGTTCACCCCCCCCCCCCCCCCCCCCCCAACACCCATTGCGTGATATACATCACGTTCACCATCTTCACGAGCCATTTCACACGTCAGAGGACAGTGTTCACAGCATGAAACCCCATTTCACGAGCTAAGCCACGGGCCATTACGTTTGATCTAACAATAATATAAACTACATACCCAAAAACATGTAATATAACATGCAAAATGGTATAACACAAGATTACGAGACGACACACAACTACAAATCCGTGTATACACACATTATACTCAACTAAGGTTTATTACTCAAGATAACGACTTCAAACTTACTTACATTTATTGATTATCCAACATTTCTACAACAACAATGACATTGACACCAAAACAATACTACACCACTAGCTATATAGGTGAGATATTAATTAATATATTATTATAAACTAAACATATATATTTTTATAAAATATTAGACATAACAATTTCCCACTTATTTTTTTCCACCGCTAAACAAACAATGTTCTGACTATCCGGGATACTCAACAATAAGTTACAAAAGTACCATATACGCCTCTGGGTGAAGACACGTCTTAGGTGCTCGCTCACAGGTAACATTGGGTAGCCGAAACCCACCAAGCCACCAGTTCCGGGAAAACCTGCCCGCTCACCAGCCTGAAAGCATGGCGTGAAAAATCAGTAAAACTCGATGATACCTCAAAGAGGCTGAGCTCTACCCATCATTTCTCGTGCCAATCCAGAACGTGAGGGGCCTAATTTCCAACTTATTAACATATTTGCATGCCAAGTCTATAATAAGTGTTACAATGGAAGTTGATGAGCGTTGTCGGATCACGCGCACCTGTTCAACAACCACTTCACCACGTTCCCCTCTTTTCTTTTCCCCAATCAATTAGGGTTTATTGTTTACACTGTTCTTCCTTTGACTTTTTTTATAGATCCAACCGATCCTCACTACTTCATATCCAATCCATTCACGTTATTATTGTGATTTCACTATCTCATGTTTATTTCATCTTTCTTTTCATATCATTTCAATCCATTAATTAATAATTTACATCGTAAGTAGTGGCAGGTAAACTGACAACAAGCTGCGCCTTAACCCGTTCTGAATAATAATATTTTGAAATTGTGGGTTAGGTATGCCGTTTAGTTGGAAAAAGAAGACGAGACGTAACCGATTCTCCCAATTGGTTGCTGATCATATTCAATCGCCTAAACGTGGTGGGTCTCTAGTGGTGGAGACCGGTTTTCCTACTTCTTTGATTGATTTGTATGTTAGGAACCGTGGTAGGTTTAGGAAAACATGTGAGAATAAACAGAGGGATAGTGATGGTGAGTCGCCTACTCGGTTATCGTCGTCGTCGTCGGATTTGGTTGTAGATTCAAATAATTCGTCTTCGGTTTCGTCGTTGGTAGATTCGAATAAGTTTTCGGGTGATGGTTTGGATCATAGGGGGAGTGATGAGATTGTAGAAGAGGATGTGGTGGTTGTGAGTGAAACTGAGGTTAACAATTGTGCTCAAAATGAAGTGGAAAGGAGCGTTGAAATGGCGAAATTGAATCCGGTGTTGGTTGTTGTGTTGAAGGTTTTGTTTGTGGTGGTGGTGGTGTTAGGGATGGAGAGGTTTACGGTTGGGATTACATTGTCGGCTTTCGTGTTGCTGTTATTGGAATTGGTTGGGAAAGTGTTGGTTAGGAGATCGAAACCTGCGTCTGAATCGAGTGGTTATGAGACCGATAAGATTGGGATTATAGAGGAGAATGCGATTCGTGGTGTTTGTAGTGAAGTGTTAGAGATTGAAGAGGAGATAGAACTAAAGCAGGAGGTTGGACTGGATAAAGAGTTAGATGAAGTGAGAAGTGAAGTTTCGATGGAGATTAAGCGTAAGAGTTCTCGAAGAGCTGTAATGAAATTAAAAATGAAGAAGCTTGTACCAAAGAAGCTTCGTAAGTCTTCAACGAGTTCAAAAGAGGAAATATGTTATCAGGATATTGAAGAAGAATCAGTGAAGTCTGCACAGGATTGTAAGACAGTAGTTATTTCTAGTGACTGCTCAGATTCGTCAAAAGGTGAGACCTTGCGTATCTTGAAGCGAAATCAGGACAAGATTGTAGAAGTAGAAGGGAGGTCTTTATCATCGGGTTTGTCAAGTGAAACTGACTGTGATGGTAAGGAATTAGGACGGGGATTACATCAGGATTCGGGGTGTTTGGTTCTGTGTTTAGTTGTTCTGTTTGGACTAATTGGAGGACGGTTTTTGGCACTCGTACTGGCGTTATCTTGGTGCTTGATGCGGAAGAAGTTGCAATGGAGAAATGTAAAGTTTTCCATCTCCTAATGTAGATTTGTTGTTTACAATCTGTTTGTTGTTTTTGTGCCTAAATCTTGTTGTTCCTTACTTGTGCAAAACTTTATTTAAACAATAGAAAAAATATACATATGCTATATGTCTTCTTGTTATGTAAATGCACCATGCTTGTTTTGTTCTTATTTCACTAACACTCACACACACACACACACACTTGTTATTAGTTTAGGATCACATATTCACATGATGGCATGATGCATTATGCATTGGGAATCGTGTAGTTTCAATCACACAAAACCCAACGGTACACACAAATTTCATGGCTTTAGTTAAGCGTAGAGTGATAGACTATGTAAGCAGAGGCGAAGTATTATTGGGGCCAGGGGTGGCCTTGGCCCACCCTGTTTTTTGGCGCAGTGGTGGAAATTTATGATTTTCATAGGTAAATTGAGTCCGGGTTAAGTCCGGCCCCCGCCGATTTTCCACTACCGATTGAAAAAAATTGAGTCCGGCCCCCGCCGATTCCAAAACCAAGCTTCGCCACTGTATGTAAGGATAAATATAGTCAATATATATTTTATAGTCACTATAGGTACATGCTAAGTTCCAAGGGTATTCAGATTTGGATTAAAAGCTATGTAATCAAAGGCGGGGGCCAAGTGATGCGCAGCAAAACTGTCTTCCGTGCATGCAGCAAGGAGCAAAAAACCTGGTAAAAACGGGCCTCTGAACCTGCAAAAAAAAAAAAACTGTCTGAACCAGCCTAAACTAGTCTAAAAACAGGCTAAACAAGCCAGAAACCAGTCTAAAACAGCTAAATATGGACTGGTCATACTGTGCGCCTTACCTTTCTTGGGCGCGCACTTTTTTAAGCGCCTTGTGTCTAGGCAAGAGGCTCACCTTTCACGCCTTGAGTATGTCTTGAGTCTTTTGACTACGTAGCTTAAAAGTTAAAACTAGTTACGACTTACGACATCTTACTGGAGCTCAATCACCTAAGAACAGTCGTAGTCTACGGTAAGTATAAGATTCAGTGATTTCTGGGTAATGGCAAGTTTTTTGACTCAACCCTTTCTAGTGGCCAAATACTTTGATGAGAGGATGAGTGGCTGGTTTGGGATTCCATTTTTCAACTGAAGATCAACAAGCGAGTTACAGTCAATAAGTAACTCGCTTGCAGATAATCAGTTTTATGCAGCTGAAGTTTTGGACGAAGCTAATTATCAAGATAATCATTTTGGAAGTACCTTATACAAACTGAGTATAGGAAACAGATAATCACTTTAAAACACAATCCTGAATGAAGTGGTTGAGATTGGATTGAATGCGTACTAACAAGATGGTTAACATTGCAATTAATTCCAAATTGGCTTGAGAAAGATGGAACAATCGGATGACATTCTAACGATTTACAGCTTACTAAGATCCACTAAAAAGATTGAAATTGCATTGTATGATAACAAATTTAAGTAGGTGTGTTTGCAATGGAGCATTTGATATAACTTGGTTTTAGAAAGAACGAAGCGATTAGGTCTTGAAAGCCAAGGCCCAAGTAAGAGCTTCATGTAAATGAACTTGAGAGTTGAGACAGTTTGTATTCAAAACTAGTTGGCTCTAACGCGCGCGCTGCGGTGGTAGCCTTGACTTGTTAATATTATAAATTATTTATAGATAATATTTTAACTTGTTAATGAGTTAATCTTAAAAACTAAAACGTAAGATACTAAATTAAGAAAAGCTCTATTAATTGGCAGAAAAACTTTACACCAAGTACAACCCAGGTAGAGTTGTACGCCTATGGGTTTGTATCTGAGACTTGTGTTTAAAGAAAAAAAAAAATAGAGAACATTTGCAGGAACTAGGGCATTCCTGTTCTTTCACACACTTAAAAGCATGAGTTACAGCCATACAGCTAATATATCCCTATACAACTCACGTAATAGTACAAGACTACAAGCTCATGAAGCAGCATCCTAAAGAGGACAATTGGCCGACTCTGTAGCTGCAAATCGGGAGTCCATGTCGCTAGAGGTACACAAAAAATGCCAGCTCTGGAACTGGAAGGGGTAGGCAAGAACCGGTTTGAAGCTGACCCAAACCGGTTAAAACTCTGTTTCAAACTGGTCAAGCCCGATCCTTTTCGCCTCAATAACCGGTTCCAGGCTGACATGGTTTGGCTAGAACCCATTTTTGACTTTTGTTGATCCAACCCAACCCGGTTTGGGCCAAGAAGGGGTGCAAATGAGGCGAGCCAAGCTCGAGCTTGACCAGGCCCGAGCTCGAGCTCGAAAAACTTATGAGAGCTTAAGCTTGGTTGGAGTTTTGTTTTCAAAGCTTGAGTTCGGCTCGTTTGCTATCTATTAGTTAATATATTAATAAAAATCATATAAATAATAGGCGCGCGAGCTCGATTAATGAAGCTCGGCTTGAGCTCGTTTAGTAAACAAGCTTAAATGAAGGATATTATTATTAAATATTAATAAAACTAATATTACACTAAGGCTTGATAAGGCTCAAGTCAACGAGCCTAATGAGCTTCACATGCAGACTCGAGCTCGATTAATAAACGAGCTTTGTTTTAGGCTCAAGCTTGACTCAGGCTCGGCTCGTTTCGAGCTTTTTACTGAGCCGAGCTCAAGTAGCTCGCAAACTGCTCGGCTTGTTTGCCCCCAACCACTTAGGTTATGGTTGTGGTAATGCACATCCTTTTCATCGCCATCATTCACATAAGCGTCATGTCACAATCTTCTTCTGTGTCCATTCTCCATCACTGACCTTGGGTATGGTATTCCTCTTCCTCTTCCCCTTTATTTATTTTTCTAATATTAAAAGGTGATTTGGTCTGTGGAGCATTCCACGATTGTCATGCACGTGTCACGTAGTGTTCACGGCCCTTCACTGCTCGCGTGGCTGCTCCACCGGCCTCTCCACACCCCCTACCCATTAGCCTAAGGTATTTTATTTTCTGTAAGAAAATATTACAACTCTTTTTGCTTGTGTAAAATTACATATAGTGTTTGCTATGATTATGTCGTTTTTTTTAATAAACTATCCTTTTCATTAACAGGAGAACATTACAAATTACAAATTATGTCTTTACTGTAAGTCTAGAACAACATGATTTGATAATAGCACAAGTTTAATAACTATTCACATGTTACTTTTAGTTTTCCCATATAGAACATCAATTTCCAAATAGTTAGATGAAAAAAAAGATCTCTTAATTAAGATATATTAATCACATATATTTTTAAAAACTGAATGTATTGAAGTGATCTCTTAATTAAACGTATCACTTATTGATTTAAAAAAACGCTATATGTTTATTGATTAAATAACAAGTTACAATACTTGATATAAAAATACAGCTGGTATGGTATGATACTATGATAGTATACCTTTATTTTGAAAAGTAAAATTGGACCCTTTAGCCTGATATAAGATCCTCTTTTCTGAAAATTTTCAGAAATATAATAATCCATAATTATTTAATTATTTAATATTAACAATTATTACATTATTTCCTACTGATTACAGTACTAAATACCCAATCATGCTTACGTGGAAGATCAACAACGGCTACTTCCTTTAATAATCCCGACCGTTGATTTTAAATCCAACAAAGTCCACCCTTTTCCATCTATAACGGCAACGTGGCCCCTCTCTATGTCCCCACATATCCAGATCAATCCTCCTCAACCATTAGATCAAAACAATCAACGGCCATGATCACTCGACCGTTAATAATTTAAACTTTCTCCTTCTCTCCAAGTAATAAAGCAGACATCATATTTCAAAATAAAAACCCCCCAATTCTTCTGTTCTTTGTATCCTTCATTATTCGATTTCTTATTATTATTATTTCTAATGAAACCTTCTGATTCTTTGTACTCTCTTTATTAATCTCGAATACCCTTTCTAATTCCATCTTTTTAATTTCGTTTAGAAGCTATGGATCGTGATTCTCCAGTGAGAATTACGGTATCGTCATCAGGCGGGCTTCGTAACGTCCCGTTATCAAGCCCGGTGAGACGCGTCTCCATTTCCAATTCCCCACTTAGCGGGGGAGAAATCCGCCGCTTAAGCGGGGGAAGACGCCGTTCTGCTGTTATTAATAATAACAGCAGCACGGATGACGGTGTAGAATACGTCTCCTACACCGTACAAATCCCCCCAACACCCGACCACCAATTCATATCCGACTCACACGAAACCCTCGAGTATCGAAAAACCCACGGAAACCCGAATGAGAACCGGATCAAAGACACGGTGTTCACAGGAGGGTTTAACTCAGAAACCCGAGCACACGCAAAGCGAATGAAATCAGTCGAAGAAATGGTGGTCCCAAAGTCGAAACTGTTATGTCAAGTAGACGGATGTGACGAGAAATTACTCGAGAAATCATCGAAAGCCCAATGCGAATGCGGGTTCAAAATATGCGACGATTGCTACGTCGATTATTGTTCGAATGGGGCCGGGGTGTGTCCGGGGTGTAAAGAACCGTTTAATGAAAGTTTTGAAGATAATGAGGATGACGATGATAGTGAATTTCGTCCGATGATGTCGGAGGAAAAGGATACGGTTAACCCGTTAAGGGGGAAGAGAGGAGGGGTTAGGTTGGAGAATAATTTTTCATTGGTTCGGTCGTTTAAGGCACCACAAGAGTTTGATCATAACCGATGGTTGTTCGAGACAAATGGGACGTATGGGTTCGGTAACGCGGTGTGGCCTAGAGAAGGGTGTGGGGATAAGTTTGAGTATGAGAACCGGCCTATGTTTAATGATAGAAGGAATAGACCTTTGACTAGAAAAGTTGGGGTTTCTGCTGCTATTATTAGTCCTTACAGGTTAGTGTTATTTGTTACTTGTTAGTTTTTGTAAATTGTTTTAGAATTGTATGGTTAGTTGGTAAAATCTTTTAAAGGATAATAACATAGACAACTGGGTTGACATGAAATTATCTTTTACCAACAATTACATCTAGCAATAGGATGACATGTAGCCAAAAAGCAAGTTATGTGACATGTTAGCTTAGCTTAGGATTAGTGATCTTTTGCCAATTAATAAAAAAATATAAGAAAATAGCTTAAACTTATTTATTTTTTTAAAAATAATTTTTGATTTAACACCTTAAGTTATTAGAAATTATTTTTTTAAAAGTATATAAAGTTAGAGTCAATAGTTAACTAATTGGTAAATTGTGGTGATTTTCCAAACTGTTAAAACTTCATTTGTTTAAAAAACTTCAAACAGACTCAATGGTTCATTAATTGGTAAATTTTGTAAGTTTCCAAACTGTTAAAAGTTCTTTTGCTTTAAACGCTTCAAAATTAAATCTAAATGTTGGTAAATTTAAATTTGGTGATTTTGGTGATTTTCCAACTATTTTAAAAACTTACAAATTAAAACTAGTGTACTTATTAAATATCTAAAAACATAGAATTAGGAAAAATTATATTTTATAAAAAATATTCAAAGTCACTGGTTAGTAGATTTTGTGATTTTCCAACTATTAAAACTTCATTTGATTAATAAACTTAAAGATTAAAATTATTATAGCTTATTGATATAGATTATAGATAGAAAAAAGTTATTTTCTAACCTTTGATATATTACTAATTTACTAATTCACTATTGTTGTTGCAATACACAGGTTGTTGATCGTGATCCGGCTAGCAGCACTTGCTCTATTCCTAACCTGGCGAATATCCCTCCCTAACCACGACGCAGTCTGGCTCTGGCTAATGTCCGTTATCTGCGAGGTCTGGTTCGCAATCTCCTGGCTCTTAGACCAGCTTCCCAAGCTCTGTCCCGTCACCCGAACCACCGATCTCTCCGTCCTCAAAGAACGCTTCGAACCCACCCAAAACAACCCCAAACACCTCTCCGATCTCCCCGGTATCGACGTTTTCGTCTCCACAGCCGACGCCGAAAAAGAACCACCCCTTGTCACTGCCAACACTATTCTATCAATCCTAGCCGTTGATTACCCGGTTGATAAGGTCGCTTGTTACTTATCCGACGATGGCGGTTCGTTGGTTATGTTTGAGGCACTTGCTGAGGCTGCTAGCTTTGCTAAAACTTGGGTCCCGTTTTGTAGGAAGCATGATATCGAGCCGCGAAACCCCGAGGCGTATTTTTCGCAGAAAGGCGACCCGTTGAAGAACAAACGACGGGTCGATTTCGTACGCGAAAGGCGAAAGGTGAAACGAGAGTATGATGAGTTTAAAGTTAGGATCAATGCGTTACCGGAGACTATTAGAAGAAGATCTGACGCGTGCAATGCACGTGAGGAGCTTATAGCGAAAAAGAAACAGATGGAGATTGGTGGGAATAATAATGGGCCAATGAAAGTCCCGAAAGCCACGTGGATGTCGGATGGGAACACGTGGCATGGGACTTGGTTTTCCAATGAGGAAGATCACTCGCGTGGGGACCACGCGGGGATCATTCAGCTTATGTTGGCCCCACCGGGGCCAGAATGTGCTTACAAGACTGAAGAGGATCCTGAGGATTTGATCGATACGCGGAATGTGGATACGCGGCTGCCTATGTTGGTTTATGTGTCGCGTGAAAAGCGGCCTGGGTTTGATCATAATAAGAAGGCGGGGGCGATGAATGCGTTGGTTAGAGCTAGCGCGATTATGTCGAATGGTTCGTTTATACTAAATTTGGATTGTGATCATTATATTTATAACTCGTTGGCGTTACGAGAGGGGATGTGTTTCATGCTTGACCGCGGCGGGGACAAGATTTGTTATGTTCAGTTTCCGCAACGGTTTGAGGGGATTGACCCGAGTGATCGGTATGCAAATCATAACACGGTGTTTTTTGATGTGAGTATGCGGGCGCTTGATGGGTTACAAGGTCCGATGTATGTTGGGACTGGGTGTATCTTTAGGAGGATCGCGCTTTATGGGTTTAGCCCGCCTCGAGCCACTGAGCACCATGGGTGGTTTGGTGGGAGGAAGATCAAGTTTTCGCTGAAAAGAATGAAAAAGAACAAAAGTGAAGATGATACTGAGATGATCTTGCCTATTGTGGATGATCAGAAGAATAATGAAGAAGGAGATGAGCTCAAACAAGCTTTGATTCCCGAAAGGTTTGGTGATTCGACGTATTTGATTGACTCGATTGCTGTGGCAGAGTTTGGCGGGCGGTTGATTCATGAGTTACGAGGTAAACATAGCCATGGAAGGCCATCAGGGTCTCTTGCGGTTCAACGTGAGCCTATAGATCGAGCTGCTATCGAAGAAGCGATTAAAGTTGTGACTTGTTTCTATGAAGATAAAACCGAATGGGGTAAACGAGTTGGGTGGATATACGGGTCGATAACAGAAGATGTTGTGACGGGTTATCGGATGCATAATCGAGGGTGGAGATCGGTGTACTGTGTCACAAAAAGAGATGCTTTCCGTGGTACAGCCCCGATTAACTTGACGGATCGGTTGATTCAAGTTCTCCGGTGGGCTACCGGGTCTGTTGAGATCTTTTTCTCAAGAAACAATGCTCTTTTCGCTAGCCGGAGGATGAAGTTTCTACAGCGAATCGCCTATTTTAATGTTGGAATGTACCCGTTTACCTCAATCTTCTTATTAGCCTACTGTGTTCTCCCTGCGCTTTCGCTATTTTCAGGCAAGTTCATCGTCCAATCGCTAAACGTAACATTCCTGATCCTACTTCTAGCCATCACGGTCTCCCTAAGCATGCTCGCCCTTCTTGAAATCCGATGGTCGAAAATCACCCTCCACGATTGGTGGAGAAACGAGCAGTTTTGGCTAATAGGAGGCACAAGTGCACATCCAGTGGCAGTTATTCAAGGTCTGTTAAAAGTAATTGCTGGAATCGAACTCTCATTCACATTAACATCAAAACCAGCAGCTGCAGACGACGGCGAAGATGAGTTTGCTGAGCTGTACGAGTTCCGCTTCACAATGCTGATGATTCCTCCAGTGACCATTATCTTAATGAACGTTGCAGCGATTGCAGTTGGTGTTTTTAGGACGATTTACAGCCCGTTTCCAGAGTGGAGCAAGCTTCTAGGAGGGGTGTTCTTTAGCTTCTGGGTGCTGTCACATCTTTATCCGTTCGCAAAGGGGCTTATGGGGCGAAGAGGGAAGATATCGACGATTGTGTATCTGTGGTCGATGTTGATCTGCATTGTGGTGTCACTTATTTTCCTCTACGTTCATCCGCCAGACGGTAGCCGAAGGCAGAGTTTCATGATGAGGTCTGAGTTTCCATGAAGATATATCTGTTGTTTGTTAGGCCAATTGACACTTTGGCTGGATCATAGATGTGTAAACAGTACTTTGTTGGTTCATTTTGTGTAATACATATTGTAAGATTCTTATGGGTTTAAAACTATATAATCAATCAGTAAGCTCTTTGGTGTTATTATTGCAAGTATCCCACATCGCAACTAAAAGAACATATAGGTGTATTTATTAAAGTTAGACTTGGTTAAGACTGCTGTGTTCGTAAGAAGGAGAGATGGTTGGCATCTCCCCTGACAGGGACGGGAACAGCTTTCGAGCTTACCTGTTACCACACATCCGGTTAAGGCTACCCACTTCGGTGGATCTATAACCCAATTTTTTTTTCATTCCAGTTCCATTTTACTTTCTGATCAATATTTGCTTTGATTTTGAGTTCATTTGTTCTCATGATTCGAAAGTTCTATCTTTTCTGTTAGCCAGATCATTGGAGGAAACCAAACCATATTCGAAAACCATTAACGAAAAAATTAATCAAAAATGGAACTAACCAAATAAAACGAACAAACCATAACCATAATACAAGTTTTATCATATTTTAATGGTTAAGCAATAACCAAATTAACCGAACTGTTAAAATATAATAATATTTTAACAAAATGTTTTCCGATACTAGGATGTCTCAAGTTGCCATGATCTGGAGCATGTATGCTCAAATAACAAAATACAACTTTTCTTGATCGAGGGAGATTGACCACAGATAGAAAACATTTGTATAATTCATCCAATTTAATGTTACTATTAAGATATAGTATTAATATCTCTTTTTAATATTTCTTGGTATTTGTCAATAATATTAAATTATATTTTTCGGTTTTTTCCTCCTATTAAATATTAATACTATATCATAATTTTCCCTTATCACTTATTTATTTAATATTTCTTGGTATTTGTCAATATTCTATTTTTTCCACATATTAGTAATTAATAACTGTTATAATAAGTAAATAGAACGTCAAAGTTTATTTTCTAATGACATATCTTGTTAATTATTTGTGTTAATCAATTACATTATATTTATTCAAACCGTGCAACAAACGGGTTTATTCAAGCCATGTCATACAAGAGTTTTTTTAAATATAACTATTTTAAAGATATAAGATCTATAATCTATAATCTATAACTTATAATAAAAGAATTGAACTTTGATAATGTGGCATGCAATGGAGGCCTCAACCCCTCCTTGAATGTGCCACGTGGCATCATGTAGTATTTTTTAATTTTTGAGTTTTTTTAATAAATCTATATATATTATAATTATTTTAGGATAAGATAAGAATTTAAAAACAAAATTAAATTTTCTCTCTAATGTTTCCTCCCATAACTTTTAAACGTTAATACCTTTTATATACGAGATTATTTTAAAGAAAAAAATTACACCAAATTAACGAGCGTTTTATTATCTTTCCAACGAGTACCATAGTGCTATATAAAAAACGGAGAAAAAAACAACTATTTTTGTGGGGTTTTGTTTTCAAATATATTTTACTCTACTAATAAATCACAAACGATAAACATAACTTTATAGACAGAGATTCCTTTTTTTATATTTGAATATGAGAACTTATGGCAGAAATTTGTTTAAAATAAATAATAATAATAATAATATTATTATTATTATTCATTAATCATGTATTGGCAAATCATTAATTATGTTGTCATATTAGGTATTTTATTATGTTATATTAGATATTTCAACCCCGGGACACTCCCGCAATAAAAGCTAGTTACATATATTCAACAATGAGTTTATTCAAACCAAGCAATACATAATTTTTTTTAATATATTCAAAGACATAAATTCCATCCCTATGGAGTAATAACCTAGTTGTATAAAAAGATTCTTAAAAAAATAGACAACTACCGCTACATCTATATATATAATAAAAGAAAGCAATTTTAATGACATGGCACTCAAAGAGACATTCTTCTTTTTGAGTGTGCCATGTGTCATCCCATGTGGTATTGAGATATTTTAGGAAAAAATATTTTAAAAATCAAATTGAATTTTTCTCACTTATGTTTCCTCCCATAATTTTTAAACGTTAATATCTTTTATATACGAGATTTTTTAAAGAAAAAATTACACCAAATTAACGAGCGTTTTATTATCTTTCCAACGAGTACTATAGTGCTATATAAAAAACGGAGAAAAAAAACGACTATTTTTTGTGGGGTTTTGTTCATACAGGAAAAAAACACAAAGTGTTTAGGTTATTCATTAATCATATATAGGTAAGTCACTAATTATGTTCAAATTAGTAAATATGAATTCTATTTTCAACAAGTGTTATCATTGGAGTTATACATTGTTTTAGTTTAGATATTAATTAGAGTTATACATTGTTTAAGGTTAGGCGTTAACATTAGAGATACAACCAAAGCCATTTTAATAACATGACACTCAAAGAGTCATTCCCCTCCTTGAATATGTCATGTGTCATCCCATGTGGCATTGAGATATTTTAGGAAAAAAAAATTTAAAAATAAAATTGAATTTTTCTCTTTTATGTTTCCTCCCATAATTTTTTAAACATTAATATGTTTTATATACGAGATTTTTTAAAGAAAAAAAATTACACCAAGTTAACAAGCGTTTTGTTATCTTTCCAACGAGTACCATAGTGCTATATAAAAAACGGAGAAAAAAACGACTATTTTTTGTGGGGTTTTGTTCATACAGGAAAAAAAACACAAAGTGTTAAGGTAATCATTAATCATACATAGGCAAGTCACTAATTATGTTCATATTAGTAAATATGAATTCTATTTTCAACATGCGTTAACATTGGAGTTATACATTGTTTTAGTTTAGATATTAATATTAGAGTTATATATTGTTTAAGGTTAGGCGTTAACATTGGAGATACATTTTTAATTGTTTTAGGTTAGGTGCTACCCGAAGCTTTATTGCATATAACTGTAAAGCGAATCATTTTATTTCATATGTAAAATTAATATGTCATATTATATTTCTCAACCCCGGGATGTTCCCGGGGTATAATCTAGTGTTGTCATATTAGATATTTTATTATGTTATATTAGATACTAGATTATACCCCGGGAACGTCCCGGGGTTGAAAAATCTAATATGACATATTAATTTTACATATGAAATAGAATGATGCGCTTTACAGTTACATGCATGAAAGCTTCGGGTAGCAGGTAACCTAAAACAATTAAAAATATATCTCCAATGTTAACGCCTAACCTTAAACAATGTATAACTCTAATATTAATATCTAACCTAAAACAATGTATAACTCCAATGCTAACATATGTTGAAAATAGAATTCATATTTACTGATTTGAACATAATTAGTGACTTGCCTATACATGATTAATGATTTACCTGAACACTTTGTGTTTTTTTTCCTGTTTAAACATAACCCAACAAAAAATAGTCGGTTTTTTTCTCAATTTTTTATACAGCACTATGGTACTCGTTGGAAAGATAATAAAACGCTCGTTAATTTGGTGTAATTTTTTTCTTTAAAAAATCTCGTATATAAAAGATATTAACGTTTAAAAATACGGGAGGAAACATAAGAGAGAAAAATCTAATTTTGTTTTTAAATTATTTTGTTCCTAAAATATCTCAATGCCACATGGGATGACACATGGCAAACTCAAGGAGAAGAATGCCTCTTTGAGTGCCATGTCATTAAAATGGCTTTGGTTTATTATATGTATAGATTTCAACCCCGGATACTTCCGTGATAAAAGCTAGTATTAAATATTAAAAAAAAAGGAAAAAAACCCCCTCATTTTGTCGTTGATAAACACCTTGATGCTCTTTGATCCACCTGCACAGAGCTCCGTCTTTCATTGCTTCTTCTGAATATGACGATGACAGTTGAAGGTTACACTTCTTTAATTTCATCTACACCTATTTATCATGTGTTTGATTCCAATATGTAAACCCTTTTAATGTTATGTACTCATGTCTGTACTATGAATCATGATTATGTTATTGATAATCTAATTAAGTTGGTAACTATAAAAACTGAATTTTAGTAATCTTATGTGTTTTGAGGTTAAAGGGTTGTTGTTTCTCAATTTGGGATTTATAGTTTTAGGTTAAATATTGGATAATGAATTTTCGACGAGGGGAACGGGCGAAAAGTTTAGGTTTTAGGAATTAGGACTTTTGATTAGCATTTGCAATTGTTGTTTAGAAGCTAGTTGTAGTTTTTAGTGATTGTTTTGTGTAAACATTAACTTTTAGAATAGTTGATTGTAGAATGATGAAGCTGTACCTTATGCAGTTGTAGCGGTCTAAAATCAAATAGCGGTCAAGGGCTGATATTGAGATGTAGGTTATCGCGGATTCGCGGTGGGATATCAGTGGTTTTAATATCATGTAGAATATATATAGAAAACGGAAAACATATACAAGTTTTAACACAAGGAGACACAATAGTAGGATTAATACTTAAAAATTAAGTAGCATTGTAGCAACTGATTAAGACTTAAAACACTAACAATTAACATTTAAGACTTAAAACACTAATAGCAGCAATAGCGTCAGAAATAGCTGTAGCGCCGATAATAGAGGTTCTGACCCCTATTTGCACTACTATTTTGGAAAAGCCCGATAACTGCTATCCCACTGCTATTATTGACAGCTTAGGCTGTACCAGTAATTATGTGTTTTCCCCCAACGGTTAACATGTTCCATCGGTGTTTTGTTTGACTTGAGAACACGTTATTGATACATTATGGTATCCACCAGTACCCATGTAAGATGCAACTTGCACTGTACAAGTCGTCAACAAGGGGGTTAAAGGCGGGGAATCAGTGGAAGCTGCATTCGAACTTGAGACCTCTGCTAGAGCCGCGAGGGACTTAGAGGCTTACCGGTGAACCATCGGCATCCCCCTTGAAGGTTTGCTCCCAAGATTTTGTAATAACAAGAGTTGACAAAATCTGTATGCCATTTGGTTTCGGTGTGGATTAAAACGAGTCAAAAATCTTAGAGGTGGCAAAGTGGGTGGGTTGGACACGTGACCTTCTAGGGGGCTAAAGACTTTAAGTTCAACACATCAGTCATCACCACCCCTTTAAGGCTTGTTTCCAAGATATTTGAATTAAGAAGAGTTGACACTTGACAAATTATGTATTCTATTAGGTTTTGGAGTGAGATAATCTGTGTCAAATCTCTTAAGAGGTTGCAAAGTGGGTGGGTTGGGTCAGCTTGGGTTTATCTGCCACCACTCTTTTTCCATTTTTTTATGAATGACTAAAATAATGTTTATGGGTAACAAACACTATTGAGATAATAATCTTATTTAATTATTAAAACGATTTAGGAGGTTGCCATCATGAAATTTTGGGCAAGTTTTGACCCATGTGACCCGTTGCAGGCAAACCTTCTTATGAGGTACACAATTGTTCACTGCTAATGACAGGATGCTACGGTAGGGTTACTTGACACTCCGATACATAATAAAAGGCTGTCGTCATCACTCTACATAGAATCTTAATCAATCCGCCTTTGTGTAATTAGTTCTAGATAGAAAATTCGTATTATATGGGCAAAGTATTTTTGGTTACTAGAAATTAATTCTTTTGATCATAATTCATCACTTTTAATAATTTCGACTAGAAAGTAAAAAAAAGGTGTATTGACTTCTCTACCTGTTTTGATGCATGTATACTTGCTGGGCTTTTTGGATTGTGCTTTACCTTACCTTTGCAGTGTAAGCTAGTCACCCCTAAATTTTCGGCTCTTCCATGTTAATTACTTTTCCTCGGTTCTAATATAACATATTATTGCAGACTTGCTGGACTTGCACTTTTGTTTTCATCAAGTCTTCTACTACAAATTCTGGTAGGATTTTGATCTTTTTTTTTTTAAACTTAATATCTGTTCGCTATATACTTTCTGTTTACTATTTTTATTGCAGGCTTGTGCATTATACAACAACTGGTGGCCGATGTTATCAGGTGGGCGCGTCTATGCAGTTTGTTACCTTCATAAATTAACTTTATTTTTGGAGAAATTGGTGTGAATTAATTTAGTTGGTCGTTTTGCAGCCCTCATGTACATTCTGGTCCCTATGCCATGTATGTTCTTTGGTGACGGATCCACCGAATCTTTAATCAATCGGGATGATGATGGGTAAGCATCATACTGAAAATTTGAGGTTATTGATGCCTTTTTACTGTTTCTTGTGCATATGTCTCACTCTAGATGGATATTTTGACCCGTTAGTTTAAAATTGAAGCCATATGTGTTGACTGGGTAAAAAGGATTGAAAGTTCAGTGTTATCAAATGCTTAAGACCTTCTAAATTTCTTTAACGGTGCATTAACAGTATTGTTTGTATAATCATATTTAAAATATTATTTTTTACGGAATTTAAAGTTAAAAAAATGGACAAAAACATTGGACAAGTCAACTGTTAGGCCTCAAATAAGACAATCAAGTTATTTTCTTAGTCATTAGGGTTGACAAAGGACATCTCATGATAAGCCTTCTCATTAATTCTTAAGGAACTTCATACATATGTGCTGACTTCACTTTAAAACTTATAAAGCATACAAATAACATTTGTATTATTGCAACCATGCATGCATACCAACCCAAGTTTGTTTAAAAAGGGCATTTGGATCTGAAAGATCTCACCTTTCAACATGTTCTGCTGAAACTGTTATCATGCTTTTGTAATGAACCGGTGACTTGCCTTAATCTGTACGCTAAACACGGTCAGAGTGCTAGACCCATGTCCTTGATCTGCTTCCTAACGCTACCGTTGTCTTGGTCGAGCCCATTGCTGAGCTGCCACGCTGACTGCTGCTGCTCTGCAGCTGTCACTTCTGCCTCAGCAGACTAGAGCAGTTGCCTTATCACAGTGTCCAGCTTGTCCCTGGGCTTCTTCGCCAATCCTTATCTTGTGAGTTTGTTGAACTCGATAAAATATCAAACTCAAACTCTTAACTGATATGATCTTCAACTTGGTTAAACTTTCATCTCTACCCTATGCTAGCGTGTTTCTTAAAATCATCTCAAAATAACAAGTGTTTACTATTTTTTTTAAACCGTACAATACTGTGTGTTAAGATCCCGTTACCCATATTGTTGTTTCCTATTGTATAAGCATTGAATTGAATATCAGCTGTCCAAACTTAACCTGACCCGTCGGCCCATATAAAAGATCTTCCTTTTTGACCTGTTACCCAACTCATTGATTCCTATTGAATATGCATCGAGTCGAATCTGTTCTTATGTTGTTTTATGGCAGGTGGATAAATGCTGCAAAGTTTTTAACAGGTGCATCACTGGTTGGAAGCTTAGCAATCCCTATTATCCTCAGGCATGCAGATTTCATCAGCACTGGAGCTATGTTGATTGAATTCTTGTCCTTTTTTATATTTCTCGGTACAGTCATGTGCTATTATCGCGTTAATTCTGAAGATGAATGGTCTACTAAAGAAAGTTCACTTGGTATGTTTTTTACCCTCTAGGACATATATAAGGAATTCAACTGGATAAACTCCCACAAATGTATGTTTTACGGTTCAGTTGATTAGGCTTTTGTCCATATGTATCAGTATTAGACCATACTATCTGCTTTGAAGTTGCATTGTTAAATTGCAGCATGGACAGCAATGGAATAATTTTATGTTAGATCAGTATTTATCTTCATAATCAACAATAACATATACGTACGAGCGGTAACATAGTAATATAGTATTGTCGCATGTGAATGCAATATTTTATTGAACAAAATATGTAAACCAGCTCAAAAGGCTAGTACCATGAAAATTTAACTCAAACCTTTAACAAGGTTTTGAGCAGCACCTCCAACATTTTATTGTACTATTTAGAAAAGTACACAGGTGCATGATTTTGGTTGACATGAATGGATGCTTCAAATAAGAACGAAGATCGATCAAGAAGTACGCAATGATGTATGCCAGAACAGAGTTTCGAAAATCCTGGATGAGTCGGAGTTGTGCTGGGAAGGATGGCTTGGCAGGCTATGTGTGTTGTGGGGGGGGGGGGGGGGGGGGTGCTCTCACGGGACACTTAAAACAAAGGGCCGAAGTTAATACGTTTACAAAATAATATATCTACATGGGCTTGGGCTGTTATGTGACATCAATTCAAGTGAACCCCAATTGACAGGGCTGGCCCAATAGCATTTGAGGGTAAAGCAAGAGCTCAAGACCCAATTATTTATTTATTTATTTATTTATTAATATCCTGCATGGGCTTCGACTATGAGTATAAAATAGACTCTTGATAATCTTAGAAATACCAACATGTCTTTATCCCTCTGGCCTTCGACACCTTTGGCTCCCTGGCGTCAGAAGCTATTCGTTTCTTGACCAGGGTCCAACGGGTCGTTCACAGCAATGTTTCATCCCCAGGGGGGCAAGGATTTGTCTTTAGTAGACTAGGGTTTGCAATTCAGAAAGGGGTGGCGGCGCAGCTTGTTGCCCGTCTACCTTCTATTATGATGTAACTTTCGTATTTTGTTTTAAAGTGTAAAAAAGACATTGGTTTTAAGTTATTAAATTTGTCACAAAATCAAGTATATTTAAAATTATCAGTTATTAACTTCAATACGTTAAGAAAGAATCAGAATTGATATATATTTCTTGAAACAAATGAAATGTGAAGCACTGAAGCCTGGATAATGGAGTAACGTTTATAACCATGACATATAAAAAGACCCTAAATTGTTTTCACTTAGCGCCCTAAAATGGTTGGGCCAATTAAACTCATTCCAGCGTTGGAATCAGCTTTACTTAAACTCATTTTTTTTTATTTTTTATTTAATTAATAGAATGTCATACGCCAATGAGGTAGTGGTTGGGAAAAGACTTGTTGTTTCTTGTGACCCAGGTTTCATTTCACTTTCCTCGTTATTTTATGCGGCATCCAGGTGAAGAGCGAATACGGGTCGACTTGGATGGGAGGTGAGGCTTTACCAATTACTCCACTGTCGTGCCTTTGGACAGGTGGAGGTCGGGTTTCCGCGTATCTAGGAGAGACAAGAGCCGGCGGCGGCCGAGTAGTTGACCTTGGCCACAATGTCATAATGGTTGATATTTCATATCCTTGCCGTTAAAAAAAATAGATTGTCATATTGTATATCTACCACTAATTAAGCAAAGATCAAGGATAAGCACGTTCTTGTACGCAGTGTACCGAAGTTCATCAAAGTAGTGGAACATAATCAAACCATTATGCAAACCTGGTTGTTTTATAACATATTATTGGGATCTGAACTGAATGTCTTATATATCATTTATCATTTGAAAATTAAGTAAGAAACCATTATGAATAATAATAATAATAATGTGAAAGATAATAGAAATTGGAGTATAATATTAATGTGAAAGATGATAGAAATTGGAGTGCAATGATACTATTTCTTTTTGTTCTTATCGAGCTAGTTGGAGAGCGGATTAAAATGTAATATGATACAATCTTATTGCAATATTTTGAATTCTAAATATTCTTTCATATAGAATTTATTAGTAATATTGTAAAATTTGATACAATCTTATTACAATATTCTGAATATCATTTCTATAATTGAATTTATGATTAAAGAAAAATGGTAAAATATGATACGAACTTATTAGAGTAAAGCACATGGATGATCCTTGTGGAGTACTAAAATTTTGAATTTGGTCTTAAGCTTTTCAAAAGTACACAATGATCCTTATGATTTGCACAGATGATAAATGCATATTTTTCCCTTATTTAATAACCAAAATATAAGACCCAAAATTAAATTGATGTATGCCTAAAAACGTGTTTTACATCTAGAAAATCATAAAAACAAATGTCGGTACTCGTACTAATTCAAACCATATATAGTATAAAGTTGTTATAAGCCTAGTTTGAACCGGGTCACTAAGCTTCTTTATCTATGACCCGTCAAAACTAGTCATAGTCCCTTCTATTTAAGCCTTGCTAAATTCCATTTATGTTATTTGCTCATCTAGGGTTTAGACGGCTACAAAATCCGATTGTTCAGATTCTTGGTTTGTTAACGGCGGAAGACAAAATTACCTAGAAAACTTGTAACCATGGCGTTTGATTTCTATATACTTCACTATCTTCATTTATTTCAACTTCGATGATGTTTTTCTAAGCTTTAGATCCGAATATACTTATGTAAGAGTTAACGCTTGATCTCGAGATCAGAGCATCATAAGACCTCCTGATCGACCGATCGATTGATTGTTTCAAGGTATGATCAAAACCTAACCTATTTGGAAAATTGATAATTAGCATTTAGGGATCTTAGTGATATTAGAATGTTGGTGGATATGGGGATTAAGTTCAAATATTGTTTTAAAAATCCCATATTTATACTTACTATAATAGGATCACTTGACTGTTTTCGTAGTTTCAGTCCATAAAATTTTGTAGTTTTTGTAGATTGAATGTTGTGGCTTAGTCGATTGAACTTTGTAGTTTGACTCGATTGATTTTTGTGGCTTCAGCCGATGGATTTTTGTAGTTTCACATTGCTGATTTTTGTAGTTTCAGTCGATTGAATTTTGTAGTTTGACTCAATTGATTTTTGTAGTTTAAGTTGATTTATAAGGCAAATGTCAAAATCTGGTATCAAATATCCCAGATATTCGACAATGTACGTCCATGCAGTTTCTTTAGTTCTGCAGGTGCAATTGTTTATCTGACTATTGTTAATGTCTTATCGGAATGTTTCAGTTGTAGTTGTTTTCTTATATTAGTTCTGATTGTATAAATTATACAATCCATGATATGTTTACTGGTTTAATTATTTGTTGTTGAGGTTATTGATGACTTACATTTTATGAAGGAGGGTGGTGGAGGATCGAATTCAGGTTTACTCATCACCGACCTGCCATATCAAATTCTCATTGTCATACTATCACTTTTGCCCATAAAAGACGTTGTGGTCACCAGCAGTGTCTGCAAAACATGGAAGAACTTGTGGTGTGGTTTAACCCAGATTTTTTGTTGTGTAAAAGTTGAATTTAGTGATGAAATAGGTGTAGTAATAATGGGAAGAAAGTTACTAAAGGTAAGTGAGGGAGGATATGGAATTTTGGTTTTTTAGACCACATGCATCCATTTTTTTATTCCTAATTGTTTATGTTATTGTGTCTTGCAGGCAACATACATTGATTTTAATCTTGATTTCTTGACCTGACGTTGTTTAGAGGTATGTTGACATTTTTGCACGTTTTTTGATATATGTAATTCTTCACTATTAGTTTAAGGAAATGGTTGGAAATTATAGTCTGGATGAATGATGTGCCGAGAAATTGATATGTTTTCACTTATAATTAACACCCATTTTATACCTAAAATCATGCTTTTATCTCTGTTTTGTCAGGATTTATCTTTCTTTGTTGATAATTGCAGGTTCGGAGGTCCGGTGATGAAAAGAAGTGAAAAACCGCACAAAACAGACGAAGATTTGAAGACTTTGAAAACCTGCCAGACATGGCACGACCGTGCCCAAGGTCGTGCAACCTTCCCGAGTTAACAAGTCAACATATCCAAGTCAAAAGAGGTCAATTTCAGTGTTTCAGCAAGAGCACGGGCGTGCTCTGGTGTATGGCACGGCCGTGCTTTACTCTAGCGTGTTCTCCAAGGCAAAAACCGACAAGACTGATAAAACGGTTGGGTTTCTGAAGTTGCACGGGCGTGCCAATGTCAATGGCACGAGCGTGCTTACCTTTAGCATAGACAATTATGCATGCAAGGACTCTGCAACAGTACCCGTTGTCTAGAATGGGCGTGCCAGAACTTTGTCAAGGGCGTGCCAGAGCTGAAATGCCTATAAATAAAGGCCTCCACCCCACATTTTGAAACATCCCTTTTCACTCGAAACTCCACACTTTTCCAGAGTGTTTCTGCCTTCTTTGAGGATCTTTGGTGTCCTTTGGAGCCTGGGATCACTCCATAAACACCTTGAGAGAGAGAGAAATCACCTAAACCACCCAAATCCTTTAGAAATCTTCATACAACCTTCATGATGTCTTGTACACAAACCCAACCTTGTGAGCTTGTTGTATCAACCATGCTAGGCTAGATTTCTGTTGGTGTTGCTAGGGTGATGATGGAAACTTGGTATGAATTAATATAGTTTATCTTTTTATTTTAAAGTGGTGTTGGTGTCTTGATAGGAAGTAGGAGGACTTATGAGTGTACTCATGGTGTGTAACAACCCATGCACTTGTGAGCTAACCTAATCCTACGAGTAGTGATTAGCCCATTTGTGGGTAAAAATACACACACTTTGTGGCTCAATCCTCTACTATCAAGATCTCATTTAGGGTCGGTACGGTCTTTATACTTGGTCCTAGTATTAAGTCAAAACTTAATCTTGTGACTTGGCTTCAAAACCCATCATTAATAACAATCCTAGAACATATCTATAACATCTAAACAGTATTTAATCATCAAACAACACATAATACAACATAACACGTCATTAACATATGTTAATAAGTATGAAAACTCATGTTTAATGATAGGGTTTTGCTTGGAAAGGTGTTAGAAAGGTTTTTAACCATGAAAATTACCTTAGAACATATTTGGACCTTTGGGGTTTAATAAAAACGAATAAAAAATGCTTAAAATGGAGTTTAGATCATGAACACACCTTAGATCTTCTCTTGTTTATGATTTTGAAGATGTTTGTAGGTTAGATTATGAAAAACAAGATCAAAAACTCCTTCCTCAGTGTTTAAGGTTGAGACAGAGTGTTTGGAGGCGACTAGGGTTTGTGAAATGATGAAAAATTGCAAAGTATGGTATTTATAGTTACTGCAGGTTCGACCCTTGCAGGGGTCGAATGAGACCTTAGTGTGGTCGAATGAGACTTTTAAGTGACTCGGGAGCCTGGTTCGACCCCCTTTAAGGTCGAACTAGTTTTCGGGTTTTCCAGATTTTCCAGTTTTGTCGTTTAAACGCGTTTTAACACATCCTAACACATAAATATGCAGTCCTAACATATGTTAATCATGTATAATCATGTTTACACCGTTAAAACACATATTTTCACATTATATAACATATATGGACCAATCTATGCATAACACTTAATTCAATTCGTGTAATTCACTAACAACAGGACTCATGACAAGTGTGTGCATACAATAACCCCAATGATCCTCCGAATCATTGAACCCTGGACAATATGTAATGTTACCCGATCAATTGACCAAGTTAAGCACGTTAATAAATGTTTTTTGCTAAGGTAGATTTATATGTTTGTAAAATGTTAAGCCGAATGTGCCGGGTGTCACATCATCCAAACTAAATAAACACATGGGATATCAATATTTTTGAACAAATTTCATATAACGGAGATGAAATATAATAATTTATGTTACCACAATGAATAAGCTTATTTGAGCTAAACTTATATAAATTTTAAAACTTTGCCATAATAATACTTATATTATAAAATCTTTTCATATATATGCGTCTACCCAGCAGCAAAGTGGACAAGATGGTTCGACTCACTGGCTACATTGGGAAAATTTTTAGCTGTTGGGTTAAGTTGGGCAAGTCTATTACAAACTTACAAATCACAACTTTTAATTTCTAAATGGACAATGACCTTCATATGATAGTTTATATAATATCGTATTATTACTACATGCTTTTGTCATGTAAATGAACTTTATCATTTAGCAAGGTGTCTTCAATGGCATAGTTATGTAGATATGCAATGACCGGACAACTTACACAAGAGTGATGTTTATGTTCATATTGGTCTATTACAGTAACATACCTTTGGTTCATTAAGCCTTGTTCAATAATGAGTACATGGTTTTTGTGGTGAACTGCAATCAGTTGTAAGTGACGGTGCACATTTATTTTCTTTTCTTTCTACGAATACTTGTTAAAACATAGTGTGCACATTTCTATTCTTTTTGCGTAACTTTGATGTGTTGGTAAAAACACATTGTTAATATGTTCGTTTTGTATATATTTTAGTGTTTAATCGGTGCATTTTAGGTACACCTTATTTGATATTAATTATATTATAAAGGCATCGATATTAGTATAAAATTTAATATAGGTTTATCTTTTATAGGTTTATAGAGTTTAATGTTATTAGGTAAATAAACAGTAAATGAGCTTATGGAAAATGAACTAATCGACAATTAGATGGATTAAATTGAGGTGGAATTTAATGTACTTTATTAGTGCTTTGATACAAATTGTTATATTTTGTTTCAGTAGGCCAAATACTATTATTGGAACTTCTAAGAATTACAATGAGGGCCATAAGAAGAAACTAATTAAAAGGGATGTGGGCTTGAGTCAAATTTAGAACGTGGCAGATCTTTGGTGGATTATTTGGGCTAGCATCAAATTATTTTATGGCCTAGAAAAGAACCGAAAATGGAGTTGCAACTTGGGCTTGAATTATTATTTGAAAAAAGGCCAATAAAACTGAAGTCGGTGGAGGTTTAAGAAGGAATATATTTTTAGACGAGGGGAGGTTTTGATTATTCATTCGACTGACGGCAGAGGAGAGGACGCAAGGCAGCAGCCTTGTAGCTGCACACATTTCAAGAAGAGAACCAACAGAAAAATGCAGCGCGACTAATCTTGTAATCACCTCCAGGTGTACGGTTTATTTGTGAAACTCTAACTCTTGTTTACTTTGGTTTATGGATTGTCTTTTAATTGTTTGAAAGATATTTGTGGTTTGAGTTATTTAAACAAGTCATGTTTGTGCAATTGCTTATCTTTTAGTCATTCGCATTCGGTTTTCTTGCATCGTGAGCAGTTTGATTAATGGGAGGGTAGTTGTTATTCGTGGGTTGGTAATTAAATTGTACGAGTTATTATTAAAAACTTGTGTTTGATTATCACTTAACTTAAACCGTTCAACAAAACTATGTCTATGTGGTATCCAATCATCTAACCAATGGTAGGGTGAATCATTGAACCGAAAACCTGGAGGGGGTTACTTCTTTAATATTATTGTTTACAACTCATAAAATTCGTTTTCTTAAAACTTAAAACAACCTACAACTCAGTTAGATTTAATATTTTAGTTTAAATAATCAAACAAAAGGTGTAACACTAACCACATGCTCCTCGTGGATTCGATACCTGACTTACCCTAGCTACCTAGGTTATTTAGGTTTTTGCATGACCCTAACGACAGGTCATCAAATGGCGCCGTTGCCGGGGAGCTAGTGCGCTTAGTATTGTAGGTTTTGTTAGATTTATCTTTGCTTACTTTCAAAAAAAAAAAAAAAAGAATTAATTTTTTTTATTTGGTTTATTCTATTTGTTCGTTTTTACGTTGGTATTTTAGTTTGTTTTTGCAGGAAGTGAAGTCTTGGGATCATGGATGGATCTTATCAATCATGCACATGTTGCGGGAAAATTCACATATATGAGGATTGCCCAGTGTTTTGGAAAGATCCAAAGTTTTGGAAAGAAAAAATGAAGTCGGGTCACACATATCAGGGATACTATCAGTCATACATCAACTACAACTATGAGCCGAATTTGGATTGTGATGATTATGAACCTGAGAGGATGTCATTCTCAATGTACCATGAAGATTTTAATCACCAAAATTCTAAAATGATTGAAATCATGGATTTGATGAAGGAGATGTTACAGGATAGTAAGTTGAGACATGAGGCTATGGTCCAACAATTGAACCAAACAGATGAACAAATTGCAACATGGAAGGTTGTAAGGGAGAACACTACATCCATTCCTGTATTTGTTGGAGAAACACAAGAAGTATCAGTTGTGGTTGATGTAGAAGACAAAGAAGAGGGTCAAAGTCTTCCTAAGCTTGAAATTATATGTTTAAACCCACATGAAGACTTAGCACCTCCTGAGGCTTTAGCGACTGGTGTAATCCAAATTTATCCCGACCCTTTGCCTGTTTTGATTAACCCAAATAACAAAGTTGAGGATAGGGGTTTGAGATCAAAGCTTAGGAAGGTTGTAGTGCAAGACATAGGGCAAACTAGTAAGAAGTATACCCGCATTTACTTTATAGTCGTGCTGTGCATGACAAAGAAGAGGGTCAAAGTCTTGTGCATGACAATGAAGCAGCGAGTACAGAACTGGCATGTTAACTACCGAGCCTACATCGGGAATTCGGTAGGCAAATGCTCTTTGAGACCACCATGAATGAACATCAGGTATGATTTTTGTATATTTTGTATATTTATTTGTTTTATTTTTATTTTTATTTTTTATTTTCGAGTGTGTTTGAGTCACTTTTATTTTTGTTAGTCATGGGATTACTTGATATTATTGGAATTGCAAGAATAGATTGCCCCGCCCGTACTCAATCTCCATTCGGGTGGGGTCGATTTTGAATCACTAATGTTTGCAGGTATCCCGGTTTGTTTGTTTTGTTTTTTTCTTGTTTCTTTGTTTCAGGTTTGTTATCGGCTGCGAATGAAATGCTATACGGCCGACATTGGAAGGAATTGAACGGACTCGTACGCATATTGCTTATCCAGGGGAGTCTGTTCCTTTTCTTGTTGTTGTATTTTATTTTTATTTCTGTTTTATTTTATTCCCTATCTTACATTGAGGACAATGTGTCGTTCAAGTGTGGGGGTGGGGAAACTTCGTTTTTATTTATTCTTGAGTCTAAAAAATTGAAAAATTGAAAATGTCTTGAAAATTGTTCCTAAAAAAAATTCTAATCATGCATAAAACAGCTCTTTCAGTACATACCAGTTGTTTCTTGATTCTTTTGGCAGTAGATCCTTAGTCATGGTCTAATTTGTGGAAAAGTAATATGAACCGTTTTCAGCAAGCGTTTTAAAAAAAAAAAATTGAAATTAGAATTGCCTTACTAGATTTAACAAGCTATTGGTAATAAATGCATGCACACATCGGTAACCCATTTCCCCACTTTTGTGAGATCTTGAGCCTACTAGTTGATATATTGATTTATATATATACATTTTTCGTTTGTTGAGAGTAGGCCAAATGTTTCTCTGTTGCAGAATTTGTGTGGTTTGATACATGCTGAGGTTGTAGACTAGATATGCACATAGATGATAAAGGCAATTTAGGATTCCCCTTTTCGTTTGATACCCGTGTATTTGTCTATGTGATTAACATGTTTACCCACAATATTACCCCTAGTAGCCCATGTTGAGCCTATACCCTTTCGTTTGTTAAACCTATAAAGTTACCCAAACTGACATGTTAGCCGTTGTTTAAGAAATTGATGACATCCATTGTGTTTATGTTTATGTTTAAGTGCTTGATTTATGTTAAGTTGTGAAGAAAAAAAGAAAAAAAAAATAGAGAAAAAAAAAAGAAAAAGAAAAAAAAAATAAGTATGTGTTATGGGTCAAATATGCCCAAAGTTGTGTGTTATTGTGAATAAGGATTGTCAATCATGTTGGTCTTACCATTTTTTTTTAGCCACTTGTAGCCAAAATTTCCTACCTTTACCCTAAGCCCAAAACCCGTAAGTCCTTTAGATATGTGCATTGTCTATAGTTAAGGTGTGATTGTTATACAAGCCTATGATAACAAAGTTACATACTTGGTTTTTGAGTGATTCATACTAGCACATTACATGCTAGTCCAGATATTAAACCGAGTGGAGTGAAAAATTGTGAGGGGTGTGTTGCATGATAATAAGATCCAGAAGCATGTTAAGTTTAGTCGGGCAAATTCTGTTTTAAAATGAGAATAACTTTGACTTGCTGAATTAACACATCTAATGCTGACCTGTAAATAAGGTATGACTATGGACCTTAGCTAAGATATGATGGGCGACTGGGATGCTAGTCTGTGATAATGTCTTGAGCAGAGTATATGAATACAATTTTTTCGAGACGAAAAAAGATAAGTGTGGGGGTGTGATGTGTTGGTAAAAACACATTGTTAATATGTTCGTTTTGTATATATTTTAGTGTTTAATCGGTGCATTTTAGGTACACCTTATTTGATATTAATTATATTATAAAGGCATCGATATTAGTATAAAATTTAATATAGGTTTATCTTTTATAGGTTTATAGAGTTTAATGTTATTAGGTAAATAAACAGTAAATGAGCTTATGGAAAATGAACTAATCGACAATTAGATGGATTAAATTGAGGTGGAATTTAATGTACTTTATTAGTGCTTTGATACAAATTGTTATATTTTGTTTCAGTAGGCCAAATACTATTATTGGAACTTCGAAGAATTACAATGAGGGCCATAAGAAGAAACTAATTAAAAGGGATGTGGGCTTGAGTCAAATTTAGAACGTGGCAGATCTTTGGTGGATTATTTGGGCTAGCATCAAATTATTTTATGGCCTAGAAAAGAACCGAAAATGGAGTTGCAACTTGGGCTTGAATTATTATTTGAAAAAAGGCCAATAAAACTGAAGTCGGTGGAGGTTTAAGAAGGAATATATTTTTAGACGAGGGGAGGTTTTGATTATTCATTCGACTGACGGCAGAGGAGAGGACGCAAGGCAGCAGCCTTGTAGCTGCACACACATCAAGAATCATCATTAATATGCAGTGCGACTAATCGTGTGATCGTCTCCGGGTGTATGGTTCGTTTGTGAAACTCTAACTCTTGTTTGGTTTGGTTTATGGATTGTCTTTTAATTGTTTGAAAGATATTTGTAGTTTGAGTTATTTAAACAAGTCACGTTTGTGCAATTGCTTATCTTTTAGTCATTCGCATTCGGTTTTCTTGCATCGTGAGCAGCTTGATTAACGGGAGGGTAGTTGTTATTCGTGGGTTGGTAATTAAATTGTACGAGTTATTATTAAAAACTTGTGTTTGATTATCACT
The DNA here is from genome assembly GCA_032199755.1 of Ambrosia artemisiifolia. NCBI lineage: Eukaryota > Viridiplantae > Streptophyta > Magnoliopsida > Asterales > Asteraceae > Ambrosia > Ambrosia artemisiifolia. The sequence continues at coordinate 46,711,957 of CM063523.1, forward strand.
TAACTTAAACCGTTCAACAAAACTATGTCTATGTGGTATCCAATCATCTAACCAAGGGTAGGGTGAATCATTGAACCGGAAACCTGGAGGGGGTTACTTCTTTAATATTATTGTTTACAACTTATAAAATTCGTTTTCTTAAAACTCAAAACAACCTACAACTTAGTTAGATTTAATTTTTTAGTTCAAATAATCAAACAAAAGGTGCAATACTAACCACATGCTCCTCGTGGATTCGATACCTGACTTACCCTAGCTACCTAGGTTAATTAGGTTTTTGCATGACCCTAACGACAAGTCATCAAGTTGTTTCTTGATTGTTTTGGCTGTAGATCCTTAGTCATGGTCTAATTTGTGGAAAAGTAATATGAACCGTTTTCAGCAAGCGTTTTAAAAAAAAAAATTGAAATTAGAATTGCCTTACTAGATTTAACAAGCTATTGGTAATAAATGCATGCACACATCGGTAACCCATTTCCCCACTTTTGTGAGATCTTGAGCCTACTAGTTGATATATTGATTTATATATATACATTTTTCGTTTGTTGAGAGTAGGCCAAATGTTTCTCTGTTGCAGAATTTGTGTGGTTTGATACATGCTGAGGTTGTAGACTAGATATGCACATAGATGATAAAGGCAATTTAGGATTCCCCTTTTCGTTTGATACCCGTGTATTTGTCTATGTGATTAACATGTTTACCCACAATATTACCCCTAGTAGCCCATGTTGAGCCTATACCCTTTCGTTTGTTAAACCTATAAAGTTACCCAAACTGACATGTTAGCCGTTGTTTAAGAAATTGATGACATCCATTGTGTTTATGTTTATGTTTAAGTGCTTGATTTATGTTAAGTTGTGAAGAAAAAAAGAAAAAAAAATAGAGAAAAAAAAAAGAAAAAGAAAAAAAAATAAGTATGTGTTATGGGTCAAATATGCCCAAAGTTGTGTGTTATTGTGAATAAGGATTGTCAATCATGTTGGTCTTACCATTTTGTTTTAGCCACTTGTAGCCAAAATTTCCTACCTTTACCCTAAGCCCAAAACCCGTAAGTCCTTTAGATATGTGCATTGTCTATAGTTAAGGTGTGATTGTTATACAAGCCTATGATAACAGAGTTACATACTTGGTTTTTGAGTGATTCATACTAGCACATTACATGCTAGTCCAGATATTAAACCGAGTGGAGTGAAAAATTGTGAGGGGTGTGTTGCATGATAATAAGATCCAGAAGCATGTTAAGTTTAGTCGGGCAAATTCTGTTTTAAAATGAGAATAACTTTGACTTGCTGAATTAACACATCTAATGCTGACCTGTAAATAAGGTATGACTATGGACCTTAGCTAAGATATGATGGGCGACTGGGATGCTAGTCTGTGATAATGTCTTGAGCAGAGTATATGAATACAATTTTTTCGAGACGAAAAAAGATAAGTGTGGGGGTGTGATGTGTTGGTAAAAACACATTGTTAATATGTTCGTTTTGTATATATTTTAGTGTTTAATCGGTGCATTTTAGGTACACCTTATTTGATATTAATTATATTATAAAGGCATCGATATTAGTATAAAATTTAATATAGGTTTATCTTTTATAGGTTTATAGAGTTTAATGTTATTAGGTAAATAAACAGTAAATGAGCTTATGGAAAATGAACTAATCGACAATTAGATGGATTAAATTGAGGTGGAATTTAATGTACTTTATTAGTGCTTTGATACAAATTGTTATATTTTGTTTCAGTAGGCCAAATACTATTATTGGAACTTCGAAGAATTACAATGAGGGCCATAAGAAGAAACTAATTAAAAGGGATGTGGGCTTGAGTCAAATTTAGAACGTGGCAGATCTTTGGTGGATTATTTGGGCTAGCATCAAATTATTTTATGGCCTAGAAAAGAACCGAAAATGGAGTTGCAACTTGGGCTTGAATTATTATTTGAAAAAAGGCCAATAAAACTGAAGTCGGTGGAGGTTTAAGAAGGAATATATTTTTAGACGAGGGGAGGTTTTGATTATTCATTCGACTGACGGCAGAGGAGAGGACGCAAGGCAGCAGCCTTGTAGCTGCACACATTTCAAGAAGAGAACCAACAGAAAAATGCAGCGCGACTAATCTTGTAATCACCTCCAGGTGTACGGTTTATTTGTGAAACTCTAACTCTTGTTTACTTTGGTTTATGGATTGTCTTTTAATTGTTTGAAAGATATTTGTGGTTTGAGTTATTTAAACAAGTCATGTTTGTGCAATTGCTTATCTTTTAGTCATTCGCATTCGGTTTTCTTGCATCGTGAGCAGTTTGATTAATGGGAGGGTAGTTGTTATTCGTGGGTTGGTAATTAAATTGTACGAGTTATTATTAAAAACTTGTGTTTGATTATCACTTAACTTAAACCGTTCAACAAAACTATGTCTATGTGGTATCCAATCATCTAACCAATGGTAGGGTGAATCATTGAACCGAAAACCTGGAGGGGGTTACTTCTTTAATATTATTGTTTACAACTCATAAAATTCGTTTTCTTAAAACTTAAAACAACCTACAACTCAGTTAGATTTAATATTTTAGTTTAAATAATCAAACAAAAGGTGTAACACTAACCACATGCTCCTCGTGGATTCGATACCTGACTTACCCTAGCTACCTAGGTTATTTAGGTTTTTGCATGACCCTAACGACAGGTCATCAAACTTGCGGCAAAAAAACCTAAGTATCATAATGTTGTATTGCAACCCATTTGTGGATCCCGCTGCAACGCGCATGTAAACACAACAACAACAAGAACAAGAACAACAAGAGCAACAACAACAACAATAATAATAGCTTGGGTTGTGGAGGGGTTATACGATCACATCTGCATTTCCATGGGCCGTGGAGGCTTGTGGTTTTCTGATTTTTCATTTCCATGGCCCATGGAGGCCCCCATGGGCTGTAGGTTCAGCCTTTTCATTCTGAACTCCTTGCAAAAACATAGAGTTTAGACATGACATTTCCATGGCCCATGGAGGCCTCCACAGCCCGTGATTTTTTGCTTTTTCCTTTCCATGGCCTATTGAGGCCTTCACGATCCGTGGGGAGGATGTTTATGGTTTTGGAGGGGAATGTCTAGATAACATGACCCTTTAAAATTTCTGTTAGGAGTAAAATTTCAGTTATTGATAGAAATCTAAAATGCACTTTTTTTAATTTTGAACCTTTTACTCTGTAAACACATTAGTTGTTTGCCGTCTAGGTCATGACCTAGTGGTAGAGAAGAAATCATCTCTTAGGTGAGCTTGGGGGTTCAACTTCAAGGATATGCAAAAAAAATGTGTAAAAAGGAAGGTGTAAAGAAAGTGGTGTAAGAAATTAACCGTTAAATAACACATTAGTTGCTTTTTATAAAAATGATAAGGTCTTACAATAAGTATTCTATTGAAAAAGATATATTTTATTATAGAAGTATATAATTAAATAGTACCTAAGTCTTATCCCACTACCAAGATGTCGCTGGGCTATAGCGCCTTTTACGGATTTTCTTCCTAATCAAGATGATGTCATTCATGATTCAACAGCTTTGCCTAATTTTGATTTTACATAGAAAAATCATGCTTTTTAGTCTTATCATCAATCAAGAACTAAGGATCGCAGGATACTTCATGTTTGCCTAATACGAGCAAACATAGTCCACGAAAGTCAAATGTAAGAAAAATAGAACCTTCCCAAAGACCTAGGCTAATAATATTCACAATAAAACCCCAAAACAAGAAATACCAACAAAAACTATCCATATCAAACTAAGCCAGTAACACAAAAGATTACGGACACGTAGTGCTGCTTAATGTACGTTCGTCCCATATTAAAAAGTAATATCTCTCTCACATGAGGTAGATTTAACAGATTCCGGAGAGGGTAAGTGAGATAATTAGTGAGGGTATAAGGTGGGTTGCATCTGAAAACCCATATTGTGTGGTGCACCATAAGATACATGTAAGCCACCACCACCACCACTACCGTTAAACGTGTTTCGTCGATAATATGTTTGGTTGAAATCCATGGTGGTTGCTTGATTCCATTGCTCTGGTGAAGTGGTTGTGTGGTTTTCATTAAGATTAACGGTTGTTATGTCATGAATGCTTGCTCTTCTTTTATCTTTTCCACAAGAAAGTTGTCTGATGAAATACTTTTGAGCATGACTTGCCACTTGAGTTGGTGTTCTTGTCACCACGAAATTTCGTGAAATGTTTCTCCAGTCTCCTTTTCCGTACTTTTTTAATCCCAGCAAAAACAATCTATAATTAAGATATCAAATTTAATCCAATTTAGTCGCCGCCAATAACATGGGCTAAGCTTTAGCCAGAATCCAAAACCGCAGGCTCTAGCCAATGCTTTTAACTAAAAGATCAGGTAGTGGCGGATCTAGAAATTAACTAGCTTCAAGCTAGGTCCGCCTCTGATATTAGGCTAAACTGGCCTTTTCCTGCCTGTCTCAGCCAAAAGATCATATGCCACATTTCCATGTCAACTTTGACTATTTTTAAGTTAATTTCTTTTATGTGTGTTCGTTTATTTATTAAACAAACTAACACGAACAAGCATATATTCTTAACGAAAAACACAAACAAAAAATCAGTTCATTTACATGTTTGTGTTTGTGCAATTCACATAAATCCCTATAGTTAGAATGATACATAGTTATGATAGATATTCCTTTCTAGAATTTATTCTTTTTTTTTCACTGGCTCTAACTCATACAATCGCTAATCATACTTCTAAAATCTACACATATACCCGTATGAGATGAACCCACAAGAAGAGATTTTTCTGTCACACTTTATTACCATTAGAGTGAAATCACTTTTGTTTGTTGTCAACCTAATACACTTCTAGAGTAAAGATCTTGTACAAAGTGTTTTTTTTGTAAGAACTGTGAGAATCAAAGGGGGTAAAAAAATTTTATTTTATTTTTTAGAATTTTTTCCCCATATTGTTAAACATATATTATAGTATTGAAAACAAAAAAAAACAAAAATTTTTTTTGATGTAGAGTAATTACACTAAAAAAAAAATTTTGTAAATTTTTTTTTTTGTATTATTCATCTAGAAAGTATGTTTAAGCACATGAGAAAAAAAAATTTCTAAAAAAAAATAAATTTTTTTTACCCTCTTTGATTCTCACAGTTCTTACCAAAAAAACACTTTGTATTTAATCTTTACTCTACAATTCTATCGTATCGAACGCACTTCAATATGGAAAGTCAAACTAAGGGCATGTTTGGGATTCCTTATTTTACCTCCTTATAACTTATCTCTTTAATCAAGAAGGAGATAAGGAGAAAATAATGTTTGGGTAATGGGATGAAAAGGAGTTTTTGTGGGTTGAAAAGGAGATAAGTTATAAGTAAGGATTTGTGACTTTTGGGATTAAGGAGATAAGGAGGTGAAAAAGGAAATAAGGTGATAAGGAGAAGTTTAGCCAAACATGGCATAAATGATAAATAAATATATAGTTTAAGTTAAACCATGCTAATAAAATTATAAAACCATACCCAAGCTAAACATTGAACAAAAAAAATAGTGAGTGAAGAAACTTACTTATGCTCTTCTTCACTCCAAGGAACTCCTTTTTTCCTTTCTTGTTCAGCTGTCCGATTCGCGGCCACCACAACCATGGGGGTGGCCGCGGAGGATCCCATCCCAGGAGCACCGCATCGCGGTGTGGTAAAGTCATTATTATTGTTTCCCCATTCTAAAGTGAAACTAGAAGTGCTACAATTATACCCATATTTTGGATAATACCCCGCTTCAATATTACTAACATCATCTTCCAATTCCTTGTACTGCCTCATAACATCTGCCACCGTCTTCCCAGGCACCATCTCCGCTACGCGCTGCCAACGATCAGGCGTATCTTTATCAAACTTAGCTAAAGCAGTTTCAAACAGTTTGTTCTCAACTGGAGTCCATATTGTGCTCTTTTTGCTATCTCCCTTTATCAAACTTGAGGAATTGGACATGTTTGATGATGGTGGGAGTATTACACTTTCTAACTTCATTATCCAATTTAAAACCCAGAAAAAAGATCACAACTTTTTTTTTTCAAGATTGGTTAATATTCAAGAAATGTAGGAAATGTAAATCAGAATCCTTTTTTTTTTGGGGTAAATGGAATTAGAATTGCATCTTCTTTTGTTTTGCCTCCACACCCCTAGGAATCTTTAAAAGACCCAACCTTTCAAAATGCAAGAAAATACATAAAGAAAGAAGATTGGAACAAAGACCTTGAAATGATGAGTAATAATATTTGAGCTTGTTGTAGTTTCTAAAATTGGAAAGAAGGGGTGGTGTTTGGTTCAAGATTGGAGAATCTTGAACTCTTAATAGGGAAAGAGGCTGTTGAATGAATTATAGGTTGAAGAATATGAGTTATTTGAGTTATGCAAAAGAGATTTGGATTACTCAAAAGCTGGAAATGTAAGAGAGAATGTAGTGTTTAATGATTAGGGACTTTGGGTGTAGTGAAATGAGAAAAGATTGGTGCTATTAGTTATTACCTTTTTCTGTGTTGGTGCAATGAAGCAAGGCAGAAAAGGGAAAAGGAAAAGTGACCATACCCTCTTCAAGAAAAGAATCTAAAAGTTTGTTATAGAGGAAGGAAAACGGAGTGGTGGGGTGGGGGGGGGGGGGGGGGGGGGTAGATGTTGATTGGATGAGAATATTAGATGGTGTTTTGTAAGCATGCCAACTTAGTATTTTAATAGGCACTTCATGTTACATAGTGTTGGTACTTTCAGCATAATAATGTTATTTATATATATAAAGAAATTAACATAATAATTTTTAGGTTTTTCTCATTACACATACTTTTTATTATGTAACAGTTGTATATTGAAAAGCATGTGTAAAACACAATTGTATACAAAGCGAAATAATTTTACAACTACTCTTCATAATCACTATATCAAACTTAAGACAATGACATAGACATCATCAAAATTAAACATGATGTGTTGTTTGAGTTAAGCTAAAATGGTCATTTACCAATCAATTTCAAGGCACAATCCTGTGCTATGATGCTATCTTAGATTCTCACTCTCACCAACTTAACGCATGGTCAAATTTACAATCAATTTCAAGATGCAATCATAAACCTTGTAGTTGTGATAATGAGAAATTGAAAATAATAAAGGAGAGAAAAAAAATATCTAGGATTAAATGAGTAGAGAAAAACGAAATGAATGGATTATAGTATAAATTCAACGTCTTTTAATTTTATCAAAAAAGATAATTACTAGGCTTTTATTAATCATTATATTTCTTTTAATAAACCTATATGATACTTTAATTTGGAAGCGAAGTAATAACAAATATAAGTATGGATTTATGTAACGAATTCAATTAAAATGACCGGAAATGTTAAAAATCATTTATTTTAAACCACTTGTTTAAGTAGTTAGTTAGACCAGTGTAATCAAGAACCAACAATTCATTGGTTAGTTTTCTTAGATAAAGCACTATACAATGAACCGCCTAGTTTTTACTTCAAATGGATTAAACTTAAGCTAGCATGAAGTAACTAAAAAATGTTCAACTGAAACCTAGGTATATCTTTATAAATGAAAGCTAGGCATACAAAGGAATTTAAAATTAAAATTATGTTCAATTGAAAGCTGTTATGGACCGAACCCATTGCAAGGTATGGGACTTGTCCCACATCGGTTGTATGGGCAACCAATGTAGGGTTTATAACCCAAGTGGGCTCTCTCTCCCATCAGACTAGTCTTTTGGGATGAGTTCTCCTGTTTGAGTTGTAACAAAAGCTTTATAACAGGCTATAACTTATAACGATAATAAACAGTCACAATAACAAAGTTGAAAATAAATCATCTGATTTTTAACATTGATGGTCTAACTGATTCGACCAGTAAACCGCTAAGACGATTAGTACACATTTACAAAAGATTGAGATTTGAGTAGAAGTGATAAATGATAGGATTTTGTGTGGGGACACGGGTAGGGTTGAATGGTGCACCAACCAATGAACATTGAATATTGGATAACGTGTCAATCCGTGACTTGCATCTTCCAATGAACATTGAATTTAGGATAACATGTCAATATGTCATATGTGATATGTGTGAAGCAGTGGCGGACCCAGAACTATTTTTCATGGGGTGCGAAATCTCTAAGCCCCTGGGTCGTTTATCGATCAGGTGGCCCGGGTCGGGTCGGGTCGACTCGTATGCCAAAAGTAATATTAATAAGATTATTGGACCTCATTTCTTCTGTCACTTCATTATTGGACCTCAAACCTAACCTCTCCTCCTCGTATACGCTTTTGTCGCGCGTACACACGCGGTACTAGAAACTTTTACTCAGGGCTCAGTAAACAAATAAGTGTAACTATATAACCGGTGGCCTCTCCGCCTTGGGGAAGCATGTGTTTATCACCACCAAAGTGGTGCAAGTTAGAATTCCATATAAACAATATGTGAATTTTAGAACTAGAATTCAAAGGGATATTTGCTTCTCTAAAAGTATAACGTAACTAAATGAAAAAATGCTTGAAAATTTTAAGCTAAAGTAAAACAGCTAACAAGTAAAAATCTATAGACACTCATATAGTCACTCTTCCCTTTAAGAGTGTCATGTAGGATAACATGTGACGATCAAGTAATTTTAGAAAGCCGATAAAAAAAAAAAGTAATTTTAGAAAAAAAAAAAATTAAAAACAAAATTGGATTTTTTTCTCTCATGTTTCCTCTCATAATTTTTAAACGTTAATGTCTTTTATATACTAGATTTTTTAAAGAAAAAAATTACACCAAATTAATGAGTGTTTTATTATCTTTCCAACGAGTACCATAGTGCTATATAAAAAACGGAGAAAAAAATAAGTATTTTTTTTGTGGGGTTTTGTTCATACAGGAAAAAAAATACGTGTTCAGGTATTTCATTAATCATGTATAGGTAAGTCACTAATTATGTTCAAATCAGTAAATATGAATTCTATTTCAATCAGAGCAGAATAGGTTACTAGAGTTATACATTCTTTTAGGTTAGGTATTAATATTAGTATGTTAGAGTTGTACATTTTTTAGCCTTTATGATAAGTATTAATATTAGAGTTACATTGGAATTATACATTGTTTTATGTTAGGTATTAATATTAGAGTTATACATTATTTTAGGTTAGATGTTAATATTAGAATTATACATTATTTAATGTTAGGTGTTAACATTGGAGATACATTGTTAATTGTTTTAGGTTAGGTGCTATCTGAAGCTTTCCTGTATGTAACTGTGAAGTGCATCAGTCTATTTCATATGTAAAATTGATGTGACATATTAAATTTCTTAACTTCGGGACACTCCTAGAGTATAATCTAGTTAATAATATGTCTCAATTTAAAAAGTATTATTTATTGTTAAGTAATTAATATTTTAAATGAAAATTTTGAGGAAAAGTCCTCTAGAGTTCTTTTCATGCATAACTTTGACCAGAATGGAACTCTTTTCTATGTTTATTTGTTTAACATAAAAAAGGACAAAATTTGAATAAACATAGTGATAAATACCAAAATGCCCTTTTCTTCTTCAATTGACTTTAGACCTCCACACCCGTTTTCTGCAACAATGCATACTTCGGCAAAATATTCAGGTGAACACCCTTTTTCTCATTTTCTTCTTTTACTTCAACTATTCTTTGCTCTAGGGTTAAACTACAAAAGTCCAAGGGGTGCGATTGAAAATTTTCAAGGGGTGCGAACGGGATTAACGCGCGTATATAACACTAAAAATTTTATTTTCAAGGGGGGCGCCCGCCCACCTTGAACTGGCCTGGGTCCGCCCCTGGTGTGAAGTTACTACATTACCCTTCACCTTTCCCTTATTATTCCATGCGCTTACTCCTATAGGGCATTTGCAGGTGTCCTTTGAATGAAGAAAACAAGAAGTGAAAGGCCACCAAATTGACCCCACGTACGTACCACACTGTCTTCATTATTGATGAAGCCTACTTAACATTTGGACCGTGGATTCTCTTTCGCACATCAATATTGGGCTATAAAGCCATCCATTTTGGTTTTAGTAAATAAGGAAAAACGTTTTTTCATGTTATTGTCGCGTAGACAACAGGAGTGGTTTTATTTGTTGGAAACCAGGATAGAAAAAAATAAACTAACTAGATAAACCTATCTAGTTAAACCAATAATTATCTCTAATAAAATATAAAAGACACAATAAATAATTCATCAAGAATTATCTATAACCCGTCTTGATCTTTATCTCCTAATTCAAGATTAACGTCTTCATTCTCCCCCTTAATCTTGAATTGGCCCGATTCTTCACATCCGCACTGTAACAGACAACTTCAATTTCTTGACCTTTTCCGGACTCCCCCCGACCTCTACCTCGGCCACATCCAAAGTCTTCCCTCAACTCGACTTATCCCGGACATTCTGGGCTCCACCTCGGCCCCGTCCAAAGCCGTATAACACCAGCTTTACCGACTGTTGTTTTTCACCAAACGGAACCCGTTTTGCGCACAACACTTCCGTGAGAGTCTTCTTCTACCGATCAAGAAAACAAAGCCACCCGCTTCTACCGTTTTCCATTACCTGCTAAACGAACTAAATCATCGCCACCTGCTTGATTTCTTCTGCCCGTTTTTCCCGCAACATGGTTAACCTCTCCTTCTGGTGAAACACACAACTTTCTGTCGGATTTTTTACACAAAGAACTTCCCTAATCGATTAGCACCCGCTGCTATCAACCCCAACACGACGAGCCACCGCTATTTTGCCTTCTTTGGTTGCTTAACGAACCCTCTTCAGCCCTTGCTGATCTCGTTTCTGCTGCACCCAAATACGTTGGTTTATTACCTGCCCGAGAAAAAGAACACTCGTTTTTTTCTTGACGGCTAAGAAGCTTTCGAACCCGAACTTGATTAAACCCCATCTTCACCAATCAAACACTTCGATTGAATATCATATTTAATCGTGATAAAAAAATCACGTGGCATATACACCTAGGGATGTATTCCTTCATTAAATCCATGCACATAAAGACCCACATGCATGTACTTATCCTTGAGAAAACACATAAGACCATCATATAGAATATTTATATTGCATCCACCGAATTTCCATCCATACATGAATTTTGGTCAACGCCCTTGCAATCCCATCCACTGCCGTTGCCTGATTGCCGACTCTAATTACTTTTTCCCGATTGCCTTTTAAGTTGCTCGTATTCCAAAGCAACCATGTTCAGGGCCGGCCCTGAAAATTCAGGTGCCCGGGCCAAGCCGCGAAATATGGGCCCCTTAGTCTTAGGTCTTTTAAACAATGTTTTCATAACCGAAGGGGACGTTGAACCGTTGTCCTTACCGGTTCCCTAATCGGACCGGTCGAACCGGATATAGAACTGAAAGTGTCGTAATAAAAATAAAAATTAATATGTTTGGCTAATTGGCTCATAAAAAAACCACAATTTCTTAAAATTCCATCATAAATTGAAGGGCCATTATTACATCAAAAGTTTTTTAATAAAATGAATTTGACTTGCATCATTTGCAAAAGTGTGAGACAATTACTGTTTTGTAGTACTATTATATATTAAAATTTACTGCAAAGGCTGCACAATTACTGTACCATAATACAAATATCAAGTAACACACTTCAACTTTTTTTTTAATTCTGTCGTATCCTTCTAATTTGGTTTTTCATGTATGACGCATTTTCTTCCTTATCTACTCTTCACCTTCTTCATTTATAACCAGTGATTTTCAAGATGAGATCTTTTTTGGGTTGAAAACAGAAAGAAAATACTTACAGAAAAAAAAACACTCGTCGTCGCTCAAAGTGCCCCTTTAGAAATTGGGCCCGGGCCCGGAGTCCTCCCCGCACCCCCTCAGGACCGGCCCTGACCATGTTTATGCAATAAGCCGTGCGATTTACACTGCCCAACCACCGTTGTTGCAGCCCCGTGAGGGGTGGCTCCCCTTTTCAATAAACGACTCTCAAACCCGCTTTTTTATTCAAGCTCTGATACCAATTGTTGGAAACCAGGCCTTCTTCAACTTAATCAAGCAAAAGAATTTAACAAGAAAAAACTATTTGATTAAAATTGAAGGTACATAAAACCTAAACATAACCCCTATTTATACTAAACAAATCCTTGATCTACTAGGACTCAAACACCAATAAAACTAATCTAGTATAACTCAAATACCAATTAAATAAATATTAAACCCAAACTAGATAACCATATCCTAATACTAATACTTATCTAAACCTATTAGCATTATCTTGAACCCCATTTGACTCCAAATAGGATTACTCCTTCATTATTGACCAGATTCACTAAAGTGTGTAGTGGTCTCGCTATAGTTCCACTTTTTGGTATGTAAAAAAATGATGAGTGAGAAGGTTTTGATTGTGTGATATAATTAATTCAACCCACATCAAAGCCCCACGCTTGTTATTCGTCCCACCCATGCCATTAGGCGGCGTTTCACGGCCTTTTGGAATGATGTGGCTAGTGGACGTAAAAGGATTACCGATAGTCAAGGATGGTTGTGCCCATAACCTACTCTAAGTTATATATCATTAAAATGACAAAGAACATGATCACAAAGATAGCCCATTAACATTAATACAGTTTTGAGTGAAGTTCAGCTATTAGAGCTTGTTAGTTTTGAGTTCTAAATATCAGTTGACAAGGAAAACACGATAACGCAACATCTCTTGTCCCTACTATTTGGACAAGTTAACATTTAGGTCATGTCCCTATACTATTTGGACAAGTTTATTTTATACCGATTCTAGAATAATACTCTTATAACACCTTATGATCACTAAAGAGACATTGCTCTAGTGCTATCCGGGTGTCTTTCTCTAGGAAAGATTACCGGTTGAAGTCTACATGTCATGTGTCAGCCATTGGTTTCACCACAGTGTGCCTCGGGTGGTGGGTTTTCCCTAGAATTGATGACGGACCAGGTCATCGGTGTTGCCTGCGATAACAGGCGTAAGTAATCTTTTGCTTTTTGGTATACCTGAGTGGCTAGACTGTAATTGTTGGAGGTTAAATAAATAACACGTTATGATCCTACCGAATGTCCGAAACCAAATATAGTTGACTTTGATGAGAGTAGGGGACACTTCACAAAAAGTTTGTTGTATCCCAGCAAATTCAAACATTTCATTGTGTTACAAGCGCAATTTATAACAAGATGTGATAATGAGATTGATCTAGACCCTCTTATTGGCGACACTGCTATAAGACCATGTCTAAGGTAAGTGGAAATTTTCAAACCCTATGGGGCATTAAACAACACGTGGCATGTGGATTTCACATAGGGCTTGAGATGGAAAAAAAATGGATGTAGTGGTAAGGTGAAAAATTTCAAACACTTCCAATCATTTAATATTAAAAACTTTGAGGGTGTGTAAACGAGCCAAATTAAAATAGATAGAAATGGGTTATAGCCTATAAGTTTCTATCTATTTTAATGTTAGGCTTATATTAAAAACTTTGAGGGTGTGTGGGGTTTTAAAAAAATTGAGAGGTAACGTTACATAATTTTTAGGGGTAACGTAATACAAAGAAACATAAAAATACGTAAAAATTTACACTACGCAGGAAAGTTGAGGGGTAGCGGACACAACCCCTCATCAAATGATACATCAACCCCTGGTTGAAGGTTGGTAGCAGTTGCATTTTGTTTGGGCGGGCAGCGTTTGGGTTACTAGGGTGAGATGGTATACCAAATGGGGCGCGGAATGGTTGCATTATAGTATTTTGGGTGTGTAAGGTTGAAAGAACTTTCATAAAATAAGAGAGTTTTATAAAAATAAGGAAGATGAAAAAAAAATGGGTGTGAGAGGTGTGGTTTAAATAGTTTTTTTTTTAGAGTAGTGTTTCAGAGGTAAATCTCGTGTTGCAAAGCGACCACTGCCCAGGATCGATTCTCATAGGAACCACACGGGTTTCTCCTTTCAAACCCAACGGTTATTTTTTCGGTGGAACGTGAGAATCGAACCTGGGACCAAACTCGGGCAGGAACCCTTCAAAGAGGTAAACCTTCATACCTCAAACCAGCTGGGCTGGAGATCATTGACATGTGGTTTAAATAGTTTTTTTATTTTTTTTTTAACGGAGAAGGAGATAATTTTATTCCATACGAAAAAGTCAAAACAGTAACGAGTACAAGCAATTTCCTAACCAGTTGATATTGTGTAAAAAAAAAAAGTTAACGTTAGGAAAATAACCGTAGAAAGATTGAATATGATTGGCCATCCATTTTTTCATGCCGCTGTATCTCAAAAACCGCCCCAAATAATTACATATGGTCAAACAAAATTGTGATATAGGAATAGGACAAAAGCAAAGAGCAGAAGAAATATACAAATTTGTCGTTCTTATCAACCTAGTATTGCCAGAATAAACAAAGTGGCACGAGTTTTAATAAATTTGTCGTACTTATTATGAGATCTGATCGTTGGACTTTGATTGGCCAAATTCACGTTTAGACTATAGGGAGTGGAGGGGCGGGAAAGAGGGGCGTGATGCGCCATGTGGCACTTGTGGGGACCATGTTTGAAGGGTGAAAATTGTGGGGAGTGGAAGGGGGGGAAAGGGGGGGGGGGGGAAGGGAATAATATTATATTGTGTTAAAGTTAAAAAAAAAAAAACAAAAAAAAAAATTCAGCCCAATCAAAAAGCACCACCTCATCTCCCCATCTCCCCCCCGCCCGTCGAGAATTCCCCGCCCAAAGGGCTCCCGCCCACTTCCCCCCCACCACGGGACGGTGTTCCCGCCCTTGAATCATTCCCGCCCCTCCCTTCCCCGCCCCACTCCCTCAAGTCTTACAAAGAGTGAATAGCTAAAATTATTACTACGATTTTTCCACTTTTGCTGAATCAATCTAAAAAAGTTTTAATTTGACCTGAGCTACTGACGTTTTTCAATTATTGCTAAATCTATCCAAATCACTAACATTGTTAAAAACTAACGAAAATAGAAGGTTAGTTTGGTCTTTTTCTTTATTTATTAGTTTTGATATTTTTTTAATTTTGTTTACGTATATAGAACCCACCTCCCACCTTCGACAGCTGAGGTTGTATTCGACAGCGTCTGCAGGTTGTATATTCCACATACAGTAAGCTTATATTCATACTGTACTTGTTAAGCTGTTAAGCATTAATCGAGGCATATTCCACATGATGCTACTGCAAAACCCATTTGACCAGCTTAAAACCCATTTGGCGTTTTGTTTAACATGCTGCAAAACCCATTCTTGACTATTAAACATTTGACCCATTTAGTCGATATACATATTATCATACATTGATGCTGCAGCAGCAACGACTGTATGTACATATTAGCATACATTTTGTCGATGGAGCCATTTTAAAAATATATTGAACTTAATTATGATTGCATTATATAAATAAAATGTTCATTTTTTTTAACTTCATATACTAAAACGAAATACGAAAGTTACATCACAATAGAAAGTAGACGGGCAACAAGAAAGTAACTTATGATGTTTAATGTAGGCATGTGTGGTTTAGTTGTATATTGTGTAAGTGATAGGACGGATCTATCAACAATTGGGAAACGTCAGTGGCTCATGTGATTAAAAAAAAAAACTTTTTTGGATTGATCTACCAAAAGTGGGCAAACCTCAGGGACGATTCTGGCTATTCACTCTTTTAAATGTCATGGGCCCACAAACACACATATTAAGAAATCTTTGTTTGTATGTTGTAAAACGATAATAGTATCCTCAAATTATTATTTCAAATCTTTGATTGTATTTTGTTTTTTATGAGCAAAACTAAAAATTAGTTAAAAATGAACATTTACTTCGGAACAACAAAAAGTGAAAAATTGATATTTAAAATGGTACAGAGTGAGTAAATAAATCCTTTCTAAGGGCATATGGCGTGAGTTTAGTGTTTTGGGCATATGGGTTAATTTGTGTTAAGGTGTTTCCCTCCCCGGATGCGTATTTCTTTCGTTTTTTTCGTTTCGTGGTGTGTGTCTTACTTTCCTTCTTCTGGGGGCAATGTATGACGATGTGGGTAGTTGAAATGTGTAAGTTTGCTGGATGAGGCGCTAAGGTGCTGTACTATTTTTGTGTCGCTGATTTTGAGCTAGAACTGGAGAGGATATATGGCTGTCAATGTGATACTTATTCACTCATGCTAGGCCGATATATTGCAGCCAAAGTCTGTACAAATAGTAGTCAGAGAAATCATGCAAGATCTTTTACACAGCTGCAAATTGGTTCCGGATCTGCAGACAGCTGCAAATAGTAGTCAGAGAAATCATGCAAGATCTTTTACACAGCTGCAAATTGGTTCCGGATCTGCAGACATGCTTTCGACTATGTAGCCTTGTGGATGGGGCTGTCTATGCTGATTCAAAAACCATAGAGTGCAAGATTGAAGGCCAAAAATTGGTTCATGTCCGCTTATGTTGATCAAGAGCTTTCATCTATTGGTGACCCGTAGACTTTGGTTAAGAGTTAGTATCATTGTATTAGATGTGGCGAGGGATATGTTTGTATATTGTTTTTTCGTTACTTCCGGTTTCTCTAACTTCTGGTTAGGAAATCTTTGTACTTGCTTATGTTTGGTTTTGTTTTTGCTTGAAATAAAAGTATCCCCTTCTCTGTTAAAAAAAAAACAAAAGTGGCACAACTTTTAAAAAACAAAATATTTTTAATAAAAATGGAATCCCATTTTCTTGGAAACCTTACCTTGATTTTTGTGTTCACATTAAGATTTTTTAAAAACCCTAACATATGACAATATATTTGATCTATTTGACTAATAATAATTGTGCACGTATTTTAGATATTCAACAATCGACCATGAGAATACATAAATACAAGACTCGTTTACCACTTTTCTTCCCTGAATGCCTATGGGGTAACCCTTATTTCATTAAATTATCAAAAATCACAATTAAGTTATCCCTCATTATTTTTGTATCTACATTGAATTATTACATCCCTTATGGGTTAACTTTATTTCACTAAATTATCAAAATTCACAATCAAGTTATCCTTCATTATTTTTGTATCTACCTTTGTGATATACCCTTGTTTATACTCCCAACCCGCTTGAAAAATGCTTACTTTATAATTATTGTATGTACATGTCTTAGGACCAATTATATGTAAATTAATGAGAAGCACACAAAATTTGTAGGTTACTATACAAAAGTCCAGTTGAGTTCATATCTTTTTTCACTACAATAAGCTTGTTTTTACTCACGATCCTATGATTTAAATATGTTCGTATGAGTTGTTTCTTCTAGCACTTTAAAACATGACTCCAAATGATGGCAAGCAAAGCAAACAAAATGATATCGATGTTGATGCTTTTGATTCTCTCGTCATCTATAAGGTCCCTCAATTTTTTGGTAGTTAAACAAAAAGCAACATATTTTTTTTATCCTTATGATAGTGTAGGGCTAAAACACTGAAACCTACCTACATGCTTTAAGTTTTGAATGTTATATATTTTTTAATTTGATTTATTGACACTGTTATATTTAGAAGTTACATTTGCTAGTAGTATTTTACGGTATTACCCAAATGGGTTCAAAAGGGAATAACTTGTTCAAATTTCTCATAACATATACATATTTTTACCCAAATATATATTTTTAATACTCCAAAAAGAAATATTCTTCATGACAATATTATGTGTTTGTTTACAAACATATAATCTAACTCCTTTAGCAATGCATTTGAAGTACACTTTGGTGATCTTCTTTTTGCATTATCAATATTGCGAATGAAGAAGGACATGCTATCTCCTCGAAAGGTGAAAAGTGACTCAGTTAAAATACATGCAAAATACTTTTGTCTGATGCATATCATGTTCCTACCGCGTATTGTCGACTCCGCCGCAACGTGCGAGTTAGCCACTAGTATTTTTTAAATGCCTCTAGTATCATAATTGTCAAAATTATGGTATCAAAACTATAAACTCTAAACTTTATTAATCAGAACTGAAAGAACATACAAAGACTCTTAACATACAGGGAAAACCCTAACCTATACAACCAGAAATCAATACAAACTTAGCACCTGATCTATACAACTAGAGAACACATACCAAAGATCTGAAACAAGATGTTTGCAGATCAAAAACCCTAGAAAGATCAACTAAGAGAAAACTGGAAAGGTGTATGTGAGAGTATTAGAGAGAGAGCACGAATAAGATGAATGAGATGTGTTGAAGAAACACAGCTCTTTATATTCTGACAATATGACTCTCTCTCTACTTGATCAACGAACAGGAATAAGTCTGAGAAGACTTAATCAACGATCCATAACACTTTGTGCTTCTTGCCACGGATTGCCACCGTGGCAAACAACCCAACAGATTGGGCCTTTATTCTGGGCTTCCGGAATATCAAACCAGGCCTTTATATTCTAGACTCAATATTCTTGGGCTAGACCAAACACCAAACATTTATATTATTACTAGCCCAAGACTTGAACGACTTGAAGACTTGGACAATCAGCACCAGCTTCCACCTCAGCATCCACCCACATAAGTTGTGCCACATCATCTGCCACCTCAGCTATAATCAGCCACATCAGCAACCTGCAAAACACTCATGCAATATATTTTAACAATGTACATAACCCATCATCTAAGCTATTAAACTAACCATACTTACAATCATACTTTTTAACAATAATTATAAGAATTAATTACACAGTCAGCATAGCCGGCCAATATTTAAAAACTACACAATTGATACCAACTTTAAAAATACTTCCATAGTTATTACGTACCCCATATATACAAAGATGAATTAATGTATAAAAGTTGGTATCAATTGTATATTTTCCAATAAATAGGTATCAAAATGATAAAATGGTTAAACCATCACTCTCCCACCATTGCCGCCGTTCTCATTGCCAACCCCACCCATGTCGTAGCCACCACTACCACCTTTCTCTTCGTTAACAAATTTACATACGAAACATGATCAATTTATGAACTAAACACAACAGAACATATTTCCAACACTTTCAAAAGTTATGTGAACTAAACACCAAACTTTATAAATTTTGTACATATATAAAATCACATAATTACAACCACTCAACTTCAGAGGAATATAATATAGCAAGAAATACAAGAGAAAAAAAAAACGTTTCGACCACTCACTAGTACATTATTAAAGCCCAATAGTAACTTGATTGATTCTTGACTCAGCCCAGAGCAACTTAACTTGGGCTGCCCAAATGAAAACTCTTTGATAATTCGCTTTCATACCATTAAAACTCCTGATGATTTCTTCTAACACTTTGGAAGATCACTAGGAGGTGGGAGAACTGACTCCTTTGGACCTTTACCATTGTCCACAACAAATGCCATTTTTAATCCCCATGTTGTATGTACTTCCAAATGACAATGCATGAACCACACACCTATCAAATCCAAAACAAAACCAATCATAAAATGTTAATAATCAAAAAAGTATTTAAGTAAGAGAAGTATAAGCATGATTTTTTTTTTACCGGGATTGTCGGCTCTGAATCTTATAGCAGTCCAACCACCAGCAGGGACACCAACGGTGTTTCTTTCAACAGGGTCGACCAGATTAAATTTCTTAGGATCGGTAACTGGATTGTAGTTACCTGTCCCTCTTCCAACGACAAAAAAGTTAAAACCGTGTAAATGAAGTGGATGACTCTCGGGGGTTAACATCCCTGTGTCTTGTAAAACAACTTGAACCGTGTCGTTATATGAAAGCCTATATAATTTTGTACCATTTGTTGTCGCAAGATTCTTTGGTTGTGCACCCGTGTAGTTATATGGCATCAATGGTTTGCTAGGAAAGTCATCCGTGAATACACCACTTATGTTAAAATAATGTGCTTGTAAAAGCGCGGTTTTTGGCATAACAAACGTGACATTATTGATGCTAGCCGCAACCCTGCTACCATTAACACAAGTTGAGCATGGGTTGATCCCAAGACCAATTGTGAAAAACAAAGAATGATCGATCGTCAATGGGACATTGGCAGGGTATTTTGCGGAATTCAAGCTTCTTAACGAGTCAATGAAACCGTTAGCAACTGGAGTTGCATTTTGAGGGGGTGGAGCAACTAGTTTAGTAGCGGCAGAAGAAACGGTACCAGTGTAATGTAGAGAAGCAGTGGCAGTAACATTATCAATCGCGATTGGCGCATCCATAAATGTTGATGCCGCAACTAGATACTTGCCGGCTCTTTGAGTAGCCTTCACAAGTGCATTTGTGGTTTGTCCAGGTGCTATTAGAATGGTGTCTGTGGTAAAAGGTTTAACATAAGTTGCATCTACCTCAACAACTGTGAGGTTATGCCCAGCAATCCTAAAAAAGAGCTCTTCATTTAGTGCAGCGTTAACGATTCTTAACATGTATGTCTTTCCTTGATCCACTGGTACTTTAAAGCCACCTAATATTGCGGTAAAAAAAACGTCGTACATGTCAAATTACGTTTTGTAACCTTTTTTTTATGAAAATACATTAAGTGATGCTATTTATAAAAGATTTTTAAATAAATAAATTTAGGAGGTTTATCAAAAAATTCTTTAGACAATATTCGAACGGGATGCTCTATCTCATTTTAAGCTAAATTTTTTTATATGTTTTAATAACCCATTTGACCAGTTAGAGATAAAATAAAGAGAAATTACCAAAATAAACATTTGATCAACAAAAATTACCAAAATAAACATCTATTGTGTCTAAACAACAGGGACGTGCTACTTTTTGCGTCTACCAATCAGACGACTACACGTGTAAAGTCTCCAAACGCTTTAATTTTTAAGGTCTCTGCGTCTAACCTTTAGACGCGAGGCTGTTGTTTAGACGCAAAAATGATCACCTATCCTTTAGACGCGAGACCTTAAAAATTGAAGCGTCTAAACAACAGTCTCGCGTCTAAAGGTTAGACGCTAGAGACTTTACACTTGTAATCGTCTGATTGGTAGACGCAAAAAGTAGCTCATCCCTGTTGTTTACACGCAGTAGATGTTTATTTTGGTAATTTTTGTTGGTCAAATGTTTATTTTGGTAATTTTCTCTAAAATAAATGTGTATCCATGCAATAACGAGAAATAGAGTCAAAGCTACTACTTCTACTCCATTCGAAAGCACTTCAAATCCTACCATTCTCCACACAATTAGACATGGGCCCAGGATGGCCATTGATGGTGTGAGCATCTGAAACATTAGGGGCTTGGCCTAGTTTTTGTGCCTGGTTGATCACTGCTTCGGTGTCTGATTTCCACCATTCTCCTACAAATTACAAAAGGTTGCACAAATTTTATAACTTAAATTTGTGACCAAATAAACGTTAAAGAAAACCAAAAGAAGTGATCGATCGTACGTACCCAAGATAACCACAACTTCTTTATGAGGCTTGGGGTAGGGGTAAGGGACACCGCGCTTAGGCAAAATGACGATTGCACCATGGACCGTGGCCCTTAGCCATAAAATGTGGGCGTGCCACCAAAGTGTTCCTCGTTGCCCTGTTAGCGTAAAGTTATAAACATATTGTCCCTTAGGCCGAATAGGGCATTGTGTTATGTAAGCCGGTCCATCAGCCCAACCCGTCCTTATTTGTCGTACACCATGCCTATGATTAATTAAAAATAATAGAATTATAGTTTATACTAATCAACATTGATTTTTTTGATGAATTAGTGCTACAGTGACAAATTTTTGTGTAAATGAGGGGTGTCAGATCAGTATTTGAACTTTTGGTGAAACCGCAACTTGAAGTTGTGGTTATGCTTATGTGTCGGTGACTAGAAGGGAGGATCATGCACTTTTGGTGAGTAGGAGAGAGAAACCACAAGTTGAACTTGTGGTTTCCTTTCCATGTCATCGTCCCTCATACAACCTCCCTCCTAATGTCATCATCCTTAGACAAGCTCCCTCCTAGTCACCAATACATAAGCATAAACCACAACTTGAAGCTGCGGTTTCACCAAAAGTTCAAATCCTAATCTGACACCCCCCAAATGCACAAAAATCCGGTCCTGTAGCACTATTTTGGCAAAAAGATCAATCAACATTATATACATGGAACAAATATAACTAACTTAT